>CM075690.1:36952629-38223914 GCA_037954015.1 Psophocarpus tetragonolobus | reverse complement strand
TTAAAATAATTAATTAGAATAAATGACTAAATTTATATTAAGTAATTCAATTAACTTAAAAAACTAAAATATCTCATTTATGGAAACTAGGTTGTTACACAAGCAGCCTAATAAAAATGCATATGCGATTATGCACTCAAACACTTTATTTTGATATAGATTATTTAAAATTTTTATATCTAAAAAACAAATAGTTTATTAAATTGAATATTTTTATGTAAAAAGTTTTTATTAAATAAATATTTAATTAAATTGTTTATGCAAACGGAATGAAAATCAAGAAGTGCAGAAAGAAAAACAGAAGAAAAGAGTTGGTGAACGTGGGCCTGAGCCTATACTTTGGTCCAAGCCCAACATGTGAGTCTTCCCTCCTCGGTCCTCCCTTCACCTTTCACTACCCTAATGCGCTATAAAAACACAGCCGTTGGGATCCGTCTTTAGGGTTTACAATTTTCATTCTTCCGTTTTAGCCACCTTGCATAATGTTTGTCGTAACATAAACTTTTCGTATTTTTGTGTGTTTGGTTGTTGATGAGGGCTGAAGCATATAGGGGAGAGCGCTGTTTAGCTATGGCTCTGAAAAACTTGTAGGTACTCTACAGGGTGCCCTTCATTCAAGCCCTTCACATAAAATTCATGGCATCATAGTACGGATTTTGTGCTTGCTGGGTAACTCTGGATTTGTGATTTTGATCATTGGATCATTCCTTTCCTCAATTTCACTCTTCCTTTGCTTCCCACTGTTTTTTTCAACACAAATCCGCCTCCAAACGCCATTACAATTCAACCACCAATTTGGTCTTTTGGTTTGTTTAAGTATATGAACAGTACCTAGGTTTTAAATTCTAGATTTTTATGTTATAGATTAGCACTTTGTTAATATGAACAGTACCTAGATTTAAAATTCTACATTTTTAGGTTATAGATTAGCACTTTGTTTCTGGGATTAATGAAATTTGAAAAATATGCCTTTTTGTTAATTTGTTTGTCATTTATATTTTATATTATTTTCATAAAAATATTTTATATTATTTATAATTTTTTTACTTGCATTCTTGTTGGGTCAATAGAAATTATTTAACCTAATTTCTGTTAAAACTTTTCAAAATTTTGTGCAATCTGGAACTCGGCTATGCCCTCTTGCTTGCACTTCTGACATCTGTTTTTATATCATGAGATGGAGATATTTTTGGGTGCATAATATTCTTCCATATTGACTTATTTCTGCAAATTGTGGGGTCAAAGAATGAAATAGCAGGCTGGCCCATCTATTGGTAAAGCATTCGGATTAGGCTAAAAATAACTCCTTAGAGACTAAAAAATATATATATTGTTAATATTTTTAAAAAATACATAATATTTACATGAATAATAGCAACTAAATAATTTTTCTAAAAAAACTTTTTTTTTACACTTCATAAATATTATTTTTTCTCCAATTAATGGTGATTTTAGTAATTTGATTTATAGTGATTCCCATTAGCTATCGTGTGATATACTTAATTATGAAAAAAAAAATTATTTTTTCTAAATACATATATTGTTTATATTAACCGTTCTGTTGCTTCATCAATAAGAAATTTTCCATGAGCCCTAAAAAAATAGGACAGTGTTTAGGTCATCAATAATACTAGAAATTAGGAACAAATGAAATTGCTTCAACCTGTGACTTCAGTTGAATCTTAACGGTTGAGTTTATTATGGGTTTTAGAAGCCAACCCAGAACATGATAATGTTTCAAATCTTTGTCTTGGGCATTGACACAATGGAAGCCATAAAAAGGTTAATTAAAAGAATAAGAAATAATAAAAAATAAAATTTTGTTTACAAATAATTTAACAACATTAAAAAATATTGTTTGAAGAATAATTTTTGGAACACTGATATAAATGAGCTGTATGTATTAAAAAATCTTGGACAAATAACAGGACTTAGCAAGATACAAATCTTAATAAGCACGCACTTCACTTATAAAGCATGCATTTCACCAATATGGCAATGGAAGCCATAAAAAGGTTAATTAAAAGAATAAGAAATAATAAAAAATAAAATTTTGTGTACAAATAATTTAACAACATTAAAAAATATTGTTTGAAGAATAATTTTTGGAACACTGATATAAATGAGCTGCATGTATTAAAAAATCTTGGACAAATAACAGGACTTAGCAAGATACAAATCTTAATAAGCATGCACTTCACTTATAAAGCATGCATTTCACCAATATGGCATTATTGGTAGAGTTCTGGTTTAGATAGTGTAGACTTTGGAATAACAGCTAGTGGCTTCACCTTCGTGACCATAACACTAAATTTGTCTGAAAGCCAAACACTTTGGCTCTCAAGCCTTTCAAAATTCAATAGGAACTTTTTCAGAAAAGTGATTGCACTAATATAAATTCATGAAATTCAATTTTATGGTTGCAAAACTTCTTTCATGTATTAGTTTCTATACTAAATATAGTTCAAAGTTTTAGTATACACTCTTATCAAGTAGTTAGTTTTCTCAATATTAAACTTTGCTATATACAAGTTTTGGAAAAAAAAAAACATTTAACCTCAAATTTTACTTCAAACATTTGACATTTGTCTGAAATGGAACAAAAACAGCTTCTGAGTAATGTTTGAACAGCTTCTAAGTAATGTTTGAACTTTGGACAATTATGATTCTAATTCAATTAACTCTTCATGAACTCTTTTCATTGTCTTAGGATGCAGCTACAAACCCATTCCAATGTTGTTGATGTGGTAATGGGTTCCATCCACCACTGTACTTTTTTTAATCAAATATGTTATAATCAGATTGATGGAATTTTATAAAATATTAGCCTAACAAAATTAAGAATAAATTTTTTAGTTCTGATGAAATATTTCTTTATTTTTTATATATACATTCACATATGTAAAAGAAAAAAATTCTTGCAAAATTAACAAAAATATTCCATAATTCTTGACAATGTACTGATTATTTTTTTTTAAAATGGATACCTATTAAAAAATATAAATACCTATTTACAAATTTAATAAAAAATTAATTAGTAGCAATCTAGTTAAACCCTATATATTAAACCTTAAAAAGTATTACACTAGGTAAAAATCCATGTTTTAAAAATTGGACTGGAGATATCAATTCAATTATAAAATTAATGAACCGGTTCAGTCAATACTGAAAACCAGTGAAACAAAATACTGGTATTAAAATCGGTCCAAATGGTGGTTCAACTAGTTCAGCCAATTTGTAATTTTTTAAAAATATTTGGATTTTACTAAATTCATCCCTAGTTTTCCTAAATTAACCATTTTTTAATTAAAAAAATAATAAAAATGGGATCTACCTTAGCAATATGGAAGTGTATTAGTAAAATTACCTTTTTCATTTTATAATTACATCCTTAATATATTTTTCTTTTATGATTTTAATTGTTATAGTACATTAGTAATAACAAAAATATTATTTTATTGAAACTGGTTCAACCGTTATTGAACCAATAAACGTGAACCAGTCTTTTCACCAGTCGATCACTCGTCTGATTTTAAAAGCATAGATATAAATATCAACCATAGTATAAATTGCTATTATTTACAAGCAAATGTGTTATATTGTTGTCGCATAAAGTGCGATGATTTAATAATAGTGGTTAATGTGTTAATTTTTATCCGTTGAATTATTCGAAATTACAATTTCTCCCTTCTCTTTCACCTTATGACAAAAAATATGATAATGACGAAACAAATTATATATATATATATATATATATATATATATTAATCATAGTGATAACTATTCTTTTTGTGGAAGTATATTAATGATAACTAAAGTTGTAATTAGTAATATTTTAAGTTTTAATAATATAAATTATATATTACATTTAATAAAATATTAGTAATATTTTTTTATAATTTAACAACATATTTAAATATTGTTAAAAATTTTTAGAAATATTTTTATTAAGTATTAAAAATATTATTAAGAGTGATATGTGTTGGACATAAATTATGAATATTCTATATATTTCTATATTATTAATAAAGGGAATTTCGTCATATGTTCATTTTTCAAAATACTTATTTTACTCTTATATTTTAGTTGAAAATTAAAAAAATAAACTATTTTATCAAATAAGAGATTTGAACCTGCAACCTCTTACTCGTTGAATGTAAACTTTGTGACTAGATCAACCTTATAACCTTAAGAAAAAAATTACTTTAAAAATATTTATATCTAACATACATCTTATTATCTGCAATCTATTCGTATAATCAATAATCTATAATATTATATTTTATATTATATGTTATCTATACTATTAACTCTATCATAGGAGAGATTTAAATCCATAACCTTGTATTCGCTAAATATAAACTTTGTCAATAGATCAACTTTATAACCTCAAAAAAAAATATTTTAAAACATTTATGTCTAACATACTTAATTGTCCTACTATCTATAATTTATATGTATAATAAATTATCTATATTATTATATTATATATTATTTATACTATTAATAAAGAGAATTCCCCATTTTGATGTTCACTTTTCAAAATACTTATTCTACCCTTATTTGAAAATTAAAAAAAATAAACTACCTTGTCATATAAGGGATTCAAACCCGTAATCTCTCACACGCCAAATGTAAACTTTGTCACTAGATCAACCTTGTAACCTTAAAAAAATATTAATAAAGGAAATTTTTCATTTTAATGTCCACTTTTCAGAATACTTATTTTACTTTTATGCCTATTTTAAAATTAAAAAATGTACTACTTTGTCATAAGAAGAATTCAAACCCACAATCTTTCTTTGCTAAATGTAAACTTTGTCAGTAGATCAACCTATCTTAAAAAAATACTTTAAAATATTTATATCCAACATACTTAATTGTCCTACTATGTTTGATCCATATGTACAATCAATAATCTATCATGGGAGTATGACCTTTTGGTGTCCACATTTTATGACAATGTTACTCTTCTAAACATTTTATGACTTACTCCACTCTCACAAATACAAGTTTTGTTAATAGTTGTATACCTTTGATCATTAATATTTTTAATAAAAATGTAAATACACGGACAAAACAATATTTTGAATTTTATTCAAATTCTTTCCTGTTCCAATTTTCTTAAATTCATTGTGAAACTATCATATTCGTTGATAATCTAACATGTCTCTATCATATTATTATAAACAAAAAAATATATAAATTAAAAAATATATATCCTATCATGATATATGTAAAATAACATAATAAATTATTTATATTATTACAAAACATATTAAATTAAATTTTAAAATTATTATAATATATCAAAATAAAAATATGAATAAAAAAGCTCGTTTCTCCTTGTGTTTTTGCTAGTATAGTTTATTTTTCAGATCGATGTTTTTTTACAAAATATTATTACACCTAAAAGTATTCATCTTTCTCACATGCTATGAGTGGTAGTGGTAGTGGGAACACGGTTACTTCCGTGCGGACTAGCGTAGGAGAACACTGCTTGTGACACGTGGCGGTGGACCATAGCGAAAACCTCGCACGAGGGTGACATGGCATGAACGAGTTCAACTAAGTTGGTGAAGAAGAGTAAACTGCAGAGTGAGTGAGTGAATGCGAGCAATCCAAAAGCTTCCCATGGATGCTACCGAATCGCAAACGGATCTTCAGAACCGACCCGGAATCCTCATAATCGGATCTTCCAACGTCGGCAAACGCACCCTCCTATCCCGTAACTCTCTCTCCCTCGTTAAAATCTTCTTCACAACTTCACCTTGCTTCTAATTATTATCTAATCTTTGATTTTAGGGTTCTATTATTATGTCACTCTCTTAACTGTTTTAAAATCACATCTTCAGTGTATTTCGTGCTTTTTTTAATTTTGAAAATAGGATCCATTTTATCTTTTGGATTTAAACTGGATGCTCTGGCGTTAATGTTTTGATGCTAATTTTAATTCTTCGATATGCTACTTCGATTCCGGAATTATTTGTTGTGAAACTAAAATTTTATTTGACCTGCTATGTTGATGTTGTGTGCAGGATTGACCTCTGTGGATGTTGAAGATGCTTCTGATTCGGTTTCTGAAGTGACTGTCCATGGGTATGTTCACTGCCAATCATTTCATCCTTCTGTTAGCTTATAATCTTTTTTTCTGAATTTTCTGTGTGTATTTAAAGGTTGGGAGGAGAGAAATAAAGCAGACAGAAATAGAGAAAAAAATAAGTAGAAAAGAGAAAAATTTTATGAAATGATGTGTTTTTTGAGGAAGAGATATATAGAAATGATACAGTTAGTCCCGTCCTTTTAAATTATTCCCACTCAAAATTGGGAGAACCAAACAACTTTCCCATATTTCCATCGTGTGTGTTTGGTTTCCCATTTCCAAATTGGTTTTGAGTTTAGAATTGATTTTAGATCATTTTTCAAATGTTAGGTTTCATGTTAGAGAAGAGATAAAAAATGATTATTACTCCAGAGTTTATCCTGAGCAGAAATCATTTTAGATCATTGAATAAAAGATTTTGTACTGAATTTTATTTCAAAATCAATTACAATGGAAATCAATTTTATTCATAATCAATTATGCCGACACTCATCCAAACATACACAAGTCACTAGATCATTTTTGTTGCGGCAACCAAACATATGCTAAATTTGGAATGAACAGGTGGAGTATCAACAATAAGTACTACACTGCTGATGTTTCTATATGGATGGCTCATCTTCATGATGATTTTTCTTCTGGAAACCTGCCTGTGTTTCAACGACTGACTGCTTTGGTGATGGTTTTTGACATGAATACTGTTAGTTTCTTTACTTGACTCTCATAATAATTGTTCTGTTTATGTTGCTATTTGCTAACTTTCTATCCTCGATGAAGGTTTTGTTTCATCTGCATATTGTTTTGATTTTCATCAGCAGAAGAATTATTCTTTAACTATTTTATTTTGTTTTCTGTGTGCCTTGACTCTTGAGTATGCATAAGCAGTGACGATTACATGTAATGTATTTTAATTTTTCCCTTTATGTGCAGCCATCTTCCCTAGCTGCACTTCAAGAATGGGTATCTCACACTGATATTCAGAATTTTGAGATATTACTGTGTATTGGAAACAAAGTTGACCTGATTCCTGGTCACCCAGCTCATGCTGAATACAGAAGACGATTGCTGAAACTTGAAGAATCTGCTGCTGATCTTTATTCAGATGAGTATGGAATATCTGAATCAGAAGGAGCTGGTTTATTGGGAGATGATGAACAGTCACGGGACATCAGAAGGTGCTGCTTGGAATGGTGCACCGATAACAATATTGAGTTCATCGAGGCATGCACTTCCAATGCTGATTTTGACAAATGTAAAACTTCACCTCCTGTTGTAATGAGCTGGTCTGTATTCTCTAACATATTGCACATGACTCTGATTTTTCTCTGACAAATGCTCAATTTTAGATGTAGATGCCATTTTTAGAATACATTATTAATGAGAGAGGGAGGTGCTTACATGACAGTGAAATATTTGACATATGATTTTGAACTCACTGTCAATTCAAACTATTTCTGCAGACCGCAAAATTAAGAATAGACTAATGAATATTGGAAATTATTCAGATTATGATTTCTATACAATTATTTACAGGCTTGTCTGTTGATGGTGATTTACAAGGAGTTGAACGTCTCTGTGGTGCACTCTCTGCTCATATGTGGCCTGGAATGGTATTGAAATCTGGCGATAGGATAAATCAACCATCATTTCCTGAGAAAGAAGGTATTTTTGTTCTTCCTTTTTTATTCTCTGGAGCATGTTGCTTGCCACTTTGGTCAATGTAGAACAATTTCAAGCACTAAATTTGGTTTATCCTTTTCTTTTTCCATAAGATTTATCTTCAGAAGAATCTGATTATGAACCCGAATATGAAGTTTTATCAGCTGGCTCAGCTGATCCTTGGGATGACAGTGAACAAAGATGGGTTTCTGGGTCTTCCTTAGATGAAGGGGGGTCGAGTCTTCAAAATAATCCTGCCACAGATGGTCAACATGAGGATGGAATTAAATCTGATAGAGAGTCTGAGCCCACAACCTCAAGCTCTGCAATTCAGGATGAGAACAAGAAGGATGCGCCGCACAATATCATGGATTTTGACGGGGATGAGAAGGCATACGAGTGTAAATATCTTGAGTTAGAAGATGTGGAACAGTTGATGTCAGAGATTGGGAATATGCGTGTAGGCTTAAGATTGATGCCTGATTTTCAAAGAAGGGAAATGGCTGCAAAGCTGGCTATGAAAATGGCTTCCATATTTGGGGGAGAGAGTGATGAAGAGGAAACCTAGTTTACTTTTGCTCTCTGCTACTCTTGGTCGCTGAACATGATTTAAGAACAATTACTTTTGTTGTCATACTGTGTAACTGTATTTAGTGGAGCAGAACATTTTGTTTGAAATTTGATAATTTACATGGTGGTGTTTTGAAAACATGTGGCTCGCAGTAGTGGTTGCTTGCTGCTATTTGTTAGTGCGAAAATTAACTGAACAAAATTAGGATGTGTTTGGATAGAGTAGAGTAAGGGGGTAATTCTATTTCTTTGAGAATTTAAAATACCGCTGTAAAATTATTTGTCTGGATGGAACATTTAAGAAGAAATTGAAATTATGGCATTTTAATCAACCAAAGAATGAGAATTTCAAATTCTTAGAAAAAAAAATAAAGAATTTCAAATTCCCTGCCTCATGCTTGTAACCCACCCTTGTTCTGGCTCTCTCAAAAGTTGCAATCTTGGCTCACTCTGTCGTTATTTCTTGCACGTGGTTTTACAGTCACTTATCTCTGATGTTTCTTAATTGAAAAAGCAAAGTATTTTATTTAGCAATTATAAGATATATCTCAATCATAAGCATGATATAAAAAAAAGTCTGCAGAAATAGTTAATATTACAATAACATATTGATTTCGTTATGTTGTATTCCTGATAAACAAATGTTTATTTTTCTCTTGTGAGCAGTATTTAAGTTTAGGTGTTATCTTTTCCTACCTGCTTTTTGTTATTTTCATCTTCTATATTAATAATAAATGGAATATCATTTTTGGCATACACATATGATATGACATATATTGATTTCCTTTAATAACAATTATTATAAAAAACAACTGCTCAACTATGGTGTTATTTTACATCTTTTAACAATTTTTTATTAAATAACACTATTACACAAATATAGAGAAAACATGAATTGCCTATTTTCTACCGGCGAGTTTATGATATGTTTTGCTTATGTTCTTGTGATGGTTACTTCATGCCGGTCGATCCATGTCAAAATTTTCAGTTATACAATGTTATGAGTAATGTTAGTCAGTAAGAATCACAATTCACGATTTTTCTCACCTTGCTTCTTTTTTTTAACTAATAGAGTCATCTTATTTGTGATGATAGGAGCAGTGACAAAAATTAACATTTAACTATTAGATTGTTCTTATTTGTAACCTTCACTTGCACAAGGCCACAGGCCGTGTCAACAGTGCGATATACTACAATAATGTCACCACCAAGCTATCAATAAATTCTGCAACTTTGCTAATTCATGAATTTTACAAACTGTGAAGCATGTATGGGAAAAGAGATAAATTTTTTTCCACTCCTTCAAAACTTATAATCTAAACCATTAAATAAACTAGTAATAATAATAATAATAGAAAAAAATGGTAATACACTACCCTTGTAAACAATTTTATATAACATTGGATCACAACTTATTCACCATACTAGAAGATACAGTAAAACTGTTTTATCCTGTCATTTTATAATCTTTAAACCCATGCAGTGTACTGTGCTTGGTAGGTGCCTTCCTGATCGTAATTAGTGCATCAAGAAAAAAGAAAAAAATATATAATAAACCACCCCTTGCATAACATGTTCTTTTATTTCTTTACATTTGTTTAGTATTCTATTTCTAACCCATCATCTATCAGCCATCCATAGCTGTCAATAAGCTCACTGTCACTTGGTAGAGAATTGATCTGCACCCTTCCATGGCGTCAATCACTTCCTTTACCCTTAAGACCCTTCTGTTCCTTTCCTTCTGTTTCTTTTGTTTCCCCCTCTCAACTTCATCAAAATTCCCTAAAGAAGCTCTCCCCAACAAGTACGGTTACCTTCCAATCAGCCCCACTTCCACTTCTTCAATTTTCTATGCTTTCTATGAAGCTCAAAACTCCACTTTACCTCTCTCTCAAACCCCTCTTCTCATTTGGCTACAAGGTGGCCCTGGCTGCTCCTCCATGATTGGCAACTTGTTCGAGCTTGGCCCCTGGCGTGTCACCAAATCTCTCACCCTTCAACCCAACCCTGGTGCTTGGAATAGAATTTTTGGCCTTCTTTTTCTTGACAATCCCATCGGAACTGGCTTCAGTGTGGCCTCAACACCAGAAGAGATCCCAAAGGATCAAAACACAGTTGCAAAACACCTTTTTTCTGCTATAACAAGGTTTATTCAACTTGATCCTGTCTTCAAGCATCGTCCTATTTATATAACTGGTGAAAGCTATGCTGGCAAGTATGTTCCTGCTATTGGGTACTACATATTGCAGAAAAATGCAAACTTGAAGGCTTCTGAAAGAGTGAATTTGGTTGGTGTGGCTATTGGGGATGGGTTAACCGACCCTGAAACTCAAGTGGCCACTCATGCTTTGAATGCTTATTATGTTGGATTCATCAATGAGAGGCAAAAGAATGAGTTGGAGAAAGCTCAATTGGAAGCAGTTCGGTTGACACAGATGGGGAATTGGAGTGAAGCAACTGAGGCGAGATTCGAACTGTTGAATATGTTGCAGAACATGACAGGTTTGGCTACTTTGTATGACTATACAAAGAAAGCTCCTTATGAGGATCATTTAGTTGAGCAATTCTTGAACATTGCTGAGGTGAAGAAGGCCTTGGGGATCAATGAATTGTTTGTGTATAAGAAATGTAGTGATGTTGTTATGGCTGCATTACATGATGATTTGATGAAAAGTGTGAAATATATGGTGGAATACTTGGTGAGGAAGAGCAGGGTGTTGCTATATCAGGGTCAGTGTGATTTGAGGATTGGAGTGATGCAAGTAGAGGCTTGGGTGAAGACAATGAAATGGGAAGGGATTGTGGAGTATCTGAGTGCTGAAAGGAAGATATGGAAGGTTAATGAAGAGCTTGCAGGGTATGTACAAAATTGGAAGACTCTCACCAATGTTGTGGTTTTGGGGGCTGGTCATCTTTTGCCTGCTGACCAACCTGTTAATTCTCAAGCAATGATAGAAGACTGGGTTTTGGAAAGGGGTTTGTTTACAAATGTGTTGCAGGAAAATGCATTCACAGAGTCTACAGTTGTTGTGTAACCAATATGATTAATTATTAGTTAAATTAAATTTTTCTTTGCAAAGCTGTATTCCATGATTAAGGAACAAAAGGTAAAAATGTACTTTAGCCAATCAGTGAGCAGGTTTAACTTGATTTTTTTTTTGTTTCCCAATTTTAATTTTAAAGCAAATTGCATTTTTTTTAGATATAAGTGTTAGCTTATCCTTGGCTATTATTATGTTGAAGGTAGGCCAGCAACTCAAAGTATAAGCATCTCCATTGCAAGTTTCTTGCTGGATTCTTTAAACGAAAGTTTATCATTGAATGAATCTACGTGGCACAATAAGTTGAAACCTAAGTTGGATTGCTTGAGGAATGAAATATAATTTTTCATTAAAATAATATATCTAATATGGATATCCACTAACATACCAATGAGCAAAATAAAAAAATATAAAAAATGAATTTCAAGAAATTTTTAAAGTTTTTTATAATTGAAGTGAATTTATATTTGAGTTGTTTATGACAACTCTAATGGAAACAAATTATTTATGTTGTTTCATGTATTGTGATAGATAATTCCTATAGTGTCACATAATATTAATCAACTCAAACACAAATTTACTTCAATAGTAAGAAATTTCACGAAATTCACTTTTTATATATTTTTTTTTCATTCATTACTTGTGCTAGGTGATATGCATATTTAACTCTAATAATAAGAAATTCCAAACAACTAATTTGATCTTTAAGCAATTGGTTGTGTCATGTAAATCCATTACAATAATAAGCAATCGTTGTTTGGCTTAAATAAACCACAAAGAAATTCCTCTTAATATAGTCACTATGCAACCTCTTAATATAGTCACTATGCGAGAATTTGAAGAAACGACACAGATTTTCTTTATCTTTTCTCTTTTATGACATTGTATCAATTATTATACTATTTTTTTTATCTTTTTTCATGTGTCTATAGATTTTTTTAAGGTGTCTAATAGATTATTAAATTTTGAATAATATTTGTGAGCATAACAGCTAGCGAAACATAATAGGTAGGTCTGATGACTCTGGTCATTCAACTAGATCATGTAGCAAAACATAAATTCAATATATCAATTTTCTTAAATATTAAATTTAATTGTAAATGAAAAAAGAAACGCAGATCCAATTACTGCAATTACATAAAGGAGAAGCTAATAATAATTTGATGCCTAAGCTGTTCTATCAAATACTAAAAGCTAATATATTTAAAAAAACTCTTTTAATTTATGAAGAAACTCATCTAAACATATCCTAATTATTCTTGTTTCTAGTTGGAGACCTGTGAAGATTGAATCGAATTGAATCTTGATAGTAATAGATGAGTTAAGTCTTGGTAACCCAACTAATTGTTTTGGCCGAGATCAGCTGAACAATTTGAACTCATGCTGCACTGCCTTCTTGATTAATCAGTTAATTTACCAAAATACTGTGAAAGGAATATGAAATGTCTTTCCAGTTCCAAACCAATGTTAAAGACCTGTACTTTTTCGATCCTATGAGAAATAGTATTGTGTTTTGGTGTGCACTGCGCAGAGACCGACTTTGTGAAGTGGTATTTTACAAACTAATTATGCATGAAAGTAAACAACAGACTGGATCCAAAGAACTAACCTTATGTTGAACTCATGTGTCATCTAAATTAAAATTTCAATCAAACTTTTCTTACTTGTTACAAATTCAACTCAGAACATGCTGCATTTTTGTAGGTTTTATGCAATGTTCTACATGTCTTGCAAGTTGAACTGCCTATACTCAACTCCCACACTGCTAAGATGACATAATAAGTGAAAAAAATGACTATAAAATAAGTGATATGCGAATGTGTAAGTCATACCTTTCTCGGCCTTTTGGCTAAGATCAAGTGTAGTATCTGTTATTATCAGTTTAATATCTGATACGTGAACCATTGGTTCACATGATATTAAATTAATTGTTTTAGGGAAGGTCCAATTCAATAGCTTGCTGTTGGGACCTTAAGTGTCGCTTAAGTGTTGCACTGAAGCTTAGGCCTGGCACACCCACTAAATTAGTTTAAGTGTTTTTCTAATTCTAAGGATACCAACATGTTTGAAAGTTTACTTAGGTGGGTTTACTTATTTTTGTGAGAAATATTACATCCAATAGAGTTGTTTTACCTCTCTGAAGATTATTTATTCATACTTGTGGGTAATGTTACATCAAAACAAGTAAATTCTTTATTTTTAATTAATAATACATATTTTCCCTTAAATTTTGGGTCACATACCTTTGTTACAATAAGCAAATTGAATCTTGGAAGTAATATATAGGTTAATCAAATAACTGTTTTTGGCTGAGCACAATTTTGTCGTAGATCTTTAATGCTCTACACTCTTATTAAAGTGCACTGAAAAGTGTATCAGTCAAATTTGGTAGCATTAAATATGAGAGTAAAATTGAATTGAGGAGTAAGTACAAATTGAAGGTAGATTAGAAGTTGAAAATGCATGTAAGAAGTAAATACAATTTTACAGAAGCTGGAATGTTTTCTTCTGAAAAGTAGCTATGACTTCTAGTGTTACATAACAACAATATTAAGGATTTGTTTGGATTTACACTTTTTCAGTTTGTGAATTAAAATGTGTATCAGTTAAAATTGCTACCATTGATAAATGCAACTAGCTTGACCTAAAACTGAACTCAATTATCATTCAAATTAAATTTTCAAAAAAAGATTTTTTTGTTGAACTTATTGCAAGTTTACGGTTCACATTGTGCTGCATTTTTGTGGGTTTTGTATCAAGAAATCTTCTATGCCTTGCAAAGTATTTCTAAAGTCCCACATTACTTATGTGAATCACAAGTAAAAATAATTAAATGTATTATATATTTTTCTTGGAATTTTAGTTAAAATAAAGTGTATTTGTTTTTAGAATTAATTATAGATATATCTTCTTAAGTTTAGTAAATTTTTTTTAATAAGCTAAAAATGTTATTAATGAAGCGTGCAAAATACAGTTCATTCAAAACTTGATAGCAAAGACAATTAATCTTAAGAGTGATAAGTTAGAGAATTCGCCGTACACCATTACCACTAGCTTAATTTGATACTTTGGATAAATTCTTGAACATCAACTTCCTGAGCTATAAAAATTGCCGCATTTTTGCCTCTTCATAATTGCCAAACCCCTACGAACCACATAAAAGACCATGTTTTACTAAGCACTTGTTATCTATCCACCAACCCCACCATGAATTGACAACAATGTACCCTGACTTCACTTGAGAGGATTGTAAATATCCCCCATCATCTACAAAGTAATAGCTTGACCCGAACCGAGACATCACAACTGAAGAAGAGATGTGCACAATTCTCCTTGACGGTCCCACATAATTAACATACTGCTTCACCTTGTTGGAATATTACTCTCCATAGAAAACAGTTTGTAGGAATTCGATCCATATCCAGTTGCCATACCAAGAATTGAACTTTTGAAGGAATTTGTGATCCCCACATCATCTTGAAAAAATTCTGGGGCTGGTGAAGATGTCATCTTTTTAATACCTTATACGCTGGAGAAACCTTGTACTCACGAGAGTCATCCAAAGTCCATATCTAGTTATCCACATCTCCCTTCCTTAACACTATTCCTTTTAAGCTCTCTAACAGTCTTGCTAACAATTCCTCCTCCGAAGCAAACAACCTACTTTCCATGACCACTGCCATCCCAACCCTGTACCTCGTATATATCTGACAAACACTGGTTGATTTTTAGCTAACTCACATCTCTTAAGTTTAATAAAATTATAAATGCACATTTTTTTCTTCTTTTGTTTTTACATTACACATGACTGCCTTATTTTTATGTATTCATTCTATTTTATCCCCCGTATGTTTAAAAATCTTACACTAGTGTTCCTATCAAACCTACCTTACACAAGTCACTAACACCCCCTTAGTGAATGCGAAAAATAATGTTTAAAAAAGGCACGAGATGCATCTATAATTACACCAAAATCGTAGTGAGTGTATCCGTAATTAACTCTTGTTTTTATCAATTTAATCAGATATATTTGATACGTGAATGAATAATTAAAAATATTAATTTTATTTTTATTAATATTATCTTTTTAAGAAAAATGCTTGATTTATAGAAATATTTTTATAAAAATATAGTAATGGAACAAAATATTCTATTTGTATTAAATACTTGGGATATATTAAATTAATATATTTTTAGATTCAATTAATCTTATAAAAAAATATATTTTTATTTCTATATATTTTATTAAATAAAGAATTTTTCTGATAAAATTTAATGTAAAAAATATTTTTAAAAGTATTTGCATGTATTCGTGGATATTTTTAAAATAAGTGCTTTATCTAACTTGTTGTCATTTCTACTGGGCAAAAAAGTAAAAAAAAAAGTTTTTAATTCTATAATTTCATGGATAAGCATAAAAATTATAGTATTAAGAAATAACTTCAAATTGATACATCATTATGAATGAAAAAAAAAATATACTTGATCTTTTTGAAAAAAAATTAATGATTTAGGGTTTAAATGACTCATTATTAAGTTCTAGAGATTTGAACTATTAATAAGTTGTGGGTAGGATAAAATTATTTTTTAAGAAATAATATATTTTAATTCTATATACTAAAAAATCTCCTTTTCCCACTCATATTAGCTACCTATATTTGTTTTGCACTAAAAATCTCTAATTTTTTTTCTCAGAAGTTCTTCTTAATTGTCATCGTTATAAGTCTACTTTAAAATAAAGTTAACATTTCATAATTTTAAACATCACCCCAACGATGTGGTATATGATACATTAAGTAGAGAAACTAAGTGCATAAGGAATTTTACCATAATAATATGACACATCCTACAAAGATCTACACATGGTGCAAGAAAAAGTACATAAGAGGTTGATCCAAGATGCATCCTTACATTTGATGGACTTAGTGCAAAATTATAGTAAAGTCCCATTTATATATAGAAAGAGTTTACTTAGTATACACTGTCAGGTAACACTTTTTATACTGATATTCAATCGTAATTCTTGATTTTAGTAAGTTTGTTGACTTTACCCATTAATAATGTTAAAATTCATATAAATAAAAAGATTGATTTAATGTCAATATAATATTCTTTTACATAATCAATGCATACAAATTAAACTTTTATATATATATATATATATATATATATATATATATATATATATATATACAAACACACACACAAATGAGTTTAATGAGTATGCACTCTTAGTGTAAAAATTTTATTTTTTTACATTGACATTTAATCACAATCCTTAATTTACAATAAGTTTGTCAACTTTATCAATTAATACTTTAAAAGACATATAAATAAAAAGATATGACTAAATGTCATATAATATTCTTTTACACTGTAAATGCATACTAATTAAACTCTTGCATTTAATACATCTAACTTTTAACATTAAAAAAAATATATAAAATAGGTGTATATAATTTTTAGTAATAATTTTGTTTCTTATAAGTATTCAATTTTATTTTCTTTTTATTTAATTTTTTCATATTGTTTTCTATTATTTTTCATATTTATCTCTATTATTTTTTTATTTTTCTTTTGAATCAAGATGGATATATGTCTCAAAAAGTATAAAAACATAATTTAAAAATTTTTAAGGTATTTATATTTTTATTAAATGGTTTTTAACAAAAATTAAAGAATGTTATTTCATTATTTGAAGCTAAGCATATATTAATTTTATTATTATTGATTAAAAAAATTATTTTAACAAAATTTTAGGTCAATTTTGCTTTTATACTTTAAAACACTATATCTAAGTATATAAAAAAATATTATATCAATAGAATTGCTATAATAAAATTTAAAAGTCAAATTCCTTTTCTCTAGTAATAATATTATCATCTTATATCTTTTGTTTGATTTATATAATTTTATTTTCGTGATATTCGGATAATCATTGCTATTTTTATTTGTTAGGTAAATTTAATATATTAATTTAAATAATTTAAAGTTAGAATCATTGCTAATTATATTTGGACACCTAAAGAAAATATCATAGTTTCAATGTTATTTTTATCATAAAAAAGATAGAATCATTTTATATTAAAGTTTATAATTATTTATTTATTAATATATTAATTTTCAATGTTAAGT
The DNA here is from genome assembly GCA_037954015.1 of Psophocarpus tetragonolobus. Taxonomy (NCBI): domain Eukaryota; kingdom Viridiplantae; phylum Streptophyta; class Magnoliopsida; order Fabales; family Fabaceae; genus Psophocarpus; species Psophocarpus tetragonolobus. The sequence continues at coordinate 38,206,406 of CM075690.1, read as the reverse complement.
TCTTGATAATTTGAGTTGCTTTTTATTTTAATCATGGTATTGGTTTAAACGACTCATCACAGGTATAATGACTAATTTTTATCAGGGGTTTGAACACATAAATGATGGAGTTGGATCCTCTCCCAATCTTAATCTTTCATTTATTTTATTATTTAATACTTTTAACATATAAAAGAATAAATATTTGTAATGGATTTGTAATAATGAATGATTTACATTTATTGAAATGTTGATTCTCCAATTTTTACAACTGGAGAGGATCTAGACCCATAAAAAATGGGTATTTTTCTCCCAACATGTGGTTTGCTCCATACTAAAAGAGAATTTCTCCTTGCACCCCTATAACTTCTCCCTGCACCTCGATAAATATAGGAAAAATCTCAAATACCCCTAGGTAAAAAAAAGTTTATTCCTAGGTAAAAAAATTTGCAAAAAATCTGATTCCATAATGTACAAGAGAAGATAAATGTAAACCTGAACCAAGAAGAACAAGACAAACGCAGAGGAAATGAAATAAAGAAGAAGAGAAAGTTACTGATTCAATGAGAAGAAAAACAAAGTCGTGCAAGAGAAACAAACGAGAGAAATGTGAAATGAGAGAGATGCAGATGAAAGAGGAAGAGAAAGAAACACATGATAAATTTTTACTGTTTTTACTAAGGGGTATTTTGCCAATTTAAAAATTTATGGTGGCGTAAGGAGAACTTATTGGGGTGCAAGGAGAAATTCTCCTCAAAATGACATGGTTAAGGAACATAAACTGTTACTACTAGTATCAATCAATATTGATAGTTTTGTTTTGTATTTTATCTTGTTAAAAGTAAAAAATTTCAAAGGTTCATTAAATATAAATTTCTAAATGCAACACATTCTGAGAAAAAACTAATACCAACAAAATTATATTTTATAATCACATTATGTCATATTTAAATTTAGATAAAAACAAGATAATAATTTTAGTGATCTACAAAAATAATATAAAATCATTTTACAAATAATATATAATTTAAAAAAAAAATTAGGATCTCTTTCAATCCTAAGCCAATTTGATCAAAATACATTTTTTAAGATATAATTGTTACTTTGTTACAATGTTGATCACAGTTCGTCACTCTTGGGAGCAACTCTCTACAAATCTAAACTGTCTCGACAAAGAGCTTAAATATTGCTTATGCAAGTTAAAACAATAATTCTAAAATTTCTATATGAATTTAATTAGTATGCACGATTCGTGTAAAAAGTTTAATTAATATACATTGACATTAAATTAAAATCTTTAATTTATGGTAAGTTTATTGACTTTATCATAAGTTAGTACTTTAAAAAGTTGGGTTTAAAACGTTGTGAGACAGTTATGTTCCTATAAATGAAGAGTTATGATTGACTGTCAGTGTAAACTTTTGTTACACTACTAATGCATACTAATTAATCTCTTTATGCACGGTCAGAGTAAAAAGCTATTTGTTGACATTCAATCACAATCCTTTATTTAGGGTAAACCATTAATACTTTAAAGAGAAAAACACTTATATACTGTCAGTGTAAGAAGTTTTATACCGATAGTTAATCACAACTCTTTATATATAGTAAGTTTGTTGACTTTATTAATTAATACTTTAAAAGTTATGTAAATAAAAAAATATGATTAATTGCTAGTATAAAACTCTTTTACACTGAGATTGTATAAGTATTAAACTCTACTTAAAAGTCATATAATTGAAAAAATATTATTAAATTTCAGCATAAATTTCGTTTACACTTTTAGTCCATTCTTATTAACCTCTTTATTTTATTACCTTCAATAATGTTTTCATCTTTAAAATCATATTTATTGGTTTTAATGATTTAAAGATTTTTTTATCTGGCTTTTATATTTGATTTCAGTTGATAACCAATCAATTTTATCAAACTTGGTTCGGTCATCGATCCGGTCGAGTTAGGAGGTCATGAAGTCAGAAGTCAACTCGGGAGTCAAGAATTGACTTGCATGACTTGATTGTCATTAAAAAATATAAAATAATTAATAATTTATATAATTTTATACTTGAAAATCATAACAAATAATCAAAATTATAAAAACAATCTAAAAATTAATAAAGTAAGTAATTTTAATGTTTCTTAATATATATATATATATATATATATATATATATATATATATATATGTATATATTTGTCCAATACATGCTAAAGAAGTAAGTTAGCTCAATGGTATTACATAAGCATGTTAACCTTAGAGACCTGGATTCAAGTTTCACACAATAGCAGACATGTCCAATACATGCCAACAATCTTGAAAAATGAAAACCTTGAACATCTACAGGCCAACACCTCTGAAAACCATGCAACATGGAAGCCTTAAAAGCTTGACCCGTGCATACCCAGTTCAAAAGGGTCATCGAATTATCCAAATATCCGGCCGAGTCAGTCGATTTATACCAGTTCTATTGCATATCCGATTCAGTGTTAAGCTCGAATTGGATAAGTGACCAATTTTTTATCTAATCGGTTGAACCATTGGTCCGAGTGGGGTTTGATAACGCTATAACCAATGATCTTCTCTTTATTCATATAAATAAAAAAGATGTATTACGGATTCACTCCCTCAGGTTTAGTGTAATTACAAATATATTTTTTTAAAATTATACAAAACCTCTTACTTTTACATATTCGTTATTTAACCCTTTTAATTTTTTTATGACTAAAAGTATTTATAAAAATGCGAGAGATTTTCAAAATCGATTTTACATAAAGAACCATAATTTTCTTGTAAATATTGAAAGGCAAAACATAATTTATTACAAGCTTCATTTAAACATAAATACATTAGTTGTTATAGTTACATTTCTTTAAAAGTCTTAATTTAAAACAGTGGACTTCTTACAAACCTAAAATTACTTAAATAAAACATCAAGAGTAATATGTTATGAATTCAACATATTCAGAGGGAATCCTTTATCATAACCTACTAATCAGGTTCATCTTCTATTTGTACCACAAACGTATATGAAAAAAAAATATGAAAGAAAACACACAAGGGGAGTGTGATTTTTATAAATCATCAATGTTAATCTTAATAAACTTAACAAATAATGGGGACTTAAGGTTTGACCTATGACTCAATGTCACTTGACTTAATGTATTGTCTCAATCTTACTCATTTCAATGATTGAACTCAATCCTACTTGACTCTATGTATGAATACATAACCAATTCGTGATGATTCACCCCAATCATAAGGGGTATTTTTGGAAAGTGATTGGTAGTCTATATCTTTCCCTAATTTGATACAATAATTTTCTCGAGAAGTCGAGTCATTTGCCTATAACAAAATTCTGTCTATCTGTCAATCACAACATTCTGGCCACCTGCCAATCAGACACTCTACCCATCACAAAACACAAACGAACATTCTTTCAGCCTGAGAAGGATATACATTGCCAATCTTGAGATGCTAAGCATTTATGGAAGGTTTTAGATCTATGAATATTCTATCTCAAGTGCCAACATTGACTGTCCTTAATATTCACCTACCTGCTGAACATCCTCAACCCAAGTGCCAACATGGACTACCCTGAATATTCACCTACCTAATAATATCCCCAACTCAAGTGCCTACATAGATTGCCCTGAATATTATCTGTTTGATGAACATCCTCAACTAAAGTGCCAATATGGGAAAACTTGAATATTCATCTATTTAAAATCATCTTAGGACCCGTCTTGATCCTATTTTTCATCTTGCAACGTACCAAGTTGTGACTTCCCAAAACACGATACTTATTCACCTACATGGTACCCTTACGAAAAAATATATAACTTTACTACGTTCATCTCAACATAGTCCCCAAAAATCACTAAACTTGACAATCAAAAGACACATAATACTTATATCATTCACATAATCATTTATAAATCAATTTCAAAGAATTAAAAGGTCATAATTGATATACAAATTAATTTCTCATCTCAAAATTTCCACTTCATGGATAATAATAATGATTTATTTTTAATACTAAAAGACATCTTTTCTGACTGCCAGACTAGGTTAGACGACAACTACAAAGCATACTTAAATTATCTTTTACAAATATGATTTTGAGGAGCATCATATTTATTATGATATTTTCATAACTAAACTTTAACATAACCTCTTGGATATTTTATAAGATATAAATATATTTTACCATAAACATTCAACATATAAACTTTTGAATAAAGTATAATACATACCTATACAAAATAGTATAAGATAGTTATTAATGATTCTGAGAGTAATAGTTTTTAATTTATGATGCAAGTGATAAAATAAGAATCAAAGTGAAACTTTAAATAAATAATATCAACGGGCTAGAATGTATTATATGAAAATAATACGATGAAATAATTTTATAGAAAATGATCAAAATATAACTTCTGAAAAAATAAGTTGAATGATAAAACAATTGATAAATAATAACAGAGAACTATACTATAATATCTGGAGAATAACTTAAATAATAATAGCAATAATCAAACTATAATATCTGAAAATAATAAAAAAATAACCAAAAGTAATATTTAAAAGTAATAAATAAAAGGCCAAAAGTAATATGTGGACATAAATAAAGGACTAGAAATAATATCTAGAAATAATAAATAAAGGACCAAAAGGTAATATCTAGAGAATAGTAATAATAAAGGGTAAAAAATAATATCTGGAGAATAATAATAAAGGATCAAAAGTAATATTTGGAGAATAATAATAAAGAACCAGAAGCAATATTTGGAGAAAAATAATAAAGGACCATAAGCAATATCTAGAGAATAATAATAAAGGAGCAGAAGCAATATTTGGAGAATAATAATAAATGATGAGGAGAAATATATGAAGAATAATAAAGGACAAAAAAATAATATTTGGATAAAAAAAGTTAGAATAGTCAGATGTTACTGAGCAATCAGCTAAGCATTTGAAAATCGAGGTAAGAATAATTAATATATTAATGGATAACCAAAACTTAGTTTTAAAAATAATAATAATCATAAGAGTAATAGAAACATATAAGTCTATTAAGATTAACACTATAAAAGTTTATAAATCTCACTCCCTCTTACCTTAAGAGAAGTTTGAAGGTGAGTGGTGAAAAACCTATGAAGTCTTAATCCAGGAGTTAAGAAACTTTATTTTTCCTCTCATTTTTGCAAATGGCTTCCCCTATTTATAGCCAAAATCTGTACTCAATCGCCGAGTGAAAATATGATCGCTGAGCAAATTTAATTAAAAATAATAAATAAAGGACCAAAAATAATATTTGAAAATAATAAACAAAGAACTAGAAGTAATATCTAGAAAATATTAATAAAGTACCCGAAGTAATATCTAGAGGATATCAATAAAGGATTAGAAGTAATATCTGGAAAATAGTAATAAAAGACTAGAAGTAATATTTCAAGAACATTAATAAAGCACTAGAAGTAATATGTGGGGAATATTAATAAAGGATTAGAAGTAATATTTGGATAAAATCAATAAAGGACCAGAAGTAATATGTGAAGAATATTAATAAAGGACCAGAAGTGATATTTGGAGAACATTAATAAAGCACCAGAAGTAATATGTGGAGTATATTAATAAAGGACCAGAAGTGATATTTGGAGAACATTAATAAAGCACCAGAAGTAATATGTGGAAAATATTAATAAAGGGCCAGAGGTAATATTTGGAGAACATTAATAAACGACTCAAAGTAATATGTGAAAAATATTAACAAAGGACCAGAACTAATATCTAGAGAATATTAGTAAAGAACTAGAAGTAATATCTCTGGAGAATAAAAGTTAGAATAGTTAAATAATATTGAACTATCAAATAAGCATCTGTTTTAGAAAATTCCTTAAAATTGAAATGATAAGTGTTTGTTTGACAACAGTTTTATAAAATTGTTTCAATATTTTAGTATTTAAAAACTAAAAAAATCATTTGGTTATTTTTTTTAAAATCAGTTTTAAAAAATAGTTCTGATTTTTTAGTTTTTAAAAACTAAAAAATAGGAACAACTTTAAGTAGTTTTTCTTTTTAGTTTTTGTTTTGAAAACTCAAAATACAATAAAAATATGTTTTTTTTTTTGCTTTTCATTAATGACATTTCCATAAATATAAACAAGTTTTTTCATTTTTACATCTTCAAAACAGTTTTCAAATAACACTTACTAAACAAGTTTTTTTTTCTCTTCTTCCAGAAAATAATTTTTGATAACTATTTTTGAAAACTCTTTTCAAAAACTAAAAAACAAAACCAAACAAACCAAACCCTAAGTTTTGTAGTTTCTATTTTGTAATTTAACAATATATTATATTTTTATTTTACCATCTTATACTATAATTCTAAGATGAATAGAACTTCCTAATACTTATTTTTAATTTCTAAGTTGAATTTCAGATAATTTAGTTATAAAAAAATAGGGATGTTACACATTACAATTGTACGCTTTCATTTTCAAACTATACAGATCTCCGTTTATTTTTGCATTATTATGTTTTATTTCATGTGAATGTAATATGAATAAGTTTTTTTGTAACAATGCAACAACGGAGGTAAAAGGATGTTGACCGTAAAATTTGAAAAATATGGGAGGTACATATGTAATAACATACAAAACTTAGGGGTACATGTTTAATATCACACAAAAAACGAGGGATATACGTGTAATAAATTTATGTATGATATTGCATTATTTTGGAAGGAGGGAAACAATTGTAACGAGTACATAAAAGTAAGGGGTCTATCTAATTTTTAAAAAGAAAGGGATGATTTATGCTTACACGAAACCTAAGGAGATGCATCTGTAATTACCTCTAAATAAATACTTCAACAATACAACACTAAAGCAAAAAAAAAAAAAAAAAGAGAAAAGAAAATAACAGTTATTTTATACATGTGGTTCACACTTCATGCCTACATTCACATTATGTTTTTGAGACTATTGGAAAATGTGACCCATGCCTACATCTACATTATGTTTTTGAGACTCTACTGAAAAATTTGAAAACTCTCCCTCCACATCATAAGTGCTTGTTTGACAACAGTTTTATAAAACTGTTTTCAGTATTTTAGTATTTTTTAAAAACTAAAAAACTCGTTTGGGTAGTGTTTTCTGAAAACAGTTTGCGAAAACAGTTCTGGTTTTTAGTTTTTAAAAACTAAAAAACAGGAACAACTAAAAGTAGTTTTGCTTTTCAGTTTTCTGTTTTTGTTTTGAAAACTCAAAATACAAGCAGAATATGTTATTATTTACTTTTCATTAATTAAATTTTAATAAATATGAACAAGTTTTTTCATTTTTATATCTTCAAAATAGTTTTCAAATAACACTTATCAAACAAGTTTTTTTTTTCCTTTTCTTTCAGAAAACAGTTTTTAAAAACTATTCTTAAAAACTCTTTTTAAAAACTAAAAAACAAAACCAAACCAATCAAACTCTCTCTCACTAGTTACCCCTCACCTGAGTGACTTTTTCATCTCAAAAACCTGACCTAACATTCTATTTCTAATCTTAAATAAGAAAACAAAGTTGTATTTTACAAATAATATCTTTAATATCTAAACAAATTCAAAAGATAAAACAATATTTTTTTAAAATAATATCTACATATTTGAAATTAAAATAATTTTAATTGCTTTTCCAACAATCCTTCAATTAAAATTTTTAATTTCATTTTCAATCACAAAGAATGTTTGTCACATAATGCTTCACCATAAATTTGGTATGTAACATCCCAAAATCCTAATATTATTTATACCATTTATTCTCATCATGTAATTCACTATTTGTGTAGTTTATAACCCAAAATATTGAAACATAAAATTTTCATCACAACACAATCAATCTAGCATCATAGTCATCTTAGTGTAGTCAAAATTTGAAACAAGATATAACATAGTATATACAACATTAGCTCACCCAGCGAACCTTATTGTTTGGGAGACCTAGTATAGCTTATCCAGCAAAAATTCTGTATCAGATTGTTCCAGTAAAGGGACCTCGCTCAACAAGACATGTTGCTGAGAAAAAAAACCTTATTTAATTCTAAATAGAGTAATTTGTGCTAAGCGAGACTTCTCGTTGGGCGCAAATCTCATATTAATTCAACCAGAGACAACTTTGCGTTGGGTAAGACCTCTTAATGGGTGCAAAGTTGAAATATTCATTTACTAGAGATGAATTCTCACTAGACGAGACCTACTACCCAGTAAGGCTATGCAGAGTGTCTGAAAGCTTAGTTGCATAGTCTCAGCGTACAAGACATCTCTAAATGGTTGCATCTCCTGAAACTCCCTACCATGAACATATTGCTATATATGATGCAATGTCACCTGGCATGCATCATGGCTAGGAGGATTCAAGGAAGGCATGTCATGGGTGAAAGCTCATTGAAGATTTGAAGCCCTAGTCTTCATTATTTTTAGCTTGTAAATATTTTATTTTAATTAGCTAAATAGGAGCATTTTTTTTAATTCCCTTAAGGTCATGTATTTTCGTCCATCTTCATTTAGTTTAGAAGGTATAAATGTCTTTAGTTAAAAAGGAGGAGTAAGCTTAGAATGTGTGCATAAGTCAAGACATGATTTTGGGCTAGCCCATTCACTTTAGGAGTTGCTAATTGCACCTATGGGGGTGAACTTAGATGCCTCACTTAAGACCTAATTAATTTTAATCCTAATTAAGCCCAAATCCTACATTGCCTAGAAAAGTGTGTCCAAGCTCTTCTATTGGGCTATATATAATCATTCCTCCTCATTGTAAATCTCACCTTTGAATTGAATGAAAATAGTCTCTTTGTGAGTACATTCTTAGTAAAAAGTTTTGAGAATCCTCTCTCTTGAGGAACCTCTTCCTTGGTTTTTATCAAGGGTTCCTTCCCTTGTAGTAAACCTAAACACTTTGGTTTATCTCTCTTTGAGAGTGGCGCTCCACCTCCTTTTTCTTTCCCCTCCATCATCCATTTCATGGTGCTTGGAACCTCAAAGAGAAAGATCAAGGGGAGTGCAAAATCTTTTTGCATCAATATACATTTCAACTATATCTATAAGCATGACAATCATACATTTCAACTGATTCTAGTACATTCACATATCCAGTAACTATATATATATATGTACCTGTTTATATGATTAAATTTATAAACATCACCACCCACACATTTCAAGCATTAAAATTCTTCAAGTATCACAAAACGCTAATAACAAAACATAATCCTTTCAACTCTAACCATAGTACAACTCTTTAATTTAAATATACAAATACAAAATGAAATTTCCAGCTCTTGAGAAATCTACATTCTCCTCAGTCCAACTTTTCTTGCCTTTGAATACCACTATTGCCATTTGCTCTTATGCATAGCACAATCATCGCAACCATACAAAATACACAAACAATGCAAAGGTAAACATACACAATATACAATACACAATCACAATAGTTATAACACATGAAAGTGGTATAACTTTTTTATTCAATACAATCAACAAATATGGACTAATAGTAAACAATTATACTTACGTTCTCGTGAACATAAGTCATTACAATGCACAACTGATACTTTCCGGAAAGACTTTATTGAGTTTGGATACCAAGGTGACTAAAAACCTCTCAACAATGGGTGTCTAAAGTCTACTTAACTCATCTAACAACCAATCAAAGTCTCAACATACCCATTCAACACTTTTGTCTAGAGTCTGCTTGACCTTTATTACACATAATCGTTGTCTAAGTATATTCCTTAGTACCCCAAATTGTGGAGTATAGAACCACAATGTAAAATAATTGTGTACCCCCAACTATGGAGTACTACATTGACCTTGTTAGTGTCACTAACTTAATGCTCAATACACATATGTCAACATATGTGCCACAACCAAGAATAAGTTACCATTTTTAACCACCCGCATTTAATAGGTTCAACTTACATCTCAACATCATGCATTACAACATATGCATTTCAACAAAATTATAATTATCATTATATTCAACAACAAACATCAATTTCTCCTAATACACAACAACATTCCAATTCATCAATTTCATAAAAACAACAAAATAATAATCTCTCAACATTTACAAAGAACAACCCTTTAAATATCAACACTACCAACACAACTAATTTCACATAATCATCTTATTCAATTCAAAAGTTCAACCAATCACATTCTATCAACCTCGCAACCGTTAAATCATAATTCTTCAACTTAAAGCACAAATTTAGCTTTCCTTTGCCTATTTCTTCTCTCAAAATCCTACTCAACAGAAAAAAGGGAAGGATCTACTCGAAGAATTCTCTTAGAAAGCTGACAGGAAACCCAAATTTAACAAGAACCTAAGAATTTAAAATCTCCAAGAAATTCCATTTTCAACGAGAATGATAGGATCGGGAACAAATAGAAAAAGGTTTGAGAAATTATGACCAGATTTACCTATATTGATCACCTCTTAGAATCATGAGCAATGAAAGAGATTTCGTTGAATTTCGTCCACAATTGCTTCACTATGCAAGCCACCAAAGCTAGCAGTGAGTGAGAAAGAGAGATTGTGTTTTTGGAAGAAATTTCTAAAGAAGAAAGAATAAGAAAGTAAGGAAGAAGAAGTTTATATAGTACCGATAGTGTATTTAGTAAAATTAGTTTGCTAAATACAACCCCGTTTTTCCAACAATGGATTTTTTGAAACTTCCTAAAACTCAAACCTTCCGAAACAAAAGAATAATAATTATTCTCACTTCTCCATCCTTCTACCACTAACTGAATACAACCACATAATATCAACACAACTAATGAATCCATCACGTCTTAAATCAATTATTAATTTAAGTAAAAATTTAAATTTAATTTCTTTCACTATTTGTTCTACGAATTTATAACATATTAAATAAATAGGTCCTTACATGATATATGTTTTCTCCTGCGTTAAGATGACAAAATAGACTCAGACTCTATGGGTACCTGCAAAATACCCTTATGTGAGACCGGTAATTACCCGCAAAAATGGGTCTGGGTATGGGGTGGGGTCCAAACCTGCAAAAAATATACAGGTATGGAGGTGGGTATGAGTAATATAATACCAAACCTACCTTGCATCTTTCATATATATATATATATATATATATAATTATATTATATAATTATAATATTGTGTGAAAAATATTGCTAAAAATATTATTTATATTATAATCTATTATAAATAATACAATTATAGAATAAAAAAGATATGCAATATATTTTATGCAAATTTAATAAATAAAAATACAATTTACAAGAAAATTTGAGTTATTTATAAAATAACTCTAATAAATTACAACATTATTTAATGTTATGATAAAAAATATGCATAATCATATAAAACTTTAGGAAGTATATCATAATTTGTTCTATATTTAATGTTACGTTAATTTATTTTTTATATAATGTTTATTTATGTGTTGGAATAAGACAGAATACAAATACATTTTTTAAACACAGGTATAAGGATGAGTACTATACTATTCTACCCAAACCCTACTCATTGTCATCCTTACTCTGTATGATACCTCCAATGGAATATGGAGCTTGAATTTAAGCTACCTTTGTTAGACTTCTTAAATAAGCTTCTTTTCTTTGATTATCATTAGATTGCAACATGTTTTGATATAATTTATTGAGACAAAAAACACATAATCAACAAACTTCTCTTTATTCATATTGATAAGAAAAACATCCCAACAATATAAAACAACACTTAAGCAAAAATAAAAGATAAAAAAATTATTTTGTTCATGTGATTCACACTCATGTCTACATCCTTGACAAGTCTTTTGAGATTATTGAAAAACCTGCAAACCCTTTATATCTTTTTGTTCATGTGGTTCGCGTCTCATAACAACATGACTACATCTATGTCATGTTTTTGGGACTATTTGAAAATTTAAAAATCCTTTCTCTACATCACAACCCATTCCCTCAGTGGTGACTTACCTCATCTTAAGATTGGGATGATTATTTTTATGTCAGAAATCATTTATAGACCTAACATCCTAACTTGAATGAGAAAACATATATCTATTTTACAACTAATATATTTAAAATCTAAACAAATCCTAAAAATAAAGCAATATATTTTTCTAAATAATATTTAGAGTTTTGAAATTAAAATAATTTAAATTATTTTTTCTAACATAATTATAGTTCTATGAAACTGATTTCAATATAATGTATTGAGCATTTTATAAATGTATTTTATCAATTAATACTAATTAATTAATTCATTTATTTTTTATCTTATGTGAGAAAACTTTAAACCACTAATAAATGAAACAGAGGGAGTACTTACAAAATAGGTGATTTTTTAAATTTTAATCTAGTTTTTTTTTTTAAAAAAAAAAAGTCTTAGTGATAAATCTTAACTGATATCAAATCATAGTGATTTTAAGTTTTTTTTATTTAATCCTTTTAAAAAAACGTTTTAGTTTCTAGTGTAAAATAATAATCTTTAACTTGTTTCAAACGAGTTTTTTATTTATTAATGACATGGTAAATCATATAACTATTAATGTCACTATAATATTTTTTTGAATAATTAAGAAAATTAATATAATATATAAGAAGTGTTAATATTATATTTTGCAAATAAAGAAAAGGGTTGTCAGATTGGTTTAGATTTATATGTAAGAAAAAGGTCATTTGTTTGTTTCATATAAAATGATACTTCAGGAATAAAAAGCTGAATAAAACAAGAAGGATGTGTATTTTAAGTTCTTATTTTGCTTTTTTTTTTTTATTTCGATCAGTGCTGGTGGTTAAAAAAATAAAAAAAAAATTATATTTTCATATTTTTATATTTTAAAATAATTGAACTTAAAATAAAATTATTAATAAAATAAATTACTTGTTGCTGAAAAATAAATTTTTATTTTTAAGAAACTATATATTACTGAAGAATACACATTTTGTTTTAAAAAACCAAATTACTAAGTAGATCGAACTTTAATGGATAGTGTTTCAAATATACCTCAAGAGATACAATACCTTGCATCTTATCTTCTAGGTATTTTACCATTTTAATTAACAATTTACTTTTACAAATTTACAATTATTAAAAAATACTTTACTTAATGATTTAAAAATTATTTTTGCAATTAATAATATTCCAAAAAATATTTAATTAATGGTTTATTATGTGATTAATCTTGGAACTTAAAAATAATAAATTACTTAATGAGATTTTTTTTTATTTTTGGTTAAATATTAATATATTACTAAATATATTTTTAAATAATATTAGGATGTAGGCATATATCTATTTAATTTATATTTTATTTTAAAACTTTTAAGTCACCAAAAAAAAAAATCTTCCTCAGTTAATTTGATTTTAAAAATATTGGATAAAATTATATATCTCTCGCGTGCACATATATCATCATTTCACAATATTTATATCTTGTACACCTCAAACATAAAAAAAAATCTAATACACACCATTGTTTAATATAATAATGTGCAAAAGACATTTATAATTTAGAGATTTTTTTATATTAAACTTATTTTTCTACATTTTTTTTTCTTTACCTTCCTTCTATGGTAAAAAAATTTTAGTGTAAATCTATAATATTTTTAAAACTCAAGAAAATATGTATAATATAAAAAAAAGTGTGAGTATAATACTTTTTTAACATGTGGAAGTGGAATTTTAAAATAACTTATTTATAATATATTAATGTAATTTGATAAAATTTCATATAATGTGAATATAATTTACTCTATAATAGTTAATTATATTTTTATCTTATCAAACTATTATATCTTGTCTCATTTTAGCTGGCAAATGTATTTTTAATTTTTATTAAAACTAACAAAAAAAAAAATTATCCGTCTCCCCATCCTTTGTGATCTATCTTATATAAATTAAAAAATTACTTGAATGAAAACTATTTTAGGAAATTTTCCTCAACGATATCATTCCCCGAAGTTAAATCTATCCTGTTTATTTTTTTTCTAAATTAAATTTTCATATTTAAAAACATCAATAATTAAAACTTTATATCATAATATTATTATTTATCATAAATATAAAATATAACTTATAAACTAAAACTATTTTTCATAAAACTTAATTTAATATAATTTATATTAAAAATATTATTATAATTTTAATTATATAAAACAAACATTCATTTCGTATATTATGCATACTAAATACTCCTCATTTTAATAAAGAAAAATATTTATTACTTGTTTGACTGTGTGAGTTTTGTACTATGTCCTTCAAGGTAAGCAAATGTCCTCTTTTACCATATTTCATTGGCGTAGGTGTAAAAATATTCCAACGGTGAAACTCAAGTCCCGTAAGAGTAATAATAACCCACTTAATGCAAGTTAAAGAATAAACAATGACTCAAATGTCATTGATTATCTCTTATTTAAAGACAGAAATGTGTATGAATGTTTGGATTTTTAATTAAGGTTTAATTAATATCTAATTATCATTAATTAACGTTCTTAGTCCAATATTTAAAAAACCCCTCCTTTGAGCATGTATTTATAGTTAAATTCCACAAGCCCTTGTTCGGAAAAGTGAAGGTAGAAAGTTAGAAAAAAAAAAAAGAAAAATGTAATTAACATGTTTTATTTTTCACTAAAAATAAACATAAAAAAAGGAAAATGTAAAAAAAAAAACTTTCAAAATTACTCTTATTTATAACAACAAATTAAATTATAAATGAATGAGTAATTGTAATAACTTTAATTTATAACTTTAAATATTTTTCATATAACTCGAGAATCAAACAATTTTAATTTCTACTTTATTTTATCTATTTTTCTTGTTCACGGAGGATTTTGGGTTCCTTTTTTAAATTTATAAAAAATAAAAATTAATTCTGATTTTAAGTTTTTAAAATTTTAAAAACAATATTATTTTGGTTTCTAAATTTAAAATATTATTTTCAAATTTTAACCATACTAGACTCTGTTAACACCATTGTCTTTAGATACTGAAGATCAACTGTCAATGCTAAGTGGTCGTGCTAGTGGTGGTAGGTGACTATTAATCGGAGTTAACAAACAGTAACCAACAATTAGAGATGACAATCGATGACCACCGATTTAAAATGACAACTAGTCAAAGGTGATAGTGGTAACAAGTAACGTCTAATGATGATCTCGAATAAAATAAAGATAGAAATATAAAAATCAAATTTTATTATTTTTTAGATTAAGTGAAAACTGTTTTAAAAATAATTAAAAAACTAAATAAAAAGTATAATAATGTCTTTTAATTTATCTAGTATAGGTTTAAATTTAACTAAATTAATTTATTAGGATCGCCTCAGAGATAAAATATATGCATGATATTTTAAAATTGATTCTCATTATATAACTTTTTTAACCAAATTAACATACCATTATTTTGATTTTGTTATACACGTTGCCCTCTTAGAAATCACGGATGACACCCTAAAAAAAGTAAAGAATACAGTGATAATTTAATTGGTCCACTTATCAAAATATCTAAATAGAGAATACAGTGATAATATAATTGGTTCACTTATCGAAATATCTCAGATCTACAGAGAGTACAGACTGTATGTTGATTAAAAATTTAAAATATAAAACACTTTCCTTTACAGAACATAATATTTGGCAAAAACGACTTCTTTCATTGTGAACACGGCAATGAACAACTGTAATTTTCTTTTTAAGTTGCCCCTAATTTGGACCCTAGATTCAATTAATTCAATTCGAATAAAATCACTTTCATCAAATTTGAATTATATCCCTAATTTTTTTTTTTGAAAAGCAATTATATCCCTAAATATTTGACTACAAAATTCCAATTACTCCAAAGTCCAGTCTACAAATTAAAAAAAAAAAAAATCACTCACTGCCAATTCTTCCACATTCAGTGACATGATGTATGTACACTTGCAATTTAACAATAAAATAATCTACAAATTATATTGGCACTTTCTTAAATTTTACGAATTGTATAAAATATTTTTCTTTTTTATCCTTACACAACATTTCTTGATTTATTTTTAGAAAACATTGTAATGTATATTCCTTAATATTTATACAGTGTACCCCTAAAAAACACATCATTGTAAAGATATAGAAGACAAAATTATTTTGTGAGATTTGATTAAATCTTAAAAGATATGAGTGTAATTTATTTTAAAATAAAAAATTAAATTATATTTTTATATTTTATTATCAATTTATAATTTTCTTATCATATTTTAAAAATTATAAGTTTAATTAGGGTGTGTACATAGACACAAATCTACAAACCTTCAAAGATGTATTTATTTTGTACTTTTTTTTTAAAGAATTATAATGGTAAGAAAAATTTAAGCTTGATTCACAAAATTTGTAAACTTTATCAACTAAGTTTGTTGGCTCATGAACTTGATTATTAACTTGTTTAAATGAACAAATTTATCATTTAAATTATTAATTTATGTTAATATATGGTTTTTTTTTGTACATTATGATATTTTACACTTTAAAAAAATGTTAGATTTTTTTAATTATTTTAAAAAGCATGTGTGTGCAAACCTCCAAACTAGTACATTAAGCCTCCCGACTTCATAGACCAAATACAAACTCTTAAAAAAGTTAATTTATTTTGTAGACTAAATTTATCTGGTTCATTTACCAACCTAAGTTTAATACAAATTTTATTTGAGTTTAATTAATATACACTGTCAGTGTAAAAGATTTTAAAGTACTAATTAGTAAAATTAACAAATTTATCAATCAATCAAATGTTGTGATTAAATATCAGAGTAAAAATTTATACATTAATAATGTATACTAATTAAACTCGTTTTATATATATATATATATATATATATATATATTTTGTGTGTGTGATTGAATTCTATCCGTAACATAGTCACTTAATGTATCATAAAAAATAATTTAACTAATTAAATATAAAAATGGAAATTATAACTTTTTTTTATCTGAAAAATTATAAACTCGTACCAAGATCATAGTTTTTTAAAAAAATGAAGAAATAAAAAACCGTGAAAATAAAATATAAAAATGAAAAAAAGTAATTTAGGCAGATAAAAACGAACCAATAAGCCGTCAAATACGAAAAATAAATAAATAAAAGCCGCCGCCTATAAATAATTTTATTTTTACATAATCATCACCACACACTCTTCACAGCAAAATAGCTAAGAAACTAAACCAAACCAGACGAATCCCAATCGCGGGTTCCAGAAAGTTTCCGGTTGCACCATGTCGCGCCGCCCCCACGCGCCGCCGCCGCGGCCGCTGTACAAGCAGCAGTCGTGGTCGCCGGACACGCTGCGCGACGAGGCGTGGCAGCGGCGGAAGGATAGCCACCTCGTGAGCGGCGGTGACACCCGGCGGCGCCACCGCCTGAGCAAGAGCCTCTCGGAGGACGATTTGGACGAACTAAAGGCGTGCATCGAATTAGGGTTCGGGTTCGATTCGCCCGAAATCGACCCGAAACTTTCGAATACGATCCCTGCTTTGGAATTGTACCATGCCGTTAACAAACAGTACAACCACCACAGCTTATCTAGGTCTTCTTCTTCGTCGTCCCTTGTATCTGATTCCGACATTGCTAGCCCCACCACTATTTTCAATCCAGGTAATTCTCTTCGTAAAATTCGATTTTTTTAATGTTAACTTTTGTTGTTAGTTTAATGATTTTGTGATCACGATTGTAATTAAGGATCAGATTATGGATTTGTTTGTATTGTTTTTTTTAGTTTAGCCGCGTTGAATGCCCCAGCTTCCTCTTAATGTTTAGCAGTGTAAACTTTTTTTCTAGCAAAAGTATTTTCATCAAAGGATCGTGATCTTTGTTTTTCCTTTCATTATGCATTTATCGATTGGATTTTTACACCATTGAAGTGTGTACTCAGAATCTTTTACTCTAAACCCAACATGCATGTGGTTCAATTGTATTCAACTTGCATTGAAATGTGAAAAAATACATGCTGCGTATTTGGTTTCTGGGTGAAAAATAGATTATTGATTTCAAATAGATCGAGAACTGAGTTTTACTCTTTCACTTGTCTAAATTAATTTTCATTCAAAAATCAAGTTTATTGATGACATACAATGTACATACAATACGCGTTAAGGTTTTTTTTTTTGGGAGACCGTTTAAAAAGCTTCAGACAGATGTTCACACATTTCAATGTATCAAAATGAGAAGGAAAATTTTGTCTTTGTTGTTGAACGGATGTTTGGATTTTTGAAACGGGTTTGCAAACGTGTTTTGTTCTGTGTGTTGTAAAAACATTCTTATGAACGCAAAATATGTATTTTTTTTTAATCCAAGAACATTGTCGTTTCTCAATTTTGTAGGCTTTAAGAGTTAACTTTAACTCTCATTTAGGTTCGATGGCTACTAGAATCTCGTTTAGTGTACAATTCTTTACAGGAAAAGTGTCCTTATGTTAAGTAATTGCAATTTAGTAAAAGTGTTTGCTGTTTAGACCTGGATAATAATATTTTAAGTCTCTGTTGACTGACTCAGCATTGTATTGACAACTTGACTGATAGAATTAGGGGCGTCTTCTCATTGTACTATTTTCTTAGGGGGGAAGTTGTGCAAATTTGATTATATAATTAAATTATTAGGCTTATTTTGAGATGGGGTGTTGTCCATTTGATTAAATTTTGACTTTGAGTGAATGTGGTTTTTATTGTGAAGGTGATGATTTGGCGGTGAAGAAGATTCGGTTGAAGCAATGGGCGCAGGTGGTTGCTTGTTCTGTGAGGGAATCTTCTTCATCTTCGTGTTCATACCCTTCCGACCAAGTTAATTGATAGTTGAATACCTCGGACATATAGCTGAAGCCCGCAGGAACAAGACCAGTGTGAATTAAATTGCACTCTAATTTGTTCATAGATAGTCTTTTGTGGTTTCTTTTCAGTTTTTTTTGAAGTTTTGTTATATATATTTCGTGTTTTGTTATTTACTGATGTAATTTTAATCTAGATCTGGTTGTATACATTTCCAGACTCAAACTTCAGTTGTGTTAATTTGGGTTCTTTTGCAAGTGGCTTGATGTCCGAGAGGCTGAATGTAGGTTGATTGACTGGTTGGTGATTCTTTTCAATATAAATACAAATATTGGTAATAAACATTGTTGTGTTTTATAGTTCTTGTCATTCATACTGTATTCGATTGGTGCTTTTCTGTTTGGTAGACAAAACTCTTTCTTTTTCTCTCATTGAAACTAGAAAAAATAAGGGAAAAAAAAAACGTGGAGACAAATATTAAAATATACTAAAGGGAAGAGGGAAAAAAATAGTCTAAATCACACATGTCTTCTAGACAATTCTATTTGGGAAAAGATTATTGAGTGGAAAATTTTCTTAATACAGTTGTAAACGCAAGATTTGGACTTGACTGGAAACAATCTTGTGGCAGTTTATCTATACGCTCAGTGATTATAAAAAAGAGAAGATACGTAAAAAGAAAACATTGAAATGTTTTAAAGTCAATTTTAAAACAATTTATATATTTATTTTGAAAGCCAAGAAAGAAAGAAGGGAAAAAAACCCATTAGGGTTTGCCTACTGTGAGGCTGAATAATATGCGCAAGTTCTTAGTTTCGAATTTTGATGTTCTCATAATACTTTGAATGATAAAAAACAAGTGGTAGATTTGGTTTAGTTTAACTAAACATATTTTTTCTACATTTAACGATAACCTTTGTTATCATCGTAGTCATTATTGTTATTAATTATTAACATCATTGTCTCACACTACTATTAACATTGACACTACGATTATTCTTGTCATCACTATCACCTTACAAGATTATTATACATCACCATGATATGTTTGTTGTTGCTAACATCAATACTAACACTATTGCAAATTATCACTATCAACAATCGCACCACCACCATCATCGCACTAATACTATTTTGTAAGTAACTCCATTCACAACCATTATTTACACCACTATCACAATTTATATCACCATTGTTATTATCATCACTAAATAATCATTTTCAGCACACAAGTACATTCTTAAACTAAAATGAGTTTATTTTGAAACTAAAAAACAAAGAAAAAAATTAAACTTGAATTTACTAAAAGCTAGTTGTTTAAAAATTCTTTAAAATGTACAAATAAATCATACTTCAAATTAAACTTTAATATTTAAGTGTATTTACTTTAAGAGTTTAATTATTTTATGTATTAATAATATATAAAAGCATTTTAGATTAATGTTTAATCACACGATTAATGTTTAATCACACCTCATAACCTTTAAACCTCATAATAAAGGGTTCAAATATTAATTGATAAAGTCAACAAATTTATCAAAAATTAAAGATTGTAATTGAATGTTAGTGTAATTTTACACTAACTGTGCATACTAATTAAACTCTTAGTTTAATACTTTGTTTTTCATTTAATATTTTTTTCATAAGGTATGAAAACTTGGACCAGTTATAGGAGTATATAAAATTATTTTTTAGACCCAATCATTTCCGCCATTCATGTAGATATAAAAAGACATATTATGTCTAGCTATATCTAGAAGGAACATGGTCTTTTAGTTAGGTTGTGATGAGAGAGTACACATTTAAAATACTATATACATTAAAGAACCAATACTATTTCACAAGCAGAACTTTAAGATTTATTGTTTACATTTCATATTTGTCTATATACTAATGTAATTTTAAGAATGTTGCTATATACATTCCCATACTCAATCATCAATTGTGTGATTTCAGTTCTTGGTAGTGGCTAGATATCCTAGAGGCCCAGAGTTCAGACTCGGGTTGACTGGTTGGTGATTCTTTCCGATTATATAAATATGAGAAAAAATTATAGTAATAGTTTTTTAACTTTTATTAAATTATATATAATATTATTTTTTTCATTTTCATATATGACTTTTTTTTTTAAATTTTAAAAATATTATACTAATAAATCTTATATATTTGAAAACCTTACATTAACATAACTTAAAAGAGTTATAAAGTTGATTTGGTAATAAAATAAAAAAACGAGGAATAAGAGATAGTAAATTTCTTTACTAATAAAAACTAACATGGTAATTATTAACATTTAGCCTATATAAAAAAAAACATAACTCAAAACTTACATTAATGTCTTCTCAAAAAGGCAGAAGTAATGATTTAAAAGCAAGAAATGTAAAAATAATTACATGAAATTTCATTTAAGTAATTTGTTATATAAAGATTGATAATAAACTTGTGCTTTGTTGTCCATGTAATTCATATTTTATTGATAAGTGTTTTTTAAATATTAATTTATTATTTAACTTAATTTAAAGTATTTTTAAAATAAATAAAAATATACATCTTTGAGAATTATGAGTGTAAATTATTTTACAAATTATGTAAACATTATATTTATTTATAATTTTTAATATTTAATTGGTTGAGTTACATTTTCTACCTTCTATCTTACCATTTTTTATTTTATTTTTAAATTATGATATTGTGACTTTCAATTTTTAAAATGAATTTGAACTTTATCATGACTAGATTCACATATTAAATGTCCAATGGTAAAAGCTGACTAATATGTGATAATAATTTAAGAAAGTTACAAACTATAATTATATAATTTAAAAGTGATTTGGATAATAAAAAAGTAATTATAATTATTAAATCAAATTTAAATCACAAGAATTAAAATTTTATGTAATTAAATTATTAGTAAATATTTGTCCTTTACTACTTAAAGAGTTAACATCAATACATCAACGATTAAGTACAAATTTAACCATTTTAAAAATTGAAAGCAAGTATCATTATTTAAAAATAAAAATAAAATAAAATAGAATGTAATTAAGCTTATTTAATTTTATATTAGTTATTACCTAAAATATTATACAATATTAAAAACATCTAAATTTAGTTATTACTACCAATAAATTGTGAATTAATGTTTCTAGCCGTTGAGTTACCAGACTACTTTTTAAAATAGATACAACAAATGTTACCAACCGCACAAATTCTTCTTCTAGATCCGAAAGGAACATAACCTTCTTAAGGTATGTTTGGTTATAATATTCAAAAGAACTTTTACAACAAAAAATAAAAAATTTTAAATAACTTCATTATAATTTTTTTAAAAATTTTAAATAACTTCATTATAATTTTTTAAAAAAATGTATGTCGACAAGTTAATTTTTAAATATTTTCATATATTTTAAAAAATTCTAAACTAAAATTTTTATATATTAGTTAGAATTAATTTGTAAAAAAACTAATGTTTTTTTTAAAAAAAATCATGAAGAATTTTTTTGACCTTTTAATTTTCTTTTTTTAAAAATGCTTACAGAGAAAACAACTCTCGAATCTAAATTCTAAATTATAATACATTCCTAGATGCTTCTAGTATTTTCTATTTGTAGTGTGTACACATTTGATGCTGTATTTAGAACAATTAAAAAAAGAAATTATTAAAATAATTAATCTTATTTGAATATAAAAATCAAATTTTGCATAATAAAATAGAATATAAACAACTAAAAAAAATAAAAATATTAAAAAATAATTATAACCTTGAATCGTATTATAGTAAACAATTTTTTTTTGTTTTAATTTCAATTATTTTGTTAAGTATGCTAATTATTTTTTAAAACAACTTTTAACAAAATATGTATAATCTAAAATTTTAATTTATCTGTCAAAAGGCAAAAACTATGCTTTAAAATTGAACCGGTGATTGAACCGATAAAGATACAGTTCATTAATTTAGTTGTTATTGAACCGGTTTTAATAAAATAATATTTTTTATTAATAATATATATTATAACAATTAAGATTATAAAAGAAAAAAATATATTAATGATGTAATTATAAGAGGAAAAAATTAAATTTACTAAATATTCTTCATATTTTTAAATTAAATCCTATTTTTATTAATTTTTTAATTCAAAATTAGTTGAATTAGGAAAATAAGAGGTACATTTAATAAAGTTAAAAAAAAATTATGAACTATTTTAAACCACTAATTTTAGCGATTTTTTATTTCACTAACTTTTAGGATTGATGGAATTAGTTATCAGATCTCGATTTTTCAGTCAAATCGATTCATTTGGTTTGATTTTTAAACATAAGTCAAAAGTGCTAATATGATTTGGATAACAATAAGAAATAAAAATAAGAATGACAGACACCTACAAAAATATTCTCCTATGGAGTGGGTTATTCTTCCAAATTGTGGCTACGTATGAAATAGATATGAACATGCAAAGACTTGCGGGTTCACATGCTATAGTACCCACCATGCACATTTATTTATATATATATATTACTAATATAATTATATTATATAATACTATATAATTATAATTTTAAGTAAAAAATATTACTGTACATATTATTTATATTATAATTTATGTTGAGTAATATAATTATAAAAACAAAAAAAAAATAATGTATTTTACACAAATTAAAGAAGATAAAAATATAATTTAAAAAATATATAATAAGTTATTTATAAAGTAAGACTTCGTAAAGTTATAATATTTAATAATTCTTTATATAAATTAAATAATAATAATAATAATAATAGTCTATTTATTAAATTATTATATATTAACTTATGTATACTAAAATTTAGATAACTCAACTATTTATTGTTGTATAGTTGAGTTTAATTGGTATTATAAAAAGCTTTATACTATTATTAAATCACAATATTTTATTTATAATAAGTTTATTAAATTTATTTGTTAATATTTTAAAAATCATATAAATAAAAAGTCATGATTAAGCGTTAGTATAAATTTTTTTACACTGTCCGTGCATATTAATTAAATTCTATATAATTATATATTTCAATATTTCTTTATTTATGTATAAAAAATATTAATGTATTATTCTTAGTAAAGTAGAGTATACATATGAGATCGGATACCATTTCATTCTTTAAAAGCAAATATGGAAAAGAGCAGTATAATTTCCTATCTAAATCATATCCATTTTGATCTATAGTATGAAAAATGGAAAAAGGTGCAGATGTAAAAGCAAGGGTGGTTTTTTGTACAGAGAGTAGTTTTGGTAAATAATTATCAGAATGGAATATATTTATGAATATTTATGAGAATGGTGTAATTTGACTGCGTGGACTACCAACCCACCATCCTAAGTGACAGTTCTTTGCTGTTTTGTGCAAACCTCCATTATAAATGGTGTAGTTTGACTGTGTGGACTACTAACCCACCATCCCAAGTGGCAGGTTCCTTGCTTTTTTGGTGCAAACCTCCATTATGAATGGTGGGTTGGGTTTTCTCTCCAACCCTTCATTCAAAATGGCGGGTTGTCAGTTCTGACTAATAGCTCAGAGATTCCTCACATTTCGCACAAGAATTTATAACCTGCCATTTTGAATGGCAAGTTTGGTACACAACTACCCCTTAGCCCTGCCCCTAGGAACAAACATGTCTGTAACTAGGGGAACCTTTCATCTTGAATAGCAGGTTGGCGGAGACTATTGTTACTTTTTTGGATGTTAGTTTCTTTACATATGTAAAGCAATTCTTTTTAAAATCCAAGATAAGATTGAAATTGTTGGTTCCCCTAGTTATAGAAATGTCTGTTCCTAGGAGGCTAAGGGATAGCTGCATACCAAACTTGCCATTCAAAATGGCAAGTTGCGGATTTTTTTTGCAAAACGTGAGGAATCTTTGAGCCATTCATTAGCTAGAACTAACCAACTCGCCATTCTGAATGGAGGGTTGGAGAGAGAGAATGAAAGCCGCCAGAATGGAGGTTTGCACAAAAAAAGCAAGGAACCCGCCACTTGGGATGGTAGGTTGGTAGTCCACGTAGTCAAACTACCCCATTCTCATAAATATTCATAAACGTACCCCATTCTCGTAGTTATTTGCCAAAACTACTATCTGTACGAAAAACAGCCTAAAAGTAAGTGTTCCTTTCTCATGAAAAATTTATGACAGTTGTTTAGGTACAGTAATTTTGATAATTGAGATTCTGTGTTATTGGAAAGTTTGAGTAACTTCGTGTGAGTTTGCTAAATTTGACTTGTGAATTCAACTTGTAAGAATTTACTTTATAAAAAATATCTACAAATAACATATAATTAAACATTTAAACAACATAATAAGTTAAAACAATAAATCGTATGCTTCAGATACTTAAATAACTAGGTCTATTAATGCATAACTATTAGATAATAAATTGCAAAGATGATAATAATGACTCATAAAAAAAAAGGTGATAATAATGGTAGATAATTCCATTGATGTTTAGTACTATTGAAAAACAAAGATTTGATGTTCTTAGAGAAGAGAGTGTTTTATTCACTTGACGACGCTCATAAAAAAAAAGGTGATAATAATGGTAGATAATTCCATTGATGTTTAGTACTATTGAAAAACAAAGATTTTATGTTCTTAGAGAAGAGAGTGTTTTATTCACTTGACGACTCAGACGTAAACTTGAGAGTTTATAGAGTTTGCATAAAGTCTACCGAGTTTATCCAGATTTTATTAAAAAAAGTGTTTGTATATGAGTTAATTTCCAAAGGGTAAGTTGACTTATAAACTCGATCGCAAGAGTTAGAAAGTTAATTCGAGAGTTTGATAACTATGCATATACCCAAGGAGTTAATATCATCTCCATTTTTTCTCTCTCCCTTTCCTTCCATTACTAAGCTTTTCAATAAATCAATGTTGCATTCTATAAAAGTTATATCATTTATATTCAATTAACTTTTTCAAAGTATAGGAAATGGAAGAAATGGATAAAAATGAAATGGAGAAGATCCATTTTCATATCGAAGGTTATTAAATTCGAGAATCTACATAAACTCGTGGGAATTCGATAAATTCGACTTATAGACTCATAAGAGTTTACTTTATATAAAAATAATAAAAAATATCTATAAATAAGATACAATTAAACATTTGAACAACATAATAAGTCAAAATAGTAAATTATACATTCTACAATATTTAAATCACTAAGTCTAGTAATGCATCGCCACCAGATAATTCAAGATTCAAAGGTGATCATAATGGTAGAACATTCTTATAAATGTTTGTTTTTGTTGAAAAATGAAAATTTAAAATGTTCTTAAAGACAAACGTTCTTTGATTCAAGAATGATACACTAAATGGAAGTATCTTAAACTTTAAACGCATACAACATAACCCAATTTATTAACTCAAGAGTTTAAAGAATTTGCATAGAGTCTACTAAATTTACCTAGAATTTACATATAAGTTAACTTGCAAAAGATAATTGAATTTATAAACTCGTAAGAGTTAAAGAATTAATTCGAAAGTTTGATTAAATGCTTGTATATAATCTACAGGAGCTTTAATGTGAGTAAATAAACTAATAATGTAAGTAACATTGTATTCCTACAAATTCCCCAATTAAAGGCTCCCTTTTTCTCCCTGTAATGTCTCATCCCAACTTAAATTCATCATTCCATTTGTTGCTGTAAAGAGGATACTTCTCCCAAGTCCCACCTTTCCCTTTAGCAAGATATTTCCATGGCAAAATACTAATTAAGTAGTTATCATTAAAAAAATTCAAAATTGCCAAGAGAAAATAAATCTACCTACAAGACTTAAATTGCACAGCAAAATACATTTTACTTTTTATTCATTTACTGCAGAACTGGAATGATGACATATTTAAAACTCATGATTAATCCCAAAGGTTACATGACAAACATAGACTTCTTGGATACTTTTTCATTCTGCACATTAAATAAACCCTTTTCCAAAACCCAATCTTCTATCATTGCTTGAGAATTAACAGCTTGATCAGTAGGCAAAAGATGTCCAGCTCCAGAAACCACAACATTGGTGAGAGAATTCCACTTTTGTACATACCCAGCAACTTCTCCATTAACCTTCCATATCTTCCTTTCAGCATTCAGAAACTCCACAATCCCTTCCCATTTCATTGTCTTCACCCACACCTCTGTTTGAACCACACCATCCCTCAAATCATACTGACCCTGATACAACAACACCTTGCTCGTCCTCACCAAGTATTCCACCATATATTTCACACTTTTCATCACATCAGCATGTAATATATCCCCGACAACATCACTACATATCTCATACACAAACGATTCATTGACCCCCAAGGCCCTCTTCACCTCTGCAATGTTCAAGAATTTTTCAACCAAATCATCTTCATAAGGAGCTTTCTTTGTATAGTCATACAACGTAGCCAACCCTGTCATGTTTTGCAACATTTTCAAGACCTTGTTTCTAGCATCGGTTGCTTCACTCCAATTCCCCATCTGGACTAATCTAACTGCTTCCAATTGAGCTTTCTCCAACTCATTCTTTTGCCTCTCATTGATCAACCCCACATAATAAGCATTCAAAGCATGAGAGACCACTTGAGTTTCAGGGTCAGTTAACCCATCCCCAATAGCCACACCAGCCAAATTCACTCTTTCAGAAACCTTCAAGTTTGCATTTTTCTTCAATATGTAATACCCTATTGCTGGTACATACTTCCCAGCATAGCTTTCTCCAGTAATATAAATGGGGCGATTCTTGAAAGCAGGATCAAGTTGAACAAACTTGGTTATAGCAGCAAAAAGGTGTTTGGCAACTGTGTTTTGATCTTTT
Organism: Psophocarpus tetragonolobus; assembly: GCA_037954015.1. NCBI lineage: Eukaryota > Viridiplantae > Streptophyta > Magnoliopsida > Fabales > Fabaceae > Psophocarpus > Psophocarpus tetragonolobus. The sequence goes on along the minus strand of CM075690.1, from coordinate 38,178,772 downwards.
GGGATCTCTGCTGTGGTTGAAGCCACACTGAAACCAGATCCAATGGGATTATCAAGAAAAAGAAGGCCAAAAATTCTATTCCAAGCACCAGGGTTTGGTTGAAGTGTTAGAGATTTGGTGACACGCCAGGGTCCAAGTTCATACAAGTTACCAAGCATGGAGGAGCAGCCAGGGCCACCTTGGAGCCAAATGAGAAGAGGGGTTTGAGAGAGAGGTAAAGTGGAGTTTTGAGCTTCATAGAAGGCATAAAAAATTGCAGAAGTGGAAGTGGGGCTTATTGGGAGGTAACCATGCTTGGTGGGGAGGGCCCTTTTGGGAAATACATTAGTTGATTTTGAAGCAGAAGAAGAAGCTGAAACTGAAAAATTGCTTAGAAAGAAGCAAAAGAAGATGAAAATTAGTGTCTTCATGAAGAGAGATGTCTAGGGTAACTCCATCTGAGTCTGCACTCTGCAGTCACTGATAGAATATAATGTGTCAAAGCTTAATCAGTCTCACCATCGGCAAGATGCTACTTAGATGGGTCCAAAATATTTTGGAAACATCAAATTTTATTGTACACTATAAAGTATATTAAAAATAATAAACCATCTTCATCTACGAAAATAACATAATGAATGAAATTTTAAAATAAATTAATTTTTTAATATTATATTATTATAAAAATTGGTTCTTAAAACACCTGTATTTAGAAGTTTTAAAATATTTTAAGAACCAAATAACATTAAAAAACTATCAATTATTTCTAACGTAATTCAACGTTATTTTAGAAGTTTATATATTAAAAAAATGTGCTAAATGTAGATTGAATCGTCTCGTTTATACCGCTGATTAATGAATAAACAACCTTTTGATATATAGTATATTATGGGCACGTGTTTCATTGCAACGGATCACACATTGTGTTGACTTTTCTTATGAGAGATTTTGAAATATTATTTATTAAAATTTCAAATAACACTTACTAAAAATATGTATTAATGTATATGCTTCTTATTAATTCTGTTTGTAATATAAAAGTTAAATTTTTTATTTTATTTTTTTTGAAAGAGGTCTTCCGGAATGAAAAGAATTTTTTTTTCTCTAGGTAAGGCTTTCTGGAAGCAAAACAATTCTCTCTCTGTAGAGGATTTCTAGCAAAAAAATTTCAAATTTAAGGGTTGTGTTTTGATGAAGGATTATATTAGGAATTGTGTTTCTTGAATGCATATTCAACAAAATTCTTAAGATTTTTATCATGTTACTCTTATGTTTTAGTTTGATCTTTGATGAATTGAATGTCTCAATTTACTATTTCCTTATGTTTCAGTTTGTGGCAAGTTTAAACATAAATGAGAACAAATACAAAAGTAATCTTGAATCTCTATTTTTGTTATGAAAAAACTATTCTAGAAGAAATAATTAAGAAGCTCTTGGGTTGTTTTTGGAAGAGAAATAATTGAGAGATAAAAAAATTTTAAATTTTTTTGCCTTTCTTGAGTGGCAAAAGATCTTTACGGTGAGAGAATGAGAAAAGGGAGTGGTGATTGAAAGGTTAAAATATTAGGAGAAATTAGGGTTAGGGGTATATTGAAAATAATAAAAATGATTTTAAAAATGTAGGTGCTATTTGAAAAATTAGTAGGTGGTGTTTGAAAATTCATTCTTGTGATTAGGTGAAATTCAACCTAACTCAATTAAACTCAATTCACTGTGGATTGATGACAGATTCAGTAAGTTGAAGTCGATACTCAATTTAACTTAACTTGACCATAATATTAAATAATTATATAATAATAGTAATATTATTATTATTATTATTATTTAAAATTATGTGTTTCTTTTAATATTATGTGTTTTGTTATATTAAAAAAATTGTGTAGTTTGTATTTATTTTTATGACTTGATTAACTTGAATAAATTGTGTGTTTGGACAAATATTTTTTTAGTTATTATTGTTTGAAAATTTAGTTATATGTTAATTTTATTTATTTTAGTTTTAATATGTAATTTGTAATTATAATTTAGGTTTACATAAGTTTTTTGTATTTCAAGTTTCACAAAAAATCACTTTTTGTCCTTGAAATTCAAAAATATCCTAAAAAAGATAAAAAAAATTCTAAAATTTATTTATTTTTTTTAAAAAAATACTTTTTAAAAGTGTAACCTAATTAGCCCAACTCAATCTAACCCGTTCAAGAGAAGGTCTAGTTGGATTGGGTTTAAAAAAAATGAAAATCCAACACAACCCAACATAATGTATTATGATTGAGTTGAATCTTGGATTTGTTTAAACTCAACTCATATTCATTCACAATTCTTTTTACAAATTCATATTAATTAATCCGGATTTGTAAAAAAAACTGTAATTAGAATCACAATAGGCAAGATAAGAGAATTACTATAGGCGATAGAAGAAGGAGATACAATGAGAAGGAAGAACAACTAACAGTTACAAGGAAGAAAATTATTAATTTTTTTTTACGTAAAGATATTTTTGTCATTTTAAAAGAGTATGAAGATGTGAGAAGAAAATCTCATAAGTGTGATAATTACTATTAACAAACTGAAAAAATATATTAAAAATTATATATAAATGTGATTCAAAATAATTAGTCAACGTAATTTTATGTATTCCGATAAGAATCATATTTTCTGTTTATAACTCTCTGCTATAACACTAACAATAAGGGTTAGTATTTTTTTTTTTTATTGATTAAAAATTATGTATTATTGTAGTTGTTTTCCTGACTTAAGTTTTGTATCCTTTCTTATAAAACCCTTTTCAAATTGTCTCATGACGTTAATAATTTTTTACTAAAATATTTCTTTATCATAAAAGTCTTCTCTTTTATGAAAATCGAAAGATATGATTAAGCATATTAATTAATTAGACAAAAAATAATAAATTAAAAATAATTTTAAAATTTATTGTTAAATTTAATATTTTTAGCTAAATTAAAAAGTGTTTTACATGTATGAGTCTTACGTTTATTGATTGTGATAGTTATGATATAGGTAGCATGATTCTGGAAGAATTGAGTAGTTACGTCTCATTTAATTTCACCTTGTGATTTTTTTTATACATTCACCTTGTGATTAAATGTTTCGTAACCATTAAAAGTGGTACAAATATTGGTGGTTGTAAATGAATGGTATTGGTATACCTTATACCATATAAATAGAATTTTTTGCTGAAAAAAATAAATCGAATAACTTAACTTAAAATTAAAATTATTTTAACTTTTTATAAACTTATAAATATTTACAAGAAGACAAAGAAAAAGAAAAATGAATTAACTTATGTTCATAATTAAAATTAATTTTTACATAAATTAAAATAATTTTTAGAAAACTTAAATGAAAAAATCAATTTATGTATAAATTAATTTTAATTTTTTTTAAAAAAACTAATTTATTTTTATGAGTAAAAATTAATTTATTTTACTTTCCCTTATATTATAAATATGAAAATTCCAAGTAATGTTTGTGTTTGGTTTTTATGTCCAACCTTCGCCTGCGTCTGGTCCTAGTGTTTTTTTTTTAAAGAGCAAATAATATATTATATTTATGGAATGACTGAAATAAAGTGTTTCAACCTTTATAATCCCAAGCATAAAAGTTTCGTTGACCCTCTGCTACCATCCACTGGAAGTCCCTATTTCATATTTAACATACACAACTTAAGGTTTCCACATCAATCTCAAAATACACAACTCCTATTAAAACCAAATGAATACACTAACTATTTCCAGAAAAATACCTTAATAGATATGAATATATCCAAATGCTCTACAGTTAACCTATCAAATAGTAAGGAATTTCTAGATGTCCAAATACTCCAACAAACAGCTAGCCAGAAAACACGCCTATATTTCTTCTTCCTCTTGCAAACCACCCATGTGTTAGATGAAAGAAAAAGGTGAGTCAAGTCTCTTGAAAATGACTCTTGAATCCCTAGCCATCTGATCACGTTGTACCAAACCACTTGAATCTCTGGACACCTTAGAAATAGATGATTTCGATTCTTAGTACCATTCTTTGGTCCTAGTGTATAAGCAGTATTTGCATCTATACCTCGTGTACAAGTTATGTCTCATTCGATGGTACAAGTTATGTCTGCACTTGGTCCTAATGTTCAAGGTGTGTATGTGTTTGCTCCTAGAGTCCAAGGAGTGTTTGCTTCTAGTCCGTATGTCCAACCCTCACCTTCGTTTGGTCTTAGTCTCTTACTCGTATATGCTTCTGTTCTCCTACATGTATCTGCATTTGGTCCTATAGTACAAGTTGCAATTTCGTCTAGTCATGGTCTTTTACCTTTGTCTGCGTTAACTACTGATGTCTCGAGATCTATGTAGAAGAATAAAGCACCCTATAAAATACAAGTATTTGCTTGGAGAGTTATTATTAATAAAATTTAGACCAAAGTTATTTTGTTTACAATGGGTATATTTTTTCAATTGACTTGTACGAATGTCTTTTTTGCCTTCAATCGGAAAATAATCAACATTTACTTTTTGATTGTTCTCGATCTTGCATTTTATGTATGACAAGCATGTTATTGGTGGTTTGGAATACAAAGCTCATTGCCGAAAAATCAACTTCACCTACAACACCATTTGGGATTGATAACACGTAGAAAACTAAAAAAGAATGTAGATTTTGGTTGTTAGGTAGAATATGGTCATTATGGCTATATCTGAATGAAATAGTATTCTGAGCCTCAACTACATCAATATCTATGGAGACTGAAAAAATAAAAAATAATAGATCCAAGGGACAAAGACAAACTTTAGTTTATTTTACAAATATTAGTTTAAAAACTTTATTCAAGCAAAGTTAAAAGTGCGGAAACTACTAAAATTTCATAATATAAGTTGTTAATGAAAAAATCACATGCATTTTTGTGTTACTTAGATATAAAGGAAATCACAACTAACTTTTTTTTCCCATTTTGAAACGTCAATAAAAAAGATATATTAATAAAGTGATAATATAAGACATATTGATCACTAAAAAATAAACAAACACTAACAACATATAATAATAAAACAACATAAAACGAATGCTAAATTAGATTAGAGTGTATTTGGTTTGTCATTTTAGTAATAGTAGTTAGAAATTATTTCAGTTTCGTTTGTATAGCAAAAAGTTAGGAGTTACTAGTTTTTTGTATAAGCTTAGGAGCTACTAGTTTTTTCAAAAAAGTTACTCCAAGTAATTTTTTTAAAAGATCTTATTTTTAATTGCTAGCTCATTTTTTTTTATAACTTTATCATTTTTTCATTAATTAATATATTGTCTCTGACTAATTCTCTATCCTCACATGATATAATATTTTTCTCCTTCATCTATGTTTCTTTCATTAATGTAACTATAGTAATTTATAATTTAAATATAATTATAAAAAATTATAATTTAAATATGTAATTTAAAATTTATATATTTAATTATAGAAAATTATAACTTAAATATATAATTATAGTAATTATAATTTAAATATTTAATTACATAAATTTATAATTTAAATGTGTAATTATAGAAATTTATAATTTAAATATATAATTATAAAAATTTATAATTTAAATATGTAATTAATTTATATTATTAAAATATGTTATAATTACTTTAAATACTCATTGATAATGATGATTAATAATGTTCTTATTTGTTATTTTATAACTTTCCGTTACTTATCAACTAGGTTCATCAAACACCTCTTTTTAGCTTGCAGCAAAACTTTTAGCTTTCAACTAATTTTTCAAGCAAAACACACCACAACTAACTTATAATCTAATTTAATAATATATTTTTAAAATATCGTTCGTTTAATTAATCTTTTCTTAAAGTTGAAAATGTCTACTGTGCCACCAAATTAGTGGCAAACATAATAAAATGATGCATACCTTGAACATCACTTGCTGGTGCCGTGGAAGCCTTGAATGTATGCATAAAATAGAAGAGAGGGCAGGGGTTGATGAATTTCTATGTAAAGCGAAGTGTTGTTTTAGTAATGTGATAAGGTAAAAGTTATATAGTGTTTGAACTTCAAAGGTGCCACTTGGTTTAGAAATTTTAACCCCAAATAAGAAGATTATCATTGAAAGATCGTTTTTGTTTTTTTGTTTGAAATTTTCAATGTACACTCGTTGACATGTCAATGAATTATGTGTGAGATTTGGACTAATGTGAAATCTTCCAATCCTCGCGTAGTGTACGATAAAAACTGTGATTTAACCCAATTGGGCCTTTAAGTGTCTTTATTCCACATCAACAAAAAAGTTGTTATCAAATGTCCGATTGACAAAGATTTACATTGTTGTCAAATAAGGATGAAGAAAAATACTCTTATCCGTTTGAATCCATCATGATTTTGATGCTGTATTATTCGTTTATTCGATAGGATGAACATAATTATGTAACTACTTATTTTCTATATTTTTCGTTATAATTTTAATAATTATATAATAAATTTAAATTTATATATTTAATTAAAAATTTTAAGAGTTTAATTGGTATATATTATCAGTGTAAAAATTTTTATACTGACATTCAATTACAATATTTTGATTCATTGTTGACTTTACTATTTTCAAAGTCACATAAATGAAAAGTAATGGTTAAATGTCAGTGTAAAACTCAACTTTTAATTCTTAAACTTTAATTTATAATTTCTTGATATTAATTATTCTATATATACTTTTTAAATTAAAATATAATTAATAACTTAATATATAATTTATTTAATAATAAATAAGTAAATTTAAATTGTAAAAAATAATATAAAGGGTACTTGCAAGTATACTTGAACTCGAAAATACCCAAAAGATATGAAAATTAAAATTTCATACTTTAGCTTTTTATATCTGAATCCGAACCTGTCATGCACTTTGTGGGGACAAAGAGGGTCAAACTTGCACCCTGCTCCTTCCTATTGTCATTTTGTTGTCAAAACATTTTAAATTATTACTATTTTTTTCATATGCTTAAATTTATTATTGTTAAAGTAAAGTAAAACTAGTTTATTGTACAAACTAAATGAAATTTTTTCGAAAAAAAAATGTTAAGAATTCTGATTTATTTTTAATTATTAATGGATAATGTAATTAAGTTGGTCTTGTTAAAATTAAGTTGTAATACTTTAATAAATTATTTTAATTAACTGTCAACAAAATAATAATAATAACAATAATAAATACGTTTTTTCTTCTCTAAAACGTGAAATGTTTACTTTTTCTCCTTTAAAAAATTGTACAATTTTTCTTATTGTAATTTTGAAATGTATTTGTTTGAATATTTCAAACTTTATTTCACCTGACTGAAGAATGTATAATAATATATGCTAACAATAGTTCGTTCACTGTGCTCACCGATAGTATTATAAAAGAAATCTATCTGTCTCCATATATATCAATATCTTTTTATCTCTTTTATTTTTAAATTAAATTAAAGTTACAATCAATATATTAATAAATTTAAATATTTATTTAAATTTAAATTTTTTACAAATAACTCTCTTAATTATTATTTATTTTTTAAAATTATTAATTTTATCAACTTGCTTTAGGTTATTTTTAAAAAATTAGCCTGGAAAACAAGGTTACTCTCTTGACAAATTATTTTAAAAATTATAATAAAAATTTTATGAGTCTCTCCTTATCATTTTTTTAAGTCACTTTCATATATGGCAAACAAATAGACTAATACTAAGTCCCTTGTGTTTATTATTTCAAAAAATTGAGTAACGTTTTCTTTTTTTGAAAAAGGTAATTTTATTAACTCAACGGTAACACCTCTCCACCAAGATGACAGGGAAGAGCAAGCTAAATACAAATACACAAGAAAATTAAGAGGTGGAACTACAATTACCCCACATACAATAGCAAACAAAACCTCACCCTCCAATAAAAGCACTCCTTGTATACAAAAAAAGTGAACTGAAGTTAAGCTTTTCGTTTAACAATTCTAGAGAAACACAATTCTGGATAAGTAGACCACTCAACAAATAAAACAAAAAAGTGTTACAGAACCCTTTTAACCACGTCCAAGCCCTTTGCAGGGATAATTGTCATACTTCCTCTGCAATGAAAGGTTTTCCTTTAAATATCACTGCATTCCTAGCTAACCAAATTCTCCACAAGGTAGCCAACCAAATCACAGTAAGAATATCTCGGGAAGTCTTCCTTTCAAATAAGAGATACCCAAATGATGCTGGAACTAGATTCCCAGTTCAAAGGCAAGATAGTTAAATATCCTAATCATCTAACAATGCATCCATAACCTTTGAAAAAATAGAACATTATGGGCATGAGAACCACCACGAACTAACCGGTAAACATCCTTCACAGAGTAAAGATCAGAATGACCAACCCCATTAGCCCACCCCCATCCATCCTTTACATCACACCGAATACTAACCTCATGCAAGATCCCCTCAAGCTCCCTAACCCACTCCTCCTCCCAGCTAAATAAGGCCCTCCTCCAACTAAGCCTCCAATCTCATCTATGATCCCTCCAACCTCAGAAATAGTTGCCTCTTTCTGGTTAGATAGAGCATAAAGTATGAGAAACATAGATTTAAGCCCACCATCCACCTTTCACTCTCCTTCCCAAAACTTAAACAAGGACTCATCCCCAACCCAAGGTTTAGCCACACCAGAGAACCACTTTCCTGCCCCTACAACAAAAGTTACCTTAAGGATGTCATTCCACCATTGAGACCCTCCACTCCTCTGCCTCACTCCCAGATTTCTTTTGATATTCTTCCCATAACCACACTTTAATCTAGAGAGAGTCACCCCCCTGAAAAAGCCTCCAATGTCATTTTTCAAGAAGTGCTTTGTTGAATGCCTCAACATCCTTGATTCTAAGACCTCTAAGAATTTTTTTCTTTGCACACCTGCTCCCAACTGATCCAAGCCACTTTGTTACAATCCTCTAACCCACCCATAGAAATTAACTCTGCATAGATTGGATTTTCTTAGCCACCTTCTTCGGAATCCTGTAAAAAGATAAAAAAATAAAGAAGAATAGATGAAATAGTAGATTTGACCAAACAAATCCTCCTTTCCAAAGACAAGTTTTTCTGTTTCCATGGAGTTAGTTTAGCCATCATTTTATCAATTACTGGCTTTTAAACACACTCACACCTCATATTAGCCCCCATCGGAACGCCTAGATAGGAGAATGGCAACTTCAAGACACCACAATTTAGAATGTTTGCAAAAGACATCAACTCCTCCATGTTCACCCCTACACCCCTAAGCTACTCTTATGAAAGTTGATTTTCAAACCAGAAGCTAATTCATAGCACTTCAGAGAGCTCTTCAATGTATATACATTTTAGATTTCCAGAGTTACCATAAAAATAGTGTCGTCCACATATTGTTGAACTACCACCGAAGATCATGGTTACCTAGTTTGATGATGAGATTCACTAATTGTGCTTTCTTAATCAGCCCCAAGCGCCTCTGCTACAATCAAGAAAAGGAATGAAGCCATTCATTAATACTGAAATACATGTAGACTGGAGACACCTTTGATCCATCCAATCCATCTTTCACCAAATCCAAAGTGCCTAAGCATATAGAACAGAAATAGCCAACTGACGAAGTCATATGCCTTCCCACAATCTACTTTAAAGACCAAAATAAGTTTCTTATGTTGTTTTTCCTCCTAAATCACTTAATTAACAATCACAACACTATCAAGCAAGTGTCTTCCTTTGATGAATGCAGTTTGCGTGTCTTCAATAATCATAGGTAACACCATTTGCAGTCTGCGTGCTAGCATCTTTGCTATGATTTTGTAGATCACACCAATTAAAGAAATAAGCATGTAGTCACCAAGACCACCTAGGCAATCCTTCTTAGGGATAAGGGAAATAAAGGAGGTGTTAAAGTTCCGAGGAAGCTTCCTATTTTGATGAAAATATGACAGTACCTTGATGATACTTTCCTTCAGCACTTCCCAAAAATATTTCACGAACTTCATATTACACCCATCCAGACCCAGAGCTTTCGAAAAACTCCCTTTCTAATTAAAATTGTTAAGCTTTTGAAACTACCCCATCTAGTCTTACTTCAAAATCCCCTTGGGATTGGAATATTCCCTAAAAAACTTGTCTGACCTTCTGTTTAACTTGCATTGGGTTATCAACCCACTCCCTATTGGTCATCAGGCCTAAAATTCCATTAAATCGCCTCCTTTGGTTAACCAAAGTATGAAACAAATGAGAATTCGCATCCTCTTCTCTTAGCCATTTAACCTTTTCCCGTTGAGTCAATAGAGTTTCTAGGTAGGAGCTCCATCTTTTCAGCTCCTCAATGGTCTCCATTCTTACTTGAATCCCCTCATCTCCCAGGTCTCCATCCTCTGTTTTTTTTATCCAAATCGGTAATCCTGAACTTGAATTCATTTATTATTGCTTCCATGTTACCAAAATTCTGTTTACTCCAATCTTTGAAGTCTACTTTGAGAGATTTTAGCTTTTCTTTGAAGACAAAAACTCCCTACCCTTCAACTTCAATGCTATTCTACTATTTCTTTATAAATTCCTCAAAATCCTTCACACTCAAGCCAAGTATTGATGAACCTAAAAGGTTTGACCCCCTAATTGATATTGGATGTTTCAGAATTATAGGACAATGGTTTGAGAAGTCTTTGTTCAGATTCAACTAAAAGTTATTAGGTGTCAAATCTAGTTGTTCCTGGGAGATTAAGAACCTGCCCAGAACACTACATCCTTTACTTCAATTGCTAAGCCAAGTATAACGGTTCCCCACTACAGGTACCTCAAACAACTCCATGTTACAAAAGAAATATGAGAATTCATTAACCTAGCTAAGCGATGCCCCGATTACCCCATTTTTTCCAATCCTTTCCTTTAGGGACCTGACTGCATTTAAGTCGCCAGCTACACACCATAGATATTTAGGATACCATTGTTTATATTCAATTAGAACCTTCCACATTTCCCTTTTTCCAGCATATGATAGGGGGCATATACATTTAAAAAGATCTTATCAAAACTATTTGAATAGAATCTACCCTTAACACCGAGAAACCCCACACCTTGAAAAGTCTCTGTAAAACTTAAATCCAATGCATTCCAAGTACACAAAAGCCTCCTTGACAGATTATTTGTAGGTACTGCACACCATTCCACATTCAAGTCTCCCTAGATCACACAACATACATTTATGTCAATGATTTCTACCTTAATTTCTTGTATACATATAAACTTGACCCATGTTTGAAAATTAACTACCTCATGGCCCGTCATTTCTCCTTCCCCTAATTCCCCTCATGTTGAAAGACATGACACTTAACATTTTAAATTGGATGCCCGCACCCGACCTCTGACTTGTTGAATGAAGCCTTTTCTCTATCTCTAAACTCCAACTCCACTAGACTTTGCACGACTACAGCTTTAGGAACAATACCAGATGCACCTATGCTCTTCCCAATTGTCCACAAACACTGCCCAACACTTCTCAAATTAATAAAGGGAAAATGTTTTCTTGTTGTGCCCATTAAAAAAGCGTATGAATTTTTTATTAATCTAAGTTTAATTAGTATACACTATCACGTAAAAAATTATATAATAATAATTAATTACAATTTTTTATTTATATAAATTCTTTATTTATATAAATTTGTTGATTTTATCCATTAATACTTTAAAAATCATATAAAAATAAAGTGATATAACAATGTAAAACTCTTACCCAATTAGTCAATACTGATTAATCTCTAAATTTTATCTGGCCAAACGAACATCCATTTTTTCGATTCTAAACAATAAAAAAATACGAGATCTTTATGAAGGTTGCTTCTTAAAGGAGAATGTGTGATAGCAATAGCCCGGTGATATTTGCAATCATATCAGCTTTTACAAATTACTAGCAACTTTTGATGAAATTATAGTCCAAATATAAAATTGGAAACTCTACAATCTACATAGGCTAACATAGATAAATCATATATTAATATCATCACAGAAATTACAGAATAAAAAACCTAACCCGCTTAAGAGTAAAGACTGCCAAGCCATATTCATTTATATGGACTGTGATAATTTATTCACCAGGGAACATATGTTTTATTAATCTCACTTTCACTCAGCTTAATCTTCCTAGTTTCACTGCAAATATAATGAAGTGAAATTTCTTGATAAATTTTCTTGCTACAAGCTTTTAAACAAGCCCCTTTCCAGAACCCAATCTTCTATCATTACTTGAGAATTGATAGCTTTGTCAGCAGGCAAAAGATGTCCAGCTCCTAAAACCACAACATTGGTGAGAGACTTCCACTTTTGTACATACCCAGCAAGTTCTCCATTAACCTTCCATATCTTCCTTTCAGCGTTCAAAAACTCCACAACCCCTTCCCATTTCATTGTCTTCACCCAAACATCTGTTTGAATCACACCATCCCTCAAATCATACTGACCCTGATACAACAACACCTTGCTCTTCCTCACCAAGTATTCCACCATGTATTTCACACTTTTCATCACATCAGCATATAATATATCCCCGACAACATCACTACATATCTCATAGACAAACGATTCATTGACCCCCAAGGCCCTCTTCACCTCTGCAATGTTCAAGAATTTTTCAACCAAATCATCTTCATAAGGAGCTTTCTTTGTATAGTCATACAACGTAGCCAAGCCTGTCATGTTTTGCAACATTCTCAAGACATTGTTTCTGGCATCGGCTGCTTCACTCCAATTCCCCATCTGGACTAATCTAACTGCTTCCAATTGAGCTTTCTCCAACTCATTCTTTTGCCTCTCATTGATCAACCCCACATAATAAGCATTCAAAGCATGAGTCATCACTTGAGTTTCAGGGTCAGTTAACCCATCCCCAATAGCCACACCAGCCAAATTCACTCTTTCAGAAACCTTCAAGTTTGCATTTTTCTTCAATATGTAATACCCTATTGCAGGTACATACTTCCCAGCATAGCTTTCTCCAGTAATATAAATGGGGCGATGCTTGAAAACAGGATCAAGTTGAATAAACCTTGTTATAGCAGAAAAAAGGTGTTTTGCAACTGTGTTTTGATCCTTTGGGATCTCTTTTGGTGTTGAGGCCATACTGAAGCCAGTTCCAATGGGATTGTCAAGAAAAAGAAGGCCAAAAATTCTATTCCAAGCACCAGGATTTGGTTGAAGTGTGAGAGATTTGGTAACTCGCCATGGTCCAAGTTCATACAAGTTGCCAAGCATGGAGGAGCAGCCAGGGCCACCTTGGAGCCAAATGAGAAGTGGGGTTTGAGAGAGAGGTAAAGTGGAGTTTTGGGCTTCATAAAAAGCATAGAAAATGGCAGAAGTTGAAGTGGGGCTAACTGGAAGGTACCCATGCTTTGTGGGGAGAGCTTCTTTGGGGAACGAATGCGTTGAATTTGGAGCAGATAGTGAAGAAACTGAGACTAAGAGAGGACATAGAAAGAAGCAAAAGAAGAAGATGTGGATTTTGGAGATGAGGAACTTGTGGGTCGCTGACTCCATTCCCTCCACGTATATCTGAGTTTGCACTCTTCACAAATAATAGCCTAATATAAGAGTAAGAGATGAACTCTCACTCTCAGTAGCTACTTTTGTAAAAACGTTGGGTTGGAATGTTGGACTTGGATAGGTGTTCAAACACGCCATAACTACTTTAAGACTATTCACCCTTTTTTTGTCACATTTATAAAATATTTGTTTAAATAGTTATGTTTTAAAATTAATTGAAATTTGAGTTAAACAGCATAACTGAAATTTGACTGTCATGCCAATTTATTTAAAGTAATAAATTTGATAAAAAATAAAATCAAATGTGTCATATTCAATTATTTGGTAAGCGCATATTTAATCAAAATTGCTTAATTTAAAAATTATTATTTTAATTTGAGTCTCGAAGGTGAATTGCTTAAAATTGGTCAGACTTTTATAAATAACTCTTATTTATTTTTAAACAAATCACGTTAAGAAACCGATATTAAAATAATAGTTTTTAAATTAAATAATTTCTAAAATAAAAGTGTTAAAATTGCACGATTTTATTTTCATACCAATAGTGTTAAAGCTTAAATTCAGAAATTGTTAAAAGAAAAATAATTTGGCCAATGCAATTTGAATGTTGAAGATTTTTTATTAAACCATGGTTTGTTATTATGCATGTTGTTTCACTTGCACAATAAATCTCAAAGAATTTGTGTTGAAATTTTAAAAAATGAAAATAAGTGTATACATACATATTTGGTATCAATGACACTTTAACTTTTTTACAACTTATAATTTAATATATTTTAATTGAAAATATTTTAATATACCTAGAAATTAAAGTTCTAAATTCATTCTTTTTATCAGCCAAAAAAAATTATTAATTAACCAGATAGAAAGTACAATATATGTATTTATAGTTACAAAGAACATAAGGACTAACAATACATAGCATAAACCTCCACAAACAGTATATTAGATTTAAAGTTTATTCCACATAGAATTGATTAAATAATTTTACTGCTCGACACTACTCCCATGAACTGAATTGTGTAAGATGAAAAATTTCAAGAACGTTCACAAAAGTACATTTGAACACAAAATTGTTTCTAACCTTTCAAATATTCCACAAGATTGCGAACCACACAGATGACCGCGCCCTCTGGTTATGAGTAATATCGCTTAACAACCCCTGAAATTGGAAAGCATGACTTCTCATTGCACTTTGAAATGTTGTAGATATACCTCACCGGTAGCAAATTTAAAGCCACACATTGACGAACACCTCACAAGTGAAGAATAAGTGTCTCCTTGTCTCCACCTCCTTGCCACACAATTGCACATGATTGCCTCCTCCTAAATTATCCCCCACTTCAGTAAATTCTCCTTTGTTGATAGCCTGTCTACCTCTAACTACCATGCCAACGTATGCACTTTTGCAAGAACACTTTGTTTCCATAATAAATAAATAAAAAAAGATCCTTTGGAGCACAACTATCAACTGTGAGTAACCTGTATGTAGATAAAACAAAGTACACGCCTTACCCATTAGCCTACCATACCCATTTATCTGCTTCCTCTTCTAGCAATTCAGACTCTCACTCAAATAGCTCCCTCCTCCAAGTTCAATTCCACCTCTCATCCTCACCCCTCATATCCCTCACCAAAGAAGCCTAATTTAAGGCTACCCCAAATAGGCGAGGATATTCCTCCTGCGGATTGCCATCGCCCACCTACCTATCTTTTCAGAAATCAATTGTTCTACCATCCCCAATATGTTGTCTAATATTATTGGACCACCAACTATTCAACCCCACCTTATGTTGCTCGATGGAATTCAAATCAACCTATCACCAAGAACATTTTGGCCCTCTCACCTCCTATTGCCCGTTTTTAAGTACTTAGCTTTTAGCAACCACACTCATAAACTATCCTGATCCACCACTAATCTCCATCTCCACTTCCTTAACAAAGCTATATTGAACCTTAACAAATCTCTCAAGCCTAAACCACCATACTTCTTATCTTTGCATACCCTATCCTAAGCCACCCAATAAATTTTCCTCCTTTTTTCCTCCCCACTCCCCCATAAGAAATTAATAAACAAAGAGTGAAGTTTGGAAATTATATCTAAATTCAATTTTAACACCTTGCACCTGTTATGATAAGACACACCTTGTATGACGACATTGGCCTCAAAAGTGAAAGCCATAGTTTTGACCGATGACTTTAACAACTTTGATTCATGAGACAAATAACTTGAACTACACAATTTTAAGATTCAAAATCGTATAAACAATCTACATTTTATTTAAAAAAAATTCAATAACAAATAACAGAATTACCTAGTATGTTACATGTAATTTTAATTTTTTTATTAAATTTTCTATTTCAAATAAATGTTGTGACAATCAAAATTAGTAAGTTTTTAATAAAAAAAAAACTCACATTGATATTTTTTTTGTTGATTCTCTTGATGAGAGTTGAATACAGTGTTAGGAGATTTATAACAACGCATGCACCCTGCTCAATCCTTTGACACTCATGATGATAAATAATTTTACAACTAACTCATTTTAGTAAATAATTTAGAAATTTAATCTAAATGAGCCGATCAACCCTACTTTAATTAAGTGATTAGAGGATGTCATGTAATTTAAATATGAAACTAAGCAAAAAAAAATATTTCATCTTGTTTTATGCAACATCTTCAACTGTATTTGTGTTTAGAAAGAGTGTTTGAACCCTGTACAAAACAAAATTTAAAATAATATTTTTGAAAAAGTTTTCATAGTCATTCTCGTTGTGTCTATATCATAAATTAAAATAAAAATGCTGGATTGGTTAGCGACAATAAACAAAACAAAACCATGCGTATGACCCAACATAGGTGTTGAATAACGAATATAATTAGATAAGTGCCTTGAAGAATACGGATGTTGGAGGTCGTTGAGTTGACTACATGTGTATTGTACCATTGTATGCGCACCGAGCACACTGCAATGTCAAGGCAACGGACAAGATGGAGCATGAGCTCTCAACAACCATCGTAATCTGGCCCACACCCTTGTGTCCTCCTCCACAGGGTTCCAACTTTCTGTTATGACCGTTATTTTTGTAACTGCCTGTAACTGCTTTTTTGTTTTTCTGTTTGTTACTCTGTTTTTGTTTCGTCTTCTATTCCATCTCCTGTATATAAAATTTTTTATCCGTGATAATAAAGCGCTCAGATTGGATTTGTGCTAAATCGATTTTCCTTTCTCTTTTCCTGAGGCGCTTCGTTTTCTTTCTCCGCTGATTCACTTCTTTCACATGGTATCAGAGCGCTTCCAAGAGAAGTGCTCTGCTGCGCTAGCTCTGATATTTTACGACATTCATCAATGGCTTCTTCGTCTTCAGCCACGATCATCGAAGACCTTGACCCCGCAGTAAACCGACACAGTTTCTTGTACCTTCATCCAGGTGAGAATCCTGTTATTGTTCTGGTTACCCCTCTTCTTGATAACAGAAATTATAATTCCTGGTGTAAAGCAATGGCAACTGCTTTAAGTGCCAAAAACAAAATCGAGTTTGTTAATGGAAAGGCTCACGAACCTGAAGAACATAATAGACTCCATGCAGCTTGGCGAAGGTGCAACAACATGGTGGTCTCTTGGATCTTGCATTCGGTCACTCCCCAAATTCAACAGAGCATAATCTGGATGGATAGGGCAGACACAATCTGGAAAGACCTTCGAGCTAGGTACTCGCAAGGAGATCGAATTCGCATTTTAGACTTACAACTGGAGGTTGCTTCTATTAGACAAGGTGACTTCTCGGTCACTCAGTACTTCACCAATCTCAGGACTGTGTGGGATGAGCTGGACAGTTTTCACCCTTATCCAACCTGCAGCTGTTCGACCAAATGTCTATGTGGAGTTGTTGAATCAATAGCTGAAAGAAAAAGCGAGGATCAGGCCATGCAGTTTTTAAGAGGATTAAATGAAAACTTCAGCAATGTGAAGTCTAATATTCTGATTATGGAACCACTTCCCCCCATCTCCAAGATCTTCTCGTATGTTGTTCAGCAGGAGTGACAACATGAAGGGCACAGTTTTGCTGCTGCCATAAGTGGAGGACACAAAAACTTGAATAGCAGCGCAGGAATCGTCAATGGTCAAGTGTGCGGTTTTTGTGGCAGAAGTGGACATTCAGAAGGAGTGTGTTTCAGGAAGCATGGATTCCCGTCTGACAAAAACAAAAATGGCCCGATTAATGGATCAAGTAGAGTGAGCAAGACTTGTACCCACTGTGGGAGAACGGGTCACACCGTAGATATCTGCTATCACAAACATGGATTTCCTCCAGGCCATCATCTTTATGGGAAAACTCCAAGTGTTAACCGAATTAGAACAGATGAAGTAAAGGATGATCATCAATCGAAACAGCATAATCCCGGCAGTGAGGCCCGTGATCACAAGTTGTCTTCAAAGGAATATCAGGCCCTCATGGCCTTAATCCAACAACCCAGCATGAAAAGTTCAGCAACCCCTACTCCCACCATTCTCGATTCCAGTCATGTCAACCAACTTAGTTCAGCCCCTTCCTGCAATATCCAAACCCAAGGTATTCATATGGACAAGTCACATACTGCCCACACTTGTAAATCTAGTAGTGCCGCCAATTGGATCCTGGATTCAGGGGCCATTGATCATGTGTCTTCTTCCCTATCTTACTACTCTCATTATCATATAATTAGTCCTATTCTTGTTAAACTGCCCAATGGTCAATCTGTCACAGCTACTCATTCGGGTACTGTTACCTTCAGTCCTGACTTATTTCTCAATAATGTTCTATTCGTCCCATCCTTCGCATACAATCTCATCTCTATATCTTAACTAGCCCGCAATCTCAATTGTGAACTCACTTTCTCACCATTTCACTGTGTCATACAGGATGTGCAATTCAGGAGGAAGATTGGTATAGCTGAAGCACAACACGGACTCTACATACTCAACATTGAACCTTCTCAAACCACCCTTGCTTTGACCAATGTAACCCATCCTCACTGCACTACTCAGCTCGTTCACCTGTGGCATTTCAGACTTGGTCACTTATCACCCAAAAGACTTGCTGTTATGTCCCAATATTATGAATGTATAAATAATACTGGTGCCTCTGATTTCATCTGTAACATTTTCCCTCATGCTAAACAAAAACACCTTCCCTTCCCTTCTAGTCATTCTCGCACTCTGCATCCTTTTGATTTAGTGCATATGGACATATGGGGCCCTTGCTCCATCAGTGCCATGCAAGGATACAAATATTTTCTTATTGTTGTAGACGATTACTCTAGGTACACCTGGGTTTATTTGATGCATTCCAAGGCCGACACTCGTCAGCATATCACTTCATTCATCACATACGCACAAACCCAATTTCAGGCTACTGTTAAAGCCATTCGCTCTGACAATGGCTGAGAGTTTGCCAGGCATCAATTTTATCAAAGCAAAGGAATTGTTCACCATACCTCATGCAATGAGACTCCCCAACAAAATGGGATAGTTTAGCGCAAACACCAACACCTTCTTAACGTTACTTGTGCTTTACTTTTTCAAAGTCATCTTCCTTCTTCGTTTTGGTCTTTTGCATTGCATCATTCTGCATTTTTTATTAACTGCATTCCATCACCCTACATTCACAATGAGTTTCCCTACCTCCATCTTTTTGGCACACACTGTGATATTGGTGCACTTCGAGTTTTTGGGTGTTTAAGCTATGCCTCCACTTTATCAGCCAATCACAGCAAACTCGACCCTCGAGCACACCCTTGTGTTTTTCTGGGTTTCCAGGATTACACCCAAGGCTACTTATTGTTTAACCTTCACACTAATCAGCTTCTCTTTACTCGCCATGCCATTTTCCACGAAACCCAATTCCCTTATCTACCCACTCCTCCCTGCGATTCTTTTCTCTCCCAACTGCTTGCCTTTATTGACCCCTTCCACGTGTCTTTGCATGCTCACTCATGCACACCTATCCCACCCTCATCTACCTTACCTTCTCTACATGAGCCTTCACCTCAGCCAGCTGTCTCTTCCCCCCAGCCAACTGTCTTATCCCCCCAGCTAGCTGTCTCCCTCCCTGTTGATCCCACCTCCCACCCTCTGCCCCTCTGTTCCCTTGCCACTTGCCACCCCTTACCCCACAATGATCCTTCTCCCCTGCCCACTTCCTCCCGTTTTTCAACTCACCTCAAACTTCCTCCCACTTATCTCAAACACTTTCACTGTTATGCTTCTGCTTCTATACCATATTTCTCCCATGATTCGCACTCCTCACGTATTTGGTACCCTCTTTCTTCTTACATTTCTTACTCTTATTTATCTCCTTCTTTTCGTCACTTTTTATGCTCCATTTCTTCCAATCCCACTCCTCGCACATATGCTGAAGCTTCTACGTAGGATTGTTGGCTTAAGGCTATGCAGGATGAACTTAATGCCCTTACCGCAAATGATACATGAAAACTCATTGCCTTTCCTCCCGACAAGAAGGCCATTGGTTATCGTTGGATTTTTAAAACAAAATTCAACTTTGATGGCTCCATTGAACGCCATAAAGCTCGCCTTGTTGCTAAAGGCTACAATCAGTTGGAGGGCCTCGACTTTCTTGACACTTTTCCCCTGTCGCCAAACTCACCACTATTTGTGTCCTCCTTGCAATTGCCTCTATTCAGTCCTGGCATTTAAAACAACTCGACGTCAACAATGCCTTCTTACATGGCGAGCTTCTTGAAGATGTCTACATGCATGTTCCTCCTGGTCTTCCTTCCCAGCCTGGCCAGGTTTGTAAGCTACAACGCTCTCTCTACGGCCTCAAGCAAGCTAGTCGTCAATGGTTTGCTCGCCTCTCTTCTTTCTTCTCTCTGCAGGCTACCATCATTCCATTGCCGACCATTCCCTGTTCCTCAAATTCTCTGACTCTACCACTACTACTCTTTTGGTTTATGTGGACGACATCATCCTTGCTGGCAATAATCTTAGTGAAATTCGTCGTATTACTCATCTCTTTGACCTCACTTTTCGCATCAAGGACTTGGGTAACTTAAAATTCTTCCTTAGCTTAGAAGTTGCTCGTTCACATTCTGGCGTTCATCTTTGCCAGCATAAGTACACTCTTGACCTCCTTTCCGACACTGGTATGCTTGCTTGCAAACCCGCCTCCACTCCTATCAACTACACTGCTCATCTTCACTCTGCCTCTAGTGTTCCTCTCCATGACCCATCTCTCTACCGACGCCTTGTTGGCCATCTCATTTATCTTACCACCACCAGCCCTAATATTGCCTTTGCCGTTCAACAACTCAGTCAATACATGTCTGCCCCAACTGATGTTCATCTCAAGGCCGCTTTCCGCACCCTTCGCTATCTGAAACAAGCCCCTGGTTCAGGTCTCTTTTTCTCTAGCACCAGCTCCTTTCAACTGAATGCTTTTAGTGATTCGAATTGGGCTGGCTGCCCCGACACTCGTCGTAGCATCACCGACTTTTCTGTTTATCTTGGGCACTCCCTAATTTCTTGGCGTTCCGAGAAACAAGCCACTGTCTCGAAAAGCTCTTCGAAGGCTGAATATCTTGCCTTGGCTTCCACTACTTGTGAAATTCAGTAGCTCACTTTCCTCCTTGACAGCCTTCGTGTTCCTTTCCTGTGCCCATCTTTACTCATTTGTGACAACGATAGTGCTTTGCAGATCACCTCCAATCAAGTATTCCATGAACGGACCAAACACATTGACATAGATTGTCATATCGTTCGTGACAAAACTGCATCTGGCCTGATCAAACATCTACCGATTTCTTCATCCATGCAGTTGGCTGACTTGTTCACCAAGCCTCTCTCTCCTCATCTCTTCCACGTCTCCTGTTCCAAGCTGGGAGTTCTCAATATTCATTCCCAGCTTGAGGGGGGCTCTCAGCAACCATCTTAATCCGGCCCACACCCCTGTGTCCTCCTCCACAGGGTTCCAGCTTTCTGTTATGACCATTATTTTTGTAACTGCCTGTAACTGCTTTTCTGTTTGTTGCTCTGTTTTCGTTTCGTCTTCTCTTCCATCTCCTGTATATAAACCTTTTGATCTGTGATAATAAAGCGTTCAGATTGGATTTGTGCTGAATCGATTTTCCTTTCTCTTTTTCTGAGGCACTTCGTTTTCTTTCTCCCCTAATTCACTTCTTTCACATGAACGGGTGTAATATTTCTATTCTTATTTTTGTTTGACAAATTCATTTTCATTCTAATTTCATATATGACGGTATAAAATTTTATGTCCCATCTTTATCCAATATTGGATATATCCATATTTATCTTATTCTTGTAAAAAAATATGATAATCTTTTAATAAGTTTTTTAAAATAAAATAATATTAATTTAAAAG
Source organism: Psophocarpus tetragonolobus (assembly GCA_037954015.1). NCBI lineage: Eukaryota > Viridiplantae > Streptophyta > Magnoliopsida > Fabales > Fabaceae > Psophocarpus > Psophocarpus tetragonolobus. The sequence continues at coordinate 38,156,880 of CM075690.1, read as the reverse complement.
TTATCTAATAAACAAAAAGTTAGTAATTTGTTAATTAAATAACAAACATTTTTTTAAGGTAGATGTCATCCTTTCTTGATATCCAAAAATTGTAATTTGTAAAGAAAATATAAATTTAAGATGTCATTTGGTTTTTAAAAATTAGGTATAATAAATCAAATATAAGAGTTTTAGGTATTTTAGTAATTAAAATAAAGGTGAGATAGGGCACAGGTACGAAGTGGGGAAAGGAACAGGTGGGGTATATATATATATATATATCCCCAACTTAACAAATCAGGTATTCAGTATTCTCCATATTCGTACCCATGTCTAGTCAAATAAGGGATTTTCCGTCAATTTCAAGATGGATTCAAAGATTACTCATAAACTTATTTGTTATCTCTAATGTCAAGTGTTGGATTTTCTTTTTGGAGAAGTGAATGGCAGTGGACCAAGCAAGAACATTAAATTATAGCATTGGAAATCATAGACAACACAAGTCTTTTAATTAAGCATAGGATATTGAATTTGAAACCTATAAAAGAAGGAGTTATCCTCGTGACTTTACAAGTCTAACTTTGCAAAACTATCAACTACTATATTTAATTCACATGAGACAAAACAAAAGTATAAACTTGAGTCTTCTCACTTCGTTTGTAAATTTATTCAACTAAAATAAGGTAGTCATAATTAACATAGCAACATCTAGAAGCTATATAACACTGAGAGAGTCTAGTTTAATGGTCAAATTTTGAAAATCCCACTCCTTTGTGTCCATTGAGACTTGTAATTAATAATTCAATGGTCAAGTGTTGGTTACTTTTTGCTAATGCCATCAAAGTTTTTTTAATTAAATAATGATTTAAAGAAGAAAATGCTTTTTTAGTTAGATTTTGTTTGTTTATGGAATTATCTTAAATAGAATCCAAATGGAATTATTTATATCTTATTTTCTATATAATTAGATTTTTATTGTTTACTGAATTTTGTCGTGTGTAAACAATTTGAGCTAAAAATATATACTCAATCTGAAGAAAAAAAATCACATAATAATTTTTATAGAGTATAAAATACTTAATCTAAATAACAATTTCGAAACGTCACAATCAAGGATGAATTGGCTAACAAGACCATCTTGAGACGAATGTCACTACAATTACAAGAAGAGAAAATTTTACCTGCAGTATTTATAAAAATGTCACTACAACTAAAATTTTATCTTCCATTTTCTTTCTTTTTTTTATTATTTTATTCATTTTTTTCTCTATGTGATCTTTGCTCTACAACTAGACAATCGTTGATGCTTATATTATAAGCAAGATCTTGGAAACATCAAATATACTTTTAAAGTATCCTCTCGTTGTTACCATTAAAAAATACATTACAAAAATCTCTCCTTTCTGTTTAGTCTTTTATACAATTGGGTTTGGATTTCAATCATACGTTTTTTTATTCATAATTTTCAAATTAGGGTTCAAGCTCAAATTAGGTTCATAATTTTTAATCATAACAATGTTTTATTTTTTATACTATGAGGGAAATGCTAGAATTGCACTTGCTTGTCTTCATTTTTTTTCCTCAAATTGATGTTAATGTGTTGTTGTTGTTCAGTGTAACATACATAAACGCTCTAGTAAGCAGGTTTTTCTACTTTTTTTTAGCACTGGCTCATTATGGGAATAGTTTATATTGCTAGATCATTTGGGCGGAGGGGTAACTAGAGGGCATGGAAAGTGTTGACAGAGAACGTCTGTGACCACAACTTGTTCCAGATTTTAAGGATCTTTCACAGTGCCTTAAGGTAAACTTTATTAGGTTATGTTTGGATCAATAAAGGGCAAAGAGTAGAATAGACAGAATGAAATGACATTAGTTGTTGTTATTTAAATTAGGGTGGAATGGAATCAAATATGATAGAAGCTATTACAATCAATATTATCCAATTTGATGGTGTGGGATGAAATTAAGTTATTTATTCCTAATCTTCTTACCATCATCTTCCATTTGATTTTTGGCTCATATTTGTCGTGAGTTTCTAGATACCCTATATATGAATGATTATCTATTTCAAAACTTGGTGCACGTTATCACCATTGATGCCTGACAAAGTAAACTTCATTTTATATGCAAAGGTTATTTACGAGATTACGAAAAGGTTTTTAACTTAGTTTACGTCGTGCGTCTATTTATATGAAGGTTTCTTATATTCTAATCAGACTCTTAAGAAGGTGTTTATGGAAGTGATTTTCAAAAAATTTTTTGTAGCTTTATTTACTTGAGATGGTGTTTTGGTAGGAGAAAAGAGAGGGCTTTTAGATTTTGTAAAATCACCTGATGGAGTCACAGTGTACTAGATATGGGTTGGGTTTTTCTCCACCTTGGAGAAAATCTAGTGGCAAAAGGCGAGTTTCACAAGGAGGGTGAGGGCCATGATAACAACACTACAAGCTCACACAAACTACAAGATGGACTTAGCTTTTGATGGTAGAATCAACTAATAAGCAACAATTCCAACACGATGGCGTATCATAAATGGACCAAAATAGCGTTTTGTCAATTTTTGAGAGACACGAAGAACCACGGTCTATTGTTGATAGAGAGCTAAGCAAAGCCAAACAAATCACCAGGTTTGAACTTATCATCTGATCTTCTTTTATCTGCCTGGTCACACATACTCTATCTAGTACGTGTGAGGTTTTGTTTCAAACATCTTAAAATCTGTTGTGTCTTTCAACCAAAGATTTGTCCAAGCTAGTAATGGAAGAAGACCCTGTCACATAGTCTCGTAGAGTTGGAGGAGACCATCTGAACAAAGCCTCAAAGGGGACATTTTAAAGGCAAAATGAAAACTAGTATTGAACTAGTATTTGACATGTGTAAATAGCGAAACCAGAGATGAGGATGGTTACTCCTGAAACATTGAAGATATGCCTCTAAACTGCGGTTTACAATTTCTGTTTGCCCATTTGTCGCCGGGTGGTAGGCAACACTAAAATGGAGAGTGGTAATAGTCTTCGGTAAGCCATAAGTCAAATCTTTTGTTGTAAACTTAGAAGGAAGCTCGATCATATGGATGGATTTACTTAGTCAAACACATATCACCTATATGTTGTATGACCGGATAACGACGGTAAGTGGGTGACAAAATCCATGGTTAGATCTTCCCAGACCCTCTGTGGAATGTGTAAGGGTTGTAGTATTCATTGTTGTTTCTTTGGCAAATATTTGTTTTGTTAACAAATAGTGTAATGTCTAATGAAAGTTTTTGTTTCTTTGTACATGCAAGACCATGAGAATGAAGCTACAAGACGAGCTAGTGTGGGTTTATGCCCCGAGTTCCCTACAAAGGAGTAAGATGATACTCAGCAATTAGTTGAATGTGTAGGTCGCCTCAGTCAGGTATGAAAATTTGATCCTTAGTCCATAGAAAACCACCTTGCATATAATAACATGATTCATGAAGAGAATCAATTATGTATTGATGTACCAATTCCTAAACCGCAAGTTTAGTTGCAAAATAATGGTACAAAGAAGCCAAGAGAGTGGGTATGTTGAAGTAGGGGCAAGCAACATCTCAGTCGATGGTTGATTGTGAGACAACGCATCTGCTACAACATCTTGCTTTCCAAGTTTGTAGTATATCTCAAAATTAGATCCTGTAATTTACAAGCCCACTTCTATTGTTCTAGGGTCTACATTATTTAGGAAATCAACTTTTTTAGGCTTTGTTGGTCTGTATAGATATGAAACGTTCTGTTATTAAATATTGTCTCCATTTTTTATAGCTTTTGTTACTGCAAATAACTTGCGAACATATGCAAAAGTTGCTTGGAGCTGGGGACTCATCTTTTTACTTAAGAAAGCAAGGGAGTATTTCTATTAGAGCAGGACAACATCAATTGCTATATGAGAAGCATTCGTTTCTATGATGAAGACCTCAAAAAAATTTGGCAAGGCTGGAATAGGAGAATGAATAATTTTGTTTTTTAATTCTTTGAAAGTTGTATTTGCCTATGTAGACCATTGGATTGATGTACTACTTAATCAAGCAATGAGAAGATCGACGAGAGATGCATGACCGCGAATAAATTTCCTACAAAAATCGATGAGGCTAAGAAACCCCTGAGAGTTGTTAGTGAATGTGGCTCAGGTTAATTGATTGTTTTAGTAACTTTATTAGGATTGGGGGAAACACATTCTTCATTAATAATATGGCCTAGGTATTTAACTTGTTTTTCTCTGAAAACACATTTAGAAAACTTAACATTAAATTAATTAGAAACCAACAAGTCTAAAACCAATTTTAAGTGTTAAATGTGATCCAAAAATGTTTTTCTATAAACATGTCATCAAAGAATACCAAATCGAACTTGCATAGGTAGGCCTCAATAGGTCATTCATAGCTTATTGAAAGGTAGAAGGAGCATGTGTAAGTACCAAGGGCATAACAAGAAACTCGTCGTGCTCGTCACATGTTTAGAAATTCGTCTTTGGAGTGTCTTTAAGGACTACTTTGATTTGATGATAACCAAAACACATGTCTATTTTGGAAAAAGGTAGTGGCAAATTTTAATTCATCAAGTAGCGCATCCACTATAGATATAGAAAACATGTCTTTCACTATGACTACGTTAAGTGCCTTGTAATAAACATGAAATCTCCAAGTCATGTTTTTCTTTTTAACCAGGAGAATCGGGGAAGAGTAAGGGTTATGGCAGGGAAAAATTATCCCTTGCTACAACATGTCTTGAATAATAAGAGACATAACTTCTTTTTGGGAGTGTGGGTAGCGATAAGGTTTGACATTGATTGGGGGTGTTTAGTAGGATAATGATGCAGTGATCATGGGCTCGAGGTGGGGGAAGGCCTTAGGGTTGTTGGAAAAGGAAGAGATAGTTAATTAAAAGGGTATGTATGTTTTGGTGTAATGGTTTTGGTAGATTTGATATGTTATTATGGTAGCAGTAGGGTTTCAAGGGTTAAAAAGGTTATTATGTGCAATGAGGCTACGAATTATGAGTGAAAAAGTTGGCTAGTTTGGTGGTAGGTAGAAGGTGTAGAAAGGTTGGGTTGGTGGAAGTAACAATTTGATTTTGATAAGAAAAAGTGAAACATGGCATTGCAAAATTGACAATAACTTGTCCCAACATGGAGAGCCATTCCAAACCTAAAACCAAAATTAGAACCCTTTATTGGGAAAAGGTAATAGGCTAGGGTAAGAAAATGGTCTTGCAGTTGGAGGCTAACATTAGGACAAAAACCTTCACATTGAATGTGGTTTCCATTACCAACCATCCCATTAAATTTAAGTGTAGGCGGGGAAGGAAAACGTAAGTGTGAGGCAATGCGAGGTTGAAGAATATTGTGAGAACTGCTCGTATCAATTAACACCATTACAAAGAGACCTGTAATAGAACCCTTAAACTTGAAAGATTTTAGGGATAGGTTTCCTAAAGCACTGAAGGGAGGGATGCAAATGAATAACCTCATTTGATTGATAAGGATCTGCAAGTGGTTCCTCATGGAATTCTCGAACGTCATGTTCTTTCTGTACCAATAAGAGTACGAATTTGTTATTGCTGCATTTGTGTCTAGCGATAAATTTTTTGTCGCATTAGTAGCACAACCCCAAAGTCCTATGTCCTTGCATCTAACTAGAAGGAATCTTTTTAATGGGTAAATGAGAATGAGAGTTGGAAGATGGTATTGTTGGACAAGCAATAAAAGGAGCTAGGTGGTTAATGTAGCTAGGATAAGCACGTAAACTCCTACGAGAAGAGTTTATGAGTTTATCTTCCACTAAATTTCTAAGGCCAATGGCATGTGAAATGAAGTAGGTTTATGTATGGCAACTCGCATTTAATGTCACTAGAGAGCCCATAAATGAAATAGTTTAGGAGTACCTCCTAGGTATACCAGAAACCTAGTTGTATAAGCGTCAAAGGTTGCTTGATAGTTAAGAATAAATCTTGTTTTGGCATAATTTTAGAATCTCTGCTTAATGATTAGTATATGTAGAGGGACCAAAACTAATATCAAGAGCTTTTGTAAAAGAAAGTCGGTCCAAAAGTTGATTACTTTCAAACATGCATTTAAGCCAACTTAAACCATCACCTTTCATGTAAAAATAAATCATGGGTAATCGTTGGTGAGGTAAAATTTGATAAAATTGGAAAAATTGTTCTGCTTGAAATATCCAGTCTAATGGATCTGTTGAAGCTTAGGAGGTTTTATAGGTGAGGTTGGAGTAGTTTGTTAGTAAAAATGGGAAGGAAAGGTGTTATAGGCCGATGCATAAGGTTCAGTGATAATAAAATGTTGAGAAATAAGTGGGTAATTATAGGGGTCAAATGGGATTGTTGTGGTAGTGAGCAAAGAGGAAATGATTTGGGGTTGTGGATGGACAACAGGTTGAGGTAGGAGTAAGGGACGTGGGGGGTGGATAGATGTATGATGATGGAGATGGTATGGTCATGAGGACAAAATTAGGGGGTAAGTCGTAAGGGAAAGAGGTTGAGAGGTTAGTGGTAGCCAAACTTACTTGAGTCGAAGTAGGTGATGGAAAAGGATGACTCAAAGTAGGGGATGGAGGAGGATGAGTCAGAGTATGGGATAGAGGCAGGCACAAGGCTGTGATCTGGTCTTGGATGCCTGATTGAGTGGATAGGAAGGAAGCGACAATCTAGTCTTATAATTCCAATAGAGTGGATTGGAAAGATTCTTGTCATGCTTCTATGAAGGCACCCAAACTTTCTTATTGTCATTGTTGGTTCTCAATTTGAGACTGTAGAGTGAAGAGTTTCTTGTGAGGTGTAGAAGGGTTTCATAAAATTCATTAGAGGAGGTCTTAAAGGGAGACATAGTAATGAGAATGAAAGCACCAAATGTTAGGCAAAATATTTAAATATTGCAGAAGAAGTAACAACTAAAAAGAGGCAATGATAAAACTAATAATAAGAGTCTTCATTCATTAATAATTATCTCTTCAACTGAGACAACTATATAAGGGAAAATTAGGAGACTGAAAAGGGTTGTCATATATCCCAAGCCAAATAACAACAATAGAATTAAAATACATAGTCCTTGGTTCAAGTTGGTTTAGTGAGTGAGTGTTTGGGCCTCTATAGCCCAACAAACACCACCGTCAAACACTCTTGTTTCAAAACATTACGTTGGCGTCTTTGTTGATTATAAAATCCTTCTCATTTTAGTGCTCATTTTTCCCTTGTAGTCTTGGTATTCATTTTTTGTTTCCTATTGTCCCCTCTCAGCCTCTCGTTCAAGGGTGAGTTCAGTTTTGTTTTTTTTTTAGCTTGATTATTTGAGCCGGATGATTTTAATTAATGTTATAGTTTGAATTTTGAAATATGCAATTGAATTTTAGCTTGATGAGTTTATTGGTTATACTCTACATAGTGAAGTAAATAAAGTAATTGCTAAAATTTTTCATATCGGGGACTTAATATTGCTTTGGTATTTTTGTTTTTGCCAATTGCTTTGGTTCTAAATTAGAGGATTCGACATGACCATTTGAAGATATTTATGCATTTTTAGTTATTCAGATGCTATTAAGGATTTATGTCTGGAATTTCATATAATTTATTTTTAAAGTGTAGTTTGATTACAAATATATTTATCATGTCATTATTTGTTTTATCATATTGTTAAAATATTAAATTGGTCATAATATATATATATATATATTGTTAGGTATTTAATTACTAACTTTTTATAAGAAGTAAACTCTTACAAGTTCATGAGTTGGGTTTATGAAGCTCTAACAAGTTTGTGAAAAATCTCAATTTTGATAACTTTAGTCCTATCTTGTCTTCTTTTTCACTCGTCTCAAGGGTGGACCTGCTCTTAAAGGTGTGTCCCTTTCATTAGTGTGTCATAACCAATTGACTTAATATACTTCTTTTTTTTTCATTGCGAGTCATAGTTACGTGTTAGTGGTTGGGATAATCTAAGTTTAATGACTTTAGTCTTAAACTTTATTTAACAACTCATGTTTTTAAATTAAAAAATAATTGTGATAAAATCTATTTATCTTTTTTATAATTTATTAAGCATATCCATGTACTATATCTACTAATTTACCTACAAAATTTGAAACCTAACAATTAAGAATATACTATTTTAAAAACTAATTATAACAAGATTGAGATTTGACATTTAGGTCTAGATTTTTTAGTTACTAGTATAATTAAAATATTTGCATTTAAAAATTTGAATGTTTAAATTTATAATACTATTTCAGTTTAAATATTTGTATTTAAAATTTTTTTATAAATAACTCCCTTAATTATAATAGTTCCGAATAAAATTATTTTATTTGTTAATTTTCATGAAACATGGCAGCACAATAGTGCTGAAGAATGTGTTTGAAATCAATGAGTATTCGTAATGATGGTGTTAGTAACAGAAAAAGTGTGTGGTAATGATGGTTGAGTTAGTGTGTGTAATGTTTAGAGAGCTAATTATTTTGTACATGGTCCTTTTTCTTAAAATAGATATAACACGCCTTTTCATGTTTTGTCAATTCCTAATTGCAATATATTTTTCCTAGTTTTGACCCCTTTATAACTATATAAATATTGTTGCATTTAATATTAGATAAACATGACCCTGAGTATTGAAATGAGTTTTTTTTATCATCTTGCTATTATTTTGTTGATGGATAATTGTGATGACATGTCACCGAAATGAGAAGTTAAACTATTCTGTTGTCCTGTGATGAAAATTATGGCTTTATTACAGAATTAACATGAGATACGAATATTTTAGGTTTTGGTAATGTAGAAGAAGCTTATGATTTTTACGGGAAATATGCAAAATGTAATGATTTTGTCGTAAGAAAACATGTAGTGAATTGTAATGTGAAAAGGAAATCATAATGCGCCAATTTGTATGTAACAGAGGATTGTCACATGTTTTAAAGATACACACAATCATAATCCCTTTAAAATATGTGCATCGTTCCTAACTTATATGGAGTGATAAATGCATATAAAGTTCAAGTTGATAGCCTATATTTGTATGGTGCTGAACTTGTCATACAGTGGGATACATGGTGGCTCAAAAGTCTTGGTTCTACATAGAAAGATAGGGATATTGTTGCTTCATTAAGTTATCCATGAGAAGTCAAATAATGATTTGATGTTATTTGCAAAATTTACTGCTACTAATGATGGTAAATTGAAGCATATTTTTTTGAGTTGACAAACATAAATTTGATTTCCTATGTTTTGGTGGTGCTCTTGCATTTGACATGACATATAAAAAGAAACAAATACAATTATCTTTTGGAGATTTTTTTATTGCAACCACCATTTTCAAACTATCATATTTGGTAGTGATTTGGTGTCAAATGAAACAACTAAGACTTATGACTGAGTCTTAAAATCTCTGTTAGAAGCAATGGAAAATAAACATTAAAATAGTTTTGTCAAACAGGGATGGAGCCATGAGAGAGGCTATAAAGCAACTTCCCGATGCATGTCATCAAATGTGTGGTTGACACTTGCAAAAAAATACACATGAGCATGTTAATAATTCTCCATTTTCAAAAGATTTTGACAAAGTGATATACTTAAATTTCACCATGAAGGAATTTGATGGTTTTTGGATAAAAATGGTTTGAGAAGCACAAGGTTGTCGATAACAAATGGGTTTCTAAGACTTATTAAAGGTCATTATCAGTTACTGCATACTTTCGTGATAAGTTCTTTGCTCATATAGGTATTACATCATAATTCAAGCAATTAATTCAATCGTAGAGACTTATGTTAAGAAGAAATGTAGCATTTTTCATTTTATGCACAAGTTTAAGTAGACTTTGAGAGGTACACGAATAATGAAATGGAAGTTGATTTTATATCTCTATTTAGAGCTTGTTTTAATATCCCTTTGTAAAATTGAAAAGGATGTTGCACAAACCTACACTATAGAGACTTTTAAAGAAGTTAAAGATCAAATTAGATTTGCAGGTGCATTATTTGTGATCGATCGAGTGGTAAATAGTGACTATTTGATCTTTAAGTTGAGTAAACAATGTGAGCATAGTATGAAAAGGAAAGTTGTGTGCAATACTTCAAAATTAACATTTAATTGTGATTGTAGACGTTTTGAGTCTCATGTTACTCAGTCTTTGCATATATTTAGTCTCACATTGACTAGATATGCACCAATTAAGACAACTTTCCAACACTAGACAATAAAGAATTTTCCTTAATAGATATTAAAGGCTAGATTTACTATTTAATATTAAATGTTGGCTATGCTTTTATCGTTAGAATTAACTTTTACTTCAACAAAATGTACGATATTTCTCAATACTTCAACATGACTCCAATGAGAATAGGAATATAGGATTATAAAATTACAATACATGGTGAAAAAAGTTTCAAGAATAGTTATTATTTCAGATTTTTACACTTACTCTTAGAATACATGTTGTTGGCTTTAAAATGTATGATCCTAGCCCCTTGTTTCTCCCCTTTATTTTCCCCATTGGTAGCTTCTCCACTAATAAACCAATTCATCTTTTTCCTTTTTGGGTTACTTTAGGATCTACTCAGCTTATTATCACAAAAACTAGTAAATTTTGAGAACCAGAGTAAACTAGCCCATTCAAGCAATCAAACCTATATACACTGGTCTCGTCACTGGGTGACAATCAGCACTATTCATAACTTCGAGAATTTATCCTTACACCTCCATAATTTCTCCCTACACCTCTATAAAGGTAAGAAAAGTCTCAAATATCCTAGGTAAAAAAATTTTAATTCTAGTAAAAAATTTGCAAATTTTTTTACAAGTTCAGACAAGGGTTTCTGGACTCAGTCCGGACAGGGGTGTCCGGACATGTAAAAAAAATTGGAATTTTTTTACAAGTCCGAATAGGGGTATCCGAATTTGTAAAAAAAATTTGTAAATTTTTTTACAAGTCCGGACAGGGGTTTCCGGACTCAGTCCGAACATGGCTGTTCAGACTTAATCCGGACAGGGGTGTTCGAACATGTAAAAAAAAATTGCAAATTTTTTTATAAGTCTGGATAAGGGTGTCCGGATTTGTAAAAGAAAATTGTAAATTTTTTGACAAGTCCGGACCCCAAGGGTATTTGGACTTGTAAAAAAAAAATTCAAATTTTTTATAGGGGTGTCTGGAATTAAAATTTGCAAATGAAATAGAAAAGAAAGAGTTACGTGGTAATTAAATTTTTACTGTTTTTATTAAGGATATTTTTGTCATTTTGAGAAAGTATGAAAGTGTAGAGAGAATTTATTGGAGTGTAGAGAGAAATTTTTATAACTTCCATACTAGGCCACTTAAAAATCCTTAGACTGCCATCGTTTAATACAAAAAAATAAAAAAATATAACACAACATTTATCATCGTGTACTGCACAAAACTACAATATCATACAGCATTCCATTCCTTTATCAACAAAGAAATGATCTACAGTTTAATGCTTATTTGTCAGAAGAACGAAAATATTGTAATGCTGTAGTGAAGAAAATCTGAAGCATATGTATGACACGCAACTACTGTCCAATAAAACAGAAGTTTCTTGCTATTGAATATCACTTTGGAAAAAGTGAAAAACACAGACCATATATCACACCATACAATAAAAAAATTAAAGCAAAATGAAGCGGCGTTAGCAGAAATTACATTTCGAGTTGATGACAGCTTTTGAAGCAACATTTAACAATTCAATTTGATGTTTGGCATCCCTTTAGGTTGGGTTTTCAGCAAATACAAACCACTTGAGAAAATGTTTAGGTTTATGTTAACAGGTACAAGGAAATAATATTTGTATTAAGGATGAAATATGGTTATGAACTTTAGTAAATTAACTATTCATATGCTAATGTAATACTCAATTAATTCTCCTATATAGTGTGCATATGTTGTAAAAAGACATCAATTTTTAACTATTGCGAAAAATTTTTGTATGGAAAATATTTTATCCCTATATAATTCTTGTATATATGTTGTGTAGATGTATGATGATAACTCCTTTGATATGTGCCAAACCCAAATCTGAACAAATCAAAAGAGAAGAACTACGGAAGGATAAATAATCATAACATAAAGAATTAAAGATACTAAAAAAGTTATGCGGATCTTGCTGCTTGAGAATGAATGGAATACTTAATCAAATATATTTCATTTTGCTCTGAACCTTTCACCTAAAATTGTCCTTCAACAATCCAAATGCATTCACAATTGGAAATGCACACCAGGAGGCCAGGACAAAGAACTTTACCTTTCCCTGCCCATTGGTTAGGGGGAAAAGGGGCGTATATACACGAATATGATCAGGATCATTTAAATGAACCAAACTTCATATATACAACGAAACAAAACTCCATAGGGAGCATACTTTCAACACATACAAACGCATCATCTTGTGCTTGTCCATGCCAGCCATAGATCATAAGTACCTAAAATTTTTTGAGTAGTAATCCTCAGCAGCTATATTATTCCTCATAAAAAAAATAGTGAGATAGAGTCAACTGAATTCCAGTGATGGCTGTCAATGACTCATGTTTGTAGTTCTTCTAAAAGAGAAGAAGCTTCTAAGCTGGAACCCAGACTGGCATAACATGATATGAGAAAGGCTGATGGAATTCCTTCCAGAAATACCAAAAACATGAAAATAATTACAAGAAAAATAATAGGCATAATAATTACAAGAAGCTTCTAAGCTGGAACCCAGACTGGTATAACATGATATGAGAAAGGCTGATGGAATTCCTTCCAGAAATACCAAAACATGAAAATAATTACAAGAAAAATAATAGGCATAACGTTGTTAAACAATCAGTTCCACCATCAATATAGCAGAAAAAAGACGCAAAGAGTTATAAGAATCTATTAAATTTTCATCTAACAGATATAATATCTAATTTGAAAAAGATGCAGCTAGAGTACTTTTCTCGACAGTCCCAGACAGTATAATATGTACTTTCAAGTTATTTGGTTATGCCATGCTTTCCGTATAGAACCTGTCCTGACTGACATGCTTGTAATTGAAGTGCTGATGAGTTGATTCTATTTCTGATTTTGTTTACTAGCTGATGAGTTGATTCTATTTCTGATTTTGTTTATTAGACCTGCATCCATCCCTACCTTGAACTTCACACGTTACTGCCACTAGTTGCTAAGGACACTAGTCCGCTTCACCACTAGATTAGGAAACTTCTCCGGACCCATATTTTGATTCTGATCACAACCTTAACCCTGCTTGAGACTTTGCTTCCCCAGACTTTGCTCCTTCAACAGCTTCTGCTCCAAATTCCGGTTATCATTCCTCCCTGAACCTGGAGAGTTCACCAAACCTTGATCTTGGTCTTCAAATTCTAACTGCTCCTCACGTTGACTTGTAGTATTTTGATTTGGCTTAGGAGGCCTCCCTCGGCCTCTACGTCGAACATGTTGCTGTTTAGGTTGAACTTCTTGTGGTGATTGTGACTCACAGTTATTTGTATTTTGAACCAGTTTAGGGGACCTCCCCCGACCTCTAACTTGAACATACTGAACTTTATCTTGTTGTGGCTGCTCCTCGTATTCGATTAAATTTCCATTTAGTGTAGGTGGCTTCCCTTGACCTCTAACTTGGCCATGCAGCTGAGCTTGATCTTCTTGTGGCTGATCCTCATATTTGATTAATCTTCCATTTAGTTTAGGTTGCCTCCCCTGACCTCTAACTTCGCCATGCTGCTGAGCTTGATCTTGTTGTAGCTGCTCTTGATAATCGAAGAAATTTTGCTTTAGTTTAGGTGGCCTCCCCCGACCCCTACCACTACTTCTACCTCTCCCTCTCCCTTGACCACATGGCTTTTCTTGATCTATTTGTTGTAACTGCTCCTCACCTTGCTTATCATTTTGATTTAATTTAGGAGGTCTGCCCAGACGTTTACCTCCAGTGATCTTCACTTGACCAAGCTTCACGCCACCTCTACCTCTTCCATACCGATGAGGCTTCTCACTTTTGTTTATATTTGGCCTCTGCTCATCATGAATGTCGTATTCTAAAGGCAGAAATGACTCTCCTGGGTAGTTTGCTACAGTCTCTAACTTACGAGGCCTTCCTCTGGGGCGCTTTGGAGGCTTCTGCTCAGAATCCCTGGACATAGGATCCTCATTTAGATTTCCTTTAGAACTTTCTTGATTGTAATCCTGGAGCTGATCATCACGAACATTCTCCAAAGCTGATGAAGCTTTTCTTTTAGACAATATACCCAAATTAATGTCTGAAGAAACTTGCTGTTGCAACTGTGTTTGAGGTAATTCTATTCCTGTAGATACTAAGCCCTCCGGAGACCCTTCTGAAGTAGGAACCACCAATTGCTGTTCAAAATCATGTATTGGATTAACAGAAGAATTAGGTGCTGCTGGCTGGGATGAAGAATATGTTTCTTTTTTGTTTGAATGAGAAGAGCACACCAGATCTTCAGTTTGATCATGTGGATGTATCTTCTTATTGTTGTAGCGTGCATTTCTAGGTAGCTTACCCCTTCCTTTACTTTTACCTCGACCTTTGAGTTGTGATAGACACTGTTCATCAATTTTCTTTTCACTTGGCACTTGCTCAATAACAGTAGCATCACCTGAGGGCAACAATAACTCCCCTTGATGGTTTTCAATTTGCTTACACTTACGAGGCTTCCTCCCACTGTATTGATGATCAGGATGCACAGGTACCTGGTTGTCATCTTGCTTGCATTCTTCAACATTCAAAGATAATGAACCTGACGTTTTGGCTGCTACATCCAAACTATTTTCTGAAGATTTATTACATGGAATTTGCAGTTGCAGTTGCAGTTGCAATTGCAATTGTGAAGACAATAATCCTATCTCTGCTGCTGGTAGGCACTTCGATGCTGATGGCTGGGAGGAACAGCTTGTTTCCAAATGCAGGCTGGAATCCTGTGTTGACAACAGCCAGCAGAGCTTATATGTATATCCACAGTCGAATAGAAGGGAGAAGGGGTTTGCACTTACTTTGCTATAATAATTTAATAAACTAGATAGATCAATGACTTCCATAAAGGTAAAAAGGAAGGGAAATAAATAAAAGTAATAAATGGAGTTTAGTGGTGAAAGGAAACATAGCATGGAACGTGTTTGGGGATTTATTTTGTTAATTTATGTTTATATTTTGACACTCAGCAAGCTAACTTATTGCATAAATTAAATGAAGAATTGAAAATGTGTTCGCACATGGGTCTAAATTACGGACCATAAGATGCATTATTGTTGCTGCGGCCAGAGTTTCAATCACATGAAATGTTGAATGCATATGCAATGTAGTTGCAAAGGAACTGCATTGGAACCATAGTGGAAATTTATTGTTTTATTCCACTTTTTTGTCATAAAAATAAATTTTAGATTTCGATATTCTATTTTGAAGATCAAAGTGTCAATAGTTGAATGAGTATGATCATATGGAATGCTGAAGATACTAAATCTTAAAATGAATGAAAAGTTATGCTACCTTATAAATATAAAAGTATACTAGTTATTAGAACAACGGTAAAAAAATTACATTCAATGCACACGTATAACAATTTTATGTCACAACAGTCAAAACCACTTTCCAACAGCCACAATATTTGCAACTGTAATCACAACCATAATTTAAAATCATTATTCCAATCAGTAGTCTACCACTCTACCACTATCCTTAACATATACTTCTCCGGTTCCCCAATTGAATTAAAATATAAAAAGGAAATTATTATTCAATAGAAATATATACACTCCATAGTACAACAACTATAAACAAAGAATCCAACTCTCACCACACTCAAAATCTGAAAATTATCAAAACATAACCACACCTGATTTTGTGACTCTCCCAATCCTTTGTGTGCCTCTTGCTCCTTTTGTTGCTGAGTTTGTAGTTTACCAACCATTTGAAGCAGTCCCTCTTCAGATTCTTCAACACGACTCACTCCCTGACCACGTTTGCTTTTCCTTTTTCCCTTCTTCTTCTTCTTCCCACCACCCTGACACTGTTCTCTCACTTCATCCTCAGCGCTCAGAACATACCTCCCTTCTTCAACGCGCGAAAGTTCCCCAATCTCACAAAGCTTCTCCAATTGCAGACTCAGAATCCTCGCATGCGCCCAGGGCAAGTCGTTGTACTCTCTCTTAACGAACTCCGATATCGCCTCCTCCGTCGAACCGATCGCTTCCTCCAACCCTATTATCGCATTGCGTATCATCTAAAACAACAACAGAAAACACTAACCAACGTAAACGCAATTGCACTTCAATTCGCTTCACACAAAAAAAAAAAAAAAGAATCGGCGAATCATAAACAGTTAAATACCAAAGCATAAGGTGGATGAGTTGGTGTGCGAAACGCAGGGAAAAGCTCGCGCAGACGACGTTCGATGGTCGCAGAATGGTGCGGTAGAATAGGTTGCGAAGGGTGGAGCTCTTTGAGTTTCGAAACGACACTGTCGTGGAGACGATTCATGATGCGCGTGGTTCGCGAAACGTCGTCGTTGGGTTCGGGATTCTGCACCGCCATTGGTGCCGGTGCTGGTGCCTGGCGCTGCTACTCGTCGAGAGTTTCGGTTGGTTCTGACTTCTGAATTATCGCGTGGTGCTGCGTTGCGTTCGTCGCAAGTTTCGTTTCGTTGTAGCTTTGGTGAGGCACATGAGAGTGTGGTGCAGCCGAGCGAGTGAACCACTAGGACATGACGGCGCATTGGTGTTCGTAGGCTCACCAGGGTTTTTATACTGAACCAAGACGCGTCACTGAAAGCGACGCATTGCTGAATGAAACGAATGCTCTATCGTTGTTTTCACCCTCAGTTATACCTTTTCCCTATACAAATCCGGAAACGTACCTTTACGATTCCAATCCTCAGATATATCTTTTCTTTTTTTAAAGAAAAGCAAATCCAGTTGGATTTCGATTCTCTGCGGCCAAGTTTCTCTACACCTCCCTCTAGACCAGTTCTTGATACATACAAGTTCAAGTCCTTCTTTCAAAATATAAATTTATAATAATAATAATAAAAAAGTTTAATCTGTATATACTAATTAAATTTATAATAATATTAAATTTAATAACTCTCACTTTCTACTGTGTGTATATATAACAAATATTATTTTTTTATTTTATCTTTATGCTCACGCCTTATAAAATGTTTAAATAATTCACTTTGTACGTTGATGGGACCTGTGATTTTGTTAAAGTCATTAGTAATGAATGTGAGACAAGGATACAAAAAACAGGTGTAAAAAGCTACAAAGAACTTGGCTGTAGAGAATCCAAACGCAATCCTGAGATATTATGTTTATCCTATGAAAAATAAATAAATTATATTTTAAGTATAAACCATCTCTCTTCCCTCTCCTTGTCTTCAGTTGACACTGAAAGATAGTAGATTATCATACTTGCACGCGCATTCCTGTATTCTTTTTATATTATTTAAAATACTAGGTGGCGGCCTTTATTTTGGGTAAAAAGAAAAAAAGAATGTAATATACAAAAAAAAAAAACACTTATAACCTTGATATAAGAATTTATTTAATAAGAGTTTTTTACATAAAAATTTAGGATAGATTTTTAAATTTAATAAACTATTTGTATTTAGATATACAAATTTAAAAACTAATAATAGGAGAGACAAAAAAGTAAGAGTTGAAGGAAGTACAAATTTTCAATAAATGTGAAACAATTTTTTTCAAAAAGTTAATACAATAACTTATTCAAATAAGCTTAAAATAACTTATGAACCTTATATAAACAATTTTATAAGGTTATCCAAATACTTATATAAGTATTTATATGATAAGATAAGCTCAAATAAATTCTTCCAAACAGGGCCTAAAACTTGTACACTATCAGCGTAGCAAAAGTTTTACACTAGTAGTCAATTATAACTTTTTATATATAAAAAGTTTATTGATTTTACCAATTAATGCTTTAAAAGTCATATAAATGATAGAGTGTAATTAAGCATTAATGTAAAACTTGTTTACACTAATCAATGTATGAGTATTAAACTCATATAGTAAAAAGAAATAAAATAAAATTTAGCAAAAAAATAAGAAAGTATATAATTGTTAATCAACTAACACGAATCCTTATCTAGTTAACATGTTATTTTACATTACTATGGATTACAAGTTTATAAATAGACTAGGATTTAAACCTAAGACTATATATAAAACCTTTATTTTCTAAGAAGTATACATAGAGATCTAAGCTTGTTTTTCAACTAATTTATAAAATATATTTAAAAAATTAAATGCATATATATAAACTTATTTTATACTTTCTATTTAACTGAAATAATTTGGTTTAAAAGCGTAATTTAAATTTTCATTTTAAAATAGTGATAAAACATTAAAAAAATATATTGGTAAATATTTAAGTTTAAAAAATGTTGACTAAAAATTGTGTTTGTTTGGTTTAGATCACGTTGAATGGTAGTTTAAACATTTTTTTTCTATTTATCTTTATAGATTAGTCGAAAGAGTTTAATTAATATGCATTGAGAGTATAAAGGAGTTTTATACAGTCATTCAATCAGAACTCTACATTTATATGACTTTTGAAATATTAGTAAATAATAAGTAAAGTATATAAACTTATAATAAATGAATAGTTATGATTAAATATCAGTGTAAAACTTTTTACGCTCATGGTGCATACTAATTAAATTCTAATTGAAATTAGATAATTTCGTTGTAAAATAAGATGGAGATGAAATGAAGTGGTCTAGCCTTTTTCCATGTCTTGTTTGGAGATTCTTGACCGTCAAATCTTTTCATGTCCGTATGATGAAAGTGCATAAGTGGAGGTTTAGCATCCTATGTGTGGAGACTATTCAAGAAGTTGATTGGGGTGTTTTCTTGTGTAGGTTTATCACAACTAGATATTTGTACAACACTTTTTTAAAGGGTGGTCTTTGGTCATTTGATAAACATTTGCTTATTTTGGGAGTCATAAAAAAGGAAAAGTGCCATAAAAAAGCTCCTTTGTTTAAGGTTATTTCCTTATGAGTTTAAAAACATAACTTCCCAACTTATTTCATTACTATTGCAATTTGGAGAACTTATTTCATTACTATTGCAATTTGGAGAAGATATTGCAAATTACATGGACAAGTTCCTTGATTATGAAGAGAAAAACAACACAAACTTGTGGCATTCATACATGAAAGTTCAAGTCAATGTCCAAAAATCGCTTAAATCTACAAGAGCTAAGAAGGCAAGAGGTGAAATTAAGATGTTATTTTTAAATATGAAAAGTTAGGATTTTTTGCTACTTTTATAATTCTTTTGGTCATATACAAGATGGTTGTGAAAAACTTTTTAATGGAGAAAGATTATGCAAGAGACTCCGGGATCATGATCTTCATGTTAACGTGAAAAATTTTGTCAAAAATAATGTCAAGATATGATTATGGTTATGTGAGAATGACCTTGATTTTCACCTAGAACCATATGTCTTCCATGAAGGAGATAACAATTACATAAAGGGAGTAAATGTAATATTTAAAGCTTATAATGAAGTGTCATTAAGTGAGAGAAAAAACCTCATTATTCATCTTTCCCATACAATGCATGCAACTAATAATGAGTGACCTTTGATTCCATGCTAATTAATGTCAATAAAATAGATCATGATTGCATGAAAATTGATATAATAATTGGAGAGATAAAAATATATTATTACTACAATAAAAAATAACAATAATTATAATTTTGACATTGAAAATAGTGAAAAGATGTAGTCATGCAAACCCTACTTTCAATGAGAGGCATTTTTTTAAGGTAAGACCCAATTCTGGGCTAGCTAACTTTCATGATTTGACATGAAGGTTATTGTCCCATATTAATTTGTTTTGGTTTTTGTGTTTAATTTTTCTTTTCAAATATGTCAAATATGTATGAATATGACATTTATTGATTTTTTTAGAACTTAGGTTTGCATGTTATAGTTTTTATCTTTCTAAATCTGAATTTCACTTCATAAGGTACAACATGTTATTCATTTAAATCTTAGCTTTTGATCAATGCTCTATTCTTCAAGGTATTTAAAAATATTTTTCATCTTGATTGAGCAAAGAAGTTTTTACTTTTTTATCATGGTTGATTAATTACATGTCCCCATAAACGATTATTTCAATTATGCTTGAAATTAAGGGAAATTTAACTAAATTTTAAACTTTTTATTGTTAAGCAATTACCAACTTGTGTAATGGATTAAATTATGCCTAAACTTGAGTTATGGTAAATTTCACTCTAATTAATCGATTATCAGGACTAGTAATTTATCGATTACCAAATGCTCTAATTGACTATATAACCTTTATTAGATATGACTTAAAAATTCGCGCTCGTAGATACCCATAGATTAAACCTGTTAAAATACTACACCTTAAACCCATGAAAATTCACTATCCGTGGGTATGAGTTTTTTTTACCAACTCCTTAACAAGCACATGTACAAGTATCATAGTACCCTATCCGTAGTATCGTTATCCATTAAATTAAAATACTACACATATTTAATTTAAAGAAGATAATATTGTTGTTAATAAATCAACTTAAAGTATTAATTATCAAATTTTATTGTTATCAATGCTATTTTTTTTTATTAAAAATGAATAATTTGTAGAATTATTTTTTATAAAAATATTGGTAGTGTAAAACCAATATTCTATTTATATTAAATATTATGTATATATTATATTAATATGTTTTTAGATCTAATTAATCTTGTAGAAACTTATTAGTATAATTTTATTTATAAATTTTTCAAGAAATAAATTACTTGTTTGATAAAACTTCAGGTAAAAAAAATATTTTTGAAAAAATCTATGGATATATGTGGATATCCATAGGTATTAAAAAAACCTGCAAGTAGTTTTATAACGAGTACCCAACGAATTTTAAGCAGATAGCGAGTAGGATATTTTATGGCAGAGTGGGTAGTGGGTAGATACTACTTATACTCGTCCTGACATATACATATATATATATATATATATATATATATATTAATATATTTTTATATCTAATTAATCTTGTAGAAATTTATCAGTATAATTTTATCTATAGATTTTTCAAGAAATAACTTACTTGTTTGATAAAACTTCATGTAAAAAAATAATATTTTTGAAAAAATTTGTGGATATCCATGGGTATTGAAAAAATGTAGTGGGTAGGCACTACCTATTTTCACTACATTTTTTAGGTCAATTGACAACTCATTTGAAAAATTAGGTCAATTGAATATACTTACATTATTCTTACAACCTAAATAAACTAAAAACAGCCTATAGAAAATCCTTTTGCCTTCATCAGTCCAATAACAACATAGGGTTGATCAACATCAAAATTGCTCCAACACTCATTCTTTAAAATTCTTTTAAGCAGCTTTGATCAAGAACAAAGTTTAAATCTCTTGTAATCCCATCTTCATCCTTCACATTTGTACAATTCAGATGTAGTTGTTCCGTTTGCATTCTGGAATAGGGTTTCACAAGGTGTTTCTTTTGTAAGGTTCAAGAAAAGTGTAGCTGTAGACTTTATGTGTGCATGGTTTTTGTATCTCTTTATTATATAGTGATAAAGGTTTTAATTAGGGTTGTCAATTTGACACTAAATATAGGCAAAGGAGTTGGTTGAACCCGTACAAATAGTGTATTTAATCTTATGTCCCCATCTTGTATATAATTGTGATTGTGAGCAACAATACATATTTTGTGATAATTGTAAATTGACAAATATGCTCATAATACATTGAATTTGTAAGTTTGGAAATCCACGTATATCCCTTGAAAAATTGTGAATTTGAATCATAACTTTGTAAGTTTGATTATTGTTCTATCTGGTATTGTGAATACCTATATATACTTTGGGAATCCAAATATCAATTGTTTTCTATCTCCGTGGGAAAACTTTAAAACTAATTGAAAAAACCTGATTTTTTAAGGGACATGATTTCTATTGAACCAGATTTTTTAATCAACTTAGATAATTTTTTAAAAGAATTTATTCAACCCACTTGGTCAAAATGCAAATTGACATGAGATCTTGTTGGAAGGTTGTCCTCTCACTTGGTCTATACATAAAGGTTACCTTGATAAATTTTAGCAAGGTAATAATGGCTTGATATTCTTTCCATCACAAAATTACAAATGGAGTTTCAATAAGTCCTTATTCATCTCATTTCAAAATTTCACAATTGTTTTAAAGAGATAGTTGTGTGTAGGAAGAGGATCATTCACACTATATTTTGACAAATATTGATGTAAGCAATATTGATGCTTGGATTTCTAATACGTAAAACAAATTTACTGATATGACACCCTAGTTATTCCTTTTCAAATTTGGTAATTCATAAAAACATTATTCTGAATGCATTTGGACAAGTCCCTTGGCCTTTATGGTCTTGACCTACCTTTTAGTGTTAAAA
Organism: Psophocarpus tetragonolobus; assembly: GCA_037954015.1. NCBI lineage: Eukaryota > Viridiplantae > Streptophyta > Magnoliopsida > Fabales > Fabaceae > Psophocarpus > Psophocarpus tetragonolobus. The sequence continues at coordinate 38,134,432 of CM075690.1, read as the reverse complement.
GATGCAATTCTATGAATGATGAACTCTTTTTGGTTTAGATAAAATAGGAATATCATAAAAGGAATCAATTGGCTTGATTGAGAATTTAGGATAAACTTACAATGTTAAAGGCATTTGGAGCTATATGTTTTCACCTATTTGGTTTTAATTTGGCCATACTAGGAAAACAATGTTAGAAGCTTGCTACTACCATTATTTTGTAGTGTATCATGTTTTCAAAGATAAATAATTTCTAATGTTAGATTTTTTCCCCAATTAGAAAATAACCCCCAAGTTATTTATGGAATAATATTTATGTTTCGTAATTGTTGGTTAAAAATGGATCTAGATAGTGTTTATTGGAAAATAAAACTCGTATTCATGTATGGAATACTTCATGGTTGCATAATAAAGACGTCAATTTTTCATAAATCTAATTCAAGGTATTGAAGATTTAAGAGCACATGATTTGTTTGTTAAGAAATCACATTATCTTCTCAATACTTTGTTTAACTCACATGTTATTCAAACCATTATATTCACGCTCTTAAATCGTCATGGAGTCGAACATAAATTTGCAAGATGAATGCTATGTTGTTAAGCAAACCTACCATTTTAATATGGACTCTTTAATAGATTTTTTTCGTTGATCCCTTATTATGAGTTGAAGACACTGTCAAGGGGTTTAACTCACACACTCTGCTCAATCAACTAAATTAGACCCTTTTGACGATCTTTTTGATATATAATTTTTCTTTGAGATAAATAAGTATGAGTATAATTTTATATACATACTTATCCTCGTCTCTGTTTAAAAAGGTCAAGTATTACATGTACTTGTACTCGTGCTTAGCCAAAACGAGTATTCCTGTCAAAGTTGGGGCAAGCAGGTGGTACCCATAGATATAGATATAGGTTTGTTTGCTATGCCGGCTAAAACTCACTATAACATTTAGTAATGAGCTATAGGTAACTACCTTACTCTTAAAGTATACAACTAAACTTGAATATATTTAACTCATTTCTTATTGTTCATTCTATGTCAAAGACACCTTAGGAAAATTAGAAATTCCATCTTTTCATTGACAAAAGGTATTTGTAGCAAGCTAAACAACAAAACCACATGCATCAATTGTAAATTAACTAATATTTGGTTAAATAGTTGACAAAGTCTAAACTTTAGTTGCATTTGAATAGTAAAAAAAAAAAGAGTTGCACAGGGGTAAAAAAACTTTAATTAACTTATTTATCTGATTTAACTGTTTTTGTTCACATAAATGCACAGGTCTAAATACTTGCACTTACGCTTCCATATGCTGTTGTTGCACACTACCATAAATGAATGTGTTGCAGTTGTCTAGGAAAAGCAAAATCAACTCATAAAAGTGACATCCATGAGCTTGAACTCATGTACTAAAACTTAACAAACCTATAATATACCGCTAAACTGTTTCAGTGTTTGGGCATATCTCAAAAAAAAATAAAAATATATATATATATATAATAAAATTTAAAAATAATTTAAATCATTTAATAGATGTATAATAGCGAATTAAGATAATGTATTTTATTATTTTTTAGATTGTTCTTATAATTTTGATTATTTGTTGTAATTTTTTAAGTATAAATATAAATTATTTTATATTTTTTAATATCCATCGAGTCATGCGAGTTAATTGCTAACCTTCGAGTTGACCACTCACTCCATGACTTTTTCACTCAGCCGAGTTGATAACGGAGCCGAGTCACATTGAATCCAATTAAAATTAATGTCATTGAATTATGAAGTGCAATAGTTAAATGTGTGTAATCATATTAAATTTAAAAAGAGTTTTTTTTTTAAATTGTTTTTAAGAAATTGAAAATGTGTACTTCATGGTTTTTTTTAATGTTTTTCAATTGTTTTGACACCTTTTAACTCTATAAAAGTCATTTTTTTATTGCTTCTAAATAAGATAATTTTTTTCAAATAAATTCAAACAAACAAAAATTGAATATGATCATAATCAAGTATAAAATATTCCATTATACATATAATTAATTATCAAAATAATATAATTTTTAAATTTCACATACACAATTATAGTATAATATAAATATAATTTTATATAATAGTTTTTTTTAACATTATATATAATATTTATTTCCATAAAACATATTATATAATATAAAATATTTTTTTTATTTTATCCTTACTATACCATCAAAGACATGAACACACAAAATGAATAAGAACATTTATTTATAATGATAAAATCATCAATTAAATGTTAAAACGTTTATTATGATAGCTTAATATCATGAATAATTGAAAAGTTATAGGAAACCGTGATCGTCTAATATCCACCAAATGATTGAGTGCAACTATGAAGTAAAATGGTACATTACTTTGACTTCAATTACATGACAGCTTGGAAGCTCCTACATTTTGGTATTCTCAATATTTTAGTTTATCAGTGGAGTTTTCAAGCGCTAAAGGTGGCATACAAGCATGACTTCCAAAACCTTATGATTGAATCTGACTCTCTTAGTATCATAAAGCTACTAGATGAGGATTGTGTTATGCCAGGAATCATGTCTACATTCCCATATTGAAACATATCAATCGATAGAGTGGAAAAATCTATAACTACAACTTTGCATTTGTTCCCCATAAGTCAAACTTACGATAGGCTTTGCTAAATTAGAATTATTCATCAACTACTTTTAATCCTATTATATAGTTGATTTGGTGCTTACCCAAAGAATTTGAGTGGTGTGTTGGAAGTTATGGTAGGCTTAATGCTTCTACCTTTACAAAAATAAAAATTGCTCACGGTGAAAAATTGATTTTTCAATCTCATAAAGAAAGTATTAATTATCTCATAACCCTTCTCCATACTTTTCCTTACTATAACTTTAGGGTGTGTTTGACAAAACTAGAAGAAAGCTAAAAAGCTAGCTAAATTGGTAATTGAAATGGTTTCAACTTCGTTTAAATAGCAAAAATCTAAGAGTTTTTTTAGGAGGTATTAGTTTTTTCAAAAAAGTTACTCCAATTAATTTTTCCAAAATGTATCATATTTTTAGCTATTAGTTGGTTTTACTTTTACATGTTTATCATTCATAAAGGTAATTATAGTAATTTATAATATAAATGGATAATTATAAAAATTATAATTTAAAATTTATATATTTAATTATATAAATTATAGTTTATTATTTAAATATGTAATTACAAAATATGTTATTACAAAAATTTATAATTTAAATATATGATTATAATATTTTAAATATATAACTAATTTATATTATTAAAATATGTTATAATTATTTTAAATACCTTATCTAATGATTAATGATATCTTTATTTGTCATTTTACAACTTTAAACTAGTTGATCAACTAGTTAATTTTACCAAATACTTACAACTAGTTTTTCAACTTTCATATAACTTTTCATCTTTCAACTAATTTTTCAATTAGTTTTGCCAACCAGTAGCTGAAAAAGTTAACTAAAAGTTGAAAAATTAGCTAAAAGCTAAAAACTAGTCGTAAATGTTTTGTAAAACTAGCTGATAAAACTAGTAAAATTTATAAAATGATAAATAAAAATATCATTAATCATTAGATCAACAATGAGGTATTTAAATAATTATAAAATATTTTAATAATATAAGTTAATAATATATTTAAATTATAAATTTCTATAATAACATATTTAAATTATAATTACATTTTTTAAATTATAAATTTATATAATTGTATATTTAAATAATAATTAATATTTAAATTATAATTTTTATAATTAAATATATAAATTTTAAATTATATTTTTATATAATTATATATTATATTATAAATTACTATAATTACATTAATGAAGGAGAAAAATGTTTAATAATTTGATGAAAGAGAATTAGTAGGGTTGTGAGGGATAATGTATTAATTAATGAAGGATAAAAATGTAAAAATAAAATCAGCTAGTAGCTTGAAATATGAGATCTTTTGAAAAAAACTATTTAAATTCAGTTGTGTTTGGTTTGTCATTTTAGTTGGCTCAAAGCTGAAAAGCTAACTGTAGCTGAAATGCTTTTAGCTGTGTTTGGATAACAAAAATTTAGAAGTTTTTTTAGGAGTTAATAGTTTTTTTAAAAACGTTACTCCAAATAGTTTTTTCAATTTACTACTAGCTGATTTTATTTTGGGTTTTTAATTTCACAACTACCCCTTATTCATTTAACACTTACCCACCTAAATAATTTTTCAAAAATTCAAAAATACCCTTTAACCTAATTATCTATCCTAATACCTCGTAATAAATTAACTTTATCTCTATGAACACCTACTATAATAAATTAACATCATTCACTCATATTTCAAAATAAAATAACTTAGTTTATGAAATAAGTTTTTTGAGCAAATAAAAAAATTAATTAGAAACTTATTTAACTATTTATATTATTTTTATAAATTTTATATTTTAAAATATAAAATAAATAAAATATAAAAGTTTATTACATAAAACCTTCTTCTAATAGACTTTTATATTTTATTATTTTAATTAGAAAATTCATATATAATATTTATATTATATTTATAAAATTTTATAGTATATTTTTTAACATTTTATTAAAATTTTATATGATAAAATATAAAAATAAATAAAATATAAAAATTTATTACGAAACCTTCTCTTAAATTTGTTTGCTTCTTCGACAATACATCGTCGGAGAAGTAAAAAAAATTATAAATTACTCTAATTAATTACAATCTAATTATACGATGTTAATTATTTAAATTACTTTGAGTCTAATTACTTCAATTACACTTCCTCGTCGTCCCTCGTTATTCTAATTATTTTGAGTCTAATTACATGACATTAATTATTCTAGTTTACTTTGAGTCTAATTATTCTACCTTTATTGTTCTAATTATTATTATTATTATTATTATTATTATTATATTATTATTATTATTATTATTACTGTTATTCATTTTCTAAATAGTATTTTTATGTCTATTACTCTAAAATTATCCTCTTGGTCATGCACTACATAAATGATGTTAATTGTACTCATAATCCTTACTTAAATAAGGAAGATTAATTTTAATCAAATTCTAAAAAAAAAAATGAAATACCAATTGTCTCAATATTTGTTGAGGTATTATTTTTTAGTATACCAACTTTTTCAGTTAATCCTCTCAATTTAATTTTTTGTTATTATTAAATTGAGACTAATAATATTTATGAGTAATTTAATTTTTTATTATAATTAAATTGAGACTAATAATATTTATGAGTAATAATTTCTTTTTGTACAGTGCATCGCTGAAGAGTAAAAAATAAAGGATATATTAGTTTTTTTCTCACCATTAGGTGGAAAATGAAAATAAGGTAGGTGTGAAATAAAAATCCTTTTATTTTTACATTTTTACCCTTCAGTATTTAATGCATTGTCCTCCACTAATTCTTTCTCATCATATCATACATTCTCTCTTCTTCATTAATGTAATTATAATAATTTATAATATAAATGTATAATTATAAAAAATTGTAATTTAAATTTTAGTTTAAAATTTATATATTTAATCATAGAAATTATAATTTAAATATTAATTATAGTAATTTATTACTTAAATATGTAATTACATAAATTTATAATTTAAATATATAATTATAATTTAAATACATAATTATAATAATTTATAATTTCAATATTAATTAATTTATATTATTATTTTAAATAGTTCATTGTTGATGTAATGATTAATTATGTCCTTATTTGTCATTTTACAACTTTCAGCTAGTTGATATGCTAATTTTGCCAAATACTTACAACTAGCTTTTCAGCTAGCTTTTTAGCAAGTTTTGCCAAACAAGCCTTTGAAGTATTTTTTTTGGAAAATTTAGTAACTCCTAAGCAATCTCCTAGATTTCGGCTACCATTTCAGATAGCTCTTTAACTTTTAGCTAGCCAAAATGACAAACTAAGCACACTAAAAAACTAACTAAAAGCTGAAAAGTGAGTCAAAAAACTAGTTGTAAGTATTTGGTAAAATTAACTAAAAGTTGTAAAATGACAAATAAGGACATTATTAATCATTAGATCAACAATGATGTATATAAAATAACTATAATATATTTTAATAATATAAATTAATTATATTATAATAACATATTTAAATTATAATTACATATTTAGATTATAAATTTTATAATTACAAATTTAAATAATAAATTACTATAATTAATATTTAAATTATAATTTTTTATAATTATATATTTATATTATAAATTATTATAATTACATCAATGAAAGAGAGATATGTTGTATAATATGATGAGAGAGAATTAATGGGAACAATAAATTAAGAGTGTGTTTGAAAAAACTAGCTGAAAGTTGAAAAACTATTTGATAACTGAAGAACTAGTTGTAAGTATTTGATAAAATTAGTTGAATGTGGTAAAATAACAAATAAGGATATCATTATCTTCAGATCATGTATTTAAAATAATTATAATATATTTTGATAATATAAATTAATTATATATTTAAATTATAAATTTCTATAATAACATATTTAAATTATAATTACATATTTAAATTATAAATGTATGTAATTATATATTTAAATAATAAATTATTATAATTAATATTTTAATTATAATTTTTATAATTAAATATATAAAATTTAAATTACATATTTAAATTATAATTTTCTGTAATTATTTATTTATATCATAAATTACTATAATTACATTAATGAATGAAAGAAAATTGTATAATGTGATGAGAGAGAATTAGTGGGAGACAATCCATTAATTAACAAAGGATAAACATATAAAAGTAAAATTAACTAATAATTGAAAATAAGAGATCTTTCGGCAAGAACGACTAATTCTAGAAAAACTTTTAGAGTTTAACTATTGAGAAGGAGCTAAAATGAGTTTAATTACTATTTCAACTTACTAAAATAATAAATGAAACACACTTTACTTAATGAAGATTAAATATGTAAAAATAAAATAATTAATAGTGAAAAATAAAATATGTTTTAAAAAAACTATTACTTGGAATAGTATTTTAAAAAAATAATAACTCATAGAAAAACTACTGCTACTGTTCAAAATAAACAGAAAGCATTTCGTTAGCTTTTTAGCTACTGAAACCAAATACACTCACATAAAATAAATGAAAAGATTCTCTCGCCTTTATCTTTCCCCTGGCATCGCTTTCTTTACCAAGGGAACCGTACACGAGAAGAAAAACCAAAGAGAAAAACCAGTAAATAGATAAATAGGAAGCGTGTCAAGACGCGAGTGTGGCAGCAAGAACATGATAAAACTGAAAAATTCAGAAAATGCGTTGAAAATAAAAAAGCGCACACGCGCGAAAAGACGTGCAGTAGAATAATAGAAGGGGAGCACTGGGTGGTGTAAGCCACGCCCACTCTCAGTCTCACGCACGCACAAATGAAAATCGAAAAATTCCAAAATAATTGTATATTTTAATTTTTTTCTGGCACCAACCGAAAAAACAATAAGAATAAGAATTAAGAAGTAATATTTTCCGTTCTGAGAGATTCCATCGCATTACACTTCACTCCACCAAACCGAAGATTGATTCCTCTCACAAGCAACGAGGTTTCGAACTTTCGGCGATAGTGTTGCTGAATCCTTGATTGATCGCGAAAACGAAAATGGATGATGAAGTTGTTCAGCGAGTGTTCCATGAAGGAGGACGCGATTATTTCCAACAACAGCCTTCAACTTCTTCGTCTTATTCTTCCATCCTTCAATCTCTCCCTCTCCACGTGGTATATATAGCATGCAGCAATTTCGTAATCGTTTTTTCTTATTCTTGTTGATGTTATTGTCTTTGGTTGCAATTTTGATGAACTCTGTTTGGTGTGTGTATTTATCGGTTGGAATTTATGCTTTTCGCTCCATCCTCGTTTTTAGGGTTCGAAGCTTAATTTGATTGGTTCTGTCTTTTTGTTTTTTAAATAGTAATTGATAAGTGTTGGTAGCGATAAGAATTAAACACACCTAATTGCTGAAAAGTAAATTTGTTATTCTTTTATATAATCAGTTCACTGTCATCTTATGACTGAGAGAGATAATTTATTATTACTGTGACGATATTTATATTTTGCTGTTTGAATGGTATTGCTGTTAATGTATGTTGAACTTTTACTTGTCGATGAGCTCATCTGATTGCTGAGTAGTAAAATTGATTTTCATTGTGATAATCTGTTCACTGTTATCTTATAATTTTGTGTTTATTTATTTATTTTTGTGTTTTATAGCAAATTGGCAGTTTGAATGGTATTGTTATTCGCTGAACGTTTTGCGTGCTTAATTTTTAATACGATTTATGAAATTTGTGGTGAGTGTTGCTGATATGTGGACGAAATGGTGCAGTCTTTTGATCATGGATATTATTTGTTGGTAAAATCTATCCAAGAACTCCGAGAGAAAAAGGATGGCCTTGTTACTGTTGGCATTGGTGGTCCAAGTGGATCTGGTAAAACAAGGTACTGATAGTGTTGCCGATGTATTATTTTGCATGTGTTTTGCTGAAGTAAGGTGTATTCTGCTGCCTTAGTTTTCCCTTATTTGTTCTTTTCAATTTCATGGTTCCTGAAGCTTAGCAGAAAAGGTGGCATCTGTTATTGGTTGTACTGTTATATCAATGGAGAATTATCGTGAAGGAGTTGATGAAGGGAATGATGTTGATTCTATAGATTTTGATACCCTGATCAAGAATCTTGAGGTTGGCATTTGCTTCTCTGTTATTTTACCATGTCAAAATTCTGATCTGGCCTGCTAGCTTTATATGTTGTGTTGGTAAAATCCAGTATTCCTGAAATCTGATTCTGACTAAAACTAACAAGTGACAACTGCAAAAGACAAAAAGCGAAAAAAAGAAAAGAATAGACTGTTGATGAAGTAATAATGTGCTTATTTTCTTTTGGACTGAAAGTAGGTCATGGTTCAATTTAACATTGAACTGTTTAGAACTAGTTTATGGTTTTAGTAAGAAATGCAAATGAGTCTTATGTGTTGCTCTGGCATTTTTTTATTTTATACTTTGTTAATGAGCTTCTCTGTTTTAATTAGGATTTGACTAAAGGCAATGATACATTAATCCCAGAGTTTGACTTTCAGCAAAAGAGGCGTGTTGGCTGTAAAGCAATAAAGAGTGCTTCATCTGGGGTGGTAAGCTAAGCAAATTGTAGTTTTGGATGAGTTCTGTTTTACATTTTACTTATTTATTTCTTTTTATACAATTGATTTCAGGTCATAGTTGATGGCACATATGCATTGCATGCAAAACTGCGGTCTTTACTGGATATTCGCGTTGCTGTGGTTAATTTTTTTTCCTTTTTGTCTTCTTAATATTGCAATAGTTTTATGCCCTTCATTATGTTATCAATTGCTTATAAGTTTCAAATTAGACAGAGCTTGTATTTTGATGAATCAGGTTGGTGGTGTTCATTTTAGCCTGCTTTCTAAAGTTCGCTATGACATTGGAGATTCTTGTTCACTGGATTACCTTATAGATAGCATTTTTCCATTATTTAGGAAACACATTGAGCCAGATCTTCATCATGTACAGGTTGGTTCTGTTCTTATTCTCACCTCCCAAATTCACAGCTAATACATTTATTTCCCTTGCCCTTTCTTTGGCAGATCAGAATTAACAACAGCTTTGTCTCATCATTCAGAGAGGCAATCTACAAGGTTAAATGCAGAAGTGAGGTGAGTCTGTTATGTATACATCAATGCTAATGATTGTATTCATGTGTGTGAATTTAGTTTCTATTAGTGTTAGGTGCAAACAAGTCTATCTAGACAAGTTGAGCACTTGATGTTCAAGGTTGGCTTGTGAAGAAGAAAGGCTGCTCATCCTTAACTCATATTTAAATGAGCTAAATTAAAAGCTTGAGCTTGACCCTTTTAAAGATATTAAAGTTTAAGTTTGACTCATTTATGGCTCAAATAATTTTTTCTCCTTGAATTAATTTTAAAGTTTATCAAAGATGAATAGAGATGATGGATTTTTTTTTTCATGAGTTCAATAGTTTCTCATTTAAAATATACTCCCTCCCGTCCTTAATATAAAACACATTATAGAAGATATTAGTGCTCCTTTTTATAATACATTTTACAATTTCATTGAATTTGAACCATTTAATATTTTTTTTCTTATCTGTTCTTATTAAAGAATTTGAGTATTTGTGCTTTTTACTTGTACAGTAATGAGAAGCAAAATATTATTGGAGACTTTCTTCAAGAAGTCATTTATTCTCATTGCAATGTTTATTGATAGCAGTGCATAATGATTTCACACTAATATTTTGACTTCACTGTCAAGTTGATGAAAATTAATGAGGTTAAAGTTGTTAAATTAGTAATATTTTATTGTATTAGGTGAGATCGGCTAAATGAATCATTTAATGCCATTTGACCCAATCAAAAACCAAATTCTCAGGGATGTTAATTATCATGAGACCCTTGCTTATAATTTCGTCCAATGTCTTCAATCACCGTTCTCTTAACCTTTTAACAAAATTAGAAACCATGTATTCTATTCCTTTCACTGATGCCTTTGGTCACCTTCTCGTCTATGAAGCCTCGACATTGGACATTTATAGGACATTGAACACGCACGTGGGTGGGCAGTAGGCATGTCGCCGATAGGCAGACCGACAAGCACGCAAGAAGGCAGGCACGTCGACAGACAGGTACACAGGCAGGCACGTCGACTAGGAGGCCAACAGGCAGACACGATGGTAGGTAGGCACGCTGGCAGGCAGACATGTTAGCATGCACACAGGCAGGCCGGCAGACATGCAAGCATGTAGGTTAACAGACACGTTGACGGGAAGGCAAGTACGTCGGCAGGCAGACCGGCAGGAATGCAGGCATGCAAATAGGCAGATAGGTTGGTAGGTAGTCAAGCAGGTACGCAGGCAAGTCGATCGATAGGCATGCTGGCAGATTGGATGGCTGGCAGGCAGGCAGAGAAACACACAAACAGTCGATCGGAAGGCAGGTAGGTAGACACTTTGACAACTTAGCCGACATGTAGGCAGGCACGTCGGCAGACACACCGACAGGCAAACTAGCAGGCAGACACACAAATAGGCACGAAGAAAGGCGGGCAGACATGTCGACAGACAGGTATGCCCAGGCAGGCTTGCCGGCAAGTAGTCACGCACGCCAACAGGCACGCACACTGTTAGGTAGGTAGGCACGTTGACAAACAGATAGGTTGGTCGACAGGCAGGCACGCCGGCAAACTGGATGGCTGGCAGGTAGGCAAACAGGCAACCAGCTAGCAGGTTGGTAGCTACGCCGATAGACAGACATGTTGGGAGGCATGTAGGTAGGCAAACAGTCAGGTTGGCAGTCAGGCAAACACGTCTGTAAGCAGATCGAGATGAAAGCAGCCGCGCCGGCAGGCGGGCATGCACATCGGCAAGCCAACACGCAGATACACAGGCTGGTCGACACAGATAAACAGACGGGTTGACATGCAGGCATGTAGGTTGGCCAACCAACAGGTAGGCTCACTGACATTCTGGCATGCATGTAGGTCGGCAGGCATGCAGACACGCATACGTTTAGGTTAGCAGGCATGTCAACAAGCAAGCAAGTACGTTGGCAGGCACGTAGGAATGCAAGCCAACAGGAAAGCACGTCGGTAGGCAGGCACGTAGGTAAGTTGGTTAGTAGACACACCGACAGACCAAATGACAAGAAGGCATGCAAACACGTAGCTATGTAGATCGACAGCATGCATGCCGACAGTTAGGCACGCTGGCAGCCATAGCGGCCGGTAGATAGGCAGGCTTGCAGGCTGATACACCAATGGGCATGTAGGGAGGCATGCCTGTAGATAGGCAAACACGCTAACAGACACGCTGGTAGATAGGCGTGCTGGCAGGCCAACATGCGCCTAGTAGGTAGGCAGGTCGATAGGCAAGTACGCAGGAAGGCTAGCCAACAGGCATGCTGGCACACAGCAGGTAGCATGCTGATAGGTAGGTTGGCAGGCACGCAGGTTGACAGGTAGGTAGGCAGACACGCCTGTAGAGATGCTGGCAGGCAAGCCATTATGCACACTAGTAGGAAGGCAGATAGGCCCATTGGCAAGCAGGCAAACACAATGCAGGCTGACCGGCAGGCAGGCTTCGACAGTAGACAGACACGCGGGTATGTAGGCAAACATGCTGTCAACCAGGCCGACATGCAAGTACGCAGGTATGTAGGCAGAAGACATGTCGGTAGGAAGATAGCTACGCCGGCAGACAGACAAGCAAACATGTAGGCATGCAAGTCGGCCAGCTTCTTGGCCGGTAGGTAGGTATGCTCGTAGGCTGGCAGACACGCAGACCTACATAAAGGCAAACTTGTCGACAAGCAAAAAGGCAGGTGGGCAAGCGGGGAGGCATGCCGGTAGGCAGACATGTCGATAAACATGTAGACAAGCATACTAGCTGGCATGCCGACAGGCCAGCATGCAGGCACGCAGGCAGACTGGTAGACACGGCGGCGACAACACACTGGCACAGTAATAGGCAGGGCGGTAGGCACACTGGCGGCAAGCACACCGGCACGCTAGTAGGCAGGCCAGCATGTACGCCTGCAAGCATGCAGACACTCACACACTGGATTTGAAAATTGTTTTTTACTTCAACACGGAATCTGCTGCTTCTTACTCTTCCATAAGATCATGTTTCCACTAATAAGAACACAATTCCAAGAAGTGGACTTCTTGTGTGATCATGGTTTTGGCCAATTAGCATAAAAATAATAACCGACTTTGGAATTGCTTTTATCTTCTTATATCAATCTGCGAGTTGGTGCATTCTTGAGGTATCGAAGAATATGCATGGCTTCTATCAAATGACTGTCACATGGCTCCTGCAGGAACTGACTAAACATGCTAACTGCAAATGTGATGTTTGGTCTAGTGATTGTGAGGTAAGTGTGTCCACTAGGCGATCGTATCTTCCAGGGTCTTTCAATGGCTTCCCCTGACTCGGAAGAAGCTTTGCATGTGGGTCTGTAGGTTAGTCGCTTGGGCGGACAATGATGATCTGGTCACATAGATGGTCGTTGGAGAGAGACAATTCCAGCGATATGCTGCATGAGGGGTGGGTCTCAACAAAAATGGACACACTGGGCTTCGCAATGGAGAGGTCATTGTGACGTATGACACCTAGTGAAAAAAAAAAGAAAAAAAGAAAGAAAGGAAAAAAGGAAAAAAAAAAAAGAAAAGGGAAGGAACGAAACCCTAAGCTCTTGATACCATGTATGAGCGTATGACAGTAATTGTGTGTATAAAGCACACATGAATTTCTTATTTATAATGAGTGATAGATACAATAAAGGGAAAAAAGGAAAAAAAAAGAAGAAAAGGGAAGGAACGAAACCCTAAGCTCTTGATACCATGTATGAGCGTATGACAGTAATTATGTGTATAAAGAACACATGAATTTATTATTTATAATGAGTGATAGATACAATAAAAGGAAAACAAAATAAATGTAATTAGTGACTAAATCTCTAAAGATAATACCGTACTTAATAGTATTAGTATCAAATCATATATGGAACATATATATTGCAATAACTACTTAAATCCTATAATAACAAGCAAAGAAATGGTGTTGGTTCATGTCTAAGCCATGTCCAAGTCATGGAAAAAATGTTTTTTGTACTAAGACATTATATGTGTGTCGGCACGTGACATGCTGTTTCTTAGGTGTGTCGGTATGTGCAAACCATCTTAGTTTGATCTCTTGCCATCTTTCATTTTTTATGCCACAATAAGATTTCCTCAACTACAACTGTCTTTTCTTGTATGACCAACATATTTTTAAACATTCTCATTTTTGCTACTCGTACTCTTTTCTCATGCCCCTTACTCCCTTTAATGCCTGAGGGGATGTTTGTTTCACAGACTGTTTATTTATAATATTTACAAGAGTATAATGTTGGAATAACATTAATGTGCATTTTAATAAGAATGTGTTTGGATTATTAAAATTGGATGGAAATCTTTTTTTACTCATGAAGAGTGATTCCTATCACATGGAAATAAATTTTCCTTACCCCCTCCTTTGGGAATAAATATTAGTTGAACGTGGGATTGTGCTTTCCCAAGTATAAAAGATAGCTGGTATAGTTATTTTATTATCTCGTAACAAAGGTGGGATCAATTTTTCTTGGCCTGTATTCCTGGGAATAAATAAAAAGTCTGTGAAACAAATGCCACCTACCATTCACAACCAGAGTATAACAGGCTGTATGGTGGTACAAAAAAACTTTCCTTTGAGCTTGATGGTATTTTGGGATCTCAAATAACCTTGATGAGTATCCTTATTTTAGCCACCCATCACCATATAATCTTAGGATGGTGCGAGCCTCATAAAGTAGACTGCCTGTTTCTTCTATTCTTTATCTCCATGGATAACAGATTAGGCTAGTGTTTTACATTTGGATATTTAATGATTTCGTAGTGTTGCATATGGTCATGGTCTGTGTATTATATCAAGGGAATTCATTGTTTGCCAAACAAAATATGAGTTTTTAACTTTAAAATTTTGTGACAGTCTTCAGATGGGCATTCAAGTTGTGCTTTTCAAGGAAATGATGCCCAAACAGATAAGTTAGTATTTTGATTATGGAAAGAATGAGTTTGTCGGTGACTGGTTATTTTATCTTTGGATTTTCTTACCACAGTTCTAATATGTAGAATTTAAAATATATTTACTGAAAATTTGTCTTGCTTTTAGTTTTATTGAAATGTACCTTAGACCACCTTCAGCAAATGAAGAAGCAAGGATAAATGATTGGATCAAAGTGCGGCAGTCTGGAATTAGATATTATTTATCACTTGGAGACCAGCGGATTGTTGACAAAAATTTTATTATCAGGCCTCGAGCTGAATTTGAGGTATGAATATTTTCCATTTGTTTTTCATGTTGTGCATTTCCTCTTTTCTAATAAGCAGCATCAGTGGGATGCATCTCATATTCTCATATACACAACAATAGGTAAAAGGATATATTGCCGAAGTGCTGTATCTTCCCTCTATTTTAAGCCTGCTGATAACAACAAAAATGTATTGACAAGAAGGTCTAGATTTTTATCCTCTGTCTGCTTAAAATAGTTAACCGTTGACTTGCTAAACATCTTCCGATGCCCATCATCACTTATATGCTGTCCTATTTAGTAATGCTACGAAGTTGGAGCTCTAAGGGAATGAGGTAGCATCCTTCCTAGATAGCACTATTCAGTATGTAAGATTTGGATAGCTTTGTCATTGGATGGAAATTTAGAACTACATAGTAGAAATTATATAGTGCTTTTTTCTTCATTAATTATAATTATAGTTATAATTATTGGACATTCGAGGAAAGTTTCTACATTTTGATTTGTGGATAAACTGGAGGCTACAACATAATTTTTTTGTGGGTTTGATATTTTTAATAGTTAATGTCTTCTTAATTTTGATTTTGGAAGGGAGTGTGGTTGGTATTGCAGAACTGACCTTTGTCAGCATGTCAGATGTTTATATTGAGACTGACTTCAGTTTGAATGATGAGGGCAAGAGAAACATTATTGTATATCATTGAGGTATTACAAGATATATTTTTTTTGGTCAGGATGAAGTTATACAGGAATTCAGAAGGTGGAAATTTGGAATTAAAGTGTTTTCTTTGTGTTTTTTGCATGGTGATTTGTTGTTAAACTTGATTAAAATATTTTATTATTTTGGTTCCTCTTCCTTGTGTTTTTTGTACATTTCTGATGTACCTTGGTTATGCCTCTTTTAACCTTTATTCTGTTAAACTTGTTATCCATCAAGAAAAAAATAAACCCACTCTTTCTTTTAGCAGATTTCTGTTTGATTTTTATGTTGGAACAGGTTGGTCGAATGACATTAGGTGGATTGTTGGCTCTTGGGTACACTGTTGTGGTTAGTTATAAGCGTGCATCCACAACTTTTAATAATGGCAAGGTTTCAATGTCTTCTGAAACCATTGATGTTCTTGGTGAGACATTCATAGTGATGAGAGGAACTAATAGAAAGGTATATACTTTTTTCTTATCACACTAGATTATATCTGTTTAAAATCCAATCTTCTTGACGGCATTTACTCTTTACTTTTTGGGTACTCATCAGTTAGCATGTTCATTTTATGCAAATAATCTTACTGTAGATTTCTTTATATTTCCTGTTGTTTCCTTGTTTAATCAAGAGTCTAGTAATAATACAAATAAGGGTTAATGCTCTGTATCATATTTAAATTCTGTTTTCTTCTCAACTTTTGTTGGGTTTCTGATCCTTTAACATTGAACTCTTTTTTCTGTTTTATTTTTGGTTAATGATTTGTTTTATGAAAAGCATTCCTTGGATCCTCATAGTGCATGATTGTTTATTTTCTTCCATTCCATGTTATTTGCTTTCTGTTCACTCTATTTAAGCCTCTGGTTGATAATATGCTGAGTTGCTTATCTTAAAGATGGAAAAAAAATCTGCAGACTGTCGGAACAGAAGCATTAAGGATGGGAATTAATGGACCTTGGATTACTAAATCATACCTAGAAATGATTCTAGAGAGAAAAGGTAGGGATTAGGATGCTCTCTCCCTTTAAAACAGTTTATGCACATTTAATTAATTCAATTGTTCTTGGTACATGTGATGTGATGATGAGTGATATAATAGAAGTATTTGTTTGATTTGAGGAGGACAACATTTAGTGAATTGGCTTCATGATGACTTGAATTATTATGGCCACTTAGTTTGAGAAAATGATTTCTGTTTTTATTTTCTATTTTTATTTTCTAAAAATAGTTTTTATTTTTAAGTTTTCAACATTTAGAGAATGTGTTTTGACTTGAAATTTTCTATTTTCAAAAAATAAAATTGTTTAATGTAATCAATTTTAGTAAAAAGTTATAAAATATTTATATATATAATCTAAAATGCGTTTGTGTATAGTTTTTGTTATAATTACAATATTATTATTAAGTTTTTACTTAGTTTTGATTTTTGAAAACTGAAAACAACATTTTGTTTTTTGATTTCAGTTAATTTTTGAAAATGTTTTTAGAGAAAATATTTTCTAAATTGTAACCTAATATATTTTTACTAATGTTTTATGTGAAAATGAAAACAAAAATGCCCAAAACAAACGGGGCTTAATTGTCAAGACTCAAGTCTAGTGGAAAGACAAGTACTACACATCATTATTTCTTTTATAAAAACTAATTTTTTCAGCACTTAACAATTTAACATAATTAATTTGATATCAGAAGTATGAAAGAAAATATTTGAGTATAGTGGGCAGTTTACTATTTGTTAATGGGCAAAGTGGTCTAATAAATTGTGAAAACCAAAAAGGCAACCCCTTTATCATAGTTACCTTTATTATAGGAGGAAATTACAGCAACACAATCTAAAATTTAGTTTGATTACACATGCATCCCAAGTGTTTTTAACCATTATTTTTGCATTTCTTGAGGAGGTGTGCTACGGTAAGGTTTGAAAGGGGTACTAATATAATGTTTTCAATCATATAGGGAATATTAGTGTAATGTTTTTAAACTTAAACAGAGGTTAGTGTAGAAAAATAAATAAGAGCAAAGTTATGTATAATTTGAAAAAAGTTGAGGAGGTGTTGTTGTAATTTGCTCTTATCATAGCTATAGATTCTAGATAAAAATGAAAATTAATTTCCTTATGCTGCATTGACTTGTATTTAACAATGAATGTTGTGATTGTTGTTTTGCCTTCTCACTTTCTCATGCAGGTGTACCTCGTCTTAGTACTCCGCCACTTGTGTCTAATACAACTGTGGCTGGTAGTCAAGAAACAGTGTTCATTGCACCAAAGCCAATTCGAGTTTCCGCTAACCTTGTTACTGGGATTGAGGATTTACCTCTGCCGTGGACTCGGTCTCCAACAAAATCTAAAATGGAACCTGTTGTGGCTGAATGGCACTTCACATCTGCAGATTCCTCCCAGCCTGACAACTCAGTACTAGGTATTTTTCCATGAATTGGAGGATGTAGCTAATTTTGGAGATAATTTCCTTCATGCTTACTTAAGATTTCCTTTATATCAAGACTTCTCTCATGAAGCAACCACAGATCCTTCATCTTTCAGGGATAGTATTAGGCTTGCTCCAATGCCTGATTCATTTGACTTGGATAGGGGATTGCTTTTGGCAGTTCAAGCAATACAAGTAAGGAGCAGAAATTAGGGAATTTCTTTTGTGCCTCGTGTTTTGAAGATTGCAATTCTATAGACTCATATTTATATGCTTGATGGAATCCTATAAGCTTATTTATCTTTGGTCCAGGCATTGTTGGAGAATAAAGGTGTCCCAATCATAGTTGGAATCGGTAATATTGATATTTCTTGATACCTCTTCCTCCTTTCTTTTGTTTAGTTTTTCCTCTCCCAATTTATCTGGATTGGCTTCTACTGTCTCTGTTTCTTGTTATGGGATTCTTTGAATTAAAAAAAGAACGTGTACAAAATCTCCACACTTTAAGTTTTATCTTTCATACATTAAAATGTTCAACAGAATATTAGCACAAAAATACTTAAACTATTGGATCTTGAATGCTTGCTTCAGTCACTTTGCTGATTTTGCAGGGAATTGACATCCTTGCCTGTTCCTTCAATTAGAAAATGATACATGGTTAAAAAAATAATACCCTTACTCCTGGTTAAGTATTATTTTTTGCTTAAGTGTCTTTTTTCTATTTGGGGAGATAGGGAAGGAGACACAAAATGGGGACAGTGAATTGGTTCCCATGCAGACAATGCTCCCTACACATTGCTTTCTTTCTTGGCCACATCACGTGGAAAAAAGTATACAACTAGCTGTACTACAGAAATAAATCTACAGCAAATGACTAACATATAATTAATGTTAGATTTCATCTTAAAACCAATTGACATAAGTGAAGTAGCCTAACACATATATAAGAATAGAGATAGGTGATGTGGGACTTCCTAACACCCCTCCTCCACAGAAGGCTGCCAACATAGGCAAGCTTACTAGAATAGGTGATTAACCAAGATGGGCTATAGCCCAAAAATTGAGGCAGATGATATGAGATTTCCTAACAATAATAATTTTTTAAATAGAAAGTCTATATAAGGAGGCATTTCTAAACAAATGGAATATTATTTAAAGTCAAGGTCTTGTAAGTAACTTGTGAACAGTACAAAGTCAATTTAGGTATTATCATTTTAGAAACACCAGGTTTGTTCACGAGCTTGCTGATAAAGCTGGAAACTAATTGAGCTAAATCAAGATAGTCTATCTCAACTTACTTGAACAGGAAATGAAGACCATTTTCTTGGTTAAAGCTCGGCTTGCCTTAAGCTAATGTGCTACTCAAGTTTAATAAGCCATAATTAACCATTTTATTAATCAAATATTTTAGCCTGAATGATTCCAGCTTGAATTTGTATACTGAACCTCATTTTCTTCTGCCTTTTTCTTTGGTTACTGGCGAACTGAATACTTCTGAATCAATTTTCCCTCATCTCAATGGCTCAAAACATACATTTTTAACTGCTATAGTTCTGATAAAATCATTGATTGTGAGAAAGTTGTGATTTCAGGAGGTCCAAGTGGGTCTGGGAAGACTAGTTTGGCTCATAAAATGGCAAATATAATTGGTTGTGAAGTAGTTTCCCTGGAAAGCTATTATAAACAAGTAAAGGATTTTAAATATGATGATTTCAGCGTACTTGATTTATCTTTGCTATCAAAGGTAAGGTAATTGAATGAAGCAATTGATTGGGTTACTGTGCATGAAATGAATTTTTTTTATTCTTTATTTACATGATGTCTAAATTGTGACTATCTCTGTTTGTCATTAAGTCCTCGCCTTCATGGTTTTAAGTAATAAACATGTTAATATGAAGCATTTGCTTTTAGAAGATGTAAATTATTGCAAGGTTGGGGACAACCTTGGTCTGACCTGATCCAGTTTAAGAGCTCTGTGTGTAATGTGTATAGTTTATAGAGTCTACATGTTATATTAATTACATCAAAATTCTTATCCCCTATTCTGAATGATGTGCCAATCACAGTGCCATGAATTAAATTTGAAAAACTGTAGTTAAGGATTTGAGGCCAAGGAATTTTATTTTTTATTTGTTTTAATTTGTTTTTGATTTATAATTTTTCATTATTTAATTTATAATTGTACATTGGTAACTTATTATAAACATTTGGTTGATGACTTGGCAATGCTGAGTATTTGTTATCTATTTCTTAGAAAATAACTACAAAAAAAGCTTTGTCCCAATAGGGTCCTGTTTATTTAGATAGACTTTTTATAAGCACTTATAGGAAAATAATTTAAGATCAAATAAAAAATGAATTAAACTTCTTCCATAAGTTAAAATCTACTTGTACACTATGACATTTATCAAAGCTCTTCTATCTAAATTCTGTAAAAGTTGAGCTGATAAGTTAATTTTAACTTACGAGAAGTGCTTAATTCATTTTACCTTATTTTATTCTCTTATAAGTGTTTAGATCCAAATAGAGCCTAGGCGAGGCCAGTGCATGGATAAATAAGTAACATGGGCCTCTATCAAAACCCAAAATTAGAAGAAACTCATTTTGTGCTTAAAATTTCATTCTAGTTGAGAGGCTCTTTTATCATGGTCCAAAAACTTCATGGACTACCCTTTAATTGATTCCTGCTGCAGAGTTTGTTGGTAGTGACTTCTATCCTAATTGTGTTATGAAACACTTAAATATCAATTGTTTTGCATTATTGTAAAATTCTTTTTTCTTTTCTTTATTTCTTGCCCATATAGATAGTAGTGTTTCTATTCACCAAAAAAGGATGATGGTAACATCTCTTTGCTTTTTATATACATGGTTAGTTAAATTTTCTGCATATTTTTAGCCATAATTCTAATAGATTATTTAGCTTTTTCATTATTGAGTCCCTTGCAGAATATTGATGATATTAGAAATGGTCAAAGAACAAAAGTACCTATTTTTGACTTGGAAAGTGGTGCTCGGAGTGGTTTCAAGGAACTTGAAGTTTCTGAAGATTGTGGAGTGGTCAGTTATTAAACTAGTGCCTCCATTACAACTTTTCTTGCGAGATTTAATAAAATAGCCTGACATTGAAAAAACAGTATCTTAATTGCGTTTTATTTTTACAAACCCCATAAGAGAATATCTCAATAAGATTTTGAATTCAGTGCTGGTCTAAATACAAACATGGTAATGGATTAATTCTGAACTTGAGATAACCATTTTAGGTGTCCATAGCCAACCTTTCCAAATGCAACCACTACTAGGTGTTAAGATAGGATTTATTTATTTTTAGTTCTAAAAGCTCCTTGGACTTAAATTTTGAACAACACGCCACCTTTCTAAACCTTTTGCCAATATTATATTTTACCTAGAAGAAATGGAAGCGAGAATTAAACTCCTGATCACTTGGTCAGAGAAGTTTGATATTATATGAAGTGACAACTTTACAAAAGATTAAGCCAATGGGTGTTGGCCTTGGCAATGGTCTTAAGCTCTAACATTTTTTTGGTAGTAAGTATACCATATTTGACCTTCCTATTTCTTTGAAGTTACCATTGCAATAGCTGCTCCGGAGTTTACAAATGGTGCTAGAGCTTAACCCTAAATAGCTTGCAGGCTATGATGCTATGCTAAAATGCCTTCTCAGAATCCAATCATTATTGATCTGGTAAAATGAGTGTTGATACACTGAGATACTAACTGCGTCCTGGTGTGCACGTGGCAACCTTGAAATCCCACTTTACACTCGCATAGGGGATATAGGAATTGGTTTGTCCCAGAAAGGGACAGTATACACAATTTACACTTCACATCTAAAAAGTTGTATCTACCCACTTTTTTCTTGTTTCCTGTTCTCTCAAATCAAGGACACAAGATAAATGAAGATTGAAGGACAGATATGCATGATAACTTGACATTATATATAGTTTGTCTTCGTGCAGAATTCCTGATATAATTTGCTAGTCATGTTATGCTGGTTCTTTATTCCATTTCTTCAATGTGGTTTTTGAGAGTCTATCTGTTATTTTTTACCAGATTATATTTGAAGGTGTCTATGCGTTGCATCCTAACATTCGAATATCACTCGACTTGTGGATTGCTGTTGTAAGAATGAGTCTCCATCTTTGAATGCCTTTTCCCATTTCATTTATTTTTTAATTGTTATTTTTGGGGTTAAGAAAGCCTGCTTTGATTTTCTTATTTGAAACAGGTTGGAGGTGTTCATTCGCATTTGATTTCACGAGTTCAAAGGGATAAAAGTAGAGTGGGATGTTTTATTTCCCAAAATGAGATCATGATGACAGTGTTTCCTATGTTCCAGCAGCTTATTGAACCTCATCTTGTTCATGCACACGTTAGTAGATAGTGTTTTAGCCCCCCTATATTTTAAACTTGCTTTGGAGTTAATGATTAGAGCCTTGATGGTTTTAGATTTGTCGATTTAACCATTAATAATTCATGTAAACAAGAACTACACTTCCTTGCCTTTTATAATGGTCTCTAATTATGCCTACTTTAAAATAACATTATTCTGTTAATTTTGAGAAATACTTTAGCTTGGACCATGATTATTGGCACCGTAATAACAATATAAAACTGGTTATTTTAGTTGATATTTATATTCCATCCTTTCTATTTGCTCCTCACCTGCCACCCTCTTGTTGATGGATATGTGATACATCACCATTTACTGTTGACTTGCAGCTTAAAATTCGAAATGACTTTGATCCTGTGCTTTCTCCTGAGAGTTCATTATTTGTATTGAAGAGTAACAAAAAAGTAAGAGGTTTATCTATCTGTATTTTTATATATATTATGAGACAAGATTTTGGTCAACATGTTTACTGAAGATAGCAATAAATAACAGGTAGCATATCAAGATATTGTTGCAATTCTTGATTCAGCAAAATTTTGCAGTTCGGTGCAGAAATTTATTGATATTTATATAAGGCTTCCTGGGATCCCCTCTAATGGGCAGTTGAGAGAAAGTGATTGTATTCGAGTCAGAATATGTGAAGGCAGATTTGCATTGCTGATACGGGAGGTTGGGAATATTAGGCATCAATGCATAGCTACTCTGCCATTTTGATGCTTTTATTTTATACAATTGTTATCTTGTACATTTGTCAGCCTATCAAAGAAGGGAACTTTATCATTCAGCCTAAAGTGGATTTTGATATTAGCATTAGTACGGTTGCTGGTCTTCTTAATCTTGGGTAAGTCACAATTCAAAGCAAAAAGATATTCTAAGCATTTATACATCTTCAGTAAATGTATGACTACTATTTTAATGGATTAAGTTGAGATGTTAATTAATAGTGCGAAAATTGTGTGCT
Source organism: Psophocarpus tetragonolobus (assembly GCA_037954015.1). Classification (NCBI taxonomy): domain Eukaryota; kingdom Viridiplantae; phylum Streptophyta; class Magnoliopsida; order Fabales; family Fabaceae; genus Psophocarpus; species Psophocarpus tetragonolobus. The sequence goes on along the minus strand of CM075690.1, from coordinate 38,111,021 downwards.
ACGAGATCTAGAATCTGGATTCTTATTGATGTTGTCTGGAGTCTATTTTCTATAGTAATGGAAAGTGTAAGTGATTATCAATGATGTTACTCACTTGCCTATTTTTCATGCATTGGGAGAATAGAAATCTACGCTACTATCAAACTTAAGTAGGCAGAAGGAAAAACAATAGATGAAATAGTAAGTGTAGAAAACCCTAAAAGTCAACGATATCTCTATAGGCTGGTTCTTTATTTTCTTTTACAATCTAATCAAGAAGATGAAATTAATTTATGACAGTCATGCTACTTTTCATCTTTATTCCAGCAAATTTTTAATGAAAGGACCAAAAATGACTGACTATCATTAGTGATATGTGATTGGCTTTTTCAATTCTGATTATCACAGTATCACTTAACAAACATGTCTCCTAAATCCCTCACAGTACCTTAAAATGACTTTATTGTAACAAGCTTTATGATGATGTATATGCTGTACCTTGAGTAAGTGTTAGGATTAAGGACATGCTTCTTATGTTCATGTGTACATTGTATTATTTCTTCAAGTTACTAGATATTATAAAATGCCTATAATTTTTTTTTAATAAGCAAGTGTTAGTTGTTCATGTGTTAGTTTTTGTTAGTAGAGGAATTCGAACCCACATCCTCTCCCTCCCTCTTGTCTCACATGTGAACTTTGCTACTAAACCAATCTTATAAAGTGCTTATAAATAGTTATAACTACTGCACTCATGTAATATTTCTTTTATCAAGATCTGATTAGATGTGTGGTAGTACACTATTCCTGAAAATCTTTTTCACTCTATCACTTCCATTTTTGTTTATTTATTGATTGGTAGCACTTTCTGTCAGGTATCAAGCTGTTGCTTATATTGAAGCGTCTGCATTTATCTATCAGGATGGAAAGGTCGCATGATTTATCGTATGACTTATATTTGTCTGAATATACATGTTTCCAGAAATTCATTGATACAATTTACAAGTCTGCGATGAACTTGTTCCTGAGTTTCTTTTTCACCCAAACAAGGATGATCTTTGTACTATGGGGATTCAAATAATTTTAACTGAATTTTATAATGGATTATGTTCACTAGAACTCAAGATCAGATTTATACTATGATTATGAACTCTTTATCTGTTAACCATGTGTTAGTAGTCTGCATGGTGTAAGTATTGTGAATTTCAACAAGGCAACTGAAGATTTTGTGACAACTTATCCTAGTCTATTTCAACATCATTCTTTTATAATAGAATTAGATTTTAACATAAAAATTTATCTTTGAAAATCAACAGTTTTAAGAACAAGGAAAATGGAAGACAATGGAGAGGCTAGATTCAGAGGGATGACCCTAATTACTTCAGAATGGTTATAGAAGTTAGACCTCTATTTATATAAATGCGATGACTGAACAATGGCCCTTATTGCCTTCTCTTTTGGTGCCTGAGTATGAATGGCTAATTACTTTGGGGTTTCCTAATTGCTTAGTAGTAATATATTATGTTTCTTAGAATAATTATAAAAATTGATGTATTCACCTTTCTCTCACTACTTTATGGTTATAATTAATGGATTTTAAATTAAAAATTCACAATGTGCTTAGATAATATATTTATAACTATGCATCCCAAAAGGTTCTGCTTTCTGTGTGCAATGCTTAAAAATTCGTCTAGTAGAGATGAACATGATAGCTCTTTTTCAGCTACAAAGAATACATTTTTTATTAGCTATTCTAGTGAATTATTTCTTTTACTTCTATTTGCCACACTAAAATTTGTTGCATATGCATATGGGAATAATTTATTTATGGTTGCTTCTAACTTGCATTAAAATTTTTATTTTTCTTTTCTGGCGTAGATTCTAATCGAGGTTGATCATCTACAAGATGTCCCTGGCCCATACATTCAGATAAAGGGTGTTAATAAAGATGCAGTGGCAGCAGCAGGTTCAATGCTTAAATTAGATGGATCATATACTACTAAGGTATTGATTTTCTTGCTTTATTGTACTTCGCCTTTCGTCTGTGGTGTGTATTGCAGCATCTGGATCAGTTATGTCATGGATTTCTAGATGGTTGTTACCTCAGTATTCTTCTTGTTGTTTTGTAGAGTTATCTTGAAATAATTTTGGAAAGACTACCGTCAATAGAAAGAACATCTGGCGGGATTCATTCTCAGCAATCAGCAAGGCTGCTAGAGATTGTTGAGTTTATTCAGTCTCAGGTAGCCTTTACTCATTGGACAGATTTTAGTCTATGTATTTATAACTTTTTCAACTGCTAGGCATTTAATTTATTTAACTTTATTGAAATTATAGGGATATAGATAGCAATAAAGGAGTAGGAAAAGAAATATTGAATAATATTCTAGTATATTTTGATATGATGCAAAGATAAACTAACTTCTATATATACTTATCCTAGATTAAAGGAGGAAACAAATCATGAAATATAAAGAAATATAAGAACTAGGCTTACGAGATAATCTAAGATACTCTTAATATATATAATTGTAAGATATTATGAAATATCATGTAGATATTCTAACACTCCCTCAAGATTAACCATGCAAAGCTTTAAGCTTGTTATTGAAGAACATTTGAAAAGGAGAATAACCAAAAAATATTATATAGGCTCCTCAAAACTTGGCCGGAAAGGCAACTTAGGGACACTGGAGACATTGGATTATTTCAGCTTGGACGGGAAAACAACTAATCTAGATGGCTAGAATGATCAGCAAATTAAAGAGTTAGTTGGAATCTTACATGACTAAGAAAGGGATTTGAGGGGTGTGTTTGTAAAACATAATTGCCGGACAGCTGTCTTAATTGCAGTCATCCCTAGCATGCTTTGATTGCGGCCTCTTTGAAGCACTTTCATTGTGTTGGGTGTGAGGGGTGTGTTTAGCCCCTCGTAAACAAGAAATATGATCGATGTATCATTACAAAGCTCGGGCGATCCTTGTCTTATAAGTTGATTTGTGGGGTTAAATTAGGTTTTAAACTCAAATTTTAAATTAGGTTTTAAACTCAAATTTTGAAAATTGCATTTCGACTCTTCAAATGGAATAAAAGTAGATGCTTGATATTTTGATGCATGAAAAAACTATTACCGTAAGAATGTAACAACAGAATGGGTAGTACATCCGATTTAAAAAAGTGGATGTCGAACATTTTGATGCATGAAGTATTTACCTTATATAATAAAATACAGCATCTTAAGTAAAGGGTAGTGCAGCCTTTTCACTTGACCTGATTTATCCTCAACTAGTAGCACCTAGGCATCTACTCCTTTCTATATCCAAGTCATGCTAAAGCTGTGCACACCTTCACGGAATCTCGGCACCAGATGACTCCATTGATCCCAAGCAACTGCATTATTGAATGTACTGAACTTTTTTTGCATTTTTGAAGCATGTAATATCATTTGTAGGCATATTATCATTTAGCAGTATTATGAATGATGAAACAAACAGGGATGTAGCTCTGCTTCAGATTCCTCATCAAGTAGGGTAGTCTCTCCGATTGAGGGGGTTATTGAGGAGATGCAATCAAGGATTAGAAGGCTTGAAAGGTGGCTAGCTATAAATACGGTACTCCCAAAGCCCTACTCCAAAGTGCTTGCTGTTTTTTCTTTTAACTTATTTTAATTTTGTTTATTTTGATACTGTGGGTAGGTTCTATGGACATTTCTGATGTCTGCCCTTGTTGGTTATTCACTGTACCAAAGGAAGCGTCAATAATGGTTTTTGGGAATTTTCAGGATCATGTATTGCCGTTCTTGTTTAGTTACCTCCGTATACCGGGCCCACCCAATTTTTAAATGGCGAGTGCATAAACAGCGCTAATCCCTCAACTATAGGTTCCATTTAGAATATATTGCTGTTCATCATTTCAAAGGTTAATTGTTGATTAATTCTTACGTACATATAATTTGGTAATCAAAACTAAGAAACTATTATGATTCATTGATTCCCACACACCTAAAGACGTTAATGACCACAAGCAAGAGATGCATGGGCAATGGCATTCTGCAACTGGCATTGTTGGTGATAGGAGACACAGATGACAGATTGTAGCCGGTTAATGGTCAAAATTATTGAGATGAGGAACTGGGCTATAGAACCATGAACCGTCATTGGTCAAAATTACAAGTTTTAAAAATTAACTTAATGGTTGCGATCTTATCAAATAATAACCGGTTTGAGGATCTATACAAAGAGGACATTTACTCGATATTAAGCTCCATATAATGTGTTTGCTTTATATTTTGTTGTCACAAATTTCACCGGCCACCACCGATATAAGTTTTGACGAAGGATATATTTTCGTTTAGGGTTTATAACATAAACATAGGCAAGCCTGTACCTTTTTTAGCTTTTCTTTTTATCCGTTTCTTTTAGCACTCTCATTTACTATTTACATCTCATAGCATTTAAAATAATTTGAAAAATTTCAACATATCCTCAACTCATTTTAATCTGCATTTAAAGTGTATATTTTAGATAAATTGATTTGGAAGATATATTTTAAGGTATCAGGTGATTCGGAATGTAGTAAAATATGATGAGTATTTTGGATAAGATGATTCGTAATTGTAATATCTTTACTGAGGTGTATTTGGAATTATACAAAATTAATATTTTAAATTAGCTTATCCAAAAATGTAATTACTTTATATTTTAGATTGTTGATTTGAATTATAATTGGTCATTGTTGCATTTTAGATACCTAATCCATTATTAACATTTGTATTGTGGGTATTAAAAGAAACTGTCTTATTTTACTGTCTTTTTCCTCCTTTCTTGGAATGCTAGTTCCGCAGAAGACCTCCTTTCTTTGAATGCCAGTTCGGCAGAAGAAAAAGGAAGTGCAATAAATGGACCGTAAGTTTACTATTGCACCTCTAATTAGCAAAATTCAAAATTGACCCAAGTTAGGAGAATAAGATTGTTTTAATCGACAAATTGATATCATTGCAACCGGAAATAATTAAGAACCTGTTAGGATGCAGTCTAGTAGAACTATAATCCCTGACACAAGTTTTTTCAATTTAAATAGTGTTGGATTAATATATTTTTAACTTTTAAAAAACTCAAATTTTAAGCTCAATAAATTTTAACTACCGAAGAAATTATCATAGTCCTTTCGTCAATTTTTGTCAAATTTTAGAATGATATTTTAGTTCCTCAAATTTTAAGTTAAATTATTTTATTTCTCCAAATCAAAAAGTTAGTTGTCTTATATTTTAGTCCCTAAAATTTTAAAATAATTTTTGTATTCCCTTAAAAAATTTATTTATCTGCCAATGATTTTTATAATTAAGAACAAAGAAATATCCTCAATTTTTTTATACAAAGAATTGAAAGGGGTGGCCTTCAGTCTGTGTTTCTTGACACTACTAAAAAAAAAAAGAAGAAAAGAATGTTATCCTACATTTGCTAAGGCTGGATCGTTATGTTAGAATTGAAATGAAAAGTTTTAAACGTAGATAATTTATATCACGTTATCATTATATTATATATTTTGTGAACTCGATAAATAGAATACAGGAAACAATTCACCATCAATAGAATAACAAAATATTAAATAAAAATAATCTTGCTTTCATTAAAATTAGCAGTTGTGGTAAAAAGTCAGTAATGAAGTCTGGCATTATTTGTTGAATCATTTGTCAAACATTGGTGATCAGTAATCATACTCTATGCCCTCGGGGTATTTCTGAAAGTGATATAACAAATAACATAAAAATACCAAGCAAGTAATGAATGATAGCTCAATTCTACCTGGAAGCATTGTACGAAACATGTAATGCAACGCTACAACCCATGTTACAAGGCATTTTAGAGAGGGTTTTGTCCTATAACAACCGTTCATAAAGATGGCAATATGAAAAAAGTATCAGTAAAACCCTCAAAATGAAAATGTATCAAAACTATGCAAATAACATCCACGAAGATGCAAAATGTTTCGTATTGAAATAAACAAAATCTTGGAACCTTCACTTTTCAATTTCTTGCTTCAGAAAATAAGCAGCTATTGCAAGTAGGATGATAAATACAGCAATCCACAAGCTTAGCCCTCCTTTAAACAACGGGAAAAAAGTGAGTCAGGAGCTATATTGGCCATCTACTTGATATCATGATTAAATACAACATTCATTTACCAAAGCAAATTATATATTTATTGAACCATGAATCCCTAATTTCTTTTCTTTTACAGCATATTATTTTGTAATTACTTTTTTGTGGTGGTGGGATTGGTTGGAAGTTGCTACCTTCGACCCTTTAGGTAAATTTTTTATAAGCTTAATCTTTGTGAACAATCTATTTGAACAGAACTCTCACATTTCAAGCGACTGAAACATGGCATGTGGCTTAGGGAGCTAAATGATGAAATATTAAATCAACCACAGTACAATGTTAACCAACTCATTATTTTCATACTTTAAACTAATATGGCCCGCCTAGTTTCACTCGAGCAGGAATTTAAAACTAAGGCTTGTCACATGTTTAAACACAGGTAAGCTTTCACTTTCAGACAGTCTAAATATCGAGTGTTATTGACTGAACAGTATTGTACCCATGCACAAAAATAATTATATAAATCTTTACTTGCAGGAACCAGATATCCTTCAAACGAAGCATGCTAAACTTTTAACTTTTTCGAAATGTTATGTCAAAAAATTCTTCCAAGGTTAATTAAGTTAAAGATGGATAGGCTGAAAGGTCTCTACACTAAATAAAAAAAGTTCTGCAAAACCAATCAACAAACTAAAAAATATACACATACCATTTGTCTTCTCTTCAATTATTGTTACCCTTGCACTTGAATCCATGGACACAGAAGCCAACGCCCTAAATATAGAAGCCACAGTTATGACTACCTTTAAACATGGGCATAGGACAACAAATATCTAGCAGCATTGAAATATACACGTTGAGTTCAAACCTTGAATCAGGGGAGAATGCTAAAGCAGTTACAATGCCAATGTGAGCCCTTTTTATCGTTGTCCGTATCTGCATGTTTGTTGAATTTACAATTACAATGTCTCCTGAAGGTGTTCCACTGCATGTCAACCCACCAAAACAGAAGAAATAAGTTCTTGTCAAAGTGCACCCTTGAGGTCTGAAGGTAAACCACAGAAATTAAGTCACCATTTGCTTCCAGGTAGCATAAGAAAAGATGAGGGTGCCATCTTAAGTAGTAGAAAAATACAGATTAGTATAAGTACCATGCAACAAACTTTCCAGCAGATGAGACATTCATTGCAGAGATTGCATCACGAGTAATATGCTTTGAGCCCATCCTTTCCCATGTTTTTGTATTCCAGGTCAGGATGCTTCCACCTTTATCTTTATACAACAATAAAAACTAGTGTCAATTGTAAGATACAAACAGGAGATAGTTTTTCTCTACAAATTTAGCTACCTGTCCTGACAGCAATATATAGAACCTGAGTCTCAGCATTTGCTTGAGAAAATCTGCAAGAGCTAAAAGTTTCGCGCTGTATAAATTCAAAAAAATATGATTAGTATACACAATTGATGAAGCAATCGCCAAGTCAAACATGTTAATAATATTGAATCACTGTATATTCCATAACCAAGCAATCACCATGGAAAGCCTCTTTAACCGCAGTCATCAGGGCCCCTGGTCTTAACTATATCCTCTAGGGGTAGTGTTTAGTCTAACATTGACTCAGGGTTGTCAACAAGGTTATACGGTGGATGGCCACAAGGAGCTTTAAGTGTCATATTGCCATAGCAAATGTCGTGGCGATCTATGGCGGACAATATATATATATATATATATATAAAATATGATGCACAAACTGAAAATAAAATTGGAATGATTTTATAAAAAAGAATTCAGAAAAAAAATTGGAGTATCTCTTTTAATATATATAAAAAAAAGAGATGAGAGAAGCATATACATATATATAAATAAATATATACATATATATATATATATATAAATATAAATATAAAATATGATGCAAAAACTGAAAATAAAATTGGAGTATGATTTTATAAAAAAAATTCAGAAGAAAAAAAATTGGAGTATCTCTTTTATATATAAAAAATTGGAGTATGTTGCTCGAGTAGGAGAAGATTGGTGCGGCATTGAAAAGGAGAAGAAGAAGGAGTTGTCGTAGTCTGTCAGTGTCGATCACAGTTACAAGCGGCCACACCGAAGGCAGCATCGCAGGCAGAACTCATCTTCAGAGGTCTTGCGGTGGCAGGGGATGTCACAAGAGGCATGCACGGTGGCAAGGGACGTCGTAGGAGGGTTGCGCTTCAAAGAGATGTCTCCTGCAGCAGTAGGGTTCAGGAGATGCCACTCAATCAGGCTAGGTTGACCCGGGCCTAGACTGGAAAAAAACAAAAGAAAGCCCAAACAGGGCATGTTTGCCATAAACTGCCACGTCATTACAGCCATGACTGCCACCATAGTCGAAATGGCAGATCCGCGCCATAAATAGGACAAACGGTCATCGCGGATTGTGGCGGCGATCGCCATGCCGTTATGGTGCCACCATAATGGTTATGTTGACAACAATGCATTGACTAGATATTCGGCAATTAAGACAACTTTCCAACACTAGGCAATGAAGAATTGAAGAATTTTCCTCACTGGATGTTAAATGCTAGATTTACTACTTGATACCAAGGGCCTGTCTTGGTAATTTTCTCCAGAAGCATTTTCAGGAGAAAAAAATACAAAGAAAAAAGTCAAAACAACTTTTTTATAAGTTTTTTTAAATGATGTGGTACTTTTTGCAAACTAATTTTTAAAAAGTCCCACATTCTTTGAAAAAGCTATGTGAGATAGCTTCTACATATTAGCTAAAGTTAGCTTAAAAAAAGTCTCAAATCTATTATAAAAGCTTATTAAGAAGCTTTTCTGACTTTTTTTGTATTTTTATCTTTTAGAAATACTTCTAGAGAACCTTACCCAAACAGGCCCTAAATGTTGGCTATGTCTTTATGATTAGAACTAACTTTTACTTCAGAAAAATGTATGATATTTCCCAATACTTCAACATGATCATAATGAGAATAGGAATATAGGACTATAGAATTACAATACACGGTGAAAAAAGGTCAAGAATAGTTATTATTTTGGGTTTTACACTTACTCTTAGAATATATGCTATTGGCTTTAAAATATATGGATCCTAGCCTCTTATTGTTTCTCCCCTTTATTTTCCCATTGGTAGCTTCTCCACCAGTAAACCAATTCATCTTTTTTCTTTTTGGGTTGCTTTAGGATCTACTTAGCTTATTATCACAAAACTAGTAAGTTTTGCGGACCAGTGTAAACAGGTCGATTCAAGCAGTCAAACCCATATACACTGGTCTCATCACTGTGCAACAACCAGCAGTATTCATAATGACTCAGAAGCAGCAGCAGAAAGCTGTTGGTTGTGAGTGCTGCTCTGAACACTGGTTAAAATATTGAACCAACCTGAATTTTCTTAAAGAAACCTTTCATTTAAAAAGAATTGTCTTAAACTAGGCCAGGACATATACTACTGAGAGTAAGAGCATCTTTGGTTTGGCGTTTGAAAGCCATACGCTCAATTAGCTTTTCATTGAACTTCATTCCATATATTTGGCACTTTTTCACATCCAATTGAAAACAAAATTAACTACAAACCTCAGTTGAATTAAAAGCTACAATGGGTAGCTTTTCCATTAACTCCAGTTAAATTCAACCCAACTTAACTTCCTAACTATTATCCAAAACACACTAAAGTTGCCCATGCTTTATGATGTTATACTTAGAAACAACTGTTTCAAGTCTATCTTTTTCTCTACTTTAAGTCATTCATGGATAAACATACAGGTACTAGATAACTTTTTTATAGGAAATTGTTAATTGTTAGTGGAAGAATTCGAATTTGATGACCTCTCTCTTCCCATTTCCTCACATATAGACTTTACCACCAGACCAACCTTATAACTCCTACTACATAATAATTGATACATCAAAATAGTAAACAAATGAATATTATACAATAAATAACAAGTAAAAGGTTTTAGCACAAGTCTATAAAAAAATAACATTATAATCTAGGGTCTAAACTAAACAAAACTATATGTAACTAAATTGTACTAGTTAATTATGTAATTGATACATTTTTTATATCATCAATGTCAGTATGGAGTACAATCCAATGGAATAGTCAAACATAAACCAAATATCTTGAAGGAACAAAAACTTTCAAAAAATGCTCATAAACCTATGAAGCCTATGCAAAGTTTAAGTGAAATTAACTTTCTCTACTGGGAAGATTTTAATCAATTGCTCACATTTTCATTTGATAGAGAAGCTAAGACCATTGATGAAGAAACATCCCAAACCTTGCATGGACCACCACTTCCCAAAGATGCAAGTAATTTACCATCAGAACTGCAAGACAAACAAAATCAAACCATAAGGCACAATCCTTTACAAATAATAGGGTTCATGGAGATGCCTTTATCAACTTTGTCTTTCCTTGTGAATTAAAAAGTCAAAGAGTGACATATTTCTGAAATTCTTATGCTGCTAGCTACATCAAACCTGAAATGTAAGTCCTTCACACAAGAATGGGCATTAGACTCATTGAGAATAATTTCCATGCTAGGCCACTTGAAAATCCTTAGATTTCCATCCTGTACTGCACAAAATTACAATATCATACAGCATTCCATACCTTTATCAACAAAGAAATGATCTACCATTTAATGCTTATTTGTCAGAAGAACAAAAATATTGTAATCAGTAGTGAAGAAAATTTGAAGCATATGTATGACATGCAACTACTGTCCAATAAAACAGAAGTTTCTTGCTAAGTAATATCACTTTGGAAACAGTGAAAAACACAGACCATATATCACATCATACAATAAAATTGAAGCAAAATGAAGCAGCCAGAGCAGAGATTATATTTTGAGTTTTTGACAGCTTTTGAAGTAACATCTAACAATTCAATTTGATGTATGGCATCCCTCTAGGTTGGGTTTTCAGCAAATACAAACCTTTTGACAAAAATGTTTTCAGGTTTACGTTAACAGGTACGATGAAATATATTTGCATTAGGGATGAAATATGGTTATCAACTTTAGTACATAGAACGCAAATTAACTATTCATATGCTAACGTAATTCTCCTTCTATATGGCGCATATGTTCATTTGACTGAGATACCATCTACCTACATAAAATAATTCTTAACGAGGGTTCCACATTGGTATCCATTTGTATAAAGCACAGTAAAATGTGTTTTGAATTTGGATATTAATCCTTTTGAAAATATTCCATAGTTGAACATGAAGTGCAGTAATAATTAATTAGTGGAAATATTTCTCAAAAACCATCTTCTTTCATGTCGCTAAAAATTAACATCAACATTATAAAATGGTTTCTTTTCTTTTGACTATGTAAACATAAAGGAAATCTATACTATACCTCTCCACCAGCAGCTAGTACAGTACCATCATTGTCGAATGCCAATGCTAATTGCTGTCCAACATCCTCCAACTGTGTAAGCACTTTCTCTGACAACTTCAGACTCAACTTATGAACTTCAGAACTCTTGTTTTGATCCCAGTCAAACCATCTGCACAAACAAGTCCTAATATTGATCATCACGTTCAATATTTTGATGTAATAATAGAACTCTTAGAATTTGCATTATCGGCCTAGCTCAACCTCACAAAATACTTAACACAATGATTTAACAGAAAAATTAATTCTATATGGATATGAAGCAAAGCAGTGATGGCAAGCAAGAGACCTGCAAACCTTTGGCGTTTCCATTGCACAAATAAGGCCATCACCATTTGAGTTAAGTGCCATCCTATAAGGCAATTCGGAATCAGTTCCTAGCTTACACACCTGAAAAATATTAACAGAGTTATTCAAACAAGAGAGTATAGTATTATAAACACACGAATCACATCTTTCTGCAGAAATTTGTACAAAATCTAAGACGAACATTAAAAAATTAATTCATCGACAGTCAATTGCCAACATTCGAACAAATCTACCTCTACAAAACAACACTTCTGAATTCTCATCCGCATTATAACAAGCGACTAACATTAATTCCTCTCATTAAAACAAAAACAAGCACTAATCCAATAATCCGCATCGCGACACATAATGAAAATCCTTATCAAAACCAGATCCAATTCCTATCGTTTCGAATCACGAAATTTTCGCCACGAAATCAAATCCCTAAGAACTCCGCAATCGAATAATAAAATAGAAGAGACATGTCACGTACCGGTTGCTCAGAGAGAGAGTTCGATTCAACATCGAAGTGCGAAATCACCAAAGCATTGGGAATACCGCTGCGGCCTGCTCCGCCGCCGCCGGCGAACAGCAGGTAGTTACCGGCGACCGTAGCAGACTCTGCCTCCGCCTTAGTGGCGGTTTCAGGCTCCGCTTTAGTGGATGTCTCTGGCTCCGCCTTGTTCTCCGGCGCGGAGTTGTGATCGGAATCGGAGGAATCATCGGCGGTTTCAATTTGGCGCGATTTGATAACGTGTTGCGGAATCCAAGCAACCGAGTAGAAAGGAACACCGTATTTCTTCAAGTTTGAAGGGTCTGGGATTTGTCTTTTTCCCATTCTCTCTCTATATCTCTGTATCAGAGCTTTTTGTTTAAGAGTGAATTTGATTCAGCTGCGTTCTGGTTTTGTTTTGTCAAAGAGTTTTTGTTCTATAAACAACAGCACAAAGAGAAAGGTTACTAAGGCACTTTGAAATATATTAAAAACTATTGGTTAAAATATATTAATAACTATAAAATTAATTAAGTGAAAAATTTAATGGTAAGTGAAATTTATATAATTTATAGTTTTTAATAAATATAAATTTTAACTTATAATAAGAAGTGTGTTAAGAGAAGTATGTAAAAAAATGTGTTATCATTATTTCTCATGTTACAAAAGATATTTCAATCTTTTAACCCAAATATTATTGTATTAAATGGCAAGTTAACTTTAAAGAAAATTAAAATGATAAAAATTATTAAAAATTGAATATTGTTTTCCTAAAAAGAAAATATTTTATTATTCAAAATTTGGAATTAGTTAAGATTTATTTTTATATTAGAGTGAAGTATAAATATCTCTAAAATTTATTCTTATTACATAGTGTCCTTTCATTTCTTAACCATACACTAAATATTTTATTTTATTACTCCTACCATCAAATTAATGTAAAATATATAGAGTAATAAGCGTAACGAAGACAAATATTATTTCTATGATTTACTCTTCAAATTAATTTTATAAATATTTGAGGAGATTAATCAATTTTACCAGCTTTGATAACATTATTTTTTTTTAATGGATAACGTTATCTAATTTCAAAATTTTAAAGAAAAAAGCTAGAAAAATCATTTGAAAGAATAAAATAAAACCAACGCATATGCATATTTGAAAGATAAAAAATATAAAAAATTAATATGGTTTACAAACTAGAAGGGCAACCCAAACCTCTCAGTAATTCAGTAACTCACATAATTTACGCATTAGTTTGTGCTTGAAAATATATTTTTGAAAAAAAAAAAGCTCTGAGTTTCTTTTTGAAAAAACAAATACAAAATAAATTATCTGATTATGTTTTTTTTTAAAAAAAATTAGATAAACATATTAAAATTTTTTGACTTAAATAATTTTTTTATTCTTAAAGTTTGTTAAAAATTAATTTTGGTTGTTAAAATTTAAAAATATTTTTTTTAGTTTTTAATTTACTTTTAGTTCTTTCTCTCCTGTTAATACCATTAAAAAAAGGCTTTTAAAAAAAAATACCATTAGAAAATTATTTTTAGAGAATACATTTTTGTACTCGTTGATCACTCTCATTTTTAACTCTAACTTTCTCGATGTTCAATTTCACATCCAACATAATATATGGGAACTTGTAAATGAACATCGATAATACCAAAAATAAATTAATTTCAGGACTAAAAAACATATTTTTGAATTTCAAGAAAAAAAAAAGATTTGACAAAATACTTATTTAAACCAAATTCCTTTTAAATAAATTAGTCTTAGTCTTTAAGTCCTCTTTATTTGAAAATTGGAAGTTTTTAACTATATTTGTATATAATTTTTTTAATCTGGTTAAGTAAATTTTAATTAACTTTTAGGAATTTTTAAATAATAATATCATAAGTATCCTAGAGAAAATTCCATTCCGATCTGATTGATTATTTAATATGTCTTTGGAACTTAAATTTATTTTTTTTAAGCCAAAATGTTATTAAGAAATTAATAAAAGCACAAGATGTGACTTTATTTAGAAAACGAACATCCAAAACAAAATTTTAAAATTATAATCGATTAACATCATAAATAAGGTTGAGGACCTATTTAAGGAAGATAAATTTAGGGTTTTTAATTTAACACCTACTGATTTTTCATTTCCCACCTACTGGTGGGACAAATACCATTTTGTGCTTTATTTTTTCTTTTTCGGCAATGTACCGCCGGAGAAGAAAAAAAATTTGCAAATTTTTTTCTTCTCCGGTGATGCACGGCTGGAGAAGGAAAAAAAATTGTAATTTTTTTTCTTCTCAGGCAATGCATTGCAGAAAAAGAAAATAATTTGCAAATTTTTTCTTCTCCGGCTATGCACTGCCGGAGAAGAAAAAAATAAAAAAATATTTATTACTCATAAATGTTATTAGAGTAACAGAAATGAAATATTATTATTCTTAATTTAATTATAACAAAAATTTAAATTACTCATAAGTGTTTTTAGTCTCAAATTAATTATAATAAAAAAAATGATTAGAGTAATTAATGTCAGTATAATTATGGTAATAATAATAATTAGATTAATTAGTGTCAATTAGAGTCATTAACGTTAATTATAGTAATTAGAATAAAAATAGTTAGAGTAATTATCGTGTCATGTAACTAGACTCAGTAATTAGAGTAATTAAACTCAAAGTAATTATAGTAATTAACGTCATATATAAAAGTAATTAGAGTAATTTGCAAAAAAAAATAAATTAAGAGAAGGTTTCGTAATAAATTTTAGATTTTATTTATTTTTATATTTTATCATATGAAATTTTAATAAAATGTTAAAAATTATATTATAAATAAATTATATTACTAAAATATAAAATTTTATAAATATAATATAAATATTATATATAAATTTTCTAATTAAAATAATAAAATATAAAATTTTATTAGGAGAACCTTTTCTGGAATAAAATTTTATATTTTATTTATTTTATATGTTAAAATATAAAATTTTAATGAAATTTGAGTAAAATTTTAAAAAATTGTGTTATAAATAATTATATTATTAAAATATAAAATTTTATAAAGATAACGTAAATTAGTCAAATGAATTTTTTAATTAATTTTTTTCTTTATTCGAAAGTTTATTTCATAGAATAAGTTATTTTATTTTGAAATGTGAGTGGGTGAGGTTAATTTGTTAGAGTAGGTGTTATGAGAGATAAGACTAATTTATTATGGTAAGTGTTAGGATAGATAACTAGGTTAAAAGATATTTTTGAGTTTTTAAAAGATTATTAAGGTTGATAGGTGTTAAATAAAAAAGAGGTAGCTGTGAAATGAAAATCTCCAATTTTATTTACATAACAATGACTCCCATAAATGCGAGTGAATAGCTTGGACTTAAATGTCCATCACATGAGCTTTGAAGATAATAGCATTTCTTGTCTTTAATTATTGTCACATCCCGCCTCCAAAACACACCACATGAACTTTAAGAATTGTTTAGCTGATATGATTTTGCACCGATTGATATTATTATATACTTTAATATCTTAATGAATTGTTATTTCTTTAGTGAGTTCAAGCTAATTAAATTAATTCTCAAGATTTATTTATTTTATTAATAAAAAAGGTAGATTATAGTTAGATGACAAATAATATAAGAAATAAGTGAGTAATTTAAAATTTTAGTAACGGTTATCTCAGTCTTTACGTGTAAGATACGTTTTTCTAATTTATATTTTTTAATAATTAATTAATTAAGTTAAGAAGATTAAATTTAAACCCTTAATTTTAGTAAGATATCTCATATTTTCCTTTTCACTTAATTATTTTTTACCTAATTAATTAAAAGAAAAATATTTATATATTACATACATCTAATCACAACTCTTTATATATAACAAATGTATTGATTTTACTCATAACTACTTTAAAAGTCATGTTAATAAAGAATTATGATTAAACACCAATAGAAAACTATTTTTCACGATAATATATAAGTATTAAACTCATTAAATAATGCACTTTAATAGTATCTATCCATTTCCAATAAGAGAGAAGACATTTATAGGAAAGTAACTAATATATTTTGATAAAAAATAATTAATACACAACATAACTTGAAGAAGTCTTATAAAAATAGATAAAGAAACTTTATAACTGTATCTTATATTTAGTGACAAAGGTAATAGTTGTAAATCTTCTTTAAACACATTTTTTTATAAAAGAATTATGAAGTTTTATAGAAAAATTAGTGGACGATATACCATTATTGGACTTTTAACATATTTTATTGGTTGCATTTAATAAATGAATTGGTTTGGTTCAATCTTAACTTTTATTACTCTCACCATTAATCTAATATATTATATATGTATCTGATCATATACCTTTCTATTGTTTTTTTATGGAAAACACTCCAACAGCAAGAACAAACATCTTAAGCTCAATTAATATTTTATGTAGTTGAGTATTTCAATCTAGCTTTCCTCAACAATTTTAAACGCCTAAAAAGTGAGAAACTAGATTGACACTGATTTTTTTCACTATTGATAAGGTGCAATGCTGCAATTTTTTTGAAATAGTAAAATTAGTACCACAGGCATCCCAATCATCAAGAAAATAATCAGGATGTGAACTAAATCAGGATGCTATGAAGATGATTTATGCTCAATAAATTAATGGTGGTTAGACTTAGATGTTATGTACATTGATTGAGTAGCATTATGGATTACTTTGAGTAGTCCATTTTTCTGAGGTTTTATTCTATACATCAAATATTCACAAGAGATTTTGTTTAAGTCAGAGGTGCTAAGAAGCACATGGAAGTAAACCTGAATGCCTGAATGAGGAGTGCTAGAAACACACCAAAAAAAATGTTACCAATATTTCTCAAGGCTGACAGGGTTTCAATTCAACAAAGAAGATACCTAGTGGAACCTTGTTTTCTAAATTAGTTGCATCAATTAGTCCATACCAACTCTATCCTACTCTGCTGCTGCTGCTTGTTTCTAACTTTTGTTTTTCTTTCTGCTATGTTAAACAACAAAGTACTCAGTCACAACTGGCTGTGCCTCCTCTTTTGGCATGTTTGATGTTATGCTCTTCATTGTTGATGAAAGTGAAGTTACAGCCTCTTCAACTGTCAAGAAAAGGTAATCTGATTGAATGAACTCTTTAGCATCTTTTGCTTTTTGCAGCTTTTCTATAACATCAGCTATAGGATCCACCAACACAAGCTGTCACAACTCATTTCAGTTAGTCACAGTTTAGATTCAATTTTTATCAAATCAAGGCGTGTAAATAAATTTTGTCTGAGTTTAGCATTCGTGCCTCAATACTCTTCACTGTCAATGTCGATTTCAAATCCTTGAAAAGTGATACTCCACTTGTGTCTATGGCACTCACAGCTGAAAACTCAAAGTTCACATCATTGATATATTTATTATTAAATGTGTACAATTTTGCATACTAGAAAGTAGATTTTTTTATAGGCAAATATTAGTTGTTAGTGTGTTAATGGAAGGATTTGAACCCATAACCTCTTTCTCCTCCATCTTAGCAACTTACCACTAGACCAACCTTATTACTCCTACTAGAAAGTAGATTAAACATGTAAGGGTCATATAATATATTTGAACACAGATCTCTAGAATACAATTAACTCCAACCTCCCTCAATGGATGAAAATGCCAAGTTTGTCATTTAGTTGCCCTCATGGAACTTAGTGGATTATATGTTTAAGAGAGGTGAGAACTCCCACACATTACAAAAGAGATTCAGTCATTTATATGGTCTTAGTGGTGCTAATCTTTTCCAGCTTCAACAACCCAATAATAAGTAATACATATATAAATAGAAAAGATTTATCTTTTGAGAAAAAAAATACTAATTTTAAGCTATTGTGAACGAGAAGCAAATCATGTAAGTTTTAATACAGTAGAAATAGGATTACATGATTCACAATAAATCAGCTTTGTAGCTTCAAAAATTGATGATATAGTTACCTGACATTTCTAGAACCACATATTGAAGGCGTAAGTTATCCTTGAAGGTAGCTTCTTCATCTTCTACCCACCGTAATATTCTGGAAATAAATAAATGGCTAAATAACAGAAGCAATAACTAATGCAGCTAGAAAAGTTTCACAAACTTCATAAATCTGTATAGATGAAACCAACCTATCGTTGAGATAGTTGATGTTTGCAAAATTGATGGGAGCTTCTATACTTAAAATAAGAAAACCAGGTACTCTTGTAGCTTCCTCATAATGATGAATATTTCTATATATGTTTGTCCCTGGTATGTTCCCCAACATTAATGTTTTAGGCCTTGTAATTTGCAGGAGTATCCTAAAAACCGATACTCCGACCTGATCAACAATATCAGCATCTCCTTTTGTCAAAAAATTGCAAAGGGTATTTCAAGCTTCCACAGATCACATATTTCTGATTTTATCATTCCATTGTCATAGAGTTCTTACTTCTATAAAACAGAAATATGATTTATTCAAAATAAAGGGGTCCAAGTTGCCATAAACTACCTAGAATGGAGGGGCATTGGCATTTAGCAACACAATCTCTAACAAGTCTTTCCAATTTACTTCTATTATTGGTTAAATTTACTGTCATGAAATCATTACAATAATAATAGGGAGTGAACGCGGCGGTCTAGAGAATCTAAATAAATTTCACTAAATAGTAAAAAAGAATGTTTAATAAAAAGAGTGTATTGTTAGCATTTTTAGCATGATGGCTAACTTAAAAAGCAACTATCAAACATAATGGAAATTCCATTAATAAGATTGATAGTAAGCATTGCAAGACAAATTGTAGAAACCATGAACTTACTGCTAAAGCAAGGCCTAGTTGGACAGAGATAAAAATCACACCAAAGAATGCAGTCAACATCACAACGAAATCGTATTTGTCCAGCTTCCAAATGAGGTAAGCAGCAGGGATATCAATGAGGCCAATTACAGCTGCTACCATAATTGCACCCAATATAACATTTGGCGTGTATTCAAATAATGGCATAAGAAATAGCAGTGTCACTAAGACTGTCACAGACAATACTGCGTTTGACATTGCTGTTCTAGCACCTGCATTATGATTGATAGCTGAGCGAGAGAAAGATCCTGAAAAAAATTCATGGTTTAAACGGGTTAATAATGTTTTTGAGATTTTCAACCTTAGGTTTCATTAGTTTACTAGGCTTGTAGGCTACAGACATGAACCTGTGGTGACATAGCAGGATGTGGTGGAGCCAACCATATTCATGATACCCATTGCCATCATTTCCTTGTTTCCATCCACTTTGTAGTTTCTGATAGCAGCAAATGTCCTTCCCACTGCAATTCCTTCCTGTTCAAAATACAAGTCTCAACTATTGTTTGATACTTCCAAGTTCCTAATAAACAACAGAAGAAAAAAATCCTAATCTATGTTCACTTTAGTTAAATAAGAGAAATCTTATTTGTAAAAAAAGAGATAGATTATATAATAAATTTTACAAGAGAAAAAAATACAAGATGTAATAAATGATGTGATACGGAGATAGACACAGAAAGTGATATATAAATTGTTGTAGAACAGTTTTATAAATAACACATCTCAAATAATAAAACTCATTTTGAGAAGGGTGAAACATACAGTGAGGGACAAAATGCCAGTGATAAGACCAGTTTTGATGATTACACCCAGATGACTTCCATGAAAAAGTAGTTTATGTGCGGTAGGAGGATTTACTCCTTTTGGCAATTTTCCAATCTAAGAACCATAACATCAAGTAGCAGTACATTGGTTTAGAGTCATACTAAGTTCTGGCTCATAAAATGCACTGATAATGATCACAGAAGCATTGAGAGGGAGAGACTTACAATACTGATGCCATGATGAGGAGCCTTGATTGCAAAAGACACAATGGTAGAGATGACTACAGAAACAAGAGGAGCTCCAGCTGAGACCCAAAATAGCTTTGGGTTCTTTAAGCTCTGCACAGGTTTATTTTTGTTCAAGCTAGTCGATACTCACTTTCTATCTTCCATTTACTCAAGTCATTTTTTCAAAGAAGTTACTCTTGTTATGTACTCAAGTAAAGTTGTTCTTTTTGTATGATGGTTGTCATATAAATTTCATATAAATTTGTATGCTTGTAAATTATTAAAGATAAATTCATATAAGATATAAGATTTGAGTTATATATTTCAAACAAAAAAGTAAGAAAATAACATATTGTTATTAATAAATAAAAAATAAAAACGTACAATGTGTCTTGCACCCAGTAGTAACGCCAAGAAGGAAACTGCCATCAATACTGTTTGCCACGACCACTGCAAAAAGCCACACATAACATTTATAGTTTTAGAATAAAGTAAACTATACTGAGAAAAAACATGAAAGAGAATAAAAAATTAGGAGCAACCTCGTCTTTATTTTCAAAAACAGAAGTCAAAACTGGAACAACTGACATCTTTTTGGTGAAGTGTACGATTCCAAGAAGACCCTTGAGCTGTTGGAGAGCAACAATTACAGCTGATCCACCCATGAAACCAATAAGAATTGCCTTGGATAGAAAATCAATTATAAATCCTAGCCTGCAAACATATTTAATCATTTAAGAACTTTTACAAAATTTGAAAAAATTATATATTTTAATATTAATAATGATGAAAATTAACTTTTGTTCGGACATAATGATGTGAAAATAATTAATTTTGTTTGAATGTGATAAAAAATAAGTTTTTATAAAATAAAAAATGTAAAAATAGCTAAAAAACAAGTTGTTGAAAAATAATCATAGATTATATATTTTTAATTTCTTAAAAAAAACAACTTAAAATTTATGGAAAAAAATTGTCATAAAATAATCTGAACGTTCTTAAACGATATTAAATTTTTTAGAAAAATCTTATCAAATAAGCAGAACGTTTTTATCTATATGTATACTATAAATCTTTTAAAGACTAAATTATTTATACGCTATTAATAATAAAAGTTTCACATTGGTATTATAAAATATACTTACCATTTATAAAGAGAATTATGATTAACTATTTTTGAAACTATTTTATACTGTTTGTGAATAAATATTAAATTTATTTATAATTATGTATTATCTGTAACTGATTGTAACTTGTAATTATAATTAAATGAGAGTGAGACTGACAAAAAATCATCGTACAACAACTTTTAAGAACTATTTTATTTTTTTATTTTTTTTCAAAAATCAAATTAACAAAGTTCTTGTATCAGTTTTATACCGTCAAAAAGTCTTCTCTGATATCAGCAAGAGGGACCAAAAGTTAGGAAGACGTAAATGTGTGTTGTGTAAAGACTAACGCTTACAATTTTTTAGTTTTAGATTTTTTGATGCATTAAATTCTTAAAATAATTATGGACGATTGTAAAATTTTTTTAAGAATTACTTTTAGAAGAAAAAAATTAAAAAAAAGTGGTTCAAAAATTTTTTCTATAATTTTTTAAAAAAATGTAAGACTTTTTAAAACTAATTTTATTTAATATATAATCTGTTTTGAAAAATGTGGATCTTCTAAAAATGAGCTTACCAAGAAAATCAGCAAACAAAGTAAAGAGTTTTACTAAAAATGAAAATGCTAATATGGAAGTGATTACCTTAGAACTCCAAGAGCAGCTTGAAACAACCCAGCAAAGAATGTTGAAGTTAGAGCTAATTGGAGGAAAAGATCAGGTTGTGCAGTGGGAGACACTTCTTCTGCAAGCATGGAACCCAACACTAGGGAAGCAATAGAAACAGGTCCTACTGCAAGGTCCATTGAGCTTCCAAGAATAACATATATAAGAGGGGGAACAAAACTAGAATCTGAAATCACCCAAAACAAAGAGAAATTATAAGAATAACACTAGCATTATGGGTTCTGATTTGTGAACTAAAATAAGCACATAGGCAACTCTGCAGGCAAAATCAACATACTCACAGAGTCCAAGAATTGGAGGAAGATTTGCTAGCTTAGCATAACTGATTCCCTGAATGACAAGATACACAATTGAAGAAGAAAACCAAGTTAGACGGGTATTAATAATATTAATAAATTTTTCTTGACTAAGAAACAAATTGAACTTGTTACTAGATATTAAAAAAGGATCCACAACTACAATAATAATTGTCACAATGTCAAAGCTTATGGATTCCCGTCACTTGCTTATGCAATACGTACGGTATTCCTTAATACTACCATGAATCTCAAAGAAACTGTAATTATGAATATGGTCATAATGGTGGCTGCAAACCTGTAATTTCAATGACTTTAGATTTGTGAAATTGTCTGCAATATTTCTTAAAAGATGTGACAATTTATACCTATTATCATTTTGTTTTTTTCTCTCTCTATCATTATAATTAGATATGATGTAACAAGTAATAAATGATGTGTTGAAGGAGAAATAGACATAAAAAAATGCTATTGTATAAATTGTTGTATTCCTTCTGTAGTCATGCCAACTTTTAGATTTTTAAAGCATTTTTATGAGTTTTATAGTGTTACATATATAGGATTTAAGAATTCTTATAATTTTTTTTAAAATTCTTAACTTATTTTTAATTATCTTACATTTACATTTTAAATTAAAAACTGATTCTTTAAAAAGAATTGATGGCAGAAAATCAATATTCTTCTATAATAGATGTTTTTATAAAAAACAGTTCTTATGATTAGATAAAACTGTTCTAATAAAAAAATTGTTTGGTGTAATTAAATATAAATAAATTTTTTTATATTTAATTAATACTAATATTCCTAAAACATCATTTATTTAAGTGTAATAATAATTTTCTATTTTATTCATGATATCAAGTCTAGTTAAGAATATTTTAGAAATACCATTATTTTTATAAGTGAGGAGGTAAAATGATGGTCACTAATATAAAATTAGATATTTTTAATTATATATATTAAAAGAAACTTATACATAAATCCAGAGTAAGTATAAATTGTTGTGAAAATAACGTGAGAAAAGGGTGGTTAACTATTATGAAAATAGTTTTAAAATGTAATTCATTCATAAAACCTTTTTGTAATAATAACAGTAGAAAAACAGTTTTACACCATTAATTCTTGTTTTCTAATATAAAAAATCATAACAAAAATATCCTACGACCACATATGTACAAATGTAATTAAATCCATGTTGATGACTAACCTGAGGGATGGCTAAACTAGCAATGGTGAGACCAGAAATAAGGTCAGATTTAAAGAGTTTGATGCTGTAATTAGGGGCCCATTGAAGCACAGGGAAGAAATATTGAGCTCCAAGGATTACTCTTCTATTAAGGGGTTGACCCTTAAATTGGCGAAGAGGGTCATCAGGGAAAAAAGTTTCCTTGAGCTTGGTGCTAAACTGCTGTAGGCAGCTCTTGTAGGGTGGTGAAACAACTTGGTGCCTTTTCGAGTCTGTGCTTGCTTCATCATCCACTTTTACTTCCACTGTGGTTTCTTCATCCATTTTCTCTGGATCCACTTTCACTTCCACCAAATCCAAATGCATGTGGCTATATCTACCTTCCATGAAAAAACTAGACTATTGGAAAGTAAGGTGCTATATATATCATCCCTTTTGATTTGAACAATGCTTTTGTGTCTCCTGAATTCACCCCATCAATTTACACCCCCATACAATTCACTACACAAAAACAAGATTGCACCATTATATATCAAACAAGATTGCAAGAGGGTAAATAAATGCAATAACAAAGTAAAAAAAATATCTTAAGTGTGGTATAAATGCTATTTAGAATTCTATGCTATGTTTTTCTGTAAACTTCTTTATGAGTGCTCAATTTTTCAAAGTAATAGTGGTAGTTAGCACACACAGTAAGTAAGCCATTGGTTGATGCTCACAAGTATACATGGTTGTCGGTCATATTTGATGGTTTCTAGATTTCGAAATTGACTTGTATTGAGGTTGAAAATGTATTCTTCACTCCCCACTCTAAAGTGAAGGGGCGGTTGTATTCAAGTTTTGAATTTTAAAATAAGTTAAATTAAAAGAAAAAATAGAATATTACATGAGAATAAAAAAGTAGAAAAATATCAAAGAATTAAAACATTTTCAGGAATAAAAATATCAAGAAATATTAAAATTTCTAGCAAACGTGATAAAATCATATAGGAATAATGTTTTAATCTGTAAAACTAATGTCTTCTAAACTTTACATGAATCCAGTTTCTTTTTTGGATTACTTCATAAAATGGTGCTAATTTACAAATTAAACATGCAACAAACCTTGCAATTATAACTATAGTGATCTTTTTAAGTAAACAATTATTTGAAATTTTTTAAAACATTTAAGAAATAATTTAATGGAAATCAACTCATAAGGAAGAGAAGTATTACCAATATATTCCCTAACATACTTGTAAGAGATGCTCTTCCTTCAACAACATGTGATTACAAAAATTTTTAATTTTTTATATATTTTACCTAATTATAGAAAATGTATTACCAAAAATTCTCTTTTAATAAAAACTTGTTCCATACATATGTTCAGAGTTTGTTTTGTCTTTTTTTTTCATTTATGAATTTTCATAATTTAATTATGTATCTCTTTAATAACTAATAACTGAATTATAAATAAAATAAACAAATAAACGCATTATAAATGTCAAATTTGATTTTCATTCATAAAGAAAAAATGCGTATAAAAAAATTTATATCTTGTTTTTATAATCTAACATATAAGATAAATTTTTTAATTTTACAATAATAACCTTAAAAAGTAATATCAACAATAATTTGTATTTGATTGATGACAAAAGATCATTTTACCTTGTCAAGATTGTTAAATTAAAAAAAAATTACTCAATAGTATGAAATACAATTTTTATAATTTGTCAAAATATTATTTTTTATATTTTTATTTTTCATTTTGATTTGTTTAAAATAAAAAGATATTAATATACATTTTCACTGGCAGTGTCTACAAATTTTAATGGTTTGGTAAATTTTTATTTTAATATAATTCATCAATTTGAATTTTTTTTCAACTTTTTGAAGTGAAAATTATTAATTAAATATTTATAATAAAAAAATTAAAATTTCACTCTATATTAATATATACAATTATTATTTTTAACATAAGATCTTAATCGTAATTGTTATTAATTATTTTAGAAATATTACGTGTACTTTTAAAAATATTTCTTTGATATAGTTTAACATTTTTAATAGGACATTAATTTCTATTATTAGTATTTATCTCACTACATTCAATTTAGGAATAGAAGTCAGCATTACTAATGTCAAATTAATGCTTCTCAAAACTTAAATTTACTTTAAGATTAATACAATAATTTTTCTATTATTGAAATTCAAATAAAAAAATTCAAAGTGATTTCATATTTTAAAACTTGTTCAAATAAACTATGAGTAAAAGAAAATAAATTGATTTGGTATTTGTTAAAAACATGCTATATCATTACTAGGTTTTTTTTACCAAATTGTTGGTCTATGGATCGTACTATTTTTATGAAATTTAATCTTTATATGTATTTCAATGGAAATTTGCTTTTTTCAAATTTACAGTAACTATAAAATATTTTCTGTATAAAAATTTAAATAATTTATAAATATTAAATAATCTAAAATTATATATATATATATATATATATTTTGAAAGTACATAATTTTAATAATAAATTAATTGAAAATAGTATAATAAAATTACGTTGCATGGCAAATTGTTTTTTTTAACAGAGGCATTGTTGTTCTTAAAACCGTTTTTGTGTTTTTTGAAGAGTTGTTCTTAAAACCTAATAATTAATGTGAATATATAAGTTGAATATTGTCCATTTTGGTTGGGCTGGATATTTTTCCTATAACACATATAGCTTATTTTTTATGTGTGACAATAAAACTTCAACATATGACTTTATAATAATTTACTTAAACTCATTACGACTTGAGTAGTTTTTAAACAATCCCTACTGTTGAATGAAATAGATATTCCGTTGGATAATAATTAGTAGGATTAAATCTAATTTCCCCTTCTATTTACTAAATTTGTAATTTTTGTTCCATATTTAAAATAAATTATTTTTTATTTTTAAAAATCAATAATTTATGAAATAAAAATTATTAATTTATGTCTATTATGTTATGTTAGAAGTATCGATTGTATCGTGTGATTCTTAAGCTTCCTACTTAATGGATTTTTAAAAAATTTAAGACAAAATGTTTTTGAAGTTAAGCTACAAAGTTTTCTCTAATTAAAAGTGACTAATAGGTTTTGAAAATACTTTTCACTTAGTCCACTATTTTTTTTAATGTTATATATACTAGTCTCTAAAACATTTTAAATACCCTTTTCAAAGTTTTTAAAACTGTTATTTAAAGTATTTTAAGAAATAATTTACATAACAACATAATTGTTAGGGACTCATTTGTCTAAAAATTTTATTCAAATATCTAACTACTAGTATCTCTAAATTTTAAATACCAAAATTGTGGCTTGGTTATTGGAAAAATGTTTTGATTTAAAAATATGAAAGTAAAATTTGTGATATAATAAAATTGTGAGATAAGTTTAAACCTAAAAAGTAATAGTTTCAAATAAAATGAAAGGAAAAAACGAATAAGGAAGAAGAGAATGAAACAAAAAACTATTAAAAAAATAAAGGGACCTTTACTTGTATTTTTGTTTCTTGTTTTTATTTTTAAAAAAATATCATCTTATTTTTATTTTATTTTTGTTTTCAAATATTTATACAGAAAATAGAAAAATAAATAAAATTATTTTTAAGTGTTTCCTACACAAATATTTAAAAATAGAAATTATATTAAAATTTAAATGATAATTTTTTAATTAAAAAGTGAAAATAGAAAATGAAAATACAAATAAGTGATTAGGTGAAAAGAGTATTAACCCAAACTCATCTCAACCCAACACTAAATAAGAGTATAAAACTTACCTTAAAAAAATTTAAAAAAAACGTGATTAGTTTGCTTTTAGTTTTTAAAAAAAATCTTTAAAATTAGTTTCTTAGAAAAAAAATTTCGAAAAAAAGAAAAAAAAATTATTTAGTAATTATTATTTAAAATTATTTTAGTGATGAAAATGAAAAAATTTATTCATATTTACAGAAATATCATTAATAAAAAGAAAAAAAAATCTCTTTGTATTTTAAGTTTTTAAATAAAAAATATAAAACTGAAAAACAAAATTACTTAAAGTTGTTTCTTTTTTTTATTTTTAATATCTAAAAAATTAAAACTATTTTTAAGAACACCAAACAAATTTTTTAATTTTTAAATACTAAAAATAATTTTATAAAAGTTTCTCTTGATTTGAGAGATACCATGAAACTCGTGTTAAGCTGCTTAGCTAGGTTTGAATTAAATTGAGGAATGATCCAATCCTAAAGACCCCTATCAACTGACTACTATTCAAAAGAATGCAACAAGGTATTCTTTGATTTTTCTATTCTCTTAATGAGATTTTTTATTATTTATTATTTATTTATTTTCCATATTGACAACATTGATTCATTTTATTTTTATGTAATTTTTTTAGTTTTTATTTTTAATGATTTTCAAATTTAAGAGAGACAAATTTCTGAAACAATATGAAGAATGTTCAAAAATATATAACAATCACAGTAAATATTTTATATGTGGTTTAAATACGTCGTTAGTAAACTATCACAAAAGTTTAAATAGCTAGATAAAAATATATAATAATTTTACATCACATTTCTAATAGCCCAAACTAATATTTCTCACATTGTTTTGTTTTGTGCAAAAGTTAGAACCAGGCTCAAAATTTTAGTTTAAAGAGCAAATAGAAGAAATTGATCATAATCAAGCTAAATAATGATTATCTGCCTAACACTGAAAATTAGTCAGTGAAAATAGAAGTAAAATTAATGTGAAGGTTAAAAATTAATTAAAGGAGTGTTTTACCTAATCCGCATCATTAGTTCGAAAATTAATCTCATGGTGACAATAATTAAGAATAAAAACTAGAATAACTCTGAGACAATACAAAAGGTATTGTGTACATTAGTTGATTCTTCGTGCATAAAATATCTTCTATGTATTGTCTACATTTTATGGAATAAGCTTCTAATTTTAAATAAGATTCGTTTTTCTTATATCCTACCAAAAGAGTTGATCGAAATAATGTCCTGAAAAACCTAACTTCATTAATTAAGCCTATGTAGTTGACATATACCTAGTTAACAGACATTATGGATGTTTAAAACTTCACTAAATACGAAAATTTAGTTCCTAAAGTAGAAGCTATTTATATCAGTTCCTGATGGTAAACAAATCACATATTTGAAATCTGAAATAAGTTCTAAAGTTAACTTCTTCTTTTTTTTATCATTTTGACCTCTAAATATATGTTCACATTATCATTTAAGTCTCATGTTTATTTTGAACTGATGTTATTATTTTTACCACTAAATACATTGTTTGACATGTTTTAGTTTCAAGAATTAATGTGGTCGGATTTTCCAATTTTCAGGATTAAAATGACCATTTATTTGCAAACTTAATCAGTTATGATCTCCATTATTCTTCCCGAGAGTATTTTAGATTTTTTTTTGTAAGAAAAATATTGAAAAAATCTAAGTATGTGGATGAGAGATAGTGACATATAAGTGAGGAACAACATTCATCTATAAGTAGTAGTTTTTGAGAATGTATGAGGTTTTATAAAAAAAATCTAAAATTTTTTAAAATACATTACATAAGGGTTTTTTTTTAAAAAAAATATATATAAGGTTACACTCAAAAATCAAATTGTAAGAAAAAATATTATTAACAAGAGGAGAATATTTATGCATAGACGAACAATGGATGTGTTTTATGTAGTGATTTAGTAAAAACAAGAACTCATTTCTTCTTACATTGTTCGTTCTCTTTATAATTGTGGGTAAAGTTATATTCTTAGTAGAAGATTCTACACTGTTACATAATGATTTTAGGGATAATTGTTTTTAATTATGAGGATTGGTGAGTGGAAATAAAGTTAGGATTCAAACTCGTCATTTGTTTGGTTTGTTGGACTCTGATACATTTATAAGACAAATAATGCATTACTCTTTAAAAATATAGAAGGTGCACTTCTAGCTATTCAATTAAGTTATTAGGTATGATGTAATGTAGTGAATGTAACAACTCATTCTTTTTGCTGAATAGGTTATAAACTGTACATTCTACTGTTAGTGCTTGTTTATCATTATTTATGTTTTATGTGGTTGTACTTTGTTGAGGTGACACCAGTTTCACTTGTGCTTAAGTTTAACTCTATATCTTAATAAAATTTTATTTATCTATAAAAAGACAAACAAGACCAAAAGAGATTCTTAAGGTAATTTAATTTAATGTTTATTAGACAAATAACTATAAATTAGCTTAAAGGAGTTATGAGTATCTAATTTCTATTAGGAGAATTGCTGGTGGCTACAAAGTTTGTTTATAATCAACCCACCCCCATATTTTAATTTCAACTCCATCATTTCTCACTTTTACAAAACCCCTTAAGCAAAAGTTACATTCTTGATCTAGTAATAAAGTTTACATGAAAAGGAGAATAGAAGAAAAAAGTTGTGGATTCAAATGTATCTAGTAACAAAATTAATACACTAAGAACTAATGTTTTTGTATAAAAAATTCATGTTAAGGTATCAAAGCTCTAATTTAAAGTTTTTTGCACAATTCAACCATGTGAGGAATGTTGCAAGTTCCAATTGGAATGCCATTAAGTTTCTACTTCCTATTTTGGATTATTTCTAGAATGTAGCAAGCCTATATTATATTCTTGGAAAAAAATTGTTTTTAGTATTTATACTTTAATCAATCTTTCTTTAGGTTCTTATACTTTCATATCTATAGATTTAGATATGAAATACTAGGATTCTAGTCAATTACCCTTTTCCCTTTCCGGGTTGAAAACTCAACCAACACACACCTAATCAAGGTGAAAGGGGGTAATATGATATATTATGTGGTTAGAACTATAGTTTAGTTAAATCTTAAACTTTGAACTAATTATGTTATGAACATTTTTTAAGAATTAAAAATAATTTAATTTGTATTACGTTATGGGAATAGCAAAATCTGTGTTTGTTTTCACAGTGGAAATATACGTTTGCAGCAAAATGGGTTTTGCAAAAGCATATTCATCCTTACTTTTGAAAAGAGATTTGTAAACATATAAATTTGAACTTCGTGTAAAAGAGTTGAATTTGAAACCAAACATGCTTAAAGTATCATACATATGAATGAAAAGGAACCTAATTCCTTAACCGTGACATTTTGAAATTGACTTAACAATTCGTGTATATAAGAAGAAATTCAAAATTAAACTACGTAAAAACACATTATTAAGATGACAAAATATTAAAATTGTTCATAAAAATTATAGATATAACCATCTTGTTTAGATTTAGAACTCACCTTTTTGTTGTATATCACTGTTGTTGTCAACTTCTAAATCTTCAAATAGAAACATTGTTTCATCACCCCATTAGTAACAGAGGCCATCAATGGTGACAAGTTTCAAGTTGTTCTCCTTGTTAGATTTTTAATATTTGGCATAAGATCATAATGAAAGGAAGAGGAGCAAAAGGTGAGCAAGAGAATGAAGGCCAAAGTTGCTTGGAGGGTTAGAAGGAAGGAGATTTTCTGTAACATTTTCTTTTGAGTAATTGCATGTCATTCATGTTTTCTTCAAGATTGCACCACACAAATTTTCCTTGACACTAGAATTTTATTTGATTGAGCATGAAGTCATTCTCTGTCCAAGTTTTTTACCACACATATTTTTTTCTGTTTTTTGCATTGGATATTCTGATCTTCTAAATTAAGGGGAGATGGGAAGGAGAATCCATGGGAGGGAGAATTTTGAGGGAGTTTAAATTATTATTTCTTTTTTATTTATAACTTAAATTGAATTTACTTTTTCATTACAAACAAGATGGTGGTTAAGAATTAAGATTAAATCAACTAAATCCTTTAAAAGGAAATTAACAAGCTTTTTGTTCACATCCTACATTTTGTTTCTTTTCTTTTAGATAATGTTCCATGGAACCATAACATACATATTCGTTTGAGCAAAGCAACAAAAACTCAAAAAAAAAAAAAAAATCATCCACACAATTTAGTAGTGATTTTTTTTTTTTTTTTAAAGTAGGAGTGTTAAGACATCGCCATAGAAGAAATCTCTACTATGTCGATACCCAACCCCTGCTAATATCATTTGTAGCCCACTCAAAATAACATTAAAATAAAATGGAAAATGAAACAAAGGGGAGTAGAGGAAGATCCATAGAGATTATACAAAACGAAAATTAGGCAACATATTCCTTTTACGAAGGAGATCACAATACCTATCTCAGCATTGAACTCAATCTAATTAGTGGCCCCAAAAGAAGCTAAAAGATTAACACACTTATTGCTACGAGTGTTCGTAGTTCGGTTTAATATGATTTTAAGTCTAAAATTAGTCTGAAGTAAACTATAAAAATTGTGGAGTGTGATTTGGTTCGGTTTAGATTTATTATAAAATTTGAATTAAATCAAATCAATCTTTTGCGGTTTGGTTTGACTTGGTTTTGTGATTTAAAATTTCTATTATTAAGTATTAAAAAATACATTGAAAAAAATTATTTCTAAAATTGTACAAAAATTTAGTTACGCCGGGCAAAATTATATAAAAGAAGCAACAAAAGTATAAACAATCAATTCATTTAAACATTATATTCTATTGGTTATTGTCAAATTGTATCCAACGAAATTAAATCAAATAATTTTGTTAAAATATTTATTTATCATCTAATTCATATTAATTAAAAATTTTAATTAATTATTAAGTCAAAACCTTATAAACTTAGAAAATAATGAGTAATTGCATATGTCTTCTTAGGAATTTGCTAAAATAACAAAGAATAAGTAGTTTGGTTTTATTTGATTTGGTGTAGTTTCAACATTTCAAGCTGCAAACCAAACGAAACTATGCGGTTTGGAAATTATAAAAATAAATCACTCAAAACTAAAACAGTTATTTGCGATTTTTGGTTTGGACGGTTCGATTTTCAATTCAGTTTGGTTTGATTTTAAACACCTCTTTATATTCCTCTTGATACAAAACATCTCTACCCAATTCGTGTTTTATTTTGTGTTCTCATCCATTGAGAAAGATCAAGTTATTTAATGAGTTACATAAAAAATTAAAAAATATATATAAAAATCACATAACATTTCTTGAGCAGAGATACATAAAATAAAACACAAATTAGAGATAGAGGATTTTTATCCTATCCCCATCTACATATGTTGGAAGAGTTAAAAAACATGCCACATAATTTTATATAGTTAGGCAAATGAGCACAAAGCCTCTAAGGAACTATAAAGGGCTTGGAGAATGTAAGGACGCCCAAGCTAAAAATGACTTTTTAACTAAAGCACATTCTATTCACGCTTAGTTGCTAACTCATAGCTAAAACCTCAGCATAGAATGCAAATTGTATCCTTACAAAAGATTCTAGACTGGCTTTACTCTAATGTGAAGTCATGTCTACAACAAGTTATTTAAGTCATTATCTTAAATTTCTTGCTTAATAAAGTGATAATTATAAAAGTTTAATTAGTATTTACTTATAGTATAAAAGAATATAATGCTGACATCTAATCACATTTTAATTTATATGTTTTTAAATTATTAATTGATAAAGTCGACAAGTTTATCATAAATTAAAAGTTGTAACAGTACATACTATCACAATCCTTAATTTATGGTAAATTTATTGACTTTACCAAGTGATACTTAAAAGTCATATAAATGTAAATAAAGAGATATAATCGAACACTAGTGTAAAAATCTTTTACATTGTCAGTGTATACTAATTAAACTCTAATAATATAATAATATTATTTGATAAGAGATAAATATTTAATGATTAAATGTTAAATAACTTTAAATTGGGATGAAATCCT
This sequence comes from Psophocarpus tetragonolobus, assembly GCA_037954015.1. Taxonomy (NCBI): domain Eukaryota; kingdom Viridiplantae; phylum Streptophyta; class Magnoliopsida; order Fabales; family Fabaceae; genus Psophocarpus; species Psophocarpus tetragonolobus. Next base: position 38,077,782 of record CM075690.1, on the reverse strand, counting down.
CTGTCCCAAATTGGTGTATCATTCCCTATCATAACAAATCAATAAACATCATCTCATTTAATAACTTTTCTTTTATATTTTACATAAATCATTAAATGACATGATGTTTATTGATGAGTTGGAAGAGGGGATGAAATATTAATTTAGGACAAAGGATTTCGTTTCCTTCAAATTTTTGCGTTAGGTTAAATAAAATAAAAGGTTTACTTTTGAGATAAAATTTTCTAAGCTATTTTAACATCCAACAATTTATACGCCTAGATAGCAACCCTTTAATTATTTATATTTCTCTCTTATCACATCAAATATCTATTATATTGAGGGGGTGCCCATAACACATTTTCTCATGAAAATTGTTGATCCATTTGTTTACGCTTCCAAAATACAGGCAAAGGAAAATGCAACAACTATTTTACAGTATAACCAAGGATTGATGAAATCTATAACAGGTTGGAATCGCAAAATTTATAACTCAGGTTGAAATCTATAACCAAGGATTGTTGAAACCCTAAATCTATAACCAAGGATTGTTGAAACCCTAAATCTATAACTCATTCCATTAAAATTATTCAAATCAAATTAGGTTGGAATCGCAAAACTTATGCTCTAAACCCCCAACCCACTTATAAAATGGGTTAAGTAAGATCGGGTTAATTAGATTGAATGATTTAAAAAATATTTTTTAAAAATTGAAATTTCTAAATATTTTTTTGTTATATTTTTTAGAATAATTTATTTAATAATATACAATATAATTATTGTAAAATAAAACTGAATAAAAAATTATAACTACAATTAAAATAAAACAAATTAAAATCAACAGACTGATAAAATGTTATTAAAATTTGTGTCATAAAACATAATATATTGTTATCAATCCAAATAACAATAGTAATCTAAAACTAAAGTAAAAATAATAGTGCAGGCAATATGTTGAACAATTATACAATCTCATGTAATATATTATACATTGAGTGGGTTAGATTGAATTAAATTTGAAAATTCAAACCTGTTACTTAATCTATAAGTGATTAGGTTTATTGGGTTGGATTAGATCTTACCCAATGGCTAGAAAAATCCAAACAAATTTGTTGAGAATTTGAATTAAAATCTACCCTAAGTTGAATTAACATTACTCTTTTAAAAGTTTTTCTAAATTCTTATTTTATCCATGATTTCTTCTCTTTTCTCTCTCCCTTACATAATTTTTTTCACTCTCACTCTCTATTCACCTTATTCTTTTGTCTCTTCCTCTTTCTCTTCTCTCATTACCTCTTGGTTAATATATACATGTAGTATAATTTTTTTATTTTTTATTTTTTTAGTATAGTAATTTAATTTCTTATTTTTTTAGTATAATAATTTAATTAATTTTTAGTGTATTTAATATATTATTTTTAGTATAGTGGTTTAATTTATTAATTTTCATTATAATAAATATATGTTTATTATATTAATTTACTTAATGAATTATGTGTTTAGTATAGTTATTTAATTAAATATTTTATTAGTGTAGTTTAATTACATGTAGCATAGTTATTTAATTTCTTATTTTTTTAGTATAGTAATTTAATTAATTTTGAGTGTATTTAATTTATTATTTTTAGTATAGTGGTTTAGTTTATTATTTTTTATTATAATAATTACATGTTTATTATATTAATTTACTTAATGATAGTGTTGTCAAAATGGGCTCAGTCCGGTGGGCCAGCCTTGCCCACCATGGGTTCAAGCTAGGCCGGGCTGGAAAAAATTATGATTTCACGAAACGGACTGTCTTCTGTGGCCTGACCCATCCAACCCACGAGTTAGGTGGGTTCGGACCGGACCGAGTTAGCCCACAACCCACCATATGACTTGTTTTTAATTTTTAATTTTAGTAACACACAATCTCTTTAAACTTTTAAAATTTTATTTTTGTATGTTGAAATTGAATTGTTGATGAATAATGACATTGATCCATTCAGACTATGTTTGGAAGAGATCTTTTAATTAGATTATATGCAAAAATGATTTGAATGTTGTTGATTTATATTATTTATAATTTGTATGTTGTTTAATATTATGTATATGTTAGGTATTCTTTTTAGATTTTAAACTTATTTATGTATTTATAATTTGCATCTTTAAACTTAATTGCATATTTATAATTTATATTTTTTTATAAAAAAGTCTCACTTAAAAAAAATAGAAACTATTTTTTTTTTGTAAATATGGTGGGTCAACCCACCTAACCCATCATGGTGGGTTAGATGGGTTAGACTGGATTGTATAACTAGTTATCTTTATGCTTGGTGGGTCGGGCCAGCCTACCTCATCTAACCCACAACCTGCGGTGGGTCAACCTGTGTGGGCCAAGCTGATCCATTTTGACACCTCTACTTAATGAATTACTTGTTTAGTATAGTTATTTAATTAAATATTTAGTTAGTGTAGTGTAGTATAATTATTTAATTTATTAATTTTTTTAGTAAAGTAATTTAATTTCTTATTTTTTTAGTATAATAATTTAATTTCTTAATGAATTATGTTTTTAGTATAGTTATTATTTTCTTATCTCTCCTATTATCTCCTGCCACACGTTGTCAGAGAATAAAATACAAATTGCAAATTTTTTTAATCTTTGGCAAATCATTGCGGAAGAAGAAAAAATATGCAAAATTATAAATTAAAACAAAAAGTCAATATGATTATTGGATAATTAATTATTTATAATAATATTCAAATTGAAAAAATTTAAATACAGTATTCAAAGAAAAAATAAAGTCAATATTAAAGAAAACAAAGAGAAAATAAAATATTATAAAAAAATATTTCAAGCACGTTTATTTAAACGAAGAAAAAAAAACACAAAAAATGACAACTTATTATTTTTGTACTTCTTTTCCCTTTTGTGACTTCTATTTTAAATAAAATATTAGAAAATATCTCAATTTATTTTCAAATATAAATTAAAATAATTAAAATTTTAAATAACTTTAACTATAAAATTAAAAAAAATATTTATTTCAAATTTCAATTTTTTAGTTATTTATAACAATATTTATTTCAAATTAAAAATAATAATTAAAACAATATTTATTTCAATTTTCAATTTTTAAATTTAAAATAATAATTAAAACAATATTTATTTCAAATTTAAAAATTCAAATTTTAAAATAAATTTCACACATAAATAAGGAAATATTAAATATATTTATATGTTAATTTTGTCAAGAAAATATTAAACATATTTATATATTAATAAATTATAAAGATAAAAAATTTATTAACTACTAATTAAGTTCTTCTTTAAACTTGTACTTTATAAGAGTTATAATAATATTTATCTGAAACAATCGTGTATTGAAAACTAAATCTCAAAATTAATAATTAAATGGATAATTTCACATTAATTGAACACTTTTTAATTTTTCTTTTAAACAAACAATAAAAAATATAAAAAAATTAAAATTATTTTACTTCTCTGGCGATGTACTGTCGGAGAAGTAAAAACAAAAAGATATATTCATCTTTTTTCACCAATAGATGAGAATTGAAGTTTGAGTAGGTGTCAATTGAAAAACTCAATTTATTTAGATAGATCTATGTCAGATTGGTCTATTAAGTTACCTAATCCAATGAACACTTCTATTAAAAAAATGAATCGTCATCAAATTGATCAAGATACTAATTCAATTGGATTTAAACTATAGTTAGATTGGTATTAATAAATAATAATAATAATGAAATTAGATAAATATATTAATTAAATACAATATTATAATTTTACAACACTTAATTAAGATTAAAGTAAAACGTCCTTTTTTCTCAAATTACACATAAAAGTCTAAATAAAATATATCCTAATAGTTACGTTTAAATTTTAATAATTAATAAAGTATTGTAATATTCATTAACAATAGAAAACTTACATTTAAAATAAAAATAAAAAATTATATTGAGAAATTAGTGTAAATTGATATACACGAGTAAAATATAATTTTAAAAGTTTCTAAAGTAATATATTACCTATTTTTTATATTTATAAATATGTATTTATATTTATCTTTAATTTTGTATATTAAAATTAAAAAAAAATATTAAAAATATTTTAATTAGAGATCGATTCAACCGATTTTTATGACTGTATTTTACTGATTTGTTATCGATTTTCACCAGTTTTGTATACTAATTGAATCAGTCAACCAGTTTTCACTTGAACTAGCTGATTTATTACATGACACATGTTCTCCTCTTTTTCAATCCCTAACATTTTTATTCTACTTTTGGAGGATTAATAATCATATTTAATTGATGTTAATTTACTACTACAAAATACAATGTATGAGATCAATTTTGAAGGTTAAGATAATGAGGTAAATTTTACAAATGAAATATTATGTGAATAAAAGAAAATTTATTAATTAGTTCTTAAAGGAAAATTTGTATAAGTGTTTAAGGGGTGTTTTACGTTGATGAAGAGATTACTGGCTTGAGGGAAAGATGATGGTATGACGTAAGAGATGTTTAACACTGCTGAATGATGAGAATGTGAGTCAAATCAAATAAACATTTCCATTATGATTCGCTTGAGGGAAAGATGATTTATGAAAATTATAATTTTAAGGCTTTCCCAAGTGAAATTTAGAAAACTATAATTTTCTCTTAGCCTTTTCCACAAAAAACATTTCTAAGGACGGGGCATAAATCGAAGTTTCTCAAATGTAAAAAATTTTAAGGCTTAAATATGTTACGAGTGCATGATATATTAACGAATTTTGAGTTGAATTTTCAATAAAATTTTGCTTTGTGTTAAGATGCTCGTAAATTTTGTATTTTGTTTTAGGTTTTAATATATTTTAGATAATATTTAAAATTGTTTTAAAATACTTTAATTCATAGTATCCCCTCCCAACATTTAACATCTTGAAAATAATGTTATTTTATTTTAAACAAATTATAGCAACATTACTCTAACTTTTATCAAATTACATATAATTTATTTTTTTTTACTTTTTCAAATTATTTTTTTTAAAATTTAAATTTTTTAATTTTTTTTTTAAAATTTAAAAACATTACACGAATATCTTAAAAACATTATGCTAACATTTTTCGAACTTTATATTAACCCTCTGTGAAGGTATACGAAAGTAATGATCAAAAGAGTCCATTTACACTAAACTTTAAGGAATATGGTATCTTTAACTTTCTACAAGGGAATGTGCATCAGAAACTTGTGCAAATATAAACTATGTTTGTTTTATCATCATGCTGCAATTTCTGCTTTCAACTTATTGACTTTAGCATATGCATTGCTTTGGCGTTTTGTCATTCTCTTAAAACAATTTTTAGAATTAATATGGTAAAATCATTTTCTACGAAAGTAAAAAAGGAAAAAAAATCCGATCCTTATCATGGGATAAACATCGTTTTGCTATGATAAGAAATGTTTACAGACTTATGATCTTCGCAAGTAGCTTGTTTGAACCAAATATACTAAAAACTGCTTGGAAATCAACTTCAACAATTGAATTAACAAGCAATAGGTAGTTCCCATTTAAGTTGAGACTACAATGCATGCGAGGCAAATCTAGTAAGAACCAGCAAATGACAAGGGTAGTTGGGTACATTTCAATTTAATTGTCTAAACTGTAAAATCTTACTATGATTGGTTTTATGCAAATCCTATGCTAGTCTTGTTGCTTCATCTTCTATTTCTTTTTAACTTTTTCTTATATATTCTGCAAATTTATAAGCTATGTGACACAATTGTGTGTGACTCTTCTGTAATGGTAGATGATTGTCCTTTCATTGTTGATGAAAGTGAAGCTACAGCCTCTCCAACTGTCAAGAAAAGGTTATCTGCTCGAATGAAATCATTAGCTTCATCTGCTCTTTTCAGCTTTTCTATGACTTCAGCAAGAGGATTAACCAACACAAGCTGTCACAACTCAAATGAATTAGTTATGATTGAGATTTGAAACACACACACACACATATATATATATATATATATATATATATATATATATATATATTATAAGTTTGTTAGAGATTAGTATTCTTGCCTCAACACCCTTATTTTCCAGCATTGTTTTCAACTCCTTGAAAAGCGAGATTCCACTTGTGTCAATGGCACTAACAGCTGAAAATTTCAGATTGTGATACTCATTATTTTTTCTAATTGAATGATTCTGAGGCAAGTAAGTAGATGAAATATGATCAATGATAAGCATACATAACTAGTTAACTAATTTTAGCTTAATTATTTCATTGTATGAAAATTCAGTCTTATAAGTGGCTTTTTACACCTCAACCTAATAATTAATCAAAGTAGATGTAGCATGGAACTTATATTAAGATTACAGAAGGATTTCATTAGTTAAGCTTGTCTTATGTTCTTGCCTTTTAGGTTCAATAATCCATTAATAAATAATAAAGAACTTGGGGAAACAAAATGTTTTATCATTAAAGAAGTGATTCCAACAATTATTAATCAAATTCCATACTGTAATAAAAAATATCTGTTACCTGACATTTCCAATATTAAGAATCGAAGGCTTAATTGTTCTTTTATGTTGTCTTCTTCTTCTTCAATCCATCGCAGCGTTCTAACATAATATATGCCATTAGTTAATTTACAGAAAGGGCAATATCTTTGCACCAGAAAGAAATTCACTTCATGAAATTTACAAAGATCAATGAAACTAACCTCTCATTGAGATATGTGATATTAGCAAAATTGATGGGAGCCTCAATGCTTAAAATAAGAAAACCAGGTATTTTCATAGCTTCCTTATATTGATCAAGATTTCTGTATATGTCTGTTCCTGGTATCTTCCCCAGCAATACTGTTTTTGGCCTTGTAATTTGAAAGAGTATTTTGAAAGTTGATAACCCAACCTAAGAAGTAAAATTCACATTCGCTGTCACTAAAAAAGAGCTATATATTTTATTTTACCTTTATTGTAGCCACTCCTTTTCTTAAAATGCAAATATATAATTATGAAAAACATTTGCTCCTGTTGAACAAGGACTACAAAAAGATTATGAGTAGCTACAAGTGGCAATGTAATTAAAATCTTTGTCTGAATGCCTATATATAAAAAAAAAATCTTTGTCTAAAAAAATTAAAATATTGTTGTAGCCTTCTAAGTATTGTACATAAGACAAATTCATGACAAGAAAAGTGCTACCGAACTCTAAAAATTTTTTTTTTAAAATTCTTTCTATAAGCAACTCTCTTTTAAGACATTATGGGATCACATTAAAATAATATTTTAATGTCAAACCACCTATGTAAAACCAAATCGGAGATGCTCTAGAATTTATTAGAATTGATTATAGAATCATCAAGGAAAGAAGGTGAAACCCATACAAATTGTTAGTGTCAATCAATTCTAACCAATCATACCAAGAGTTTAGTTTGAAGAGAGTATCTAAGGTGGTTTCTCTGGCACTCCATTCTGAATCTCAATTTGAGCTTTATTAGTAAAAATTGAAGAAGAAACAAATGAACTTACAGCGAGAGCAAGACCTCCTTGGACAGAGATGAAGAGAACACCCAAGAAAGCAGTTAACATCACAATGAAATCAAATTTGTCTATCTTCCAAATGTTACAAGCAGCAGGGAGATCGATGAGGCCAATTACTGCAGTGACTATGATTGCTCCCAACACAACATTAGGTGTGTATTGGAACAATGGCATCAGAAAAAGGAGTGTTACCATGACTGTCACAGACATCACCACATTTGACACAGCTGATTTTGCACCTGCATTGTTATTAACAGCTGACCTAGAGAAAGCACCTGATTTCATAGTTTAAAAAGATTAGTCTTATGCTTCATTAAGTTTCAAGAAAAAACTTTTCTAAAGGTTTTCAGGTCATAAAGAAAAACCTGTTGTAACATAGCAGGAAGTGAAGGAGCCAACCATATTCATAAACCCAATTGCCATCATTTCTTTATTTCCATCCACTTTGTAGTTTTTGAGAGCTGCAAAAGTTCTTCCCACTGCAATACCTTCCTGTTAAGAAAAAAATCATTTATCTATTATTATCATAAAACCAGTTTTTATGAATAAACATCATGTGGTAACGCTTATTCTATAGGAATATTATTAATACACTTTATAATATATTCTTTTAACATGTTATAGTGATAAGACTCATTATTATTTAATGGTACATATACAAAGAATATTTTTAAAAAATATATTAAAAAGTATACTTTAAACATTTTTATTAGAAAATTATTTTAGATGGTTGCAGTTTTATTGAAGGACTAAAATATTGAAAAAATTAAAGAAAAAAAGGAAAAGAAAATGTTAAGCTTACAGTGAGGGACAAAATGCCAGTGATAAGTCCAGTTTTCATGACTAGACCTAGGTGAGTTCCTTGAAAGCACAACATATTCCATGATGGAGGATTTATTCCTTGTTGCAATTTTCCAATCTAGCAAGAAAACAGATAACAGTACATTTGTTTTGCTATTTAGTTGAGAAGATATGTGGTTCAAAAACTCCAAGTGCTAGATTGATGATGATTTCAAAAGAAAATAATAAGAGTTGAAATAGGAATAATGAATTACCACACTGATGCCATGATTTTGAGCCTTAATAGCAAAAACTAAGAGAGTAGAAAGGATGACAGACACAAGTGGAGCTCCAGCTGAGACCCAGAATAGCTTTGGTTTTTTTATGCTCTGCATGCATATTTAGGAGTTAGTCAATACAACCCTGCATTCATTGTGAGAGAATTTGTCTATAAATCATAAATATATTTATGTCATTTTATTTTTTCTAGTAACGAGTATATTATACCTTTAATTTTTAACATTTTAAACAGTTTTGAGTTAAGAAATTTTTTATTTTTATTTACAAAGTCATTGATGGTTATTTTTCTTTACGAATAAAAATAAACTAATTATTATGAAATATTTTAAATCCCAACAATTAATCTTTAATTATAAACTAAACTATAATTTATCTCCTAAAATATATTTTTCTCATTTTATATTGTCCATGCACGTGCAGATACATCTACATATATTATAAATTAAGTTTATTAATATAATAATATGTTTACTTTATCAACCAATTAAAAATCATCTTAGATAACTTTTGAAGTAAATATTACAAACATTAAAAATTTATTATGCATATTTATTTCTAATCGGTTGATATAGATATAAAAATTACATTTTCAACTCATATTTTATCTTTTTTATATTATTATTTACTTATTAAGTGTATTGAGTCAAATTCATTAATTTACATATACTTATTTCTTTTTCTTCTTGTTAAAGATTGATATTTTTATAATAATTTTTTTTCAAATAAATAACATATTAAGTATTTTATAGGCTTTTATGTAATTAAATGTTTTATTTTATTTATTATTTTATAAAATATTAAAATAATTACTAAATAATATTATAATCTGTTTAAGATATTTGTTCATTTTAGTCAACAAAGCTGTCAAATTTTTCTATAGTATTTCTTATTTGTCAGGTGAAAAAAAAATATTAAATGGTTTTATGTAATTAAATGCATATATTTTAATAGTTTTATAAATTGTTAAAATAATCAACCAAAAATATTGTTAGATTACGCATATCCCAACTACTATCCTTAGGTAGCTCCTAACAATTATTTTAGGTTTTAGTGCTATTAAATGCATTTATTATTCATTTAATACTTATAAATTTTAAAATAATTAATAAAATTATTGTAGCATAAATAATATAACTAAAATTTAATATTTTTTAATACATACTTTGCATTTTATGTGACGAGACATCTAAGCAATATTCAAATATAATTGATTAGAGAAATAAAAAACATATTAAAATTTATATTTTTATGAAATTTAAAAATTATATTCCTTAATATATATGGTAAAATATTAACACTATATAAAATAAATAAATAAATAAATAAACTATTTTCATTTCAAGAACATTAAATATTTTTAGATTTTAATACCATTAAAAGCATTTATTTTTATTTAATATTTTATAAAACATTAAAGAAATTAAGTAATAAACTATTTTGGAATAATTAATTTCTCTAAGATATAACCAATATTTTGTGGGATAATTAATCTCTCTAAAATATAATAAGTAAAACATATTTCTGTCAATTTATTATACAACATAAATCCATTGATTTTGTTTTCTTTATTACCCACTCTTCCTAAGGTTGTGCATATCCGTGCAAACACATAAACCACTTGTTAGTATTTCTTATTTGTCAAGTGCAAAACATATTAAATATTTTTTAGATTTTAATTTCATTAAAATAATTTATTTTATTTAATATTTTATAAAATATTAAAATAATTAATAAAAAATAACGGCATAATTAATCTCTACAAGATGTTATACTTCTTATATTTTTCAAGGGAAGGATGTATTGAATATTTTTAATATTTTAATTAATTTTTTTTATGTAACGTTTTATAAAAATTAAAATATTAATAAAAAAATACTAGGATAATTAACCTCTCGTGTAAGAGCATCTTTATCCTAAAAATTTTAAATACTCATTTTTAAGGATCTTAAAAATATTAAATAATTTTTATATTATTTATTATTTCCTGTAAAAGATATCCATATTGTTCGTAATAAACACCAATTATGTAAAATATTGGTGAAACTATCAATACACGCAAAAAATTCTCAGTCTAATACTTTTTATATTTTTCAAGTGAAAAGACATTAAATATTTTTAAGATTTTATTTAATTTTATGCATATAGATTAGAATTAAAACAAATCAAATCAAATAAATAAAAAATAAAAAATCTATAAATAAAAGAGACATTAATTAATAAAAAATCCAATTCTCCAATTAATGAAAAATTATTGTGGATAACTAATTTAGGTAAGATATATTTCTTATCTATCTATATATAGAATATTTCTTACATATTAAAAATACTATCAATAATACTATTAAATTCATTTATAATATATATATATATATATATATATATATATATATAGAATATTTCTTAGATATTAATAACATTTCTTATCTATCATATATAACTAATTTAGGTAAGATATAACGTATATAGAATATTTCTTAGATATTAATAACATTTCTTATCTATCATATATAACTAATTTAGGTAAGATATAACGTATATAGAATATTGCTTAGATATTAATAATACTATTAAATTCATTAAAAAATAATGAATAAAAAAAATATGAAATACTTAATCTCTCTAACGTAGTCGTACGGTGTACGGGTTCAGGGTATTAAGTATTAAGGCAGAAAGGAGTAGTCACCACACTTAAGGCAGTGAATGAATGAACAGTGTCTGTGTGGCCCTAAGGTGTAAGTGTAATTCTGAGGCTGACCCAGGTGTTTGATAATTGGTTTATGTGAAACTATTATGTAATACACTAATACTACTAGTTAATGGTCTTGTCTTATTTCTTGGAAGTTAATCACTTCGTAGAAGCGACCAAAGTTGTAGTTATATGTGTGAGAGATCTAGTAAGACAAAAAAAAGTATAAATAAAGAAATGAGAAAGATAAAGAAATTATTGAAGAGTTTACATACAACGTGTCTTGCTAATAGTAGTAGCACTAAGAAGCAAATCCCCATCAATATTGTTTGCCATGACCACTGCAGAAAACTTTTTGTAAGAAAAAACATAACTGCAGAAGTGAAGTCAATTTTAGCCTAAAGACAAAGAAGTGAGACCACTACTACTGGAATGAATTCTGTGTGCTCTTGTGTCTTGTGTGTAAAATCTAAGGTAACGAGTAACCTCACCTCATGTACGCGGTGAAAAACCGAAGTCATAACAGGAATCAGCCCCATCTGATTAGTGAAATGTGTGATTCCCAGCAGGCTCTTGAGCTGTTGCAGTGAGACAATAATAGCAGCTCCAGCCATGAACCCAATAAGGATGGCCTTTGAGAGAAAATCAATAATAAATCCTAACCTGAAAAAAATTGCAAAATACTTTGTCTTATTATTACCTGAATGATTCTTCATTCTTGCACTTTTTTAGATTGCAAAAAATAATTAAAAATTGCATGATATGGAAAGGACTAATTACCTTAGGATTCCAAGAGAAGCTTGAAAGAGACCAGCAAATAATGTTGAAGTGAAAGCTAGCTGAAGAAACAGAACCGGGTCTGCTGAAGGAGACACTTCCTGCCTCAGCATGGATCCCAACACAAGAGAAGCAATAGAAACAGGTCCTACAGCAAGGTCCCTTGAGCTTCCGAGAACAGCATAAACAAGAGGGGGAACAAAACTAGAATCTGAAATATGGAACACAAGACCAATTATTTACAACACATAAGCATGTGACATAAATCAGCAAAAACTATGTAGATAAATCATCACACTCACAAAGTCCAACAATTGGAGGAAGGTTTGCAAGCTTAGCATAACTGATTCCCTGAAAAACAAAAGTCCGTAACTGATCAAAGAAGAAAATTAAGAATAAAGATATATCAGACTCAGAACAGGATTGTTTCCAGTGAAGAAATCAGTAGAAAACTTGACAAACCTGAGGAATGGCCAAGCTAGCAATAGTGAGGCCAGCAACAAGGTCAGATTTGAAGAGTTTGAGGTTGTACTTAGGACCCCATTGAAGAATAGGGAACACATATTGAGCACCAAGTATTAGTTTTCTCTTAAGAGGTTGTCCCTTGAATTGACGCAGAGGATCATCAGGGAAAAAGGTTTCCTTGAGCCTAGCCTTGAGCTTGTGTAAGGTACTTTTGTGGGGTGGTGGAACAACTTGGTGTACTTCCATGGACATTTCTATGCAATGAGAATGCATAGTGCAGACATTAGGCTCCATTTGAAGAGAACAGAACTAATTAACAGAAACTAAAGGCTTAGCTTCTTCTTGTGGTTTGAGCAATGATGCCTTTTATGTGAAGCTCCTAGACCTACCCCAGTAAAGAACACGTCTTCAAAACCGCTATAAAACAAGATGGCACCTATGTCAGCAAAAGTACAAGAGGATAACAACAACAAATATAAGTTGTAATTTCAGAAATCGTAACACGAGAAGAGATAGCAAGAGCTGTGCCTCCTGTAGTGGGCATACTATACGGTTCAGCTAATATTCTACATTCTACACATTCTCCTCACAAATTTGGACACTAAATTTTTATCAGCCAGAAAATTCTGGACCCACAGTATTTGTTCATACCATAATACTATCATTTCTAAGAGACTCTGCTTAAGTAGAAGAGTGAAATCCTTAAATCAACACTTGCAACATTCAACTTTCACTCAAGCATTACTGACATAAGGAACATCATTAGCAAAATGATTTTGGCTCACAAATTCGTACTGACATGACGTAGTTCGTAGATGTGTTTAGTGTTTACGTGCTATCATTGCTTAGAGTTTTGGTTGGTCTCAACAATTGCCGTATCTAATGAAGAGTTTTTACTTTGTATTTATCAGCATCTTAGCACAATTATTGGGACCATACAAATTAAGCTATTTGATTGGATAATTTTTACGTGTGAACATACCTTTAGGCTTTGTTGGTTGCAAGAAAGGAAAATGAAGGTATGATCAAAGAAAATGAAAGAAATAAATAGAATTGAAATTAAAGTTCTTGAATTGAGAAAAAAATTATATGAAAAGAAAAGAAAATTATAATCGAGATTGATTATAGTTACAAACTTGTCCATATATCTATCATTAAATCTATGCAAATAAAATAAGATAAATTTTAGATTATGAATTTTTTTTTACTTTTCTTTATGTATATCTTAAGTGGAAGGGAAAATAGGTGCAACCCACCAATTGGTGATATCTTTTCTTGTTAGGGCATCTCCAATGGAAGTAACATATTTAAGTTGATTTATGCTTTAAAAATTGTGTTAAGTGGTCTTCATAGTGTCACATTAGTATTAAGCAACTCAAACATAAATTTACTTTGAGAAACTATGAGAAATTCATCTTTCATTTTTTTTCACTCATAATTGTTGTTCTTACCAGAGTTTAACAGAACTCGTAGTCTCTCAGACTTGGGTGTCAAAGTCCCTTTAAATCTTACCTTCAACATTGACAATCTCGGTCGAGTCCAAAGTCCCATCAGCCCAATGTACTACATCATTCCTTTGTCCTTCTTTGATAATAGCTTTTCGTCACTAATAAACGATGTTGAAGTAAGGTTGGCATTCCATAATGATGTCACTTCAAGGGTCATAGAGCAATGATCTAGCCTCGCCACCCTCTCCTTATGGTAATGATATATCCTGTCCCTCTCACCCCCTCCTTATGGTAATGATATATCATTTGTCTCTCCCCCCCCCCCTCCCCCGAGAAATGGAAGAAGCTACAAGAGATCAAAATCATCATTAGCACATAACAACACAAACCACTGGCAAAGCAAAAAACCAAGGAACAATGTTTACCAAAACCACTTGGCACAACGGGTGACAAGGTCCTCTCCTCTACCTGCGCCGCTAAGCCTTAAGCAGCAGGAGTGACACCAACCCTAGCCGAGGAGCCACCACTCAAAAACTCAGTCCTCATGCCAACAAAGATACCTCGGGGCTCATCCTACTTCTCACCAACTCGGGCCTTCTTCGGCTTGGGTGAAAGAGTAGAGGCATTCTTCCTTTTACCCCCCCCCCCTCCTCCTCCCCTCTTCCTCGTCATCTCCTCGAACACCTTCGTAGCCTTCTCCTTCTCAACGGTTGAAACATTCTCCTTCATTGCTTTTAAGTTAAAACCTTTTCATGATAACTGCTAAAAACACAAGAAATTGGTTACCTCACCGAATAAAAACCGAACAAATGCCACTAAAGAAGGCAAATTAGGACACTCACTATTCAATGACTTATTTATGTTCACAATGTAATCCAAATCTAGCATGGCCTTTATATCCATCCTCCGAGGAAATTCATTAATGATGGCTATATTGTGCAAATCCTTTGCCGACAATATCTCTTTAGATCGCGACTTAAACCGACATGGCTTCTCCTACTAGTATAGCAGAAACCGAGGACTCACCACATTCTCCTTGAAGAACAAGCTCCATCAATCCTCATAACACGGGTTTGAACGAACTTTGAAGAAGTTATACTTGAAGTTTTTCTAAGAAGTGTTCAATAATGTGAACAGTGTGCCGAAATGACAACCAATTAGAGAAATCTATCCTACCTTAGGTCCTCATAACATTTTATGCAATAAAAGCACAAAAACTTGTTAACTGTAGGTGTTATTCCAAAAAGCCCACATAAGATCTCAAAGCCACAGATGAAACCCCAACTGTTGGGATGCAACTGGGAGGGTATCACGTTTAGCATAGATAACATGCCACACTGAAAGTCAAAGAAAGGAAGGCTCGCCTCAGCATACATGAAAATCTTAATGCACATATACGTAAAAGACACATCTCATTTTACTGCAGTAAGTATACTCGGTTGTCGACACTATAAGGTTAGGTCAGTCGAAGTCTCTACTCAGATTCACTTTGCTCTAAAGCTTGCGAAGCTCAAGGTCCAGCACAAACGAGGAGGGAAACGTCCTAACCTTTGTGGCAACCCACTCAAAACCTGCCTTTATTATCAAGGGAACACACATTTGTCCTTCCTTCCTTTTCTCTTTGCCCCCCGGGGCCGCCAACCCCCTTGGCCCATCATTGGCCCCCTATTCAATAACTCGCTACACCTTTGACCCTCCTTGCTTTCCTCTTCAAGTATGAGCACGCGATGCCATTTATGGCCCCTTTCAGACACAACCACCTTGGATGAACCATCCATAGAAGAAAATAGCGCACCGCCAAAACCCTCTGCAGTAGCCTTAGTGCTAGAAGACACAAGGTCCACCACTGATGGCAAACGCGACTCCACCTCCCCTGAACCACCATCGTCAGCCTCCATATTCTCCTCCGATACGCGAAAAGGATCGTCCATCAGCTTCGCAAACTCATCATCAGGTAATCCAAGCGAGTCTAGTGACTCCGCCTAGATCTGGCAACACTCGAACCAGGTACCTCTCGCTCCACCATTGCATAGTAGCAACGCTCAAGTGAACCATCGCTATCACTACCCAGACTCATAGTCCCCTCCAGAACCAGACATCTTAACTAAGCAAGTAATACAGAGAAAAACGAATGGCATATTAGGAACAGTTGTGAGACAAGCAAGATACTAGCACTTGAATGACTCTGCAAGGAACATTAGTAGTTTGTAGAGGAAGACCAAATTGTCAGGAAGAAAAAACAAGTTCAAATGTCAATGATCTCAAAAGGTCGTCATTCATAACTTCCTGCGCACAAAACTCCAATAGTCACTTTAAAACCTCAATAGTCACCACAAAGGGAACCCCATTCACCAATCCCACTACAACAAGTGTACTTCCCGTAACCAACTTACACTTAACCCCCTCTCCACATTGTTTAGCCATTTTGTGTCTCCCACTGCTTGGCCGACCTCGAGGCTAGGGGAGCATGTATACCACCCCCCAACACGCACCTGAGAACTCAGCACCCCCACTGCTCGGTATAGCTTGATATGCCCGACCTCGGCACTCAATACCTTGGCAATCAATATGCCTTAGATGCCAAGCGCAGTCTTGCTGGTCAGCGTCATCCCACCTCGGCACCGGCCCAAAACTAGAAAGCCTATTTCCCTAAAAATAGTAACTATGAACAAATCTACAATAACACTACCATAAAATAGCGGCAAGGCTCCACTCTCAAGTACATTATTCTATCCAATCACTCTCTCACTTAAAAAACTCAATATTGATTTGGGCGTCAAAGTCTCTTTTGTTGGTATCCACCTCTCACTTCGAAGTCTCGGCATCCAAGATCGAGAGACTAAAAGTTCTACTATACTCTGGTAGGAACAATTGTGTTAGGTAGTCTTCATATTAAATATATTATTAGATTCACTCCGAAAAATTCACCTAAGTAGGTCCCTATACTAAATGATATTACTTTAATATGAAACAATGATTGCTTCATCAAACAATCCAATATTAACTAAACTTTAAGTACAAGTTATGTCACACATATATGTACTCCAATAATACGCAGAAATCATAAAAATATCCTCACTCAAAATGCTCGATTTCTTTTATATAAGTTGAGAAATATCTTAATAATCAATTATTCTTATAATAAATTATAATTGGAATAATTTTTTGTTTAAATAGGTTTGCAAAGAAATAATTTTAAAATAATTAATCTTTATGAATATAACAAAAAATCAATTTTTGCAAAATAAAAATAGCTTTAAAAAAACCTTCTAAAAAAGAATCATAAACTATGCAAATCAACATCTTCGTACAAACAACTTTTTTAAAAAAAATAAAAATTTTTCAAATTTAAGTTAGAATTCTCAAACATCACAAACTCTCTGCAAATAGCTTAAATTGTTTCAAAACAGCTGAACTATTTTCCAAAAATGCTCTTAGTTTGGGTATTTTCTTCAATCATGTAAATATCTATATTAAGATGAAGCAACATAATCCATGAACATATGTATGGAATTTCTATTTATAATGTATATATGTAAATATTAACAATCAAATATACTAACTCTATAAAGTTTTAACGCAAAAATTATCTAAATTGTTTATGCATACGTGTTAGTTTTCCTATACAAACAGAAATATATGTCGAGTAGTTTAACTTGGTTATTTAATAACCTTATAAACTGAAAAATAGAGGAAAAAAATGTAAATTTAGATTTACGAAATGAAAGTAAGTGTAAAACTTACTAAAATATTAAAGAGAATATTCGTTCAGGATATTTTTTTTCCCTGCTAACTGCAGTGTGGCTGTGTGAGTATCACAGTATTAAATGGAATGTAGCCAATTCTATGGCACACTCATATATGTACTTCTCACGAAACAACACAATTCCTGTTTTTATTTGTTTTAATGATTCTAATAATTAGCTGATTTACCAGACACGATTTTCTTCTCACTTTTTCCAAAACGATATGGGTATGGTCCATGTGACTATTTAATTTTTAGATTATCTTTACTTAATTTATTTCTATTTGTTTATTTGATTTAATTTAGAATAATTAAAAATTAATCGAAATATATTGCCTGTGTAGAGACTTTTTATAACGAATTGTTGTGTAATTAAAAAATTAAATTAATTTTATAAAGAATTAAAAGCATATTAACTCATTTCTAAATTAACACGGGGAAGGAAAGAGAATGAGATTTTATCCATCAAATGTTTTTGGTTCAACTTCTAAAAAGAATAAAAGAGTAGCAAAATCTCTCCTTGCTCAATTTTTAATAGTTGATGGAAGATAAAATTAATTAATAAATTGTATATGCTTTTATTAAATTTTCTTTAATCTTTTTTAATATTTTTATAATTATATATGATTTTTTTCTCTTGAATTCTCACCATACTCTTTTTCTTTCCCTCAAATATTGTGCATTGTTTGTCTCTACATTTAAATCTCACAAAGCTTCAACCAGATTCATTTGTTCTGACATTGAGATAAATTTCTACACTTTATAGACAGGCTTTTTACAATTGTTTTGCAATTAAAAATAGAAATGTATAAAAGATTTGTCTGAAGAGGGATAACATCCACCAAGACTTTGAAATAGACTTTGAAAGTGGTTAAGTAGGTTTTTAAACTATAACAAGGATAAAAAATAATTAACTTTAAAATTTCTCTTCTCCAAGCAAACAAAAATAGTATTGTTTCCCTGGTCTCTCTTCCATATAATATATCATTAAAGGGTTTTTCTACTTATGCAGCTCTATACAGGTTATGTATTAATCTCTCTTCATTTAATATATCATTAAAGGGTTTTTCTACCTATGCAGCTTTACACCACATTTACTCTTTCTGTGAACTCATATACAATAAAAGAATTGAATTGTGTGAGGACTTGAATATAAGCAACTTCAACTAATTATTCCTGAAACAGTATTCTTACCATTATGATATTAAGTTATAATAAAAGGTGTTTTAGAAATAATTTTATTTTGTATTTAAGATCAATGAAATTAAATGATAATAATTAATATGTGTGAAATTATGTATTTTGACTTTTATGTGAGTCTAAAGAGAGTACTATATAATTATGACAATTTTTTTGGTGAAAAAAAGTAAATTTCTTTCTTATATATTATTGAATTATTTTTCTATACTTTTACTTTTATATTGCTAGTAATTGACCATTAAACAAATTTAAATATAGTTTTTTAATATTAAATACTTTATAAATTATTTTAATTAACATATAATCCTCGTAAATTATGAGTAAGGATCCTCTCCATTTATTTTTTTTGTTTATTTTCTAACATTATCTGTGTTTTTGAAAAAGTTAATTAAACAGAGATGATATGAATTTTATTGGATGTAACATTTATCTAGTGAAAAACTTAGTAATAGAAGAAAATAGAGAGAGAAGAAATGGAAAGGATCCTAACCTTTAAAAATTATTTGTCCGGTTTGATTCAACCAGGGGAGGGAATGAAAGGGAAAATATTTTAATTATGATTTTTTTTATCTTATAGATATTTGTACAAGTTAATCATGAGTGATAGTCTCATCTTAATTAACTTTTACTATACAATGAGTGATAACTTTTTGGGAAGAAAATTTCTCTTTACTTATTATGACTCCCTTGTTATTTATTATTGATCCCTTCTATAATGTTGATAAGGCTGAACCCATAGTTATACTCTAAGCATTAATAGTAGCATATAAACATGAGTTCATAGATGTAGAAATTGAATCAAACTCTTTTAATATGGTCACCTTACTAGATGAAGGTTGTGCTATTGATAATAAATTATTTTCTATAGTGGAACACATTTACTATAGGTAAACATGTTAATGGATAGTTATGCAAAGTTAAATTTAAAAGTCCATCAGGACAACACTATTTTTAATTTTGTCCAAAAGCCACCGGTTCATGTTTGTCAAAATGACTTTGGTTATATGATTTTTTTTATTAATTCTTATTGTTTTGCATGGTAGAATGCATCTACAAAGAAGGAAAAAGACTCATCACTAGATATTTAATTATATCCCACAAGAAGTAAACACGTTAGTGAACACTTTTGTAAAATTAAATTTTAAAGTCAATCGAGACAGCACTGCATTTAATTTTGTCAGAGCCACTAGCTCATGTTCATCAAAATGACTTCAGTTGTATGATTTTCTGTTAATAATTTCATTATTTTGGGTGAGCTTTCTGACATGCCCTTCATAAAAAAAATAGTCCATCTAATTAAAAACCGTTTCAGATTTATAAAGGAATCATAGAAAGAGTTAATTATCATATAGGATATTTTGTTTATTGGACAACGACGTTAGGTCACTTTATACTGTCTGTAAGTGTGTGCATAGTCTTTTTCTTCCTTTAGATTAAAAGAAAAAGGTTTTACATTTATATTTTCATCTAATTTAATTTTACAAATATTATATTTGTTGACTTTTGCATAACTCGTCATCTTAACTAAGTCTTAGATTTTTCTCTCTTCAAATAGGTTTAAATTTAAAATTTTATATTACAAAATAGTGTGAATATAAAATATTTGTTTAAAAATATTCACAGTTTTGGGATAACTAATATTCATCGGAAGCATGGTTAATTACCTAATTTTTATTTACATTAAAATCACATTTAATAATACATATTTATTATTAAAATAATTTTACATCTCTTGTAAGTTGTAGTTGTATAAAAACAGTAACTAGTTAGCTAGAAAAAAGTTAAATTAACAATTTAATGAATTTATTGACTAACTAGCAATTTAACTGCCACAAATGTATAATATATATATATATATATATATATATATATATATATATTTACATATAATCAAATTAACATCAAAATATAAAATAACATTTAATTGTATTTAAATTTTAATTTAAATACAATTAATTTTTTTTAGTGAATCATTTCATTCATTCACCATTCACAAAAAAAAAATAATACAACAACAATAATAACAATAATGTTTTAAAGATAATAGAATTTGTATCTTATAAAGAGACAATAGAATTTGTTACTACTAAAATGAGATTTAATTTAAATTTAAATTTAATAGCAATAATTAATGACCGTATAAAAATAATCAATAAATTTAATTTACACTTTAAAGATAGTAATTACTATAGTTTAAAAAATTGATTTAATTTAAATTTGATGATGATAGTAATAATAATTTTTAAAAATTATAAAATCTTTAAAAAATCAACAATATTTTAAAATATATATATATATAATATAATGACATTATGTAATGATAAAAAATGAAAAAATATAAATAAAAAATCTTAAACCAATAAATATATTAACAAGGAGACATTCAAATTAACAGTATTAATATTTGAAAACAATGAAAATATGCCTAATTAATATTAGGCTTAATTTTAGAAAAAATTATTATTGAGATAAAAATTATATCATTAATTAAATTAGTTAATTTATAATCCTACTAAATTAATTAATTACATCAGAGAGAGTGTAATTTATACTTTTAAAAAAATTAGAGTCAATGCAAAGATTAGTCTCTGAAGATGATATATTCGAATTTTTATTGCGAAGAAAAAATTCCTGGCAGAATATTTTGTAAAGGGGAAAAGAAATATTTGGTAATCACATAGCCTACAATTAGAAAGAATAAAGAGAAGAAAATAAGTTCGGTTAAGTGTATGATAAAAAGGTTGGTACCTTTCTGCAAAGGTAAGCAATGGTAGACATCTTTCTATGTGTAACAATGCGACCAAACATATGACCAGCATATGGCACAAAGTAAAGCACCAACGTGCCATATTTTAAGACCTTCCTTTTAATCAATTTTTTCATACAATAACTAGGCTTTTTTATTTTCATTAAAAATTAAAATTTAATTATATCATTGGTTTAACATTTAACTTTATTAATATTTATTTTAATAATTCTTTCAAATCTTTAGTTAATTTATTTTTATATCATCTATCAAAATATGATTATTTTTCTTTTTGGGAAATGCAATGTTAACTGTTAGGAGAAAAAATTTATCGTCTATAATGATCCTATAAAGTTGAACAAATATTATTCAATTAAAGATATATATAATTAAATAAAAAATAAAAACATAGGTGATATATATAATTGTAGAAAAGAAATTTGTTGTTGGTAATAATATTGAGTAAAATTATCTTTCAGGAGTCATATTTGGATTTATCATTTGAAAAATAAACTAACTTAATATGATATTTTTTAGTAAGTAATTTAAAACTACTTTGTTGTAAAAATATATTTAAATAAATTAATTTTAATATATTTATTATAAATTTATAATTTTTGTGCTAAATTAATTTTAATACATGTGTATCTTCCGACCTATTACGTCAAAGCTAATCTTATTCCTACTAATAATATAACACAAATATTAATATAAATATTAATTGAATATAACTTTTTACAATTAATTTTATTTAAACTAATTTGTGTAAAAGAATTTATATTTATAATAATTTTGAGTAAGATAGTCTCATGTAAATGATATTGTGATCTATATTATAATCAAATTAAAACAAATATAATTTGAGATGTTTGATTGTCCTAGGAAACCATGTGTATGTATCCCTGGGGATGTTAGTGCAGTCAGTGTGATTTGGTTAAGTATAAATTATTTATAAAATATAAATTAAACATTAAATTAAGTTAATCTTTTACTATTTAAAAATTTTATTATTAAGTATTAAAAAATTATTTTTAAACTATATAAAAAGGTAATTCTTTCAATAAAATTATATAAAAGTAACAACCATCAAATTTAAAGTACAAACATTCAATCTATATTAAACATTGTATATTATTTTTTGTTAAAATATATCTAATAAAATTAAGTCAAATAGTTTTGTTAAAATATTAATTGAACAACTAATACATATTAATTAAAAAATATAATTAATGATTAAGTTCAAATCATAGAAACATAAAAAAAATGAATAATTATATATGTCTTCTCCTAAATTAGGTTAATTTGGTATTATTTTAACATTTCAAATCGTAGATCAAACTGAATCGTTCAATTTAAAAATTATAAAAATTAAATCGCTCAAATTTAAATTAATTTTTATGTTGTTTCATTCAATTTTTTGTTTTTAATTTGATTGGGTTGAGTTTCAAACATTCTTAGGTATCCTCGGTCCATTGTTTAATAATCAATGTCACTTGTGATATGTGTCTCCCAGTAGACTAAGAAAATTTAGTATCCAAAGTGAGATTGTCTCTTTTTTTATATTGATCTTCTTGATAAGAGTTGAAAATAATGCCAGAAAATATACAATTATCTCTTATTAATGATATAATAGTTTTTACATAAAAAATGAAAATGAGTTTAATTTAATATATTTTATACAAGTAAATAAAGTTGTCTCCCGCAATTATGTAATTTATATTTAAAATATTTTTAAATAAAAAATAAATATTAATCAAATATAGTTTTTTCTTGCTAACTTATTGGATTTAAATTAGTTTTAGAACATATAATAATTTTGAATAAGATTATTTTCTGTAAATAATATTGTGTTCTATAATAAATAAATGTAAGTAAATTTATTTTAAACTTGTATAATCATGGTTTTTAAACTTGCGATTTAATCCATAACATCTTACTTATTTTAGAGTTTAGTAAGCAAAATGAATCAACTCGCATATAAATTCGTCCACGAGTTTGTGAACTCGAGTAAACTCAATTAAATTCGAGTCAACTTGGATGAACTTGACATTTGACATTGTTTGATCTTTTTTTTTTTCTATTCTTAATTAACAACCCTTGCAGTTGATTCTTATCCCATTATTATTTTATTAGTATGTTATTTTTATTTTGAACAAGATGATATTTTGTATGGCTTTATTATGAAATATGGTGTAAATTTAGTTAGTTTTTTATGAAATTTGTTGATGATATTTTGTATAACTTTATTATAAACTAATTCCACTTTAAAAAATTGACTATTTATGAATTTTAATGAAAATTGTTGATAAATAGGATAATATTTTCTTATTTATGTATTACTATATGAAAAAAAAAATTTCTAATACTATTTCAATATGAATTAAACTCTTACAAGTTCATGAATCGAGTTTATAGGTCTCCTGTGAATTTAGAGTTTAAAAGTTGTGCTTATAATAGTATTGAATAAGATTATCTATCGTAAATTACGTGTATTTGAATATAAATATTATTAAATAATAATTTTGTAACATTAAAAATATAGAAAAATAAAATAAAAATATCATTTCATTTTTTTTTGTTTATGTAACTTTTTTAAGGGTTAGCACCTCAAAACCTACAACTACCAGAGGCAATTTATAATGTTTGATAAGATCATTTGTCTTGTTATTCATTGATAAAAGTTAATAAACTTTTGTTTGACATATAAATTTATTTTTATAGTTTATGAGTATGTTTAGTAAGATATTTTAATAGTTTATAAATTTTTTTATTAAAATAAGTTTGTATGATATACAAGTTTATTTTAATAGTTTATAGCTTCTTTTTATAAGTTACTTCAAATAGTTTATAAAATAAATAAACTAGCTTATAAACTATTAATTTTATTTTTAATTAAATAATTAATATATTATTTTATATTAATTACAAAAAAAATTATATTTATTTAATAACTTATCATTAATTTTAGCAAATATTTTAGTTGATTGTATGTGTAACATTATTCCCAAAAACTCCTTACATGTTTTATTCTTCCATACTACTAATTAGTTGGTTGAGTGAAATTATTTCACGAATATATATAAAAAACAAATATAGTACTTTAATAAGATAAATATTAATTATTCTTCCAATAAAGTATAGAGAGATTTGTGCAGAATTCTATCAACCACAGTTATGTGTAGAGAATACGCGCATCTTCTTAATTGACAAAATAAGAGTCGTGCAAAGCCAAAACACATTTTTATAATTCTCTTTAAAATGTGGAATTCCTTGTCTTTGGTGAATGATATAGTCAATGCTATTCGTTCTTCTCATGCAAGCACAAACCACATTAAACAGATTGAAGGAATGTTTATTTTAGGTTTTTCTTTGCTAACAAGCGATTAAAATAGTGAAGTAATCTGTTTTTTTTTCTTTATTTATAATGAAATTTATATGAAGTATTTATTGTTGATTTTGTTCATAACTAATATATATCATTTAGATTGTTCACTGAAGGCTTCCTTCCCAATGTTTTTTTTTTAAAAAAAAACATAAATTTATTCATCAAGAGAAAAACTTTCACTTATTACAAGACATGACAAGAAAGAATTTGCTAATTACAAGTACATTACAACAATAGAATTAACTTACAGGAGTGTCCCACTGGTCTATTGGTTACAAATAGCTCCCACACACTTACAAAACCAGAAACAGAATTACTAACATCACTTAGTAGATATCATAAAACCAAGAGCATAAGCCAGATATCAAGTTATGTATTTTACTAATCCTAGCAAAACAAAGTTCCAGTTGGGAGGACAGTTCAAAGAATGAAACTGATAAAGCATTACACAAGCCTACTATCCCCTGCCAAGACCTTTGCAGAGATAGTTGTTAGACTTCTTCTATAATAAAAGTACCCTAATTTAAATATAACAAAATTCCTAGCTAGCCAAATACTCAACAGAGTAGCCAACCAAATTACACTCAAGATCTCTATAGTGAATTTTCTTTTTGAATTGGAGATACCCAGAAGATGCCAAAAACTAGAAACACAATCAGAGAGCGACACAGGCAAGTAACCTAACCACCTATAGCATTTCATTTAGAACAGATAGCTAGAATGACAGACAAAATCAAATGACTTACAAATTCTAATTCCAAACTACAAATAGGGCTCAAAAAATCAGCTAATAAAAGAATGTTCCTTTTTGCTAGTTCGACCTTCGTAGGGATTCTATTAAAAGCTACTTTCAAGGAGAATGCCACCACCTTAGAAGGAGCCTTTGACCTTTATAACCGTTTAAAAAATGGGTTAAAATCTTGAGAAACTCCACAAGCTAATCGATAAGCTTTCTCCATAGAATATTGATCAGAGTTTTCCCTCCACCCTTATCTGTCTTTCCCCTCACACCTCATTTGAACACCCCTTAGAGCCCTTTCCAACTCCCTCACGCACTCCTCTTCCCTACTAAATAAATCCCTCCTCTAACTAAGGCGTCATTCCCATATATTGTTATATCAATCCCTGGCCTCAAAAAGAAGGGCATCTCTTTGATTGGATAATGCATATAATCGAGGGAAAAGAGATTTTATTCCTGCTTGCTCCCACCAACCCTCATCCCAAATCTTAAATAAGGATCCATCTCCAACCAATAGCTTGACCTTACTAGAGCATCACTCCCTCTCCCTTCCCCCCCCCCCCTCCCCCTCACATCAAAGGTTACTTTCAACATATTACTCCACCACAGGGACTCCCTTTTTTTATGCTTGACTACTAAATTCCTTCTTATATTTTCCCTATATCTAGCCTCTAGAACTTTGATCCAAAGGGAATTAGCTCCCTGGAGAATCTTCCAAAGCCATTTTCCAAGGAGAGCTTTATTGAATGTCATCATGTCTTTGACTCTAAATCTTCCTTAAATTTTTTCTTTGCACACATGTTCCCATTTAATCCAAGCCACTTTGTTGCAACCTTTCCCACTTCCCCACAGAAATTTTCTTTGCGAAGACTGGATAAGCATAGCCACCTTCTGCGAAACCATGTAAAAATAAAGGAGAATTGAAGAAATGGTGGATTTTATCAAACAAATCCGCTCATCTGGGTCAATTTTTTTGTTTTCAAGGTGTTAATTTTGCTCTCATCTTGTCAATGATTGGCTTCCAAACACATTCACACCTCTCATTCATAAGCCCCCACTGGAATACCTAGCTAAGAGAAAGGCATCTGCAATACCCCACAATTGAGAATCCTAGCAAGGACAAGAGATCATGCTACTTTACCCTTACTCCCTCCAAATTGCTCTTTTGGAAGTTAATCTTTAGCCCAAAAGCTAATTTGTAGCACCTTAGGGCATTTTTTGAAGTATGTACACTCCGGAGCTTTGAACAAGATAGTATCGTCTACATATTGTTGTATCACAAGCCGCAAATTCCTATTTACCCAACTTGATACTTGAGTGTCTTCTTAATTAGCCCACCAAGACCTTCAATTACAATTAAAAATAAGAAATGGGTCAGAGGATCCCCCTGTCTTAGTCCTTTCTGCATACCAAACTCCTATGTTGCACTTCTATTAACTAATACTGAGACAAACGATGACTGAAGGCACCCTTGAATCCAACCAATTCATTTCTCTTCAAACTCAAACCGCTTTAGCATATAGAACAAAAAAGGTCAACTGACAAAATCATAAGACTTTTCAAAATTCGCTTTAAAAACCAACAAGGGTTTCTTAGAATGTTTTGCCTCCTAAATGACTTCATTTACTACCACCAAACTACCTAATAATTTCCTTCCTTTGATGAATGAAGTTTGAGTTTCTTCTATGATCCTTGGCAGTACTTATTGTATCTTATGAGCTAACACTTTGCAACATAGGAGTTTGGTATGCAGAAAGGACTAAGACAGGGAGATCCTCTAACCCATTTCTTGTTTTTAATTGTAATTGAAGGTCTTGGTGGGCTAATTAAGAAGACAGTGGCTGTGAATCTCCTCTCAAGTATCAAGTTGGGTAAATAGGAATTTGCAACTTGTGATACAACAATATGTAGACGATATTATCTTGTTCAGAGCTCCGGAGTATACATACTTCAAAAAATGCCCTAAGGTGCTACAAATTAGCTTTTAGGCTAAAGATTAACTTCCAAAAGAGCAATTTGGAGGGAGTAAGGGTAAAGTAGCATGATCTCTTGTCCTTTGCTAGGATTCTCAATTATGGGGTATTGCAGATGCCTTTCTCTTAGCTAGGTATTCCAGTGGGGGCTTATGAGAGGTGTAAGTGTGTTTGGAAGCCAATCATTGGCAGCACTTGTTGTATCTTATGAGCTAACACTTTGCAATAATTTTGTATATAACACCAATTAAAGAGATGATCCTATAGTCCATTAGATCACCTAGGCACTCCTTCTTGGGGATCAAGGAAATAAATGATGCATTAGAAGCCTGAGAAAGTTTCCCATTTTGATGGAACTCTGACAGGACCTTCCTAATATGCTTCTTCAACATGTCCTAGAACTATTTCACAAATCATATTGAATCCATCTGTTCCAGGGACTTTTGAGCTTTAACACTCCCAAACAGCTACTTTTAATTTCTTCCATCGTGAATTATCTTTATAACTTGTTTCTCTAGGAATCTGATAGGCGCTGAATTCCACCTTATCCAATCTCACCCCCACATTCCCTTGGGATTGGAATCTCTCATAGAAAAAGTGTTTGACCACCTGTTTGACTTGCATTGGGTCTTCAATCCATCCCCCATTTGCCATTAATCCTAAAATTCCATTAGTTTTCCTCCGCCAATTGATTGAAGCATGAAAAAAAGATTTTTTACATCACCTTCTGTTAACCATTTTACTCTTGCCCTTTGAGTCAACAAAGTTTCTTGAAAGGTACTCCATCTTTTCAGTTCCTCGGTGACCTCCATCCGCAATCTAACCCCCTCATCTCTAAGTTCGCCTTCCTCTGCACTTTTATCAAATCTCGCAATTCTGTTCTTCAGATCCTAAATTGTTTCTTCAACATTACCAATATTCTCCTTACTCCAATTTTTTATTTCTCCTTTGAGTGCTTTTAGTTTTTCTTTGAGCACAAAAACACCTCACCCTTCTATTGATGTTTTACTATACCTTTGTTTTATAACTTCTGCAAAGCCCTCACATTGTAGCCAACTATTAATGAACTTAAAAGGTTTAATCTCCCCTATTTTCATTTTACTATTTCAGAATTATGGGACAATGGTCTGAATAGTCTCTGTTCAGATTCAGCTGGAAGCTATTAGGGGCAACCTTCATCCATTCCTGAGAAACTAAGAATTTGTCAAGGACATTACATCCTTTACTTCTAGCACTAAACCATGTAAATCTATGCCCAACAACTAGCACCTCTATTAATTCCATGTTACTGATAAAATTTGAAAATTCACTAGACCCACTTAGTTGTGTTCCAATCATTCCATTTTCCCCAACTCTCTCATCTGGAAATCTGACTACATTAAAGTCACTAGCTACACACCAAATGCATCCTTGAAACCATTACCTATATTCCAGAAAAGTCTGCCACATTTCCTTTTTCCCCGCCATGGAGCAAGGTACATTGACGAATATCGTATCAGACAACTTAGAGTTAAACATGTCTTTCACACCCAAGAACCCCATACCCTGAAAGGTTTCAGGCACACTAAAATTCAGGGCATTCCAAACACACAAGAGCCCCCTAGATAAATTAACTGTTGGGATTGCACACCAACCCACGTTCGAATCACCTCAAATAACATCACATAAATTTCTATCAATATCTGCAACCTTTATTTCTTAGATACAAATAAAATTAATATTATGTTGTAAAATCATTTGTCTCACTAATTTCCATTTCTCCCTCTCCCTTATTTCCAATGAAGTAATATGGTTGGTATTTATATTTGTTTTATTTCTTTTTATTTATCATCAAAGATGTTTTATATTATTTTTGTTTTAAAACTATATTTGTTTAAGATTAATAGAGTGTGTGAATGATTGTAAACCCCTTTAACATGTGTTCAATTTTTGGCTCAAAAAATATATATCCATTATGAAAATATCAATTAGTACTTTTTATGAAAATATTAATTAGTATATTATTTGTAAACCAAAATATTCTTATTTAATGGATCTTGTGTTATTAAAACTATCATTAATAGTAAGATTTTTATTGATGATGGTTTGCTACTAACTTGAAGTATTCATAAATTTAATTCATTAGTAAGGATGTGATTAGAAAAATTACAAATATAGTATGAATTTGTAAAATAATTATGCTTATAATTTTGAGTTTAATTGGTATACATTGTTAATTGGTATACATTCAATCACAACCTTTCACTCATGGTAAATTTATTGACTTTACTTGTTACTATTTTAAAAGTCACATAAATGAAAAGTCATGATTGAATGCTAGTATAAAAATATTTTACACTCACAGTGTATACCAATTAAACCCTATAATTTTATAAAATAACTAAAATGTTAAAACAATTATAGATTTGGAAGTAGAAAATAATATGTTTGTGTTTGAATACTTGAATTACTATTTTTATTTGAGTGCCTAAACTTTTAGTTTTTGTCCAATTAAATATTTTATCTAATTATTGTAAAAAAATAAATTATAACAAACATATAATTAAACATTGTGAGAAACTAATATTTATAGGAAATTATAATTACTGAATTACAAGTAAGTTAATATGCTCAAGATTTTTATACATAGTTTTAGTCAAACAATTGAAATTCTGCAAAACTTGTTCACACTTAATCAATTATATTGTATAACACATTTCAAAAACATCAATTAATTTTCTATATCCCGATTTAGTTGAGGATGCAGTTAATTTTTCATAACAATAACAGAAAGATTGAATTGAAAAAAAAAGTTAAAAAATCCAATTGAAAGAAAAGGGTTCAGATCCCAATAATAACTTGGGTGAAAGTTTAGCTACACTTTGGAAAATACCTTTCTTTATACACACCAAAATTTTCCCTTTACTCTTTGTTCAAATGATATTTTATGGAACACATCACTCTTATATTACTATCCATTGACTCTATATAAAGAAAAGATAGAAATACAAAATTAAAATTAGACATTAATATTTTAATATTAAAAAAATCTTAAATTTAATCTAAAATACAAACTAACAAAATATTTAAATTTAATATCTTAAATATTTAAAACAAAATTAATTCTTAAATAACTCTATTTTGAATTTCTATCGGCATATTTATTTAAAATCTAAATTAGTGTTTAACAAGATGTGGATTAGTTAAATTTTTTTTTTAATTAAAAAATTTAACTTTTTTTATTGATAGGAATGAAAGTGAAGTACGAAAAGATTTATAGTTATGTCCATTTATCAGTCATAATTAATTATTAATTTTACTTTGAAAATTAACAAATAAAAAAACAAAAGAAGAAGAACTATTATTATGAAAATAAATATTTCTTTGAAACTTCCAAGAAAAATTTAGAAAATGTTTATTTTCTCAAATTATAAACATAACCAAACGTCCTTAAAAAAGCAATTTACACATTTTAGAAGGACAAATTTATTCCTTTTTTTTTAAAAAAAAAAAGACATTTTATTTGGTAGGAGCAATATACCCCATGTCACAAGAAGTGACATGAGAGTATTTGTGCATTACAGAAATAGAAGATAAATAAAATCAAATATTACAAAACCCTCCAAAGCAAAAATAAAGTTCAATACCATAAAAACAAATTTCGTTACCTAAACAAAGAAAAAGAGTATATGATTGAGTACATTATTGATCAAAGGAAACTGACGAATTTTTATAGAGTCCATGAACTCACAACTATGATCTTTGTAAAGCATCATGTCATACCTGTTCAATATTAAAAGATACCATTTGAAACACTAGATTATTTCTAACCAATCAAATTCTCTACATAGTGGCTAATCAAATAATGCAAAGGATATCACAAACTCTTTCCAATTGGTTTCATAATACCTACATCTTGCAAAAAATAAAAGTGAAAACTGTTGGGAACAAGGCGCTAAAGGAGAGAAGAGAGAAATAAACAACACTAAGAAGTATTTGTTTTGGTACATTTGTAAACCTTACATAAGCTTGCTTATATAGCAAAGTGAAAATATCATCTCACAATACTAAGCAATGTGGGACTAAAAATCAAACTACAAAACTAACAATTCTCCTACTTGGAGTTTGATTATCACTTATTGTAGTTGCCTTCATCATCAATCATTCTTGAAGGCCAGTTGAGATAACCTTTGTCAACATATCCACTGGGTTCTTACTTCCTAGTATCTTCTTCAACGTTAGTACTTCATTCTCAAGTAGAGATCTTATGAAGTGATAACGGAGATCAATGTGCTTCGTTCTGGAGTGAAATGTTGAATTCTTAGCCAGATGTATTGCACTCTGACTATCACTGTGCAAAACACTCTTTTCCTGGATGAATCCCAACTCTGTTAACAATCCTTGAAGTCATATCAATTCTTTGCTAGCTTCTGTTACTGCTACATACTCAGACTCTGTAGTGGATAGAGCAACGATCTTTTGTATCTGTGACATCCAACTAACAGTTGTAGTTCCAACAGTAAATATGTAGTCAGTGGTACTTCTTCAATGATCAATTTCTCCAACAAAGTATGCATCTATGTAGCCTTGTACTTTTAATTCACCTTTACTAAAGCACAAACACTTCTCCTTAGTTCCCCGTAGATATCTCAAAATCCATTTCACATCTTCCCAATAAGCTTTACCTGGATTTAACATAAACCTGCTTACAACTCTCACTGCATAACCAATGTTTGGTCTTGTGCATACCATCGCGTACATCAAAATTCCAATGGCTGAAGCATATGGAATTTTAGCCATTAATTCTTTTTCTTCCTCCATCTTAGGAGATTGGTCTTTTGATAGACGAAAATGAGTAGCCAAAGGTGCTAACTGGTTTGGCATTGCCATGTTGAATCTTTGCAAAACACGGTTGATGTACTCTGTCTGAGATAACTGCAAGGTTCTCTTTTACTTATCTCGCATGATTTGCATTCCTAGGATCTTACAACTCGCACTGCATAACCAATGTCAAGTTTCTTTGCTACTAACATATCATCGACATAAAGTAGCAAAATGATATAACTGGACTTGTACCTCTTGAAGAAACAACAATGGTCAGCATTGCACTTCTTAAAACCTTCCTTGTGCATGAAGCTCTCAAACTTCTTATACCACTGTCTTGGAGCTTGTTTCAGACCATACAAGCTCTTCTTTAATCTGCACACCATGTTTTCTTTTCCTTTCTCTAAGAAACCTTCAGGTTGATGCATGTAGATTTCTTCATCCAAATCTCCGTGAAGAAACGCAGTCTTCACATCCAATTGCTCTAGGTAGAGTTCTTCACTGGCAAGAATACTTAACACGGATCTGATAGTTTTGAGCTTCACAACTGGAGCAAATATCTCGGTGTAATCCACTCCTTCCTTCTGTTGGAATCCTTTCACAACTAGTCGAACTTTATATCTTTTGGAGCCATTGCGTTCCTCCTTCACGCGATACACCCATTTGTTGTGAAGTGTCTTCTTTCCCATAGGTAACTTTGCTAGTTCCCATGTTTGATTTGAGATTAAAGACTTCATTTCATCTTTCATGGCAAGCTCCCACTTACTCGCATATGTGGTTTGACATGCTTCTGAATAGTCTTCAGACTCTCCTCCATCTGTTAACAACATGTAGTTCATGTATCTCCTGTTAGGCACAGGAACTCGAGAAGACCTTCTCAATTCAAGAGTTGAAGTAAATTGTTGCTCTCTACCTGATTCAATTACTTCCTCTGATTGAGAACTCTCAACTAGTGGACTTTCTATAGCATCATCCACCTCTACATAAGTTGGCCCACTCAATTTTGAGTTGATAGAACTTGTATTATACTTATCCTTATACATGACTCCTTCGTTGAAGATCACGTCTCTATTGTGGATCATCTTTTTGTTTTCATTATCCCACAGACGGTAGCCAAACTCATCTTCACCATAACCGATGAAAGTGTACCTTTTTTATTTGGGATCAAGTTTATTCCTTCCTTGATCACTAATGTGCACATAAGCTGTACACCCAAAAACTCTAAGATGTGAGAGTTTTACTTCTTTTCCGCTCCATACCTCTTCTGGTATTTTATGCACCAATAGTACTGATGGACCTCAGTTGATCAAGTAAGCTGCTGTATTGACTGCTTCTGCCCAGAATTGCTTCGGTAGGCCTGACTGCACACACATGCTTCTGACTCTTTCAGTCAACGTTCAATTCATACGCTCTCCATTCTAATTTCGTGCTCATAGTAAAACTTCTTGAATCTGGTGTCTACATATTCACCACCATTGTCAGATCTGAGCTTTTTAATCTTCAATCCTGTCTCATTTTCTACCATAGCTTTCCAAATCTTGAAAGCTTCAAATCCTTCAGACTTGTGTTTCAAAAAGTAAACTCATACCTTTCTGGAGTGATCATCAATAAAAGTTACGAAGTATTGCTTCCCACCAATAGAAGGGACATTCGTTGGTCCCCAAACATCAGAGTGGATTTTTCTACTTGTCTGAAAGTTGACTCTCTTCTGCTTTCCAAGTATACAGTCTTCACACATGTCAATTTCTACTGACTAAAGACCTGGTAATTTCCTTTTGAGTGCATGACCTTCATCCCTTTCTCACTCATAGATTGGGACTTTCATTTGTTTCAACTGCAATCAAATGACATGCTCTTTCTGTCTTGTAAAGAGTACCACTCTGTTTGCTTCGAGCAATTGTCATCGCACCCTTTGAAATCTTCCAATCATCACTGTGGAAGATTGTCATGTAGCCTTCACTGGCTAACTGATCCACTGAGATTAAGTTCCTAGTCAGGTCGGGAAGATGTCTTATATTTTTCAATTCCCATACAGAGTTGTTTAACTTAATCTTTATTGCACCTTTACCTAAAATCTCACATGACTGCTCATTACCAAGGTAAACCTTACCAAGGTTTCCAGGAACATAATTCTCGAATAGTTTCGTTTGTGAGGTAACGTGAAAAGATGCTCCAGAGTCTAATATCCAAGACTCATCTTTATCTTCAAGAGAGCATATCAACACCTCATCTTTTCCTGAGGTGGAGGCAATGTTTGCTTCGCCCTTTGCTTCTTGACTCTTCTGTGCACTCCTGCTCTGGTTTTTGTAGTGCCCGATTTTCCCACAATTCCAACACTCGATCATCTTCGAATTTTGGGAACTACGATTATTTCTGGACTTGGATCGTCTCTCCTCTGATTTGCCGTGTCCACTTTCTTTGGTTGAACTTCTTCCTCTTGACTCTATATGCAATACTGAAGAGGTTGATGGTTCACCCGACTCTCTCCGCCGGATCTCTTCACTGAGAACCAAATTTTGAACATCATCAAATCTTAACTTGTTGCTTCCCGATGAGCTACTCACAGTCGTGACCGTAGCATTCCAACTTTCTGGCAGGGAAGATAAAAGTATTAAAGCCCGTACTTCCTCATCGAACTCAATCTCAACTTAACTCAACTGGGTTGTAACAGTGTTTAGTTCATTAAGATGATGTGTCACCGAAGCACCTTCAGACATCCGCAGATTGAACAATCGCCTCATCAAGTGAACTTTGTTTGAGGCTGATGGTTTCTCGTACATGTTGGAAAGAGCCTTCATGAGACCTACTGTCATCCTTTCTTTTGCAATGTTGAAAGCAACATTACGGGATAACATCAGTCTAATGGCTCCAAGGGCTTGTCTATCAAGGAGACTCCAATTTTCCTCCTTCATACCCTCTGGCTTCTTTCCTGTGAGTGGTTGATACATATTCTTCTGATACAGATAATCTTCTATCTGCATTTTCCAAAAGCCAAAGTCCGCACCATCGAACTTTTCAATCTTCATCTTGCCTTCGTCCATTGCCATTGCTCCTACTGCTTTTGAAAAAAAAACCCCACTAGTTCTCTAGACTGAGATCCCCAAGAACAAGAGAACAAATCTTTTCTAATGTGGAAGATCAGACACAGCTGCAGCCACAGAGCATACTAAGAAAATTTACTCTAACCAAATTTTTTCTGATGCGAAAGATCAGACACTGCTGCAACCACAGAGCATACTAAGAAATGGGCTCTGATACCACTTGTTGGGAACAAGGCACTAAAGGAGAGAAGAGAGAAATAAACAACACTAAGAAGTATTTGTTTTGGTGCATTTGTAAACCTTACATAAGCTTGCTTATATAGCAAAGTGAAGAACATCATCTCACAATACTAAACAATGTGGGACTAAAAATCAAACTACAAAACTTAATCAAACTACAAAACTAACAAAAATTACTTATTACTTTGT
The DNA here is from genome assembly GCA_037954015.1 of Psophocarpus tetragonolobus. Classification (NCBI taxonomy): domain Eukaryota; kingdom Viridiplantae; phylum Streptophyta; class Magnoliopsida; order Fabales; family Fabaceae; genus Psophocarpus; species Psophocarpus tetragonolobus. Next base: position 38,041,748 of record CM075690.1, on the reverse strand, counting down.
CATTTATAAACTTTGTCATTTATTTTACTTTAAGTAGTTAGCAATTAACTTTCTTTTAAGTGGATAGTTATATTTCAAAATGTTTGGGGTATAAATTGCATAAGTCATTATAAGTTACTTAAAAGCATATTTTTATGGTTTATTAGAACATTCCATTTCTAGTCCAAGATAAATGACAGAGAGCTGAATGGAAATTGATATTAAGATCGAGTTCTTTACCTGCCGCAATACTTGTGAGTTTCCTAATGTGATTATATTTTTTTATTAATTTTTATTTTAATAGTGATTTTTTTTATATTTTTAATTATCTCGTAATATCGTAATGAGTTCATACTTTAAATATAAAATTGGTTCTTATGACTAAGAACTATACTTAATATCTCTACTAAAGTTTATCTTATTTTAAGTTATTTTTATTGGTTTATAAGTAGTTTAATCAAAATAAAACTATTTTTAAATTTATTTAACACATGAAATTATTTTAGAATGTGTGTGATAGAGTACTTTATAAACTTCTTAATTTGTTATATGTGATTGCAGATGTTATGTCATATTTGGAATAGTAATAAGAACAAATTAAAGTATACAATAAAGTAAGAAATAATCTTCATTTACCATTTGTTTACAAGATGATATTAAATCTAAATTCAAATTATTTATGCTTAAGCGAGTTTCTATCCTATCCTATCAATTAACCATCTGCATTTTGAGAGAATAATCTATTAATTCGTCTTTTCTTTTTTATTAATTGAGCGTCTAAGATCTGAATTATATATCACATGCAACAATATGCAAATGAATAAAGATTCTTTTTATCAAGACTAGCCAAATCACATATGATTTGGCAGTATTTCTATTTTGATATCCTATAATAATTTTAGGATTTTAATTTAATATGTTTTGTAATAACATTATAGAATATAAATAATTTATTATTATGTTATTTTGCGTATAATATGATATAATATATTTTGTCAATTTGTATATTTCTTTATTTATAATAACATGATAGAAACATGTTAGATGATCAATGACTATGACAGATTTACAATGACTTTGAAAAAATAGGAAGATGAAAGTATTTTAATAAAATTCAAAATGTTGTTCTGTCTATGTATTTGCATTTTTATTAAAAATGTTAATGATCAAAAGATCTACATCTATTCACAAAACTTATATTTGTGAGAGTGAGAGAAGTTATAAAATGCTTAGAAGGGTAAATAGTCATAAAATGTGGACACCCAAAAACTATTGTTCTTACCGAAATGTATCTAGTACAAATCACTTTGAACCTTCCAAATTGTGCTGGACTGGGCTGAAGAAGTGTCTGAATATCTTTTGAGACGAACCGCAAAAGGGGAGAACCTGCAAGAGAGGACTCTGACGCTCAAGTCAGTAAATGAGCAAAAAAGGGGGAGAAAGAGGGAGAGAGAGTGTGGGATAGAGAGAAGTCAGAAAGAGATTGTATTCTTTTCTAAATGGGTTGTGGACACGTACCTCTGATGTTGTATTTATAGTAAAAAAAATATGGTTATTACCTGTGGTAGATATTTTTTACCATGGTTGTACTTCTTTTAGTCGGTGGGCTTTACTTTTGTCCGGCAGGTATATGGCAGGTCCTTCTCTGCTTTATGGGGAGTCATGTTAATTGGTGATTATGCTGATCTTATCTTCTGACTTTAATCTCAATGTATTTCTTAAGGGAATTTCGGATTTTGGTTTGGTCGAAATCCTTTGGATTTCATTTCTGTCTATGCTTGTACTACCTTTCGGATTTCAGATATGCCGAAATCTGAAGTCTTATATTTTGAAGTCTGGCTAACCTTGTCATTTGATTCATGTGTTTTGGTTTTCGGTTATATCGAAATCTGAAGTCTCTTAAGAGGATTCAAGTTGGTAGTGTGGCATGTGTGTTCTTATATATTTCGGATTTCGGTTATGCTGAAATCCGAAGTCTATTAGGAGGACCGAATTTTGTCGTGTGATGTTTTATATATTTTGGATTTCGGTTATGTCGAAATCCAAAATGTATTGATATTGGATGCAGGTCTACTTTATGGTTATACAACTATATTCTCATTATATAATATAAAATAAAATATAATATTATTGATTATACATATAGATTATAGATAGTAACCAATTAAGTATGTTGGATATAAAGTAATAAAGGTTATAAGGCTATAAAGTAATTTATTTGTTTTTAAGGTTATAAGATTGATTTAATGACAAAATTTATATTTAGCGAGACAGAGGTTATGGTTCGGATCCTTCTAAAAAAATAATTTATTTTTTAATTTTCAAATAACTATATGGGTAAAATAAATATTTTAAAAAGTAAACATAAAAAAAGAATTCTCTCTATTAATAACTAATAATGTAGATAATGGAAATAATGCATGAACGTTATATGAAACAAAGTTCAAAGATTAATAAGATAAAAATGGAGGTGCAGCCTAGAGCTCCAATTGATCGATTAAAACAGAAAACTGACATCCAGGTTTGCAGATTTTGTTGTTATAATAATTAAAATTGTCTGCAGAGAATAGTATTATAAACATAGACAGCTACCATCAGCTGTCACCATGATTCACATGCAAACATATATACTTATATAGGATGAACATGCATGTGATTAGAATTTTGTCCTTGTTTACTTGCAAAAATCTGTGACAAATTAGCAACCATGCTCGTACAAATAATTAGAATAAACATTTCACTAATCGAGGAACACGTTTGTTTCTTGTTTGTTTAACATTATTATAGCAGATAAATGTCACAACACTAAAAAGCTCAAAACAACAAGATGAGGCCTTCATACCAGTTAATCTAATAATCTGTACTATGTTTTCAAAATGTTGCAGGTTGGTATGTATGGTATACTTTAATACATTAATATATACTTCTCTATTCGGATAACCCTATACATGATATTTCTTTTCCTTTCTATCTATGTCGTTATGTTAGAAGTGACTAATTTCTCTGGTTACAGAAGTCCATTTTAAAATAGATGGTTTTCCATACATACAGATTAGGATTGAATCTCTTACACATACTTAAAGAATAAGGTTATCTATAAATTATACTATATTTGGTTTATACATGATATTTTAATTATGAGAAAAGTAAAAAGTTGTATTTAAATATGAAAAAGTGTTGGATAAGATATATATGTTGAGGATCATCGATGATAGTGAAGACTGAAGAGTGAGACGTAAAGTGATAAAGGAAGAAGAATTGATTAAAATTGTGGGGTATATGATGCTTTCTCATAGCCGCCCAGATTCTGTTAAAGGGTAACCGTCCATTGTTCCTTTCAACCAAACTCAAAAATTGTGGCTGTCACTTGTACAGGTTAATAAGCATTTGTTGCAGCTATTTGAGATTGACCCACCTTGATTCATTACATCCATAAATGTAGAAATCAAAATATATAATCAAGTTTGGTTCGATTCTCTATAGGAAAATTATCAAGAATAAGTGAAATTTACAACATTTATTAAAAGCCTCCTAAAATTAAGTATATGGTTTTATACACAGAACATGCACATTTTTCTAATTTCTCCCTTTTATGTTATCTAATCTTATGTTTTGAACCTTCCTAACCAAACTAGATCTTCAAATTGAGATGCACACAACAAGAAAATTATTGTTATTGTTTGGTTCTCAAGTGGAGGGTCATGATTTGATAGAACTTTTATCGCTAGACGTTAGGATTAACTTCAATCCAAACACACACTATATTGTAACATAATTAGCATATTTGGTTTTACATTTCAGAAGTGATTTTCAGTAACTAATAGTTATAGCTTCGCATTCCAAGCATGATTCTTCAATTTTCACCATATTTCCAAACATGCAACATGAGAAGGGGTTGGGTGAAAAAATAAATATCTGTGTTCTTGGTTAGCGGTTTGCCATGTTCAATTGACACATGAAGACAACATGTGAATGATTTTGTTGCTATTATCAATAACATAATCAGCATATTTGGTTTTACATTTCAGAAGCGATTTTCTAAGTTTCAGATGTGATTTTCAGAAACTAATAGTTATAGATTTGGCATTCCAAGCATGATTCTTCAATTTTCACCATATTTCCAAACATGCAACATGAGAAGGGGTTGGGTGAAAAAATAAAATATCTGTGTTCTTGATTAGCGGTTTGCCATGTTCAATTGACACATGAAGACAACATGTGAATGATTTTGTTGCTATTGTCAATCAAGTATTTTGTAAACAGAGAAAAGACAGAGGGTTGCAGTAACATAACACTGCAAATAATAATGAGGCTAAGTGTTTAACACATGTAAAAGGAATCCACAAGATGAATAGGCCAATTGGGGAAAATAAAGTCAACTGTAATCAGCTTTATGTGGTATGCTGTATACATCAACTTTCTAATAACGTAGTGCATATCTGTGTGCATGAGCTCTAGAGTAGGGACACAGATTATATATCTGTGGTGTGTTTGGATAAAACCAACTTTACTGAGGGCTAGTTATATTACTGAGACATGCCCAATTAGCACCAATAATTGCCTTTGCCATGGCCTATGAAATGAAGAATCCCAAAACGTGATCATAAAGGAAAAAATTAAGAAAATGAGGGGTCAAGTCATGAAAGAGTTTCAATGGCCCCATACACAAAAGGGTAGCTTTATAGAGCTCCACTTCTCATTTTGATGTAACTACATTAAACGTGGTAGAACATATATGATTGATGATTCAACTGTTATTGACATGAATTTGTTGGGTCTGTCACACAATTAATGCAGCAATTTTTTGTGGCAGTTGACCTTCTAATGAAAGTCTAATGACGAAGGAAGTACTGAAGTGAGTGAATGGGAGAGTTGGTGAATTTTCTTCTTGTTATAATTGAACTCCCACTAGGAGCAAGAAATGATGAGGTCCAACACAGAAGATCACTGCATAACATTTTGTGCAAAAGCTTGTGCATGTTTTTTCTTCATCTTTTGTGGATATTTTCGATGGTTTTTCTTCTCTCTAAGGATATTGTTTGGTCCAAAGTGTGGGTTTCTAAACTTCTAATGATTCGGAAATCTTGTTACTTGGTAACTGGGATCCTAGACTAATGAATGAGGTTCTTGAGGTGGTGAATGTGAGATTGACTTGATTCTATCTCCATCATTATGAAATTGTTCAAGTGACAATGGAGATACCTACAAAGTTACTGTAATGATTAAATTAAATACGAGGAATCTCACTCAAACTAGATCGGTGAAGGATGAAAATTTTTTATAACTAGTTTGTGTTTTATTTTATGTTTTCATCAATTTAAACGCAATTTTGTTTGATGAAATATATAAGAAATAAAAAAATTTATAAAATAATATATGATATTATGTTTTTTAATTAGCAAGAATAGAAAATGAACACGAATTGCATTAAAGTATTTCCATCTAATATTAAAATATCCATAGTTTTAAAAATGAAATTTATTACCAATTTGATCAAGATCCTATATAATTGAGGTAATAGTTGACTTAGTAAGTCATTGAGTCACATAATTTAATCTCTACTAAAAAATTAATTTTTTACTATATTTAAATTTAATTTTTCTAAAATTTCATGTCTAAAAAATATAACAATACAAATAAATTTCAGTAACATCTTTAAATTCTCCACAAATAATACATTATAAATAGATATTTTATAATATATAATATTTAGGATTTATATTTATAAATATAAATATTATATATATATATATATATATATTGGCCAATAATATTATTAAGATTATGCCTCTATCTTATTAGTTAAGTACAATGACCCAGGTTTGGTTATAATCTCATAATTGGGGACACTCCATTTTAGGATTTCTTACATTTGGTCTATTATATATTATTTTTCATTAATTATAGAGAAACTTCAACCATTAACCATCACAATTAATATGATTAAGATACTAGAATATTCACATATGTTTCAAAGTTGCTTAAATTTAAAAAAGTTTTGTCACGATATCACCAATTTAAGATAAGATCCTTTGTTTATATTAATATTTACCATCCTTCCATGGGGAGGGGACGATACGAAGGTTGCATTCTGAAGGATCTATAGGTAGAGGAATGTAGTTTAATAGAAGAATACCCCAGGTTATATGGGTTGGCTTTAGACAAACATATAACAATCGCTCAAAAGTGGAAAAGGGATGTCATATGGAAGTGGCACTGGAGGCAAGATTTATTCACATGGGAAGATGAAAGGTTAGTTGAGGTAATAAAACAGTTGGGGTCAGGGAGACTGGAGATAGGAAAAGTGGATAGGTGAGTTTGGTTGCAGGAGAAATCTAGATTATATTCTATTTCATCTGCTTACAAGGTGTTAGCTATGGAAAATGACACCAGTTGCAATGGTTTCTCTATTATGATGTGGATGCAGGGGGTATCTCTGAAGGTTCAAGTATTAGTATGGCAGCTAGAAGCGGACAGGTTACCAACACAATCCAACCTACTAAAAAGGAATATATTGCGGTCTAGTGAGGAGGCATGCGGGCTCTGTGGTGGGGAGGTGGAAACTAATGTGCATTTATTTCTGACTTGTCTCATATCGTATCAAGTGTGGCAAGATTATGTCATTGGTGGGGCTTATTATCAGTCCTTTGCAACATGATTCAAGGCCATTTTTATCAATTCAAGGGTTTGGTATGTGGAGCAACAAAAAAACGGATGTATGGTCTTTCTTGTGGTTTGCTGGAATTTGGCAGATTTGGAAGACTTGAAATGTAACAGTATTTGAAGATAAAACCTTACATTTCCAAGATTTAATTCAAGATATGCAACTCTGTAAATGGTGTCACGCAACTCATCTCACAACAACACACTTCCATGCAGAGTCGGTACTAAACCCCCAATTTTGTGTTTAAGAAGTCTTTTATATTATTTGTAAATGTTTTTTTTTTATCTAAAACTGACTTATATCAATTTTTGTATGTATGTTTGTGTCTTTGAAAAGGCATATTTTATGCTTTATGTTATTTGACTATTACTAAATTTTTTTTGCTTATAAAAAAAAATATGCATCATCCTTCCAAATAATCTTTCATTGAGTCATCTATCCAGAATCTCACTCCAAAACCCAAGTCTTACACTGACGTCTAAAATATTTAGGATATTCATTCAAAGGTCATTGGTGCTAAAAAACTTTCATATATATTTTGGAGCATTTATTTATCAGCACATATATAAAATTTGACTCACATTTATGACTCACTCACACCCTAATTCTGCATCTACTTCAAACTTAGTCATGACTAGCATTAATAACTAACATCTACTTCAAACTCAATCAAATCAACGTGAGTATATTCGCTATTATTACTTTGTCATATCATAGTTTGACTTTAATATTGAAATATTTTCTTAAATATTCAACCTTGCAGTTTCTTGCTTGTAATAGTCAGACAAGAGCAACACTACCATTCATGAAAAAGTTTATGTGATAATCCCTTGGATTCACTAATTTTTCCTGTTACTTTTAGTGATTTTGAGCCACAAATTATAAATTGTAACTTGTTTTATTTTTTAATAAACGAATTATAAACTTGAGTAAATTACATTTTTTTTCCTAAAATTTAGAGACACCAACACTTACATCTTTAAATAATTTTTTTAGAAAAATTAGTTTTTTAATAAATATGTTATTATGTAATTTAGTCTTAAAATATTTTAGATAACGTTTTTACAAATTCTAAAAGTATTGTTATCTTAAACATAATGTAAATAATGTTAAAAAAATTAAGACTAACATGCTATAAAATATTTTTAAAAGATCTATTAGTCACTTCTAACATCTTTAAGACTATTTTATGTTTATTCATAGAAGTTTAGAATGTAAAAAAATTACTTATTTCCTTTCCTAAATTTTAATTGGGATTTGTTTCTTTGGTTTTTTTCTTCTTTTATTTACCTTTAGGAAATAAAACCTAAATTTGAATTGGGATTTGATTCTTTGGTTTTTATCTTCTTTTATTTACCTTTAGGAAATAAAAGGGAGGCTAAAAAAAAACTTAGGGCTTTTCCCTTTAGTTGAAACTATTTGGCCAATGAATATAAAAAGGAAAAGAGATCATAAGATATCATTTTCTATTCTATACTTTTTAGAGTAGGTTGTAAATGAGTTTAATTATTCGTGAACTATTTGAATTTGAACCATTAAATATTTGGTGAAGCTCAATTTTTTTAAATAAATGAACAAATTTAAACTTAAGATTAAACTTAATAATTTAAATGAGTCGTATCCTCGAAGTTAATCATCATTTTAGTCTTTAAAATATATAAATGTTGATACTTAGGTTCTTAAAAGAAACATTTAGACAATTAATCTCTAATGTTTCTATTTTTGTGTAAATTTTGATCTAAAACCACTATCTAAACCACATTTTAAAACTCTATTTAAAATATTTGAAGGACTAATTTGTATAATAAAAGAATTATTAGAGATTAATTTGCATGAAATTTCCTTTCAAAAATCAGTTTCAATGCATATAACTTCCAAAGGACTAAAATTATATTTTACTCAATTTACTCATGTTAGACCTTTACAATCATGGTAAAGTGCTCAACTCATTTATATGATTATATCCCTACTTTGGTGCCATTAAAAAAAAATCCTTCTCAAGGAGCTCTACCTGCACAAGGAGGATTATTAGCATGGGAGCCCATGTCTTTTCAAACTTCAATTCAGTTCTATCTTTCTTCCTTTTTATCTTTTATTGTTCATAGTTTTCCTTTTATTTCTAGTTAATTAAACATCTTTTGTTGTTCTTAGTTACTTTTATTTCTAGTTAAACAACTTTAATTTTGTTGGGATTACAAGCACTTATATGTAATCCATGTATATCATTCACGAACTTCAATGGAAGTTGGCTTTCCTATCTTTGTATTTGTATTATGTTTCCTTAATTCTTTCTTCTTGAGACTTTATCACCCTAAGGAAGATTTTTTATCTGTTTAGTGCATGAAAGTTTGCTCTATATATAGATGTCCTCTAATATATAAACCTAGAAATCCTTTAATTAGTAATATTCATTAGATTATCTATAATGAGAGTTGTGGTTCGTTTTTCTCCACATCCATGTGGGGGTGGTTTGGGATACAGTAACTTAGATTATAACAACAGGAACCTATCAATCACAGATCCATGGTTTGGTTTTTTCTCCACAACAGTATTGTTGACATGTTTGTGAGCACTCTACTCACTTTGGTTATTGGGGAAGGATTCGATTTCAATCATGTCAAAGGCTGTAGATTGTGGATGAAGGGGTTTTCTTGCTTATTCTACATTTATGCTAATATGTTATAAATGTTGACTAACGTTTTTTATTAATTATAAAGTTCATTTAGTGAAGAAAAAAAAATCTTAAATTAGAATTTCATAGAAAAATTAATACATTAAAAACTAATATTTAATTTATAAAATAAAATATTAAAAACTAATATTTAATTTATAAAATAAAATATTAAGTAGCTTTGGATATTTGTATACAGAGGAATGTATTGCCTTTGGCAATGGAAAAAGCGTGAGCGGCAGGATTCGAACCTGCGCGGGCAGAGCCCACATGATTTCTAGTCATGCCCGATAACCACTCCGGCACGCTCACTTTCTTTTGTTCAATTTCAAATATTTTTTAATTTATACATTTAATAAAAATGAAAATCACACAAAATAAGAGTAAAGACTCATTTTTTACCCCTAAAAATATAATCACTGGCGTCTAAATTCTCAAAGGAATTTTTATTTTTTAAACAAATCATGCTTATTTCGTTATTCCATGTTTATTCTTAAAATATTTTAGATACTACTTATGGAAAATGTGTTTAAAGTGTTTTAAAATTTTATATAAAATAAAATACTTGCAACAACACCATAATCATTAGTGACTATAATTTCAGGACTAGGTTTATTCTAAAAAAGTATAATAATAACCATAAACTATTTTTTTTATAAAAAAAATTTCAAATTTATGATTTTATTACATTTTTTTTTAATTAGTCAAGGTATATAAACATTTTTCCGTACAATATTTTATTCCTTCTATTTATTTTAACTATTAAGTTATATTTTTGATACACAATTTTTTTAAAATTATGATTTTGATACACAAACTTTTTATTGACTAGTCAAAGTATACAAATATTTTTTTTTTGTTTGAAAACATTTGAGAAAATAAATATATATTGTAATAATCTTTAAAAATATGCTTTAAAGTTATTTAAAAAAGTAATGTTTTATTTAAAAGAATATTATGAAAAAAATTAAAATATTATAAAGTAAAATTTTAAATTGAGAAATATAATTCACGTCATTGTCTAAATGGGAGAAGTAGAAGGGAAAGGGGCATTAGGCAAAAAAGAGAAAGAGGTACTAGATAAGCGAGCGAAGAGGGGCCATTTATATGTGGTGGGGGGTGGAGGGGACACATGGATTGGACGTGGGGGACATGTGGTAATGGGCTAGTAGGGATAGGTAGGGGAAGGAGGGATAGGGAGTGTAGGCAAGAAGATGAATAGTAATTTTTTAAAAAATTGTACCTATTAAAAGCACCACAAAATGTAATAAAAATCATAAAAAAAATTAACTAATAAAATAATACTAAATAAGTAACACCCCTTTATTTAACAACAAAAACAAACAGAAAAACTAAGGTGGTGTTTGGTTTGAGAAAATATTTTCTATTTTCATTTTCTGAAAATTGTTTTCGTTTTCAAGTTTTCAACATTCAAAAAATTTGTTTGTTTTCACTTAATATTTTCTATTTTTAAAAAATAATATTGTTAAATTTAATCAATTTTAGAAAAAATATTATAAATTATTTACATATATAGTTTTAAAAAAACCGAACCGAACTAAACAAAATTTTGTTTTAAACAATTTGGTTCTTAAACTAAAAATCCGAACTACTTTAGAGAACTAGTTCCGAACCGAACTGGTTTTGAACTAGTTTAAAACAATTTTAAATTGAACTAGTTTCAAATTGGTTTTTTTAGGCACTGGATTTTCCACAACTATGTGGACATGGCCACAGCAGTGTGGTTCTCCTATGATGCTCCTTAAACAATTTTATGCAGTAAAAAAAACAATTTTATGCAGTAAGAAAACTAGTTATACATAGTAGCAGTAGTGTTGTGACCATGAGTGAGATTGTGATGCCGTCTGAGTGAATGAGATTTATTTTCTAAGTTGCAAAACAAAAGAGTTTAACCTAATGGGTTTAAAAACCAGTTCGGTTCGAATCTAGTTCGACTTTAAAATCAGTTCAATTAAATTTTATTAAACTAGTTTGACTCAAATAGGTTCAGTTCAATTCGGTTCGAAACCAATTCGGTTCGAACCAGTTTTCTTGCACACCCCTAAAAAATATGTTTGTTTTACTTGATGTTTTCTATTTTTAAAAATAATATTGTTAAATTTAATAATTTTAGTAAAAATATTATAAAGTATTTGTATGATTCATTTATATATAGTTTTTGTTATAATTACAATATTGTCATTAAGTTTTTATATAGTTTTAAATTTTTAAAACAACTTTTTTTCTATTTTAAGTTGTTTTTGAAAATGTTCCCAAAGAAATTATCTTCTAAATTATAACCAAATATATTTTCAATATTATTTTCTATTTTTTGTAAAAACAAAAACAATAAACACCTAAGTCAAATATCATATTAATTTCATACAATTTGTCCTTTAATTTATTTAGTATTTTTACTATTTTACCTTTCACGAGTATTAAACGAGTAAATTTGAGATAGACACATCCGTACATGCACCTATACTCATTTATTAATTATTTATCCTAGATTTAATTTGTAGATATCCATCGAAGGAGATAATTTTGTCATTTGAAAGGCTCGAGTGACCCATATATCACCTAATTTGAAGAACCTTGAATCTCTCACAAGAAAATGTCTTACTTACCTAACAAAAAATTTTAAAATTTTGAATGTACATTAATCCTATGCCAAAAATATTGTAGTAGGTAACCCTTTTTTTTCTGACTATAGTACTGCAAGAATTAAAATTTTTAACCATGTGGACCAGTTAGAGATTCCGGTATCTAAATACGACCCCACAGATATTCCTTCAAAGGAAAGTTCGGAGCAACAAGTTCGTGCTATACATTTGTGTTGAAATACTTTTCGTAGAAAGTTTAAATGAATCAGTCACGAGCACTAAAGTTTGCCCAATAAAGCTCATCATGTTCTCTTGTTTTATATAATGTGAATGTCAATCGGTTAATCCAATAATTGGAATGAACAATTTGTACTTATCAGTTTAATTGGCCCACTTAAATCCTATAATTCCTATATGTAACCATGGTTTACCCTTTTCACTTTCTTAAAGCAACATTTATAACCTAAACAACAAACAATAACTTGTTGGTACTAAGAATGAAACTAAATTTCATATCTTTAAGTAAAATTTTAGAGTTTTTTTTTTTGTTAATTGTATTATCAGTACGAAATATTCATTAACTCTTGTCAATGACTAATCACCTTTACTGGATTCTCTCTTTTTACCCTTGTAACATAGTTTCCATACGCAAAGACTTCAATCCAAAATCTTATTTAGAAAATCGAGTCCAGTCTCACTTGCAGTAAACAACTTATTAAGGAAGATTTTAGGTTTGAGCGTGTGTTTGATCATTTATAATCATGTCAACCTTGATCCACGTTTAATAGAAGTAGTCTTAATCCACGTTCAATAGAAGCAAACCATTGTAGTTTCCATGTATTTTAGACTAATTGAAGCAATTTTGATGATAGACATAGTTTATAGGAACAAACTCCCTGTGAGTTTGAGTCGTGTGAATGAAATTAAAAAATTCAAAAATACAATTGACATTAAAGATTTTACTATAAATAGTCAAGCAAGTTCCATTTGACGGTACAAATTAGTAATTACTGGAATTAATAAATATTTTATTATAAATTAACAAAAATATCGGCATTATCGCTCATGTATATTTATATTTTTATTTTGATAGGTTATAACAATTTTAAAATTTTAATTTAATATATTTTGTAATAATATAATAGAATATAAATAATTTGTACATCATTTTACGTATAATAATCTTAATTTAGAATGTTTTAAAATATATTTTGTTAATTTTTATATTCCTTGTTTATGATAGAAATATATTGGAGTATCATAAATATGACAAATTTTGCAATGAATTTAAGAAAATAGAGAGAGAAAAGAATTTGAATATAATTAAAAAATATCGTTCTGCCCTGTGTATTTGTATCTTTATTAAAAATATTTATAATCAAAAATATACATACGTTAAGGATGTTTAAGGAATATTGATTTATGATAAGATAAAACTTGTAAAAATGTGCATTTATTAATATGGGAGAATTAAGTTATATAATATAATATTATAGATTATATATATAGATTTCTTTTTTTTAGTAAAATTATAGATAATAGGACAATTATGTATATTAAATATAAATATTTTTAAGTAGTTTTTTATTTAAAATGATAAAATTGATCTAGTGACAAAATACTTATATGAAAAAATGCGAGAGAAAAGTTTATGTGAATTTAAATCTTCTTATAATAAAGTAGTTTTTTCTTTTTTGTTTTTTAATTTTCAAATAAGTATAAAAGTGAAATTGAAAATGAAATAGCTTCAGAGTAAAAATGACTTTATTTATTTATATATATGTATGTATGTATTATAGATTAAACGGGTCAAAAGTCATTTCACATGTGGAAATTACTTATCACAAGATTCTAGAGTGAAAAGAGGAACAGTGTAGAAGGCAACTTCTGGGAACCAGAACCACATTTCATAAAGTCAGTGCACTCTTTCATATCGATAACACACATTATGAAGGACGTGCTTCTTATCCTTCAGTGCAGTTTTGGGCCTCAAATATTGGCCAAAAAGCTGTTATAGTGGCAAAGTGTGTTTGGTAATGCGGGAAATTGTGGTCCTCAGAATTAATGTCAACCATGATGCCTAAAAAAGATAGCTGCTGAAATGAAGTGCTGAAGAATGTTGCTCGTGCTACATAACGATATATAGCTGGTAGAAATATGAAGCATATTGATAATTCATGCATGCTTAAACTATTTAAGGTCCAACCACTTGTTAGCATCACGCGTTGTGGTATGCCAAAAAATTGGTTTCTTGTTGTTGGCTTTGGTATAAGAAAAATGTGGTGGGATAATGTCTATCTCTAGTTAATAAGTCATGAATCTTCAAAAGTTCAAATTGTGGTTGTCTATTTCATGGTATTTGTGGCCCTTACAAACTTGATCACAATTTGCTCAACTCAAACTGGTCTAGTCATACAGAGAATGAAGTGTGAAATTTTAGATTTTGTACCCATCTAAGATTTTCCCAAAAGTTTGCTTCCATCTCAATAATATAGAATAAATTTTTTTATTTTGTTGCAGTAACTCTATTTGTAGAAGTGGAGAACACATAACAAAAGTAACAATATTTTATCCTCACAACATATTCCCTATTCAAATATCTTTTCCACTCTATCATGAATTTATGGTCTCGCTGTGTATAATGAACGGCTTTGAAGATTAATATAGAAGAATAAAAAAGATAAAAAAAATTATGTATAATTTGATAAAAATTGAAGAATGTATATATAATTTATTCTAAAATGAATAAATTACATGTGGTGTAAAACATTATTCTAATTACACATGTATCTATATTGTTTTTATAAAAATTAATTTCTGCTAAAGAAGTGTTAGTGTAAAGTTTGAGAAATATGTTATAGTAATATTTTAATTATATAAAAGAGTATTATTGTAATAATTTTAAAAATTAGTGTATTATTTTAATAATAGTGCATAATAGATCATTTTATAATTAATTATAATAATAATAAACTTTTTTTTAGATAAGTTAATTGAAAAATGATTTGAAAATCATTCATATTATTCATATGCAACTTAATAAAAAAAATAAGTTTTTATAAACTAATAAAAGAATGTGAAATAGTAAGTAAGTTGATAAAAATTAATTACAAGTTACAAATTTTCAATTTCTTAGATAGTTCATTTTCAAACAAAAGTTTTTTTCTAATTTAAGCTAAACAGTTTATAATTTGTGTTTTTTTTTTTTTTTTGAAAAGCAAAGATTTTATTTCAGAGAGAAACCAAAAGTTTCTTGAAGTACAAGGATGTAAACACCCTACTACTTCATGTCCAATTAGAACATGAGAATTAATCGTTCTCCGCCTAATGCATATTTAATAAGCACTCTCTCGGGTTAGCATACCAATCCGAGAATACACACCCCCTATTAAACCCAAAAGAATATGACAATCATTTCCACGAGATGATCTTAATAGTTATCATAATATCTACTGACTCCAGCTGAATTCTATCAAAGACAATTTGGTTCCTAGTCATCCAGATTCCCCAACAAGCAGTCAGCCAGAAAACATACCTGCACTTCTTTTTTCTCTTTCCAACCACCCATGATGATGATGGTAGAAACAGTTGATGCAGATCCCCCGGGATAGGTCCCTGGATTCCCAGCCAGCTGATTATATTACTCCACACTGATTGAGCTTTGACACACGTTAAGAACAGATGAGTCCGGCTTTCCATATTGCTTCTACAGAGAACACATAGGACCCCTTCTTCTGGAATCTCAACACCTCTCTTCAGGAGATTATCAATGGTGAGTAATCTATCTATCAATAATCTCCATAAGAATGCAATTACCTTTGATGGGAGTCTATCTTCCCACATGCGTCTCAATTGATTCTGTTCCACCTCGAGCAAATTCGTTGAGTTCTGATGCGAGCTCAGTTCTGATTCGGTTCCAGCTGATTATAATTTGTGTTTGACATATAACTTTTTCATCTCAGAAAATAAAATAATAACCAATATCTGGTTAAAAAGTTAAAATAACATTTTTATAAATATAATATCTAATATCATTGTTACACTCTTCTAGAAATTTTGTATAAAAAAAATAGGTTTATTTTTAATTTTTATATCTTTGGTTATAATAAGTGTATGATTTGTGTTCTCTATATTTCAATTTTGCACGAATTTAATTATTTAGGCATTGCAATGGTGTGATTTTTGTCTCTCCATTAACGTTCAGTTAAATATTTTAAAAATTTTCACTATTTTACTCACATGACATTGAAAAATGACATGTTAATGATGTAATATTTTATTCTCTAACATATATACTAAAGTAGTAAAGTGGCTTAATTGTACTTTCAGTCACACGTATGGCAATTGTCCAAGCCTACTAAAGTCTAAAGGTGTGTTTGAAAACACATTTGAATTACTGATTGAACATAAAAATCTCATTTTATGGGGTAAAAATTCTAATTTTAATCTCTTAAAAATATCTATTTTTATTTTAGTCCTTTAAATTTATTTTATTTTCTTTAATATATGGATAAAATCATTTTTGTCGCTAGATCTTCACTGTTAAATAATAATATAACTAACATTTGCTACGTCAATAAATCCACATAACTAAAAATAATAATATAATAACAATACTTGATTTTTTAATAAAAAATATTATTATTATAGGTTAGATGAATTTTAATTCTTAAAAATTAGCTATTTTTTATTTTAGTTTTTTATTATTATAGGTTAGATCAATAAATCCACATATATATGCATAATAATGTAAATAGCATCTTAATATATTATGCATAACTATCACGATCGAATGACCTGTGTGCTTTGCTTTATCACACCTCGATTAAGCCAACACCAATATGGTTGTCCATGATGTTGTTTGTTGCAAATGCAAACCCACTTTTTATTCCAAGGCCACGTATTTGAAAGAGAGAGATTAAAGAAGGAAAAAAAAAAAAAAACTAAGAGTTTTCTTAATAGTGGAGCAAACTATAGGTCAATTAGCATCAATAGATTTTCTTTTTCTTTTTCTTCACTAAAAGAATAATTGATTTTAAGACTTTTTTTTTTCCAAAGTTGTGGTCACTGGTCAATCCAATTTCTCCTCTTGACAAAAGAAATAAAAATGATTGGTTAAATTTCTTTTTAGGATATAGATTTATCGTCATATGTCTATTCATATATTAAACTTTTATTCATTTACAGCTAAATCAACCACTTGAGAATATTTTTTATTGGAAGAATTAATATTTTTAAACTATCAACTTAAATCATTTTTTATCAATTATAAATATGATATTTTGTATTTATCTTTTACATTATTTTTCATTTTCATCTTTGTAAAAATAATTTGTTTCATTTCCATTCAAGTAGTTGGATTTTAGCATTAAATCTAACGAAAATTTGTATAGAGAACATAACAAAAAAGATAAAAATTACAGGGACAAAAATAACAATAAAATGAAAACAACAAAAAATTTAGAAGATCAAAATAAAAATAACTTCGTATAAATTTGGTTTAAATAATTGTTGTAATAATATTATATTTTTGCTATAAGTCAAATGTTAGTAGTTAATATATTAGTTTTTGTTAGTAGAAAGCTCAGGACATCTCGCTCCCTTTCTCTCCCTCCTATAGTATCAAATTATTTTTACTACGAAATTCTTTATTAGTAAGGGAATTTAAAGAGGAAATATTTCCCTCATAATTTTCTCATTTATTAGTGTGAGAATAACTAATGAATAAATTTCCCTTAAGATTACCTCATCATATTTTTTAATGAATAAGCGAAGAAAATTTTCTTTGTGCTTCCTTTAGATTGTTTTGTAAAAAAATTGTAAGAATCATTAAGTTTTATATATACAAAATAAAATTTGTGTGATAACATAAAAAAGATTAAATTAACCGATAAACTCTTTCATTATATGGAAACTTTTAATATAATCTTTTTAAACTAAAAAACTTACTAATGATTCATGATCATCTAATATTTTTTATTTGAATTTCTATAATTTTATAAATCAATGACTTAACCATACTTTTTAAATTTAAAGACATGGTTAAAATTTTAAATATTTTAATATCTAATGATTATTTAATCATAAAAAATTAAAATATTATAAATTTTTTTAGTAAATTTCAGAAAATAATTATATTTTTGTCAAACTATATCAAAATTGGCAAATTTTTGTTGATTAAATTCATAAAAAATTATAAATTTCATAACAAAAAATTGTTGGTATTTCCTTATACAACCTTAATGTGTCTTCCTTCTAGAAAGGTAAGAACAAATGATGCACCAAAAGTCTAAGATCAAAGAGAAATAGATAAACTAAACATAATTGAAATATGAGAGTATCGAAATGTAGTATTTTATGTCGAAGATAGCATACTAGCTAGTTTGCATAGTATGTAACAGAGAAAAAATTGATAACACAGAAAGAAGTATAACATTATGTACTTATGTGAAATTTCCTTTTTAAAAAGTACAAAAAGCATTTCTTCGAAGAACAATTTTCTATTATGAATACTAATTTTTAGAGTTAAAAATTTTCTTTCAAAATATTGAAAACTATAATATTTTTTAAAAGTAATTTTTTGAAGAATAGTTTTGATTTCGAAAAATAGTTTTCTAGAATAAATTTTTTTCCAAAAAAGAGATTTATAAAAAAAAACATGTATCACTAAAGGAAGGTGTAATTAACATGATTTTTTTTTTCGTCCGCAAAAATATGAATAAAACTCTAACCTCCTTAGACAGGTCTTGAAAACCTAAAACAGAATTGTTTTTATTGACAGCTACTTTAATATTAAATTTTTAACTTTATTCTTTCATTGTCCTTTCAAAATTATAACTTAAATGGAATAATATTTTTTCATTTTATATTATTGATTCAACACAATTAATATGTTTTAAATCAATTATCTAAAAATGGGATAATTTTAAATGAATAAAAAAAAGGGTAAAGTTGAAAATTCAATATCATAGATGGTGTCAATAGAAAATAGTAACTGTAAAAAGAAAGTAAAAAACAGTAGCAACATTTTTTTAATTTGGGCTTAAATAGGCCTTTTCTACATTATCCATATGTCAATTGCTTTTACCACCCTCTCATTTACTATTCATACCCCTCATTTTTTACAATATTTTCAAAAATTTAAACATACCTTTACCATTATTTTATTTTTAAACTCTTGAACTTATTTTTTCTTTTACTATGTTGTCATGTGTTTATGCATGATCTTGCTTAACTGTTCCTATTGTGTGTCAAACATCAACTGTCACATTTTACTTTATTGTACATCTTAATCATTGTATGTTTTTGCAAGCCTCTAGGGTATTATTTATTGATTTAAGTGTCATTTAGAAAACAAAAATGCACTTCCGTTCAAGTATAACTTTCTTGATGTTCTTGTTGAGTAGGATTGGTTTGGAGTGTCCACGCACATCATTCTTAGTATTCAAGATTGTTTTGCAGTGTTTTGGATTAATCAATATGGAACTCGATCCAAAATACAAATTTTTTACAATTTTGAATCACTTGATTTGAAATATACATAATATATTTCATATCAACTAATCCAGAATACAATTGTCAAATCCATGTTTGAATTTCAAATAACTTGATCTAGAATGTACATAATATATTCCAAAATGCACGTTTTGGATCAGGTGATCCAGAATATAATTGTCAAGTCATCGTTTGTATTCTGGATCACCTGATCCATAATGTACATAATGTATTTCAGATTAATTAATTCTGAATATTTTATGTATATTCATGTGATTCGTAATGCTTTTTGTGAATTTAAAAATATAATTTTTTATTTTTAAAGAAAGGGGAGATGGTAGAAGAAGTTTGATGAAAGCCAATAAAGAAACCAATTAATGTCCTTTGAAAAAGTTGACAGATGTGCACGTAGCATGAAAGTTTGGTTTCAATTATCCGTGAGAAAAAAAAGCTTTGGTTAAAATAAGGCAACCTTGAAAATTTACATATAATATTGTAAATATTGTGCGGATGCAAATAGTAATCGAAGAGGTGTTGTCCATCCATATTTCCAAGCCCATGTTAACGTTAAAATGGTGTTCCTCCAAAACCCTAATTCCTCAAACCCAGTTCCTAGAACCTTCCACCCCCATCCAGAACCCAAGCTTCTGTCGTTTTAAAAATCGTCACTTGCCCTTCTAAACCCTAAAAATCACACCTTTATTTGCACAAAAGAGGAGAAGAAGATGGCAAAGCGGTTGATTCCCAGCTTCAATCGCATTCTCGTCGAGAAAATTGTCCCTCCTTCCAAAACCAGCGCTGGCATTCTCCTCCCTGAGAAAACCTCCCAGGTTTCAATTCTCACCAGTTTCAATTTTCTCTGATTTTGCTTTGTTTCTCTCACTGATATAACGTTTGTGCATTACCAAAGTTCAAATCTTTTTTCACAATTAACAAATTAAAACTTAACATTTGATAAATAAAAAAAAATAAAATTTGAACTATGCTTCTTTGTGGTTTTGAAACAGCTTAATTCCGGAAAGGTGGTAGCGGTTGGACCCGGGTCACGTGACAAAGCAGGGAACTTGATTCCGGTGTCTGTGAAGGAAGGTGATCACGTGCTCTTGCCGGAGTACGGTGGCACGCAAATCAAGCTCGATGACAAAGAGTATGATTCTGAATTTTTATTTCTATTTTTTTGTTTGTGAATGTGCTTGGGTTGAAATTTTGTCTGAATTGGTTTCTTTGCTATTTTTGCAGGTTTCATTTGTTTAGGGACGAGGACATCTTGGGTATTCTGCATGATTGATGTTGCGTGTGTGATGTAATGCATGAAACATGCAAATTCTGTTTTACCTGAGAAATAATTTGTATCTGTTTACGAATGCAACTTGCTACCAACGATTCCGAGGGATTTAATTTAGGAATTTTCCCTGTTTCGTATTCTGAAAATGAGAAATGATGCTTATTATTTGCTATGCAGCTCAAGTCTTTCGTGTTTTTTTTTTTCTTTTGCTTTACAAATTTAAAGCTTTGTTATGATACTGTTTTGTTTACATGCGATTAGACTAGTAGTACATCAAATTACAACAAAAATTATCAGTGTTTGTCAACTTTTACATTTGTGAGTTTTGTCACTTCAATATACTTGGTCCTTACAATTAGGTAACTCAAGGTTTTTATATTTTCTTGTCTATCAATTTGATCTTCAAATCATAAACATGATTCATATGGCTTTTTGAAGTTCCAGAATCAAATTTTGTTATTATGAAAATACAAGGACCTAAATATAACATATGGATTGAAAGAGAAATATTAAGAGAATGAGTTAACCCTCTCGTTTTTTTTAATGGAACTTAACCCTCCAGTCAATCGAACAATGAGAATTAAGAGAAATATTATAGAAGATAAAATGAAATTAATAACCACTAATGAAAATATACAAGGTCAAGATTTGTGAAAAAAATCAAATTTATAAAATTAATTATAATTTTAATTAGTGGTTTTCAAATAAACAGTTACTGTATCTTTTTTAGAGCATGCAAATTCTTTTGTTTAGGATGAGTTTGGTTTATGGAAATTAATGTAAGAGTACAATAGAATTCGAATAAACTGGAAAGAAAGATATCGATAAGATTTTTTGATAGAGATAATTTAGATATGAAAGGTGTGGATACTATGTTGAAAAAATTTCACCCAAAGGGATTAAAAGGGGTGAATGTGTAGATTGAAACTCGGGTAAGGAAAAAGTAAATTTATCATGTGACTCCTCTCTTACACTCATTCTATGGATTCCTTCATTTCAACCAAACAACTTAATATTCTCTTTGCTTTTCATTCTATTACGTTTCTCATGCTTTCATTTTTTTCATTATTTCCTATTAAACACAATCTTATTTCATACTGAACACACTCTTTACGTAGTCCTTAAGTCAACCATCCAAAAATGAGAAATAGGTGAAATACTTATTCTTTTTTATTTTAGTCAAGGGGTTACCTTGGGTCAAACCTGATTGGCTGATCCTAATAGTGCTATTGCAATAAGCACCCATTACAATAGGCTGTCGACAGCCAGAAATAAGAGAAATACAGATCACTAGTTTTGTTACAATCAATTATATGTAATGATAAATCAAATCAAGCATCGCTATCGTCCTACAGTAAATAGACCCAAATCAAATTTCAAGTGAGAAACTTGAGGAACTGCAGAATAACTGATAACTACAAAACTGAAATCCATGATAGAAAACTCCCAATATACAACTGTTCTCCAAATACTTTACGTTCCATAAACACCTCAAAGGCATGCAGAAAACAAAACATTAACAACTTAATGTTTCATATTACTGAATTGATTTCAGATATTGGAAAAACATTCAAAATATATTTTGGATCCTGAATTTATTTACAATTAAAACAAATTGAAATAGTTTTTATACACAATTTTATCCAAAATGAATTCTCCTATAAAGCGTATCCAAACGAGTATTGAAACAAGCAATTATAGGTTATGCCTTAGATTTGGAAAATCATTATGAATTCCCTTCTCACCTTTACCTCTCCATAAACGAAGCAATACACATCTTACTCATGCTAGAAGTCTTACATCTTACTCATGCTAAAAGTCTTTACTCTCGTTTTGCACCATACCTGTAAGAATCATCAAACAGGTGCTTGCAATTTCTGCATTCAAGCCAGTAAAATCTATTTATACAACCTGTAAACACATGATACCTTTACACATACTTTTATAAATTAATATAAAATCGGTTTTTCAACACATAATCATCCCCAAGCCTAATTAACAGTTTGAAGATGCTAAACGAAAATGAAATCAAACAAATTTTCTAAACAAAACCAACATAAACTGCACAAGTAAACACTAAACCTCTGCAGTTGTTTTGTTCCTTCAGCATTAGCATAATAACATCCACCAAATCAAGTACCTAACAAAATGGATGGCTTATATTATATTTCAATTTGCAAAATGATAGTGACAACGAATTAAGCTCAAGTGCTTAACCACTAACCCATTATCTTCCCAATTCCACTATCAAATTCAAATGCAAGGCATTTGACACCACCTGTTATTTCTTGCATATATGATGATATCATAAGAAAATAGAAAAGCAGGCAAATCGAAAGTATACATGCGGATACAATAGTCAATCACTTAGAAGAAAGATTCAAAACCTAAAAAAAAAGAACCAAAACCCTAAAATAAAAAAATCAATCTTTGATTCTTAAACAGTTAAACCCTCACTGATGAGACCCAATTTCACCAACTCATCATCTCCCCAATTCCACTATCAAAATTGGGGATAGTGGCAACTAATTAAGCTCAACCACTAACTCATCATCTTCTCAATTCCACTATCAAATTCAAATCAAAGGCATTTAACAGCACCTGTTATTTCTTTGCATATATGATAATATCATAAAGAAATAGAAAACCAGGGGAATCAAAAGTATACATGCGGATACAATACTCAATCACTAAGAAGAAAGATTCAAAACCTAAAAAAACTAAAACCCTAAAATAAAGAATTGATCTTTGATTCTTAAACGTTTCACTAATGAAACCCAATTTCACTTGTACTCAAAATTGGGGAAAGAAGCAAAGAATTAAGCTCAACCACTAACTGATCATCTTCCCAAATCCACTATCAAATTCAAATCCAAGGCACTTAACACCACGTTATTTCTCGCATATATTGTAATATCATAAGAAAATAGAAAACCAGGCGAATCAAAAGTATACATGCGGATACAATACTCAATCACTTAGAAGAAAGATTGAAAATCTAAAAAAAAAAAAAAACTAAAACCCTAAAATAAAAAATTGATCTTTGATTCTAAATCGTTCAATAATGCAACCCAATTTCACTTGTACTCAAAATTGGGGACAGGGGGAGCATCAAAGCTCTCCAAAACCTTGGTCTCGCTTCCTCCACCACCGGAAACAGGCTCGTCCTTGTTGCCAAACCAGCCGCCGAACCACGACGAGGAAGGGGAATCGGAGGGAGGGGGAACCGGCTGGGCCGGTAGCCCGTTGGGGGGTAGAGGCTCGTCGATGAGAATGGGCATCTGCTGCTGCGCGCTGAGGAACTTGTTGAGCATGATGCCGGCGCCCTCGATGAGGGCGAGGAGGACGCCGCCGAACGCGGCGGAGCGGGCGGAGGCGGCGAGGCCCTGGCGCATGGAGAGGAAGCCGCCGGTGGCGGCGCCGGCGAAGATGGAGTTCCATGGATCCTCCTTCTGGCGGACGTAGACCATGGTGCAGTCGAAGGTGGAGAAGAGGCCGCCCCAGACGGCGAAGCTGCCACCCACGCGCGGCGCGTTGAGGCTCACGGCCTGCGACGCGGCAACGAAACGCGCGCCCTTGGGAGCGTTGTAGAGACCCTTGAGGAAGTGGAAGGCGGAGCCACCCACCGCGCCCATGCCGAACGCGCCGCCTATGTCGTCTAGGATTCGATCCGGACAAGGTTCCCTTGACGTCTCTGGAGTTCCCATCTAAACCCTTCTTTCTTCTCCTCTCCAATACTCTCTAGGGCTTTCTCATTAACACGCTTTTGTAATATGTAATCAAAATATCTTCTTCTTCTTTTTTATTTTAGTGGCGACTTTATAAAAAAATTACACATTAAATTCCTTTTTTTAATTAAGGCAGCTTCCCTCTTTTTTTTCCTTTTTTCTTGTGATTCTTTAAATACAGTGTGAGACAGTTTACGGTAATATTATTTTTGTCATTCTTGTGATCCTTTATATATAATTTATCCAAATGTAGGTAGAATATTTATAAAGATGATAATATTATTTTTTTAGATGATAATATTATTTTTTAACATAAATTCATAATTTTTAATTTAATTTATCTTACTAGCTTGTTAAATGTAGTGGCTAAAAATTTAGTTATAAAAGACTTGAGAGACTCTGCTGTTGTTGGAGAGGATCAAAGCACTTCCTACTATTAGAAATGGCAACAAGTCGGGGCAAGTATGGGTAGTGATTAACGCCACCCGATCTGCTACAAAAAATCGCTATCTAAAAACCTATCGAGTACCTGCTATAGAAATACCTGCGATTTTTTTTTTAATTTCTGCAAATATCTACAGGTACCTATGAATATTTTTAAAAAATAAAATTTTTAAAATTAAATATTTTTTATTAAAATTTTTATCAAATAAATCATTTATTTTTGGAAAATTTAGAAATAAAATTATACTAGTTTCTACAAGATTAATTAGATCTAAAAGTATATTAATATAATATATTATAAGAAAATATTTAAGACAAATAAAATCTTTATTTTATATTATCGAAATTTTAATAATAAATAATTTTATTAACTATAAAGTTTTTATAAAAAAATAAGATTGATATAAATGAATTTTGATAATTAATATTTTAAATTGATTTATTTTCTAAAAATATTATTTTTTTAAACTTATATATATATATATATATATATATATATTATTTTAGTTTAACGGGTAATGGGTACCCGCAGGTACAGGTACTATGATAGAAAAAAACTCGTACCTGCGAATAACGGGTACTCATCTATATTATGCGTGCAAATATTTTTGTGGATTTTATCCACGGGTATCCGCATACCCAGATTTTTTGTCATCCCTACCTACTACCAAGTAACAAGTCTCAAACTCGAAAATGAATAAATGATTGAGTTATGAATAATAAAAAAAAATTGATGAAAATATAAATAAATTTGAGAAAAACCTTTCAAATAATTCAGAATTTATTTTTAATAATTTTATGTTATTCGTGATATCAGATTTTAATAAAGAATATTTTCAATTTTTTAAATTTTTCTTAAGGTTATCATAATTTAATCTTTTTAGTTGACTTATTTAATTAACACGATTTATTTCTTATATTTTAGTCAAAATTTTAGAATTTGCCATACTTTAATTTTATTGAAATTTGTTAATATATGAAATAGAATAAAGTTATCCCGATTTAGATAATAACGTATTAATATGGATATCATGTTATATTATAAATTTAAGTAGTATAAGATAAAATAGCATTTTAAAAAATGTATTTTAAAATAAATAATAGGTTAAGTTATGTGTTATATTCTTTAGGCTTAAAAATTTTAATTTTAGTTTTTATGTTTATAAAAGTAATCAATTTTGTTCTTGTTTATACTAAGTTAACGCCTAAGGTTAAAAAAACTAACGTAATGGTTATTATATATGTGTATGTCAAATTGAATATATTTGAAGGAAGGATTTTAACCTAATTAAAAACTTGAAGGACAAGATTACGGTTTATTATAGTTTTTTATATGCATGGGTAAAATTCTGAATTCATTTTTTCGATTATGATGGATGTTACTAATTTTGAATGAGTATGGATTTGAGAATTTTTTAACTCTCATAGTATATGTATGTAACTCTATGTATCCATTCGGTTACAATTATAATACTAAGATAAATACGTTATTGAGCATGTGTATTGCATTTTTATTATAATAATTTTTTTATTATATTAAATTTGTTATTTATT
The DNA here is from genome assembly GCA_037954015.1 of Psophocarpus tetragonolobus. Classification (NCBI taxonomy): domain Eukaryota; kingdom Viridiplantae; phylum Streptophyta; class Magnoliopsida; order Fabales; family Fabaceae; genus Psophocarpus; species Psophocarpus tetragonolobus. The sequence continues at coordinate 38,015,326 of CM075690.1, read as the reverse complement.
GTATCTTATTACATTTCTATAGAATTATTACATTTTAATTTGTTAAAAATCAAATATTTAAATTAATTATTTATTTTTCTAGTTTATTAGGAGTTTTTAAAACACATATTTTTATCTACTTTATACTATTCTGCTGAGATGATAAATGTGATATAATATTTTTTTTATTAAAACTAACACATTTTTTCTAACACATACCTTTAAAGTTTTAATGAAAATATATTAAAAGTATAATGTTAAAAGATAATCATTAAAAACAAGATATGACATACTAAAATTTATGATTTTTAATATACTTTTACAAATAATAGACTGTGCAATTGTTTGTAAGATTTTTTTTACTACTTTATAAAAGTGTCTTAGAATGTGTACTTAGCATATTTTTTTATTTTATTATTAATTTATTTATAGAGTTAAATTATCTCATGTGGTCGTGTAAATATTTTTTGCACACTATCTTTCAGTAAGACATTATTCATAAAATAAATTTGAAGGAATTATTTTCAAAGATAATTAATTTACCTTCATATTAATTATTTTTATGTTAAAAAATTTGGTATATTTTAATTTCTTAATTGGAGAAAATCTTTTACACATTTTTAAGGATGAATAATGTAAATTTAATTTTTAAATTGTTTGATATTTTTAATGACTTTTTTTAATACCAATTTGATTTTGATAAAATTATTTTTCCCTATATTTTAAGGATGCATAGTGTAAATTATTATTATTTAAAAACTTCTATATTTTAATTTCAAAATTTTAAATCACCTCCATTGCAATTTTTGTAATTCTTTTCTAATTTATTTAGAAATGATCAAACATTTTAATTTTAAAATTATAAATTTTTCTTCTACATTATTTTCAATAAATTTACTTTAATTTTTGTTAATTTTGAAGATGTAACTGTTAATGATAAGCTAATTTTTTTTTAAGAAGATAACATAGATAATTATACAAATGAAAATATGATATTTAAATTATTCTAATCATTATTATCGTGTTACTATTGTTTCTCTTTTACTTGTTTAATGTTATTTTGATCATTTGAAACATAAAAATAGTTTTTCAAATATTGTAAACCAATTTAAATTAAAAACTACTATTATTAGTTTTTCGAACTACTAATTTTCAAAAATTTAATTTTATTAATTTTAAAATTTCTCTTTCTTGATGGAATGGTGCTTATAATTGACTCAACTTGTATATCTGTATGTGGATGTTTGTGTAGACACAACTGAGGGAAAATTCTTGGAAAGCAACATCATCAGTGTTAAGGAAGCCAAAAACCAAGTAAAGAAGACTGAAGCATTTACTCCACTTTAAAGAATTTTTGAAAAAGGTGTTCAAGAACCATAATCATATTATAAATATTATGAGTCAAAATATAGTTATTATAGAACATTATCATATTAGATACTTAAAACATAAATACATTAATTGTTACAACTATCTTCCCATTTTTTACAAACATAAAATTACTCAAAAGCATAAAAAGAAAAATTGTTTATGAGGCAGCCTACTTTGAGGAAATTTTCTAAATCCTTCAACATAGCCTGTTGAACAGTTTTATCTGCTAGTACCACAATCATATATGAAAAAAAAAATAATGAAAGAAGTGAGATTTTTATAAACATCATTGTCAATCTTAATGGACTTAACAGACAACGGGTGTCTAACTTTGTCTCACTTTATTCAATGTATGAATTCATATATGATATTTGATGATTCACTCTAATCATCAATATTTTTTTGGGAAGTGGTTGGTAGTTGCGTATCTTTCTCACAAAAACATTGGTACAACAATAGTTATTTTCCCAATAAATCCAGCAATCTTTAAGCCCATAATATAGAGATATACACTACCCAACCTTGACAATGTTGAGCAGGTATGGAAAGTTTTCAAGTTTGGTCTATGAATACCCTAGTTCAGGGTGCTAATCTAGACTATCCGAATATCCACTTACTTCATTAAAACCTTCTTAGACCTTACTCGGTCCCAGTATTTCATCTCACAATGTATCAAACTATGATTTCCCAACATTTATACTCATGTGCCTACATAGTTCCAAATCATTGCAAGGAATTTAGAATTTTGCTAAGTTCATCTCACAACACAGTTCTGAACGTCACTAGAATGGGTGAATACAAAGGTATATAGTACTTTTATTTCAATTATCATTCACATAATAATTTATAATTTCATAGATAATCAATCTCAAATAATTAAAAGATAGTAAAAAAAATTTTAATAATAAGATGGATATAAAAATTAATTGCTCAGTTTAAAATTTGTACTTGAGAATCAATAGTAATAATATATTAATATAAAATCAATTAATCTTTAATATTAAAAGATATCTTTCATAGATTATATTATTTTTTATTATCATATTTATTATGAAATTTTCATAATTTCACTTTATATATAATCTCTCAAATATTTTATGTTGTTTCTAAAAATAGACTTAGTTTTATTATTTTATTTTATTTTTATTTTACCATGACATTTAGTAATTAATAATTTTATAGCATAATTTTGAATGAAATATAATACCCGTGATAAAAATGAGATGATTATTGATAATTTAATTTAAAGAATCATAGATCCTATAAAATAGAAATATGTAAAAAAAATTAATCATAATTTAAATTATATGATAGAAAGAAATAAAATTTAAAGCAAAAAATAATAAATAATAGCATAGGATTAGACTATAATATTTGGAGGATAAATAAAATAATAAACAACGACAAATGACTAGATTATAAAATTTGGAGAATAAATAAAATATTAAATAATAAAAGACGAGATTGTAATATTTAGAGAATAAATTAAATAATAAATGATAACAAGGATCAGATGATAATATTTGAAAAATAAATTAAATAATAACGTATGACCAGAACATAATTTTTAAAGAATAACTAAAAGTTAGAAATTATTGACCTATCAATTAAATGATTGAAAATAAATATTAAAATAACTAGTATATCAATGAAAAATTAAACTTATAAATAAAAATTAAGTATTATAAATAATAGAAGTTATGATAAACATAATTACAAGTCTATTAAGATTAACACTAAAAATGTTTATAAATCTCACTCCCCCTTACTTTAATAAAATATCATTGATGAATGATAAAAAACCTTGAAATTAACTTGACTTGTAATTTTGTGAGTGGTAAGGATGTAAGAAAGAGATATAAAATAACTTTTATTAGACAAGAGTGCTATGCAAAATTTGGAAACAAGAGAGAGAAAAGAATTGCAAAATTTTTTTGTAATGAAATGCATGGATGAAACTTGTATTTATAGGCCAAAAACAATTTATTTTTGAATTAAATGATTGGATGATTATAACATAATGTTACCAGATATAAGGTAAGTTATTAGAGATTAGGTTAAAGTCTGGACCAATTATTCCTTTAAGATAAAATTAATAAATTTCACTCAACAATTAATTGGAGATAAGATTACTTAGATAGAATTATTAGAACTATTTGTACATCACGTATCTTTGAGACGTTGTTTTTTTTTTCTTAATTATTATTATTATTAATTTTAATTAGTTTCAAAATAAAATCAGTTTACTAAAAATTCCTACATAATTTTATAAGTCTCTCATAAAACTTTCAGCTAAAAACATGATCATTTAATTTTTTATAGTAGTCTGGAATATACCAATAATTTTATAAAAATTATCTCAATTAATTCCAAAAAAATTCTCAAATTTACAATAAATTATCTAGTTTCTATTTATAATTTAAAAATAATTTTTAAACTCTCAATATTATATTTTATTTTACTGCTTTTTAATAATATATTACTTAAATTTAAGTTATTTGACCTTTTTCAAATAGTAAAATTTTAAAATAGATAGAAATTCATAATATCAATTTAATTGTAGAAATTAAAATTTTAATATATTTTTAATTTCTAAATTAAAATTCAAATAGATTATATAAAAATATATTTAAAAATAGAGACGTTACATTTGACCAACCACAAGAACTTGATATAATGAGTTATTTTCTCCCTTTAAAGTAATTTTGATTATTTATTTCATTTTTATTTATCTGTTTGGGGATTGAAAATTCTATGCATGAATGTATTAGTTTATTTGTGGATGGAAAGATATCGTTGTATGTATAGAAATAGGAATATGATATAATTATGTGGGGGTTTGAATTTGTGAACAGTGCAATTTTACTAATTTTATGAGTCAACGAATCAATAGTATTATTGTGATAAAATTAATGAATTTATTAGTTAATAAGTTGTCCACTTAGAATTGGTTATTAGTAAAGTGAAATTCCAATAACAATCTCAACTTTTATCTTTTTGTGAATTTTTATTTTGCACGTAAATTTTTCAATCAATTGTTTTACAATTATTCCTTAATTCGTACTCTATAAAATTCACTAGAATTAATTTGGTTATTATATGATTTCACATGGAGATAACTTAATACTCTAATATATATTTCAAATTATTTTTTTTCAATTCTTCACTGAACAAGTATATTATATTTGGTTGTCTACGGGGAAGTGAAGGAGGAAATTGTTGAATTTGTGTATGTTTACGAAGATAAGAAGACACAAAAGCATGATGTAAGATTCTTGTGTTATTTGTACGTGGATATTTTCATATTGCAAGTATTTTCTTTCCTCTACTCCTTTTTCTTCCTTTTTTAGTTCATGGCATTATTTGTAAAGCCTGATTATTTTAATTAACATCTTACATGAATTAATGGAGAATTTGTTTCATAAATTAATATACCATTTCTGCAAATATAGAGATGAAAATACAGTATTTCAATATTTGTTAGAAATTTTAAAATTTTATTCTTTAATATATTTTATTCTCATGAATATTTTAACTTTCCATTTTAAGCTATATTTTCCCGAGAATATTGAAAGTAATTTATAATATATATATATATAACTTTTATTTTTTTATTTATATTATTTTAAAATTTAAAAATATTTCAAAAAATATAAAAAAAATAACCAAACATAATTTTAAATTTATCCCAATAATATTTTTATTTTTATTACTCCCTAGAATGAGATTTCTGGAATATAATACTGCCCCTAAAGGTGCTGATTTATCTTGCTTTGAGTGATAAAAAAAATTGTGAGGCCATCATGGAGGAGTAGGTGGAAATCAAGAGGAGTATGATTTTTTTTTTTAATCTTTTTAATAAGAATTTAAGACAATCTCAGAGTTTTACAACAATTTAAAGATAATTTCACCCATATCTTATTGCATTAATTGTAAGATTCAATTTAAAAGTAAATTTTAATCTTTTTTATAATACTCAATCTATAACATTTCTTGTATTAATTATTTATATACTTACATACTTTTAATTAAAAAAGGATTATACTTAAATGCTAAAAATAGTTTTCTAATTATAATAAATTAAATAATTAAGTTTTGTTAAAGTAATTTTTTTTTATTATTCTAACATGAGTTAAAGATAGTGTCAGAAGACTTACAACAACTCACGTCATCTGCTCAAATTACCTTAAAAAACATACCATAAAAGATAAGATGTGATCATATATTTATATTTTTTTACCATAACAAATAAGGAATTATGATGTGTCCCATATGTGGTGCAGTCCCATATGTGGATATTCATGATACTCTGTTCCAAGTCAGAGATGTTTCTAAGGAGGATAACTGGCATTTAAATATGTTGTGGACTCCATTGTCTTGGTCCCAATAGGAAGCTATCAAGAACTATAATCTCAATCTTTGCCAAGGAATTCAAGACACGTTAAGTTTGAATCATAGCATTTCAGGAATTTATACAGCGAGGAGTGGGTACCAGTGGCTTTTAGCTAGAATTTCAGGAATTTATATCATTGTATCCGTGATTGCAGTGCTTTGGGAAAAAAAATGGCTTCTCAACTGAACCTTCGTTCTGGCAAGAATTACACATCGAACAATGGTTGATGCAATGTATTCGTCTGAATGGCTCCCTATTCCTGGCAACGTAGTGGACAATGTGGAAAGCTAGAAATAAATTGGTGTTTGAGAATCAGAGAAGTGCTTCAGCCAGCACTACAAATACTGCATTTTTGCCTAGTAATGATGAATCCTCCACAAGTTTGGAAAGAATGGTGAGATGGGAAACTCCTGGCAATGATGAAATGTCCTTTAAATGTGGGTGGAAGCGTGGTTAGGAGCTGGTGGGACAGCAAAAAATGTGTACTTGGATGAACCTCTAATTGGGATTTTCCCATTTGCTTTTAGCAAAAGCTGCGGGAGTAGTCTTTTTAAGAAGCTAGTTTTTGGACTTTTTTCTTTTTCTTGCTTTCTTTATCTGCAATGTACTGAAAAGAAAAAAAGGAACTGTGGTAAAATAAAATAATTATTTTATAATATTTTACAATTAGTCAAACAAGATAATTATCCTATCTTCAAAACAAAAAAAAAGAAAAAAAAGATAATTATCCTACCGTTCAACAAAAAAAGGAGATATAATTACCCTATCCAATAAAAATCAATATGATTTTTTTTTGTCACAAACTCAACTTACATAAGCAACTAATTCACATCTATAAGATAATATTTAATTTTTTTAAAGAAAAAGTTTAATTGGTATACATGTGTGTAAAGAATTTTTATATTGACATTCAATTATAACTTTTTATTTATGTGACTTTTAAAGTAACAAACTTATAATGAAGGGGTGTGATTGAATGTCAGTGTAAAAATTTTTATACTAACAGTGTATACCAATTAAACTCTTGAAGAAATTATGAAAACCACTAATCAAAATTGAATGGGCAGAAAATCGTAAATCGACTCAATCCCATAAATCTATTAAAAAAATTGATATTCGATTGGTTTTCAACAGGTTGACGGGTTAAAATGAGCCTATGTATGATTTCAAATGAATTGCAATAGGAAATGCGAGTTTGGTTTTTACAATTAATAGATGTATGATCTGAGCGGCCTATTTTATATATATATATATATATATATATATATATTATTTTTAGTTTTATAATTAATAATAATTTTCTTGATTTTTATTTCTTAAATAATTAATATAATTCATACTAATTATAGTATTATACTCATAGAAAAACACGTATATGATATATTATTTTTGTAATTTTTTTAACTAATTATAAGAACATTGTTTAACATTCATCTTTTTTAATTAAAATATGTATAAATGTATTTTTTCAGTCCAAAACAATTTTTAAGATCATTACATAATTTTATTTTTTACAAACTAATTTATGTAAAAGTTTATAATTTTTTTAAAAAAATTATGATAAATAAATAGCTAAATTGTGCAAACCCACCCAACCCGTCCTGCTCAATCCAAAAATGCCAACCGGCAAGATAATAAGAATAAAAACGGGTAAAAGAACGAATTTATTCAAATTCATCAAAATGAGTCCGAAACCTAACGACGCAATCCATTGCCGAAGCCTAATTGGAATCACCTTAATGCTTATACTTTAGTCTTTATACATATTTTTGGTTTCATAGGCAAATAAAATTTAAAAACGTAGTTGGTTTTCTTACACACTTTTGGGACAAAAATCTAGACATCAATCACATCTAAACGCATATCCTTTAGTACTTTTTGTCAAAAGTAGCATAATTTAAATGATGTGTGAACTTGTTTAACTAGATAGGGTTACGCAAAAACTTGCTTATCATCGAAAATCAATTATCAGTCTTGAGTACTTTCAAGATTATTGAACTATGTTTATTCAATTTTATCTTTTAATTTTTTCTTATATTTCATTATAATTGTGTTTCACTAGTTAATTAAAAACTTAAAAACTAATTGAAATGATTTTAGTTGTGTTTGATAATAAAAAAATTAACAGTTTTTTTAAGTAATTATAATAATTTAAATATAATTATAACAATTTATAATTTAAATATATAATTAATTTATATTAAAAAATTATATTGATGTTGTTATTTTATCAGCGGTGAAACACATACTATGACCCTCGTAAACAAAATCATATTACCTCAGTAAGAGTTTTTACAATCAACGAAAACGGATGAAGAACGTTAATAAAATTCTAGTAAGTAACTATTGTAATTATTCTAAAACTATAGCATAATTTTATGTTTCGGCATAATTTCTTAAATTTAGAAGAAAAAAAAAACTTAGGTTCAAATATATTGTCATCAATCATAATTACACTATGGACATAGTATAAATGTACAAGAAAATTTTAATTGCAACCTATACCTTAAAGCCGAAAAGAAAATCAGAAATCCTTGTATGCGATTACGACATTTGATAAAACATGTCGACAACAGAACACGACTTCTTAAGAATATCAGCTACAACAGAGTACATTTCATAAGATTAGTTTGAATTAAAAAAAATTAGAAAAACAACAACCAAATCGCAAACTGGGATGACTCATCAAACTCCATTTTCTTCTTTGTTGCAAGGTGAAAATCCAAAATCATGGTACATTAGTGCCAAAAGGAGTGCTAAAAAAATAAAAAATCCAAAACCCAGATGGTGTTTTTATCATTATCAGAAAAGCACAATTCGTTGGAAACCAAACGAAACCATGTGTGACACCTTTCTTGACGCACCTGCAGTCAGTGAGAAAAAAAAAGAAGCAAGGGAATAATTAAATAAATAATAATTGATTAAATAGTTAAGGAAAAAAAAGAAATGAATAAATAGAAAGCTAAAATAGGTGCATGTCTTTCGCATAGGCTAATAGCTATGGTTATTGGTTAATGGTTTGGATTTTCTTTCCCTCTCCATAAAACAAAAAGAAAAGACTGCATTGCGTTTGCGTTTGCGTTTGCGTTTCCCTGCTAGGCTCGCCAAAAGCCAACCCACGTGCTCTCTCTCTTTGTTCTCTCTCGGAAAATCAGGCCACCCCAAAACGGTGTCGTTTTCGCGGAACGTTTTACAACATCGTGCTGTTGCGGTGGTAGAAGCGAGAGAGAAGAAAAAAGAGAGAGAGAGAGAGAGAGAGGGTTGTGTTGTGATGTGGAAACGCTGATCCCAAATGCACCCGTACAACCGGCTACCGAGCAGTGGCCACTCGACGCCGTCGCCTCCGCCGTCTCCGCTCCGGTCTCCGAGGCTCCGCCACAGCCGGTCCAAGACCGGACGGTTCTCTCCGAACCGGGGAGGCGGTCGGACCGCCGCGCAGCGGCTCAGTTGGATGTTCCTTTCGGTTCTTCTTCGACGGCAAGGCGTTTTCCTCTTCGCTCCTCTCATTTACATCGCAGGCATGTTGCTCTACATGGGAACCGCCTCCTTCGACGTCGTTCCGGTCATCAAACACCGTCCCGCGCCTGGCTCCGTTTACCGTAGCCCTAAGCTCTACGCCAAGCTTCGTCCGGACATGGATTCCGATAATTCCACCGTCGATGCGGTTCGATTCATTGTCAATTCTCTCGTTTATTTATTTTTTATATTTTTCGCTGATTTCTGATTTGTTAGGTTTTTCCGATGAATTTTGTTTTGTTTTATTTTTCTTTTATTTCTAATGTTTAAAGTTTCGATGTAGGTTTGGGACTTCAAATGTAGGTTTAGTCGCTGCGTTTTGTGCTTAGATTTGTTTGTTTGCTTTTGCATCTTGATATGTAATGTAATTAACTTGTTGTGCTTTTTTATGCATTTTTATGGTTAGGTTGTTTATCAGGTCTGAATCCAGAGGCTAGATTTTTTAGCGCGCTTTTCGAATAGAGGAAATTGGTTCATTAGGCAAAATTATCTGTGAGAATGTTAGGATTGTTGTTGTGTCAGGATATGGGAGTGTTTATCGTTTTAGTAGTTTTGTTGAGCGTGATTGTATTAGTTGTGCTGCGTGAATTTGACCTAGATAAATAAGAGTATGAGGAGTTAATTTTTATGTTGTGCATATTATAGTAATAGTGTATAATGTTTTATGTGGTACATACTATTGGCTACCAAAGTTCCTCGATTTTGTTTTACCGGTTATTTGGGAGGTGGTATTATCTGGTGCTTTGATTGGAAAAGATGGTCGAAGCTTGACATTGAGACTAACAAGGGGTCAAACCTAATATGAGGTTCTTGACTTCTTGGTAAGGAAGTTTGGTGGCGCCAGAAGGAAAAACGATTTTCAGAAGCATCAGATTTCTTTTTGCTGCTTTCTCCTGTGCTTCACTTCTAGAATATTCTTTTATATAAAAACTAATCTTGACCCAACTTCCAAGGGATTCCTTTGAGATGAAAATAATAATTTCCAAAATAAAGAAAAAGGAATTATGTGCTTGTGTATAGTGTATGTATATACTATTTAGTAAGAATTTGTGGTGTCTTTCTTATAAGTAGAAAACTCATGCCTTCACTTGGCAGTAAATACTGTGTTCAAATTCAGATCCATAATTTTGTGATTTGAGAAGATATCTACTGATAATTAAACTAGAAGATGAGTGAGCTTAATATTGTTAAGTCATGTTTGATGAGAATTTAATGATTAATTGTACTACTGATTTGAAATTTTACTTCTAATTTTTTTAAAATGTAATGTAAATATTTAATGGTTTTTTATGTTCTTTAAGTTTATTTTCCAGTTCTTGAAAGGATAGTTTCTTCAGAGTCTTTCAACGTAGCTATTTGAGGATATTTGATTCCTACTATGCATCCTTCTTTCTAATTATTATACTTCTTTAGATTTGGGTCTTTATGTTGATTTCTTTGATTTTCATGTCCAGATGGCTATTTTAAGTGCATTCTTGTAAATTTCCTTTCAGATATCAACTATATGGAAAACTCCCTATAGAGGTGGTGAGTGGAAACCATGTGTGAACAGATCTTCAGAAGGTATAATGTAATGTGCACTGATGCACAACACAGTAAATGATGACATTTTCCTTTTTATCTCCTTTTCGTTATGCTGTATAATTATGTTAGTGCTTTTGGCACCACTGATTTTTCTATTCCTTGATACCCATTTAGTTCCTTTTGTTAGAGATATGACATGAAACATCCATGACATGGAATGAGAATCCATGTAGCCTTGATGTTGCGCATATGGATGCATAGATGTGCAAATTTCATGCATTAGATGTCCAGTCCTATGTGAGAGCAGGCATGTCTTATGCTTAGCTTGGAATGTGGTCAAAATACTCCTTATTAGGTTTGGACAATCCTTCTCCTTGAGCTAGCTTTGGGAGTTGAGTAACTATCCATTCATTTCTAATATGGTATCAGTCTTCCATGACCAAATTGTCTATAGTTTTAAGTGCAACTGTACTAAGGTAGGTAGGTAATCCTAGCATCATCCATGCTTTATGCCCAAAGGCTCTTGTGTGAGGAGGCATGTTTGAGACACAATATAAAACTATTTATGAGTCATCACCTAACAGCTTAAGCTTCTGCAATAGATGGTTCATGACATCTTTTTAGCAATTGTCTTCAAACTTATGTTTTCGCCCTCTCTTAGTTGTTCAGCTCCAGATGTGTCAATTGTCAGGGTCTTGTCCTTCCTGTCATTAGAGATTGGGCAGCCTTTCTACATTTGAGTCTTTAAATACTTTTTGTCATTTATAGTCATATCTGTTTTCAAGGGTATCTTTTCCTTACCCTTGTATTTTTCTTATTAAGTGGATGACCATTCTTTTCCTTTTTCTATCTAAAAGAAAAAAATATTGGGAGGTAATATTTTGTTGAAAGCACTGAATTGTCTGTTAAGTGGACCTTTCTTATTCGATGTACTGTGTTTTGTTAACTATGAATGTATATCTCTTATGCTGTTGATAGACCTACCTGAATCAAATGGATACATTTATGTGGAGGCCAATGGTGGCTTAAATCAGCAGAGGACATCGGTAGTGTTTTCTGTGCTTTCTGTTTTTCCATATATTCAAAGTATGCTTAATGTATTTTTATTCAACTAATTTATTTGTTGAATTATATAAATTTTTTTGTAGGTATGCAATGCAGTTGCTGTGGCTGGCTATCTCAATGCTACCCTTGTGATTCCCAACTTTCATTATCATAGCATATGGAAAGATCCTAGGTTAGGTTGTTATGCTATTGATTTCAGTGTTTTAGGACTAGGAAACTCAAGTGTTTTATGTTGGCACAAGATTAATACATTTTAGACTGTCATTTCTATTAAGTTATATGGTGTGTGTGTATTTTACACATTCTATTGTTGAAATTTGAAAAAAAATAATTAAAAAATAAAATTGTTTACAGAGAGAAAGGGGTAAAGCACAAGTACCAGAGGATGACAAGTCCTCCAAAACAGTCTTGATGTTTTTAATGATTTTGTTGATTTGATCAAGGTATTCATTTTGAAACATCTAAACTGATTTATAATGTTTCACATGATCAGCAAATTCCGGGACATTTATGATGAAGAATTTTTTGTCGATATCTTAAAAAATGATGTACGGGTGGTTGACAAGATTCCCGAGTACCTAATGGAAAGATTTGGCAGCAACATGACAAACGTTCACAATTTCAGAATCAAGGCATGGTCATCTATTCAGTATTACAAAGATGTGGTACTCCCTAAGTTACTTGAAGAAAAGTGAGTATCTGATGCTTGTTGTATAAATTGTTCTCCTTATTCTCGTTGATCATAAATTTACTGATTAAGCAGTTTGCAGTAATTATTAGTCGTCCAAAGTTTATGGGGAGAAGTAGTGCATAATGTTGCAGTGTTGTGGTCTCTTTGCTGTATATAATGTTAAACATATTCTCCTTCTTGCTGGTTATCCATTTGGATTAGTGTTATAGGACGGAGTCTCATATATGACTTAGACACCATAATGAGGCTCCATCTTGAGATAATTTTACTGCAAATTTGTTATCATGAAATATGTTTATTATCTTGAGATAAGGAGGTTGGGAGCTATTATGCAGATATTGAATTTAATTTTATTGATGCAGGGTTATAAGGATTTCTCCTTTTGCAAATAGATTGTCATTTGATGCTCCTCCGGTTGTCCAGCGTCTTAGATGCTTGGCAAATTATGAGGCTTTAAGGTTTTCAAGTCCTATATTGACCATAGGTGAAACTTTGGTTGAAAGAATGAAGAAACATAGTGCCATTAATGGTGGTAAATATGTCTCTGTACATCTTCGTTTTGAAGAGGTTTGTTTTGATTATATATATGGATGTTAATATTATGAATGTTTGAGATGTTAATCTTTGTTGAAACTGATACATATAGTTTCCCATGGGCAGGATATGGTTGCTTTCTCTTGTTGTGTTTTTGATGGTGGAAACCAGGAGAGAGAAGACATGATTGCAGCTAGAGAAAGAGGTTGGAAAGGGAAATTTACAAAACCTGGACGTGTTATACGTCCTGGAGCAATCAGGATCAATGGGAAGTGTCCCCTTACCCCATTAGAGGTAATTGTTTGCTTAAAGGTCTAGTAATTTTAGCCTGTATGAAGAGGAAGAAAAATTCAGGGAGTGCTTCTTTTGCTTTTGAAGTTGTTAGTTTGGCTAGATGTTTCCAAATTTTCTTGAAGTGCTCCTTATGCAGCAAGTTTTGTTGATGTTTTCCACGGAATACATTTGTTTTATTATAGTCAATGCCTTCCTCCATCTCTTCAGGTTGGCCTTATGCTGAGGGGAATGGGTTTCACAAAGAACACATCTATCTTTTTGGCATCTGGAAAAATATATAATGCTGAGAAAACAATGGCTCCGCTACTCCAAATGTTTCCTAATCTGCATACTAAGGAGACCCTGGCTTCTGAAGAGGAGCTTGCTCCATTTAGGGTAACCATTTATACTCTTTGTTATTTGACCACTCCACATTGGTTTAGTGCTATGATTTTGACTTGAGTTACTTCTTCTAGAATTATTCTTCCAGGATGGCTGCTATCGATTACACTGTTTGTCTTCACAGTGAGGTGTTTGTCACAACTCAGGGGGGCAATTTCCCTCATTTTCTGCTGGGTCACCGAAGATACTTGTATGGTGGACATGCTAAGACAATTAAACCTGACAAGCGGAAGTTGGCATTACTGTTCGATAATCCCAATATAGGGTATGTTACATATTGGCATATTTTGTTGTGTTCAATTTTATGAGGATAAAATAAATTAGATGAATTCCCCACACACCTCACAAATTTCACCCTCCCTTCTGCATGCCCTGTTGATATTGAAAGTAATTATTGTTACAACTTTGGGATAATTGACATCAATACAAGGTTTTTTTTTAATAAAATATCATTATTATATTGAACTGGAGGAAGTTAGGCTATTAAGCCTTGACTACCAACTAAGAAATTTCTTTATAGAAGAATTAAGCTACTTTATCCAACTCTTGCGTTTATAACTTTTGCTCCAATTGAGTCTGAAGGAATGTTGAGAGAGACAGTATGTTATGCTAAGATGGCATTTCTCTTTATAGAATATTTTTAGCTCCTAGTTTTGTTTTTGAAGAACCATATAGCTAGGATATTCTGTTAATTTCTTAGGAGTTAGGACGTTGTAAACAATTCTAATTGTGTTCAATATGTCTGGTATCTAGTTGTTAGTGAAATGTTCAATATTTTTTCTTAAACAGAAAGTAGCTAAAATGTCCCTTCTCCACTTTCATTACTTTCCAGATGGAAAAGTCTAAAGCGCCAACTGCTGAGCATGGGGTCGCATAGTGATTCCAAGGGAGTTGAGCTAAAGAGACCGAATGATTCGATATACAGCTTTCCATGCCCAGATTGTATGTGCCGTGTCAATAGAACTGATGATTCAAGATCTTCATCTGCAACTTGATCTACTCACAGAATTTGATGGGTGTTAGTTACATACGATTTTGAGAGCATGCCTTGCTGCTGACTGTATTTCTGATATTGTGATTGTTTCATTTTTTCCCCTTTCCATCTGGTGGGAGGGCATACACTCCATTTTCGGGGGTCAAAGGATTTTGTTGAAGGTCTCATTGATCTGATTATCTATTTGGATTGAATTTCAAGGGAGTGGCATCTTTTTTGTATATGATGCCAATTAAGAACAGAATGGCAACCTTCCTTTGCAGGAATCTCTTCCAGAACATTGAGAGATGTTTCACACATGAATGAGCACCTGCTGTGTTGAACAAGTTGTTTAAAGAGCCAAAGGACAGACTCGTGTTGCTTAACACCCTGCATGTACATTACTAGGAGTACGATATTCATGTGTTAAGGCTGTGGCAAGCTCTCTGTACATTTACAAAATTCAGGGTGTCCCTCCATACTATATTATTGTTCTATTTTAGATTTTTTTTTTTTTTTTTTAAATTTTGGCCCTGTTTTCAATTTTGTATTTTGTTTACCCTCATATTGAGGGCCCCATTGTTAGCTAAGTAGGTGTCTGGCTGTACGCATTTGTTATTCTTTCACATTGGTGCCCCATTGTTTTGGCGATGATACCAGTGAATGTAATTAGTTAACCATTCATATATCATACCAGATCGCACCACATGATAAAATGCTGCACCCAAAATGCCCTACTATATAATCACACACAAAATCTATCATTTGGGTTGACAAGAAATGGGTTCTATTATGCTGCAAAAAAGACATTACATGCTCTATAATTGCATTATCCAACTCTACACTAATGTTTCCAATATTTTACACTCCACATATTGACGAAATAAATATTAGGACTCATTAATAATTTCGGTAGGGTAATATTCCCCTTAAAAATGCAATAAAAAAATTCAGTAAGGCAATACACTCTTATACAAGTGAGGTGTACTTTATCACTCTTGTACGTAAATTTTTTATTTTTCTATATACAATCTCCTAAAAAATAAATTTGGTGTAACTTTAGAAGAGAATAAAGGTAAATAAAAATTATTTTTTACGATATATTATATATTATTGGTATTTTATATAATATAAATAACTTTAGGAATGAAATAATTTATTAAAAAGATTTGGAATTATTTCTAGACAATTAATGTATGATGAAATGTTTTTTTATTAATATTTATTTTTTATACATAATTGTCTATAAATTTAATTGAAAAACAGGTTATGTACTTATAGTATAAAATTATTTTACACTTAATTTACGTTATTGTATAATATTAGTCTGATAATACTCAACTTGACTTGTACAAAAATTTAATAATATAATAATATATAGATTTGATAATTTTTTTTAAGGTTTAATTATGTCTTTTGTTACTGTAAGTCGGTGGGTTTTTAGTTTTGGTCTCAATTTTTGTTTTATTTTTGAATTATAGGATTAAAAATGAAATAAACTTAGTGGGACAAAAGTTAAAAATATATGACGTACATAAACCAAAGCATAATTAAAGTTTAAGTATTAAAATACTATTTACGGTAAAAGATATGGATAATGATCTCATAAAATACACAAATTAAATATCTAGTTAATTCAAACGGATGGAAGGGAAGACTGGCAAAGATAATGGCCTCCAAATTCATAAATTTATTTAAATTATTATGAAAAAGATTGTATAAATTTTTTGATATTTAAAATAAAATAAATGATATATAAAAATTAATATTAGTTAACATCTGAAAAAATAAAAAGAGAAAATTAAAACAAATAAGTAACCTGATTGAAAAAAAAATTATAAATATTAAAGAAATATATATAATATTGAGATGTTTATATATAATATAATTATCTAAATTTTTTTTTCTCATAAAAAAATAATATTTTTATTAAATTTTTATATTGGTCCCTCACAAAAAAGGTTTCTAGCTCCGTCCTGATTAGTTTACTCTTCCATAGAAAAGCTTTCAGCAACCTAAATGTGATGAAGACAACAGATTAACCAACCACTAAAAGAAAGGAGGAAGAAAAACAAAAGTGTATCATACTCTGTAATAGTTAAGTTATGTTGACAGAGTAGATAATAGCCAGCTCTAAATCTTCACTATTCCTACTAGGAATAATTGTTTTTTCTTTTAATAGGAGAGCTCAAATACAGTGAATTAATACTGAATCGGATGTGTCATATAATAGCAATGAGCTATTACAGAAAAAAATAAGTTAGTACATCAGAAAATGATATGAGAAAAAGCACCATCCATATTTTTTTTTTTCTTGATACATCTCCATCATTTATTAAACCAACGAAGTTTCCCTTTCTTGATATTGCCACTTCATATCTAGTACATTTTCTGTGTGCAAAAATAGAATAAAGCAGAGCAGCACATGCACCTCAATGACTTAATGCATGAGACAGTCCTGCCAATACTGCTTTTCAACCATGTTAGGTTGTGTAAATTTATTAATTAAGCACCACGCTTCATGAGACAGATGCCTAATGGATGAGTTTTTGGCAAAAACATATGTGAAGTAGCAATTACTTGTTTAAGAAATGGTGTTTAAATAATTTCCTGGGGTCTGTGTGGTGTGTGTATTTTTATTAAATTAGTAGACTAATCAATAATAAAAATTAGTAGTCATTGTATCTATTTAACTATTTATTGCACATATGAGATTAACCATTATTATAAAAGCTGTCCCACTTTTGACATGTGTCACTTAGATAATATTTTTGTCTGTTTTTTTAATTTCTCTTCTCTCTTTTCTACTCTATTCTCTGCTATTTTTAGCTGATATTGCACTTTTTTGTTGATGCAAAACAAGGACGAGTCCTAATTTTACATAAATGTAGCTGATGTTATTCTGATTGGAGAACAGTTTTACTTCCCCGCTGGCTGATTGATTCTGATGATTCAATTTTGGCTGTAAAGTTGAAGAATGAGAGTATATTTGATTCCGTGTTTTGAGTTTCATATCCAAGTTTTGAATGTTAAAAATAGAAATTATTTAAAGAAGTTTTGGTTTGAATATAGATGACAAAATCATATTTTTCTTTTTTGATTAGATGCGGAACTAAATTCATACTAAGGTGTCATTATTAGCAGATAATGATTTATCGCTAGCAAGCAAATCACGGCACTGAATCTGTTCCAAAGGCAGAAAATGGAAGTTTCTTTTAGCACTTCCTTATTTACTATTTACACCTCTTTAATATTTACAATATTTTTCAAAACTCCAAAATATCCTCACCCTCTTTTACTCTAAGTTTTTTGACAGAGTATCACCTAATTTTATGAATACATATGCACTTCTATCTACCTCATATAAATATTATATTGATTTCTTCATTTCACACTCTCATCTTCTTGGAACATATATATTTTTTCACCTCTATTTTTAGGATATTCTTCTGCCATGTATGTTTGAAAAGAGTGAGGATGCTCTTTCAAAAAGGTGGATAAAGGTGTGTGTATAATTGTGAAGCTAGGTGATGTTTTTTCAAAAAACTTAGGATAAAAAAAGTGAAGGTATTTTAGAGTTTAACAGAAAATTATAAACATTGAAAAAATATAAATAGTAAATAAGGGAGTGTTAAAAGAAACTCTTACTATAAATTCTTCCTTCTTATTGCTATGAGCCCCTGGGACTGAAAAAAAACCTTAGATAAGCCCTGAGTTGGTGAGAAGCAACCACAAAAGTAAACTTGAATATGGAATGTTATATATATAAAAGGACATTTTTTTATGTTAGTATTTAATTTAGGCTTATATACTTTAGATTGCATACAGGGATATACGTTTTGTATGGCCACTTAAACATATCATATTATATTTTCTACATACATATGCGTGCGCAGATAGATAGATAGAGTAAGGTGTGTTTGGTTTAAAGAGAAAAATAAAAAATAAAATTTTTATGCAAAAGGTGTAAGTTATATGGGAGCAGACTTGTTAAAAAATTTTAATTATAGAAAAATAATCATAACAAGCAATAACTAGTTATATAAAAAAATGATTATTTTAATCTGCTTATAAAGTTACAATCTATTTTTATAGATATTATTAATGTAATTAAATTATTTTTATTAAAAAAACTTATGCTTAAAGTTGATTTCTTAACCTCATTGTCAAATTCTTTTGGTTATAATTTTCAACAGGGAGCAAATGTGAACTTTTTTTTTTCATAGCACTAGTTTTATATGAAAATTTTTCTTAACTTTAATTAGTGACGGATATATAAATTTTATGCGGTGTGACATTAAAATTTAAAAAATAAAAATTATAAAAATTAAAACTTTATATATGTATATCTAAAAATTGATAAAAATTAGACAAAAAAATTTGAGAATATAAATTAGAATCTCGTGTGTAATTTATTTTATCTAAAAAAAAGTCATAAAATAATTAAGATATAAGTGAAGCAACAAAAGAAAATAGAAGAGAAATACAAATAAATATTTTGTTGGAGATGAAAGACCAAAATTAATACAATAGTAGACTCAAAGTTAAAACAATAATTTAATTAGTAAAAACTTGTCTAACAAAATTTAAAATATTAACTAATTTATATCAAAATTAAATATTAACTTATCTTTTATTTTTTTTAAATCACAATGATTAAAATAAACAAAATGTTAACTTATCTCTTTAATTGGTATTAAATAAAAATTATAACTAAAAAATTAAAGAAAATATTAACTATTTTTTCAATTTAACTAAATATTTATCTTTGTAACTATTAAAAACACATTCTCTATTATTATCTTTTCAACTAGTGAGTTCATCGAGAATCGCCGATTAATAAAATAAAATAATTTATTATCTGTATTATACTTAAAAAAGTAATAATATATTGTTTGCACATATTTACTGAATAGATAAGTTGGTTTAGTATTTATAAATTAGATAAGGGTTTAGGGTTCAATCCATGTTGGGTGTATGGCACTTCTTTGAGCATAAACTACTCAACAAAATGTGGTAAATTAGAAAGCCTAGAATGCTAATTTGAAGAAACTTAAAAGAGTGATACTATGATGTTTGCCTCCATGAAAAATGGTAAGAGAAGAAGGTTATCCGCTGAAAATCACTTTTTTTAATTTTATTTTTGGGCTTCACCCTGTTAGCTACCATGTCCCTATTTTCTTTTAGAATTTTTGTACCCTTTATTATGCGAAGGCAAGTGTTTCTAATTTGTGCACATGCCATGGTTATTCTAATATAAAAACGTGGTTACTAAAATTTTTATTGATAAAGACGAAAAAGTAAGACTTATATATTGGTTTCATTATTTGTTGGAAATGCTTGGTGAGTAGTCACTGTGAGCCTGTGACTATTTCTAAGCCAATACTTTACATTTTAATAAATTGTTAAACTGGAGTCATAGTGAAAATTTTATGAAGAGATAGAACATGGCATTTATAGTGAAATATTTTGTAGAATCAATCATTGTCATTAAGTTGGAGGTGAAAGATTCTTCTTGAGTCTATCTCTATTGTTCTTTTCAATTATTTATATCACTACATATAATTTTTCTATTCTTGGCTATCTTTAAATTAAATAAAGATCACATAGATATATTTAATAAACTTAATACAACTCATATAGTGAATAAAGAATAAATGCTGCTTTTGTTAATTATTTATATAATGATATACAAAGTTAACATTATCCACAAACTTATCAAAGCAAATTATATATTAAATTGGCATAAACTTATTAAAGTGGGACGACAATTCAAACTATACACAATGGGATAAAACAAAATTAGGTGAATTATATTAGCAAATAAAAACTCTTGCAAACAAATTTGTTAAAACTTAAAAAATAACAAGAAGAAAAGACTATCAGCATAAATTGCATTATTCTACAAGGACAAGTCTATTATAAAAAATAATAGATAAGAAGAGCAAACAACCTATAAATTTGCTATAAAAAAAGAATAGATAAGAAGAACTACAACAATGACAAGCACCGAAAACAAACTATTCATAAATTTTCTATAAAAGAAAAATAGATAAGAACTACAATGCTAACAAGTAGCTAAAACAAACAATCCATAAAATTGTTATAAAAAAACTAGAATAATGAGTTAGGTTGCAAAATTACAGAGGGTCAAGAGTTCTTTTATGCTTGAGAATAATGAGCTTCACAACAATGGTAGGGAAGGTCAAAACTCTATTTAGATGAAAAGAACGACTTCAAAAATGGATGAAGAGGGAAATATGATCACTAGAGATATCTGAGTAAAAAACAAGGACAAAAAAATGCAACCAAAATAAAATACAGGACTTCATGTAATAAAAAAGCAATAGATTGCAAATAAAAAAAAGTTATGTCACAACATAGGTAAATATACAGTTAGTAAACCTTCAATGTTTGATGTATTGATTTTATTTAGATGTCGAGATTTAATTGGTGGGATAAGAAATTGGGATAGACACATGAGATTTTAATCCTATGTGGACGTGGATAACGCACTAAGTAAAAGATATTCAGTGACACAATCCATCTATGTGCCAATGATTACATCCTTGTAGTTGTAGAAACCTTTCCTAACATTTCTCATATCATCACAACCTGTGAAAAACTTACCGGGAAAGCCTACCCATAAATTTACCCACACTTTTGTACATCTTAGTGAATAACGCACAATAACATTATCCACACATTGGTAACAATAATCACATTATGTGAAAAAAACATCTAAAAGGAAAAACTTTCCTGACTTACTAACTTACACCTGTGACAGTGTCCATAAACATGTGAATAATGTACTAAGAAAAAAAAAAAACTACTTAAAAATCTCCACAATTTTGTGACAAAAGTCACAACCTTGTCGATAACTTGTTGACTACTAAGTAAGAAGACCTTTCATGCCAATGCCCACACCTTTATACCATTGGCCAAATTCATATGAAAAACAAATTAAGCAGAAAAAGTTAATTTTAAAAAAGTTTTTTTTTTTAAAATTGATTATTTAACTAGTTGTGTAGGGGTTTTCATTGATTTTGGTCAACTGACAAACTTGTTAAACTGAATTGAACCAATTAGTTTGATTCAGTTTTTTTACTTAATTGAGTTTGGACCCAACTCAAACTGATCAGAATTCACCATGTCCAGTTCGGTTCGCTATTTTTGTATTTCAAAACCCTGAACTAACCAAAAAATGTGTGTATATATATTATTTATTTTATATTTTAAAGTTAGTAATTAATTTCAGTAACCTGTTTTGTTTAAGATTTCACATTTCTAAACCTTGACCGGACCCTATTTTATATTTTTAAGTTAGTAAATTTATTTTATTGTTTGTATTGTATTGTGTTGTTTTAATAGTTTAATTTGATTAATTTAGTATATATGAAACACTTAATATTTTGTTATAAAATTATAAATTTGACATAGTTTCAGATATAAAATTATTTTTTTACAATTTAATGAAAACATTGATTTTTTATTTTTTTATCGATTTTTCCTAAAACCTAACCAAACAACCCGAATGTCATTGTTTCGAGTCAGGAAAAAGGTTCTAGAAAACGAAATCCAATTAAAATTAATTGTTCAATTTTCATTTTTTTCCAAAACCAAACAAACTCAAATTATGAACACTTCTACAATTGTGACCAAATAATTAATTAAATAATCAATTACGTATTTATAATTAATCATATAACTGATTTTAGATATATATATAAGTTTAATTGGTATACACTGTCAATGTAAAAGATTTTGACACTTACAATCAATCATGATATTTCATTTATGTGACTTTTAAAGTAGTAATGAGTAAAATTAACAAATTTATTATGAATGAAAGACTGTAATTGAGTGCAATAAAAAAATCTTTACACTAATAATATACACAAATTAAACTCTATAGGTAAAACTAGTTATACTAAATAATAATTTATTATAAAAATAATTATAGTTATTGTTATAATAACTACTTACCTATAACATTATTTTAGTTATTGAAATAATCTAATTACGAACGATCTTACTTAAAATAAAGAACATTTTTTCTCTTTTTTATTTCTCTCTACTAAAATAAACAAAACCTGCATGCCTTTTGATTTTATTTCTTTTCGAGAAGAATGTATCTTCGATCACTTTTCTTCGAGTACTAATTTATTCGTTTTGGGGTTTTAATTCCTTTTGTCAAAAAAAGAAACTTTATATTAGAATAAAAAAAAACTTATGTAATAAAATTTTACAATTATAATCTTTATATATAATAGATTTATTGATTTTATTGATTAGTATTTTAAAAATTATAAAATAAAAAATTATGATTAAGTGTTGTAATAAAACTTTTTACATTGATAGTGTAGAAGTATTAAATTAATAAAAAAATTGTTCTTTAAATTATGAAAAGTAAAAATAAATAATGTATAATGATCAGATTTATTTGAAGTGTGAAAAAAAAAGGGTTGGAAATGCTAATAGGTATAAATAAAAAACATTTTAAAATTGTACTCCTTTTGGTTTTATAAAAAAGTTATATAAATTTTGCTATCAAATAGTAAAAAAACAATTTCAATTAATTTGATTTTATTTAATTATATCGTTTAAAAAATATTCTTTATTTAATTACGATTTTCATTGTAATAATTTCATTTTTTTTCTTGGCATAAAGTACTAATACAAGATAATTTTAAAATATTTATTTAATAAGAAATGATAAATTTAAATGATATAATCTATTTTTTAAAAAGTATAAAATCAATTTTTTTATATAAAATCGGAGTAGTAAAATAATTTAAATTTTAAAATATAAATTTAAAAGTTATTTTGTCATTCTTTAAAATTTAACCCTCAATACAATACAAGCTGAGCTAATTTAAAACTAGGATCAGATAAATGTTAAAACTATCCAAATTTAATATTTTTTTTTTTAAAGAATGAAAAGTGCAATTATATATAATGGCCAATGATGGGTACCTTACATATGCACGTAAGATCAAGTTTCAATTGCGAAGCAAAGCACAACACAAGATGGGTGCACTTAGTCAAGAACAGCTCCAATTCTTCAACTCTCAAGGTACCCTTTTTGTTTTTTCAGCATAATTCTTAGTTCTCAATCAACCAAATCTCAAATCTTTGGTCTTTGGTAGGTTATCTTGTGATTGAATCGTTTGCAAGTGAGGATGAAATTGAGTCCATGATGAAGAGGATGAAGCAGTTAGTGGATGAGTTTAACCCTTCTTCCACCGCCTCTATTTTCTCCACCAAGAATCAGGTTACTCCCAACATTTTAAGTGAATATTTGAATTGAAGTTACAAATGTTGTAAAATGTAAATACAATGGATAAAAGCAAAATGAAAATAAAAATAAGGATTTTAATTTTTGTGACAAATTTTTTGTCTCAAAACTATTTTTTCACCTGATTTCTAAACTTGCACAGATTTTTCCATCGAAGTTTTGCTTTTAAAATTGGACTTTTTATCTGTTCTCTAACTCTTGCTCTATTTTTTTTTTGTCTTCAGCAAAAGTTGACTGATAATTACTTTTTCGACAGTGTGGAGAAGGTTTCTTTCTTCTTTGAGGGTATTAAAAAAAAAATCTTTTTAGTTTTTGGGCAATTGGGTTTCTTTTTGTTTGATCTTTCTGTTTCACTTTTGGTAGAGAAAGCATTTGGTGATGATGGTCAATTAAAGCAGCCGAAGCAACTCTCCATTAATAAAGTTGGCCATGGTGAGCCTTTTATATTTTTATATTTCATCTCTCACTTTGAAGTGGAAAGGAATAAAGGATAAAATTTGCATGCTATTCATTATGTGCTTTTGGAGCTATCCTCCAATCCAAATTAGAATTTCATCTCGGTAATCCTCACAATAAAGATTTCTATTATAGGTTAGAATAGTGAAACCTCAATTTTAATTGGAAAACCCCCCTAAAAACATTTAAGAATCTGCATATAAGTTTAAAGCAAGTAGAAATAGGGTGCACTCTGTCTAGTAAATGCATGAGCTTGCGAGTAGCATTGTTCGTTCTGAGTTGATTTGATACCCTTTTAATCTAACTTTTTATTTTTTGCTGGTGATGTGCTGTGATTTTATGCAGCTCTTCATGAGATTGAGCCAGCATTCAAAAAGTTTTCTTCTTCTGAGAAAATTTCAAGTTTGATGCACTGCTTAGGTTACCAGAGACCTGTAGTCATGCAGTCCATGTATATATTTAAGGTGTGTTTTTTTCTTGTCTTTGTGACATTAAGTTGCTGATCATGCTGTAGAAATAACTTAAGTTCAATAATTTATTGTGTTGAGGCATTGTGTGTGAGCAATAGATATGTGAATCGGTTGCATGTAATGGATGCAGGGACAGAGGAGCCAGACTTAGATATTAGGGAGACCAACTATAAAATTTAAAGTGTGTGTATATATATATATATATATATATATTTTATTTTTTTTTAAATGAATGGTGAGGATAAAAAGTAAGTTTTTTATATTTACTCTTGGAGTTAGTGGATCATTTCCCTATATATATCTATGTATCTATCTTTATATATATAAAGATAAAGAGGTAATGGGTCTTTATTTCTTTTAACCCAGATGGTATGGGGTATTGACAGCCTATGAAAAAGCGAATTTAAAAAGATTTTATTGGGATTTTTATTAGACTAGCTAAAATTATAGGGCCCAAATCATAATAAAAAGGAAATGGATAAATAAAATAAAAAGCCAAGGGCCCCACCGACGATGTGCATATGTCCCTACATAGGTGTGTAAGGGGATTGTGTGATTTGATTCTTCATATTTGTATTCCAATTTAACAAATGCATTTCCTCACTTTAATATTATTACCTGTACCAGTTGCTTCTTTATTTTTCAATCAAACTGGTGTTTTATTGAAACTATTGTATTATAGCGGTTTAATGCACAGAAGTTTCTGGTATCAAGTTATTCAGCTCAGAATAGAACTTGTATGTTTCTTCCAAAATGGCTTAAATCTTGTTAGATTTTGAATGATTCTTGAGTTTAGGTTTATTGATATTCAAACTTAGTTTAAGTTACTTTTGATTTACTATTTAATTTTTTTTGTTTACATATTTTGAATTTGATAGTATTTTATGGTCTTTTGGATACATTATGGACATATTTTGCATTGGTTAGTTTTGACATTGCTGTGGTTTGAACTTGAAGGCCAACCTTTTTTTTATGTAGTTAATTCATTGAAGCTGGTTGAATTCTATATTTTAGTCATGCTACAACTAGTATTTTGTGCTCCAACGGCCAACAACCTGTTTTTATTTGAGTTTCATATACGTGCTATGTTGTTTTTTTTTCCTTTTTGAAGTGCTTTAAAATGAATGAGCAGAAACCTTGTCTTTCTCTGGTGTCACTTACCTAGTACAGCTATATACTATACAGTTTACTATCTGATGGAAGCTGCTATTGTTTTTTTCCACAAAAAATTGCTTGTTTTATGCATCAGATGTTTTGAGGGTGAGAAAGTAAAATTGTTGATATGGTTATGTGTAGGTATAGAAGTATGTCAGGTCATTATTATCTGATCATGAAATTTTTATTAACAGCAACCAGGCATTGGGGGTGAAGTAGTGCCTCACCAGGATAACTCATTTCTTTATACTGAACCACAAACATGCACAGGGCTATGGCTGGCCCTAGAAGATGCAAACATAATAAATGGTTGCCTTTGGGCAATTCCTGGATCTAACAAAAGTATAATTTTCTTTATACTGAACTTTTTGGTTTATTTCTTACCTGGATATATCATTTATCCTTTGCTTGGTTCATCTGATCTAATCTTTTTCTTTTCTTTTCTTTTTATTCTATGTTTGCTGTAGATGGGCTTGTTAGAAGGTTCTTAAGAGACGAAGATGGCGTCAAATTTGATCGACCATCACCATCTTATGATCAAAAAGATTTTGTCCCTATTGAAGTAAAAGCTGGGTCTTTGATTGTCATCCATGGTGATCTTATCCACCAAAGGTTTGTTAAACTATTCTCTCTGGACAATGTGTACCAAGTATAGAGAGAAAGTTGCCTTTTGAAGGTGGATTCCTGATAAATCTTCCTTATCTTTTGTGTGAATTGATAGCTTTGAAAACCAGTCTCCAAAATCAAGACATGCGTACAGCTTGCATGTGGTGGATACAGTTGGCTGCAAATGGGCACCAGAAAATTGGTGAGTTTAGAACTTGGGAAGAATTTGTGTACCAAAAGATATCTGATTTTAATGAACTTAGTTATCATACAAAGGTTTATTTACTAAAATATCATATCTCTTATTTATATGATCGTAATAATACACCACTCATCTGTCTTGATTGAATATTAGATACTGACCACTTTAATTTCTCCCTGGGTTTTGTGTGTATACTATTATTTGCCTCCTACTTATGTTTGAGTTTGCATAATTTTTTAGATTTATTCTTGTACCATAAGTTCAAAGTCTTCCTTAAGCCCAATCTCAGTGATTGACATTTGCAAGTGCAAAAAAATTGTTTGTTTCATATAAAAAGGTTGAAGTTACATTTTTTCTGATATAAATGAAAAAAATGGTTGGTTTGCACCTTTGCACTTACTAAAATATCAAAGACAAAATCACCAGTAGCTATCTCTTTATTCTGAATGAGTCACCAATGGATTTTGTGTTTTTTATGTAATTTGCACTCAGCATTTGTCCCAACTTTTGAGTTGATTTTGCTAAACACTTTCTCCCTTCTGTCAAATTTTCTTTCAGGATTAGACGAAAAGTGGAGCCAGAACCACTCTTTGTAAGCTGATGTATCTATTCTTTTAATCTGAAACTGTGCATTTTTCTTTCAATCTAATGTTTAATTTGCAAGCTTAAGGATTTGTAATAATGTCAATCCCGTTTGTGCCACTGAATATTAGACACCAGCTCTTTGGCTTCATGATATAAATAATCAGAATTGATAGCTTATATTTATATCAAGAGTATTTGATAGCTTATATTTATATATCAGGAGTGTTTTTTATGCTATCGACATATATTTTTCATGAGAAAGGTTAGTGAAATTTTATTTGACACTCTCTTTCCTGAAACTCTCTTATATGAATTTCGAAGAGAATGACTGCAGACAATTTAAATTTAAAGAACTAATATGACGTGCAATTAACCATACATGGTAATTGCATGATAGTGAAGTCTTTAATTCATTTTTTAGGAGTTACGATTTTGATAAGTCAGGAGTTGAATTGTATTTGAAAATCAATTATTAAATCAGTAAAATTGTAATTGAGTTTGTCCCTTTTGTGAAAGATGAATTTCTTTTAAGAAATTATTAAGGAATTCTTTGATGTGGTGTTTAACTATTGGATTTCTCGAGGGTAAATAATCACTCTTGTGATTATGGTGTCACATGACTTATCTTCCATCATTAGAAGTTGCATCATATATTTTTTCATCAAACCATCATCATCCTTTCAATTTTCTTTAAACAATTTTCCTATTTTGTTAACTTATTATCATTCAAACCTTGATAGATATGCAAAACAAATCCACTCCTCTGAATTCCCATAATTTTTTATAAAAGTTTCGCCTCTAGATTTGGAACTGCGATGGATATTCTTTATACAACGTGTTTAATAGAAGGTCATTTGTGTTTATTTGCAGTCGATGGAGGAAGCTATAGCGATGTGGTATGTCAAAGATAAAAAAATATGTAGATAAAGTGACATGCAATATTGTTCCCATGTCATTTTATTTTAGGGGAGTGCAGGATAAAAAAATCAATCTTGAAAAACTTTCAGTTTGTTTGGTGCACGAAGGGCACAAGATTAATTTGAATTTTCTGATACTAAGGCAAGTCTGGGAGGATCAATATAAGTTGAAAGAAAAAATAGAAACAAAAAGAGAAAAAAAGAGAAAATTAGAAAAAGAAAGATTGAAAAGGAAAAAATAAAGAAAGAAGAAATAGAAAGAATAAATGAAAGAGATGCAGCGAGAAAAAAATGTGAAGAGGGAGAGAAAAGGCAAGAAAAAGAGAGAAAAAAGAATTAGAAAAATTTAATCGCTAATGATTGTTCTTCTTCTTGTTATTTTTATTGTACAGGAGCATGTGAATACATCCTACAAATTATCATATTTGATGAGGAAGTATGTTGATATTGTTCCAAGTGCTCCATTGCTTAGCAAAGAGTCGTGTTTGAGTTTGACCATTTTTTTGCTGTATAGTGGTAATAATTGTAGCTTACAGGAAGTTGAGAAAGTGTTGCTAAGGGAGATGCCCTGTAGATTTCCACCATTAAAAGGGTTGATGCATGAATTTGTACAAGCCAAAAGCAAGTTTCCTTAATACATAAGGAAGAAAGGAACAAATATAAATTTTTACGAGTCGTTTTTTATCCTGGAGGATGGATTTGCTCGTTTTAAATTATATGTAAATAAAATTTGTAGGAAAATAATTTCTTAGAATCGAGGATGAATCTTTGAAAAAAAAAAAAAAGAGTAAATGATAGGAATCTTGAATGATATAAAGCTACTATGAAAATATCAGAGTTAAAGACTTGTTAGATACTGTAGATCCAAAGTTCCTGATTTCAAATGATAATCACAATTTGTAATCTAAGGCTGAAAGCCTAAAAAGTATAAATCATGATTCAATTACAAGTTATCATAATAAATTTATTGATTTTTATAATAAATGTATTAAAGGTCATATAAACAGTAAATTTATAATAAATTCGTTAATTTTATAATAAATATCTTAAAAATCTAATTGATTAACAGTATATGATATTTAGAAGTTTGGTTTTTTTTTTTTAGTTTTTGAAAACAGTTTTCAAGAATAGTTTTTAAAAATTGTTTTCGGGAAGAAAAGAAAAAAAAAACTTGTTTGACAAGTTTTATTTGAAAACTGTTTTGAAGATGTAAAAATAGAAAAACTTGATCATATTTATTAATATTTCATTAATGAAAAACATAAGACAACATATTCTGATTGTATTTTGAGTTTTCAAAAACTAAAAAATCAGAACTGTTTTCGAAAACACTACCTAAGCAAATTTTTTAGTTTTTAAAAATTAAAATACTGAAACAGTTTTATAAAACTGTTGCTAAATAAACACTAAAACTACTTTTATCTGTTCCTATTTTTTAGTTTTTAAAAACTAAAAAATCAGAACTGTTTTAAAAAAACATTATCAAAATGAGTTTTATAATTTTTAAATACTAAAATACTGAAAACAGTTTTATAAAACTGTTGCCACACAAACACTTAAACTTTTAATATTTCTTGAAAAAGAGTAGGGTAGATACTTTCAACGAGTTATATATGTCAACAGTAGTCTCACAGGATATTATTGAGTGTGGTTGTTAAAACTTATTTATGAAATTGTCTATATATTCTTTATTTTGGTGAGAATTTCTTGTTCAATATCATTTAGTAAGGGAATTTACTCTTTTTTTTTTCATCAGTATCTGGGAATTTATTTATTAGTCCATTTCATTTTTTTCTTTGTTTAAAGTTATACACATTGTAGGAAAAAAAATATTAATTTCCTAGCTTATTAATTTATTTATTAATACATTTGATTTTATTTATTAATTGCAATTCTTTTGATGGTCATATTGCACCAATATTTAGATGATATAATAATTAAATTTTATATTTGTAAAAAAAGTTTATTTTTTTATC
This sequence comes from Psophocarpus tetragonolobus, assembly GCA_037954015.1. Classification (NCBI taxonomy): domain Eukaryota; kingdom Viridiplantae; phylum Streptophyta; class Magnoliopsida; order Fabales; family Fabaceae; genus Psophocarpus; species Psophocarpus tetragonolobus. Next base: position 37,984,940 of record CM075690.1, on the reverse strand, counting down.
GAATGAAATATCAAACAAGACATTGAAAGATTGAGACACTGACATGTGGGTCTCTGAAAGATTTTAGAGACATTCGGGTCCGGAGTGTTTTTGCTGTTTGCATCCACGTCCCTACGTGACTAACACCATTAAGAATAGACTCAATCAGCTATTAAATGTCATGTTAACAAGACATTCTCTCACATGTGGCAATTACGTGATACTCACTTTTTCTTCTTCTTCTTTCACCTTCACCTCCACCTCTACCACTACCATCTCCATACACTTCTCTGAATTGAACCTTATCTCCCTTCTTCTCCCCTTCTCCCACACCATTTTGAACAATCCTCCCCAACAACACAACTCAAACCAAAATATAAACAACAACCAGAATGAGAATCGCATACACTAAAGCCATCGATAAATTAGGAAAATGATAATGAGAAAGTAAATTGTTTCAAAAATGAAAACAAAAATTTTAAAAATTGGAACTTTAGGCAAAGATAGGACCCAAATTAGAATAAAAAGATCCCTTTTGGGCCATTGTGTAAAATGCAATTAATTTTCAAGGTTAAGACTTTTAAGCAATAGAATAGTCTTACAGAAGTGTAACTTTGAATGTGGCAATTGGTTCCAATAACAAGACCATGAGATGAGACCAACCCCATAAGGGAATAAAAAAGAGACAATTTGCATATTGTTAGTGATAGTTGAAAAGAGTGAGCTTGACATTTTCTTGGTTAAAGAGTGAGAGAGATATAAATAATTCAAACAAAGTGAAAAAGCTTGAACTTAGAACTAGGGAATATTCAACTTCAATACATAGAATCTCATGACCTAGATGAAAATTTTCTACCTTTATTTAGAAACCAACAACTTGGTTGAAAAGGAAATGAGCTAAAGAGGGACCTAAAACAATGAAAAAAAAAACAACAAACTTGTTAAGTGGTTAACTTGTTGGGTAAGAATGTTAGGTTAAAGAGCATGAGTTAGAGACCTTGCTAGTACCATTTCCAGGGAGCATCTTAGAAACCTCAAATATTAAATTATCACTAATATCACAAATGGCAACCCCAATCCTAGTCAAAAAGGTTTTTTGGCCTCTTGCGTACTCTTTGCTCACCAAACCCTTGAAGTAAACCCTAACCACATCTTCATATCTTTGCTCGACGAACAAGAACCCTCGTCGAATAGCCTCAAGAATTGTCAAAATCTCCCTCACCACCTTCTGATCGTGGATCCAACAGTAAGGTCCTCCCTCAATTTGTGCATCTCCCTCTCGCTTTGCTAGTAGTCCTTCATCTGGAGCTCTACATGTGCTAGCTCCTCGCGCTGCAGTGCTAGGGGTGTTATCATCAACAACATCTATTTGTTGCTCAATGACGGCAGCAGTGTGGATTCCATGGCTTCCTGCAACTGGAGGCAGGAGACAAAGTCGAGGTCAGATTCCATGGCTTCAATGGTGGTGAGCTCACGGCGTTGCTCGAATAAAAGGCAGTGCAAGTCTTGGGTGAAGTCCATGTGACATGTGAGAGTGAAGTCCATGTCTCTAAAAATTTTTCAGGGACTTAGATGTCAGTGTTTCAATCTTTCGGAGACCCGTTTGATATTTCATTTTCTTTTATCGGTTAAAAAAGTTTATTGACAATACTTTAAATTATATTTTTTATTTCTCTTATTTATTATTTTGATATTTTGTATTTTAGCATTTTCTTATATTTTTTATTAGGTATATTTGAATATAATAACGATTGAAACTAATGTATTGAGGGACTCTATTTAAATTAGTTAAATAGTGTGTTTGAGTTATATATTGTAAACTTTCTAGCATCCAAGTTTTTCATAGAAAAAAGTATCATTATTTCTTTTCGGTTAAAATTTAGAGCAAATTAATATAATATTTTTAAAGTTTTATCAAATTCCAGATAATATTTCTTTTTCATTTTTGTATATCAGTACAACTTTAAATTCCAAAAAACATTGTACTAACACATTTTATATATTTAAAAATATTATATTAACTTTCCTTCAAATCTTACCCCAATACCTTATTAATGGTTAAAAAGTATAAATATTTTTATAATCCTAAAACTTTAGGAGATACTGCTGCTTTAAAATATATGTTAAAAGGGAAGCTTTGACCTCTACACTTTCCCAATAGTCAACTGATAAACCTTAGGATACAAGATTATTCACAAACTTCAAAATTCTCACACATTTGATAACCTTTTGATAATCTACAGCTTTGACCTCTACACTTTTTAATATGTTTTAATATGTAGTTTACTTAAATTCTGCATGGTCTCTTCTCAGCTAAAACTATTAATTGTGTAACCATTTTCCAATCACATGCAATACAAAACATTTTTTTCAGTATTTGTGTTTCAGTGTGAAAGATAAATGGAATATATATGCTAATTAACATTCAATAGCATAAGGCCCATTTACCAAAAAGTTAGAAAACCAAAATCCGTACTATACTTCTTTCTGAAGCATCATGTTCATATTCACCTCCATTTTATTTTTTTTTATCATTTTTACATAAAATCTTAACGAGGAGAAGATATGTATGAAGAGTGAGACTATTGAATATGTTGTAACTTGTAAGTATAAATAAATGAATAACTCTACCAACAAACATTATAAGGCAACATTATTATCAACTTTGTAAGAAATGGTCGGGGGACAAGCACACCTATGCATTATTCATTCAATAGTTAATCAGCTTCCAAACTTGAGACACATCTAGACAACAAGATTGAGTTTGAGGTTGGCTATGTGATATAGCTAGTATTTACTGTTTTAGGGGTACAAAGCTAATAGTAATATTTTCTTTTAGATAAAGTACAAAGCTAGTATTTATTCTACACGTGAGACACGCAGCCATGCCTTAATTTTACGATAAAGTTTTTGCTTTACATTCAATAAGCATTCAGTATCTCAGTGTGTTCTACACGCAAACTCATTTTTATGGATACTGGTGGATGACAAAAAAGGTAGGTGATAATTTGATTGGTAAAACAAAGTGTATAATCTGACTTTTGTTTCTGAGTTGTCTTAGTATGATCATATATATCACATATGCACATGTCAAATGTTAATCAATACACCGACCTTAGTGGTTCACACTCTCGTTTTGATTAGATGTGTTCTGAAATAAAATGTCCAATAATACATCATGTGTGATTGATCCCTAATAGAAGTAGATAGTGGTGACCTTAATTATATTTACTTGTCATTTTTAAATAGCTAGATGAATTTTGTATAATATTCATCTTGGAATTTATCTTTATTACACCTTATATGTCTTCAGTTTTTCACATATAAAACTCCTCTATTTATTTATTTTTTTTACTTTTCCTTTATATGTTAGAAAAACAAATTACATCAACTCCTTATGCAAACTCTCTAATATATTTAATCTCTCTCTCTCTTTTTTATTTTATCTCTCTATTGTTTTCATTCATATACTCCAAAACTAGAGTGTGTGTTTATCATTATTGGTGAAAGAAAATAAAATATAAAACAAATATATATTTTATAAAATCTTTGTCTATAAAAAATACCTTAATAAAAAGTAAAAATAATAAAAATATGTTCATAGTGTATTAGACAGCAACTCAATATCAGCATAAAAGAAAACAACTCAATATTATCTATATATTTATCATATAAGTATTATTGTTAGTTCACATGTTTTTTGTATTTACCAACATTAATTATTAACATAAAAATTAGCAGCATGTTTCCTTAATCAAATGTGATGACGTACTTATATCATGATCACATAAAAAGAAATGTTTTTATACTTTTGTGAAGAATTCAGACAATATATATCTCTAAACATAATAATAATACCCATTTTTGTCAAAGCTAATACTTTAGGACAATCGCTAATTTGATTGTAAATTCCCATTGAAATTGTTTTTTTTTTTCAAACTATGCTTGGGGATAACTGGATAAGTGTTAGCTATTCTAAACTTTTATGCATATACAAGAACTAATTATTAGAAGCATTTTTTTCCCCAAAGACCTATTGCAGTGGAGATGAGGTTTTGATTAAAAGATCAAAGTAAGGCTACATATGATCATGTGTCAGGTTACTAAAATATGTCTAGATTTTAAGGTCTGTGTTATTTCAAGTATATCATCTAACTGTACTGGAAAGCCATAAAAAATTGCAACAGATTGATTTATTATGCAGTAGCTGTCAAGAAATCATGACTTTATTTTAGGAGTCTTCCAAAATACTCTGCAGTTACGTGAAAGTAAAACATTTTGGCTGAAATTAAAGGAGCATACCTGTTTGTCCTTAATATGTTTCATTTTCTATTTGTATAGTTAGCATAAAGTGCTTATTATTTCACATGCAACATGATTCTCTGGCCCGATGATTCTCAATATTGTAAACTTAGTGCAAGAAGTTCTAATGCAAAAGATTCGTTACATTCAGAAAACGGCAAGCAGGAAACAAGACAAGTTACACATCAATAATATATATCAAACCGTATGACTTTAAAATTGAACCTTAACTGAACATTTTGCCTTTAGAGACTGTCTTGATCTCTGGCCTTGTAAATATTCGTTTCTCCAAACATGCCTTTAATTAGAGATTTGTTAGCTCAAGATTGTTCTGATTTAGTGAGAGGAAATATTTGGAATGAATTGAAAGAAGATGGGATATAATCTATTTTTAACTGGCAATGTCTTGAGTCACATGAGATCTTAAGTTTAGATGTTTTCTTCAGTGTTTAAGTGAAACCTTTGTAAAAACATCACATCTTAGATCACAATTTGGTTGAAGTTGCTTAATTGTTTAGCAATATTTAGACAATGCTTTTTTTTTCCAATAGTGGGTATTAAAGTTGTCATTGTCCAAAAGTGTAGTGTGTTCATATACAGTGTCAACTGTCAGGTATAAGACAAAGCAAAGAAGTACCCATACGAAACAGGTTTCCTTTGTGTACTTGTAAGTTATGTGTCTCAAATGAAGGGAAGGATGGAGGAGAAAAATTTTTTTGAATGGGGAGAAAGGAAGAGTGAAAGGCACTAAGCACTGTGAGGGGAAAAAAATTTAACCATGTGAGCGTGTTGTGTAGGATGAAAGAGGAGACATGGGGAAGAAGCAACTTTAATAACACTACATCATCATCATCATGCTGTGTCCTTTTTCAGATACACACACACCTTCACTCTCCAAATCTCTCAGAATTCTATGCTTTCTATTTCCCACCTCTCTCTCATTCTCTCTCTCTTCCTTATGATTTGCATACATAACTCCCTTTCTGTATTATTACTATTGAATACTATTATCCATTGGTCAACTCTTTTGTTGGTTGCTGCTAGCTCCACCTAAGGCTTTTACTACAACGTCCCTCTCCCTATAAATACACTAAACCTCCCTTAACTTCATTCCCATCCATTACATCTTTCTCACACAGAAAAACCCTATTTTCAAACTGATAAGCCAGAGAAACCTTAGCAGCCAATGTGCAAGTGCAATATTATGACAAAGACCTTGGAGTAGCTACATTCTAAACCTCAACATGTCTGATTCATTTGGTAGCACTTTTCACTCTTCCGCTCCAAACGCCACCCACAATTCCCATGCACCCCCCAAAATCAACACATTCTGCTCAATAGCCCAACCTTATTGTATTTGCACCCACTGTAACCACATCCTCGCCTTCAACCACCATGTTGGTAAGCCTAATTACCAAATATTAATCAAGGGCAAGTTTGGATAACCATTGACACACACATATATACTCTTCATATCTTTTATTTTGTATCTTTAGAATGAGTGTAACGTTTATCCAAACATGCATTGATTCATAAAATTCTCATACATACTCATAGAGTCATAGTATAGTCTTGTAATTTTTTCAATATGGTAAATTGACATGTGATTTGGCTATGGTGAGAAATTTGATGCTTGTTCAGTGTGGACACAAACTTAGGTTCACCATTTTATTCCATGTGTCCTATGGTGCAGGTAATGTAGCAGAGGAAGGGACAAATAACTCAGGGTCCCATCTGCAGTCTCAGCAAAGCACAAGGTGGAGTCCAACACCAGTTCAATTACTAGTCCTTGAGGAGTTGTATAGACAAGGAACTAAAACACCATCAGCTGAACAAATTCAACAAATAGCTTCACAGTTGCGCCAGTTTGGGAAGATTGAAGGGAAGAACGTGTTCTATTGGTTCCAGAATCACAAAGCCAGAGAGAGACAGAAGAGGCGTCGAAGGGAGATGGAGGAAAACAATGCTGCATCTTCTAGTGAAGGTAAGAAAGAAAAGAAAGAAAGAATACTATAGTATAGTAGGTAAAGTAGTACGTTATGGGAAATTCAGAAAAGGCAATATGATAGAGGCAGCAGGTATACAGCTAGATATTATTATGTGCTAATACCATAACGTTTTTGGGGCCTTTGGGACTATTCAAGGTTCTTTAAGTGGTCAAAAGATTCCTATATTATACATCACTCTTGAACTGATGATTAAAACAAAGAGAGAGAGTTTGTGTATGTAGTTTCTTATGATTTTTAGGATGCAAGATTTGACGTTGAATTTTGGGGGTGTTTGGATTTTGGCTACAGGGTTGAAAGAGACAGGTTGTGGAGTTAAAGAGACAAAGAAGTGGGCATCCACTTCAAACTGCAGTGGACATGCAGAGGTCTGTAATTACTGGCTTTGTTCATGGTACTGCTACAACATTTTATTCAGCTTTGTTAAGCAAAGATACCCCAAAGATTATAGGAGACTCATAATAGGGTCTAATTATTTTATTCACAGGTTCAAATAAAAGATAATGCCAAAATATCAAAATTTACTTGTTATAGAGAAATAAGAGAGATATAATAGAAAACAACAAGAGCTTTTTTATCTAGGAAAAAAGGAGAGGCTTCAAAAGCTGCTTTTTTTAACTTTCTGTTGGGGCTGTTTTATGCTAGATCAGTTCAGACTTTCTTGGACTTGTGAATTGAATGTGAATTCTGAATTCTCTCCTCCCCTATTCCCCCATATATATTTTTCTCTCTCTTTTTTATGCTCTAATTTTAAATTGTTTTTACTGCCAACTTTTACTATCCGTATTTCTCAGGAATCTGCTGCACTGGATATAGCAGAAAAAGGATCTAATGGGTGGACTCAGTTTGAAGAGAGAGGCATACAAGTTTTGAGGAAAAACATAGCAGAAAGACAAGCTAAGTGGCAAGATATGGAAATGCCTTGTTTCCCTCCCATTACCATGCCAGTTCCTACAACTTCATCAGTATCAGCACACATAACAACACATAATAATAACACACAACTTTTAACCCCTCAATTTTACAATTTACCATCTGTACTCAACAGAGAAAGTTTAAACTATTATGGTGAGGAAAATGCAGATCCTGTGACCCTCGACCTATTTCCACACAAGAGGGATGACCAAGATGGCCTTTGTTTTGCTGAGAGAAAATCCATGTTCTGTGCCAATGCATCTATGGACACTGAAATAACCTCCAACCAGTTTTTTGAGTTTCTTCCTTTAAGAAACTGAAGGGATACATAGCTTCTATGTTATGGAATATCTATGTCATGTAATGTGATTTTAGAATACATATATATGCACCTCTTAAACCAAAATAATTGGCTGTAACGAATAATATATATACATGTCTATTAATTTCTATATCTTTTTTTTCCCTTATCATTGGGACTCGCAAATCTTTGGTTTCATTTCTCTCTTGTGAGTCAGTGATCATGCATGTAGAAGTTACCTGTACGCGTGCATTTGAGCCTAATGTTTTTGTCTTGTTGACTCACTTCACGACTTTTCAATTTTTGAGTCCCTGGCTTTTGGGAAAGACGTGCTTGTCATAAACTCTATCTTTTTTGTTTCAAAACTTAAGATAGAGCTTCTCACACTCTCGTTTTACGTAGATAATGATTTGCAAACAAGGGTCGTTGTTTTTGTACACATTCAGTATAGTGGAGTCTCTATCTCTCAAGTCTCAACTCTCGTTAGCTCCGTGTCTGTGTTTCACATTAGAACATACCTAGTGAGATAGAGCCTAGACGAGTTCACCTTCATCATATATATTATAAATGATTAAGATTATTTGTTTTACTTAAACTTAATCCGAAATCATTTGTTTTGATTAGTTATTCAAGATTAGCTCTTCTGAGTACACTCTCACCTTTTTCTTGACAGGACTATCACTTGATACATTGTCAGATATATATAGAAAATGTCAACATGTGATATTTAAGAGTATATCCTTAAAATTTAGAAAGAAAAGACAAATAAGTTCTAAGCCAGGAAAAGCTATATTGACAAGCTTTATAATACTAGATGTTTTTTTCTAATGTTTACAACTAAATTTCTTTGATTAGGATTTCTTCATATATTCAAAGAATTTGAGGTGAAGAAGATGCCTCCAAGGTAGCTTATAACTTATATATAAGTAACATGATAAATATATTTTGCTAGTTATAAGTTATAAGTAGCATGGTAAATAATTACAAGGTATATCTTAATTATTATTTTTTGTGAAAAACATTTATTGACATAAAGAGTAACGGGTTTATGTTCCTTAATTAAGTAGTCTATTATTGGAGTATACCATTCTGGATATGAAGCAAACAATGACGGAAGAAGAATAGCCATTTTGTGTGCCTTCAAGTTTTCGACAGATTTTAATTATTCCTTTCTGTAGTGACTAATATGTACCCTTAAAAAAATTATTATTTCTTCTCAAGAACACCATATGTACTAATTTGTTTGATGTGCCCGGCAAGGTGGTGTTGTAGAATGTAGTTGTACGTCTACCGTGGTCATCTTGTGAAGAAACAATAATTCAAATGTGACAAACGAACGAAAGGTGAGACAAGGATTAATTTGTTATTGTTAGACTTGGGTATGCATGTGAACCTTATAATGTCACCATCAATGTTCAAATGTTTGGTTTAATTCTCAATATGGAACACTATAGAGTAGCTAGTTATATTGCTATTTGATTGTGAATATACAACACAGCTGGCAAGATAATACAGGCCACTTGAAAATCAGATCAGTAGAAGATAAGTGAGACATGTATACCATCTACCGACAACTAAAGAAATGGTTAATATTAATTATGATTATTTTGGTTAATATATATAGCATTTGTATAAAAGAAATCCACGACCTCTCACCTCTCTTGTGTAAGAATTCTTAAGGCCAAATTAACCATTAGTATATAGCATTATGTTGCATTCTGACTCATAAGGGTAGCACAAGCTAAGCCATGATGTTAAGATTCGTGGGAGATTTTTTATCTAATCTAAGTTGTTTTTTTTTTTTTTAAATTTTCTTCTTGGACTTTGAAAATATAATAAAGATAAAAAAGGGGCCAGAAAAAAACCTAAATGCTTAATCTTTACAATTAGCATCACTAAAAGTAGTTGAATGCGTGTTTAAATGTTGAATTATTTTAAAATAAGTTGAAATGTAATCTAGCTAACATGATTCTATATATGTTTGTATGTATGGTTTTGTACGTTTGAAAGATTAATTGATTTAAATTTTTGTATAAATATTTTATTAGATAAAAATTTCGAGATATCTAGTTTGAATAATTATTTCAAAATTAATTATTTAATATTCACTTAAAGGTGGAAGCACCGCTAATAAGTTATTAGTATAACAAATCATCTAAATAAAATTTTTATACTTTGAAACTTGGGAATAAAAATAAGAGTTTAATTAGTATATACTAATATTATAAAAGAGTTGTATATTAATGTTTAATATAATTTTTCATATATAAATAAAAAATTATGATTGAATATAAATGTAATTTTTTTTTAAATTGATAGTGCATATTAATTAAATTATATAGTTAAAACAAAAAAATTGACTAAAAATGTTAAATATGGTATATTTCTCAACATATATATATTGATCATGAATTTTACAATATTAAAACATAAAACATTCCCAGGTGAAATGGTATTGGAGACAATATAGCACGTTTAGGAGAAGCCTGGAGGTAACCAAAATCTGAAGGCAACAGGATAGCAGAAAATGGGTTAGTAAGACATAAATTGACTTAACTTTTTGCGTAGCAAAAACAATGTAAGGTTGGTAGCCAAACCCAATCTCCAATACTATGGATAGGGTACATATGATATGAATATTATATTATGCTCCTCCACATGCCACACACCCACTACCTAGTGTGTACCACACTTTAACTCTAGTGCGATGGGGTAGATAAGTGGCTGGAGAATATATATTGTTCAAAATTATGCTAAATTTAGTCAACTTAATTATAAATTTAATATATCTTTTTAGAATAACAAATTCATAAATCTAATTATTGAATTTTATATTTTTATTATGTAGATTAAGTATATAAAATTTCATACAAGTTTCAAATTATTTGAGATTAAGCCACTTAATTGATTTTAATGTATAGTATAAATAATATTTAAAAATATGTAAATATTTATTTTTAAAAAACCAAATAAATTTCAATCACAACCTTTTATATAATAAATTGTTGATTTTATTAATAAATGTTTTAAAAATCATGTAAATAATAATGTAAAATTTTTTTATATTGTATTTTGAACATTAAACTCATATTCATTATTAAATAATATATCTGAAAATTTTCAAATATATGAAATTTAATAAATATAATCAATAAAATAATATCATAAAATTCAATAATTAATTAAATTTTCATTACTTAAAGTAATTATTAAAGGTCAAGTTGACTTTTTACATCTAACATGTATCAATGTATCCTTACCCATATATATATATATATATATATATATATAATATTTATTGAATCAAGCCTAGCTAGAATGGTATGATACAAGATTAATCGACAATAAAGCTTAAAATTTGTAAAATTAATTACACTTTAAATAGTAATTAGTAAAAAAATAAATTTATCAGTTTAATTTTAATTTGTATGATTATTTTGAAGATTATAAGTGATTTTAGATAAGTTTGTTTAAATTTTTCAAAAAATGTGTTTTCTAATTTATTTATTTTTTAAGAAACAGATAGGATTTTTCCTTAAAAATAAAAAGACTGAAACAAACGGATCCTATGCATATGAATTTTTAGACATGTTAATTTTTAAATGTTTAATCATATAAAAAATTTACTTATTTTATCTAACATATGCCTAGAAGTTAAGTAATTAAAGTTTAAAAGTACAAGATAGATTTAAGTAATTCCTTTATGAGAATTTTAAATTAATTTAACATATAGAGGAGTTTATTATAAAATTTAATTTGGTAAAATGTTAATAAAAGTATTAATTTGACGAAGTTAATTTTCCTTCCCCTATTTAATCATTACCGACTCACCTTTTTAACTAGCTTTAAGTAAAATTCGTATTCTGAAGTATATTTCAGACACTAAATATTATTATTGTTATTGAGATAAAACGTCATAATTTTTTATTTTGGAGGCAAAATCGCGATTTGATAAAATTTGAAGATATTATTGTATTTAAGTCTTTTAACTAATATAATATAATAAATATAGTTGATTATTTTTTTTATACGTTAAAAATGAGTATTAATATATTCATTTTTATTAATAGAGAGATTTGAATCAACAAAATCTTCTTTTTCTTTTTCTCATATATATGATTTTTATTACGGAATCAATTTTATAGCTCTCAAATTCATTACCCTTAAACTGAGTTAATTGCAGCATAATCACTTTATTTTATTGAAAAAAAATTGTAACAAAATTAAAAAACTTGTACATATATACGTATTATGTTCCATCTAAAGGTCATAAGTTGTTGAAAAAATGCACAGAAAGTCTTATATTCAAAATTTGGTGTAGTTATTGTATTCTTAACTATAAAAAGTGATTATGTAAGTGAGTTATTCAATTTAATCATATAAACTTGAAATGGGATAAAAGACTGTGTGTCATAACGTTAACCCATAATAGCTTTTGGTGCCTAAACAAGCAGCTTCTTTCCACGTTTAAGGTGTTTCAGCTTTTTGCAAAGTATGTGTTTGCATCTGTTATGAAACATTTAGAATGCTCGTGATCATGAATTTAAAGAACTGTCGATGTCGAATATTCCCTTTTTCATTCAAGTTAACAAAGTGCATTATGCTCTCAAGAGTTCATTTTACACTTTGAATTGAGAAGAATGGAAAAGTTATTTGGAAAACAAATAATTCATTCTCCTTGTTTGGGGAAAGAAATTCATTGCCTAAAACAACTCATTGCGTAAAGGAATGAATATTCAACTTAAAAAATATCACAGGACAAGAGTAACAAGTTTAAGTTCAGTGAACCCTTTTTCATGAAAAAGCTTGAGTTTGCCAGAATTCACTTGAAAAAAAAAAAAAAAAACTAAGCAAAAATAGAAGAAAATTACTCTATAGATCTTTAGAGTTTTACTCAACTTTAAATAAGATTTTATAGAGCAAAGGCTTTTAACAAAATCTTCATATTATTTAAAAAACCATATACTTAATGGATGTTATTAATTCACTAGGTTAGAAATTAATACATCTTATCCATCATATTAATAGGAATGGACTTTTTTGCTAAATCACATAAATACGTTTGAAAATTTAATTGAAGAATGTGGATATATTTAGTTGTGTTATTTAGGTCTTCTTTTAATTTCTTTATATGTACGAGAGAAAAAATAAGCGTGATAGTATATGTATATTTGTATTTTTATTTTAATATATTATAATAATTTTAATTTAATATATTTTATAATAATAGAATAAAATATAAATAATTTATTGTGTTATTTTATGTATATATAATAATTTTAATTTAGTATATTTTAAAATATATTTTATTATTTTTTTGTTTGTATTAACATGATAGATAGATGCTAAACTATATTTACGATGAATTTGAAAAAAATTGTAAAAAAACAGAAAGTTGAAATAAAACTTCAAATGACCAGTTATCATTTTTATTCCACATTTGGTGGCCAATTTTATAATAATATTTTTTGAAAAAGCAAAAATGTATATTCATAAAATTATAAAGATCAAATGATAGTTTATTATTTAAACTGAGAAATGTACTTGAGAAATTGAATATTATATTGGGAATCCATCTTGTAGGCTTTATTTAATGGAAAAGAGAGAGAAAGATAGAATAGATGAGATGATTAGATCTATAGATGCAAATGAATTTGTGGAGACAAAAATAAGCCTAAGTAATGTCTAGACTATAGTTGGAAAGTAATTTTAAAGATATGAGAAGCATAGTTCTATTTAACATTTATCTATCTATCTTAAAAAATATAATAGTAATTATTTTCTCTCCTCTATCCTTTTTCATCTTTTTCTATTTTTATTTCCCCTACCAAATAAAGCTAAAATTGGGGTAAACTGAGTGTAATGGAGATGAAAATTAAAGTTCGATTAAATTAAAATAGAATAGAAAAAGAAGAAAATTTTAAATTAAAGTTAATTGGTGGGTAAAAATATTATTTGATAATTTTTTATTTAATATAATAATATTTATTATTCATTTATGACCTAAATAAGTTTCAGAATTCTAATATATTAAGAAATTTTACGTTAATTAGTTACAAATAATTTTTTTTTCCTTTCTGTTGGTTTTTAATAAAATTTTTATTTTGTTTCTAATCTTGGAGTATTATCTAGACATCTATTAGAGATCCAATATAATATTTTGTAATATGTAAAATATTTATTTAAATATAATATTGTTATCATTAAGAGTTAATCGACTACCCAACCATTTTCGTCTCAAATTATCTCAATGAAACGGTGAAAAATTTTCATGCAGGAATTATCAACTTTCTTCATATCATGCCCAAATCAAAAGAGACGATTTTGTCTCAGAGGTGTCATTCTTCACAGATGTCTCTATTTTTTTTTTTTTCACATTTAAGATATTGACTGACAAAGTTATGCAATTATCTAATAATAATAATAATAATAATAATAATAATAATAATAATAATAATAATAATAATAGTAAAATAACTTTATTTAAATTTATTATTCTATTTATATGCACGAGCATGTGCATGTGTTTCTATTTTATTCTGGTCACTGTCAAGTTTGGTACGTTGAATCCACATAACCACATGTTTTTATTGTTTTATTTAATTATTTTAGTTAATAATGTATATTTTTGGAAAGAAATTCGAAGGGGCATTTGACGTCTAATTACCCAACAGGAAGAGCAGAATTTGACACGGTGGAATCACCCCACATGTGGAAATATATTCTCAAGAATTAAGTCACCCAAAATGTACAAAAATAAAATAAAATAAAAATTAACAAACCCAAACATATTAATTCTCTATAGACAATGTACTATTCATTAGTTCAATCAGAGCCAGTCACTCAGCACACATATATATGTAAATTTCCATGAAAAAAATGGTTTAATAAAATATAAATGAATAAATAAAATAAGGAATTAATAATTCAGTTCAATTCAGACTACACATATACAGTTTACTTACAACTAAGGCCAAATGGCCCAATTGATAATTAACATATATAAAGCCAATTGATTAACATATAAATTTGTTTTAAGTTTTGCTATTATATTCGTAGGAGTTTTATTCTTAAAAATAATAAACTAAAAATATTATATTTAAGGAAGTTTAAAATTATGTTTAATTATATTTTTTAATTTTAAAATAGTTTAAATAAAAATATAATATACATATTTATTTATAAATAACTTCCGATTCATAAAAAAAAAAACTTTCAATATTTTTATGAAAATCTAACTCTTACTCTATGAGAATAAAAAGTAATAAAATAAAATTATCAAAAAATAAAATTTTAAAATTTTTAACAAACATAAAAATATTACATTTTTCATGACTATATTCTCAAAAATGACACCTTCTAAATTATAAACGTGTAAATTTAATTTCATGCCCTACATTACTTTTTCCTTTGCTCTAATTATAAGGCTGTTCAATTGTTAAACCCTATAAAATAAAGATTAATCATGGGGGCCATGTTAATCAATACTCCTGGCTGTGTTCATTAATTCTTTGCCAAATTGGTGCATTAGGGTATAAGAATAGCAAACTCATTTGTTTAAGTTTTTTTTTTTCTTTTTAAATTTGACACTTTCACTCATAATTTTTATGAATCTTATCTATCTTTTTTACTCTAACAGTTAACTTGTTATGAATTTAAATTGATATCATATATTTTACTTAATGATGATATTTACAATTGCTAACCGATATTCCATCTTAGAAATTTGTGTATACATAACTTTTTTTTTTACTTTACTAACATAAACATAAATTATATAAAAAAATAGAGTAAATCGTGATTTTGATTTTGAAAGTTATAAACTTTAATAGGGAAGGAACATTTATCATTTACTTAAAAAAGAAGTGATTATCAATGAAGAAGGATTATGACCTTAAGTAAGAAAGAGAGTTATGTACTTATGCTGTGAAAGAAAGATTTTCATATTTTCTAATAATTTTAGTAACTTGTGGTCAATGTAGGCATAATTTGCACGAAGTGAATAAAAATATAGAAAATCAAAACCACCTAACAAGATAAGGTTGTTATATTTTTTTTTGTTAAAGATTTTGTTTTTAATTTATGATATATTTTTTATCAATATAAACAAAGAAAAATTAGTTGATTATAAAGAGAAATGAATTATTATACAAAGTAATCTTTAAAATAATAGTTTAGATAGACTACAGAAAGCACATGCATGTAGGGAGCAAAATGGGTGATTGGTTGACATGATTTGTGTGTTTGCATAAATTTAAGAACAAAATGAAAGTTAAAAGAGAAGAGAGAAGAATAAGTATGGATGCAGAAAGATTTAAGAAGCCAAAAACAAGAAGAAGAAAAAGGTCCCGTGGGTGGGTGACGTTGACCCACCAAGAACAGAAGTGAAAGATCATGAGTCACCCCTGAGCAGTAAGGTACAGAAATTGAAAGAGAGAGAAAAAAGGAAAAATGGAATTGCATTTATGTGCAAATGAGGCAGTCATAATTGAAGAGGGAAAAGAAAGAAGGGTTTGTCTACGATTATGCAAAACTAGAAGTTGCAGGATTGTCATCACTGCATCGTGTCTGCAACATATTTTTGTGAGAGAGGAAAAGGACACCAACAACACTGTACAGTGAGTGTGTGAGAGAGAGACCCTGAAAATGAAATTCAGCTAATTCAACATTACATTGCATTGCATTACAATGCACAAAACCATTCAGAATTCAGAGTCCTTAGACTCTCTTGTCTGTCTGTCTGTCTCTTCCCACACCCCATCACATCACTCCTCACAAACATCCATTGCTCAAATCACATTTGCTTTATATTTCACATTTGTGATCGATCTGTCTTTTAACACTTCAATAATTATGATGCTGAAACTTCATCATTCAACTCACCTCTGCTTCCTCTTGTACCTCTCTTCTTTTTCTAACTAAATATTTTATTTTTAAACTGCACAGTACTCTATCACTAACCATCTACATTTACTTATATCAATTATTCTTCTTTTTTTAGTTTAATACAGAATCTGAGTTTCATTCTTTTTAATCATATATAAACACTCATTTCATTTATATACTTCAACAACACCTTTTTATTTCTTTTTATCTTTTTTATCCTATTATATCATAAATCTTATGTAAAATAACATATGGGTCTACATCTATAATTTTTCTTCCATTTTATTCTAATATTTAAAATAAAAAAATGTAATTTTAATAAAAGGCTAACATAAATAATTTGTGATCTTTTCAAAAATCTGGAGAGTCTCATCAATAATTAGAGGCCCGGTGCAGAATTTGCTTGCTTGTTTAGATAGATAGTTTTATACTCTAATTTTATCTACTTAAAAATTGTCTTGTATATAGTTATAAGAGAGTTTAAAAGTGATGCATTTTTAAGGTAAAAGAGTTTTTAATATATTGATATGATTTTTTAGTTATTATTATTAAAATAAAAAAAAAATTATTATTACCAGTAGATTGTGATTGAAATTGGATGCATGTTGGTGGAAAAATCTCTACTTATTATGACATATTTTTTCATTATGCATCATTAATGTAAAATATTTTTTTCAATTGTAAATTAATTTTAATTAATTTACAATATCATTAATGTAAATTAACATTTATAATAAGGAGTTTATAAAAATATATTTATAATAAAGATTAATTTTAATTATTTAAGAATTTATAGTTATTATAATTTTTAGTCAATTAATAATATAAAAAACTTATAATGGAAATTAGACTTAAAAATATAACAATACTGTTAAAGAAATTAAATTTTATATTTAAAAATTATCCGTTGGTTTGTATTTATATAAGATGAAAAAAGTTGGTATAGTGCATTATGTTTTTTAGTTAATAAATTATTGAAGTGATTTATCAAAACACACTATAGATTCTATTAAACAAACTGTTTTTCTCTTTTAATATGTGAGATTTATTATCTAACCGGTGAGACGGTTAAAATTTTAACATTGAAATTTGAAATGAGTGTGACAAAAGAATGTTCATATTTATCTTAACAGTTATTAGATTTATGTTTAAAAAATAAAAATTGTAGTAAAAAGCAATTAGGGAATTTTTGCTCACATGGCTGTGTTTCAAAACGACAAAGTGTGTTTTACATAAGTGTAGATTCTTTATTTTTATTTTATTTTATTTTCGAGTAATGATTGGTAAATGTAACTAACAAACTTGAAAAGAAGACAAAATAAAAAACAGGCTAGGGCCATTGTCCAGTTGGTATACACTTATTTGCACAATAATTTTTTCTGTACTATTTAACAGTTTAAGCCGTGAAAATTAAACCAGTGTTGCCACTTGCAATGCAAAATAGGAAAATGCACTATAATAATTCTATTCAATTTTAACCCACATTCGATCCAAAACAGTTCAGAGTTCAGACATTTCTTGCACTGAAATTTGTGACAAATATTGACAGCTATACAATTAAGGGTTAACTTTATTGTAACGGGTCGGGTGAGACAGTTTCATTTCAATTCAATTTCTAATATCTTTATTATTTTCCATTCCACTGTCACGTCTCTGATATTTGCAAGACCCTTAATTTATTAATGGTAGAAACTTACTTTATTAATAATCTCAAGATCCTTAACCTTAAAGTAAGTTACTTGATTGAGTCACCTAAGAGATTAAGCCTTAACAAGAAAACTTGGGTTCTTTCATCCAAGTCATTGAGGTTTGAGTAAAATTCTAGATTGATGTTAATGTTTGAAGTATAAAGTTAGTGAATTATGAGTTGCAAGGAAGTTAGTGAAATCTAACCTTAACATTTCTTATGTTTGCAAAATACATTTTTTACACTATAAATAAATAATTCAAGTTGAAAGGAGTTCCTATTTTGTAAAAACAATCTTAATATTGTGTTTGGATAGAGAATTTTATAAATACAAAAATTTGAAATACATTAAATTTTGAAATTTTTTTAATTCAAATGACTTCATTTGTTAAATGTTTTGTTTGGATAAGGTAATTCAAATTTATTAAATTTTAATTTTTTTGTTTGGATAAAGTATTTCAATTTCTATTAAAAAAAATTATTCTATAAATAATATTTAATAGTTAAAAGATATCGATTAAATTGTTTTAGCTAATAAAATAGATATTTTAAATTGATTAGGATCTAAATTTAGTCATCAACACACCAATCACAACACCATAAAATAAGAAAAAAAATATTGTAACTAATGTTATGGAGTTTTGCATGCTAAGAAATGACTTCAATCAATGTTAGCAAAAAATTTAAGTGACATATTCTTAAAAAATATTGAAAAAAATCTATAAAAAAATAATATTTTCCAACATCAATTGAAAAATAATTATAATCAATATCAATCGAAAAACTTTTAGTCGATGTCAAGTAAAAAATAATCGTAGCTGGTTTTAGTAAAAGAAAAGTAAGTTTGAAGAATTTCAAATTATGACTTCTTTTAAGGAATTTGAAATTCTACAATTTTAACTAATTAAAATGCTTACCAAAAAGCCTAGAATTTCAAATTCTTTTAAATTTTCTTATCTAAACAAGGTATTTTATCGCAAAAAAATTGAAATTCTAAAATGAAGTAAATTACTCTCTTGAAATTCTTCATCAAAACACACTATCAAGGTAAACTCCCTTTACACTGTATCTTTGTTAACAATGGCACAATAAATGACTTGAAGTTGTCGACAAGTAGTAACCTTGACTATTCGTACCTTATACTAGATAAAGAGTGGTGATTTTTATCTAACATGTCTTACGGCGATGTTGGTTTCATACCCTAACTTTAACCTGAAACTAGTAAATCAATAGGTCTTGTTAGACACTTTACTAGTATTTCAAGTTAGTTTTAACCATTTATTTTTTGTAATATAATGGTAATGAGTAGTTAATCTTAATCATTATATTTGAAAAAAAAAATAAAGATAGAAAGTAATTCTAAACTCTTTCAAATTACTAAGATTTCTTAGAATAACTTAATCATTCCTTAATGATGGCAAGTTTTTTATTTTAAAATGAAGATTTTAAAATAAAGCATTTTGGCTAACATAATTATTAACTCATTTTCAACACATTTTTATTTTTATTTTTAAAAAAAGTAATTTAGCTTAAAGAAAAATATTATCCCTACAATTAAATGACAATATTCGTTGTAACATAGTTACTACTAACATAGACATGACCAATTGTAACACCAACATAAGCATTATTTTCACTGTTTCTAACAGTGATGATGATGGTAATAATAACAACAACAAAACCACTATTAAATATGGTGTTATCTTTGTGACTATTGTGTGCATCACTTCTATATTATCATTGATGTTGACCATTAACATTATCATTATTATCCACGTCATTATCACTATTGTCATTGTTGTTACCATGATTACTACTCACACCTTTAACCGATTTTAATGAAATAGAAAATTTATATTTACAGTGGTATTTGGCTGGAATTAAATTACAATGGCTGGAAAAATCACTAGTAATTGATAATTATATTACTTTTATTTTTCCTAAAAAATACATTTTAATTTAATCTCTATATGTAAAAAAATTAAATTTTAATTGTTACATGAACGAACAACATTCTTTCTAATGCTATTATAACTTTAATACCCATCTGAGATTAATTCGTAAATATTTTCATATAAGAACCACAACATTAGATTCTTTTTTACACAAGAACTAAGTAAACGAATCAAAAGTTAAAATTTTAACATTAAATTCAATATTATGCATATTATGACATTTTTGTACACGGACCTAGCTCAATAAATAGTCCAAATTCAACTTGTAGGTTAAATACTTGTTTGGAAATACATCTAAAGAATATAATTATATTTCAACTTAACCTTTTATCTAAAAGCTATTATCGTTAATCAGAATGCACATGTACGCAATTTCAAACTTTTTTTTTAAGATAATTTTGAACATGAGTCTGTGTTTTCCTTTCTGCTCTGTTCTATACGTGTGTTAAGATTAGAAACCACGTAAAGAAAAAGAAAAACTACAGCGGAAACAATAAATATTAAATGCTTTTAATTAATATATACTAACAAAATCTTTTACTATCTTTTTATTTATATAACTTTTAAAATATTAATTTGTAAAACTAACAAATTTATCATAAATTAAAAAATTGTAAATAAATATTAGTATTTTTTTTTTAAATATTAATGTATGTCAATTAAATTCATATTAAATTTTGCTATATATGGATTCAATTCAACGCAAAATATTAAACTATTAGGCTTCCAAACGTTATTCTGGACCTGGATTCATTACCTTGCTGAGGTCCATGTTCTTCTTACAATCATACCATCCTATTTTAAAGTTAACATTCTAACGTGTTTTTGTGGTTCGATTCTGTGGAATAGCCTACTTATTGGTAAGCGAATCTGTCATCGGGTATTATGTTTAGGTTTTTATAAAGAGTTTAATTTGTATATATTGTCCGTGTAAAAGATTTTTTACACTTTTTATTTATTTATGGGATACTTTTAAAATAATAATAAGTAAAATCAACAAATTTATCATGAATGAAAAGTTGTCATTGAATATCATTGCAAAAATCTTTATACGGATCGTGTATACTAATTAAACTCTTTTATAAAATATACAAAATATTAATTTGTTTCACTTAAAATATTTCATAGTTTTAAAATTTAAATATATTTTTTGTAACTCTGTTAAACGATAATTCGAATAACATGATTACAGACTACTCAATTTAATCATAGTGAATATCAACAAAATCGTGTTGCAGGCTACAAATGCTAATTTATAAAGATTTCTTGTTTTGAATAAGTTTTGTTATCCTAACTAAAATATTTTGGATTGCAATAACTAATATAATCATGTTCGTCAACCATCTAAAATTACTATTTAAGTGAGTTATAAATAGAGACTATAATATTAGGTTTAAATCTTAGGGAAAGCAAATTAATATAAAAAATTAAAAATAAAATTATTAATTTACCTAGTTTATTGAGACTCCAAAAAAAATTTACCTGTCAGTCTTATATATTAGGGCTCCATGATCAAAGTTCAATTTTGGATTCCCATGCGGTTAAGTTCACGACTACCTTAGTTGATTTACTCTCTAAAAAATTGCTTCCTAAACTAAAAATGTTTGAACAATCATCAATCCATCATAATTAATTTTTCTTTGTTTCATTTATATTGAATCTTTGTTGGAGTATTGTTAGATAACATGTTGATTAAATCTGATTTCCAAAATGATTGGGTTGAATATTTTTTTAGATTGAATTTAAAACTCAATCCAACTCAAACAAACCCAATTTCTTACGGGTCAAGTGACAAGTGACAGTTCAATAAATTGAACCTAAACCCAAACCCATAATAATATTATACTATTAATTATTTTAAATTAAAAAATATTTTTAATAATTTAATTTATAATTCCTGAATTGACACACTAAATCGCATTAAAGCAAATAGATAGAACCTCACTCCAACTGATTAATGTGATTCTTCATACTATTAGACTCAATAGTCTCTTATTTATTTTTATGTTACAATAATAATATATCCTATTCTTTTAAAAAAATATTCTAAAAAATATGTTAAATATTCAATTATTTTTTAAAAAAATACATTTTAAAATAATAACCTAATTAACCCAACTCGTTTAATGATGGATTGGATTGAATTTGATTTCTAAAAAAAACAAAAACTCAACCCAATTATGATGGATTGGATTGAATTTGGTTTCTAAAAAAAACAAAAACTCAACCCAATAAGTTATCATTGAATTATATCTTCAATTTGCCTAAACTAAATCACCCCATCAACATGCCTTGTTATGCAACTCAACGAAAACTTGTCTATTGCTAACCAAACATTGAAATAATTGCTTCTTTTTTCTTATCAAAATTTCTGAACAGCAGAAAGTGTACAAGTGTATGGTAAAACACACATAATAGAAAACTCACATTTAAGTTACTTATAATAAGTGTGGAAGGTGATGCGTATGAATTCTTTGGAGATAAAATATATGAATTCTTTGGAGATAAAGTTGCATTTTGAAATTAGGAAAAAAGGAAAGATGTTAGCAGTGGCTCTTGCTAAAATCAAATCCTACAGGAGTTACCTGATAACTAGCAAAAGTTTTGGATTGCTCCTTATGCTTCTGAGCTATCATTTCTGGATATAATCCTAAAAAGTTCATAACTGCGCCACTTCCTCCCAGTTGTTTTACAAGGGTGTTTGGGGAGGAAAGGGGAATCATGTTTATGAAGAAATGATGTTTCAATCTCCCATTCTCATTTCTTTTAAATTTTTCTTCTAAAATTAAACTGGTTTAATTTGGAACATATTTGGCAAAACTATCGATCTTGAATGTAAACTGATTTTGAAGAAATCCACTACTAAGCATTTCCCCATTCCATATATTTCACTCACCCAGGCATAGCAATTGAGCTAGGATTCTTACTGATCCTCGTCAACTAAGAAGTTATAAATGCAAGATGCAACGTTACAAACCGCAAAATTTGTTCTCTACTTCTCTGCATATAGAAATGGAACTTTTGCAAATCCAGCTTCTCCTTCTCAACCCCTCTTTAAATAAACAACTGAACTGTTCTTGAATAACACCACTTTAATTCAGCACAGTATTAGTTTTAAATTGGAAAATACACTTAATTTTGAAGATCTCATTCTTGTGTCTATTTGCAGCTTCAAATTTGTCTTTAAGCTGCTCAATAAAAGAAAAACAAATTGTTCCCAACCACCAATCAACATGAACTGAATGCGGCAGTTCTCGCAAATTCTAAACATCTGATTCAGTTCAGTTTTCATCCGCAAAGTCTATCAGAAAATGCTCCAATAATACATTCGAAAAAAACAGTTGGTAGATTTTTAACTAAGTGTTTTGTTTTACACTTTCGAGCCTCGCAGACCAGAAAAACACAGATTCAAATTCACAAAACCAAGGTTATCAAAATCGAGAAAACTCCATAATGATAAATCACATGAAAAATAAAAGTTTTTCATCCACAATAGTTAAAGTCTAAATTACTCCAAATAAATAAAAATTAGAGTTGAAATACTCAAAATTTCAAAACCCTTTTAAAACCCTTTTAGATATAAAAACAAATTATATTTAAAATACTCAATTATTATTTCATCTGGTTTACCAAGTTTAGTGTTCTTCCCATTTTACATGCAATTTAAATCGTCACGGGATTTTGATAACTATACACAAAACTAAAAAGTAAAGACATTGGTTGGAAAACATTGCCATGAATCTAACCCACATTTTTTTAAATCAATCAAAAAGAAACTTCTATGAGCCAAAAATACATTAAAAAATGTAGAAGATCCTTATTTTCATGCAAATACAAAAAGAAACATACATTTTTAAGAGTTAAATACATTGTATGTTCCCTGACTTATCAAAAGTTGCGATTAAATATTAGTGTCAAATCCTTTAATCTTTTTTCTCTTATTTTAATCCCCTTGTCTAGTTATCTTTCTCACATATCCCATTGACATTGTACGAAGTACGAACCTCCATAAAATTATAAGCTTTAGTATAATAAAACTAAAACTAAAACAGAAAACAATTTTCATTTTAACAACCAACTCTATCAAATTAATCGAAAACAAAATCAGACCAGGCTATACGATTTTGCCCAAATTCAATCTCTCAGTTCCAAAACCACATTACAGCCTCCAATATAGTAGTTAAAAATAAAACCGATAAACGCGGAACAAAAACTGAACCTTGGAAAGAACAACAAAAAGACACGAACGACGGTATATAATTTAATATAATCGAAAACCCTAATTTCAGCTTGAAAACATACTAGGTCTGAAACAAAGCAGGAGCAGGAGGAAATAACATAAATTAAAAAAGAGGAAATAAAATCCGACAAAAAGGGAAAAGAAAAGGCATAATAAAAGAGAAAAGGAAAACCCTAGGAGGTTGATAATCAGTACCTCCTGGTGAAGGGGAAGTTCTGCTGAACGGGAACGGGGTCAACCTGGGTGATGCCGGCGAGGTCGTTGATTCCGAGGGATTGGAGCATGTCTAGGGTTTCCTTGTCGACCTCGATGTGGTCGATGTTAATGGCGGAGACGTCGGGGACGAAGTCCATGCGGCGTTCGCGCTCCTCCTCCTGGAGCTTGAGGGAGATGCCGCGAACGGGGCCCTTCTGGATGCGCTTCATGAGATGCGTCGAGAACCCTGCGATCTTGTTTCGGAGGCGCTTCGACGGGATTATCGCCACTTCTTCCAGAAGCTTCTTGTTAGTGTGGAAATCTAGGGTCATGCGCGAGTAGTAACGCTCTATCACCTGGCGCGACGATTTCTTCACCGTCTTCGTTCTCACGCGACCCATTTTGAGGTTCCTCTTCTACGCTTGCAGCGGCGGCGATCAACTTCTCCTTCTGCCTCTGCCTCTGCCTCTGCCTCTCGCTCTACCTGCCAAGACGAAACACAAACTAGGAATGAAGTAGGGTTTTGATCTTTTATTGGATCGGCTTTCGGCTTGTAACATGTTTGGGCCTTACTTCGTTACTACCTTTGGCCCGTTCAGATCGCAAGGCTGCAAGCAAACTTACATATTCTTATAAAAAGGAACCAACAAATATTAAAAAGTTTAATCCGTATAAAGATTATATGACTTTTTAAGTAGTGATTAATAAAGTCAACAAACTTATCATAAATGAAGAGTTGTAATTAAATATCAGTGTAAAATTTTTTATATTGATAGTGTATGTCAATTAAACTCTTATAAATATGGATGGAGGTAATATAATTCTTCACTTCTTATTCTATTCTTATTTGATAAATAAAATACATCGATGTACATTCAAAATGAGGTTAAAAAAGTAATTTTAGGATTTGCAAAACTTTATTTTATTACGTGCGCTCCATTTTCTTACATCTTATTTAAAAAATTAATGAGATAATTATTTCATCCTTTTCTTTCTTTACTAGGCATCAAATTTTTTATTTTTTTTTTAATATTCTTATGGTGTTTCAAATTTATAATAAGTTTATATATAAAAAATTAATGAAAATGCTTGCAATAATTTCAGACTTGTCCACTTGGGTTTGTGCTTCTTCGTTCTTAAAGAATCTCTAATTGTAGTAAGGATATAAGCTCCTGTATACAGTAACTTGATTTTTGTACCCTACGTTATCTTTTGGAAAGCCCAATTCTGAATATCTTTGAAGAGTGAAAAATCAATTTGATGGGTGCAGAAAGTAAAATTGTTGTCGTTACCTCCAAGTTTCAGTTTGGGCATGAGCTTAACCCAAGCTCAGGTCCTTGAGATTTTCTCCCTGCATCTTCACACTCTTTCAAAATGGTAAAAATATTCTTAGATATGAAAGTTAAAAAATTTTTCCCTCTCACACAGTTCTTCTCCCTCTTGCATAGTTTTTCTTCCTCTTCACAATTTTTCTCCTTCTTTGAGCATCTTTTTCTTCGTTATGCCCTTGCCTACATCAATCTGGATTGCGAGTCCTCCCTCCATCGCATGTGTAAAAATGTTTTTTATAAGTTCAGATTAACTAATCTAAACTCAATCTTTTAAAAAAGTTTAGATTAGCTAATCCAAATTTGTAAAACAAATTTTTTACACATGCAATGAAGGGAGGACTCATGGTCCGAATTAGCACAACTGAGGGAACAACGAAGAAGGAGAATAATTGTGCAAGAAGGAAGAAGTTTTTAACGTTTTTTACCTAAAAGATATTTTTATCTTTGTAAGACTAGGGAGGTGTAACAATAAAGTACGGAAGTGCAGGAAGCAAAACTCCAATTCCATTAAGCCCATAATTATCGAAAGGGTTAGAACTGCAGAGCGCAATTCCCGCTTGTGAGCCCATTATAATGGGCAAAAAAGAAATAAGGAAAAAGTCGGGTCCAGTTTACAACTGCAGATTAATCCTTGCTACAAAAGAAGTTCTCAATTGTACCAGTTCTTCTGTTCTTGTAAATATAGATAAAATGGAAATAATAAAATTTAAGCAAATTTAATTAACAAAAAAATACATAGTTAATTTGATTAATATAAGAATATTTTAATGATAATATATACAAATTGTGATGCTCAAGAATCTTTGGTTGAATAAAATGTACGGAGTTGTTATAAACTCTTGATATTATTTTCAATTTCTATCAAAAGAAAAAACAAAGTATGTTTAAGTATTAGTTATGCTACAAGAATCATGTATTCAAGTTATATTGTTCTTAAAACAGGACTTAAATTTGTTATATTATAACAAATAATAAAATAATACTTTTACATGAAAGATCAATGGGGTGAGTTCATTCTTGTCCAATCCAAATGGATCAAGTTATGTATGTCTATTTTTTATATTCAATGTGTAGAGTTTAATTGCTTTAGTGTAAAGATTTTTATACTGATATTCAATCATAATTCTTTATTTATGATAAATTTATTAATTTTACTCATTACTATTTTTAAAGTTTCATAAATAAAAGTCATGATTGAATATATATATATATATATATATATATATATATATATATATATATATATATATATATATATATATATATATAACTGATGTTATTTTTTAATTGGATTGTAAATTAAATAGTTTATTTGTGGTTAGAGTCCATAACAGATTTATGAGAGGTGGGAGGCTATTATAATGAATTCCTTTATGATTTTTCTTTTTAGTATTTCTTTTGTTAAGAGACAAACAAATTATGTAACTCATGTTCCAAGTAGGGAAGCTATCAAATATGTCAATGATTATACTTATTTTAGAATTTTACATTGTATCTATTATAAACTTATAAATGAAATGAAATAAATATTTTTTTGTCAAGAAATATATATATATATATATATATATATATATATATATATATATATATATTTTGATAACATGCATGCAAACACAATGTTAATAAAAGAATAAATAATGTGGTAACTCATAGCAAGAAATAAATACAAACAGAAAAACAAAGAAAAATAGTTATTGTATAATAATCATTCCATAAAACTAGCTTTGCATTACTTATATATATATAGAGAAAGTGGACAACTCAAATAAAAAAAATAGTTTTAGTAAAAAATAAGAAACATAATAATACTTGTAAGATTTCAATAAAGAGTTTAGATTGAGTTGTAATTAAAGAAATTCATGTGATTTTTTCACACAGATACATCTCCCACAAACTAGAACAGGATAGTGGACTGAGAGAGACCGAGTGGATGAACAGATAGAACAATAGAAGCACTAGTTAGGTAGGCGGAAGAGTAAGAGGTAATGAGCGTCTAGGAAGGAGGGGGATGGGAAATAGAGAGCCAAAGTATATTTATATGAGTTAAGAACAACGACTGAATGGGAGAAGAGTTACTTCATACTTCTTCGCGAAATTTCTAGATAGCTTCGGGGAGAAGAAAATGTGGCTTTGTCAAATTTGTGGAAGTCTAGAATGAGAAGACATTAGAGAAGAAACTAGATGGTATTTGCATACGAGACGTAAAAATGACGGTGAATATACCAAGATTCAAAAAAGAGACATGCCAATAACTAAACAAAAATAACAAAATGAAAAATGGGGGAAACACACAGGTTACAGAGAAAGGCAAGGAGGTCAAAAAGCATAATCTAATGGAAGGTAGCACATCAAATGCACAAGTGGTAAAGCAAGGTCAAAGACACGACAAAGGTGTTTAAAGGATGAAAAATGGAACAATAAAACCAGCCAAAAGCATGGAAACCAAAGTAAGTATGGTAGGGAAAAAATGGCTAAAGGAATGTTGGGTGGGTCATTTGGAGAACATGTCAACAACACAAAACTTGCCATGTAACATCCCTATAGGAGATGAAGGGATGATAAAGCTAACTTATTTGCAGGATGATCATGTGCTTATATAGTGAGTTAAAGAAGAATGGTTGAAAGAAGTGTTAGATAAGCACAACCAGAATTAGCCCCAGTTTTGCTCTATTGAAAATGGAACACTAAATGTGTATCTGGAAATAGGATGACTTGGATTAGAATATATGGTTTCCCATTACACACTTAATCAATTGTTTTGCAAGTCAAGGAGCATGGTAAAAGCAGACGAGGGAAGTCCTTTAGTACACAAGGATTCTTTTGAAAACATCTTCATTTGAGCTAATTAATTTTTCTAAGTTATTTGGAATTAATGGGGAAGATTTTAGAGTAAAATGTCTTTGAAGAGTTTGGTAACCCAAATGCATCCTATAATTGCAAGCACCGGAGAATTGAAGATTACAAAGATGATAATATTCATTGTTTAGTAGCAGGAGAGAAAAATTCCTATAAGAAGAATCAAAATGCGAAGGTGAAGGATGGCTTGGTTCCAATTTCACAGAACATATTGATTTTGACGGGAAGCAAACTACATGCAACAGAGAAACCACCATCTAGTGTAGACAGGTGATAGAACATGAATTCAATTCAACTGATGTTGGGAATGAAAACAATGAAGTAGAGTCAATGGAAAAGTCACGTGAAGGCATAAGCAATGGAACCAAAATGGGTGTGGAGGAGATCGATGTGCTAAAAGGATTATTAGAAAAACTGCCAAAAGTTGTTAGGGTCACAAATTGCACAAATTTAGCCTCCAAAATGTCATCTCTAGAAAAAGCTCTTTGCTAACTGAGACAAGCTAGTGAGCTAATAGTGCAGGATAACAAGTAAGAAAAATTGCACCTTATGGAGTATGGTACATCTTTAAAAATTGTTGCCAACTCGTGTAACTTCCAATGAAGCCTTGGGCCCTCAAGTCCTATTGGCCCAAATTTGGAATTGAGAGACCATAGCCCAATCCCTTCGGAAGGCAACTTAGCGAGCCTACTGGTCTTGAACTGTACCCCTCTCAACTCAACTACAATTGTTGGGGTTTTTTCTCCACATTAGCGCAAGTCTTCAAGCCCAGCTCTTCATCTTAATAAAACAGAGAAGTAGGGGATCCAAGAACATCCTCTGATATCAAAATTGGTCCATCGTCATCGGGAACTATGGCAGAAGTTCAAGGTGTTTTAAGAGGTTTGATTGATCAAACCTTATATGATTCCTCATTGGGTGAATCATCTACAATGCACAAAAATAGAATTGCAGGGCCATCACTGAAGACATCAACCAATAACTTCAACAACATCATCAACAATGATGATATCAGGAACAAAAATCGAATAATTATCCTTGGGCATTAAACATTAAAGGCATTGAAGATTATGGATTTTGGTAAATTCCTCAACGTTTTAATTCAGGAGTCAGAGGCAATAACACTTAACAAAATACAACACTTGGAAGACAAATGCCAGAAGGGAATTGGAGATGCAAAGAAGAAAGTGGAGAAGGGTTCAGAAGAGAGATCCATATGAAGATTCTTACATACAATGTTAAAGGGTTGAGATGGGGAATAAAAACAAAATATATTAGTGAACTGGTGTGGCAAGAGCAAGCTCAACTAGTGTATGCCTATGGGAAACTAAAAGGGAGGTCTAGGATCAATTCGTGTGCCAAAGCATATGGGGGGCAACAATTGGAATGGGAATCGATCCCATCCATTAGTTTTGCAGGAAGGCTGCTATGTAGGCTTGGTCTTCAAATAAGCAACAACAACAATCTTTCCAACTATTGTGGGGGATTAAGGCACCTCCTAGGTTCTTATTTTTTTTACTTGGAGGCTCCTTAAGGAAAAATTACCAACAAATAACAACCTAATCAGAAGAGGAGTTCAACTACAATAGTCAGATACATTGTGCTTATTCTGCCAACGTGCTATGCAATTAGCTGACCGCATCTTCTTCCAATGTTGGGTGACACAAAAACTTTGGAATTCATGGTATAGACGGATTAGAATCATGACAGTTACTCCAGGATCAACTGGGCGACATCTATTGCAACATCAATTTTGGATTGAAAACCACAAGATAAAACCTTGGTGGATAATGGGTAACAGTGGTGTCTAATATTTGGAACTCTAGGAATAATCAAATTTTCAGAAACAAAGGCTTCAACTGGGATTCTATAGAAAGAGATACACTATTTATGTCTTGGAACTAGTTAAAAGGCGGTTACAAAGACTTCCAAGCCTCTTTTAATGTATGGGATACCAATACAAGTGCTTGTTTGGGTTGGAATATTGGTTAACATCCTGCAAAATACTCTGGATGTAGTAATCAAGTACAATAGGTAAAGGCTAAAAACATCAAGCATATCAGTGGGGTAATCAGAATCATAATGTCAGTATTACATAGAGGACCTTCTCTACTGGCTCTGTTTGAAACTTATCTAGTGCTAGTTGGTTGTTACCATTGGTTGTCACTACTAGTGCCCTACTGGTGATGATGATTATGGTAAGTGCTGGAATTTTTGGTATGTTGTGGCAAAGCAGGTTATAATGGGAATTCATGATATGATGGAACAAAGCAAAATTATTTGTGGGGGTACTATTGTTGTAATGTCTCTATTGCAGTTCTATTACATTCTCTATTCAGTTCTCTGCTGCTCTAGGTTTTTTAGACTGTTAGTTTTATTGTTTTTTAGGCTCTCTATTTTGAAGCATGTATCTGTGTATTTGGCTTCATTGTTAGTGTGTATTGTAGTTTTTCCTTGTTTCGACTTTAGCATTGTGGTTCTCTTATATTAGGTGGTAATATTTGGGAACCATTCTCATACTTAGCCAGGCTAACTTCTTGTTCCACTATTTCCTGTGTAATTCTGTTGCACCTCTAGTGCCTTAATAAATCATCTCTTGCTTATAAAAAAGAAAAACATCTTCCACAAACTCTTAATATGCAGTTTTCTCTCTACAAGGTTGTCATCACCTTCACTCCACCACTATCATCACCATTGTTATCGTCGCCACCATCACCGATATCTTTGCCCTCTTGTTGATATCACTATTGTTGTTGGTGGAGGTGGTGGCGGTAGTAGTATCAACGACGGTGATGGTGGAGTGGAACATACATAAACCACCACAATATAAACTAGTTAAATTGAACAAAACAAAAAAAATGACACAAAAGTCGATGGTATTTTAAATTCGAAATAAGACAAAGCAAATTGCGTTTTTGAAGCACTTGTTCTTTCATTATAATGTTATAGTGTTCATAATTTGAGTTAATATCACGCTTGCATGTTTGTCTCTTATTTGTTATTGGAAACTAAACAACCATCACACTACCACCGCCATTGCCATTGTTAGCAATGGTGGTGATGGAGTGAGGGTGGTAGCAATCTTGTAAAGAATTCCACAAGGGTGACAAGAGAAAACGACGCGTTAAGAGTCTGTGAAAAAAATCTCTGTGTGAAAGAACTACACGAGTTTGTTGTTTAATTAACAACTCAATCTAAACCGTTTATTGAAATCATATGATTATTGTTATGTTTTCTCATTTCTCAATGTAACCATTTTTCTC
Source organism: Psophocarpus tetragonolobus (assembly GCA_037954015.1). Classification (NCBI taxonomy): domain Eukaryota; kingdom Viridiplantae; phylum Streptophyta; class Magnoliopsida; order Fabales; family Fabaceae; genus Psophocarpus; species Psophocarpus tetragonolobus. The sequence goes on along the minus strand of CM075690.1, from coordinate 37,953,024 downwards.
ACCTAATATGTCCTCTCTATATATATATATATATGTAAAAGAATTTTATTAATACTAGCAAAAAGTATATATAAGATATGTTTTTTTTTTATTGATGTACATGAAGACCAAAACCATGAGTCATACAATATAAAGAAAACAAAAACATACTAGACTATTGTGAAAATCCGAGAATTAGAATCTCATCATCCTTCAACATAAGAAAATAGATTTGTTATATCTATTTGACATCACTAAGAGTAAGATGTTTTTTTTTTTTGTTTTCTATATATGCTAAAGTCTCAACAAATCATATAAACAACCATATAATTTCCTCTTTTTCTTATGTAATGATCATCGACTAGATCCAATTAGACTCATAAATTAATAGCATTCTAACGTCACACTGTAAAAACCCATCTCCACCATCTTGTTGCAAAGTCTGCATATATACCTTATCTCAAGGTGTCATGTTGAAAAATATAATAAAATCATTTGTATACTAAAAACATAGAGTACAATCCTGATTTTTTCCTAGACCCACCAAATCAACTTATCTTACATCTCCTTTTATGTGGCACAGCACTCAATCGTAGAGCAATGACTTTTTACAAATATCCAACTTCTTAAAGGGAACGAGAATAATGTGTGATTTGATTATCAATTAACTAATATGTTTGTTTTACATTTTGGCAAAACTGATTTTAAAATAAATTATGTTATTGATAATAGAAGAATTAACGTAAAAACTTTTCTTCGTATTTAAGATTTTAAAATGAGTTTAGAAGAATTGGTTTTTGTGTGAATGATAAAATAAAATTTAATTTGAAATATAAATACAAATTTATATAATGCCTTATCACACTAACGCTAAAGTGAACAATAATTCAAAACTTGTAACCCCAACTTTAGGATATATAGAAATAATTTAAAAGTATTTTAGTGAATTCTTTCATTTCATTTAATAAAAATAAAATTAAAACCTAATTAATATGTTTGATTTTTCTTTTCTAAACTAAAAGTATACTCTATTAAAGATAATCCTATTTAAATCAGTGATAAAACTCTTCTCTATTTAAATATTCAACATAATATATACGGTCGCTAGTTTTTAATTTTATGACACAAATATTTATAAAACAAAGAAACACTTTGATATCATAAGCGAAATTGATATAAGTACCATGATGCCCTACTGCCCATGGAATTATCAAATTATGGTTATCGTTACAGATAAAAAAATAGTACACGACCGCTCAGTTTGTTTTCCAATGTCCTCTAAATTTGAAAATATATTCCGGAGACAGCGGTTATTAATACTCGCCAGTCCCACACTTTTGAGAAGTTAAATTCAGAAATTGTACAACTTTGCTATTGTAAATTCTGAAAAATTATTTTTATTACATCTTGCAAAAAAAAAAAACACTTATTTTATTTTTCACTATTGTCATTTTATAAATGAACTAAGGAGAATTTATAAAATTTTAGTTAAGAATTAAAATGTCTTATCGTGAATGTAATATGTTGACGAGTAATTATTAATATGTACAGAGAAAAATATTCATGCACGAATAATATATAATTAAATTTGTTGATTTTTATAAACATTTTAAAAGTTATATAGTTTTATAGATTACAATTAAATTATAGTATAAAACTTTATTAAAAGATAGATATATAAACGTTAAATTATTTACTGTATGAGAAAAATACTTATATATTGTAAAACACTCGTGATTTTTATATATAATAAATTTGTTAATTTTACCAATTAATATATTAAAGATCAAATAAACAAATTATGGTGATTAATCGTTAGTCTAAATTTTTTTATAAATTATCCGTGTATAAATAATAAAACAATAGAGTTGATAGATATCATGTTATCTATTAAGACTTTCTATTTCATTCTTTCTCATATGTAATACATATCCGATTTCGCCTTTAAATAAAAAAAAAAAAAAGAATTCTTACTTTATACCCACACCCATAGGATGCTAGTGAGAGTGTAGTACATGAAGGAGACACTCTCGATACAACCAACTGAGCAAGTGGAGCGTGAGAGTGAGAAGCAAACCAGACTTGTTAACAGTGGCCGACTCAAGTATTACTTCATGCCCTAAATGGTAAGTGTATATATGTTTGGTTTAATTTGAGAAGTTTTTAATTCCCAGTTGAATTAAAATTATGAATTTTTTATTTCACACAATGTTTATGTATGGGAATATTTTGTGTTACTCCATTACAATTAGTCAATTGCCTTTTGTTTGTTTTAAAAGAGATTGAGAAGATAAAAAAAAAAAAAAAAAAACTACAAGTGGGATATAATTGTAGTGAGGTGTATTTAGTTAAGACTTATAATTTTTTACAAAAACTCTAGAGATTTTATAGTTTGGATGATTTTATAAAAAAAATTAATTAGATTTTAAAAGACTTTATAGATTTATAAGATTTGAATTAATGAATTCAAAGTTAAAAATGATAAGTGTGAATAGAGAAGAATGTGTTTAATATAAAATTTTTAATATTTAACAACACTTTCAAAGTGGTTTTTAATTAATTTTTGAAACTTTAAAAAATTAATTATAACTAAATTTTGTTTCTAATTTTTTTGTTACAGAATTAATTTAAGTTGAGGTAGATGTGATAATAATGTCAATAGAGATATGGTAATAATTTGGTATTAATAGTAATTGTGGTTTGGTGATTGTAGTAGACAAATTGACAATGATTTAGTGATAATAGTAGTTTGATGAAGGTATTAATGTTAGTCATGAAGTCTAATAATAATGTCTTTGATGATAGTGGTTCATAAAAATAAATACAAAAATAAAAGAAAAAAATAATTTAACAAAATCTCAAGGTTGGGATTCGATCCATTGATTCAACTAGTTGGATAGGAAGTCACAATTGTGATTGATATAGTATACAAAATTGAGAGACTTCAAAACCAGTGGAAATCAGTACAATAAATCGGTCCTAAAAATCAATTCTACCGGTCTCTAATTTTTTTTTTTTTTAATTTTCAATTTTAATATAAAAATAAGATAATATAAATGCATATCTATAAAGATTCTAATTTGAAAATAGGTACATATATACATTATTTTATCAACCTTTTTATAAAATAGATAATTTACTTATTATTTAATATAAACTTTTCATGTTTAGGAAGTTTAACTGGATTTGTTGAATAGAGTGTGTGAGTTGTTATAAACTCTTTATCATTATGTTCAATTTCTATCAGGATAAAAATATACAATTTTCATATATTAATTTCTTATAACTTTATATTATAAGAATTTATTATTTTCATTTTAAATGAAAATTATTATTGTTAATCAATATTGCTATGTTTTATTGATTATTAAAATTTAAACTTAACTATGATATATTTTATTTAGATTTTATGTGTATTTTTAACCATAACAATTATGATATTATATTTAGTTAATATAATTTTATTATTAGTATTACTTTATTAATATTGTTCAACTTTGATGAATTAGTGTCTTGACCGATTCAATAATCGGTTCAATTTTTAAAATCTTGGTTTTCATAACATTATTTATTAGTAATTTTTTTATTAAAAATTCATATGAAATCCTTCAAAAATATTTTAAATAAAAATTTATATATATATAAATAACTAGAGTAAAAATTTTTATAACTTCTAAAAAACTCTTAATATAAAAATTTTTAAAGTCTTGAATTTGAATACCAAAGAATTTTTTGTACTATGTAAAAATGTTGCTTGAACATCACAAGTTTTTTATAATAAATTACAACAACACACTTGAAGTTGAATATAATTACATATGCACTTCTGCTTTTTTAATCCTCTAAAAGAGTGTTAATTTATGATTTGAAAGAGTTGCTAGTGTAATGTTTTTAAATTATACAGGAGTCTTAGTCTAATGTTTTAAACTTAAAGAGATATTAGCATAGTTATCAAATTCTTGATTTAACTCTCTAACTCTTATGAATTTATAAGTCCATTTACTTTTGCGAAAACTCTCTTTTTAGTAAACTTTAGGTAAACTCGATGCAAATTCTGTAAACTCTCGAGTTTATTTATGAGTCATCAAGTCAACAAATTGAGTTTTTTTGTACCCATTTAAAGTTTAACATACTTTCATTTTGTGTGTCATTTTTAAATAAGAGAACACTCACGTCTAAGAACATTAAACCTTCATTTTTCAACAATACCAAACATCAATGAGAATATTCTACCATTATTATCACTTTTGCAAATTTATTATCTTATAGTGGTGTATTACTGGAGTTAGTTATTTAAGTATTATGTAATGTGTGATTTACTATTTTTACTTATTATGTTATTAAAATATTTAATTATATGTTATTTATAGATATTTTTTATTATTTTTATATAAATTAAACCCTTATAAGTCTACGAGGCAAGTTCATGAGTCGAGTTTGTCGAATTCTATTAAGTTTACATAGACTCTCGAGTTTGATAACCTTGGATATTTGTGTAGGAAAATATATGTAATCTAAAAAGCAATGAAATTATATGTAATCTTGATAAAAGTTGAGAGGATATATACTCCTGTAATTTGCTTTTTTATCAATTTATTTTAAAATCATCTTAATTAAATATGCCCTTATATTTTTGTTTGGTTAAGAAAAGAAAAAGTATACAAGAGCCAACAAAAAAAAATAGTCAGCCCAACTTTAAAAATAAAGAGAAAAACACTTATACACTTTGGTAAAAAAAAATTACACTAACATTTAATCACAACTCTTTATGTGTGATAAGTTTGTTAACTTTACCAATTAATACTTTAAAAGTCACATAAATAAATTATTATGATTAAATGTTAGTGTAAAACTTTTTTACACTATCAATACATAGGTTTTTTTTTCTTATAAGCCAAAATATATTAATATGAAAAATGAGCAGAAACGCAAGATGTGTCTGCCTAAAACAAGTCCATAAACTTATAAGCAAATAAGAAAAATTAAAAGACTACAAATTTAACCTCTATAGCAAAGAGAGAGGTTCATCACCCATTCTGGAAAAGAATTGGAGGTAATTCTAGCTGTTGAGCACCACTCCCACGAACGTAGTTTTGCTAAAAACTAGATCTCCTCCACCTCAAATTTTTTATTTTTGAATATGGTCGCGTTTCAAGCTCTCCATATGTGCTAAATACTTGCAAACCAAACAAAATATCAGGCCCTTCTTGAGGTTTTGCTCCCACTTTCCAGCCCTAAATACTATAGACTAAGGTTCCGAAAATCATTGTGAAGCACTTCCACAAGACCCCACCAAGTATATAATCGAACCCATAGAATACATACCACAGGGCAAGACACAAACAGATAATGACTAGTTTTCCATAGGTGCATTGCAAAAAACACAGCCAAAATCCTCTACTAGGATAACTCCTCTCTTAAGAAGATTTTCTTAAGTAGGAAGCCTACTTGCTTCCAACTGATAGACTAAAGTTTGTATCTTAGAAGAATACCCTTGGTCCACACGATATCAAAAAACACATCCTTTTGAATATGGGGTGTATTTGATATTATCCTATAAGTAGAGACAACATAATACTCTTCTGACCTCTTAGCTAACCATCTCCAATCGTCTGATCGCTTAAACTAAAAATAAAATTCTTTATATATTTCCAGAAAGAAAATAAGCAAAAAGATAAAAAAATAATATTTATTTTAAGTTTATATTTCTAACCTTTGTTTATCTCACATAAATACAACTTTTATTCTAAGTTCTGATTTTTTTCATATTTATTTTAATCCAAATATCTTAAAAATTTCCTGCTCTTTAATAATGAATTCTTTCTTCTCTCTCACTTTTATCTACTTTACTTTTTCTCCCACTTCTCTCTTAACAAAACCTTAATTTCCAGGATCATGGAATCTCTTTTAATACTTTATTTGGTACGAGATGGAAATATATAGTATAGGATGAATGAAAATAATTTTAGGTGTTTGGAGGACGAGAAATCAAGGTGAATCCTATAATCCACAGTTAAAAAGGACTCCAATATTTTTAATAATATATATATATATATATATATATATATATATTATTTTTATAAATAGATTGAAGCTATTGTTATACTTAATGTTGTTTTTTTAAAAACTAAAACATGAATTGTGATTGAAAACTATTGAGACACTGAGAGCACAATTTGTTATGAAACGATATTTTGTTAACGATAGATGATGATAACATTAAAGTTGGACATTTTCTTTGACCGATCAAATGTTAAAATTTAATTTAATTATATTATAAATTAATATTTTAAAAACATATGTAAGTAGATTAAAATTATAAAAAAAAATATATATGTAATTTTTTTTGTGAAAAAATTATATATGTAATAGATTTTCTATATGTTTGCTTAAATATGAGAAAAGGAGTGTTAAAAAAACTCTAAAAAATTCTTTATGAAATTCTTGATGGAATAAAATTAGATCCATCAAAACAGGTTTAAATCTATGAGTCAATCCAGCTCACATTAAAACGGCTTGTGGACAAAAAAACAAAAAAAGAATAAATTATGATGGTAAAAATACATCCAACCCATATGGGTTCCGGGTGGGGTGGACCAACCTATATTCAATTCACTTAACATTTATTATTTTTTACAATTTGATATCACACCACACTTTTGTTGCTCAAATGACCAACTTCACTCTCACACATCACCTTACTCACTTACATTATCAAACAACATTATTTTCATTTTATTACATAATCAATTTGTACTTTATATAACCAAATAGTGAACATTTTTAACTATGTTTGATTCATCATAAATTTGTACATTATATAATCTTTTTTGGTATTTTAAACTATTATATTGCATGATATAACAGAAAATATTTTTTCTTAATTTTAAATAAATACTTAACTAAATAGTTAGTTTTAAAATTTTAAAAAAATATTTTTTTTAATTTTTTTGTGGGTTTGTGGGATGACCTATATATCCCATTAGTTTGTGGGTCGGGTCAGCAAATTGAGCAAGACAGTAAAACGAGCCAGTTAGGTTGACCCATATTTTTGGTAGGCCAAGGTGGGCTGGGCCATCCCGTTTTGATAACTTTAATTAAAATTGATTGAAAAGAGACAATTTTGATGAATTTCCCTTTTATTAAATGACTCAATCTCATAAACTTTATGATTTTTAATAAATTATAACCCACTAAGAAGAGTTTTAGAAAAAAAGTTTCCAAGAGAGTTTTTCAAGTACTCATACAATATAACAAAAAAAGTGAAATGACTTTAAAAAATATAAATTTCCTCATTTTAAACAAAAACCATGTTGTTTTGTGTTGAGATGATACTAATTAAGAGTCAAATCCATCTCATTGTCATGCCTATTGGTGAACAAATTTTCTATTATACTCCCGACAAGTACACTGATCGTATGTAGTAACCGATAAATATTGGATCAATCTCACAAAGACTTTAATGAAATCTTAGAAATATCAATGCTTTTTATTTGTACGAATGAAAGATAGAAATTTAACTAACACTAATAAATATAAAGTAAATAAAGCAGAAATAAATAAAAAGTGATAGTTACACGTATGATATTTAGTTGAGTTTGATTTCACTAAATAATTTCTTAAGTGTATAAATGAACTCAAAACCCTCGTTCACTACCTATGTTTTCATCACCCATAAAAATATCCTTAACCTAGATCTCTCATAAGAAAGGAACTAACCTATTTGAGTATTAGACTATTGCTCCCACAATGTAAAGTCAAATAACTCACAATAAGAAAATGACCTTAAGATGGCTAATGAGTTTTACTCTCTCTTGAGCAATAATACCCATTGGGAGTTATTTTCGTTTTACAAGTCAAAATCCTCTCTCGAGCTCATTCAACAAGTAAAACCCACGAAAGATAAAGAAAATAACACAAAAGGTAAAGAAGAACACAACATTGAAGAATAAACTTAGATTAAAGAGAGAAAAAATACACGAGATTTCAAACTTAGTTACATCAAATCTCAACTAAATAATATCCTGACTAACCATCGAGATGGATGAATGCAGAGAATGGATGAATATAGGTCTGTAGCGTGCCCTCGACCAGCAAGGTGTGCAACCCCCAACTCAGTACAAAAGACGCACTTAAAAAGACCTCAAGTCGAAACACTAGCATTGGGCGGCAGAGACATGGGTATTGGGCGCCACTTCAAACACATCAGCCCTATTTTAGCACCAAGTGTTGGGCGGCAATTGATATCGGCGTTGCACACCCCTTTCTGGACATATGGCCCTGCCTTACCCGTTCGTTGGGCCGCCATAAACTGCGTGATGGGCACCCATGCTTGAAAATTCGATCCCTCTCTACAAGTAGCATTGGGTGTTCTAGTCTTGGCCGCTGGGTACCTAGAAGTTATCACAACACCAATGAGCTTAAATCTACTGCCATTTCTTCGGTCATTCTCACAAACTATCTCAAAACAACTAAAATAAGAAAATAAATGTAAAATGAACATAAATAAAATCTTAAAGCTAATTTCCTAAATAATTCTAATTTAATGAGAAAATAGAGGAAAACAAGGTCTTAAATAACAAGAAATTACGATAACTGCTCTATTTTACCTATGTAAAATAGGTAATTTAGGCAATTGTCAACTTCCCAAAACTTAAAGCTTTGTTTGTCCTCAAGCAAAATGTCACTTTAGTGAATGACATGAACAATAATGCAGAAAACATGCATGCTAACACAATACTGACACAAAATGAACAATGACAGAATGTAACTAAGACTAAATGCACTATGACAACACTTATGCACAACATCACAAACACACAATCAAAACTCATATCCTACCCTTTATTGGCAAATGAAAATTGAATGCTCGCAAAATGTTATCAATCAAACTATAGTGCTCACAAAGAAAAGAAAATTCACCCTGCCAAAGTTAATTCAAGTGACCAGCCATGCAGATCATAGAATTCAAGCAACTCACTGATAAGGTGTTTCTCTCTACTCAATTGTATAAGAATAAAATAATACACTCATGCGACACAATACAATCACACAAATCAACTTTGCTTTTCATCTCAACAAAATCACAACCGTTGCATGCACAAAGAGATCTCAAGGGCTTTATTTGGCTTGTAGCTTGGCTAGGCTAGAAGAAAAATGGTTTTCTAGGAATCAAATAAAAAAGGTTGAAAAAGGCATGTTCAATAAGATCAATTCACCCCTTACATAATTATCAATCCCAAACCCTAAAATTCAACTAACATCATTGACTTTACTTAAACATTTACAGTAAGCACAAGTCAATTTCTAAGATTTTATTTACAATCTCATTTTTCTTTTGTTTTTCTTTTTATTTTCTTTGCGTTTTTCTTTATGTAACACACATAACTTCTAAATGTACTTGACTCTCCTGAGACATACTCTCCCAAACTTATTATAGAACCAATCTCATTCAAATTCTTTCTCAACCCTAGGATAAGGGAACAAATGCATAACTCTAATGTAGCTCAAGGGTCCATACAAAAAAAATATAATAATCAGGCTCAAAGGGAAAATCAAAGGTCAAGTAATGTACAAGTAAACTTTTTGGCTAAGTGGCTACTAAAGAAATATGGCCTTGGTCATTTCTCAATATGTATGCAAAGTAGTAATCAATGAGAATCAAGCAAAATCAATAGCATGAAGTGCATGATGACTCATACAACAATAAACAATTAAGCTCAAAACCTCACACGACGAATGCTCTCATTCATAGATCACACAAACTTACTAAAAGAATCAACTAAGTAAGGTTAACTCAAACATTTAAGGGCAGCCACGAGTTAAAATTGAATAAAAAATAACACAAGAACATTGATATTTATTACCAACAAAGGGAAAGATAATGAATCACAACAGAACAGAATGCTAAACAACACAATATCTACTAAAGTTCCAAAATAGCCTATTTCAAAACATGCAATTAGACAAAATGCAATGCACTAACTAAAAAAATTACAATGAAAAATAAATACAAATAGTGTGTTCTAGAAATTTGCAGATGTATCTGAACTGGTCTTCCTCATCCTATTGCATATTCATTTTTAGCTCTGAAGGACCCCTCCTCTTTTTAGAAGTGAGCTGATCCCCAAGTTAATGAGGATCGGTCGACTATAAAGTCCATGGGAGGTGCGTCTACAAAAAGAAATCCAAAACACATATGTAGAACAAACTGTTAACAAACACAAGTACTAAAATAAAACACAATGTAGTTAATGCAAGGGAATGATAAAAATACAAAATGAATGTTGTACAAAGTGAGGAATGAAAAATGAACAATATAAATGTGGATGAAAACATAATGAAATGATGAATGAAAACACAATGAAAAAGCATGAGTGGTGAAACATGGTCTCTATTAGTTAGTGCCCAATAGTTATAGGACCATCCATGGTCGATTCCTAACAAAGATTGAAGAGAAAATGCACAAAAATGCATGATAAATGTGAGCGTCTAACGCCAATTAGCAGATTCAGAATCTGCATAATTATGCAAATATGGTGCCCAACGCCCAGACCAATGCCCTATGCTCCCTTGGAAGCTTAGTACCTGGGACGAAATGCAACAAAATGCTCTGCTCTTACGAGCCACTGCCCAACGATTGAGGAGGTTGTGGTGATGTGAGAGTTCTTCTTCGTTCAAGCTTTGAGAGGAACCAATTTTCTTTCGTCTCAAAATCTTTTGTAGCTTCCTCTTTTCTCTTTTCCAATTTAGAACATCTTTGTCCCCATTCTTGGACATTTAAACTCATGTCCTCAGCCATGTTGAAGGAATTTGGATTGGTGGGTTCGAATTGGAATAGTTGTCTGCTAGCTTGCCGTTCCATTTATGTGGTTGCGTTTTGGATTCACCTGACAAATGATAACACATAGAGAACTAGAATGACAATTAATAACAACTGTTACTAACAAGAGAAATAAAAAACTAAATCTACTAAAGAATGAAATAATGGGTTAGTCAACTATCCTAACAAAATTTTCAAGTATAAAGAATGAAATTTATGAGTTTCAAGCGAGTGTCCCTAACAACAACACATAAAACTTGGTAAGCATATTTTCTACTATACTCCTGGCAAGTGTATTGATCGTATGTAGTAACGATAAATATTGGGTCGATTCCATGAGTACTTGGATGAAACCTTAGAAATATCAATGTTTTCTACTTGTACGAATGAAAGATAGAAATTTAACTAACGCTATTAAACATAAAGTAAATAAAGCAGAAATAATAAAAAGCGATGATTACACTATGATATTCAGTTGTATTTGATTTCACTAAACCATCTCTCAAGTGTATTAATGAACTCAGCCTTTATTCACTACCCATATCCCCATCACCCATAAAAATATCCTTAACCTAGATCCATCACAAGCAAGGAACTAACCTATTTGAGTATTAAACTATCGCTCTCGCGTATAATCTAAAGTCAAACAACTCACATTAAGAAAAAGAGCTTAAGATGGCCATGGATTTTACTCTCTCAAGTAATAAAACTCATTGGGAGCTCTTCTTGTTTTACAAGTCAAAATCTTTTCTCGAACTCATTTTCAACAAGTAAAACCACAAAGGATAAATAAAATAACGCAAAAGGTAAAGAAGAGACCAACATTGAATAATAAACTTAGATTAAAGAAAACAAAAATACATAACAGTTCAGACTTAGTTACATCAAATCCCAACTAAATAACAACCTAACTAATCATCGGGATGGATGAACATGAATAATGCAAAAAGATGGGTCTAGAGCATGCCCTTGGCTAGCAAGGTGTGCAACCCCCCAACTCAGAGCAAAAGACATACTTAAAAAGACCTCAAATCGAAACATCGGCGTTGGGCGATGGAAACATGGGTGTTGGGAGTCACTTTGAACACATCAGCCCTATTTTAGCGTTAAGCGTTGGCTGGCGACTGATATGGGCATTAGGCGCCCCTTTTTGTACATGTGGCCCTGCCTTACCCAATGTTGGGTGTCATAAACTGCGTGCCATGCTTGACAATTTGATCCCTCTCTACAGGCAGCGCTAGGTGCTCTGGTCTTAGCTATTGGGTGCATGAAAGCTGTCACAACACCAATAAGCTTAAATCTACTGCCATTTCTTTTTTCATTTTCACAATCTGTCTCAAAACAACTAAAACAAGAAAATAAAGGTAAAATTAACATAAATGAAATCCTAAAGCTAATTTCCTAAATAATTCTAATTTTAAAAAATGGAAAAAAATAAGATTTTAAATAAGAATTAGGATAACTGCTCTATTTTACCTATGTAAAAATAGGTAATTTAAGTAGTTATCACCTACCTTACATATAATTTTCCCCTCTGATTAAAATATTATTGAAAAATTAATTTTATTTTGAAAAAACTTATCTCAACTTATATGAAAAATTTGAAAATGGATCCTCTCCATTTCTTTTTGTCCATTTCCTATCATTTTCTATACTTTTTAAAAAATTAATTAAATAAAAATTAATAATATGAATTTTATAATAAAAAAGTTAATAATAGAAGGAGATGGAGAGAAAAGAAATGAAAAGAATTCTAACGCAAAAAATTTATGTGTCTTGTAATGTAAAGAAAATTTGTAATAATTAAAGTACAAAAGTAATTTAATAACTAATATAGATATTTCTATATCGGGTTTTTAACCTTGCAACTTTGCCCAGGAAAAATCCTGATAAATACATCAATCAATAATGTGTTAATTGATTCATCATGATTTTTCTTAAAAAAATTTCTCCATGGGCATTGTCAGCTCACTACTGAAAAGTGAAAAGAGGCTTTCTATTATTTTAGATTTGACAGGTATTCACAAATAAATAAATAAATCAAAAGCATGAGTATTCACTAAAATAAAATAAACATATTTCATATAGAATTATTGATATATATATATATATAATTATAAATATTTAAAATATTATTAAATTATTTTAAACTTATATAATAACTCATGAGTTCATATTGGGTGATTAAATTTAAATTTATTTTATGTGAAATTTTTTGTATGATAAGTTGGTGATATGCAATGTCTTTGTTATCCTTATTTTAGTCGTGTATAGTATAAGAAATACATACTCATGCTTTTTAATTTTTTATTTTTGGTGAATACCCAAGGAATCTAAAGTAATAGCCAGCCAAATTATCTTCTCACTTTCAAGTAGTAAGCTAAATGTACATGTGGAGAAATTAAAGACAAGATAGCTGAGATTGCATATTATGGGAAGAGAAAGAGAAATGGAAGTAATAACGAGGAAAAAGAAAAAATATTGTTTAGAAAAACATGATAAATTAATTTATATAAGTAAGTTGAGTGGTGTATTTATTGGGATCGTCTATCTTGTGTAACGAGGAATCTTGCCCAAAAATGATAGGAAAGTCAAAAAAATAAAATAGATATATATTTTAAGAAAATTACAATTTTTTTTGTAAAATTTTGTATTTGTTAAAAGAAAAGAGAAAGTTTTGGGAAGCAAAAACAAAAAAGATATACTATAAAAAAATTATAAATTTTTATAAAAAAATATATATTTACCAAAAGGGAGAAAAAAGTTTGAGAATTCATGACTCCTTCTACCTTTTAAGAAGATCTTCCATTAGTGCTGTGCAATATTTCACGGGTTAAAAAGTCTCTTACTAGATTAAAATAATCTAACATCAAGAAATTTAATTTAAGAAACATAAGCCTTTGTACTTTTTAATATGATTTAATTATGATTGATGATAGTTAAATGAAAAAAAAAATATTTTAATGTTTCTATATAGTATTTTTATATAAGAAACACATCTTATACCTAAGAAACTCTTACTCTTTCACAAATATTTCATCAGATGCAAATTTTGTGTTAAAAACTGTTGATTTCTGCTAAGAAATGTAAACCTCCACAAGAGATGATAAAAGTATTTATGTGAATGTATTGATAAAAGCTAACATAAAAATAAATTAAATGAAAATATGATATATGTTTTTTCACTTTATTAAACATTAATATATATAATAATGAAATTACATATAACGAAATTACATATTAATATATGTTTATATTTTAAAATATTTAATAAAAAAATCTTATTTACTAATCCATAAAAGCTAAGGCCAACATTTAAAAAATACCTTGTTGTGCTAATTTTCACATTTTCTTTATTTCTCTTAAGCTAAACACCTTTAATTTTAATCTATGTCCTCTCATAATTTTGATTTCCATTCATCTTATTTTTCTTCTCTTGATCAAACACACAGAAAGGTTACTCTTCATGTGAAATTTGTACCCTATACCCTTACCAAGTAAACACAGACAGCTGGTGAGAAGAAAAAAATTATATACACAAAGCATATTAAGAAAAAATCAGATCCCAAAATTAATGCAAATAAAAAGCCAAACCAGCCGGCCATCCAGTTATGGAAAGGGAGTATGAATAGAGTAAAAGAGATAGATAAGCAGGTCTGAAAATAGGTAAGTGACTCTAACTTACACCTGACCCTCGTTAATTTAGTCTATCTAATAATCTAATCAGGTTAAGAATTTTCTATATTCTATGTTCAATTAAAAAAAGTTAACTTTCATTCGTGTCATTAAAAGGTGCTGTTAATTAATCTTAACAAGTTGGCCGGTTTAACTAAAAAATGTGTCGTTATTTTTTATTTTTTCTTTTGTTGACTTGTTTAAATGCTTCAATCTTGTAAAATTATTGACCATTAACTTATTTAAAAGGTCTTTTACATATTTAAATAAGTTTATTAACACGGTTTTAAACTTATTCTAAAACATGTCTTCTCAAAAGATTTTCTAAGTGTAATAGATTAAGTTAGAAAAGAAGATATATCTTTTTTTTTTAATAGACCACATGTGTCGGTTGAATTTTGTAAAAGTATTATAAACAACAAATTCTTCTTCTCAATATTTAATGTAGTTGAAAGCTAAGAACTAGAATTGATCTAAATCACTAATTAGGTTGAAACTATCATGTGTTAGATAATTTACTCTTTTGGTGGTAGCCATGATAGATATACAACAACCTATTCAACAAGTTAAAAAAATGTACTAACTTTTATAAAAAAAAAAAAAAAGAATTTAAAAGAGCTAATATAAAAAAAAATGTATCTTCTTTGAAATAGATACATGATTTGTGAAGTATTGCGAAACCATTATGAATGACAAACTATTCTTTTAAACGTTTAATGTAATTTAATATTAAAATCTCAAACTCTAGACTATTAATTAAGTTAAAACAATGATATAGTAGATAATTCACGCTTTCATGGATAACCATGGAAAAAATATATAGAACAACCTATTAAACAAGTTAATGAAAATGTACTAACTTTCATAAAAAATGAATTTAAAAGAGTTAATAAAAAAGAAATTCATGAGATGTGGAATATAGTGACGGTGAAACCTTGTATTTTAAAAACAATCTGCAGTGGTTTAAAATAAAGTCCAACATGACATCCGTTTGTAGCGGTAGGTGCAAAATCCAAAGAAAAAGGACTGAGATAGTGAAATTTAAGAATTATAAGAAGGTTCCAGGAATCAAGGGTCAAGATCATGTGACTAGACCCATAAGACAAGGAAATAACCCAAACTTTTATGCCTTTTATTTTAATTTTTGTTTTGTTTTGTTTATTTTGTTGACTCACTTTCTAGTTTCCTAGCTAGCTAGCTTCTACTACTACTACTACATCTTTTTCTCCTCTCAGAATCATACAAAAAACTCACTAGTGTTGGTTCCACACTCTCTGCTGCGGGTCAAGGAGACATCTTTTTTTTGTGCACTTTCATGGTGGCCTTGTGGGTGCTCTGAAGCTCTGTATTTGAGTGACACATCTACAGCAACTGCAATGATAGGTTTCAGAGAAAGAGAAAGGACAAGAGAAAGAAGGCTTTCTTGGACCAGAGTTGCAATTTTCATCTTGTGGGTCATCCTAGTTTTTTCTCTAATAAGCTTGTTTTTCTCCATGGACAATGAAACCAAAACCACCACCACAACCACAACCACAAGGTCTCTTCCTCCAAAACAACGTGGTTTCAGCCAGGCCTTGTTTCACACACCCTCAAGATCAAGAAGAAGCACCACTCACCAACATCATCAACAAAAAACAAAGCTTCTTGTTGTGAGCACAAATGGTGGTCATGATGATAATCATGATCCACACCACACTACTCTTTATGGGGATGAGAAAAGAATAATTCACACAGGTCCAAACCCTCTTCACAACTAGTACTAGTACTAGTACTACTACTACAATTCCACATCCATGGTAGGAGGTTTAATTTTGTATGCTAGTGTTATTAATGCATGATATCAATCAATGTAATCCCTATGTTACATCCTTTTACTATTTTAATATTTAGCCTTTTGGATTAAAAAAGAATGAGAGCATAGCTTTAGCCTTTTCAGAAGGGGTTTGTTGAGAGTGTTGTATTGTGCAGTGTAGTAGTTGTTGGGTGAAAAAAAAGAAGAGGCTAGTGTTAATGCTCTCGTTTCTTTTGCAGTAATGATTTTCTTTCTTTTCTGTATCCATCTGCTCAAAACTGAAAAAATCACAGTGTGTGAATTAATTGGCAAGATCTACTACTCTTTCTTCTTCTTCTGGTATTGCGTTATTTTATCATGGCCACACAATATTAACTACCACCACTCTGAATGACTGAATCTGTAACCAATGTGATGCACAGTAACAGCTAGCTAATAAGTACAAAGTACGCTAATTTTTTACAGTTGTAGCTTCTGCTGCTACGCCATTGATTCAGTGTCTGTGACTCAATTTTGTTCGGAATTTCAAACACTCTCTAGTTAAGGTTACATTTCTAAAATGGATTACAATTATAATCATCAATCATCTCACAAAATGGTACATTTTTTATAGAAATGTTTTAGTTTGTAATCTGTTATTTTAATCACTGACAGTCATTAAGATCATTCTAAAATACACTGTAGGGAAGATTTGAAGATCTTATATCTAGGGAAGATCTCAAGATCAACATGTTTTCTATCTTCAGCGTGTATTTTTCTTTTTATAAAAGGGAAAATCGATCATTAATTATGTGCTTATTTATATAGGCAAAGCTACTATACGTGTAAAATCATGATTAGCAAATCCTTCAGATCACTGACACTGCATTTACTACGCTCATTGTCCAATTATTATTAGGCATATTTCGCTTTCCCTACCTCAAAGGAAAAACAATAGGGATAACATCATAATTATTGTCTATTATTGCATGACAATCATGTATTACTTAGCTGTGATCTTATAGGATTATTATGAATAAGTTAAAATTATATAATTTAGTTATCTTAATATTTCTTTTAATTAATAAGTAAAAATTAAATGTTTGTTGAAAATAACAATATTTAAAAATATTTATCTTAAATTTACTTTTGGTCCTAAAATTTCATGAATGTGCAATTGTGATCCTTGAAAAACTTTATTGCACAATTTGTTTGTCACTTTTAAAAAATTTTGTAAAATATGTTTTGATTCTTGAAAATATCTCAAAATATTAAATAACTCCCTTAAAAATTTGTGTATATTTTGATCTTTTACTTTTAAAATACATAATTTTTTTGTAGTTCTTCACACATTATCTTACTTTTCTTCTTTCTAAGAGAAGACAAAAAACAAACAATTTTTTTAAGGATATATTTAATATTTTAAATTTTTTAAGAAATCTAAAACATATTTTCCTTCAAAATTTAGTATTATCAGTCCACCATTAATGTATCGGTAATTTTTTAACAAAAAATGTTAACGTGACATGTTAGAGGTGACTTGAAATTGACACACAAATGACAATTGATTTGCAAGCCTAAAATATATGTAAACATGGTACTAAGAGTGCATTAACGCAATATATACTAGAGGACCAAATTTGACACAACTAATGCCACATTATTAACATATGTATTGGATAGTCATGTTACGTATGTTACTGTCACATCATCACTAATTTCCCTCATCAATAATTTTTATTAAAAAATTAACAATACATTAATAAAGGAACAAAATTAAATTTTGAAGAGTTAAAAAGACCAAACTACAATAGATATTTTGAGAAATCAAAATTATATATGCTTAATAAAATTATTGGATGAAAGTGATGTAAGCCGAATATTTTAAGAGAAACAAGAAAAATTATAATTAACATATAGAGAAAAAAATTACTATCCAAAGATTAAAACTATTGAAGAATAATGGCCATTTCACCATAGCATAACGTGTAGCATGATTTATTAATGATTCAGGGTGAGTGAAGGGCTGAAGGGTTAAGGTAAAACATGTTCTACAATGGTGTATTGGGTAAAAGAGGGTGTGAGACAGTGTATGCATTAATTATTGGGTGAAACTAGGACTTCTTTGATTGATTATTCCTAGAAGTTCCCATCGGTTTTGGACTTAAATGCACCGAGTTTTCTCAAACAGGATGCCTGTCTCAATGTCCCAACACGCTTTCTCAAGGTTTAGCTAGGGAATGCAAAACTCTCATTTATTGGGATAAATTTTTGTATGAAGCCTCTTCTAATTGCATCTATCTTTGAGTATACTCCAATTTTCCTTTTTAATGGAGTATTAATACATTATATACCATCTAATCTTTTCGGATGTGAAGAAAAACATTTACATGGTGTAACTAATTAAATTGGTTTAGATTTTTTTTAGTTAGACTCGAATCAATCTAGGAAGTACTTATCAATTTCGATTTTGATTGCAAGTTAAGGTTTTAAAAATTAAATTCAAACGGAATCAAACAAATTAATATATATATTATATTAAAGTTAAAATTGTTAATATCTTGACGCTTAGGATTTTGACTTGTTTCCCTTTTCATTTGCAGGTCTTATTCTTAGACTCATAATTTAATTTTGAACTCTTAACACTCATAATCTCACACAAATACCCTATTTGTTGCCCTATCTTGTCTACTCTCTCTATTTCAATGTCACTCATCACCTTCTTTCCCAACTTTTTTTATTTTGTTTTGATGAGTACTAGTTTTCTTTGTTTAAAAGAATAAGAGTCTTATATGTGTTTACTATCAACATGTTTGCTTAATATAGTATGAAATTGTTTAGAATTGTTAGATTTTGTTATTTTTAAATGATCAGACTTTAAATTAAACTTTTAAACTTTTTATTGTAGTAATTTCTTAGTTGTAGGTAAAATGATATTAAATTATTTACTTTCAGCTCAAGGTGCGCAACAAACCATGGTCACATAATTTAATCTTAATTTTTTTCATTAAATTTTGCTAATTCAAACCGAATTAACCTGAACTAATTAAAATTAATAAGTTAAAGTGTTTTCTTCCCTAAAACCAAAACAGCTTGAATAATGAACATCCCTACTTTTACATGTATAACCAATAAAAAATAAAATAATATATTTTCTTTATTAGAGAGATTAAAAAATAAAATCAATAAAATACTCTTTCATTTTCATTTTATTAGTTTTTTTTTATAATTTTTCAAATTAACTAAAGTTTACTTGTTTCAATATAATAATTACAAGTTATTTTAATATTAATCTAAATAAATATTCATATCAATTTGTCAAATTATCTATTGCAATATACTGAACATTTTAATAAATATATATTATTAATTAGCTTAATTATTATTTGTTTTCGATCACTTTAAATAACTAATTAAATGAAGAAAATGGAGTATTTTAAATTATAAACTATTTATTAACTACATTTCATAATGCGAAGACACTTTATAATGCATATATATTATATTAAAAAATCTTGTAAGGACAATTGTCCCAGGCCCTCTAAGCTAGATACCTTTCCTATATGTTATTTTAAATTAATTATAATTTTTTTAAAAAAAATTTCTAGAGTAATTAATGAAGTCTTCTAAAGAATTCAAAGAATGATTACCGTGCTTTTTACATCTATTGTTTAATGTTAACACGGATTAAAAAATATCAAATGGAAATAAATAATTATATATATATATATAACATCAATAATTTTTTTTTAAAAAAAATAATTTCTTTTAGAAAATTTATCGTGATCTTTTTCTTTAAATTCGCTAGCTGTTATGTCAATTTTATGAATTATTAAAAATCTATTAATTATTCAAGTGAAAAAAGATTAAGAGGGTGATTTCCTATATAATGGGTAGTTTTAAGAGTAATTCTAGAGAAATTGTTGACAACATTTTAATACTGTTAAATAAAGAGAAAAAAGTTATGCATTTTTATTTAATCATATCCTATTACAAATATTATGTATATATTATCTGAAAAATCATTCAAATAGTAATTTATAGTTTATAATTAAACAATACTGTAAAATTACATTTTCAAAAACTTTTGAATAAATAATTTAAAAGAGTCTAGGTAGTGTACATAACTAGAGTTAATGCATTTCATAAATTAGGCACTGTTTCAAAGGAAAATACACTACTGGGCTCCCTTCAGATGATCAATGAGACTACAAACATCCTTGTGTGTTGGGGAAATCACAGGACCATTTTTCGGAGTGCACCACACAGGACCATGCATGTTCTCTAAACATATACACATTTGTTATTTTCTCTGGCTCACATATGGACAAAACATTGTTCATGGTTTCAAGGTGGAGAGTGATATATATAAGCCACGGAAAGTTCCTTGGAATGAGTTTTTTTCAACAAATTAAAGTTCCAGAAAAACCCCACAGAAAGAATGGGTAGAGAAGAGTGAGGGGATACAAAGTTTCTGATAATTTTTAAATACACTGTGTGAAGAATGAGATACTTTATGCCCGGTTCTCACTCCTCTTTACAAGGGGAATGGAGTTTCCCCATAAAATGAATGTTTGGTTGGACCTTGGAGGCATATCACAGCACCTACATAAATGTGTGAGTTAAAGAGGTAGTGATAGCAGTGCAACTACCTTATCTCTCACTTTGTCCATCTTACAAAAATAAACACCATAGTTTATTGCTTCCAACACCCTACTCTTTGCTTTATGTGATGATGTTACTTGCTGCTCTAATTACTATATCCAACCCCCTCTCCCTGACCCCCACCCTCTCCTCCAATTACGATTTCTGGCTTCTGCATGGCCTGAGGGAGCATTTTGGTACTTAATGTGGAAGCCATAACCAAAATCAAGGCCCCACCATAGATATAAAGCTAGCTGGAAAGATTATTCTTTAAATAATATCAACCAACTGCCCAAAATAAAGGCTCTATAAATGTGAATCAATGAGGGTCACATTCATACAACTTTTGCAATCATAGCTTTTAGTTGATTGTATATTTGAACATGTGATCACATTCAAAGAAAATGAAAATGCATGCCTTGTATGTTAATTTCAACACATCTGATTAACCTCTCCCTCCACTGGAATGTTCTAATTGCAGCATATATGGGACTGGTGGAGTTAATTACTACCACTTCTCTCTCAACAACAATAGGAACCTACTTACCTTATGCTGATTAGACAGTACGGGTTTTATAATGTGAATATCAAAGTCAAGAGACAAGATCAGGAAATATAGGTATACCATGTAATTAAAATATCATATATGATGGAAAGTGGAAACTGTAAAGTGTAAAGCTGGCCCGTGAAAGTTGATTTTTAAAGTCTTCAGAAGGAATTCAAATAGTTTGACTCTGACGTTTTGGATTTAACTAGTTTATTATATAAGTTTAATTATATTAATGTTACAGTTCATTGTGTCTTTCAATTCCTCCAACTGTCTTTGTTCAATTGCAAAAATTGTATACCCTACTGAAGCTACTGGTACGTTTCATACAAAAATTCAACTCATAGACCCCAAGTGGTGCTCCTATGAATAAAAATTAAGTGTCAAGCATTTGTTAATTCTCTTTAGAGAGCATGACAATACCGTTATGAATTTATTACCTCAAATTGTCTTTTTGGCATGTGCCAGCAAAGGGTCATGGGTGACAATTTTGATTCTCAAAGGGAAGTTTTTTAATATCCAATTGGAAATTGGCATGGCTACACATAGAAGCATCCATAGGTCATTTAATGGGGTAGTGTCTGGCATATTGGAAATGGAGCCAGAGTTTGTATATATGGCATATGTGCCAACTGGATCCTTAGCAAAAATGGGTTCTGCATATGGAGCCCATTCTAGGGCCCGGTTCGTAATACCTGCAGAGGCTTCAATTCTATTCAGCAGGACACTAACTAGGCAATGGGATCAACAGCTCATTGACCAGTTTTTTCTTTTGGACATTTTTTATGAGCCGAGCCAAAAATTTTGCAGATGTATCTGACACACTTTGCCTTGGATAATTATTTGCTTTTTAAGAATGTTAATAAATTATTATTCCAAAATTATACCCTCCCCATTCAAAGTGAGTGTTACTTACACAAACCAAAAAATAAAAATACATATTTCATAAAATTATTTTTAATATTAATATTACATTCAAAAATTCAAAAGTCACATTGTTAGTGATACTAGTGAAAAATATTCAATATTACATCAAAAAGTCAAATGCTCAATTTATTTTTTAGACAAACATTACTTTCTTCGTTCATTTTTAAGTGTTGGTATTTAAAAAAAAATCTATTTATTTGTCGTTTGTAAAAGTTTAAAACAAGATTAATTATTTTTTTTATCAATTATACTATTCTGTTTGCAGAGAGAATAAATGAACATTTTATTACCAAAGAGAAAATAAATTATTGTGAATGATTTTTAATAAAGGAGAATGTGAAATAAAAGAGGTACGATTAGAAAAAAATTAATAATTTCATGACAATTATTCTATACTAGTTGTTACAGATTTAACACTATATTTGTTAATTTTTTTCAATTACACTCTTATTTATATTTTCTTATAAGTACTTAATTCAATGATTAACCACCCATCAATAAAAATATCAATAAATAATGGGAGTTCTAAATTCTAACAACCAATAGACATAAAATAACATTTTATACGTCAAATGTTATTGTTGTCAATTATGGTACTTTTTGTTAGTTATGAGAATTAAACTCATGACATTTCTTCACCTCTTTCATTTCTTAACTACCTACTTTATATTTTTCAACATAATTTTAATATAGGAATATAATCATCGATGCTTTCTTAATATGTAATATAAACTAACACTAAATGGCTATAGTTTTGTAATGAAAATAAGAAATTAAAAGTTTATCTTTTATAAAAATGGTTACTATATCTAGACTCAATTATAAACAACAAAAAAATTTATTTGGATTCAATTATAAATAATTCTATTATTTTAACTACTCCTCTTCTATTTAATAGTGATGTTCAAAATACCCTGTAATAAATTGAAACTCTATTTTAAATAAATTTTTTATTTATAATATCAAATTTTATAAATAATATTTTAAAAAAATTATTTTTATATTGACGTAGTAAAATTAAACAATTTTAAATAATCTTAATTATTTTATTTATGTTTAGACTCATACTGAGTATTTCTCTCTTGTTTATAATACATTCTTAATTAATTTAGACACGTAAAAAAAATTTGGTAATTTAGTTATAAATATTAAATTTATTTGTAACTATACTCCATCCATATGATATTATATGAAATTTAACATTTTATCATAGTTATAGTATAATAATCCTAATGTAATAACTGGTGCCTAGATGGGATTGAGATTACAATTTATATATTTTTAATTATTTTAAATTATATAAATATATACTAGTAAATATTATATAAATATTAAAAAAATATTAACATCATCTTGAATATTAATAATTTTAAAAAAATTTATTTTAATTAGCATAAATATTTATTTTTTTTAAATATTGTCGTTAAAAATGTATCTTCAAATGTATATAACTATTTTATACTATATTTTATAATTATTTATTTCTAACTAATAAATAAGATATTTATAAAAGAAAATAATGTCATCTCGAGTTGATTTAATCTTTTATGTGACATTTTCATTTATATAAAAAAAATTAAGTCATTTGTTTAAGTATGTTAGTTGATATTGAATATTTTTAATCATATGCAAGAAATTAAGTAAAATTTAATAGACAAAAATTAAGTCAGTTGTAAATTAATCCATTTACAACTTTATATATATATATATATATATATATATATATATATATATATATATATATATATATATATATATATATATGATAATTAAGAACATTTTGGATGGCAGTTTCTTTAAGTGAAGTACACGATTACTTACAATTAGACTGACTCTAACACAATCGGTTACTTAAAACTGAATTTGAGTTCCTTATTAATTTCTATTAAAATAATGTATTTAACATGGAGATTACTTAACTCAATTAATGAGTGAAGGATAAAAAATATAAAATATAAATTTCTTGGAGTTTTTAAAGTTTTTTAGTGAATTTGTATTTGAGTTATTTAATACTAATGAAATACTATGAGACTACCAAATACAATTTTTAATATATAAAACAACCTAAATAGGTTGCTTTCATTGAAGATGCCATAAGTTTCATTGAAGAGTCATAAATGATTGTGATTGATTCATAATATACATTTTTTTACATTGTCACATAGATTAAACTCAACTTAATAAACATATACAATGAATCATTATTGAATGCAACTATTAATTAAGGAAATGTCTTGAAAATTTCAAATATTACTCAATTTTATTTTGAGTAACATGCACATATCTTTTAAAATTTACTTTTATTACACTTAGCACCATCAATTTTTAAACTCTACATAGATGTTTTTTTATTTGTTGACTTTCATTATATTAAACTTCTTGCAACTTTATTTTCTAGAGAAAAAATACTTATAAATTGTAGTGTAAAAAATTTTATACTGACAATTAATCACAACATTTATATGTGGCAAGTTTTTTGACAATATAAATTAATACTTTAAAAATTATATAAAGTATAGGTTGCGATGAAACGCATTTTACATATACATGTTAAACTCTATTTTCTTTACATCACCTCTTTCTTAAGCCAAAAATCATATAATACAATTAACTCTTTTAAGAGCTAAAAGTGTTGTAAAAAAAAAATATGCGTCATAAAAACAAATATTCAAAATTTGTGTAATTTTCTCATTTATTTTTTAACTCTAATATCCTTATATATAAAATGTTATTTAGGTTTGATAAATTCTTATTTATTTTGATATTAATTAACTATTTTTGGTAAGTTTTTAAATTACCCTTTCTGTTTCTTTTTTAAGTATTGGTTTGTTGGAAAATTTTGTTTTTGTTTATTTTTTGTCCTAAAATTCAACATTACATTAATTATCTTTTTACCAATTAATTCCTTATTATTTGTCGTGGAGAGAAGAAATGAATTCCTTATTATCTGTTCGTGGAGCGAAGAAATGAATACTTTATTAATGATGGTAAAAAAGATAAATTATTGTTTGTGATTTCCAATGAAAGGAGAATGAAAAATAACAAGAATATAATTGGAAAGACTAATCAATTCATGAA
The DNA here is from genome assembly GCA_037954015.1 of Psophocarpus tetragonolobus. NCBI lineage: Eukaryota > Viridiplantae > Streptophyta > Magnoliopsida > Fabales > Fabaceae > Psophocarpus > Psophocarpus tetragonolobus. Next base: position 37,927,581 of record CM075690.1, on the reverse strand, counting down.
ATTTATTTTTTTATTTACGTACATAACACATAAAAAGGAATAGAATATATATATATATTAATTCATATTTTTAGTTATATTGTAATATTTCAATAATGATAAAAAATCATTATATTCAAATTCTTTTAAATTTTTAAATAATTGTTATTGATTAAGAAATCATATATCTTAAATTACATTTTATATCCATACATATTGATAGGTATTCAGTGTATTATGTGGATAATTGTTCCCACTAATTTTTAATTTTATTGTAATATATATATATAATATAAAAGGGATGTATCCACTATCCTGTGAGAAAAAAAAATTTATAATGGATATGAGATAATAGATAATAAGCATGTGATTAAAAATAGCAACTCAAATTAAAATAATTCACTTAAAAATATTATGTATCTCTTTTATTGTAACTCACCTCCACCTTAACCGTTAACATCACCTTCACCCCACCCCCACCCTCAACATCACCTCTACTACCACCATTGTCACTGCCACCACCATCGCCGCCACCACCACCGTTGACAATCACCATCACCATGCCCTCCCGCTGCCACCACTACCATTGGCAGTCACCATCACCATGCCCTCCTGCTGCCACCACTACTCCATCGTCGCCACCACCACAAACTTTTATGAATAATATCAATTGACAATTACCTTCGGATGTTATCCATAAGTAATTACTGATGAATGCTATTCGTCGATAATTATCAACCGATATAATTCGCTAATGAAATTAAAGTTTTTTTAAATATAAAATATATTTTTGGACCTACTAATAAACCTTGTAGAACATATAATATTATATATAAATTACAAAATCATAATTAAAATGTTTTATTAGACCCAAAATGATATTATAAATTGCTTTTAAGCCTACTATATTTTTAAAATTTATATTGTGATACGTTATAATTACTATAATTTGAATAATTTTTGGAAAGAAAAATGTTCATCTTTTCATATATTTTAATCTTATTTATTAATATTTTTTATTTATTTTTAGAATGCCACTAGGTTTTGTGAGTGACAACTGTGTTGCGGATAATTACGTGTGGCTACAATTACCTGTCTCCAAAACTTAAGAGAAGAACACTTGAACTCAAATATAAACATTATTAGGAACATGTTGAGAAACAGAGTGTTGATTAACAAGTGAACATAAATTGTTTTGATTGAACAATTAAACACAAGGTGAGATAGATACATGCTAGAATGTTTCAAACAAAATCAAACAGCAACCCCAATAATTAAATTCATACAATCTTTGATTTTTATTTTATTTGAATTAAAACTAAAATAGAAACACAAGAAATGATAAAAAAATAAAGAGAAAACGATTAATTTACCTCTCAGAATTCAAATAGGGATTCTAGCACTAACATTCCTCACTCAAAATTAATTTGAATTAAAAAAATTATAAATAAACAATCTTTCTCTGCATACTGTTTGTTAATTTGTTGTTAAACTGCTTATGGATGTTATAACAAACTATCTTTTGATTATTCTTTTCAGTAAAGTATACATTGAATGAAATCTAATGTTTAAATTAGATTATTGTCTACTGGAGGCATTTATTTTGTATTGTGGTAGCTTTGGTCTGTGCTAACTTTTTTCCTTTGATGAACAAAAATTACTATATTATGTTGAATATTGAAATCTTTAAATAAAAATGGTAAATCAAAAGATTGATACAACTGTTACACAATTGTAGATGAGGGATTGTTTTAGTTATGCCTGCACATAAAGATATGTATTTCATGAGTTCTCTTTGTTTCTCAACACTGACCTTCTCTCAGGAACAATACCTCCCACATTGGGACAATGCACTAATCTGTATAGACTTGACTTGTCCCATAATAAATTTACAAGAAACATCCCAGTGGAACTGTCAAGCATGCATGAGATCAGAATTTTCATAAACTTCTCTCATAACCTCCTTGAAGGTCCCCTGCCAATTGAGCTCAGCAAATTAGAGAAGGTTTAGGAGATAGATTTTTCATCCAACTACCTATCTTTTCTCAGATGGCAAGATGCATTGTTGTTTCAATAATTAATTTTTCAAATGATTTTCTTCAAGGAATTCCCACAGTCCTTATGTGATTTGAAGAACCTTGAATCAATTATCTGGACTGAAACAAGCAACACCTGGTAAAATTGACACACTCAATTTTCTCAATGTTTCATTCAAGAATCTAGAAGGAAAGATTCCATCTGGTGGTATCTTTAATTCTGTTTCAAACTTTTCATTCTTAGGAAATCCAGATATTTGTGGGGAAGTTGTAGGCATACCCTTGTGTTCTTAAAGGAAAAAAAAAATGGCTTCACACTCATTTGGTATTGATTATATTGATTTTTTTCGTTTTCATATGAACATTATTATCAATAATTTTTCGTGTAATTGGATGGAAGCGTCTTAAAGTAATCATCACCTCTCAAAGGACTAGGGCAAGCAAAAATAAAACTAGAATTGATTTGATTAATAACATCCCAAGAATCGCGTATAAGGAACTGTCAGATTCATGTACATGTCTATAAGGGCGTTCTAATGGGTGTGTCAAGATTCTAACCCTAACATTCCTAACTCACGATTAATTTGAATCGAAAAAAATTAAAAATAATAAAAGCAAACATATAGGAGAAGGTGATTTACCTGCAAGGAGAGAGCACGAGGAAGAAACGAAATTGTAGAAATTGTGAAGAGAAAGAAAAAGAGAAACTAAGCTGCTATATGGTTTGCGTTTAGGATCGAAATTACATGAATAGTTTAAAAGTAAAAGGTGAATGTGAATGTGAATGTGAATGTGAATTTAATTTTAAATATTTTGAAAGGAAAAAAAAGTAATTCTTATTAATCATATTTTATTAACAAAATATTTATAAGTTTAATATAATGACTTTTTTTAGTAAAGTGATTACTCTTTAAAATGTTTTAAAATTCAATAATATTTTTTTAGAAAAATGTAGTAATTTAATTTCAAAATTATACTAAAAAATAAATTCAATTAAGGTATATTAGCTTAATTTAATTTTAAATATTTTAAAGACTAAAAAATATGCTAATTCTTATTTTATTTTATCAAAATATTTATATATTTAATGTAGATAGTAGTTAATGATTTTTTTTATTTAGTAAAGTGTTATTCTTTAAAATGGTAATAAGAAATAAATTCAATTAATGTATATTAGGTTAATTTAATTTTAAATATTTTAAAAGGATAAAAATATACTAATTCTTATTAATTTTATTTTAGAAAAATATTTATAAATTTAATGTAGATAAGTATTAATGGTTCTTTTTATTCCAATAAAGTGGTTATTCTGTAAAATGGTAATAAGATATAAATTAAATTAAGCTATATTAAGTTGATTTAATTTTAAATATTTTAAAAGATACGAAAATTTATTAATTCTTATTTTAATTTAGTAAAATATTTTAAAATTTAATATGGATAGTAATTAATAAAAAATGAAACATTTTTAATTTTACATATTTAAAAGATACGACAATTTATTAATTCTTATTTTAATTTAGTAAAATATTTTAAAATTTGATATGGATAGTAATTATTAAAAATGAAACATTTGTTATTTGTAGTAGATGGTTTTGAATAAGTAAGAATTATGTGGTGGATAAGGGTGTTCACGGATCAGATTGGATTGGATTTGGATAAGATAAAATTCAATTCGATCAAAGACAATTTTTTTTAGCAGTCCTTCATTGGCTATTAACACTCCCTAAGTATTTACAATTTTATGTAAACCCTAACATACCCTCACCCTCTTTTACCCCAATGTTTTTTATAGAGCCGATACCCAAGCATCAACTCTACAGCTCATAATTAGGGTTGATCAGTCCACGTCGGGCTGGCCCGTTGAACATTTATAACAAAATGGGTTGACTTAGATTGACCATATTTTATTTGAGCTGCATATTTCTAAGTACATCGACCCTATATTGGGGCAAAACAGACCTTTTTTTAAAAAATCAAAATTCATTTTTTTATTAAAAAAACTTATTTTATAATACAAACCTAAATTAATTTAAAACAACACACTAAATCAATCCAAAAAACTTCATAAATAAGTCTAAAATAACATCAAAATATATTTATATGTATATTTTAATTTAATATAATTTTAGAACAACATAACTTTCATTTGTTAAACATATATTATTAAATAACATCAAACGTATTTTTATATGTATATTATCAATATGTATAAATTGACTTCACATCGAACATTCTTTTATGCGTATATTTTTTATTTAATATTTTTAACAATATTATATATATTTTTAACATTTATGTATTTATATTTGTATTTAGACTGACCCTTGACCCACCAGACTAGGCCAACCCAAGTCAATTTATGTAGTCAGACCAAATGGAACGACCAAAAAGATCACTTTTATTTGGACTTTCTTTTTTAGAGTTTCAACTTAACTCATTTTGTAATCCCACGGGCTGACCCAACGAGTTAGGCCCATTTTGATAGTTCTAATCACAATTGTGCAGATATCTCTATCTACATCTTTAAAAGAACACATTGACTGATCCATTTCTTCTCATCAAGTTATATTTCTCTATGTTAGTTTCTTCTTCTTCGAATATATACATTTTTTCATCTTGATATTTAAGAATTTCCTTTTTTATGTCTCGTCACCTGCAAGACAAAAAAAAAAATTTAATTCATACTAAGCATTCTAGATGACATAATCCAGAATTAACACAATATATTTTTTATCAGTTGATTTGAAATACATTATATACATTCCGGATCAAGTGATCCAGAATTGTAACACTTACTCGTTTGTATTCCGAATCAGTTTATCTAGAGTTGTGTACAATTAGTATTCCAGATCAACCAATCTGGAACACAAAATTAATGTTCCGGATAAGTTGATCCAAAATACTAATTGTGCAAGTTCTAGATCAGTCTATCCGGAATGCAATTTTCTAGTTCACTGTTGCATTTTGGATCACTGATCTGAAATTAACATAATATGTTCCAAATTAGTTGATCCAAAATGTATTATGTTAATTGTAGATCATGTGATCTAGAATGTTGTGTTAATTCAATTTTTTTTTTTATTTTATAGATGAAGAGACATGGCAAAGGATGTTCCTATAAATGGAGAGGAAAAAATGTATAGAAGAAGAAGAAGAAAGTAGAAGAGAGAGAAAACTTGATGAAAACAAAATGAAGAAACCAACATGCTCTTTTAAAGAGGTGAATAAAGGTGTGCATGCATCTATGAAGTCTGGATGACTGCTCTGTAAAAAAAATTAGGATAAAAGTAGGTGAGGGTATAATGGGATTTTATACAAAATTGTAAACACTATGGGGGTATGAATAACAAATAAGGGGGTGTGAATAACAATTGAGGGGGTGCTAAAAGAAACTATCCTAATAAAATTTACCCAAATTAGATTAGATTGGATTCGTACAAAAAAATTAGTGATCCAATATGAATGATTCAATTAAGAACGAAATAGATCCACAAATTAGAAAGAAACTTTTTTTAAAAAAATATTTTGTTTTCTATATAACATTGGAAATAAAATAGTAAACATAAAAATTTGTAACCAAAATATTAAAACATACATTTCACAAGGTAACTTCGCAAGCTCACGCGATTGGGTCGTAGCCCATTTAAAGAGGCAAAATTGTCATCTAGGCTATTAATATGTGTTAATGTATTTTTTATTATAAATTGTGATATTTTATACTTTTAATATTGAAAATATTTAATGTTTTAGATTATGATAAATAATTATATAACTTTTAGTATGATATTTTATAATTTAGTTAGTTTAAAATATTAGACCTTTTTAAATTATTTTTAGAAAAATAGATGTATATGTGCGGGTCTACAAATCGGTCCATTAAGCCCGCAGACCGGATACAGACACTAAAAAAAAGTACATTTATTTTAACGGACTAGATTATCTGGCTGTATACCCACCCCTACTAAAGGGATTAGTTTGGATTCAAGAATTCCTAAATTGATCCGGATACATGAACAACTAATGGTAGGTAACATGAGTTGGCTATTAGTAAATGTGTAATATATTATATATACATGGAATTTGTGTGTGTGTATATATATAGAGGGCATATCATATGAGAATGATATTTATATGTGAGAATGGTAAGAAGATTTTGTAGTCATCCACATTTAAATAAAAGATAGATTAAAACAGTTTACTTAATGATATCATATGCATCTTCCATCGTGTCACTCCACCCATAAATAATATTCTTCTCCCACCATGACACCACCATTGACATCACCACCACCATTATCACTGCCGCCACCATTACTATTACTGTTATCACCATTGTTGTCATTGCCGCCACCACCGTTGCCATCGTCGTCACTACCACGACCACTACCGATGCTGGTGGCCACGATGGTGGTGGCAGCAACAGTAGTGGTGGCAATGGTGGTGGTAGAAGAAAAATATTACTTATTGGTGAAGTGATAGAGTGGAGGATGCACATAATATTTTTAAATAAATTGTTTTAATTTCAACCATTTATTTAATATAAATAACTATAAAATATTTTTATCATTCTCACATAAAAACATCATTCTTATGTGATATGTCCTCTCTCAATAAATATATATATATATATATATATATATATATAAAGAACAATTCTCTAATCATTATTTTGACCTAGGTCAAGTAATATGTATGTATAATATTGTATTCAATTTATATTAGAGATCTTTGTCAATCATTAATAGTAAAAGATATTTTTTACACCTGCCCACTTGAAATTACTGTAATCGTATTTTTTTTTTCTCTAAATTAAGTTATCCTTATGTTAACTTTCTATGATTATATACGTATAAAGTGTTTGATTATGATCAAAGGATGAGAAACATAGGAAAAAAAATGAAGGGTTGGCCTTGATATTACAACTCGATCTTATACAATCCTTCTTGAAACAAGTTCCGATATAGCAGATTGAAAGCCAGATTAAACATACCCAAAAGCCCAAAAGTAGATGCCAGACGAGGAAGGCCTGTGCATATGGTTGAGTGAACAATGCTTGTTCTCGAAGAAACATACTATCTTAGATTTCAGGATAAATTTAAGTTAGGGATTATCATTTCAAATTTAGGTATTATCTTTTCAGGATAAATTTAATATGATTTGAGGAAGCGTTTTTTCAGGATAAATTTGATATGATTTGAGGAAGTGTTTATTTCAAAGTTAGGTATTATTTTTTCAGGATAAATTTAATATGATTTGAGGAAGCGTTTATTTCAAAGTTAGGTATTATCTTTTCAATAATTCATTTTTAAGAATAATAAAAGTAAAAATATTATGTTTAGATAAATTTAAAATTGTGTTTGCTTATTTTTTATATTTCTTAAAATGTTTTTAAATTTTAAGATGATTTAAGTTAAAAAAAAAAAGTTACATATGTATTATAAGTAACTTTTATTACTTCCATGAGAATATAACTTTCCTACCTATTTATCTTGAGAATAAAAAGTAGAAAAATAAGAAGTTAAAACATTTTTAGAAATAAAAGATGTCAAAGAATAAAATATTTCAATTTGTAATCTGTGATCCGTTTATGATAAGATTTTCATAAATATTTGCATGAATATTCTCAAAGTTTAATTTTGCGATTCAATTTGTTTACGATTGGATTTAATTGAATTGGATTTGATTATGTCTGTATCGATTCATGAATTTAATTGAATTGGTTTAAATTAACGAATTTATCTAAATTCATAAATGTTTTTATACATTACTACCTTGCAAACAAATTTTCCAAATTATTTCATCTGATTATATTTCTATCATAAACAAGAATATCAATTTCTTGATATCCATAATGGTACATTCACGTGTGAGCAGATAATTAAGGACATTAATAGAAAAAAGATTTGAAAAAAATAAATAAATTGAATGATGCATATGTACTTTGATAAAAACTAATTAGCTATTTTAACTTCAAAAAAGTAATGAGTATACATTTTTTTAGGTGTAACATAATAGTTAAAATTTTCTTTCTCTTATTATAAAATGATCATATATACAGTATACTTTATTGTAAACCTAGCAAATGCTAAAATGCCATTAACAAAACCAGAAGTATAATAAATGTATATATAATATTTTAAATATTTTCAATTCATAGTAAGTACTAATAGTAATAAATAATTAAATGTGTATAACTATTAAATGAGTTGATAAAAAATAATATTTATATACTATCTCAATCACACATTACATTTCAACATAATTTGAACTACAAATTATTAGCATAGTTTTTTCTTTTAATTTATCACAAATTTTTTTGTCAGTAATTCTGTTGGCAGTTATCTAGCAATGTTGTTCGTGGATAAAATGTGACAATAAATATCTACAAATTCAATCAACCAGTAATTTCGTTAGTAATTACATAAAAATTCAATCTATCGGCGATTCTGTAAGTAATTACGTTACAAATTCAATCCATATTTGTTGATAGATAAATAGTTTACAAGCAGATCTTATTACATCAGTAATATCCATCGGTAAATTAAAATTACGAATGAAATAATATCGTTTGGTACAGTTTTGTTAGAAATCACTGAATTATTGATAAAAAAATCGATAGTAATTTTCTATCGTAATAAGTTTTTTTCTAGTAATTTAAAACTAATTAAAAAAATAAGTTAATATTTTTTTATTTTAGTGATTACAATCTTTATTTAAAAATAAGATGAAAATATAATTTAATATTTATTTTTTATATAGATTAGTTAATATTTACTTAAAAACAATATTACAATTTTTACTTAAAAATATTAATTTCCTTTTAATGTAAATTAGTTAAGGTGTCATTTTTTATGTTTTTATTTTGATTTTTATAGAAAATAGAAAAAAATAGTGAAAATATGTTTGATTATAATTTGGAAAATATTTTTTTGAAAATATTTTCAAAAAGAAACTGAAAAAAATAGAAAAAAGTTGTTTTAAGTGTTTTCAAAAATTAAACTTATGTAAAAACTTAATAATAACATTGTAATTATAAAAAACCATATGAATATATTTTAATTATATAAATAAATATTTTATAATATTTTTTCTAAAATTAATTAAACTTAAAATATTATTTTTGAAAATAGAAAATATCAAGTGAAAACAAACATATTTTTAAATGTTGAAAACTTAAAATTTTTTTCTAGAAAATAAAAATAGAAAATATTTTCTTAAACCAAAATTCATTGATCTTAAAACTTGTTAGATAAATTTCCACTGTTTGTTGTTTTCACTTTTAAATTTGAGCTGCTAATGTATTAATTTGATAAAACTAGTTTTCAATTAGCTGAAATTTGTAAAATAATACATAAAATATCATTAATCATTAGATTAACAAGGTGGAATTAAAAATAACTATAACATATTTTAATGATATAAATTAAATATATATTTAAATTATAAATGATAATAATTATATATTTAAATTATAAATTAATATAATTATATATTTAAATTATAAATTTATATAATATAATATTTAAATTATAATTGCATATTTAAATTATAAATTTATGTAGTTACATATTTAAATAATAAATTACTATAATTAATAATTAAATTATAATTCTATAATTAAATATAAATTTTAAATTAGATATTTAAATTATAATGTTTTATAATTATATATTGAGATTACTTCATATGCACTAACAATGTAAGAAAAATATTACACTAACATTTAATCGTATATCTTTATTTATATAAATTTTAAAATATTAACTAGTAAAGTAAATAAATTTACCATAAATTAAAGATTGTGATTGAATGTCAGTGTAAAATTTAGTAATTAAACTCTTATATATTTATATTATAGTGCATACTAATTAAACTCAATACTAATTAAACTCTTATATATCTATATTATGAAGTACTATATTTACATGAATGAAAGAGAGAGAAATTGTATATAATGTGATGAGAGAAAATTAGTAGAAGACAATGCATTAATTAATAAATGGTAAACATGTAAAAACAAAATCAACTAATAGTTGAAAATAGGAGATCTTTTGAAAAAATTATTTAAAATAACCTTTTTAAAAAAACTAGTAACTCCTAAAAAAGTTACTAGATTTTTTTATCTAAATGAAATTGAAATCATTTCAATTACTATTTCAGCTAGTTGCTGAAATAACAAATAAATCGCACTTTTGTATAACCGATCATTTATATAATTAATATTATTATATTAATCGTATTTGTAAATATAATTGATGTCATTTTATTTGAAAGATATTATTTATGTTTATTTGACAAATGTGTTTACACTATGTAGATTAATTGGTAGAAATTGTTTTAATTTAATCAATTGTTTAAAACTTGAGTCGTGAATATATATTTATGTGTTAAGTAAAACGAAGGAGAATCTTTCTATTCTTTTCCATCTAAACCGAATAGACCTAAAGTTTTGTGACATCTCTTTCTCGCACTTATTCATAATCTTCCCTCGTCAAAGATAGCATGTCTAACACTTTGTGATTTTTTTTTTTTTTAAATAATGTTGTTTAAAATTATTCTCAATTGAATTCGTAGATGTTGACGTTTAGCAAGAAACAAAAACATAAAGACTTAGTATACTTCATATATGTAAAAATAAATATTGTTTAAGAGGACATAAACCTAGAATAAATTATTCAAAGTAATTTTTATATTGACTATACTTTTTTTATCTAAATCTTATATTTATTTATTAATTTTTGCAACTTTATTAAATGTTTAATCTGTTCACATCTTATAAATATGTCGAATCTTTAAAAATCTTATTGATTCTTATGGAAGTTTTAGAAAATTTTATAAGTAATTATATTTCCAAAAAATCTTTTAAAATCCATATACTTTGTTTAGGTGGTTTTTTAAAAACATTCATAGCAATAAAAAATCTCAAAGAATGAAATATTTCAATTTGTGATTTATGAAAAGATTTTCATAAATATTTACATGAATATTTTTAAAGTTTAAATTTGTGATCCAATCCGTTTATGATTGGATTTCATCGAAATAGATCTACTTGTGTTTACATCGATTCACAAATCTAATTGAATTGGTTTAGATTAACTATGTTTCAATCCATGAACATCCTTATATATTGCTTTATTTAAATGATTTCATTATGATGTATTTCGTAAACAAGAATATCAATTTTTTGACATCCATAATGGGACAGCCATGTGTGAGCAGATAATAATAACAACGCTTTTCAAATACAGGAGTTGGTGGTGTTTAGATTTTTTACGTCGGAGGCAAATGAGAAGACAATGTCCTAATAATAATTTATATATTATAATATTATATTTTTTTATTTTAAGATGAGTGTGGTATTTTTAATGTAATAATAATTATTTTTTATTAATATTTTATATCTCTTGTAATGTTATTTTAGTTTTAATAATATTGTTAGTTTTTATAATATTGAAGTCAAGTTATGAGATTGTTACTCTCTTTTATTTATTAGTTTTTATCTAGTGTTTAAAACAACCCTTCTTTTTGAGATGAAAACAAAAGTATATTTTTCAGTTCTAAAAGAAATATTGTATTAAAAAATTGTCACAAAATAAGTATGACATTTAATTTTTTAACATAATTCTGAAATTTAGAAGAAATAGGATAGTTTCTTATCTTATTATTATGATAGTTGTTAATCCTAAAACAGATCCCTATAATTATGTGATTAATTAAACATAAATGATCCTAATAAAGACAACACACAACTGTTGCATGAATACAGCACATCAAATATAAAGACATTCTAAAATTACGTCACGTCAATTACTGCTGCACAAATCACGATTTTTGACACTCCCGCTCAAGCTGGTGAATAGGTGTTTTCCATTCCCAGCTTGGATATAATTCCTTCAAAGTTACTGCAGTTCAGTCCCTTGGTGAGGATGTCTGCAAGTTGATTCTGAGTAGACACATATGGTGTGCAAATCATGTCACTGTCAAGTTTTTCCTTGATAAAGTGTCTATCAACTTCAATATGTTTAGTTCTATCATGTTGCACCGGGTTGTGGGCTATGCTAATTGCCGATTTATTGTCACAGTATAATCTCATAGGTTCGTCCCACTTTATCTTCAAGTCTTCCAATATAATCTTCAGCCATAGAAGTTCACATATTCCGTGAGCCATTGCTCGAAATTCCGCTTCAGCACTTGATCTAGCCACTACACTTTGTTTTTTACTCTTCCAAGTGACTAAGTTTCCACCAAGGAAGGTACAGTATCCCGTGGTTGATCTTCTATCTACAACTGACCCTGCATAATCCGCATCTGTATATTCTTCAAGACTTACACTCTTGTTTCGTTTGAGCAAAATTCCTCTTCTAGGGGTTCCTTTTAAGTATTGAACAATTCTAAGGGCAGCTTGTAGATGAGCTTTCTTTGGTTGGTGCATAAATTGACTAACTAGACTTACAGCAAAAGCAATGTCTGGTCTAGTATGAGATAAGTAGATAAGCCTGCTCACAAGTCTTTGATACATCTCCTTGTCCACAGCAATATCCTCCTCCATACTTCCCAATTTTATATTTGGATCAACTGGAGTGTTTGCTGGTCTGTAGCCTGTCTTCCCTGTTTCTTTAAGCAAGTCAGTAATATACTTTTGTTGAGATATAAAGATCCCTTTCTTGGAATGAGCCACTTCAATTCCCAAAAAATATTTAAGTCTCCCTAGCGTCTTGATCTCAAATTCAGTGGCAAGACATTCACTTAACACTTGTTGTTCCTGCTTGTCGTTCCCACTTACTATAATATCATCTACATACACTAATAAAAGTGTTACTCCCCCTGAAACTGAATGTTTGATAAATAATGTGTGATCTCCTTGGCTCTGTTTGTAGCCCAAACCTGTCATGACCTTGGTAAATCTTCCAAACCATGCTCTTGGGATTGTTTCAGCCCATATAGAGCCTTTCTTAGTTTGCAAACAGTTCCAGCAGCAACATGTCCGTTGTAACCAGGTGGCAATTCCATGTATATTTCTTCTTCAAGATCTCCATGCAAAAAGGCATTCTTCACATCAAATTGTTGCAGATCCCAATCATTATTAGCTGCTAATGACAATATTACTCTGACCGTGTTCATCTTAGCAACCGGGGCAAATGTTTCCAAGTAATCAACTCCATAGGTTTGAGTGAAGCCTTTAGCCACCAACCTTGCTTTGTGATGTTCGATTGTCCCATCGGCCCGATACTTTATTGTATACACCCACTTACATCCAACTGGTTTTTTTTCAGGAGGTAAGGTGACAAGTTCCCATGTTCTATTTTTGTGTAACGCCTCCATTTCCACATCCATGGCATGTTTCCATTTCCTGTCAGTCAATGCTTCAGATACAGAGGAAGGTGTGTGTGTGGAGTTGAGGTTAGTGAGAAAAGTTTTATGGGTAGGAGAGAATTTTTCAAAGGATAAAAAATTTGACAATGGGTAACGTGGTTGTTGGGTGCATGTTCTAGTTCCCTTTCTAAGGGCAATGGGCAAGTCCAGATTTTGGTCCACCTGTGCTTCTATATTTTCAGACAAGAGTTCATTAGAATCACTTAAATTTATAGGATTTGAAGGTGTTACCTCATGCAGTGACGGTGGGTTGGATTCTTGGACATTGCCGGATCCTGGAATGGCTTCAGGTGCAGGTGCAGGTGCAGGTGCTGTTTGTTTCATTGGTTCAGGTGCAGATGTAGGAGGTCTCACTGGTTCAGGTGGTTCAGGTCCGAACATCATATTTGGGAACATGAGAGTCTCATCTTCCTCTCTTATTGTCTCCCCCTGAAGATGAGGCTGTTTAAAGTAACTTTCTTGTTCATTGAAGGTGACATCTCTTGACACATAGAATCTTTTTGAGAGGGGTTGAAAACATTTGTACCCTTTTTGTGTGGTAGAGTACCCTAAGAAGACACACTTAACAGCCCTAGGATCCAACTTTCCCCTTTCATTACTATGAACATGCACAAAGGATACACACCCAAAAATCCTAGGTTGAAGTTTATTTGTAGGGTCTAAGTATGGGTAGAATGAGGATAGAACTTCCATGGGACTTTTTGAGTTTAAAATTTTAGTGGGTAACCTATTAATTAGGTAGGTGGCAGTAAGAAGAGTTTCCCCCCAAAATCTCTTAGGAAGATGGTTTTGAAAAAGTAGAGCTCTAGTTTGATCTAATAGGTGCCCATTTTTCCTTTCTGCAATTCCATTTTGTTGAGGTGTGTTCACACATGAGGACTCATGGATTATCCCTTCCCGTTGGCAAAAGGAGTTTAGTACAAGATTAAAGTAGTCCTTGGCATTGTCAGACCTAATTCTTTTGATACTAACCCCAAATTGATTTTTAATCATAGAGACAAATTGGATAAAAACGGAGCTGACTTCAGATTTTTGTTTTAATAAAAACACCCAAGTCACCCGGGTGCAATCATCAATGAATGTTAAAAACCATTTAGCACCTGAGATATTAGGAACATAAGCAGGACCCCATACATCAGTGTGAACAAGAGAAAACGGGAGAGAACTCATCTTATTGCTAATGGGAAAAGGTACACGCTTGTGTTTCGCAAACTCACACACCTCACAATGGAGACTCTCCACATTTAAATTTTTAAACAGGGAAGGAAACAACACTTTTATGACTCGGAATGACGGATGTCCTAGCCGGTAATGGTAAAGTTGAACTTTCTCTTTATTGGTCATGGTGGATGTAGATATAAGACTCTTGGTAGGCAGATTAGGATTCTCCATGTAGTATAGGTTATTCCATTCTCTAGCATGTCCAATCGTCCTCCCCGAGTTCTTGTCCTGCAATATACAAGCATTGCTGTAAAAGACAACATTACATGAAAGATCTTTGGTGAGTTTTTGTATAGAAATCAGGTTGGTAGATAGTTTAGGGACATGAAGGATATTTTTTAAAGTCATGGATGGGCTTATTTGGACCTCTCCTTGTCCGGCTGCAGTTATAAGGGTTCCATCTGCGGTGGAAATTTTCTTGTTGCTAGGACATGGGGAATATGTGGAGAAGTATTTGGGTAAGAGGGTCATATGGTCAGTGGCTCCAGAGTCTAATATCCAGTAATGTGTAAATGGTGTATCTGAAACATTGAGCCCAAACAAAAATGGAAACTTACCAGAATATGTCAATGAGCACGTACCTGTACTTGTGGGCTTATCCAATTTACTAAGAATTGATTTTACCCATTCTATTTCTTCATGATTCAACTGTACAGATTCTTCACTTTGCCCATTAGCAATGTATGCTTGTCCTTGCCCTCCTTTTTTGTGTAAGCCTCCTTTCAGCCCCCATTCTCGGCTTGGGGTTTTTGGCCCCCATTCTCGGCTTGAGTTTTCTCCTTTCGATCCCCATTCTCTGCTTGAGGTCTTTCTATCTTTCAGCCCCCATTCTCGGCTTAGGGGTTTTCCGTGTAATTTCCAACATTTTTCCCTTGTGTGGCGCGACTTGTTACAATAAGTACACCAAGCCTCCTCATGTTTTTTCTCCATACTGGGAACCCAGTTTTTTCTCTGGTTAGCAATCATAATTGTTCCTCCTTCGGCTATCATTGCAGAGCTTTCGATGGTTGGGTTTTCCAGCATCAGCCCTTTCCTGCTTTCTTCACTCCGGATAATGGCCACCACTTCATTAAGCCCTGGAACTTTTTCTTTTCCCAGGATTTGGACTCGGACTTGGTCATATTCAGGGTTTAGGCCTACCAAAAAATCATAGACCCTATCTTGTTCAATATACTCCTTTAGAATTGATGAGTCCTCTGAGCACTTTGCTTTTATAACTCGATAGTGATCCAATTCCATCCATAGAGACTTGAGTTGATTGGCATATTCTGTGACTGATTTATTTCCCTGTTTGGCAGCCATGGTTTTCACTTTTACATCATAGATTTGAGCAGCATCCTTCGCCTTAGAATAAGTTTGTTCAACTGCCTCCCAAATTTCCTTTGCTGATTTCAGAAACATACAGGTATCACTGATTTCTGGAATCATCGAATTCCACAGCCACGCCATAATCATAGAGTCTTCTTCATCCCATGATTTGAATTTAGGATCAGTTTCATTAGGTGCATTACCGGTCAAGTGACTGATCTTCCCTTTTCCTTTCAAGATGGTCCTAATGATTTGAGACCATTTGAGATAGTTCTTCCCATTTAACCGATAAGTTGGATGAATATTCTGCATTTCTCCAATGGTTTGAGGGCTGTCCCCAGTTTCCAGGTTCACGACTTGAGCCATAACAAGGTGAGATTAAGGTAGAGAATTCTGCTGCAATGAAGGCTAGCACCAAGACTTAAAGGTAGCGCAACAATGAAGGCTGCGATTTTAGGTTATAGGTCGCGCAGCAATGAAGGCTGCGGTTTAGGTTTGACGGCACGGACAGAGACTCCCAGGGATCGGGTGCTCTGATACCATCTGAAATTTAGAAGAAATAGGATAGTTTCTTATCTTATTATTATGAGGTTATTAACCTCTATAAATATACATGAGTCAGCTACATATTTTAGGAAATGCAGACTGCTAATCCTAAAACAGATCCCTATAATTACGTGATTAATTAAACATAAATGATCCTAATAAAAACAACACACAACTGTTGCATGAATACAGCACATCAAATATAAAGACATCCTAAAATTACGTCACGTCAATTACTGCTGCACAAATCACAATTTTTGACAATAATATTTATTATTTTTTATGAATACCTAATAATATAACTTTATATTTTCAAGTGAGCATTAATATTATAATGTAGTATTAATATTTAGATGACAAAATAGATTTAAATTTTATGGGTACACGTAAAATATCCTTACATAGGATGACAAGTAATAATCTTATGAGTTTGTGTACAAATAGTGATGGATCCAAGACTTTCATGTAGTGTCCACAATAATTATAATAATTATTTTAGCTTAAATAAGTTGTTGGTTGTCATAAATTTGTAAGCTTTGTTTTTTATTTCTAATAAATTTTTTCTTTTCTTCGTGTTTGGCCTCTAACAAAATTTTAATTTATTAGGATAAAAAATATATTTAAGTCACAATAATAAGTTTTATAATGTTATAATTGTAACTATAAAATATAATATTTTTATATGTTATAATTGTTTTATAATGTCTTCTTGATAGAGATGAGATAAATATACTAGCTAGAATAAAATATATGTATATATATGAAAATATATTTGGTGAGAAATAGTTAAAGAAAAGATAAATAAAAAGATAGATGGAAAGATAACTAAAAAACATGTTAGAAATAATACAAGATTATAATATTATATTAAAATATTGTGACTTAAAAAGTTAACATATTCATGAACTAATAAGAAAATAGAATTATACATAGATGTGATAATTTATATTTTTTTATAATATTAAAATTTATCAAAAGTGAAATAATATTTTATTAAAAATAAAATTAAAATAATGTAATATTTATACACTATTTTAAAACAAACCAAATATTTAGTGGGGGCAAATCCTTGCCATCCTTGTATATAGGGTGAGTCTAGACACACAAAAAATATAAGGATATGGGGGTTAGTATATATGGGTACTATTACACCCAATCCGCCTTCACCTTTTATATATATATATATATATATATATATATATATATATTAATATAATTATATTATATAATATTACATAATTATAATGTTGAGTAAAAATATTATTGGTATTATAATCTATAATAAATAATATAATTATTGAATAAAAAGAAACATTTAATATATTTTATGTAAATTTGCTAAGATAAAAATACAATATATAAGAAGAATTGAGTTATTTATAAAATAAATCTTAATAAACTTACAACATTTTTTTTATATTATGGTAAAAAAAATAGGTTTATGGATAATTATATAAAATTTTAGGAAGTATTTTATACTTTGTTCTATGTTTAATGTTATGTTGGTTTGCTTTTTATTAATTATTTATTTATGTATAAAAATATTGATTTATTTTCTCTATATATAAGTAAAGTGCGGGTCGCGAATGCGGGTATGAATATATAGGTACCCAGTTGGTACGAGAATGGGGATTAAAGTTACTACCCGTGCGGGTATGAGATCATTATAGATTTTTTTTAAACCCGGATACAAGAATGAATATTATAGTATCTTACCTACACCTTACCCATTGTCATCCCAATTAATATTTTAATATTAAAGAAATATTAAGATACTATAGTATTTTTTTAATCTCTATATTCTGGAAAGAAGCATAGAGACTTACTCTTAATCTTGATTAATTCTTTATCTTTTTTAGATCTAATATTTAACATAAGTTACTTATTACAACTATTAAATTGAATGATGTTGATTAAAAGTAAGTTTAATCTGCTTACTAAGTGCTTGTTTGACAATAATTTATAAAATTATTTTTAGCATTTTAATATTTAAAAACTAAAAAACTCGTTTGGGTGATGTTTTCTTAAAACATTTTTTGAAAACAGTTTTGGTTTTTTAGTTTTTAAAAACTAAAAAAAAGAAACAAGTAGTTTTATATTTCAAATTTCTATTTTTATTTTAAAAACTCAATACAGTGAGAATATGTTTTTTTTCTTTTTATTAATTGCATTTTCATATATATATATATATATATATATATATATGTATGTATGAATAAATTTTTTCATTTTCACATTTTTAAAACAATTTTCAAGTAACACTTATCAAACAAGTTTTTTTTTTCTCTTTTTCTGAAAAAAGTTTCTAAAAACTATTTTTAACAAAAAAATTCAAAAACTAAAAAATAAAACCAAACTAAACCAATAAACTCAATGAATCTCTTTTCCTTTATTTTAATTTATCTATTCAAAGTTTGGTCAGAGAAAATGATTAATTTATAGACTAAAATTTGAGTTTCTTTTTTTAAATGTAGTAACAGAAACCTATAGATTTTAAAAGGATATAGACAAAGACTTTGAAATCTTACAAAAGTTAAAAGTATTATAAATACTAAAATATTTGTCTTGTATCGGGTTTCTAGATTAAAGAGAGATTAGTTATTCATAAAATTAACAATAAATTTTTGTCAATAACATGTGAAAAGACTCTAAAAATATTTAAGACTTAAATATATTTTTCATTTGTTTCATCGTTGAAAGTTTTGGCATTTCCTATCCTGAAATATGATTTTGACATAATTTGCATAATTGTATCCAGGAAAAGTAAACGAAAACATGATAAATATGATGGGTGTAGGTAGAAAAATAAGAAATAAATATGAAGTATAAAATTTGGCATGTAAAAAATAAAGACTGATTGAGCTTTTATATAAAGGTGTCTTGTGTGCTCAAAATTAACAATCCGGTGATCGAGTAGCTTTTGAAACTGAGAGTTTTGTGTTATTGTTTGAATCCAAAGAATGGCTGAACCAGACTCGTTGGTGGCTGAGATTGAGGTGAAAACCTCTGCTGATAACTTTTACGATTCCATGAAGGGTAAGAAGCAGCATCATGTACATGATATTGCATCTGATCATATACATAAGATGGAGGTTCATCAAGGTGAGTGGGAGAAATCTGGCACTGTCAAGCAGGTCACTTTTACTGTTGGTAAGTTCAAACACAATTCATATCCTAGATTTTAAGGCTATTTTTTATGGTAAAACTATGTTTAGATTATTTATAAGAGATGTAAATCCCGTGTCGTGTTTTATTTCTGTCTTTTTTTATCAAGAAACGTTATATCATCTGCATAAAACATAAAAAATATATAAAAGAAAATTCATTAAATGGTATGACATTTTTTAATTAATAGAGATAAGAAATGAGACATAAATTGAGGATTAAAGATTTTGATTGTATCTATAAGATGTGATCAACATATATAATTATATCAATTAATACAATTTGAGATGATTTATTTAGGACATGGGAGTCTGATCCTTTACTTAGACTACTAGTTAATTAGCAACAATAAATCTAGACAAATTAATCTTAATTGCTACTGCAGCTTATTTTTGTTGATGTTTACATGAAAAAAAGTTTTTCAATTTAATTTTAGTAAAATCAACAGATAATTGAGATGATAAATAGTTACATCTATTTCTATATAAGGTTGCTCTGACAGTAAAATGAAGAGACGAGGGAAGGAGAGGTGAGTTTGAATCATTCAACTAACAAAAACTAACATATTAACAACTAATATTTAACTTATAAAAAAATACATACAAAAATAGGTTTAAATTATAATAATGAACCATAATTCTTGAAGCCATATTGTTATTGTTGATGATGGAAATTGAACTATATATACGTGTAGGGGAAAGTGTTGAGACCTTAAAGGAGAGAGTTGAATTTGAGATGAAAACAAGAAGATCACGTTCAGGATTTTGGAGGGTGAGATGTTGAAGTACTACAAGAGCTATAAGGTTATCCTTCATGTTTTGCAAAAAGGTGAACACAGCCTTGTGAAGTGGACTTTCTTGTATGAGAAGGTGGATCAAACTGCTCCTGAGCCAACCAAATACAAAGATCTGGTGGTTAAGGTCACAAAGAACGTCGAAGCCCACCTCATTGAAACAAGTTAATAAAGTGATTATTCCAAATTTCCAATGTGGCAATTCAGTAAATAAAATTGATTCATGTTTGCCCTAACCCTAGGTGCATGCCTGTGGTTGTGCCCTCTGCGTTTGGTTACGGATAATCGTTGCTTTATATCACCGTGTGTTGTGCATAGTAGTACTCTTGTATAATTAAACAATATTGTAAGAAAACTAGAAGGTACGATAAGGTAATTAATAATTTGTAAGAAAACTTGTTTTTATCGTGCAAAGTGGTATTTATACAAGGTTTTTGTTTGGCTGGATGTTCTCTTTGGGATTTCCACACAATACCATTTCCATTTGTTTAATTTCCATAATTTGCTGTCAGTAAATCATCATTTTGGTTATGAAAGTTATATACATCAGCAGTTAGTTAGATTTTTAATGATAATTTTTAGACAATTAGTTTTCTAATAATTATATTATTTTTTTATAGATAAAATACTAGTGTTGTTAATTTTTACACATATTATTTAACTTACATTGTTTTTTAAATATCAAATTCACAACCTTCATGTCCCTCTTTAATCAACTGAGTAAATTATACAAATTAAAATTATCATCTAACAGGTTAGATCGAAATTAAGACACTTTTAAAAGGGTTTTAACTAACACTTTAAAACACTTTGGTGTATGTGTTAAAATGTGTATGCTAAATAACAGTGAGACTGAACTCAATATTTTTATTATTATTTTATTAATATCAATTCAATTAGTATTGAACTATTACACTTTAAACTAATGTCTTTACTAGTCTAATGAACATTTCAATAAATAATACATGATATTAAAAATACATAATATCATAATTTTATATTACAAAACCTAAAAATAAAACATATCTACACTGCTTTTTAAGGGTTGTATACTTTCTTTTCCTTTTCTTAAAGCTTATGTTACTATAATTCACTGTTAACTTCTATAATATAGATGTACAAAAAAAAAAAACTACTATAATATTGAAATGATACAGCATTTGTATTAAGTAATTGCAAATTAGGCTGTTCCATTTTCAGCAAACTTGTGAACTTGTGTAATGTCAAGGAATGTATGAACTCCACTTGGCTTGAGAAAACTGCAAGAGTTGAATTTAAACAAATTCAGCTAACCAAATTATAGCTTTGATAAATGATTTTGATGGCATTAGAATGTAGAATGACATACTCATCTCTGAAAGCTCGTGCCATAGACAAGCAACCTCCCTGAATAGATGATTGCAGGTTCACAGCAATGTTAGGATTGTGAATACTCTGCCTCATGTGAACCCAACCATGTTGTCCATGTTCATGGTTTGATACTTTTGCCCTGAATTTTGCCACAATAATATAAGTTTTTATGAGCAAAATATGAAGAAATATAAAATCAGATCTGTTGAACAGATTGAATTTTCTTTAACTTGTTTCCACCTGTACATTTGAGCATCAATGGGAGCTGGGGTGTCATTTGTATCTATAAGACACCCTTCACTCACCCAACAATCACCACATGAGTCTAACTCCCACCCTTTAAGCCGTCCTTCCTGTACAGATAGAAACTCTTTGTATTTTAAATCTTTGATAACAACAATCAACTAAACACATTTTGTTTCCTTAAAGATATAAACATTCCTAAGAGAAATTTTCAAACAAATAGATTTCTTTTCTAATAATTATGTGCTTGTATGTTTTAAAAACGATTTAAAACACTTGTTATGTGTTTTAACGCCCAACTTGTATGTTAAAAAAATTATTAGAGATTAATTTGTCTAATTTTTTTTTTTAAGAATCCAAGTGTTAGCACTACGACTTTCAGAAATTAAAATGGTAGTTTACTCAACCACAATCTGTTAAATATGTAGTTTGCAATTGCTCCTGCATTTCTGCAATTTTCATGCAGCATCAAGGATTGCAATGAAGTGACAAATATTAGTAATATACTCTAATAGAGTCTTTCTAATGAATTATTTACTATTTATAATAATTTATTAGAAACTATAAAATCAGAGGTGAAACTCAGTCCAATTTGTAATCATTTAGTCAATAATGAGTAGTCTGTTTAAAAGAAAATAATAGAGAACGTATGTTAGTAAATTGTTCTTTTAAGGCATGTAGTATACCTCAATGTAGTTTCTAAATGTTTCGATGGCCTCTGATCCTTTAGCTTTAGCAATTCGAGGTTCAGAGATGATATTTATCCTAAGTTCTACTGATTCACACGGTTCTTCAAGATCTTTTATAAGACTACCAATTCCTTCATTTGATCCCGCAAGCTTCATCCGCACCATTTCAATTATGATTTTTACCACCATGTAAGCACCTATTATTGTAAAAAGCAGAAACATCATCAATAACAACGAGGGGTATTACAATAAGAGGAAATTACACTGATATTCTTATGTTTAAAACTTAAGAAGGTACATATGTAATGTAAAAAAAGTGTATAACAAAGTCTATCTAATGTTTTTAATACAAATAGGAAGTTTGTGTAGTATTTTAAAAAAGTTGAACTGTTAGTATAATTCAAGAAAATCTCACAATGTTGTGTGATTTACTTTTAAAATAATGAAACAAAAAGATGCATGAACATTAATTTTGACCAACCATCATCAAGGAAATGATTTTCTTTTAGAGCACCATGACCAGATGTTTCCATCATAAGATGTGTTTCAATTCCATCATCGTTGAGATGAATTCCCTTGTCAATGACATTTCTGTATCCTACACGGTATAGGCAATGGTGACCCCCTCTATCAGTTATAAATCTAGTGAGTTGCATACTTGTACGAGCATCAGTAACTATGGTTGATCCTGGATGTTCCCTTAGTACAATGGCAGACATGAGAGCAATAAGCTTGTCACCATTTATAGGGTTCCCTTTGTTATCAACCACACCACTTCTGTCTACATCAGTGTCAAAAACTATTCCAAGATCAGCTGAGTTTTCTAGCACTGCTTCTCTAGTGAGTGCCATGGCTGTCTTATCCTCAGGGTTGGGAATGTGGTTAGGAAACATCCCATCTGGGTTAAGATTCAGAGAGCCAAAAGTATCTGCTCCAAGTTTGTCTAACACATCCCATGTAAAGAATCCTCCTGAGCCATTTCCAGCATTTACTATTATCTGCACATTTTGTTTGATTGTAATTAAAGTATTAAATTTTCAAACCTTAATATCATAATATGCAATGACAATAGAGGATGTAGGCTTCAATTAAAGCACATCAGAGGTCAAGTTTTAATAGGATGACAATCGTGCATGTGTTATAAAATAAGACAACAAACTAAGTTCAAATTTCAATATAATTTGCAGTAATTTAAGTTTTTGTTAGCACTTAGCAGTATTTTATAATGGAGTGAACAAATAATCCTAAAAATCTTTCCATGGTTGTTGAATTTAGATATCTCAACAGTATCAAAGACTAGTTTTTTTAAATAACAGAAATTTACTTAAGAAGTTGGTTTTTTTTTTCGACAAATACTTCTCTGTATAACATGGACTTTTAACTCCATATTTAAGAGAGATAAATTTGTGTTAACCATACATATCATATTGGTAAATTGTCCTCAAGTACTTAAGTATTGTAGCTGCCAAGCGCCCAATGTAATGAATTAAGGATTAAGGATAAAGTAAGAGTAAATCGTCATTTTGGTTTCGGAAGTTATAGGTCCGATACCTATCATTTAGATATCTAAAACATTTGAAAGAAATTTTCATACAAATTAGTCTCTTAATAATTATGTTGATGTGCAAATTGATTTCTAAAATGCTTTAAGAAACAACTTCACACTATCATTAGGAAATCAATTTGTCTAAAAAATTCTTTCTGAAATTTATGTGTCCTACTAAAATGATATTTGCTCAAGCATGTGTAAAAAACAAAATAACTATTTATGCATATTATAGTGTATATTAGTCAAACCTGAAATCCCTGGAGTGGAGTCTCATAATGCAAAGGATGATTGATTCTCTCAATGATGATTTCCCGTAGGTGCATTGCATAAGTGCTCATAAAATCAACTTTTGTTGGAAGAACATTAAGCAAAGTAGACACCTTGGCCATCCTATTTGCGTATTTACGAGCAGCTTTATCACATATTTCCTCCACCTCAGTAGAAGTTAGTCCACCTCGCTTTGTAAAAAATTTCAGACCATTTCGGGTGTAAGGCAAGTGAGAAGCTGTCATCTGCAGCACAACATGCATAATTCATTTGAAGCCTTTGTATTTGGCCTAATTGTGACAGAACCATCACATCCATATTATAAGCCTCTTAATATTACGTAGTCTTCAAGTCTATGCCTTTCACCTTGACTCCCAATAATGAGTAATAGGTCAATTTAGTCTCAGAATTTGTATTTAGTTCCCATTTTAGTCCTTGAAATTGTTTAAAATTTTATCTAAGTCTCCAAAATTAACCCTTCTTTTTATTTTGATCCCTAGTCTGATGACATAAATGATAATAATAACTACTAGACTTAGTATCTTGAAGCAAGGTCTCGAGTTCGAATCCTATGCATGGAAAAGACATGATTGGTAGAAGAGATTTCAGTAAAGGTGATCAGTTAAGTTTTCCGACAAAGATTAATTATTGGTAAAGTCAGTGAATACTTCATACCAATAACATAAGTAACAAAAAAAAAGGGTTACTTGGTAATAACTTAGTTTAAAGATCTACTTGAGAAAAATGGGTTAATATAAGAGACTTAAGGTGAGGGTGAAATTCAGATTTTGGGACTAAATTGACTATTTACTGTCTTGTTAATAAACAAGTAGTAGTTACAATTTTAATATTATGTAGTTACTAGGCCACTAGTAGTTATTCCTATTATAAATTTTGGTAACCTACCATTATTGAAGCATCATAGACAAATGGAGGCAACAAAGTGCTCATGAAACAAGCTGGTGTGGTAGCTAGTCCCATGTCAAACACCATGCAACCTGCACGAGCAAGACCTGCAAAGACTGCAACGCTCAATTTTGACCCTGAAATTCGAGGGTCACGTCCAAGAGAGACCCTAACATTCTCTACAGGATTTCTTCTTGCCTTCTCTAAACCATTGATAACCCACTCTCCAAAACTCTCTGATATTGCCTCAACAGCAGGTGGAGTAAGATCAACTGTTCTGCCTTTCTCACCTTCCAATGCCACTCCTCTAACGTCTGAACCATTCTGAAGCCTCCTAATCTTGTCCAACTCTTCATCCACCACAACTTCATCATACTTTGCAGTCCCAAAAGATTTCACACGTATGGATTTATTGAATGGCACAGAAAATGAGAAACAAAGATTGGTGTGCAGAGGTTTCTGTTTCTTCCCTTGTGAAGAAGGAAACTTTGTTTTGTGGGTGTTCTTGTGCCAAGATGTTGAGAAGTTTGGAGAAGTAGCAGCAGCCATTGTTTTGTTTGGCGCTCTTGCCTTGTTTGAATAATCAAGTGTTGGGTTGGGAGATAAGGTAAACCAAATAGCATTAAACCTTAACCTTACAAATCCAATATCTCAGGAATAAAAAAATATCCTAACAAACTTACAAATTCCCAAGATTTTTGTATGTCTTTTTGTCTATATGCCAAGTATTTTGTCATTGATTGACTGAGTTCCATTTGATATTTTCTGGGTAAAATGAGCACCTGGTATATTCTTGCATTATACTACTTGTGTACGTAAAACATGTTCAGAAATTATGTCTATTTGTCATTACTCACTTTGATTCATCAAACACATTTGACCAAGTTTGTGGCTAGTATCAATTGAAATACCAAAACAATTTCTTGCAGTAAGTGAAGCTAACCGCACCAGAACTGAAATAATTTCTTGCAGGTTTTGGAGCAAAGACTTGTGTTCATAGAATTTCAAAATACACTAATGACACAATTAGTAGAAATTATAGGTAGCACTAGATACACCTTCAGGTGTCAAAGTCAGGCAGCTATGTCTGGTGAAGTTATAAAAAGGACCACAAGAAATTAGGAGTTCTCTGGCATGTTTCTGGAGAACCATATAATTAATATCTAATTGGTAGTGGACACCTTCAAGGTCACACACATACATATTTATCTGTCAAGACAAAACATATAAAAGTTAGAAAATGCATAGTGGTTCATATTTTCAGAAAAAAGTTATAGTTGTCGTATTCAAAAGATGATGAGCTAAGCGACAGATTCATGCATGTTGTGGATGTAATTCATTCTATTCTCCCAAGTTCAATGATTAATACAAGCGGGATATAACAATGAATCATTATAAATGCTTTTATAATGGTATGTTCTTCTAAAGCTTTATGTAACACAAAAGATAAATATAAGTTTGAATTGACACAACAGGTATTGTAAATTTTTAATATTAAAATATTTCCTGTTTTTTTTATGGAAAAGTTTGTTTTGGTCTTTTATGAGATTCTTTCTAAATAATTTACTGTATTGGTTTTATTTTTATTAAAACGTCCTTAATGATTCAACTTTTTCTGTTTAATATGTTTTTTTAAAATTATTGAGTGTATTAATTTTATTTTTAAAAATGTTCTTAATTGTTTATTTTTTATTCAATAAACAATATATTAATTTCTCGATTTCTCTTTTTCTAATTAGGATAAGGAAGATTACTTGTTAAAATTGTCTCATTCACAATTTCTTTTATATAGAATACAAAAAGTCATTACTTAAGTAGAGATACATCAATTAATTCATTAGATGGAAAGAGAATAAGGGGATAAAATTGATGTGTCCCCTTTTATATCTTGTTTTAACATTGTTTTTCATGCATAAATTTGAGTTAGTTTTTGGTTTCATTCTATCATCATTTTCTTAATTTTATATTGTTCAGGAATTTTTGTATTGGGTTACTTTGTGATTAAAAAATAATAATATCTTTATTTTATATATAAGAAACAAAAAAGAGTATTTTTTGAAATATAAAAATATATAATCACTTTTAAATGTATTACGTGTTAATATTTTTATATTCTTAATTTATTGTAAAGTCTAAGAGATATCATTATCAATTCATTTTTAATAAAAGCTTATGTATTTATTGAATTATTGCTAATATAGTCATACTAAGTGGTTGAAAAAAATATCTTTAAATTATTCTAAGTGCAATAAAATACAATCACCACTTACATCATTTAATTTTAACGTACTTTTTAACTAATTTTTACATTTAAAATATTATTAATGAAAATTAACCAAATTAACTACTTTTCCTTCTCCTTCCCTCTTTCTTTTATCTAGAAACGAAATACTATTGCTTATAAAATGAAGCAGACGAAGAGGAAATAGAATAATCATAACTTAAGATACAATAATGTGATTAAGGTGATATTAGTGTCTAGAAATAGTAAATAAAGAGTTACAATTTTCATGAAGATACTTTGATCCAATTCAGCATAGATCATGGACAAAACAGGAAATTAAGCTTAAAGTTAAAGTAGATGTTATATTCAGACAGCTTTACTAAAGTGCAGTATTTTGAACATATCTCCAGGTATAGGAACCAAAATGATATGCAACCAATGTCTAAATTTCAAGGATGATTTTGTCTGCAACTTTGATGGAGAAAAACCATGGCCAAATTATTCACTACATGTTGGGAGAATCACAAACTTGATGTGCTGCAACACTTTATTTTGCGTATTTGTTGTTTTAATGGTAGGTAATTTCTTCTGCACTTCTATACTTTCTCCTTGCGCTTTCAGAAATCCTCTTTCGGAGTAAAAAATACACCTCCATAATGGGTTGAGGGAGAAATTCCAAAGATTTAGGGAAAATTTGTCTTAATTGTAATATGCTTGAGCCCATTTAGGTCCATGTTTAAATAGACTTTAAAGTAAATTACAGTAATAGACTAATATTTTTTAAGATTTGTTACATTTACACGTACACACGTATCATCATTTTATTTGGACTTGATATAAATCCTCTTAACTCTTATAACTATGTTGCACTTGCACTCTTTACCTAATTCCGTGTTAACAATTGTATTATAAGTTTTCAATTGAAGTACTTGGGTTGCGTGAAAACTGTATATCAATGCCTTAACAATATTGATCCTATTAACCATATTTGTTTTCATTTCATTACCTTTACCTTTAATTTTAGTAATCATTTTAGGCATCTTTAATCTTATACTTCCAGAATGTATCAACATTATTTCCAGTACCAATGTTCTATAAGATCACTGTGGCTTAAGAATCGAAGTTCACAAATAACCACCCCAGATGTTACATGTAGCAAATGCTGGAATTCAAAGTTATGCAAAAGTAACGATGATCTGCTACAATCTTTGTTTAATCAATGGAGGCTGCCAAGAGACAACCAAAAAGGTTCCCATCTTCTTAGTATGGCTCGTGATTTACACATATGTCAGTATTGTTGACCAGGGCCTGTTCATTTTAATAAAGGAAGAAAACCATTCTCCAAGTAACTCTCCTGCTCAAGATTTATAATAGTCGATTCAAACGTCAAAGAAAATTTAAAGTTTCACTAGTTACACTTTCTCAGTAGATTTTATATGTAGCATGAGAACTTCAAGGCTATCAGAGTATAACTAGTTGTCACGTGATTGTTGTTCGGTTTTAATTAATAGTTTAATAGTTATTCTGTATATTTGTTATAGTAGGTAGTTGCAGTTAGTTTCCATGCCTCACTCTATTAGTATAAATACTTATTGACACCAATTGTATCCATCATTTTATTTCAATCTATTGTAGAGCTTCCCATGTATCCTCTTTAATCTCTATGATATGTTTCCATATCAGAAATCAGGCTCTAGATTTCTGATAAATGTGCCTGCCTGTAGCTTGGAACAGAGTAGGGCCAATTTGTCCTCTGATTGAAGCTACAAACTCCTTTACAAGATTCTTTTTAACCTTTGACTCCATAATTGTAGATCACAGTGATAGGAATATTAAGGTTTAATCCATTCTTACTCTCAACTTATACAATTTTGGAAATTTTAACCTTCAATTTTTAATTTAAAACATTATCACCAATTTATGAATTGATTCTCATATTGAAGTGAAGACTAACTCTGGTAGAGTCAACTTTCATCCCATATGAGTACCAATTAAGAAATTTTGAAGGTCCAGTATCATAATGTCTTAAAGTAAAAATTAAAAATTTCAAAATTACAAAAATTGGGTGTTAGAATGTGCAGTTAAACCTAATATTAGATAAAAGATTATAATGTAAGCATGAAAGTAATACAATGTAATAAGAAGAGAGTGATAGAGAGAAATGATAGATGTTAATAAAGTTTTAGAGTAGAGAAATGTCCAACAATCATCACTAATACTCACATCAAATGACACTTGATTGCTACCACAGATCATGTATCGTTATATAAACTAATGATGAGGTTTGATATTTCTGCAACTCAGTAAGTTCTAGTTTTTCACTCAAGTTACATAGTAACATCAACTTATGATATGTGTATCATAACACAGGCAGTACAGCAAAAAGTTAAGGCATGTAGGCACACCTAAAACTCAACTTTTGATAAGCCCTCTGAAACTGGAAGCCACTCGATTTCCACATTTATTTCCCCAGAATTAACATTTCTCAATCTTAAACTCATCTCCTGCATGAGTTTTCCATTTTTCCATATGCAGTTGCTCTCTTCAGCAAGACAATTAGTCCTATCTGGTTGGACCCTCTTGACTACATGACCCTCTGGGAGATCGCTCAACTCCATCTTCACACACTGAAGATATGGCTTTAAGTCTATTTCTGCGTCACCCATGGTGTCATCTGCAGAAAAAGTATCTTTGTCTGAAACTGTCTGAAAGAGAACAAAACATTTCCAAACCACCATCAATTCAACATAAAACTACTCTTGTAATGATAGATCTGCAACACTACTGACACATGATGCCTTGTTTGGGTGAGCTTATGCAAAAGCTCTTGTAGAAGAAAAAAAATTAAAAAAATAAAATTAAAAAGTTTCTCCACATATTTTTGTAAACGATGTGAAACTTTCTAGGAACTAATTTAGAAAACTACATGAAAGAACTTTTACATACAAACTTATATGTAAGCAAATGAGTTTATGAATAATCTTATTTAATAATTTTTTTCTCTTAGAAAAACTTATAGAGAAGTTCTTTCAGACAGGCCTATTTCTATACTCACCAGAAGTATGGGAACGTTAACATCTTTTACATAAAGTGTCAATTCTTCATTCCACTCTGGATTACAGTTATCTTTCACAACACCAGTTTTCAGTTTCTGCATCAATATGAGATCAAGTCTTCAGACTAAGCAATTAAGAGCAACAGACAGTAGCAGCAATTAAAATGGAAAGTTAATCATTGATTACCAATGAAAAATAAGGTTTTGTTTTCAACTTGATGTTGTTAACATACAATCTCGATTTGAAAAACTCCTTAAACTTAAAAAATGCAATAATGATATGCTAAAAAAATAGTAACAGATACAAATAGATCATAAAGAAATGGTATCCTAGTATATGCTAGAAGTAAACACGGTTTGTATGGAAAGCCAATTGAGCAAAAAAGATAGAACAATAACAAAATTAATAAGAACAGAATAAATGAATAAGATGTTTGATTACATACATGAAACAATTTTTCTATCAATTGAACACAACCTCTGGTCTCAATACAAACCCAATTTATCCAACTCTGGAATTAACTCTTATTGTGTATTTGGATAAACTTTGACAAAATTATTATGAATGAAATTGATTTTACAAGTTGATTATGAGTAAAATTTAGTAGAAAATTCTTGATCCAATCTAAAACAACTCCAAATTGATTCTAAAACACGAAATCAAATATTTTAAAATTGATCTAAAATCATTTATCGATCGAGAATCAATTTTAAAATGTGAAACCAAACAAGCGCTTAAAGTGTTACTAATTAACACTATGAGTCGAGTTTATGGACAACTTTAGATAAACTAAAACTTTAAAGTTTAACAACCTTGAAGCCTCCAACAAAAACAAAAATCTAATTAATAGCAAATAATGAAGAGTATAGTCCTAACAAAGGTTCAAGCTTGTAACCTGTTCGGCCATGGTGACAAAGACATATGGGTCACTGGTACGAGTATCACAAGCTTTGAGATTAGTACCCTTTTTTATACGAAGTTTGATGAGACCCAGAAAGTTGTCCATTGAGACACACCTTGTGATTGCAGAGTGGTAAAGGAAGAAGAGGGTGGAGAAGAGAAGTAACTAATGCATGATGTGTTTGAAGTTTGAACCGAATCTAAGTTGGACAGTTGGCAACGATTTTTAGATGGAAACAAATCAAACATAGTATCACAGAACCAAACTGGTCCCCTACTTAAGGAATTTTACTGATTCAAAACCATGAAGGACAAAAAATAAAAGGTAAGAAAATCACATTAGAGGGTCAACATGGTTGTTGTCAAGCACTAGAATTTGTGAGGCTCTTCCCTACACCTGTACTATAACTAGGAGTGTTTATAGGGATCCAAATCGGCATACCTGTCACCTGCGGACTTTCAAGTCTCTGGATTTTAATCCTTTTTATTTTTTTTTTTAAATCATAACTTTGAATGAAATTTGAGGCTGGATCCCAAAATCCAGAGACTCATGGACCTCACCCCTAACTAATTTAAATGTGTAAAATTGTTATTTAAGCGATTAATTTGTATTAATATTATGAATTTTGTATTGTAAATTGTAATATTCTATATTTTAATATTTATAATGATTTAGATTATTATAAAAGTTTAATAGGTATATACTAAGAGTGTAAATAAATTTTATACTATATTAAATAACAACTTTTTATTTATATGATTTTTAAATTATTAATTGGTAAAGTCAACAAACTTATCATAAATAAATTATTGTAATTGAATGATAGTATAAAACTTTTTTAAATTGACAGTGCATACTAATTAAACTCTTAAAAAAATGAGAATAATACATGTACATCTTATATGCTACACCTAGTAAGAGAAAGAAAAGAGAAAGAATATATAGGTATAGGGAGAGAGATAGAAAAAAACAAGAGGTGTTGATAAGATGTATAAAATAAAGAGGTGTATGTGTATCATTACGAAACTTTTATTATAAATAATAATGTAATTTTTAGTATGATGTATTAAAATTTAGTTAGTTTAAAAAATATTAGATTTTTTTAATTACTTTAAAAAAAATATATGTGTATGTGTAGTCTGTTAAACCTGCAGAATTTATAGATACAGACTTTGAAAAAAAGTAAATTTATTTTAACAAACCGACTTATTTAATCCTTTTAAAATGCATACTTACCATACCAGAGTGAAATGAATAAGATAATTCTCTATACACACCCGTAAGTCTATATCTGCGTGATCGTGGGATTAAGAAAATTGTATCTATGCCATCAATCAATTAGGATAGAAATTGAGAAAATGGGTACACTTAAAATAGCTTTATACTATTATCTAATCATTTATTAATTTTAATAATAATTATTTTAAAAGTTATTCAAACCGAATCGAATGACAATGTAAACTAGAATGTTAATATTATATTTAAACTCATGAAAATATATGTAAATAAGATTAAAGTTTAATTGGCATATATTATCACTGTAAAAAAATATTCACATTGACATTCAATCATAACATTTCATTTATGTGACTTTTTTTTAAGTAGTAATGAGTAAAGTCAACAAATTTACCATAAATAAAAGGTTGTGATTGAATGTTAGTGTAAAAATGTTTACAATGATAGTGTATACCAATTAAACTTTTAAAATTATTTAAATATTTTTTATTAACATGATAGTGGTTAATAAAAAATATTTAAGTATGAGACTATTTTATATACTAAAGTTTTGAGATAGATTTGATATATTTAAAAATAGATTAATGATAGGTTAATTTAATAAGTCAATAAAATAGCTATTTAAAATAACTAAATTATAAATTAAAATTATTGTAAATCAAAATGTGAGACATGGTGAAAAATATGGAAATTAAATTTTATAAAAGTTAAATCTAATTTATTTATATGATATATGTAACATTCTCAAATTTTTAAAATAAAAATTATCTCATAAAATAAATTAATAAATAATGACTATCTAGATACAGAATAATTTAACTACTTAATAAATAATAATATTAAGTAATTAGCTAGTTTAAATAAAAAAATTATTAAAATAAAGATTATTAGTGCAATAGTTCATTAAATAACTTTATAAAACTATTTATTTCTTTTACATGGAGTTGAATAATTTCGGGACCAGATTCTTAAAAAGGGAAAGAAATGTAACATTTTTTAATTTTTTTTAAAAAAAACATCTCATAAAATGTAAGTAATGATTATTTAGATATAGAATAATTTAGCTACTCAGTAAATAATAATATTAAGTTATTGTCTAGTTTATAAAAAAATTATTAAAATAAAGATTCATTTAGAATTAAAAGAAAAGAAAGAATTAGTTTGGATATTAAAAAGAAAATATGATGAAATGCATATTCAAATAAAAAGATTAGGAATTATTATTAGCAGATTATTATTATAATGGCTAGATTATCATCGGTGTCCCTCTATTTAGGGGATAGCTCATTTTGTGTGCTCAAAGTTTTTTTTTTTTTGCGCACTTTTTACCCTCCAACTTTTTCAAAAGTTTAATTTTTGTCCTTCCGTCAAATTTAGGGTAATTAAAGTTTAATTAATTATTTGGAAATGCTAATTTTAAAAATATAAAAAACATGTACCATGATAGGAATCAAACCCAAGTCTTGGAAAAAGAAAAGTTAGAGCCAAACCACTAGACCAAGGGTCAAAGACTATTTTATTTTGCAATTCCAATGTATTTAAACTACTCAATAACAATGTTAATTTTAAAAATATAGAAAAGTTGAGCAAGGCTGAAATTGAACCGAGGTCTAGAAATTTAATTGCTAAAGTCATATCAATAGACCAAAAGTCAATATTAGTTTTTTTTTTTGTGAGATTCAAATTTAATTAAACTATTCATGTGACAACATTAATTTTATATTAAAATTGGACAAAGTAAGATTTGAACGTATGACATGTGAGAGTTTTAAGACGATACCACTAGATAGTAAGCTAACTTTAGTTTTATTGTCTCTTTTCCTTTGTTTTGTTTTACTATTCTTGGCCATTTATGTTATAAATTTTTTATTTTAAAGAAACTTTTTTAAATTCTAAAAACTACTTAGCTTGATTTTATGTTAAATCTATTTGAATAAGTTTATTTTTTTTTTAATTTTTAATTTTATATTTAAGTTTTAGTTGTTACTTTAATTTATAGTTTTTAACTTTTAATTTAAATTTAAATTTCTATATTTTATTTTTAATTAGATTTTATATTTTATTTGTATATTTTAATTTTAAATCTATTGTAGGTCATTTTATGTTATATATTTTATTTGTGATTTTGAAACTAAAATTAAGAATTAAAAGTTGAAATTAAAATTTAATGGTTAACAACTAAAACTAAAATTTAGTTATATTAACAACAATATAAAATTTAAAATCTAATTAAAAATAAAGACATAAATTAAAATTGAGAATTAAAATTTAAAATTAAAATTTCTCCATTTAAAAAAGTTGTAAATTTTAATATATTTTTAAAATTAATCTTGCCACGATTAGTTTAATTAAATTTGAATCTCACAAGAAAAATAATATTGGTTTTCGGTCTAATGGTATGACTTTAGTATTTAAACTTCTAGACCTGAGTTCAATTCCAGCCTTGCTCAAATTTTCTATATTTTTAAAATTAACATTGCTATTGATTAGTTTAAATACATTGGAATTGCATAATAAAATAGGTTCTGACCTTTGGTCTAGTGGATTAGTTCTAACTTTCTTTTCCTCTATAGATTTTCAATACTCATAATAGGAGATTAGTGTGTTGTTAAAGAGCTGGGTTGAGAAAGAGAAGGAAAAGATAAGCAAAAGAGAAGAGAAGAAGGTTCTAGAGTTTCAATAAAAACTAGTTTATTTCTCATCATATAAGCAAAAGTTCTTTGAAATATTTAAAAGAAGTACCATGAAAGTTTCTAAAAGAATGTGTTTTACTCGCCTTTTGAAGCAAAACTCTATAACCTTCTTCTCTTTTCGTTTCCTTCTCTTTCTCAACCCAATCCTTGAACAATACACTAGTCTTCTATTACGAGTATAAAAATCTATCATTTTTAAAACCACTTAACCCCTATAACTTCATTTTCCTCACTCTTTCTTTGTAAAAGATTAGTTTTAGCATTCAATTTTAAAGTGGGATAAAATACTTCCTTATCTTATCTTACTATTGTTTTAAAAGTAATATTATTTTAAATCAATTTATCTTTAATTTTTTAATTATTTGATTGATTTTCATCTAATTACTATCCTTTTTCTTTTATTTTATATGAGAAAATTGATATATTATTTTATCTTTATTTTTCTTTTATTATCTTGAATATGATATATGACTAAATAAAATATAGCACTATGTTATCTAAATTTCACATTATAGATGTATTCAAATGAAATATGATAAATATTTATGTCATTATTAAGGATCACTAATTAAAATATAAAAAATATTTTATCTAACTATAATAATCATCTCCTAATAATAACTTCCAATCTTTTAATTTGAATATAAATTTTATCGTATTTTCTTTTTAATACCCAAACTCATTTATTCTTTTATTTTAAATTCTAATGAATCTTTATTTTAATAATTTATTTATTTAAACTAGATAATACTTTAATATTATTATTTACTAAGTAGCTAAATTATTTTCTATTTAGATAATTGTTATTTATTAATTTATTTTATAAAATAATTTTATTTTAAAAATTTGAGACGTTACTGGCCTTATATAATTATCTGTAGCGTTATCTTATTCTTAAGATATACTATCACTCTTATGGTGAGTTACTTATACACCATTTTGTAGTAAATTTTTTGAATAAGTCATAAGTTATAAGTTATTATTTAATAAGCTTATAAGTTGAATTTTTTAGTAGATCAACCTTGCTTAATATTAAGAAGGTAAAAATATTATAATTTAATATAATAAAAATTAAATAATAACTTTAGGAAGAAAAATCTTAACCACACTTTATCTAATATATTTTATTCAACATATTTTCTATGATTTATTGAAATTTATCAAAAAACACAAATTTATATAGATTTTATCCATAATTAAATGTTTATTTTTTTTTAATTTTATAATTTTCAATCATTTTAACTAATGATGAAATGTGTTAAAAAAATGTATCTCTGTAGGAATGTCAAAATTTTAATACTTTCAAATAAAATATATTTTAAAATGTGTTAAATTTTTAGTATATACAGCAACTAGTTTTTAGGATATTAAAATTTCAAAACATTTGATGAAGTACTTTCTGAAAGTGTTAAAAGTTTAAAACATTTTGAAAATTATTTTTGAAACTAAATTTTAGGGGAAAAAATGAATACCAATGGCCTTTAAATTGTTTTGTATTTATTATGTATATATGGATGTTCTCGTTTTCTTGATTTCTTTAGAAGAAACTCGAATAAAAAATAAAATAAACTTTAAAAGAAGTCATAGAAATATAAATCTCGTAATAAAGATAACAAAATTTTCAAGTGAACAAAATCAAATCATGGTTTTTAATGAAGTTTTTCCTCTGCTTGAGAAGTAAAATTTTCACAAAGAATAGTAGTGCAACCAATAAGTGCCAGGTTCTCTATCATTATGAAGCCACCGTCATGCGTTATCCCAATACAAATGCTTCCTCTAAAAGCAATTGGTGCCCCAATTATTTTCTTGAAGATTAGCTTCTGAAATTTAAAATTTTAACACTCTCAACAAACTTTTTTTTTTTTTTGAAACGTCGTAAAATTTTAACACTGAAAAGTTAGTAGTTCTGAGAAAAAATATTTTGAAAAAAGAAATATATAAAATAAACATATTAATAAAATTGAAAAGTGTAAATAACAATCACCAAAATTAATGAACCTGATATGGACTGACCAACAATGACTCACACTATTAATTTGTAGTTTCAACTTACCATTTATTAATTGGGAAATTATTTCTAGCACCCCATCATTTGTAATTCGTACTCTTTAATATTTACAATATTTTCAAAAACCTCAAAACACTTTTATCCTTTTTTATCCTAAGTTTTTTGATAAAATATCATTTAGTTTCATGTTCGCTCACGCATTTCTACCTATTTCTTTGAAAGAACATCTTCACCCTTTTCAAACATATATAGTAGAGGAAGTTCCTAAAAATAAAAGTGTAAAAATATATATGTTCAAAGAGGATGAGAGTACAAAATAAAGAAACCAATATAATTTTTTAAAAAGGTTAGTAGAGATGCACGTGAAGCTGAGAAATGTTTTGTAAAAAAACTTGTGATGAAAGAGGGTAAGGATGTTTTAAAGTTTTACAGAATTATAAATATTGAAGAGTGTGAATACAAAATAAAGAGTGTTAAAAGAAACTGTATATTAATTGATATTGATCATAGTTTTTTTTTCGATTGAGCTTTACGGTAATGCTTCGGGCTATACAAATTAACAATCTTAGAAATTTTTCCACACACCTCATAATTTCTTCCTGCACCTATATATTACACATCCCGAAAGTCCGATCTAGAGTTAATTACACCTACAAAATAGGATACAGGAGAAATTACAGACAATCTCATGTGTGTTTTATCCCATGTTGAATGAGTAACAATAGTACCGATGAGCATGCAAGTAGAGAAATAATTAAGGTTGAAAATTGATTTTATTTTAAGTAGGTCTATTACGGGCCCGCTCCGGACTAAAAACACCTAACGGAGTACAAACTTAAAAAATTATAATACGATGAATGTGTAAAACTTTTTTCCACCGAAAACTATATGTAGTGCTTAATTTTTAGCAAGAACTTTTTGTTGTTTCTATTTTTATTTTTTTTTATTCCAAGAAGAAAAGGCTCAATAAAGCCCCACTCACAAACTAATGATTCAAATCTAGTAAATACAATGAGTATGGATTAGCTTTTGTTTTGTTAAATAGGTGAAAAGTTAAAATTTAAGATTAAAGGAAAAATGTATTTACAATTTACAATTCACAAACCAATAGAAAAACTAAGCCATTAAGAGAGGAGAGAGAAAAAGAGTGATAAATAATAAATACTGAAAGAGAGAATTAGTAGATATGTATGATTTTATCTTAATTATTAATTTTTATTTCAATAATCGAAATTTGTTCCTTTCACTCTCATAGATAAAATTGTACACATTTATTCATTTTATCTCTTTTTTCTCTTTTAGCATTTATTATTTGTTACTCTTTTTTTTTTATTCTCTTGTCTCTTAATAACTGAGATTTTCGGATATTCTTCTCTCTCATATAAATTTGTCTTTCTCACTAGATATGTTATATATATATATATGTGTGTGTGAGAGAGAGATCTAGGAGTGTTGATCTAGTGGCAAAGTGCACATTTGGAGAGAAGGCTATTGGAAGAGATTGTGTATTTGAATCTCTTTCATTAACAAAAATTAACCCATTAACAATTAACATTTAACTTATAAAAAAAATACACTTATTCTAATATATATTTTATTATGAGGTAAAACTCACGTAAGCCTTAATTATATAAGCCTTATCTTCTAGTTAATGAATACCATTTATTATTTAGTAGCTAGAACTTATAAATTTCGCCAATGATTTATTATTTTGTTCTTTTCTACTTTATTAATATAAGATTTGGTATGAAGCAAGTGATGGATGCGAATTGAGTGCCAACTTGTTAGAATCTCAATTGGTAAATATATTGTGATGTTTTGGATATTGTTTAAAATAAAAACAGCAATAATATTAAAAAATATGTTTCTTAGATTCCTCTAGATTATAAAAATGATAAACGTATCTATGCATGTATATGCAAAAAATTATACTTCAACTTAGTAGCATTTAAAGATAACAAATACAGTTATACAGATATGTCATTATATATAGTAGCATTCTAGTAATTATAGACGAAAATTAATTGGCATAAAATGACTATATTTTAACTAACAATAACTTACATAACAATAATACTTTGGCAGAATCCTTCTTTTCCTATGGAGTAAGTATATCATGGTTTCCAAACTTCTTGCATAGTTGCAGATATGTCATTATTATTAGCCATTACCTATAATTAAAGCACTTTATAGCATGAGTTATAACTTGTACGCTTATAAAGTGATTAAAAGCGAGAAGTGGAAAGGAATACGAAATTATATATATAGCAGATTTGATCATTCCTAATATAAGAAAAGTAGTTTCTTTATTACATTATTAGATTAATAAACTACATTTTGATTCTGAAATGTAAAGGGACTATTTTAAATTTTTGAATGAAATTATAGACAAATTAGTCATGTTGTTATGCAAATTATTTCTGAAAATAAACTTAATTTTAAAATGTTTCAGAGTTAATGTGCATAATGGGCATTATAGATTATTGCTAAAAAGGTGTACTTGTGAATCGAGTGCAACTTTAGTGGAGTGGAGAAAAAGTTTTAATGTCTTCTGCGGGATCTTTGGAAATGTGTTTTTTTCTTCTTCCATGAAATGTTCACTTTTGTTCTTGTTTTAAGAATTTTTGTACGTTTTCTAATTTTACAATTAATGCATCACTTTAGATCTAAATTATTTACAAGGTGCTTTATACCTAAAAAAAGTTATTTACATTTTGAGAAAAACACCTATGCCCTAGGTCTGTAAAATGTTTTATATTGATATACAATCATAATTCTTTTTATAGGGTTAATTCGTAGACTTTACCATATAAATGAAGAGTTGTGATTAAATGTTACAACTCTTTTACACTGTTAATATATAAATATTAAAAAATGTATAGAATTTTTTTGACAAGCAAAATAAGCAAGTCATGGAACCTAGAGATCTGCCACGGATGTGGAAAAATAGAATACCCTCTAAGGTAATTGCTTTCTCATGGAGACTACTGTTAGACAGGCTACCAACCACGGCTAATCTATTGAAGAGAGGCATTGATATCCCAGGTTAGGCAGCTCTATATGTCTTGTGTCGCGAGGCTACTGAAGACAGCAACCATCTGTTTTTAAGGTGCGTTAAGGCCCAACATGTCTGGAATGAGGTCATCAGCTGGCTGGGATTTCAAGGACCGATACCGGGGGAGGTGCCTCAGCTTTTTCTTTCATCGTCAGCTTAGGTGGTTGGGAAACGAAGGAAGGATTGTAGGTACGTTTTCTGGTTTGCTGGAGTTTGGAGTATCTGGATTACTAGAAACCAAATTATTTTTTATAATATACCGGTGGAATCAGTCGACATTGGCATGACTATAAAGGTAATATCGTGGAAATGGCTAGCATATTCCTTTGGTTTTAATAGGGGGTGCAGGTTCTCGGATTGGTATGCCAATCCCAGACTATGCATGCTAAATATGAGATAGGAGGATAGTCATGATATGATCTAATACGGGTCCGAGGAGAAAATAATCCTCTTTGTATTTTAGAAACAATTTGTTTCTTCTAATGAATATACGATTAACTTTTAAAAAAAAAAGCAAGTCATGGAATATAGTAATAATAATAATAATAATTTATTATATATGCATGTAGATATAATATCAATTCTTCTTTTTTGTTTTTTCAAAATGATTCAAATTAGTCACAATAAAGTGAGACTTCTCGGATCCAAAACAAAATTCTTCTTATTATATGAGTATTGGGACAAAAAACATATGACCAACAAACTTCTCTTCATTTACATTCATAAAATAAATAGTAACATCTAAACAAAAAAAAAAAAAGTTTTTGTTCACATGATTTACACTTCATGCTTACATCCACGATAAGTCTTTAGGAACTATTGGAAAACCTACAAATTCTTCTCATCTTCTTGTTCATATGATTCGCACTTCATGCCTACATCTAATTCAAGTTTTTGAGATTATTAGAAAACCTGCAAACCCTTCATCCACATCATAACCTCCTTTCTCACTTAAGGTGGGTGACCTCCCATTCAGGCTAGGTGATTTTTCTTAATCTTAAATAAAGAAACAAATTTTCATTTTACAATTAATAATATCTTTAAAATCTAAACAGATTTTAAAGATAAAACAATATTCTTTTCTAAACAACACCTAAAGATTTGAAATTAAAATAATTTGAATTGTTCTCTCAACAATTCCTCCTTCAATTAATTTTTTTTAATTTCATTTTCAATCACCATGGATTGTTTGTCATAGTATGCTCCACCGCAAATTTGGTATATGTTTTCTCATATACCTTCATTATATATAGAATATACCGCTTGACTTTAATTTACCTTCATCATGAGACTCTTTCAGTCATCTTCTTTTCTCTAATCATGAAACCACAAAATCAACATGCTCTGATATCACTTGTTGGGACACAAAAATAATAACTAATAGACTTCTCTTTATCCATATTGATAAGAAAAATATACTATAAAATAAACAAAAATATGTAAGCAAAAAGAAACATATATAAGAACGTTATTTTGTTCACATCTCATGCCTACATCCACGACAAGTCTCTAGCAACTACTGAAAAACATGCAAACTTTTTCTATATTTTTATTCACGTGGTTTGTATTTTATGTCTACATTCAGATCAAGTTTTTAGGATTATTTAAAAACTTGCAAACTCTCACTTGACATGATGACTCCGACCCTCTCTGACTTAGGATGTGACCCCATTCAGGATGGGTATTTTTCTTATCTTAGAAATCTTATTTATAGATCTAACATAATAATTTTAAATGAAGAAATAAATCTCTATTTTATAAATAATATCTTTAAAATCTAAACAAATTTTAAAGATAAAACGATATCTTTTTATAAAATAAATTTTTTTCTTAACGATATCTACAGATTTAAAATTAAAATAATTTAAATTATTTTTTCAAAGGAAAACCATCGCTACTCACTATTGTACATGTTTTACTCTTTCATTTATATTATAATCCTATATTAGTGAGATTATTCTTTAAATGCCAAACAAACGTGGAACCAAATAATATAAACTCCCATTCATGTGTGGCCCGTTTGCTTTCATATATATATATATATATATATATATATATATATATATATATATATATATATATATATATATATATATAATTTAATATATTTACACTAACAATGTAAAAAAGCTTCATATTTTCTTTTAATTATAATTTTTCATATATGATAAATTTGTTTTGTTGATTTTATCAATCAATATATAAGTTTATAACTCACATTACATAAGATACTTGACATGCATCTTTACTAATGCAACATGTTGGAATCTCAAGAGATTCAATGTTGATGAGATCTTTACTAATGAACCTAGAGCACACATTGCGTAAAATACTTAACATTATCTTTAATCAAAAACCTTAAAATAATACACATGTGTGTCTTTTCACTTGTATTGTTGATATTAATTGCCTTATAGATTGAGTGATAGATCATCCGGTAAGTGAATCTAATAGAAGCGTCTTATAGTCATGTTTGGTGACAATTAAGTGTTTGTAGACACCAAATGGTAGTGTTCTTGTAGTAGCTTTTATTAGTGTCAATATCTTGTCTATAAATCGTATGAGTTAGTTAAGTCATATGAATCTAAGTCTATTTGTAGTCTATATATAGTCATGTAATTATGGGTTTTTTTTTATAATCAATATAATTTTTCTCTCATTTTGAACTTTTATTTTCTTGATATGAATTTTTGAGAATTTTTAGATTTGCCTTGGTGAATTTTTTATGGAACTTTAATGCATATT
Organism: Psophocarpus tetragonolobus; assembly: GCA_037954015.1. Lineage (NCBI taxonomy): Eukaryota > Viridiplantae > Streptophyta > Magnoliopsida > Fabales > Fabaceae > Psophocarpus > Psophocarpus tetragonolobus. The sequence goes on along the minus strand of CM075690.1, from coordinate 37,884,235 downwards.
GTGTGCTCAACTTATTATTTTCTAGATAAGGGTGTGACTTCATGTTCACTCCAACAATGCCCTATATACCATTATCGTCAAAACCATTGCTTCTTATTTTACAATATTAATCTTATAAGTGGCTAAGTCTATTTTCATTACTAAGAGCACCGCTTTAACCTACTCCTACAATGGATTTTAAAGGTTACACCAAATTTCAAACCTGAAGATCACATATCATTTAAGATACTAGAAAAGAAGAATCTCTTTGTGAGAACAGATACATGTGCAGTTGAACTTTCTTTTTACTGCACGACATGCACACCTCTTACTCTTCACCAATGCTTCCTTTAACAAAAAAGCATGTTTTCACAAAAAACCTTTTTATGAAATTTCTCTCCCAGATTCATATCCCATTGGATACATAAAGGGTGGAAAAAAGATGGCATTGACCATCTAACAAAAGGCTTCTATAGTGGCCCCAATTTTCTATAACTTATTCATATTCATTTATATTTTTAAAATAATAAAGATTACGCAATAAAGAATATATTACACATTAAAGAGTACGTACTATTTTTTTCTCTACAAATTATAGTTTATTTATTTTGAATAGAATTTAAATCTAAAACTTGTTAGTGAAGTATCTACCATCTAGCACCAAACTGTTTCGATCCAAAGACCCTTTTGAAACGTAAACTTTTTCTTCTTTTTTGTTTTAATTAATCTCCTTTTCAGTAAGATCACGTGCAAGGCTGGGGGAGATGCCATTTGGTAATTAGAGTTAAAGTGAAAATCTTATACTGCAACTTAAATATCTTTCTTCCCTATCAAAAATATTGAAAAGTGAACCCCATATTAAAGTGCATGGTACGTGATTACACAAGTTGAGAGAAACGTACCACGCATTAACACACTATCCTTTTTATTACAGCTAGATAGATATATATCTCTTGGTTATCTACATTTATATATGGTGTCCAGTGCATTGACAAGACAAAAACAGCTTGATTCGATTGGATTTGCAACTTATCAAAAGCGATGATGTATTGATTCTAATATATCTATCTATTTTTTCACAATGATTTTACAAGAAAATACATTTAAATCTAGTCATAATTTGAAGATTAAATCTCCATATCGAGTAATAATATAAACCCTAAACAAATACAAAATCAAAGAACGAAAATTTTTAGATGGTTCTAGGTAACTGTTGTCTGTGGCAATATGACATTAATTATCATCGTAGATAGAAATACTCTACAAAATTAATTTAAAAGACTCATTTAAATTAATAGTAAACTATAATATATTGCTATTATGGATGAGAAAAACTAGATTAAAAAAAACCCGAACTGAACTATTTTAACAATTTCGTTCTGAAACCAAAAATGTAATTTAGTTAGAAAACTAGTTCGAACCCCAACCATTTTTTGCAAAATCAGTTCTAAATTAGTTTGTAACTAGTTCAAACAGTTCTGAATTGAAGTGGTTTTAAACTGATTTTTTTATGTATGTATTTTTCACAGAACTGTGAACTTGGAAACAATGGTGTAGGCAAGGATATAGAAACGTTTTTCTTATTAATTCATTATCCACTTGTGAAAATTTGTCACGCAGTGTGATGCATGCATTACAAAAATTATGCATGAATTGACAAAGAAGTGTGCAATACATGAGGAAAGGTGGCCTTTTCTTTCTACTCAGATATTAAAATAGAACAAAAAATTTATAGGAATTAAAAAATTAATATTTCAATGAACCAATTATTTCCTGAATTTTTTATTTCAAATGTAAGTTGATGCAATTGTCACATGCGATTCTTACATCTCATTCTTTAATTTGGTTATATAACCGAAAAAATAAACATAATAAATAAATCAATAAATATGATAAATTATTATTAAAGAATAGGTAGTGAAAACAAAGTGAAAATGAAATGCAAAAGAATTTTTTCTTCATATAGCTGCATTATATGCAAAAGAAATTGAATTCACTATTAGTATTTTTCTTATGAAAATTGAATAAAAAGCCAAACTTGTATGAATTTTTTTTTTTAATAACAAAAATATATTCTATTATAGAATATAAGAATCAGTTGTACAACGTATCAACTTGCATGAACATAGCCACTGTCCATCCATTCCTTAAAATAAAATTCTGTGAAGAACAACGTCAATGGCAAAATTCTTCATTCTCTGTCTCTGACAGAGTAGCAGCAAAGTACTGTGAGAGTGTGAGACCAGAGGCAATCACGAAGGGTAGAATAGAGTATCTCTCACATTCCAGCATTTAAAAATAGACCCGTATTTGATTACATATTCGTACAAGTAATTATAAATACCGGTAATTTTTAATGTATAAAAATAATATATATATATATATATATATATAAACATAATCACATAACATTAAACATAAATAATATCAAAATTGACAAATAATATTTAATAAAAAAATTACAAAATTTAAATTATAACTATTTAATAAAAAGTAATTAAACTTTGACATTAAATCAATAAATAAGAGATAGTTGTTTATCATTTAAATATTAAATAAAATAAAAAAGTATTATTACTTCTATTAATTTATATCTTTTTTTAATATTTTTGTGTAAAAACTAAAAATATAATAATATTTTTTATCATAATAAAATAGCCATATGATTTTTTATTTAATTTTTTTTCACATGTGTGTGTAAATTAATTAAAGATTCAGTAAAAAAAATAAAGATATAATTGACAGAAAAGTAATTTATTTTATCTTAAATGTTTAAAACGATAAACACATAGAAATAAATTAAATCTTTTTTAGTAGTTAGAAGGATTAATTCAATTAAAATAGTCTAGGAACTAATAGGATGTTTAACTTAAAATATGTTCAATTTGCACGAATAAAAAAATAATCGAAATGAAAGGGGTGAAATGGGAAAAAAAAAGACAATATTGTTCTCTCAGTCTCTGGTAGGAAGTGAAATGAAAGGAGGAAAGACAATTATTTATGTACAAAAAATTTCTGTACCTGTAAATAATTATGTTTGAGTAAAAAAATAACGTTAAAGTTGTCTTTTTCAAATATTTAAGGCAAATGATTTCAATAAACTTTTTACTTCCTGATAAATTGCATGCAAATAATGCGATCTTTATGTATCCTCTTGTGAGTTGAGGGACCATTTTGTGCCCATATACGTTGGAGTTTTATTAACATGGCTTTCACGTAATGGAAACTTTTTTCTACAAATTTAACCTATTGATATCTCTAAAAAAATTAATCCTATTGTGTTTCTATCCTTACATTATACTATTTTTGTTTTTATATATATAAAAGAATAAAGTCCAAGGAAATAATCACATATAAACTAATTAACAAAATAGCAAAAACTCATAAGGTTTAAAACAAAATTTGAGAGAGATTTTGTATTTTTAAATAAACAAAATATGTACATAACATATTTTTCCTTATATAATGGTTTTGTTTTTGTTACATGTGTACGTAGTCTTTTTTACTTAAAAAAATGTTCGTGAATCTAAAATTTGAACTTTAACAATTAATTTTGCTTGATTAAACTAAAAAAAAAAAACCTAAACTAGACAAAGGCTGATCATGTAAGACAAAATCCTCATGAAGCTCACAAGCAAGAATAGTAAGAAAATACATTGGTGGACGAATTTTCTTCTTGAAAGACATGAAGAAAATTAAATAGATTGAGGACTGGTTGTATTTAATGATATTATTTATATATCAAGGAATAAATTTTTCATCTAATAAATATGATTATATGATAAATAATTAATAAATTCATTTACTTTTATTATTAACAATAAATAGATATCTCTTATAAAGACACTACTGTAAATTAAGCACAAAAAATTAAAATTAATTATTTAAAAGTGATAATATATTTCTAAAGGAAAAAGATCCGCTTACTTTACGAATAAGTATAAAAGATTTACTCTTATTTTTATCTTTTATTTTTTTAAAATATAATTGTTAAGATTTTACTCATTATAATTATTATGTTTTAGAAAAATAAATTGATAGAAAGAGAAGTAAGTCTTTTATACATAAGCCAAAATTTTTGTAAGTGGCAAAAGCTCATGTACATAGTAGATCTTCTTGGACACACATGCAAGGAGTTGCTTTTGATTTTAAAACCAGAAGCCTGAAACTCGCACAAATTCTATAAATTGCTTGACTTTGTACTGGCACGAGTAATATATGACTGGGTACCTTAAACAAAATGTCGGATTCAAGTTTTATGGATAAACAAAATTATTAAGAGAGAAAATTCTACTAAAAATGGTTAATTACGTTTTTCAACAAATATTATTCATCTATAAATGCTTCATACCCTTGTCATAGATATCAAAACAAAATAAAAAATAACAAGTTCTTTTATGACTATTGATCATATAAGGAAGCAAATACTACCTAGATTCAATGATCTCAAGTAGGTCACTCTATGCATGTGTATATATAAAAGTTTAACATTTATATATACTCTCAGTTTAAAAAAGTTTTATATGATAATTAATCACAATCATTTATTTATATTATTTTTAAAATATTAATGGATAAAATTAATAAATATAACATACATAAATAATTTTAATTAATTCTCAACAACAACAAGGAAAAGCAAATAATATGCCCCATATGAGTCATTCACTATTATGAAAAAAACTTTATTACAAAAAAAATTAATAAAGATTTTTATTTTCAAAAATATATTAATCTCTAATTAGATAAGAGATATCCTGATTACAAAAATTAAACAACTACGAAGTATAAAAAATTAATATGCATGTTAAAGAGAGATTTTTTTTTTATCTTTTTACTATTTAAAATAAATAATTAATAAAGATTTGAGTTTAAAATTTCATGTATATTATGTCTATCTCTACCACTAGTTCAATCCTAATATTTTATAAATTTAATTAGTATACCCTAATAATGTAAAATTGTTCACTCACAACTATTATCTACGTGACTTTTAAAATATTAATTAAATTCTTTAAATAATTTTTAAAAATATTTATTAAATACATAAAATAAATGTAACACCACTCAGCATGTGTATTAACTAGTAAGATGTTATTTCAACTTAATTAAAGAATTTTTTTTAATTCAAATTTTAAATATATAACTGCATTAAATATTTAAAAAGAGAGTTTTTATCATATCCTAAAATACTCTTAATAAAAAAAATTTGTATCTCTAATGATGTTTACTCTCATTATTGTTATCATTTCAAAGTTACAACATTGTAAATTGTGTATGGATATAAGATAATTTAATTATTTATTTTATTTTTCAAAAACTTTCATATATAATTATTTTAATCAAACACATTTTTGAAAAAATCACAAACTAGCAGTATTTACTATTTAATACATTAAAGTAATGTATATTTTACTAACAAATCATTCATTCAAATGAAATTGGACTAATTAAGTCTCTTAAACTAATTACTATATATGGTAACAAATGCTATGTTAAAAAGATAGTGTATATTTTATTACACAAATGCCCCTTAATTTCTACAGATTAATTTACGTACCCTGTCGTGTTTGTTACATTTTTAGTTTCACGTACTACTCTATGGATCAATCATAATTAAAAATAAGATTTTTTATTCATTACAGTAAAAAAAAAAAATAGTGGAATAGGAATAATTTCTATACGAGTACACAAAATATTAAATATCCATTTAGGTAACTCAAATTCGTTGTTGCTATATAAAAACTCAGAATTGTGTGCATGCACTATTCTGCATCGGAGTACAGAGAGACGAAAAGAAAAGAAAAGAAAAGATATCATTCTTTAAAGTACTGTGAAATACTAAAATCACTATATTTATCTTTTGGTTTGCTTTATTTATAACCCTTTCATTTTCATGAAATCGACATCCATTTGAACTTTGAAAAATCAATAATATCCACAACCAATATATCAAGCAGGCTTTTGTTTCACAGATATTCTTTTTCATCTCTCAAAATGTTATTTATGAAAATATAGCGTAAGAATCATATTTCTGTGTATCTTAGCAAAACTATGTTTGATTCATGAAATCCAACTTTCCACGGATTAAATCATGGAAATGTAATATTTTTATATTTGTTACTAATTTTAAAATTTTATAGTTTTACACATTTTTTATTTTTAAAAATATTTTGACTTTTCATTTTTCTATCTTATGTTCTTAGGGTAAAGAAGTAAAAATGTTATATTCATATGAAATACTTCTAAATACACATATAATTTTTTTTATTTAATTTATTTTAAAAAATTTAAAAATATTTTAAAGAATATCAAAATATAATGAAATACAATTTTAAATTTATCAAAATTAGTTTTATTATTTTCTAAAATGAAATTGCTAAAAATATAATACTAAAATTTGAAACAAACTTTCTTAATGTGATGAGAATAACTTTTATGTAAACATTTTTTTTTTTTTGAAAATAAAACATACTCACAAATATTTTTGTAAAATGTAAAACAACCAAATAATATTCCACGATCTTCATATTTTTTTAAAACGTGTAGGAAGATTCTGCGAAACAAATGCATAAGATAGATTTGAGACAAGTAGCTTTTTGCTATGGTGAAATATATACATCGTCCTACTCATCAAACAATATTCTTGTAGAACAGAAATTCAATACTTGGTTTCTTTCGATTGACTGTTATATTTATTATTATTAATTTTAGGCACAGCCAAACAAACAGGACTCATATATTCAAAGAAAACCTGAAGCAGGAAAGCTCGTTGGGTATGACCCTCAAAAGCACTTATAAGAGATACAGATAACTGTGGATGAACGCAGTAAAGTTATGATACTATGCGGCCAACCACACGAGAATTCTTAGGAAATGACACGCACTTATCGCACTACTTAATTTCTTTTTATTCAAATCTAACATAACAAGACATGTCAACCAGAAAATATCCCTTCCAACTCAGACACATGTAGACACTTATTCTCATCCTTATTTGTGTCTTCTTTGGAGTCTTGTGTTTACCCACCTAAGTAGTATCGACACTCCCTCATATACTAGCATGACACAGACACGTTAACATAGTTAATATTTAAAATATAAGATACTGAACCCAACTTATATACATATAAATAATGAAGAAATAATATCCATTTATATGAAAGGTACATTATAAAAAAGAAATTGTTCTTTACTAGCAGAAAATTGTTGTCTTCAATATCATAGCTTTTGTCTAGTTAAACTGCTAACACGGATACTAAAGGTCTATATACTACAACAAGCTCACAAAGCCGAGTTTCATGCACAAGAAACGTAAGCCTATGCTTTTAAAAAATAATGATACATGAACGAGCCAAATTTACAAACAAATGAACAATGTATAACTACGTAACTCATTAATAATTTTATTTTCTTTATCTATCTCCTCTTGTCATTTATCATACATTTTATTAATCATGTTATCTCTTCTCTCTTGTTATCTTTCTCTTCTCTATATAGTAGATATACAATTTTAATTTGGAATGTTGAAGAATATTAATCTAATTTTAAAAAGTTAATTAATATATAAATATAATGAAAACATAGTTGAAAATATGAAATTTGGACTTTTGAAATTAATACTTCTAGAAAAATGGATCGACACTCATAACATAATGCACTATATCATTAATTTGATATACACACACCCTAGGGTTAATTGTATTAATTACTCTCAACTTTTACAAAAATCTATAATTTATAACGTTCAATTTTTTTATTAAAACATTTTGATCATAAATTTTATAAGAGTTTAATTAATACATATTAGCAAATTTTATTTATGTGACTTTTAAATTATACAAATTTAACCTGAACGAAAGGTTGTGATTGAATTGTAAAAATCTTTACACTTACTGTGTATACCAATTACATTTATTTTATAATTATACTCAATTGTTAATATATATATATATATATATATATATAATCTCACTAACACATTTGATTTTTTTTGTATTTTTCTAACATTTGATAAAAATTTAGTTAAAAACCTTTAACAACATTTAAGAAATGTTGTTAAGTTATGAATAATATTTATATCGCTTTGTAACATTCTATTAAATGTTATATATAGTTTATATAGCTAAAACTTATTAGTAATATAAATCATACACAATATTTGATAAAATATTGTAATTAAAAAAACATATATATTAATAACGTAGTGCTAAAAACTTTCAGAAACATTTTTATTAAGTATTAGACAAAAAAAAATGTTACTAAAAATCACATGGAGGTATATACTATCAATTTAATTCTCATATTAGATAATTTAATGTCAAATAGTAATATAAAAAATAAAAAGTTAAGCTCACCTTATTTGACAGTAGTATTATATTACATAAATGAAGAAAATATGAGTAAGTAATATCAAATTCAATAAACATGAAATTATTTCAACAATAGTATTCAATTCATTAATTAATAAAATGGACATGTACATAAGTTTGTGTAAATAAAATAAGAAAAATAGAAAAGTTTACGTTCCAGCAAAATGAGAGGAAAAGAATTATATGTGAGACCAAAAAATATCCTTTCCTTTTCAGCTTAATTTAAGTTAATTATTTGAATAATAATATCCTTTTCTACCCTAAAATGACATGCTCGACAAAGTCTACATATTCGAGTTTGTTTGCTTGACTTGACTATTATGGCTGGACTGAAAATGTAATAACAATAGTAACTAGTTTTAAATGGCTCACTGATATTAATTATTAATTAATATTACGTTTCGTTTAGCAGTACGTTCTAGACCTTTCACTTTATATACTTTGAAAGAAAAAAATTAAATATGCATCAAGCAAACTAAAATATATTGATCTGAGCTGGTTGAAGTGTGAAACTATTCTAAATTAGTACTGCTTTATGATTTATTTTTTATTGTGAATAGTATTGCTTTATGTATTTCTGTCCAAAAATGGTTCACTTTTATTTTTACTAATATTAAATTTAAAATAAAGATATGATCATTTGAGGATTTGCATAAGAATTAAACAATTCAAAAGAATATAAAAGGAAATTTTATTATAAGTATAAAATTTAGTGCTTTACAAATTCGCAGTAATATACATTTCTTTTCACTTTTCAATTACAACGTAGAAATCTATCCAAGTTGAAAAAGAAAAACTTCATTTATTAATAGATAAAAAAATATTCAAGTGTTTCTTTTTATCCGTAAATATTAAAGCGTTTGAAATATTTTCATTAATATATATATATATATATATAATATTTAATAAAAATTAAACAGTTAGGCTATACTCTATATATTAATAATTAAGAATATATATATATATATATATATAATATCAATATTCTTGCTTTAGTAAATGTAATTACTGTATTCTATACTAAAGAAATCATAATTTTTTAGCATAAGATATATTATATTTTTAATATAAATGCAATATCTATAGCAATAATTTAATTTTTGTTAGAAAAAAAATAAGTATACTAGAGAAATGTTTATATAATCACGTAAAATGTATCTGCATTGAAGTTGTATTCTGAATATGTAGTTGTGTTAAATAATCAGATAAAGAAATTTGTTGTCTATAATAATATTACCATAATTTCTTTCAATAAAAAATATATAGACAAAGAAATGTATATGTGGTCTTACTTTTTTTTATAAAAAATAAAGTTAAACTCAAAGGCAGCACAAATCCTATGAGACTTTGATAAAAATGAAAGTTTTTTTTTTTTTTGCCAGACACAATGCCTAAGTCTAAACAAGATTCTTTTGTGTTCAACCTTTCCAGTTTGTTCACAACATAAAGTCTTTAATTAACAAAAGCAGAAGATATAAGATAAGAACACGCACATCTCATCACCCATAATAATATATTTCTATTCCTTATCTATTCACCAAACAGCTTTTGGTGCCTGTCATTAGCCATGTTACATAAGCATTATCTTTGAACAGTTTGAAACCAATATTGTAACTGTAGCACATTTTGTTTGTCTTTTTCCCAAAAGTACTCTAATATCTTTATTCTACTGGAGCTTAATGAGTCCTTTTCTTTTTTCTACCTTTCCTACTTAATAAATTAGCACCATTATGATGTCAATCTACAAATGCACCAACCTTGTTTGTGCATTCTCTAATTAACAAGTAATTAAATTAAAATATTATATTCCTTAAGGTAGAAGTTCATTTCATCATACCATATATTGTCCCAAATAATAAAAAGGGTTTGGTAGAAGAGTGTAGAAAATAAAGATACAAAAAGCAAGTATTTAGAGGAACTACAAAGAAAAGTAACTGAATTCATATTAACATAAAAGACTCAAATGCTAGTATAGCATGATTAGTAAATAATTTTATTTTTAAATTTTACGTGATCAGAATTTGATTTATGATCTTTACGTATAAGTTAGAATCTATGAATATTCGTATCTTGAATTATTAACTTTATGTTTAATTTGGATCTACACTACAGTAAAAAACATATATATATTCATAAATGAGTAATCAGAGTCATAAATAAATGATTCATAATCATTTTGTTAATTAAATAAGTCGACGTGATTCTATCCTAAAAATATTTCCCTTCTAAACACTTAACGTGTCTCTCTCATTACCCTCGTGAAATTCTCTGCAAGATTGTCACCACCGCTCACGATGGTGGCAATGACGGTACCAATAGTGACGATGACAATATCGATGATTGGGGGTGGCAGCTCAATCATCGTTGTCACCCCCATGGTCCCATTGTCATCACTACCGTCGTCGTCACCATCATTGATACCAACACTGTTGCCCTTTGTTGTTGTCATTGCCACTACTATCGATACCAACGGCGATGACGGTGGTAGAGTGGAGGTGGTGGATGACTTTACAGAATATTTTGTAAGAATGACAAGAGAGGGCAGAGTGTTAAGTGTTGTGGGAGAGATCTTTGTGAGAGAACCACATTAACTTATTTAATTACAACTCAATTTGAATCTCTTATTTAATTAACAATTTAATCTAAATCACTTATTTAAATTATATATATAGTTATTACTATGTTTTTTTGTTTCTCATAAGTTCTTTTTCATGGTAAAGTGAAAAAAAAATACTTATGTAAAAAAGTAAAGATTGTACTATTTATTGAAAGTAATAAAATATTTAATCTTATTAATTTTAATAAATAATATAATCAACACCCTTAAATTTAATTTATAGTTATTATTAAATCTGATTTTATTACTTTTAATTGAAGGTTCATTATTACTTTTAATAAATAATAAATCAAAACTATTAAATTTAATTATATATTTATTATTAAATCCTCTTATTTCTCACGATAAACATTTATATAATAATCTAAGTATATTTAAATAAATAAGTATAAAAAACTAAGACTATTTGATAAAAGAAAACTCCCTTCTTTTTACCTTTCTCCTCACTTTTAGGTTGATATAATTTTTAGATATCACAATTTATTTTCTTTCCTTTATTAATTTTTTTCATTTCCATCCATTTTATTCATCAAACCAAACTAAAGAACATAAGAATAGTCATAAAAATCGATTTAGAATGATGATTCGAACTGAATAGACCTGAATTATGCAATTGACCTGAATTCGAATTGACTTAGAGTATTAAATCTATGACTCAAACATTTTTATAAAATACAAATTTTAATGAAAAAGTTAACGTGACACATTTAAGAATCAAATACAAGATTTTAAAATTATTTAATAGAATAGCTTACCACTAAATCACAATAATTAATTATAATAACTTATAGATAAAAACATAACAAGCCTATTTTAATCAGATAAAATTTTAATACTTAAACAATATTTTATAAATACATAGTTATTAAAGTTTATAAGTTAATATTTATTGATTTAAAGTTTAGGATTCAGTGTGTAGAATTTAAAATATAAAATTTAGTGGTAATATATACTGAGTCAATCGATTTCACTATTATTTATTGTCATAGTTTTTCAATCGGGTCGATGAAAAAAACGAATTTAATTTATAACACTGAATAAAAATGAGGATTGCAAGATTTTATGAGATATTAGTTTTTAGCAACTAATATTCTTTCCATCAATATCACTGTGACTCAAAAACACCAAATCAATTAACAGCTTTTGGTAAATATTATCATCTCCAATCCGTGATTTCATAATTCATCTTTCATTAAAACATTTATGTTGGGTTAAGATAAATTATATTTCCAGTTCATATAAAATATACAAAATAATAATTTTGTCTTTTAAAATTTGTGTATATTAATTTAATCTCTAAACTTTAAATTTATTATTTTAAATCCTCATTTGTAACTCAATATAATTTTATGCAACTAGTAGACATGATTATACCAACTATTGTCATTTTAAATAATTTTGCTAGTTAGGAGCATATTCCTTAACCTGGACCAATAGAATACAATTGGTTAATAACAACAAATATAGATACATTAGCATTTATAGTCATTATAACTTGATTTATTAATTTTCCTCCTTTTAACTTTAGTAAAATCAACAATTTTATATTATTGAAGTAGTATGTATAGTCATGTTCTTTAGATTATCATTTAACAAGTTACAAATGAGGACTTACAAAAATAGTTTAATTTAAAAGAACTAACTTTTTTTTTTTGAAAAAGACAAAATTTATTTAACAATGGGTGATATATCTTCGTGTCAAAATTACAAAGATGTCAAAATAGTAGATTACATATTACAAAACATAATTAATATTATTTTACATAAAAAAACTAAATTAATACAAAAACTTTTTTGGAAGATGAAATTAATATTTTACATATTTTATAAAGAAACAAAACATAATATATCCTTTAAATTATTTTCAATCTTTTGTTCTAATAACATCTCTTTAAGTTAAAGAATTATTTTTTTAAAATAAATCCATTGGAATTCTCTACCATGTAAAAATGGTTGTTACACAAGAATTCCTAAAATTTCATATTTTAAAATTAAAATGTTGTTTTCTTGTACAATAAAAAAAGAGTTAAAGAGGGAATATACATTCTACCATTAGAACAAAAAGAGATATAAATTCTTACGTCTTACATTGCTCTAGAAGATTAAAAAAAAATACGTGAAGGACTCAAAATGAGTTCTCCCGTTGAAATTAATGTCCTAAAGTGCTTATATTATCTTACATTTTTATGTATTATTACTTGTTGAAGAAGATTTTCCTATTTGAGGGTTTTAGCTTTTTCCATTTGCTATCTAACTCAACTATTAATGTATCCCCCAATTTTGCAATCCTTTTACATCTGGTTGATTGATGAATCAGTAAAGTAAAAGCCACAAACAAACAACGCATGAATATTCTGATTTCTAATACCTATTCTAGATCCGAATCCATGATTGTTGAGCTCAATGTCGGGGATGATTGAATTCTTTTATTTTTTTAATTGTAAGATATTAAACTCCTTTATCAAATGTCGTTATACTGATGTTAAATTTAATTGAAAATGAAGTTATTCTTCAAAACCACGTAAGGAGAGTGAAAATGAATTATCTCAGTTAGTTCCAACTTGAATAGAAAAGAAAAAAATAAAAATTATGATTAAATAAAAAGTAAACTTCACACAATTTAAATTTTTTTAAAAGTTTTAATAATAAAAAATGTTTTTATTTAAAATATGATAAATATGTATTAAAAGCATGTTATTAATATTGTAAAAACAATTAATTAAATAATAATTAATTATATGAAATAAATTTTATATATTCACATTTGAAAACTATTAGATGAAAAGGTGATTTTAAAATAATATATTTTATTTAAACTATATTTTTTTTAGTCAGAATGAGTTTAATTTAATGTATGGTTAAAGTATTGTTAAACTTAAATCAATATACGTGATTCAGATGGTTAATGAGAGGGATTTCGGAGGATTCGATCCTCATCTTTGAGTTTAATCTCACCTTAATTATTCTCTTGTTGATTTTATATTTGTACTTTATATTAACTATTTGCATGACTTTAGACAATTAGGGAATAATTTAAATGTGAAATTAAAGCATTAACAGGAGTACTTAAGTTTTAATCCACAAAAATATAATTAAAAAGTGCTTATATGTCAAATATGGGACTACTTAAGCAACTTGTGAAAGGTGCACCAATAAAAGATGCTTTAAAAGCAATTTTAATAGTGTATTTCTCACAAATTGCTTAAGTGGATCCAATCCTTGACAATCAACATTTTTTATTTTATATAATTTAAGCAACTCTTCTATTTAGTAGTGCATCTCTCAAAAATTGGTTATGATGGGTTCCATATGATCTTCATTTTTGCTTGTTTTTATGTTAAGTAATGGTTGCTTGTTTAAACAACAATGACTTATTTAAGCAATTGTTTCTTATTCTAATCTTCACGTCAAATGTCTCTATTGGTCATTACAAAATATTGGATGGGTAAACGGATTGGTTCAGTACGGGATCGCATGAGGTCTCGGCATTACTCCTTGTCAACACCATCTTTTCCCCAACTCAGTCTTCTCTTTGATATCGAAAAGTATGACTTACTCAGCCCTACGATGGGCGCCAAAAATTCCTACACACTGCACCAAAGTCCCTATGCTTTTGCCAAATCCTCCTCCTAGGTCCTTCTGATTCTTGCACAAGCTACTGACTCGGGACAAAATAGGTGGATACCTACAAAAACACTATGACGCTCAAGTTAGAGGGTGGTTGACTTAATCTCTCAAAGTACAGTGTGTAAGTCATAGAAAATACTTCAATAATGGATCGTCAAACCTGCACTGTTATCTCTTATTTATAGTACCTAGATTTTTCATTAAGGGTTGAGGTTGTAGACCCTAGTGACATATGCTTATTTCTTGGCCAAGTCATCTAGATGTTCGAGTTGAGGAGGGTAGGTCTGGCCCCGAGAGTAAGTTCGGCCCCAAGGATATGGTATACTCATAATATAGGTAGAATATATTGTCTATACAAAAAGAGGGTGTTTACTTAGGGATGACAATCATGTCCGCCTCACGAGCACTGCTTTGTCCTTGCCTCGATTTTGATGGGGAAAACCTACATTATTAGTCTTTGCCTTGTCTCCGTCCCTGTATAAAAAAATCAAGGACGGGGATGAGGGTGGGTTTGTTAGGGTCCCTGCCCCATCCTTGCTCTCACCCCGATTGTCTATATAGGTAAAATAGATTGTCTATGCAAAAGGGGTGTTTACTTAAGGATGATAATCATGTTGGCAACGGGGAAAACCTCACATTGTTAGTCTTCATCCTGTCCTCATCCCTACTTAAAAAAATTAGGAACGAGGATAAGGGTGAGTTTGTTAGTCCCCACCTTGGTTCTATATTAAATAAAATTTCATACATATATTTTTAACCTCACATCTTTATGTACAAATACACACCTCTATAAACCATTAAAACTAAAATATAATTAATATTTGACATATAATTTATTTAATTAATTAATAAATTAAATATAACTTATAACTTAATATATACTTTATTTAATAAATATAAAGTTTAATTTATATAAATAGTCAACATAAAGATTTTTACACTAACATTCAATCACAACCTTTCATGATAAGTTTGTTGACTTTATTAATTAGTATTTTAAGAGTTACATAAATAAAAAATTATAATATAAATGTCAATATATACTAATTAAATTTATAAATATAAATACATTTAAACTATAAAAAAATAATATAATAAAATAGTACGAAATAAAAAATATTCAACCAAAATAGAAATCACAATTTCATATTTATTTTTTTATATTGGCGGTGCTCCCAATGTCCAAAAACAGGAACGGAGACGGCGAAATCCCCGTGTCCACGTTGCAATGCCCACGTTTACCTGTTAAGGTTCAAACCGAGACAGCACTGACATCCGCATCGATTCTGCCAAACATTTATTTATGCTGCTTAACAAATATTTCTGTTATTTCGGCTTCTTCTGAAAGAGAAAATCAATAAATTTAATTATAATTTATAAATTAATAAATCATATGTAATTATAGTCTAGCTTTATAGAAAAAAAATTAAATTAAATTATATTTGAATTCAGGCACATGATTCATGAAGCTAGCTTTGCCTAGAATAGTAGGAGTCCTAAAAGTTGTCTTCTTTCTTTTTTAGAATAGAAGTTCACTTTAATAATCTTAACGATGGATACATTAATATATATATATATATATATATATATATATGGTTTGCCACTTTTCGGATAAGGTGCCACGTGGTCTTCCACTTCCGGATAATGTGCTTCTTGGTCCGCCACTTCCGGATAATGCGTCACTTGGTCCGCCATTTCCTTGTCGATATCTATAATCTGTCAAAGAGGCCGACAAACTTTTACCGTCTTTTTGACAAAAGAAAGATTCTTCGGATAAGGTGGCCGACAAAATTAATCTTAGTGGGTCCCTGCACCTTTACAGCTGTCTTGTATGAACCCGAGGTTTGGAGTTATCGAAGAGCGTTTACCAGGCTGCGAATCTTCAGGCAGGATTGACATCGCTCTGTCAGTAACTGCTAGTCTGAGTCCAAGTTAGGATCTTGCGCCATCTGGATGGCATAACAATCATCAGACAATAATTCTTCATTCTCTTCAGTTTCTTCGTCAGAATCTAAAGAAGATAAGGCTTCAAGTAATTTCTGTTTTAATTCTTTTTTATTTTTAGCGGGTCCTACCAGGTCTTCAATCTTTAAGGGGGAAGATGAAGCAGAAGCAGGAGTAATGGAGGCTTTTGAGGGAGAATTCTTGAATTGTTTAAATTTAGTATCGACGTAGTCGATATTGAACTTTTGCCACCAGAAAACCTTCACAGTTAAGCAGACTTGCTTGGGAAATGGGTCGCCCATGTGATGATGAATCTGATATTGAGGTTGCATTAACCATCCAATTCCCATTTTAGATAAAAAACTTGTTAACTTATATTTAGAAGGGATGGCTGGAGAAATTTCTTTAAAAATATCATACATTTTCACAATTCTGGCTGGTAAAATACTTTTTACTGGGCCAAAATCAATTACCCACTTAATAAACCAAGAAGGTAATCGAGTAGGCAATTCATTTTTAAAACTTATATACCAAGAATGCTTAGGATTCGTATTTAAAAGGATTTTCGACCAAGCTTCTTGATAATCAAAATAGTTAAAAGAGGTTGGCTTGAAAGGTCTAGAAAAGCCTTTTGGAGTCAACCAATTTTGATTCCAGTCGGTGGGACATAAAACATTTAAAATTTTTAATTTTGAATAATTAGTAATAAGGGGATTTCTTGGATCCTTTTCAGGAATTAATTCTACCGAATGAGTATCCAATAAAATCATTTGATAAAAATTTAGAGTTTTTTCAAAATTATTTGGAATCCAAGCCCATCCTTTAGGGCAAATTCTGTCCATAATGAGCGGCGACAGAAGTAATATCAATCTTGAAAAGTAATATCACCATAATTTATATTCAAGTATAAATTGCAGAAGTACACGTCTTGAAAATTTCTCGGATTACTTTAACACTCCAGTTTTTTTAATATCCTACGTAAATCTTTAATTTGTTTTAGAATATTATAGTGGCACTAATTTTTTTTTATTATATATGCATTTCTTTGAGTTTTAAAAATATTAGGCTTGGTCAAAAAATAGGAAGTACTCCCTCTAAACTCATATATAAGCTAAAAAAAATATAATTTTTTTTACTTAAATATAAGCAAATTGTAATTAATTGAACTTTATTTAATGCTAGTTTTCTCAAAATATCTATTAAGTTTTTCAAAAATAATAATTTTTCAAGCTTTCATCAAATGAGTCTTCAAGAAGAATAACTCTTGAATAAGTAATGCTCTTCAAAAATCTATTTTCTTCCCTCATACCAAATATAGGAAGAAATAAGGTTATGTAAATGCAAATGAAGAATATGAAAAAATATTAATATCTACCATCAACATTGACATACTAATTAAATGTGTTATCTCTCATGGGAATTCTCATGAAATCTGAGAGAGAATTATTAAGGATAATTTATGTTGTATATTTTAGTTTTTTTATCAAATCAAAAAAATTAAATGAAGTTAATTAACTTTCTTACTCCGTGTGAAATTAGGTATTTTTGCTTAGAGTTTAATTACTATGCATTGACAATCTAGAGGGGATTTATATTAATGTTCAATCATAAATCTTTATTTATATTACTTTTAAAGTATTAATTGATAAAGTTAACAAATTTATCATAACGAAAGATTATGATTGAATGTTAATATAAAACTTTTTACACTATTAGTGTATAGTAATTAAACTTTTTTACTTATATATAAGCTCAAAAGGAGTATAAGTGTAGTCCAAAAGAACCTCATGAAATATATCATTTTTTTCTTTGAATTAAGTATCAAATAAAAAATATTTTGTTCTGAGTGAATGTTATTAGTTGATAACTTTAATGATTAATATGTTTATTATGTTTTACACTGACGTTCAATCATAATTTTTTATTTATATAATTTTTAAAGTATTAATAGATAAAGTCAATAAATTTATAATAAATAAAAGATTATAATTAAATATTAGTGTAAAATTTCTTAAACTGTTAATATATATTAATTAAATTATTTTCTTATATATAACTTCAAACGACTATAAGTGTAATCCAAAATGACCTCATGGAGTATCTGATCAATTTTTCTTTGAATTGAGTATCCAATAAAAAATGTTTTGTTCTGAGTGAATACTATTAGGTTGAGAATGTTAATGATTACTATATTTGTTATGTTGACACGTCATCAGCTCAGTTGGAAAGCCAGGTAGCATTGGTTGTTGCATTTGTATTTCAAATTTGTTTTGAGTCCTTAAAAATATCCAAATTTTGTGATAGGTACCAAATAAAATTTTTCTTCATGAAAAGCTACCCAATAAAAAAAATCGTCTTGAATCAGACAATTAGCATTGTAACATTAAATGCTGACATGGAATATTGAATGATTGTTAGCTAGAAGACTTTTTCAAGTTTAAAATATTATCTTTGCTTCTTTGAATATACCTAAGCAAAGAAGAAAATAATCATTGTGGCTTAGCTTCAATTCTTCTTCCTATGTTTAATTGTTCTTCATGAAGACCATTTTAAGCATTAATGTTACATTAATTATTCTTCACCAATTACCCACTTTCATGTGATAAAACACTACATGCTTATTTTCTAAGCTTATTAGCAAATCCAAGCATCCTCCTAACTATAGTAACTTAAGTTTTAAACATAATATGTATTTTTCATTTATCAACATTGATGGTACTAATTTGTCTTTCAACTTATCCAAAACCAAAATTTTAAAAAGTTTAATTATGTCTTTTGCTCCTTGTAAGTTAGTACATTTTCAATTTTAGTTCCTATAAGTTTTGCTATTTTAATTGTGTAATTAACTGTTTTTAATTTTTGGTCCATAAAGCACTTTTATTACGCTTTGAAACACTATTTAAAGTGCTTTAGATACCAAAAACAAATAATCAATAATTATAAGAACTAAAATAAAAAAAAACTTTATAAAAAACTAAAATAAAAAATATCAACTTATACGGATCAAATACATATTTAAGTCTTCTAAAATACTAAGGACTCAATTAAAAAAAAAACTATTGCTGTCAAAATGGACTGGTCTGACCCATATGGGTCAGTCCACCTTGATCCACCAGAAAAATGGATCAACCCGACTAATTTAAAGTTTCTTATTTAATTTGTTAGCCTGGTCTAGCCCACCACGGGTTTGTGGGTTATACAAGTCAACTCATCAACTCAAAAAAAATTTTTAAAAATTGAAATTATTTAAAATTTTAAAACTAATTATTTAATTAAGTCTTTATTTAAAATTAAAAAAAATATTTTCTATTTGATTATGTAATATAATAGTGTAAATCATAAATGTTTAATGGGTTGAATAAAAAATATTTAGTAAAATAATAAAACATTAAAATAATAAATATTTAGTGGATTGAATACGGACTGACCCGATTCACCCGGGTTGAACCCTATGGACCAAGTTGATTTTAACTATCATAACTCATTTTCTTTTTTTGTTTTGACCCAACCTAGTCTGTATTCATGGTGAGCCGGGTTGACCCGCCAATTTGAATCCAATTTGACAACTCAAAAAAAAACTCACTAATTTATTAAAAACCTAATAGTTACATGACTTCCAACTTAGTTAATGACATGTCAACATACCATATAAGTCATCATTTAATCACCACAACTTAACAACTATTCAAGACAAAAAATTTATTGAATACCTACGGAAAGAAAAATTTATTAAATGCTCTCGATAATATATTAAAGACTTAAAGTTATTTAAAATATGCTGTAAAGATTTTAGTTCATTATATAAAGAATAAAGTTAATATAATAAAAAATTAAAAAAATATAAGAGTCTTCTGAGAAACCATATTAGTACTTTATACACGTATATATGAGTTAGTGCTGCGAAGAAAAGGGCCCATTACACATCACAGCTCAAAATTTTGATAGGAAAAGATGGACAAGTCAAAAAGAGTCAGTTCTGACTGCCCTACCATTCTGTCTACTCCACAAAAGCACTATGGCTACACGCCTCTTCACTTTTCACTTCCAACTTATTTCTTCCCTCTAATAAAAAATTCTATTTACACATTCAATATTTGACTCTTCTAAAAAATACTCTAAGAAAATTTTAGTAGTAGGTGAGAAAATTAACAATCCGTAATTAAAATATAATAAACAGTATATTATGTAAAGAGTATTGTATATATTAATTAAGTTTAATTAGTATATATTGATCGTGTAAAAGATTTTTACACTAACGTTCAATTATGTCTTTTTATTTATATAACTTTTAAAGTATTAATTGGTAAAGTTAACAAACTTATCTTAAATTAAGGATTTTAATTGGATACTAGTGTAAAATTTTTTACACTCTACATACTAATTAAACTCATTAATTTATACATACTTACATTATACAAAATCTTTTATTTTTCTAAATTATAATTATAATCATTATATTAATAAATTTAAATATTTATATTTAAATTTAAAAATACTATAAATAATTATTTTAATTATTATTTTTAAAATTATTGATTTTATCGATTAACTTTTCATATTTAAAATTTTAGACCCATAAAACATATTTTACTTACTAGTTTTTGTATATTAGTATTACCCGTGAATGTGGGTATGTAAAATTGATAGTTTATTATTATCATAAATCAATGGACTCATAACTATTGTGACTTAACATGTAATCTCGAGTTCACATGCTAAAAAATAATTGATAGGTGATTTTCTTATTTAGGACTCTAATTATTTACGAATTACGGATTGTGATTTGAAGAAATCTGTTTGGAAATCAAATTTTAATTAAAATTATTTTTCATCACTTTTCGTATGAGAATCATTCATACAAAAAAATAGTAAGACTTTTTTATTTTATTTTTAATGTTAGTTATTAGAAAACTATTTTTTATAAGAGAATTTCATCGATCACTTTCAATAAAATTTTCTTTTCTAGACAATTTTTTTTTTAATATTCATAATACATGAACAATATGTTTGGAAGAGTGAAATGAAATGAAAGTTTTGAATTAAAATAAAACGTAAAAAATGTGATTTTACTATTCGTTTCACTTTTTTGGAAAAGTCAAGCTTTATTTATTTAAGCAATTCAGATTCACCTCTAGCCTGACCATTTATGTTGGTTTAGAATAGTCATATGCTAAACACGTTTTATTTGTACTTATGTTTGAAAATATTTGGTCATAATAAATTGACATAGACACTTATACAAGTTATACTATTTGATTCAAGACAAGTATGCGATAATTAAATGAGATGATGTATTTTGCGAAAGTGCACGGAAGCATGATTAGTAGTAATACGGAATCACAGTAAGGGTCAACTAATTCACCGTAGCTTAAACTTTGGTATCTTGCTGTGATGGCTAGCCTCTAGTATTTTACCAAGTTGTGGAATTCTTCTTTGCTTTTGGTAGAAGAAATGACATGATTAAAGGGTATTTTCGAGAATGCAACTTTGGAAGTTGGCGTGGGTTGGAAAGAGACAATCCTGTCCAAAACAATATAAATACAAGGACAAACATGGCCAATTTAAAAGCCCTTACCGCTAAGCAAACCATACTCATAAATTGTGTTATGTCCTTCTCTTCTGTCTACAAAATTTTCAACAAGGAAAGAGTGAATTTTCCTTGCTGAAGATATCATACATCTGAGTCATTCTGAAACTCTTCAATTTCATTGTGTTAGCCTTGTTCACAAGTGACAATGGCTACATTTAGCAGAAGAATGGCAACAAGCTATATTTTTGTGACATTGTTTTTCTCAGCAGGTGCTTTGCTTGTTTTGTTTTGACTTTTTCTGTTCTGTATGTTTGTTTTGTTGTTGCATTTTGGTTTTTGTATTTTTTAGCTTCACTAGCTTGATACCATTGATAAGAAAAAAATGGAAAGAAGTTTGTATTAACAATTTTTGGCTGATTTTGCAACCACAGATATTGGATTTTTTGGACGTGTTGCTTCATTTGGAATCAACTATGGGCAAGTGGCTAACAATTTGCCGTCTCCAGAAGAAGTCCTTGAACTATTGAGCAACTTTAAGGTCACAAAAACAAGAATTTATGACACCAATCCACAGATTTTGAGTGCTTTTGCTAAGTCAAACGTGGAGGTCATTGTGACAGTTGAAAATGGAATACTAAGCCAGTTAAATGATCCTCAACAAGCCCTTCAATGGGTGAGTGGCCATATCAAACCGTATCTGCCAGACACAAAGATAACTGGGATTCAAGTAGGGAATGAGTTATTCACCAATGGTGACACCACTCTTATTCAGTATCTTGTGCCAGCAGTGGTTAACATTCACAATGCTCTAGTTCAGTTAGGCCTAGACTCTAACATCCACGTTTCAACACCCAGTTCCTTAGAAGTGCTTCAGGAATCTTACCCTCCCTCAGCTGGTAGTTTCAAGAGTGAGATC
The DNA here is from genome assembly GCA_037954015.1 of Psophocarpus tetragonolobus. NCBI lineage: Eukaryota > Viridiplantae > Streptophyta > Magnoliopsida > Fabales > Fabaceae > Psophocarpus > Psophocarpus tetragonolobus. The sequence continues at coordinate 37,861,250 of CM075690.1, read as the reverse complement.
TCTGGGATCATGTCCCAGTTTTTGAACTTCTTGTCCACCACTAAGGCACCCTTTTGGATCAATGCCTATCCTTACTTTGCTTACAAGGATGACCCTAGTAGGATTCCATTGGACTATGTATTATTTAATCGTAATGAAGGAATGGTTGATCCCAACACCAACCTACACTATGATAACATGCTTTATGCTCAGGTAGATGCAGTCTCATTTGCCATTGCTAAATTGGGTTTTAGTGGGATAGAGGTTAGGGTCTCTGAGACTGGTTGGCCATCCAAAGGAGACCTTGATGAGGTTGGTGCCACAGTGCAGAATGCTCAAATATATAACAAGAATTTGTTGAGAAGGCAAATGGCAAATGAAGGGACACCTCTGAGTCCTAGAATGAGATTGGAAGCATACTTTTTTGCATTGTTCAATGAAAACATGAAGAGTGGAGCAACCTCGGAAAGGAACTATGGCCTCTTTGAACCTGATGAATCTATGACTTACAATGTAGGGTTGGCTGCTTTTGCAGACTCATCCACTTCATCCACTTCAATTTCTCTTACCTCCTCTGCCACTAAGACAAAGGTAAAAATAAAACCAGTCTTTTTCACCCCCAACTCTACCAAAGTTATTTAGCTTATAGCAAAACTTGTATGACAGAAAAAGAAAATGTAATTTAGACAATTGAGAAGTGTATCTATTTAAAAGGGGTTTGTTACTTTGCATGTAATTACAGATAGTCAAATTCATAATTATATACTTTAGCCAAAGATTTTCAAGTATACTATCTTGCTATTTTTAATAGGTAGTTAGTTGTTGGTGCCTTCTCATCATCAGGGTCAATCTAATTATCTTTTATCTTTTTTTTTCCTTCTCTTCAAATCAAATTTTACTCTGTAGCAGGCAGCATCAAAAGGATTTCAAAGCTTGTTCTTCTGGATGTTTGTGTTTATGCTGACTTCAGCCCTTTGTGGCTTTGTTTGAGAAGAAATTATTCTAACCTAAGGAGTGTGATTCATGTGTATATATCAAAATAACGAAAAGTTGGGGTTTTACATCCTTCAAGTTGCAAAATGGAGTATCTCTAGTATGATATATATTAAAGGTACCTATTTTGCAGAAATCAGGACCAACTCACTTTCTAGCTGATGGGGCAACAAAGTCTACAATATGGCGAAGAGGCAAGGCAATTCAAATTAATTTCAATTGGAAGATCACCTTTCATAGAGTGGCTACCCATTTACCCCACCATTAGTCACGTTCCAGCAACAAGCATGTGGCAGTGACGTGAGATTGAGTTTATTGTAGGTAGATAAGGTCCATAGCCACCTCATTCTTTTATTACCTGAATTGTCAAATAGGAAATATGTTTGTACATTGCTGATTTTGTAGAATTTATTTCATTCATCTGAAGAAGAGAAAAATTGTTTATGTAAATTGCTGATTGACGCAAAGGTATTGAGGTTAGACTTGTCTACCTAATGCCTCACCTTATTGGATGCTAAGAAAAGCCCCTTATTATGGGACGTGGAATCCATAACTATTCTCTTTGTGTATAAATAAACATAAAAGTAATTTCTGGTATTACTATTCTTTCTCTCCTTTACCCCTTTTGACAACTTGTGGGGTATTTTATTTTATCATAGTACAAAGTTCAACCAAATTTGATATAATGAAAATCTAATTGAAGTGCACAAAGTTAAGGCTTTGTTTGCCTCTTCTATTATCTTTAAGCTGACAATAGGACGGTCCTGCTTTATTCCCTGGCCAAATAACCGTCAGCATAGGGTCTTTGCCACCCCTTTTCTAAAGGTGCCTTTATTTGTTTTTCTATTTTATTTCTATTTTAAAGGGAACAATCAAATTTCGGCCTTATCAGAACATGATGAAGATTGGTCTAGGCCTTTGACATCAACGAAGGTGGACAGGTGGTTGTGCACATGAGCCCCTCAAATTTCTCAACCTGACCCACCCTGAAGAGAAAAACAATTCTTTTTCTCTGGGGGCACAATAAAATACAATGGCAATTTGCAATCAAATTCCACCAAGAGAATTTGCATCGTCATCTTCTTAAGGAATTGAACATTCTGATTTAAAATTCCTTCTTGCAGACAACTGTGTTATATGACAGCATTTTGGCCTTTTTGAAACTTCGATTACAACTCCAACATGACACATTCCCAAGTAGAGGGGTCCCATCCAATAATTTCAACTAGTGCTTGACGAAGATAGAATGGGAAAAACTCTTGTCCTTGTAGAGTTGTAGTTATATCCTACTATGCCATTGCATACTCTTTCATGCCATATACTTAAGTTAAATTATAATGTTGTGTCTGAAGTAAAATTGTCAATTTTCTATGTTCATGATATGTTCTGTATTGTTTGTGTTGTCTTTCTTGAATTAAAGACAGAGTATTAAGTCAAAATCCATCACTCTGCACGAACTTCAACATGACCCTGCTGAATTTTAGGGGGCAAAATGACTAAAAAATTGTCATAATAATTAAAACTTTGCGTATAAAACTATCATTCAACGGCTGCATAGGTTGTAGGCATTTTCCTTTCTTTTTCTTATCTTGGAATGCAAACTTGGTTTTAGCATTTTAATTGTAAAGCATTACCCTTGGGTGGCTCTATAGGGTGTCTCCACGTGTCAACTTTTCCTTGACGAAGCATTATCACCTGAAACATTTATAACAACACCAAAAGTCTTGAATGTACTGTAGCTGGGAACAAGAGCACTCCAAGTCCCCATTGTTTAGCTCTTTACCTACTTCACTTGTTAGATCGTTTTTTATATTACACTTATATTCTATTTTCTAAATCTTATACAATTTTCTTTTTATTTTAAAAACGTTACACAGTTTTAAAAATATTACACTAAAAACCATTATAAGAACAAAAACAAAATACAAGTGTAAATGTAATTCAAGAAAATTTCATCCACCATTATAATTTACTCTTATATTTTTCATCATAGTAAATCACCTAAACCCTTAACCATAATAATACATCAAATTATAAGGAAGTCACCTAGCGGCTGATTGTCCCCTCTTTTTGGTTGGTGATGAAGCAATAGCCGCCAAGGGTAACACATGAAAATGAAAATCTCACAATCACTCAGTATGTTAAAATAATAGTTAAAAAATAAAAAATAATGGTGACAAGTAGTAGGAGGACAATCTCTCCAATCATCCTCAGTGGCACTAGTACTTTTGCATCTGCAAACGAATCTGCATCAATTGTTTTTCCCATATTAAAAATGTTCCATGGCTCTGGCTAATCCTAGCTTTGTTCTTCCTGACTAAATGATAATGTAAATAGACAAAAGAATCACAAGAGCGAATAACCAACAGAAAAACTTTTTGAAACAAATTACAATCCCATTTCCATGGTGACCACCTGAAGATTTCATGAGAAATGAAGGGAGTGCCAAAACTTTTACACTGACCTTTATGATCTTCACTAATTAAAATTTGAATTACATTAAGAAAAAATTGAGGAAACACTTCCTTTAATTTTGATTAACAAAATAGTGGTAAAATGAATAAAACGTTATAACGGAAGCATAATAAAATTGGATAAAAAGAAACTATAGTCCATGAAATGAAACTATCAGAACCATAAGTGAAAAAATGAGACATAAATACTTGATCGCAAGCAGTTATTTTTAAGAGTGGGATATAGAGTGATTAGAGAAATCATAAAACAAACAAAATTATAAATATAATTGATAGCTAAAGAAAAGAGAGAAAGTCTAGGTAAAATACAATTGTAAAGTTTAAAATTTAAATCTTACATCTTGGTATTCCAATTAATTTCACTCATTTTTTTATATGAATTTAATTAGTATACATTCTCAGTATAAAACACCACCCTTCATTTATGTCATTTTATTAACTTTACTCATTACTACTCTAAAAATCACATAAATAAAAAAATACATACCAATTAAACTCTTTTTATACTTAGTATTTTGTCACTTAATTGCATAAATAAAAAGAAAATGTGAGTTTCACCTTAATAACTATTCCCAAACTTAAACAAATTGAATTCATTTTGGCGTAATTAACTTTTTACTACTTGTAATCTAGGTGTTTTCTTTATTTTATTAATTATCTAAACTTTTAAATTTTTCTCTTACCTGATATTTTTTATATTCATAATTAGTACCCAGTGAGAATCCTTCATTAACTATAGCTTGACTTATAATTAGTATAAAATATTTAATTAATACGTCCTTCAATGGTTCTGGCGGTGCACCTCCGTAATTTCTCCTTCTGAATGTGTGAATATGAAAGTGCAGGAAGCAATTAAGAAGCTGCATGAAGAAATTCCCCAACAATGGAAGTTCGGAACAATATGAAAATGGCAATGCCAGCTCTTACGCTACGACATCTAGCCCAACGACCAGACTTATAAAGAACAGCACATTCCAGAGAAAAAATGGCATAGGTCACATTTTGTTTCGGGATGATGCATTAGTTTGAGAACTTAACCTATGTCACACCAAACTACTTATTCAGTTAACATAAATCGCATTGGCAACATCGAAAAATATTCTTCATTGTTCAGAAAAGATCACAAATGTAGCATTATTTCCCAGAAGCCAACAGTTTTAATACCCTCCAGTCTTCTTATTCCACCACTCCAGAAACTTGACCTCAGCAGCCAATGTGTCTACCCTGTAAAGTTGAAGTGCATGATTTGCGACTTCATGTCCAAAAGTCCACCCAAATACACCCCCAGCTAAAAATGACAGTCCAGCACCTGTTCCATTTGGTAGGGGGAATGGGAATTAAAAATATTAACAATGTATATGAAATACTTCCATCATACTACTTTCATATATATAAAAAAAAAATCTACATAAAGTGATAAAATAAAGATACTATAGAACCAATTTAGAGTCAAACATTTTGTCAAAAAAACCACAAATGATGCATGTGAATGCTTTTGCTTACTATATGATAATCAAGTTAAGAGCTACCCAAAAGCATAGTGCTGTAGAAAAAAGATTTCACTAGTACGAAATGCAGCAGATTACCATGTAAACTCCTTGAATATTTCCAGGCATAGCCTGCAGTAAATAATGCTCCCAAAGCACTTCCCGCGAGGCCAAATTGCACTGCTTCTCTAGCACTTTTCAGCTGAAATGAGAAAAAGGACTTTATAGTCTAGTAAAAACTCAATATCAACTTTATAGTACAGCAGGTAAAATATTCATATTTTAGAAAATGCAGAAAATAATAACAGCCACAACAGTACAGATATAAAATGAGGTTAGAAACATAGATTTGCTGCCAATTGCCATTTAATAAGAGAATGAGCTTCAACTTGAGCAATAACATATGAAACAAATCATTATCGCCCATTTGGATTTTTTTATATACAATATCCAATTTTCCACTTCTTGGGTATCAGGGGATGTCTCAAGGGGGATCACCTCGGATTCCTTTGGATTATAAACATCACAACATTAATGCATATTGGCATAATCAATGAATGATGAAAAGAGATGTCCACCATAAGATGTCCTTAGAACATTCAATTGACAGAAGAACTATACTATGTTGAAAAGAAAATTTTTTAAAAAGACTTAGTTAACACCCAAATCAATTTGAGTATATTAGAATGGAACATTGACATCCTAATAACTTCAAAGGAAATCAGAGTTCCTTAACTTTGCTTCATACGGTACTGGTAGCACCTATCAAAATTGTGACTTGAGTCATTCCACTTAACAAGTTATCACAGATTATTGGTCTGAGTCAGTAACTGTAAACACTTAGATAGCATGCAAAAAATATAGAAGATTGCAAAGTGAATAAAGTGGCACAGCCAACCTAACATAACAATGATAACATGGCTGAGTATAGGATGCCACATTAGGGTTGCACGTGCGATAACATCTAATTTTAGGTTGTTTCTGGGGATCACCTCACAGGTGGTGTTGTGTTGGAAACATGCCCAGTTCTTTGATCTCTTCAGATTATAAGAATCACAATAACTCATATATAGACAAATGTTATGTTGATGGAAGAACTCTATTATGTAGAAAAAGAACAAAACTTTTGAAAAATACATTGAGTATATTACAAATAAGTATCATAATAACTTCAAAGGAAGCCAGAATTCATTAAGAGAGTCTTTAGTAACAATTGTTTCAGTGAAAATAATCACTTTTTTGAAGTTGCCAAAAAGTGATTATTTCCACAAACTAAACTCAACCAAACAAGAAAACATATACAAACTTAGATTCACAGTTGTATCTATGAAATCTGTCAATGCCTAAAAGTTCCACTGTCATTGATTGAGAACTGGGTTTTGAATTGCAATCCAAATTAGCAATTACACCCACATCATTACAGTATGAAAGGTCTCTGCAACCACAATTTTAATAACCTTAGTTGCAATTTAAACCCATGATTATGAGTGATTTCACACAACAAGTCATCTAAGGTTACTTGTCTAAATCTGTGACTTTAAATGCTTAAAATTAAAATTAAAAAAAAAAAAAAAACTGAATACTACAGAGTGAACAATGCAAAACTAGCAGAAGAGGTATCCAGATATCCAGTGTGGTCAACCTGGTATGCAAGGCCAGGAATGCAAAATATACTAGGTCTAGCACACTAGCACCTTGTTTTAGGTGAGTCTTTCATCTTGCCCAAGTGGGGCAATATCCAAGAAGAAATAATGCTCCCCATTTCTAAGCCTCCGTTCGATTGCAAGGAAAGAAAAGGAAAGAAAGTGTGAGAAAAGAAAAGAAAAGAGAGATAAAATAGAGTAGAAATTGAAGTTGATCAATTGTCAGAAAGTGGCATGAAAAGGATGAAAAGTTATAAATTAAAGTTATTATAGTTACAAAATTATTCATATATATTCATGACTTCCCTCTTATAAAGAAAGATAATTTTGAAAGGGTTAATTTCTTTGCACTTTCTTTCCTTTTCATGCCTATTTTGATTAGAAAGTTAAACATGTGGAACCCACCACATTAATGACACTTTCATTGTCACTTTCTTTGCTAACAAAGAAGACAAAGTGCAATTTTTCTCTCATTTTCCTACTCATGTCACTTTCTACTCTCCACTTTCCTTGCGATTGATAAGGAGGTAAATCTGTCTGCAATCTTCGTGTAAATAGACTAAAAAGAATACAGTAACATTGGGAATGAAGAAGGACTGATGAACAAAAAACAATGCTGAAATTTCCAACTGATTGCTCAAAGTGCAAACATGTATATTAAACAACTAATTGCTTTCGTGGCTCATTTAGTGTCACTAATTTTTAGCCAAAGCTTTATGTCATGTTCATACTAGACAAATAGATTAAACCTCTTACAGTTTTATATTTGAAAAGTTTTATTTATCAATAAAAGGACTACTACTGAAAAGTAAACATAGTCCAAATAAGAGTCCTCATAGTTCAAATAAATTTTGATAGAGGAAATACCGACTGCCTTTCTAGTACCATTTTTCCAAAACAAAGAATACCCGACACAAAAATATATGCATCAGGAGCCAGATTCATACATGCAATGCGCCGGATGGTAAAATTCCAAACTAAAACTAACCAAACACAGCTGAGAGAACACACATACACACACACAAAAACAGAAATGAAAGCGCTTAATGACATCACCAAAGCAAACAAATAGAGATGATAAAATGCGAGAATTATTACAGCAGGTCCATGAACAGGATCAGAAGCAATGAACTCCTCGACATCAGAGCTGGACCAGGATGGAATGGGTTTTTCACGGTTGATGAACCTGGAATAGTTGCCCAAAAAGGAAAACCTCTCTGACCAAAAGGCTTTGTAGCCTTCCCAGTAGGACTGAGATGTATTCTCTCCCATCACCCCCTTTCCCTTTCACTGCAGCAACCACTCAAATTCAATTCCACACACAAGATTCATAACTGAATCAAGCAAAATTTCAATCATCCAATCTAAAAACACAGACTTTCTCCACAAAAACCATTCGCCCGAAAGTCAAACCGATCGAAATCGAAATAAACACATCCATTTTCAAAGTATTAGTCGATTAATTTGAAATCCAAATCACTAAACAAAGACATAACAGAGTACCTTCCTAAGGAGGATAAAACTAAAAACGGTAATAATTTTGATGAAACCGTTAAGAATGATGAATACGAATTGGAAGAAGGAAAAGAAAAGTGTGATACCGTACGAAGTGCAGAAGTAACGCTGACGAAGATAAACGGTCACTGTGGCGCAGTCGTTTTCCGAAGCGAGTGATGTATTTATTTAGGTTTTACGAACTGAAACTCAGACAACAATGCCTATTCATGTTTTCGGATACACCATTTGCGTCATATATTTTCTTTTTTTTATTTTAGTTTATTAATATTCATGTTCAGTCTAACATTTTTATGTAATTTAGGCTCAATTTATTGATTTTTTTGTACTAATTGTGTCATATATGAAAATCAACCCATTATTTACCAAGGTTTTTTAACATGGAGCCATTAAGCTGGTAAGGATATGATTCTAGCGTTTAAAGGTTAATAAAAATTTACTTAGGATTAAATTGGATTTAATAAAATATTATTATTTTTATATTTTTTGTTAATATAGTATTATAATAAGTCAAAAATAAATCATATGTAATAATATATAAATATAATACTGCTTTTTTTATCTTTACTGAAAAATCACTATTTCGTAAATTTAGGATTTTATTTTATTTTTAATTAAAAAATATTTTTTAAAAATTCTATTCTCTAACCGATCTTTTTAATATTTAGAAAAAAACACATATACATTATAGTCTAAAATTATAACTTTTTATTATATATAATAAGTTAATTGATTTTATCTATTAATATTTTAAAAATCATATAAACGTAATAATAAATTGGAGAGATAATCTATTCTTTGACCCATGTATTCAATATATTTTTGCAACTTGGTTATTTATTTTAAGTTTGTTTGGAATTAAAAATAAATTATTTATTTAAAATAATTTTTATAAAAAGTAGAATTTTTTTTTTTACCACAAAGCAGAAATTTGTTATGTTTGTATATAATTATAATTTTTTAAAATATATTAATTTTTCATAAAAAAGGTTTTCTTCAACTTATTTTACAAAGTTACTTTAAATAATTTATCAAAATAAGTTGTTTTCAGATTTTTTTTTTAAATTTTAATTTTTATAAAAATTTTAACTAAATATTAAAAAATTATAATAAGTGATTATTATATTTAAATCAGTAATTTTTATAAAAAATTTAAACAAACTCAACCTTGATAATTTTAACACTTAATTTCAATGTATGTTACGTCATTTATAGAAATAGTAAATTTCGATTTATTATTTTAGTCTCCGTTCTATCCTCACACATGCCTTGCCCTGTTACTATATTTACATATAATTATATGTTAAACAAAATCTTATATGTCTGTGTATAAATTTATACCATTGCAAACCATTAAAATTAAAATATAATTAATAATTTATCATATAATTAATTAATAATTAAATATAATTAATTAATTTATATATAATTTATTTAATAAATTATAAGTAAATTTAAATATAAATTATTAAAAAAATCATATAACATAGTACCCCAAAAATACCCAAACCCAAAAATACCAAACATACGAATGAGAATTAAAAATTGATATTCTTGTTCTTTATACTTCGTGTCCCTAGCTCGCTTGGTAGACATTCATAGTTGAGAGTGATGAGTTGTAATAACAATTTGTAAAAATAGATAATAAATATAATTAAATCTTTTTAAAATTCATGTTTTATGATCTCCTATTTTAAAACAAAAATATTTAACTTTGCTAATTTTAAATTACATAATTTTTGTTCTTCTGTTATAAAATTAAAATATTTATCCTCATTTTAATTTTGATCATTCAGTAATTTCTGTTAACATTTTTAATTTGAAAAAAAAAATTATTAAAATTGTAAATCTTATAAAATTTAAAGACTAAACCTCAGTTTTAAAACAAAGACCAAAATAAAAAATTTTAAAAAATAAAACAAGTTCTATTTTAAAATAGTAAACCAAAGTTTTGAATTAAAAAAAATCAAAAGTGTATTTAAAGCTGTATTTATTTAAAATAATTTCTTTTATTCCGTTACAGGAGTAAAACATTAATTGATTTTATTTATGATTATTTTTAATAAAAAAAATAGCTAACTAAAATAATCCTAAAAGTCAATAAATAAAAGATTAAGACTATATTTAAGAGTTAAGTTTTTTTAATGGAATTTTTATATTTTTAACTAATATCTTCATTAACATAACTTATTTTATTTATTTTTATTTATTAATATTATATATCTCTGGTTCTGTTTGCATTGATTTATTGCAAGAGTGATTCAGCACAAAACCTCCGTGTGATTGGTGATTATGTGCAGCAGCATCAATGGCTCTTTCTTCCGCATTCCACGAACGCCTCCACCACATGGACCGGACTCGAATTCAACGTCTCTCTCTTCTTCAGGTTCAATTCAATTCATCACCAAAACCAAAACTCCTACACAATTTTCAGCATAACGTTAAGAAATTGTAACCTCATTTTACTGGTGATCACATTTTGCAGGCGGAGAAAGAGTTGCAAGCGAACAAGTCCCGCGTTTTGGCCTCGAAGCTCGCTGACATCGGAGCCGCGGAACTGAGGTGCTCCTGGCTCGATCAGAAAATCGCGTCACGGCATTTTAAGCTTATCACTCTCAAGTCTCAAATCCAGAACCTCGAAGTCAAACACGAATCTCTATCTCTAGAACTCAGGTGTGTGTTTAACTTGAACTTTTCATGTTACGTGAGATAATCAAATTGATTTTGTAAAGTTAAAATGAAATCATTTATTTTAGAAAGTTTTTATTGTCGATTGCAAAAGTTAGTTTAAATATGTATTTAGTTATAAGTTAGATAATAATTTATTCTATACTCAAAATTCATTTTAAATACATTTTGATACGTTTGGTTAAAATTGATTTTAGGTTAAAAGTAAGTTAGAATAGTTTTTGTGTTTGAATACTAGATTTTATTCTTAATCTATTTTTATAATAAAAATATTCATAAATAAATCTCATCTCAAAATTAATTTTAATTTAATAAATAAATAAAAAGTCTAAAACGCTCGTTTAAATTCCTCGTTTTAAGTCAAAATCAATTTTGAATAAATAATTATAAGTGAAATTAAATATATCAAAATTTATTTTAAAATTAATTTTGAGTTTAGAATTAATTTTGAAATGTGAAAGCAACCACGCACGAAGTTGTTGATTAATTGGACTGGATTTTAGGTCGCTGCAGAACGAGGTGGAGGAGCTTGAGGAATTGCGCGAGAAGAGAGATAGATTTTACGAGGCAAAGAGGATAGAAATGCAGGAGTTCAAAGAAATAACGGACGAGTTTGCGATGAAATGTAGAATGGAAGTTGAAAGTTTGAGGAATAGAGTAAACCAGGTGAATTATCATACTTGAAAACTAAGATCGTGTTTACAGGGAAAAGTGGAAAACTATTTCTTTAGAAAAAAGATTCTGTATAGATATTTACTGTGTGCGCAAAAATTTTCATCAACCAGGGATAGTAGGGTATAATTGGATAAGATTCTCTAAAATACTTACAAAACAAGATTAGAAAAAAGTCTTACCCACAAGTTTCTTTACAATATTTGAAACTTTTTAAAATTAATTTTTAGTTAATATGTAAAAATTTATAAAAAAAAATTCACATCATTTAGGCTTGGATTGATATAAACAAATGAATAGAACAGAGTAGATTAAATAGAATGGAGTGAAATAAAATATAATGGAATAAAACTTTTATTTTATTGTTTGAATATATTGATATGGAAAGAAGGAGATGATATGTTGTATTGGGTACATCCTGATTTGGAGGTAAGACAATTGGTGGAAAATGATAGAATCACATGAAATGAGATCTTTACATTTTCACTTTGTTTCGTAATTTATTTTTTAATTCAAATAATAACTTTTAAATTTAGTCTTTGATTCCATGGCTCGGACATCTGGTAACCAAATAAGAAAAAAGAGTTAACAGATGTTGATATCAATTTGCATGTAATGGGTTACAATGTTGGATAGTTTTGGTCTTGCTAAGTTTTTGAATTGAATGTGTTTTTGGTTTTCAGCTGAGATCCTCATTCGTGGGCAACAGTAGCAACTCTTGCAATTCAGAGATAGCTGCCGCTGAAAGGAGAAGGTTGGAACTTCTGGCTGAAAAGGACTGTGTGTGTGAAAACATTGATTATAACGAACAAGCAAAGGCACAATTGCAAAAGCAGGTTCAGAGTATTCTAATGACACAAAAGCAAGATAAGGGATCAAAGGTTAAGAGTACCGGTTAACTATGCTTTAAGGACTTCCTTCTTTTCCCTGTTTGTGTTTTTTAGAGGCTTATCAGCCTTAGTTTGCATTGACAAAAAATAAAAGGAGTATTTTGATGAACATGATCAATAGTCCAAACAAAACTCACAAGAGAAAGGCAATTCATCTTAGAAATTGTTAAGATTAAATGAAGGATTGCAAGATTGTTAATTGGGCCGATATATTTAGAAATAGATATAATACCTACTTAACCAAGTGAGAGAGATAAATCATAATACACACGAAAGTAGAAAACAAAAACAACTTTCTAATATAAAAACTATTTTGTTGTGAAAACTATTTGATAAACAATACAATATTTTGTTGTGAAAACTATTTGATAAACAATGGAAAAGATAAATAAAATAATATAAAAATTATCATACTACTTTCTAATATTATTTATCAAAATATAAATAATATTATATATTATATATGTATATACTACAAACGTATGCAACACACTTTCTAACTGCGTGTTTGAATCTGCATCATGAAGGGGTAAACGTGCATTAAATCCTTGCGAACCTGAACCTAGCTACCAAAATACAATATAGTTCAACCATGACAAAAATAAATAAGGATTAAAAAGTTAAACACATTCAAAACTCATTTTGCATATGAATGTATTGTCCACTTTATTACATGACATCATTCCTATATTGATAATTGCATTGCCTGAACTACATCGTCCACGTCTAGTGATTGGTCATTGAAAATTCTCACATTTCTAGCTTTCCAGATGTGTTATAATCCTGCAAACCAAATAAAAGATCATGCTCTTCAGATACAATGTTCAATTGATAAGACCCAAGAATTGTAAACAATGCTGAAGAAACCCATTGTGGAGTGTCGTGGAGATGCCCCACTAAACATATAATTGGGACCAAACCTGAATAAAAAGTATATAATAACCATTGTCCAATCCTACTTAACTTATCTTATTTAAATAATTTATTTAAAATCAAATATGGGACAAATATAATTGTTTTGTGTTTACTGTATTTTTTTAGTAAATCAAACAGATTCTTAAGCACACTTCTTATGTCCTACTTGATAAAATAAAAATAGTTGAAAAATAAAGTAAGAATTAAAGGTGATTGATTAAAAAGAAATAAAGAAAAAAAAATAGAGATATAGAGAAAAATAGAAATCGATGAAAATTATTATAATGATGCCATTGTTTTTTAAAATTAGTTTTCTTCTCTCTCTTCTACTAAACATTCTAAAAAAATTTCCTCTCTTTTTTCCTCCTATTTTTAGTAAACCAAACCGGAGATTAATATTTTCAATTAATTGGAGCAAATTATTAATTTTCTTTCCATTTAAATGAGCTCTTAAATAATTTTGCAATGAAGTTTTTGTAAACCTTTTTATTTGTACAAATAAAAAAATTATTAGATATACATAATTGTTATAATCCTTATTAATTTTAATACTTATTTTCTTAATTGTGACATCAATTGTTTCATTGTTCACGTAAGTCAAATTACATAATTATCACTTATAATTTTTAACTAATAAGATTACAAGTTCGACTCCCAACAAAACAACTATTAAACAAAGATTGTTTATCTAGTTATTACACTAATTATCTAGGGAATAACTATTAGTTAAATTTTGAATCAACAAGGAGCCTATGGATATAAGATATCTGCACCATTAATGGTTTACAAATAAGATTTCTAGTGCCCCTTGCCCATGAAAATTAAAAAACTTGAATATATGTCATCAGAGTTTGATCCACTCATTAAAATCGGGTCAACAAATCAGCATCGCAAATTTCGTTAATGTGATGTAATTCCTATGCTAAATTTAAACCATAAAATAGAATTGTAACTCAACTATTTACATTTGTTGTGTATCCATAAAATGTTTTGAAACCCTTTATCCATTAGCTTGACTCATCATGAACAAAACCACATAAAAGAGTGATGGTTAATGAGATTTTATAAAATTGTGAATATGTGTCTTAGTAAAATGACCAACATCCCTTTAGATGTTCCATGGCATAAAAAAATTATGAAATAAATTCATGACAATAAAAAGGGTGAAAGTTGGGGTGTACGTAAAACCAACCCTAGTTTCCAAATTGCATTAGAGGAGTTGATGAATCTTGCCAGAACTTCCTTCAGTACCTATGATTAAACCATTTCCACATCATGTCATTCCTATCTTTAATTGTCTCATCCAGAATCTCAAAACAAGTGCTCCTTATATTAATTGTAGTTAACTTCACTCAATTACCTAAATACAAAAAAATAGAGCTAAAGACCCATTTGTAGTGTTTACAAGAGTTATTAAAGTTTTTCTTGCTGACACCTTGTCTTTCTAAGGAACTTACATTCTTTAATTAACATGAAATCAAGGTTTCATTAATTACCAATGATTGGTGGGGTTGTTTGTTCTCTGAATTTTGGTTTAGTGTTTTTTGTTTTGTAAGGTGTATTTCATTACTTGTGGTCTCACATTAAGAGAATCATATGTTATCCTTTCTCATTAGGAATCTTTTCTCTCTTCATGGTTATTGTTATGCATTTTATTCTCAATGATATTTTATTGATTACGATTACACATCCTAGCATCCACAACATTTATTGCTACCTTTTTTAACTACATCTTAGTTTTCAATTGTCTTTTGATGAGTATCATCTTTTATTGATGTAGCCTTTTGTGCCCAATGATCTTTTGGTTAAATGGAACAATCATGCTAGAGATGGCCATAATATCCACAAAAGGAGTACATTCTATGAAGTTCGTTGTGCTTTACATGATACCCATAGCCCTTCAATTGTACTAAACCCATGCACAACCAACTTTGTGAGATATATTTTAGCTTAGCAACTATTATCGGTGCTAGAATACGTTCACAATAATAAGTAGGGTTAAGGCCTAACAAATGAATCCAAACCATGATCTTATCTAACTTAATTAGAGTCCAGTTAAATGAAATATAGTGACAAGTTCTTATCATAAAGCCAATGGTAACAAATCAGTTAAGGTTTTTCAGTATCACTTTTTTTATCATCTTTTTTAAGTTAAAACTTACCATAAAATAACGGTTTTTTTCTGTACAAAGGGTATTTTATATTAAAAATTTCTAAAATGGGGTATCTTTGTCAAATATTTTCAAAATGGTGTAGTTTCGGCAAAACCACCAACTAAGATGGCGGGTTGCAAGCATAGAGACTGAAAATCGCCAGTCAAGTTGACGGGTTGGCAGAGAATCTTGGAACCCGTCAACTGAGTTGGCAGTTTGAGAAAGAATCTTGGAATTCGCCAACTAGGATGGCGGGTTGGAAGTCAGAGATTCTTCTCCAACCCGCCAACTGATATAGCGGTTTCCAACCCGCCAGTTCTCCTTGCGTGTTGCATCGCCTTCCATACTATTTATGCACATTACCAACGTGGAAAGAGGAGAAGAAAATGAAAAAAGTAGAAAAATGATAAAAAAAAAAATTAGAGAATAAAAGGTTAGTGTAAATTAATAATATTAAAAAATAGTAAAATTATATATGGGTAACAGAATTAAATAGTATATAAAATTTTAAATATAAATATGTAATTTGAGAAAAAGTAAAGAGGTTGTTAATAAAAAAGGTAAAAAAAGTTATTAATAAAAATGAGGATAATGGGATGTGTTTTTAAAAAATAGAAAAATGATAAAGAAGGAAAATAAAAATGTTTTTGGTTGATAAAAAGTTTTGAATTATTAATTTAAGTGTAAAGAGGATATTTTGTTAAAAAATAGAAAAATGATATAGAAGAAAAATAAAAAGTTAATGGTTTACAATATTACAAAATGGTGAAATGATATATTTAATTTAATAAAATAAAAAGAGATGAATGATAGTTTTTAATAATCTTCATTATTGGTTTTTAATAAAAATTAGGAAAATGAGATGTGTGGTTGATAAAAATCTATAAATTATTAATTTAAGAAGAAAGAGGATATTTTGTTAAAAAATAGAAAAATGATAAAGAAGAAAATTAAAAGTTTATGGTTTACCAAATAATTACGTAAGTAAATAATATTAATAAATACTAAAATGAAATATGGTTAACAGATAGTAACTGATAAATTAAAAAGTTTGTAAAATAATTATTAGTAATATGGTGTATTTTGTGTTCAGGTAAAAGTTCAGATAAAAGATAATTTGTAAAAAGTAGTTTATTTGTTATTATGAATAAATTTGACTATACGATGATAGTAGATGTATTTAATAAATGGAATGAAAATATAATAAAATTAAGTTGTTAATTGGAAATGAAAAAAAAATGTTTATATTCAAATATAGAATACAGGATAAGAAGTTGGGAATTTAGGGGTTCGCATTTGGACAACGATTTCTTGTATTGAATTTCCTCCATGAAACATGGGAGCACCGGAAAAAAGTTGATCAGTACCTTATGCTTGATCAAACTAAGATGGCACCCCATACGGGAACGACACTTGGGCATACGATGATTGTGGAGCATTAAAGTAACATGCTTGATGGTGTGGCATATAAAATTGCACAGATGCATCAACTGGCACGGTACTCTGCTGCTGGGACGGGTACGTATGTTGCGTGTAATTGCCAAATGGTTCTGTTGGCGTGGCGTATAATGTACCCTGACTTGGTTCATATGTCGTCCAAGAAAGGTTAACGTCATGATGTTGCACATGACGCCTTCGCCTTTGAATACTCACTCCTTCGACTGACCCCAGCACCGATATCACCAACTTGAGGCTGTTGTGGGTATTGCGGATACCGGTCAAGTGCAACTTCAAAAGGTGCCATAAATGCATATGTTTGCCTAAATGCATGCAGACTACTTCCCAGGCCATCTCTTATGTTTGTCATGGAGGGTCCGTTAGCCTGATTGTCCATTGCAACATTGTGGTAGCCGCGTTCGACAGCATCAACCTAAAAGGATAACAATACTTGGAAGCATTATATGGTATGATAAAAATAATTACATAAGTATTAAAAGAAAGACAGATACACATTGAAAATTACCCCGTATGCCTGTATGTTAGCACACCAACAGATGAACAAGCGTGTATGCTTTTGGTACCAAAAAACATGTACTCACTGTTCTTCGACAAATATGGGTTGTTTGTAGACAGAGTGATGTACACATTGTTGAACCGGTCATTCCACGCAGCCACTAACGAGGCATGTCTATCTAACCAATTAACACCTTCTTTATTGCGTAAGCTGAGATCGTGTAGTCTATTGTCTTGGAGTGGAGGATGGGGTATAGGGTGAATCATTCCAAATTGGCACATTACCCTATTCGGTTGATGCCACTCCACAATGTGAAAGCAAATCATTGGAACTACACACCTCCATAGCTCACTCGTCAATAATAGGTGTGGAGGAACAATGGTTAGATATTGTTCATATGGTGTCCAAAAAATCTGCAACAATAACAAAAATTTCTATTTAAACATAGAAAATGTTGTACTGATGTAACATGGTAATAAAATTATCTTACATTTGTTTTTTTCATGTTATCAAACATCTCTCGATATTTACAGATATCACAATTACGACCCCGATAATTAATTGTTGCCCCACCTTCCCAGCTGTCAAAAAAGTTAACCAACAAATATCAGAATATATGTATGCATAGTTATTGAAAAACAACAACAAATTGATAACAATGACAAACCTTGCTCTCAGCGGTAATCCGTGGATTGGGGTGGGTCTTTCAATGGGAGCAATGTACGGAAATCGCTCTCATGCCCACAGTTGGAGTAAAATACAACCTCCGACAATCTCGTGTGTTTTATAATTCGTTGTCTTGCACAACTCGCGGTACAGATTGCTTAGTAGCGCTGACCCCCAACTGTACGTTGCACACTCATCCAAGTCCCGTACAAATTGAAGGTACTTTAGGGGAAGACCATTCCCTAACCGATCAGGAAAAAGTAATCCTCAAATGAAACGAAATATGTATGCCTTTGCATTAATCTCCAACTGTTGGGGAAACAAATTTACGTTCTGGAGGTCAAAGTTGGCATTCAACCAACTTGTTCTTAATAGGTTCCCTCTGATATCAGTCTCATGAGGACGATGACTGAAGACAGCCTCAACTTTCGTATGCCAATCGGGTCGCCCAGCCACGCTAAACACAGGCAACCCGTCAACTCTAAGGCCACCAACATAGCCACATCTTGGAGAGTGATAGTGCACTCACCAACAGGCATGTGGAATGTGTGCGTCTCAAGTCTCCATCGCTCAACCAAAGATGAGATCAACGAGTGGTTAAGTTGAAAAAAAATCAGCTTCGTAACGTCGCCAAAGCCAACTGTTTCCAAGAACAGATGAAGGTGAGAAAGATGCTCTATTGTTTGCATCTGTAGGGTCTTCCTGACACGTAGGATGCGATCGTCCTCACCGTTTCAAATATTTTCAGACACATGCACCGATTGCATGGTCAACAAGGAGAGATCTCTTGGGCCTAGATGAACAGTCAGACCTTCTGCCATTGTTTTTACTAACCTGAATACACAAATTACCAGTTTGCAACAACAAAAACACCAATTCTTTTACCACAAATGTCAACTCCTTAACAAATATACTTATATTTGAAGCATACACATTAAAAACATTAAATTTGTAAGCTAAAAATATTCTGATGTAACATAAATGTAAACCCTAAAATAATCTTTCAAATTCTATATTTATATTATTTTTAAACCGTATTTAATATGATATCTTATTATTACATACATTATTATTCTATACATTAAGCG
Source organism: Psophocarpus tetragonolobus (assembly GCA_037954015.1). NCBI lineage: Eukaryota > Viridiplantae > Streptophyta > Magnoliopsida > Fabales > Fabaceae > Psophocarpus > Psophocarpus tetragonolobus. Next base: position 37,842,133 of record CM075690.1, on the reverse strand, counting down.
ATTTATATAATTTAAATAACCACAAATGGTAGTTCGCTACAAAATATACTTACTGTGTTTATATGATTTTATGACATATAAATAACCACAAATGCTAAATCTTCAAAAATATACATATATTTAAATGCTAGACACTAAAAAAAATTGTAACAAATATTGTAATGCAAAAAACTATTTTTTTATCACTACATACATGTAAACCCTAAACTTTTTTTTTAAACCGTAACCATTAAAATTTTTTCCTCCTAAACATTATTTCTAAAAACTATTATTGTTACTATTAAATAACTTTCACTTTACAAATATTCAAATGCAACAAATTTATCTTTACTATTAAATAAATTCCACCCTAAACTAATGTTTTAGTAACAAAATTTATATTTTTTTTACAAAAAAGTACAATCTTAATAACATACTTTCTTACTCAATTGTTTTGCAAAACATACTTATCAATTAAATTATAAACTAGAATAATATAAAAAACATCTACTTACCAAAAACTTTCTTAATAACAAAAAAATAATATAATCTTCTCCACAGTATAATTTGTTCAATAACATCTACTTACCAATTAACAACAACAATATAATCTGAATAATCAAAATTATAATATACACGGACAAATAAAAACTATAACATAATAACACAAATAAACACTTACAAAGCTTCCCTTCTTTGCTAATTCTACAAACCGTTTTTCTTTTTTTTCCTTCTCACTCTGGCAACAATTACAAGGGATGGGCTAGGGTTTTAAATAGCCCAAACCACCAATTAAGCTGGCGGTTTGGTGCCACGTGGTACGCCCCCATTGGCTGTAGAAACGACATTTTTAATGTTAGTCCAACCCGCCATTCAATATGGCGGTTTTGCCAGATCGTGACATGTGTCACGCCCCCGATTCAACCCGCCAAACGGTTTGGCAGTTTCAAAGTCCCAACCCGCCATTCTAGCTGCCGGTTTCGCCGGTCGACGACATGTATCACGCCCCCATCAACCTGCCATTTCAAATGGTGGTTTCGACTGGCTGTCTCTGTTGCTCCTCGGGAACCAACAGATTCTCTGCCAACCCACCAACTTGACTGGCAATTTTCAATCCCATGCGTCCAACCCGCCATCTTAGTTGGCGGTTTTGCCGAAACTACACCATTTCGGGAATATTTAACAAAGGAACCCCATTTTGGGAATTTTTAATATAAAATACACTCTGTATAGAAAAAAGCCTAAAATAACCATTACCAATATCAAGCCTCTCAAAATCTGCTCATTTTCCATAATTTTACTATTTCTCTTCCCCAAAACCAATATTCTTGCCCATGAGTTTAATGATCAAAGCATCCTATCATGACGTGCATAAACCATTAAACACAAATCAACACTGTTATTACATACACTAACCAAGTCTTTCTCTTTGATATTTTGAGTCTTATTTTAACACTATGTATCTCCAATCCAGTAGCTACTCCAAGTTAGTATAGGTGGGTACTTGCAAAAGCACTTTGACGCTCAAGTCAGAGTGAAGTTGAGTTGACTATGCTCTCAAAAGTACAGTATATCATCAAGAAAATAGTCAAAATTTTAGTAGTCAAACTTGTACTTGTCCTTTATTATTTATAGTGTTTACCTTTTTGGGTTTGAGCTTGTATCCTTAAGGTTTAGGTTTAACTGAAAATGGTAATTTGAACTTTTTATTGTAGGAGTAAGGGTCCTACCTGGACCGAAATATTTGGTCACACTAAAGATAGGTCTAACCTTGTATACAAATTTGGTTTGGGGTAGGTCCGGTCCAAGGTAGGCTTCGTGGAGGGAGGGGGATTCCTTTGGTATAAATAATATGAACCATTGGCTTCGAAGGATTGTCATCTACAACAATTATTTATAAATTTTTACTAGTTAGGTTAGTTTTCGCTCTTAAAGAGACTATTTCTATGTTCTACACAGCTAAATTTTTATTTGGTTGATCAGTGTTAAAGCCAAAAATGTTCATAACACCTACATAGTAAGAAAAACACTAAATATGAGATTTAACCATAATCTTAATATTTGTTTGATTGAGAAGAAAGAAATATAGGACATGAAAGTAGAAGAAAAATAATTCAAGGAGAGGGAAATAATAAAATTTAGTGTTTTTAAGAAAAAAGAGATAAATGTAGAAATAGTACTGCAAGTCCCACTTTTTTAAAACTATTTCCACCAAAATTACTCATTCCAAACGTACCTTCTTTATTTCTTTCTTATGACTGGTGTTTTTTTTTTTTTTCTTAACAACAAAACACTACCTTAAAATTTATTACACAAGTAATTAGCACAATATTCATTACTAATTATTAGTATTACCCCATTAATTTTCTAAAATCAAGGTTTGTATACTGAGAATTAATCAATACAATTGAGGAAACAACTAAACTAGAATTTGTTAGTCAAGTAATCCTAATTATTAATCATGTAAATAACTATGGTACTTGTTATTTGCACCTTTACACAATTTCTTCTAATTTTTATTTTAAATATTTCCTTAAATACCCTAAAGATATATCTCGTATTTGATATATCATATAACACAATTAATATACATTCTTTTTCTTTTTCTCCACACCTACCTAAACTCACTACTTATTTCTTTCCAAAATCTCACAGTACATCTCCTTGTAACGGTTGAAAAATACAAGGTTCTAAAGAAATAATTTTCAAAATAAGTATTTATATTTCCGAATAATCCTTTCTAGAAGAGTCAATCTCTTCTAAAAAGTATTTTCTTAAAGTAGGTTTGAAAATAAAGGTCTCAAAAACTACCTTCTGTCATGTGTATTTATCTTTTTGGATAGTACTTTCTAGAAGAGTTTCTTACTCTTTTAAAAATCATTTTTTTTAATAACACCTTATCATTTCCAATCTTTGATTCTTACCTAGAAAAAGAAAGAAAAAAAGAAAATATATATGAAAGAATAAACATATCTCTTTGTAATATGAAAAAATAAAATGCATACATTATTTTTCTCATCTAAATGAAATTGTTTGAAAGAAAACCTAAAAATAATCGCCAAGGACATCAAAGTAAAAGTAAATTGGTAGAAATGTTAAACAAAAAGTTTTAAAAAATAATAAAACAGAATTATAAAAATATAGTTTAAAAATAGAAAACTCTCAGTACAAAATGATAGTTTAAAGAGTAACAAAGATATAATAGAATTAGAATCTATATTAACTTTATAAAAAATGATATTTTAGAAATAAAAATATATAAAAGATGAAAGAAGGATATATTATTGATTCTTAAAAGATTATGTTAAAAAATATAATTATAAATATACCTTTAAGAAAATATCTAAAATAAATATAAATAATAAGTTTATTAATCATATCATTATGAGGTATAACTTTTTTTTTTTTTGTTAATATAAATAATTTTCTTTTAAAGCTGAATTTTTCAACTCCAAAATCCAAGCCCAATGAAAAGTGAAGCCCAACATTCAAACAACCTCTCTCAAACTAAAACCAGGTCCCTATTGCCTGTACAAGGAGGATGCTCGTTCTCTCTAGAATCTTCCATCTGAAGCGTTAGAGGGAAAGAAAACCCTAATAAATATATTAGGACAACCCTAAATTACCCTTGATACAACAAGATTCCTAGTATCTTGTTCTAGCGTTTTCCAAACCACAGTATAAAACTACTCGAAAGCCTAATTATCCTGAGTTTCGACCTCAATTCAGTGAAGAAATGGCGCAAGACTTGGCATTGGATTTGGAGGAGCTTCGCCACCTTCACAGCATCGCCAAAAGACCTCGAATCCTCTCTCTCCTCTCCTCCGAGATTCACAACCTCGAAAAGGTTCTAACTTTACACACTTCGTTACAATTTTATTATTTTCTCTTAATTATTTCCTTTTTTTTTCCCCTTTTTCCCACAATCTTAATTGTTTTGTTTTCTGGTGAATTATTGTTTTATGGGCTGAACGCATTCTATGTGTTATGTTGAAATTGATGGAAAAAACACAAATTTATGTGGGTCCATATGAGAGTGTATTATAAGCGTTTCTGATGTGAATGATTTTGCAGTTATCATCAGAGGCACCTTCTGCGCCGGCTTCACAGATTCCGGCACCGATTTCAACCGGAGCTAAGGTGTCGCCTTCGCCTGCGCTGAAGTATGCCACACTTGCATCCTTCAGTTGGGATCAGGACGGGGACAAAGTTAAGGTAAGGAATCATATAAATGTATATAAATGGTGGAGATACTTTTAATCATCATGGTTTAGAAGTATACATATGAATTTTAATAAGGTGAATGGTATTTTGTATGTTTGTGCCTTAGTTGAAATTTTGGTTGTTCTGTTTCCACTAATCATCTTGCATGATGTTTTGTGTCATAAATTAGGTGATACACAGTTGCATTGTGGTTGATGAGAAATTATTACATAGTTGGAGATCATGGTCTCAACTATTCCTACATAACACGAAGTTGAGATACATTGATTCTTTTCTTATAAAGTGAAAATCTTGATTACTTGTTATTTAGAACTAGGCCGGCATCATGGATATGTTGTGTTTATGATTGTTTAATAATTTCTCATTATGGGTAGGGTTGCCTTTTCCGTTTATCGAACTGGATTGTTTGTTTGTTACTTTGTTTACTTACCATAAATTAAGTTGAACTGTTTTGTCAAGATGATGTAATGATGTAATTAATCATCTACAGAATGAACTAATTTTCCATATTACATCATTTGGGTGTTCTGTTAGATGGTAGGATATAGTTTTCCTGGTGGCTTTGTTTGAGATGAATGGAATGCTGTAAAATTGAGTAGTTAAATGAAATAAATTACCGTAGCATTTGAAATTTTGCCATGAAAGAAAGCAAGGTTTTATATTTATTGTTTGAGAAGGGAAAGGAATGGAAAATGTATTAGGAGATAAGTAATTTCTAAGTTGATTTTATTTTGTATTTCCAAAATTAGAGGAGGAATAGCAGTGTTGAACAAACTTGGATGAATTTATTAAGTTCCATTTTATTTTAAACAGTGGGGATTCTAGCATACCAATATAGATACCAGTTAGAACCCCCTATTAGATAGGATTAATTTTACTACTTATACTCTATCTTCTAAGAAGTAAGCAGTAGAGTGATCGCCCTCTTCCCTTTGGAATACGGGCTTGTGGTTGGAATACGGGCTTGTGGTTAAACGCATGTTAAATTAACAGTTATGTTCAATAATATATAACTTGCTTTATCCAATGAGACAAAATACTTGCTCCCTAGTTTAGTGCATTAGAAAGTCTGACTTTCTGCTTAAGATGTTCCAAACTGCAAACCAAGCATATATTTCCATTTATGTTACATGAGAAGTAGGAATTCGTAAATTTTGATTCAATGGCCATTTGGGGTCTTACAATGTTAAACCAAACATACATTCATAGTTGATGGTGTATAATTTCTCATGATGACTATGCTTCTTCATTTATTCTTTGACAGATATATGTGTTAATGGAGGGAATTGATGAGGAAAAGGTTGAATCAGATTTTAAGTCAACGTCTTTTGATGTTAAGTTCCATGATGTTCAAGGGAAGAACTACAGATGTGCAATATCGAAACTGCACAAGGAGATAGTACCAGAGAAATGTATGGTTGTGGTCAAGCCTAAAAGGGCGATAATCACATTGGCAAAGGCTTCCAAAGGAAACTGGCTGGATCTGCACTTCAAAGAAGACAAGGTAGGTAGTAGTATGCTAAGATTAAAATGACTATAACTCTCAGTTATCAATGTGATCAAGTAGTAGCTTTTGTGGTGATGTTACAGCTGAAGCCAAATTTGGATAAACAGAAAGATCCAATGGCAGGAATCATGGACATGATGAAGGTCAGATTCTGTGTCTTTTTTAGTTGGCTGGGGCTGCTTTCTTTTAATTTTATGCGTGCATGTATCATGTATGTACACCCTTGGGAACATTCAATTTGACTTCTACCATTGCATGTAATATTGCAGAATATGTATGAGGAAGGGGATGATGAGATGAAGAAAACAATTGCAAAAGCATGGACCGATGCTAGATCTGGTAAAACAGCCGACCCTTTAAGTAGCTACCGTTGAGCAAACCAACAGAAGTTAAGATGCTTAACTCGTCTTTCTAGAGAATGATTTGCTCTATTTAGTTACATGGTTTTGTGATAAAATGAATGCTTGGCCTATGTTTATGGCACTAGTAGAAGTTTAGATGTGCAGTTATTGTTACCGAAGTTCTACTTAGTCATATAATGACGTGATTTTGGGCTTTTTGCTGTGGTTGCTCGAATATTTACTTGTGAATCGCATGTGTGGTTTTTCATTATTGCTTTGAATTTACGTAGCAGAGCCAGCCCAGGCCAAATAAGTTAGCACATTTTAAATAAAATTAAACATTAAATATGCTAACATTCCCTTAATAAAATGTTAACTTTCTGGAACAATATGTTTGGTAAGAAATCTAACTCCGAAAAAGTGAATGTCTCTAATGCATCAAGGACTCCAGGGATGACAACAGAGCCAATGGGTACGAATAGTATCAATTTTTCCGCTATATGTTTCACGGGTTAAAATACCCCCACTATCACTTAGAAAATTATTAATGGATTTTTTTTTAACTTGTAAGTATCCACCTATAGGTATTTTGTAAAAAATAAAAAATTATCCTTTTAATCCTTCTTTTAATTGTTCTTCCTTTTTTCTTAAAATTGAGTATTCAAACCAATAACTAGTGTCAGAAAAAAACAAATGTAAAGATGGATCTGCTACATTAATTTGAACGACTTTGGTGAATTACTCAATGAATCGCATATTAGATTACCACTATTTTTTTAATTATTATAATATTAGTATAGGTTAGTCATTCTTGGAGTAAATATTTATACTTGTCTGTAAACTTTGTCGATAATTTTTAGTGCATACAATGTTTGGATTTTTTTCCAATAACTACAACTGTCGTTTATAGCATCATATTGTGATGCTACACAATGGTTAAAAGTTACAAATAGGTTGCCGTCATATATTGAAGCATGAAAAGAAATGAATTGTGTACGATAATTGCTTTTAAGTAATTTTGTAGTATCAGGTACATAAGGGTGTATGAAATCAACAAAATACTGTGTTTATATATATATATATATATATATATATATATATATTTAAATTATACACTGATACTTTTTTTTTTTTATTCATCAACAAAATATTATATTTATAGAATTTAATTAATATGCATGAATAGTGTAAATGAGTTTTAAATCACACTTTTTTATTTATAGAATATTTTTATAAAATTAATAAACTTATTATAAATAAAGGTTTGTGATTGAATATTTTTTTTATATAATGTTTAAATTATTAATCGGTAAAATAAAATCTTATCCTAAACAAAGATATGTGATTGAATTTTATTGTAAAATTTTTTATATTTTTTATATTAATTGTGTATACTAATTAAACTTAATAAAAATGTTTAAAATACTATTAAAATATTATATGGAATGTTATATTGCATTAACAATTTATTCATTGACAATCAAAATAACGAATTAGTTCGACATAAGAAGCTAGATGTGCACTATAGGCTCATTGAGTGCACCCTAATCTTAAGTGACTGTCATTTAATAATTTGGTGATTTTCATTTATTTTGGATTTTCATAATAATCAAATTAAAAAAGTTCTATAGTAAGTAGAAAATTTATATCATTAAATTTGATGATCTAGAAAAAAAGAAAGACATCAATTCAGAAGGTGTTAAATCCAAATCTCTTGAAAACTAACAATAAATATTTGCAAATGCATTTAGGATCATCGCCTTCCAAAACTTAAAGATTCTTCCATCTATGTTAAATATAGTAAGAAAAGTTGAATTTTGATTCGCATACCTCATAAATTGTAACCTTCTCTATGAGGTTGTGGATAACTCGGATAGATTTAAAATTTGTAATTTTTGAGGCACACTTTTATGGTATATTCCATAGTTGTGTTTGACATGACCAAAAAAGGACATTTGAGATGTTTGTGCTCCACTAGGCTGTAGTATGTAGGTGTGTTAGTTGCAGTAAAAAAAGTTTTCCCACAGACCTGTGGCCTTTTCCATGATGCTCTGGTTAACTTGGCTACTTTTTAAATTTACAGTCGTTGAGCCACCCCTTGTGATTTGTGATATAGGATTGTGTTTGACACGTTAAAAAAAAAGTAATATGGGATGCCTCCACATCATTGGTACCATATGCAAATCAGGTAACCTACTTTTATGGATATGAACATTTAGACCCGAAGCTAATTGAAACATACCAAGTATTGTCTTGATAGTAACGATGTTCTTGATTTTAGGTTCCAAAAACAACACCATGTCATCCTGCATTATTGGAACCTCTACTTGTTCACTTTCCATTGCTTTCCAAATCTCATCCTCCTCAACACCTTATACTAGAATTCCCATCTAACTGAATCATATGCTTTTTTGTTTGTTTTTTTTTTTTATTATTCAATACCCACTAATACGTATTTAACTTCTTGTTTTCAGTAAGTAGTGAATATTATCAGTAGATATGCGGATATGGATAATTTTGTCACTAAATGCACGAAATTTATTTCTTGCTGGTGTTAGAAGCGTAAATTATCTCTAAACAGACATCAGACACACTAATCTTCTTGGCTTTTATATTGCTATTGCCTATGTTAGGAGAAGTCTTCATCAGACAAACACTCCAGAAAGCCTTTCAAGTGTCTCAACCATTTCAAAGTGATTAATTAGTACGTCAAAACCATTTCAAGTGTCTCAACCAATAATAATAGCAATGCAACTAAATGTTAATTAGTTGGCAGATGATCAAGTTTAGGTTTAAACTTATTATTATAAAAACAAAAATGTTAAAGCTCAGCTCATTTATATTTTAATTAATTTCGGGGTCTGAATTTTTATTAAAATTGGATTGGATTAAGTATTTTAACTTCAATTGAATCTTTGAATTTGTATATAGTAATGACTTTTTTAAAATTTATTTTACACTCTAATTAATTCACCTTGTGTTATTTTTAAAGGACATTTAATGTTCTTTAAGACCCTCAGCAGTACTATTTCTTTAATTTTGATATTTGATGTTTTACATTACATGGTTGAAAGTTGAACATCGCATTGGTTTGTTTAAGTTTTTGTTCATAAAGAATTAGAAAAATGATAAAAAAATATCTTGTATGCGTATCATAGTAAAAATTTCAAATTTAAAAATCATAAAAAAATAGCACAAATAACAATCATAAAGATTTAAAATTTTAAAAAGATGTTAAAATACATATGGTTATAATCATGTAATCGGACATTAAAAAATATTGACATTTAAAATATAATCGGACATTACCTTCACAAAAAAAATAAAAATAATCGGACATGAAAAAATATTGATATTTAAAATTTATTGTGTTTGCAATAATATTTTTTTAGTAATTTAATAAGAGTACTTTGGTTAGTGTAGTTGTTCCCTTTAATTTATTATTTTGTTTACGCCTTCCTTTTTAACTTTTAATATTTGCTATAAATTTTTTTAAGGCAACACTGTATACTGTCAGCACATTACATTTTAATTTTTTTTTCTCTTTTTAATTTTGAAAACACTCGAACAATTATTTTAATTTGTTTTATTGATGTGGGACAAACCCTATGTTCTAGTTTGTTTACCTTCTTGATAGCACAATGGATTCCGTTGGAGTAGAGATTTATCCAACGATAAAAGTAAAAAAAATGAAGACTTCTATTTAAATAATGTCCTACTACAGGACATATAAATATATATATATATATATATATATATATATATATATATATATATATATTCAAAAACTAGACAAAAATAGTTCATCAGCATCTAGAATTTTTTTAAGAAAATAATTATATCTTTATCAAAATGGTATTACATAAACATAATTAATAATTATATAGCATTATCAGTATCAATCATAAATTATTATTTTTATGATTATCTACAAATTATTAAATGTTATATATAATTATTTATGATTGGATTTTATTTAGGACATAGTCTTTTTTTCTCTAGTATTACGTTTAGGCTTTTTAGCTTCAAATATAAGACTTGAAGTAAAAAAGTTAGGCAAATTACCTTACTAATTAATAAGGCAGATAGAAAGTCAAATATCATAAAGAATAACAGAATTATATACATAAAAATAGAAAAGACAAATTAGGCACTTTTTTTTTAAAGATCACAAATTAGGCACTTAATAATTTTATTATTATGCAAATTGATTCTAAAATATTTTGAGTAAACCATAGTAACATCTTAAAGTTTAGTATCATTATACATGTACTTTTTTATTTTATACACCTAATTAATATCTTTTGTGTTTTTTTATCTTTAATCTTATTACATCATATACTTATATCCTTTTCTCTTTTTCGCTTTCACTAAATGTGTAATAGTATATGGGGTATGCATGTATAATTTTTTCTTTTTTAATTATTATTTTTTCACCCTATTGAGTTGTTAATATAAGATTTAAGAGATATGTTGACATAATATTTTTTTTAAACACAAGATATATTAGTGTAATGTTTTTAAATTTAAAGAAAAATTATTGTAAAAAAAATTATATATAATTTGATAAAAATCGAAAGAGTGTTTTGGTAATTTATTCAATTATTTTAGATAAGATTTTTAAACACTTCAAAAGTATGTCAGATGAATCTAACTTAATTAATTAAGTATAACATATAAGTTATTATAAATTTTCTGACATTACCTATAATTACTATCAAGAAAAAAATACTTCAAAATATTAGAGGGAATAATATGCATAATATTATAAACTTTCAATGACTTATGGGTGACTTCAACCAAGTATCAAGAACCATTTTAAGGTTTATTCTAAGATATCCCTCCATTCATTTCTATAAATTATGTGTAAAACTATTTTACAGTGCAAGTGCATAAAGCAAGAAATGGAAGCTTGGTTCACCATTTTAGTTTCTCTGTGCATATGCGTCCTCATCAGAGGCATATTTTCCTTTCACAATCATAAGAAAAGCACCAGAACCTCTCTTCCAGGTCCTTTTCAGATTCCAATCATCTCAAGCTTTCTATTGCTTCGAAAATCTGTTATTGAACTCGAGGATGTTCTTCGACCCCTTCATGCCAAATACGGTCCCATTGTCACTCTTCAAATCGGTCTTCAACGCACCACATTCATCGCTGACCACTCCCTCGCTCACCAAGCCCTAATCCAAAACGGCGCCGTTTTCTCCGACCGCCCTAAGCCTCTTGTAGCTGCCAAAATCCTTAGCTTCCCCACCATCTCTTCTGGTTTCTACGGTGCCACATGGCGAACCCTCCGCCGCAACCTCGTCTCCGGGATGTTGAACCCTTCCCGTGTCAAGTCCTTCTCCGGAATCCGTACATGGGTCCTCCACTCCCTCCTCACGCGCCTCAAATCTGATTCTGAATCCCACACCTCTGTGAGAGTCATGCAGCACTTCAAACACGCCATGCTTTGCATGCTACTTTTCATGTGCTTCGGGGAACGACTCAACGATGAAAAAGTCATAGACATTGAGCGCGTTATAGAGCAATCACTTTCGGCCTTTAGCCCTAGGTTCAATGTTCTGAATTTTTTGCCCCGACTCATGCGCGTCTTGTGTTGGAAACTTTGGGGGGACTTGTTGAGGATTCAGAAAGAACGAGATGACGCTTTGCTTCCGCTTATAAAGGCGAGGAGGAGATTCAAGGAAAGTGGGTTATTAAACGATGACATTGTTGTTTCTTACGTTGACACTTTATTGGATTTGCAGTTGCATGAGGAGGAACAACATCAACAACATCAACAACAACAACAACAACAACGCAAGTTGAACGATGGGGAAATTGTGATGCTGTGTAGTGAGTTTTTGAGCGCGGGTACGGAGACTACTTCCACCGCGTTGCAGTGGATTATGGCCAATTTGGTGAAGTACCCGCACGTGCAAGAGAGGTTGGTGGAGGAGATTACACACGTGCTGGGGGAGAAAGTGGGAGAGGAAAGGGAAGTGAAAGAAGAAGACTTGCAGAAACTACCATATTTAAAAGCTGTGATTTTGGAAGGGTTAAGGAGACACCCACCTGGGCACTTGGTGTTGCCTCATGCAGTTTCTGAGGATGTGGTTTTCAATGATTACTTGGTACCTAAAAATGGGACAATGAATTTCATGGTGGCGGAGATGGGGTGGGACCCTAAGGTTTGGGAGGATCCAATGGCGTTTAAGCCAGAGAGGTTTTTGAATGATGAGGGGTTTGATATAACTGGAAGCAAAGAGATTAAAATGATGCCGTTTGGTGCTGGGAGAAGGATTTGCCCTGGCTATACTTTGGCTTTGCTTCATTTGGAATACTTTGTGGCTAATTTGGTTTGGAATTTTGAGTGGAAGATTCCAGAGGGAGGAGATGTTGATTTGTCTGAAAAGCAAGAAGTTACTACTGTGATGAAAAATGTATTGCAGGTTCATATTTCTCCCAGGATTTAGATTATGTATGGGTCTAGTTGAAAATAGACAAAAGGGTCTTGTTTTATTATTGTAAATTCTAATAAAATGAAAGTATTTCTTGTGTCTTTGATATGGTGAATAAGAGTTTATTTTTAGTTTTTATTCTTTTAAAATGAAGAAATTGGGACATATAATTTTTTAAATATATTCTAAATAGATTAGTGGCTTGAGAATCTCACTTATTTTTATCTTAATTTTGTTTAACTTAAAGTAAAATAGAACTTAAAAAATTATTATAAAATGTTGTTAGATAATTATAATCTAATTCGAAAGTATAAAATTTAACACCACGCATGAACCAATCTATAATGTTAAATTTTATACTTCTGAATTAGGTCATCTGAAAGCATAAAAAGTTAATCCTACGGACTGTCTCCTCTGTAGTGTTACATTTTATTATTTCAGAAAACCTTATGAAAAAGGAAAGTGAAAATATCTACTGTGAACGCCCTTATCTAGAACTAGAATGCACCTACTTGAGCGTATAATTGCTTTTCTGAAGTAGGTGGAAAATAAAAAAGAATAGGTGAGAAACGAAGTTTCTGTCACGTCTTCGCTAACGTGGGCCACAATTGGGCCGGTAACTAAGCCCACCCTCAATTGCTTCTCACCACCCCCTTCTTTAACTTGTAGTCCATAAAATGCACTATCGACACATCAATTGGAGAGCCTGATCAAAATTAGGAATCAAAACTATTAAATCACCATTAACTCTTAACAACAATTCCTCATGCTCTGTCCACAGTCACCACTCAAATTCATCCTTTGATTACCGCAACATTAAGTATTTAATTGATTTGGTTTTAGTTTTTAGTTTTTTAAAAGAGTTTTCAAAAATAATGTTTAAATTTTTTTTAAAAAAAAGACTTCTTTGTCAAATGTTATTTGAAATTTTTTTTGAAAATATAAAAAATGAAAAAACATGTTCATATTTATTAAAATTTTATTCTAGGTAAGTAAAAAACAACATATACTAATTATATTTTAAGTTTTCAAAACAAAAATAAAAAACTAAAAAACAAAATTAATTTCAGTTGTTTATGTATTTCAATTTTTCAAAACTAAAAAATCAAAATTGTTTTTAGAAAATATTACCCAAATAATTTTTTTAATTTTTAAATATTAAAATATTAAAAATAATTTTATAAAATTATTGTAAAATAAACATTAATTCACCCTATTTTTTATAATCCATGACAATATCAACCAATAGGTGCACCTCCTCCACTAACTGAAAGTCAAATATCACACCATTGATTTTAACCTTAAGAATCGCATTAATGGAGTCCTATGAAGGACACACCAAAATTCTGACAACATCAAGCCGTTTTTTAGCCATGTGTCATTGTCCATAGTCATGAAAACACGACCCTTCCCACCAAGCACTTAAAAAAATTTGAAACCCTAAATCCGAGGATGCAATTGAACCCCACATGTCTGGCTCACTTGCCATAATCTCAAGCATCCATTTTGACAGCTTAGAAAAAAGAAATTTCATAACATCCTTTGACTCTGCAAACAACTCTTGGAGGACTTTTCCCTGCACAGGTTTTAACTATTCCATGTCACCTCTCCTAGATAGATCGGGATGACTACATGACTATCCGTTTTTATTTATTTGTTGAAATTTTAATAATTATATAATAAATTTAAAATTATATATGTAATTAAAAATTTTATTTTTAAACTTTATTTTATAATTTTTTATTATTAGTTATTTTTTAAAAATTAAAATATAATTTATAACTTAAATTAGAAAAAATAATATATAATTTATAACTTAAATTAGAAAAAATAATATAATAAATACAACAGAAATAGGTGAGCCCAAAAAAATCTTATAAAAATGGGAGATTAAAATTTATATGTATTATTTTTATAACTGAACTCCTCCCACACTTTTTCAAAAATAAAGACAGAGAATCAAACTCGTACTCAATTCTTGCCATACCAATTTGTCACGGTCAACACCTTGCATTTTAATTTTGAAAGCAAGGAAAATTATTTTAATTTCTTTTATTGATGCAGGATAAACCTTATGTTTCTGGTTTGTTTATATTCTTCGTAGCACAATGGATTACGTGAGTAGAGATTTATCCAACGATAAAAGAAAAAAGAAATAGATTGTCTATTTAAATGAATGTTCCTACTACATTATTATTATTATATATACCAGCGTAAATATAGGCATTGTCGTGTCTGTTTATTTGTATTTTTATTTTAATATGTTATAATAATTATAGGATTTTAATTTAATATTTTTTAAAAAATTTTATATTTTGAAATATAAATTGTTATGTGACATGTTTTGAAATATATTTTGTTAATTTAATATATTTTGTTTATGATAACATTATATAAACATGTCAAATCATCAATGGATATGTCAACTATGCAATGAATATGAAAAAATGCAAAGAGGAGAGTTTGAATAGAACTCAAAATATTGTTGCACCTATGTATTTGCATGTTTATTAAAAATATTTATCATGAAATGTAAGCATATATTAATAGAGAGAAATTATATTTGTGAAAGTGAGAACAGTCATAAAATATTTAGAAGGTAAAATATTCGTAAAATGTGGACACCAAAAGGTCATATTCCCATTATATAATATATAGTATATAATATAATACCATATATCATAAAGTATAGATATAATTGGACAATTATGTATGTTGGATATCAATATTTTAAAGTAATTTTTTGTTTAAAGTTATAAGGTTGGTCTAGTGGTAAACAATATGTTTGAGAAATACGAGGTTATGGGTTATGAAAAATTAGTTTATTTTTTAATTTTAAAATAGGTGTAAGGGTAGAATAGATATTTTGAAAAGTAGACATAAAAAAGGGGTATTATCTTTATTAATAGTATAGATATAATATATAATATAATATCATATATTATACAATCATAGATATAATTGGATAATTATGTATGTTGAATATAATATTTTAAAGTAATTTTTTTTGCTTAAAGTTATAAGGTTAATCTAGTGATAAAGTATATATTTACGAAATAAGAGGTTATGTGTTCAAGTTTCTCTTATAACAAATTAGTTTATTTTTTTAACTTTAAAATAGGTATAAGAGTAGAATATGTATTTTGTAATATAGACATGAAAAGTGACAAAGTATATATTTTATGAAAAATGGAGTGCAAAAAATAATTCATCAACATCTAGAATTTTTTTAAGAAAACCATTATATCTTTATCAAAATGGTATTGGATAAACATAATTAATAATTAGTATGCGCAGTATCAATCATAAATTATTATTTTTATGATTATCTAAATTATTAAATTTGTTATATATAATTATTTGCAACTGGATTTTATTACAATGTAGTCTTCTTCCCCCTCTATTATTTCGTTTAGGCTTTTAGTTTCAAATATAAGACTTGAAGAAAAAAAAGTTAGCCACATTACTTACTAATTAAGAAGGAAGATAGAAAGTCAAATATTATGAAGTCTTCTTTTCCCCCCTCTAGTATTTCGTTTAGGCTTTTAGCTTCAAATATAAGACTTGAAGAAAAAAAAGTTTGGCAAATTACCTTACTAATTAAGAAGGAAGATAGAAAGCCAAATATTATAAAGAATAATGGAAATTATATATATATATATATATATATATATATATATATATATATATATATATAGAATAAGGAAGTTTATACTCTTTCACAAACTCTTAAATTAAATTATAGACACTTAAAATTATATTGTTATGATTTTTTTTTAAAGTATTTTCAAAAAATTACAACAATTCTTTTTGAAGTTTAGTATAATTACACAAATAGTTTTTATTTTTTTAATTATTATTTTCGCGTCTTTATCTTTGAAGGAGTATTAGTATAAAATTTAAAAAAGGTGTTTGTGTAATATTTTTAAATATATAGAAAATATTAGTTTAATATTTTTAAACTTAAAGGAGATAAGTATATAGGAAAATAAAAAATAAATAAAATTATGTGTGATTTGATAAAAATTAAAGAAGTGTTTGTATCTCGTGATCTACTCAAGTATTTTAGATAAGGTTTTTATATCTTGAGGGGTTTAGTAAAAGATTTGATGATATTTGTTGTGCAATGTTTTTAAACATAAAAAAAATGTTAGTATAATATTTTTAAATTTAAAAGAGATGAGTTTGTGTTGGAAAATAATAAAAAAAAGTAAAATTTTGTATAATTTACTTAAGTATTTTAGATAAAACTTTTAAAGAAAAGCATTTTAAAATAATATTATATAAATTCAGGAACTAACACATCCCTAAAAATGTTATGCATATTTAAAAATAAAAAGTACAATATAAAATTTTTAATTTCATGTTTTTAGAAAAAAAAAAAACTGATGATACATGCCAAAAAAAAAGTTAAGTAATAGACGCTTGTAGAAGCAATTGTTGCTTATTGTGATAATGTTGCAATAGGAGATCTTATTTAATATAAATTCTTATTAAGAAAAAGAGAGTTATGCACCTCCCATTGTGGATATACTCTCAGTGATTTTAAAATATAAAATAGAGATAGGTTGGATTTATTTACTATTTTAAATTAAATTCATAATATAGTAATTATTTTTTATTTTAACAAAATGACTATAATTATAACGTGGATAATTTTTTTTATTTTATTAATTTTTTTATTATTATTATTTATAATAATAATAGTAAATTAAAAAATACAAATAAATATTGATATCATGTACCTAAGAAAGGAAAGGGTTCTTTCTCTTTTTTGGTGGACCAATACTTGTTTCTCTAATACATTGTGAGTGTCCAATCATCTGCACGTGTTACAACATTCAAGCTACAGGTTACAGGCTTACAGCTAAAGTATTTTATCATTTTATATAGCTATTGTCTGAATTTTTGCTTTTTTATTATTATAAAACTAACATAAAAGAAAAAAATTTATAAATACGAATACAAAGTTCGCTAATACATTATAGAAGTCTTAATTAATTAGGATTAGGCTCCTAAAGTGCATAGGGTTAAAATATATTAATAGCTATTTATTTAAGAATTATTAACGGTTGAAATTATAATTAATTTTAAAATGATATATTTTATATTATAGGGTGGATAGACTTTTAAGAAAGAAGAACTGACTTAAACAAAAAGTTTTGTAAAAAAAGTGTGATGTTTGTGACAAGTATGATAGAGGATTTAAGATTATCTTTTCTTTACTTGTGACTCCTCCCACAAAGTTTGGATAAGACTTTGTTATTGGTGTGATGTAACCACAATGTTACAAAATAAGAGTAATTTTTATTATTGTCAATTTTTAGGTCTAGTAACTAGCAATTAGAATAGGCAACCAGTTTAGTTCTTTTTGTAGTTAATGAGAATCTGACAAATTTAAAGGGTTAATAATGAAACGATCTTTAATACAAAGAAAGTCATGGTTCATTTAATCATCAAAATTATAAATTTTTTCAACTTGAAAATGGTGTTGAGTAACTAAACTAACAACACATTCTTTAGTCAAATTGGTGTTGTATGTTTAGGATGTAATGTTTTATTTGTCTCTCTTTATTTTGTGCTCCTCTTTGGAGTAGATCATCAACTTTTGTCATAACCAGAAGGAAGACTTGTGTTTTTCATTTTTACCAATAAAAATCTTTGCTTATAAAACAAAATATAGTTGATATTATGATAAATTTTAATTATATATTTCTAATAATTATTATTATTAAACTTAAATATTTTTTATTCTTATTTTGTGTCTTACTCAACACTTTCCTTTCTCATGTAAGTGATATTAATATTTTTTTTCTTCAAATTTGCAGGTTCAAAAGAATTAAGCTTTTGTTAACTTTCAAATTGTCGTGTTGATTTATTTTAATTTGATATGTTATACTTTTTCTCTCAATTTTTTAGTAATTATTAAATTAAGTTCTTTCATACATAGTACAACTTGTTTCATATACTGCTAAAATCTGAGTTAAAATACTGTATATAATTTGGAAATATTATATACTATACCCTAATTAAATATCGAAAATGTTATATACCACGAAATAAAGATGGGAATGTAATATATACAGAGAAAGAAACTTGTAAATTTTCAACGTAACACAGACAGTATATAAAAAAAAAGTTATGATTAATTGTTAACGTAAAATTCTTCTTCATATGTTGAAGTCATTCATATATATATATATATATATATAATGATCAAAGCATCAGTGTACCAAGATGGAAGCATGGTTCATGGTTCATAAATAAAAAGGTTCAAAATTAGTTTGTAGAGTGAAAATTCTTTATTTTCTTTTGTATGTTTCACCCAAATGTTATGTCTAACTTTAAAAATTAAGTGTAACTCATGATATTTTTTTTTTATATTTGTAGGATTGAAAATTCAACTTAATTCCTTGACAAGACTTGTATATGAGAAAGGATAAACTCATAAAAATCCATTTATTTACTTTATCTTGTGGGCTTTGACTTTGGAACTTCTCAACATTCAACCAAACTAAGCATCACTCACATGGAAGCGTGGTTCATGATCGTAGTATCTGTGTGTGTGTGCGTTCTCATCAGAGGCATCTTGTTCTGCCTTCACACCAAAACCAAAACTTTTCCCAACCCACCTGGTCCTCTTCACATTCCATTCATCTCAAGCTTCCTATGGCTCCCAAAGTCCTTCTCCGAACTCGAACCGATTCTCCGACCACTTCTCGCCAAACACGGCCCTATTTTCACGGTCCACATAGGCCCACGTCCCGCCATATTCATAGCCGACAGAGCCCTGGCCCACCAAGCCCTCGTTCAAAACGGTGCCGTTTTCTCCGACCGCCCCGTGTTGCTTCCGCTTATAAAGGCGAGGAAGAGAATCAAGGAAAGAGGGTTGTTAAACGACGACGTTGTTGGATTTGCAGTTGCATGAGGAGGAACAACAACACCGGAAGTTGAAGATGGGGAAATTGTGACGCTGTGTAGCGAGTTTTTGAGCGGAGGTACGGACACTACTTCAACGGCGTTGCAGTGGATAATGGCGAATTTGGTGAAGTACCCGCACGTGCAAGAGAGGTTGGTGGAGGAGATTGCACACGTGTTGGGTGAGAAAGTGAGAGAGGAGAGGGAAGTGAAAGAAGAAGACTGGCAGAAACTACCTTATTTGAAAGCTGTGATTTTGGAAGGGTTGAGGCGACACCCACCTACTCACTTTGCGATGTCGCATGCTGTCAGTCATGATGTGGTTTTTAATAATTATTTGGTTCCGAAAGATGGGACAGTGAATTTCATGGTGGCGGAGATGGGGAGGGACCCAAAGGTTTGGGAGGATCCAATGGCGTTTAAGCCAGAGAGGTTTTTGAATGATGAGAGTTTTGATATAACTGGCACCAAGGAGATTAAGATGATGCCTTTTGGTGCTGGGAGAAGGATTTGCCCTGGTTATAATTTGGCTTTGCTTCATTTGGAGTATTTTGTGGCTAATTTGCTTTGGAATTTTGAGTGGAAGATTCCAGAGGGAGGAGATGTTGATTTGTCTGAAAAACAAGAGTTCACTACAGTCATGAAAAATGCTTTGCAAGTTCATCTTTCTCCTAGGATTTAAACCTTGTATACCTCTCATGTTGAATAATTTCTTGCAATAATTGAAATGGAGATCATATATATTTTGGTGGTTAATGCAAGTATAATGATTGTTTTCCAGGTTTAATTTATTCTGAGTCATTGTTTTGATAAGTTAAAATCTTATGGAATTATGGGAATTGTTTATTTTAAACTAATAGAAATTAATTATATTATACTTATCTATCATGTGTCATTTTAAGTTGTAATACCTTCATAAACAGTGTTTTTTTCGTTGCCAAACGTAATAGACTGAATTTTATAAAATAAGAATTAAAATATTTTTAGTTTTATTTATTTACTTAATTTGATATTTTTATTGAAAGTTACTTATTATTATTTCATTCTAATAAGAAAGTCTTTAAAAAGTTAGGTTTATTAAATCTGATTCACAATAGTTAGTAATAGAAAACATAATTAGAAGAGAGAGTTTTGACATTGTGCTTATTTTGTACACAAATTTTATCCAAAACTATAAATAAGGGGAAGCAATCACAGGATAACTCAAAGAGAGACAATTTTCGTTAAAGATTTTAAAAAATTATTCTTAGCTTCTACGTTCTTTATCTGCTAGAGGTAAAGGAAAGTGAGATTAACTTATACATAATCATATATAAGAAATAAGGCACTGAGGCGCACCCTAAGCCTCCATAGGGAATAAAATTTATGCAATGGACCTTTGTATGTGTTTTGCTTGAGGTTAAACACCTATTGGCTAGAAAGATGTTGAAGAGGCAAAAGTTAGTCATGCTTGAGATTGATTTGTGATTTCATGCTCTGATAGATGAGGCATCAAAGTTTGCAACTATATTAGGATGTTCAAATTATTTTCTTGTTTTAGAAATTATATCAATTATGTCTAAAGTTCTTTTCGTTCTTTTAAGTTTTTAATTGTAAAATCTTGTCAATTTGATAAAAAATAAGATTTTGTTTTAAGAACTTTTATAAACCTTTTTACTCAATTAAAAGACTTTTATTAATCTAGTTATATTTATTCATGTGGAATAGAAGAGTGTCACAATGTTTATAGTGTTGTATCACGTGATTCTAAAAATTCATTTTTTATTTATATAATGCTCACAACTTTAATTATAAGTTAATTAAGTTTAATAAATCTATGTATACTAGTAGTTTATATCCATTTGATCATGTTTTTAGCTCAGTCTCGAAATAAATTATTTTCTCTTTCATAACTTACTTAGTAATAACCAATTTATAGTGTTGCAATGTAAATTATTTTACCCAAATATTGTCTAGTTATTTAAATAAACAATAAACTAGTAAAGCGTTTAGGTTAAAAAAGTGTCACGCTAAAAATATATATAAAAAAAATTGAAGTGAATAACAGTTATTATGTCATGTGTAAAAATGAATGATATCACTGTTTAAAAGGATGAAATTAAATTATTAAATGGTCCAGACAAGCAAGTTATTCATGATCCAACTAATAAACATGTAATATATATATTTTGGCACAAATTTATCCTAAAAATACTAAATCAAAGCAGGGAAACTACTAGACTGGAAGTTGCATAAAAGAGGATCATAAAGAACTGAAGAAGAAAAGAACACAAAAAGGATTGCAGTTTTTCAAGTACAGTTTATGGAAGAAATAATTAAATGAAAGAAAAATTAAAAAAACTTAATAATATTATAAAATTGGTTCAGTTTGAGATTCTTTATATTTTTTGTCTTTGTTTTTACTAAATCATCTTTTACCATGAAAAACTAAGAGGATAAATTTTTTTACATTTGTTTATATTTTTTGGATATTGTAACATCCGTCGTTATAATAATAACCCATAATAAACCAATGAAGAATTTAAAGTAAATAATAAATTTTGTATTTGAATACATAAATTTTTATCTAATAAACAAAATATAATCCTTAAATCAAGACCTCTAGAAAACAAAAATAATTACAAATACATAATATTCTAAAATTGTTACAAACAAATACTACTTGATTAATAACAAATTAGGTCTTCAAGCCTCTTCTTCCAAAACTTGTCCATGAAAACAACACTTTTAATTAGATAATAATCTCAGTGAATAAAAATCACAAATTAAACTAAAATTTTTATAAAAATATCTATGCAACCAATATGATTGTTACGTTATTTATAATTTAAAGTGAAAGTAAAAATATAAATGATTGGTAAGAAAGAAATACCACCCTCCTCTAAATTGTTTAAGGTTTTTCTAATTTTGTAAAGTTTAATTGGTATATATTGTAAAGAATATTTACACTAATATTTAATCATGATTTTTTATATGATTTTTAAAGTATTAATGAGTAAAGTCAACCAATATACCATGAACCAAGTTGTGATTGAATGTATCTCTACACTGACAGTGTATACCAATTAAACTCAATTTTTTATATATAAGACGTTGTTTTTTCTTAATTTTTATTAAAATATTATTATTAATTTTAATTTTATATGATTAAATGTTACTCTTAATTTTTTCTTTCTCTCTCTTTTTTTTTTAATTTAAAAGAAGTAATAAACTTCCATTATTTGAGTCAATGACAACAGACATGAACCACAAGCAATTAGTAAGTTGGGAGATACTCATGGTATCTAGTCTAGGACCAAAAATCGAAGATAAATAGATTTTCATTAATTTAATTTTAAATTTGGAAAATTTTACGTTTGCACGCAAATTTAATTAACACTATTATCTAAATTTTCTTATTTCTTTAATTAGCCTAAACTAGTATCAACAAGTTTTATAATTAAAGACATTAGTAATATTTGATAGGAAATATCATAAAATATTTTTCAAAAAATAATATTTTAATGTCTCAAATATAAAATTGAAACATATAATGTGATATTATAATTTATTTTCAATTTTAACTTTAATATTTTTATATTTTTAATTTAATATTTGTATATAATAAAAATGATATCCTATGCATGATATATTATAATCTTGAAATAAAAATTAAAAAAAAGAACAAATCACCATTTTAGTCTCTAAAATTTATATTAATGCACTAATACTTACATATCTCAAGAGTAGGTGGGTTGTGCATTGTGTAGTAATGCAGAAAAAACATGCATCCATGTATTGTTTAACTCGGACATATCTTCACAACTAAGATCACACAACACAACTACCAATTCAGGGGTATGATGAGTAGCTAGAAGACAAAGAGTTTAATCTTTTGTGTGGTTTGTAAGAATTCAAAAACTGTAAAAGATAAGAAATATTGTGATCTTCAAATCCTACCCAATAAACATTCAAGAAATCCTTTAAACTATCCAATTGTACTCATGGAAATGGTCATATATGAAAATTAGTCTCCAACTCTTTTATTGAGTGGATCTTGAATGCTTTATATTGTATCAAGGGGTTGTACGAAAATTAGCTTGTTATTATGCAAATTGATACTTAAAACACTTTAGATAATATTTTAAAATAATTTAAAAGAGTCATCTAACATGTTGAAAATATTTTGCAGGAACCTATCGACTACCTCTAATATTTAAGATCCCACATGATTTATTTCATAAAAAAGAAACTGAAATAGTTAAATTACATTCAAATTTTCAAAACTAAAAATATTATAGAAAATATCATTAAAATAGTTTTATTTATTTAATTAATTTCCAAACTAAATATATTACTATCTTAAATTTTATAATTAAGACTTTTCTTACAACGATACAGTTCAATGTCAAATTATATCTTAATTTACTTTTAAAATTTATAGAAAATTATGATAAAAATGAAACCTAAACATGACACAAATTATTATTTCTATATCATGTCATTGTAAAAAATCATATTTTTAAAGTAAAAATTTAAACATCTTTAAATTAAATATGAGTAACTATAAAAACAAAAGATTATTACTCAATTCTTATGTTGTTTAATCACTTATATATGAAACAACAAGAGTAATTAATTACTCTTGCTGAATTTGTTGGCCTTTCCTATGCAACCTTAACTTCTCCTTCCGTCCAGTGAAAAAAATTATAATTATCTTGTCTCTGCGTATTGTAAACATTACAAACGATCATTGATAAATTGGTATTAATAATTTACAATAGGTAATAGGGTTTATATATCAAGCTTACATTGTAATTTGGATATTTCCAAAATGTCATTCTTGAGTTACCCTAACTTTCAGTAGTCAACAATGTTACCCTAACTTTTTAGATTGGTATACTAATCGGACATTGTGTTTATTGAACATAAATTAATGGTGTCAGTGATATGTTATGCACCATTAGCAAAACGAGCGGTGTGTAATTAGTAGGTAGTTTGAGAAAGGATGCGTAATTAATATGTAACCTAAGAAACATTTTGTTTCTTTCTTGCTGAATAAAATTCTTTGCGTTTCAAAAAAAAAAAATATAGCCATGGAAAATATCACTATGAAATGACCATATAATTATTAGATGCGAGACTTTTTTGCATTCTAACGTTAAAAAATTATTTAACTCTATTTTATTAATAAATTTATTTAAGAATTTAATTTGTATATATTTTTAATTTAATGATTTTTATATTAATATTTAATTATAATTATAATTTTATTAATTTTACTTATTATGACTTTAAAAATCACATAAATAAAAAATAAGATTGATTGTTATTACCAATTAAATTCTTTATTTAAACTTAAAATATTTAGTATTTTTCATATTTCAAATGATAAATTTTCAAATATTATCTCTTCGGCATAGTTATACCCCCATCGACTATATTTATCTTACATGAAAAGTTGAAAACAATGTACCGTGTCATTAAATAACTAACAGACAAAATTCATATTATTTAAAAGGAAGATGAGCAAGAATAGTGTTTTGTCATTAGTAAGTATATATGTGGCAGCTTAAATTGACACTTGTCAGATTAAAAACCTTAAATTTGATTATCCTTAAATAAATAAATAAATATAAATCGATATCTAGCAATTTAGGCTTATACATGGATGATTGTATAAAAGAAAGGAAGTGCTCCTGATTAGCCAAGATGAGCAATCATCAAATTACCACGTTTTTTTTTTTCATAAAATCAATATAATGTTACAGGATTTACACTTACACACCTTACGTAGTGTTATCAATATAATTACAAAATAAAACTAAACTAGACATTTTGTCCAGGGGTATAATCTCTATAAAATTAATGTTCTAATCCTAACGGTTAACGGTCTTATTTTAATGGTAGGACAATTTGTTAATATTTTTTAAATTTGGAAGCAAAACTGAAGCAAAAATTTAAAAGGGGACAAAAAGTTAAGAAACACTAAAATCGGATGGCACCAAATATAATTTAGCTTAAATAAAATTGCATACATATATTTATAATCTCACATGTTTGTGCACAAATCAAATCCAACTCCTTGTGGACCATTAAAAGATGATTGTACAAGGACCACAACACTATGGTTATGAAATATGCACCGTAATTAGTGATGAGGTCAAAGTGATGACCACAACTTTGTAAAAATCCTACAACTCATGTTACGTGATTTTGCATTTTTTTTGCTATTTAAGTGTGGGGACAAGGCGGGAAAACCCAATCCCCTATTAGGATCAGGGTGAGTCAATTTTTTTTTTACTCTAATAAGATTTGAGGGCAGGTCAGAATGGTTTGGGATGTCAAGGAGGAGAAACAAGAAGGCTAAACCAACCCATGCTCTAGTGCCACTCCTATCTACATCTTTACAGGTACATCATATATAAGCAAAAACAACTAATTTTGCTTCAAAAACCTTATTTTGTACTTTGAAATTATTGGACTTTTTTACCAATAGAGGGTCATTTTTCAAAATATACTAAAATGGGGTGGTAAGCGGAAATATTATTGAAACAATGTAGTTTGATTAGCCAACGGTCCAATATGCCATTTTGTTTTGATGTATTTAAGTTAATCATGCGTCGTGAAACCAAATATGCCAATTGGTTTGACGTATTTGGTGGGTTTTACTTCTGTTTGGTGGGTTTCAATTAAACATAAGGACATACATGCATATGTGTAAAATGATAAATTTTCTGCATGCTTTTGATGAGTTTGTCAATGGGCAATGGACACCTTTTGTGCTTATCGTAGTTTGGGATGTCTGCCATCATGCATTTCCTTTTCCTTCTCTTCCAATGGTCACATTCATTTTGTTTTTTGTAATGTTTGTCATGATTCCAAATATGCCAATTAGTCTAGCGTATTTGGTTCCGTTTCACATGTCCACCATCCATTGGGATAAGATTGCGGCGTGCTTCAAATACACCAAATCATTTGCATATTTAAATATTCTTTTACTTCTGTCAATTATATTCCCCAAATACATCAAACTAATCGACGTATTTGGTTCCAGGACACGTGATTGACTCAAATACATGTAATGACATATTTGATCGTTGAATGTTCAAACTATACCATTTTGATAATATTTTCGTTAACCATCCCATTTTGGTATTTTTTGAAAAAGAGAACCCTTTGTTGTCAAAAAGATGAAATTAGTGAAACTAAATATTGATAATTAATGCTCTTAATATGTGAATTTATTTATTTTTCTTATATATGAGTTTAAAGGGGTTAAGAGGGTCTACCTCAGTTGTTGAGTAAGGTGCGTGAATTGTTGTAGACCCCTTACCTTACACTATCTTTGGCTGATTGATCTAAGTACGTCCATTTTTTTAAAAAATTATCTAAGTGGGTCTGTTTTAAGAAATATTACTGGGATGGGTCTGTTTTCAAAGTTGACTTGGTCAAATCGCAACTCGCAACTGCGGTTTACGTGCCAAATCAACTATGTGCTTACGTGGTGTCCAGCGTGGAACAAATTATGCTAAAATCGTAACTGACAATTGCAGTTTGACTGATCTTTGACTAGCATTATCTCTCTGTCCAATGGTTATAAACAACACAAATTTTTAGAGAGTTAAAATCGCAATTCACACTTGCGGTTTGTATGCAGTTTCTTTTAAACTGTGGATACAAATGGACGCAAATTTTTAGGACGTTAAAACCGCAATTGCCACTTGCGGTTTGTATTAAACATGCATTTTTTTCTGTTACAGCGTTTTATTAAGCCGTTAATGCCCACATAAATCGCAGATAGGACTTGCATTTTATGTGGGAATTTCCATTTGCCCCACATATATTTTTAGCCTTGTTTCCAAATATTCATATTTGTTTCCTTATATAATATTGTGATATTTTTTTCTTATATGTTATTTTAAAAAAATAACAAAATAAAATCATAACGTAAAACTTTAAAAAAAATTGAAAAGTAAAAAAATTTAAATTAAAAAAAAACAAACACATTCGTAATGTTAACTTATATCAACTATTAAAAGGCCAGTCAAACCGCAATTTTCAATTACGATTTTAGCATCAGTTTGTTCCACGTTGGACATCACGTAAGCACATAATTGACGTAACACGTAAATCACAATTGCGACTTGCAGTTTGACCAGGTCAAATTTAAAAACAAATCCATCTTGGTAATATTTTTTAAAACAGACCCACTTAGATAATTTTTTTAAAAAATAGACCCACTTAAATCAATCAGCCCACTATCTTCAACTCTTATCAAGAGAATAAAAAAAATAAATGAGTCTAGAGTAATATAATACTATTTGTCCACCTTTGTCCTGTTAAAAAAATCATATTTAAAATATATTTCAAAATTTTGGAAAGTTAAATTATTTTAATAATCAATTATAAATATATATTAATTATTTTATAAATATATATTAATTATAATAAATTATTTGGGTAAGTTTATAGAAATGTGCTTTAAAAATGATTAATTTTATAATAAAAACTATAAAAAGATGTATCTTTAGCATATGAAACAACTTGTAGGGATTGTTCAATTTTAACTAAAGATCGCCGGTTTGAATTCTAAGTACACAATCGTGTTAAATATTAAATATTTGAAGAGAGATAACTTCCTATTGTAAATTTTTAAAAAACTAAAAATTATAATTTATGATTATTTTTTAACACATTAAAAATCTTCATTGATTTAATTATTAATTTTAGAGTTTCATTTATAGATATAACACCCTTTATTTATTACTTTTAAAAGTAGTAATTGATTAATAAAGTATGAATGGTTATAATGGAATTTCAGTTTAATTTTTTTTATACTAATAGTATATAAGTGTTTCTTTCTTCATTTATAATATATTTTAATTGATATTTAAAAAATAAAATCTTCATTGCTTTATTTTAGATTTAATTATTATATTTATAATTTTTTTATTTTTTATTTATTGTAATTTAGTACATTTTTAAAAACTAAAAGAATACATTAAATTAAATTACATAAATTAAAAATATAGTTTAATTAATATACACTAATATTGTAAAGATTTTTACACGATATTTTATCACAATCCGTCATTTATTATAAATTTATTAACTTTACTTGTTATTATTTTAAATTTTTTTACTATAAACAATAAATATCAATTAAATTTCTAAACATTTTATTTTAAAGTGATAACAGGTACATCAATTAAACTCCTAGACTCTTTAATTTATATACCTGATAATGTATACCTCTTCTTTTTTTCTTTTTTTCTTTTTTTTCTATATCTGTGATTGTATGACAACCAAATAGCAATGTATCCTTCTCTGTGTCATACTCATACTCCTCTCTCTCAATAAATATATTTATATTTTTCTTTATTTTATTATCTTGTATGATGTTGATTCTCAAATATATACACACCACTCTGTCCACCATTGTAGTTCAATCATGGAAGCGTGGTTCATCATCGTGGTATCTCTCTGTGTCTGTGTTCTCATCAGAGGCATCTTCTTCTCCCTTCACACCAAAGCCAAAACCTTTCCCACCCCACCTGGTCCTCTTAACATTCCATTCATCTCAAGCCTCCTATGGATCAGAAAGTCCTTCGCCGAACTAGAACCGATTCTTCGAGCACTTCTCGCCAAACACGGCCCTATTGTCACGCTCCACATAGGCCCACGCCCCGCCATATTCATCGCCGACAGAGCCCTGGCCCACCAAGCCCTCATCCAAAACGGCGTCGTTTTCTCCGACCGCCCCAAGGCCCTCGCCGCCTCCAAAATCCTCTCCTCCAACCAGCACAACATCAGCTCCGCCGCCTACGGCGCCACGTGGCGCACGCTCCGCCGCAACCTCACCTCCGAGATGCTCCACCCCTCACGCGCCAGGTCTTTCTCTGGAATCCGCAAGTGGGTCCTGGACACGCTCCTCACGCGCCTCAAATCGGAGTCGGAAACAAGCCACTCCGTGAGAGTCGTGGATCACTTCCAATACGCCATGTTCTGCCTTCTTGTCTTCATGTGCTTCGGTGAACGCCTCCACGATGATATAGTCAGAGACATCGAGCGCGTGCAGCGCCAGTTACTTCTCGGCTTCAGCAGGTTCAATGTTCTCAATTTCTGGCCCTCCGTCACGCGCTTTTTGCTGCGGAAACGTTGGGAGGAGTTGATGAGGTTTCGCAAGGAGCAAGAGGACGTGTTGGTTCCGCTTATAAGAGCCCGGAAGGAGAAGAACCTGAAGCAAGAAAATGGATTAAAATTAAACCCAAACGACGACGTTGTTGTTTCTTATGTTGACACGTTGTTGGATTTGGAGCTGCCTGAGGAGAAACGCAAGCTGAGTGAAGATGAAATAGTGACACTCTGTAATGAGTTTTTGAACGCCGGTACGGACACTACTTCCACCGCGTTGCAGTGGATTATGGCGAATTTGGTGAAGTACCCGCACGTGCAAGAGAAGTTGGTGGAGGAGATTACACGCGTGTTGGGGGAGAAAGTGGGAGAGAAAAGGGAAGTGAAAGAAGAAGACTTGCAGAAACTACCATATTTAAAAGCTGTGATTTTGGAAGGGTTAAGGAGACACCCACCTGGGCATTTTGTGTTGCCTCATGCAGTTTCTGAGGATGTGGTTTTCAATGATTACTTGGTACCTAAAAATGGGACAGTGAATTTCATGGTGGCGGAGATGGGGTGGGACCCTAAGGTTTGGGAGGATCCAATGGCGTTTAAGCCAGAGAGGTTTTTGAATGATGAGGGGTTTGATATAACTGGAAGCAAAGAGATTAAAATGATGCCGTTTGGTGCTGGGAGAAGGATTTGCCCTGGCTATACTTTGGCTTTGCTTCATTTGGAATACTTTGTGGCTAATTTGGTTTGGAATTTTGAGTGGAAGATTCCAGAGGGAGGAGATGTTGATTTGTCTGAGAAACAAGAGTTTACAATGGTAATGAAAAATGCCTTGCAGGTTCATCTTTCTCCTAGGATCTAGAGTCTGCACCCATTTCATTGTATGATTAATTCCCCATTAGTATCCCAAGTACACCAATCATCTTTTCCTATCTTATAATTTCTGTGGTGTAGGGTGTTGAGCTGTACTGGGATAGTTACACCATTATCCAATCAAATGAGCTTCATCATGTTTCACTTACTTGGCTTGTGGACAATAATTAGTTACACAAAGAAAATAGATACTTGTTTTGGTATATGGTGTATTGCGGCATTTGCACATTTACAAATTCCATAATTTTTAATAATAAAAACCTTAAAATCTTTTGATATTTTAACTCTTATCCAGGTAAACTTGTAGATTTGGTTTCATAGGAACGCGGTGTTTAGTCTTACCAGTGTTATATTCCTTTACCATGTCTGTAAATGCTGTGATATGCAGAGTGTTTTGTTTCATATAATTATTATGTATGTTATTTCCGGAGATTGTATAGGGTACCCTAGTCTGAGGAAAATAGCGATTTTCATGGTGGGAGTCTTACTGTTGTTGCGGTTTCGGTACGGAGGGAGTATTTTTTTCTATTGTACAGATGTGGAAGTTTTTTAGCTTCAATGAATGAATTCCTTTCATTGTGCCTGTCAAAAAAAAAAGAAACTCCCTATTAGTAAGAAGTTGGGAAATAATTTCATGGTATATAATTGGGATAGATAGATACATAGATGTACTTTTTCGTTTAATGCAAGTTCTGTTTGTTCATTTTTTATTTGTCTTGAGTTTAAACTTGTTGGCACTTCACAGAAGGGGAAGATTGTCATAGCATAGCTTGAAAGTTAATGAGTTATGGTGTGTTTGTTTTGGCGGTTTCAATTGCATTGGTTAGTTTAGGAGTTTCTACACTGTAGAACCCGCCACTTTGTCTTATTTTTTTTACGACAGGTGGTGATTTTCAATATGAATTGAAATGTTGAAACTTGAAAGTATAGTTAAGTAATCAGTAGTTAGTCAAATGAAAAATAGAGTTGAAGTTGAATTATTTAAATAAACATGCACATATTCTCTTACAAAGACAGAAATTTGCAGTTTTTTACTCAACACAGACAGAAATTTGAAGGTTTTTATTCAACGCAGATCTCTAAAGAATAAAATTCGACAAAGAATTGTGAAATGGTTGCAGGAATTTGAAACACATTCAAATTGCCTATAGCTTATATTTTTGAAGGATACTTTTTTTAATAAGCATATTGAAAAGCAATAACCATGTATGTCTACGTACCAATATTTAATAAAGTGGTGTACAAATATCTCTCTACCTTATTAGAACCAAAGGATTGTGAGTGAACTTGTAACCATAAACACAACGTAAAAAATATGGTTGTAAAAATTTATTATTTTAATTTATAATGGTTTTGCAAAATATTTTAAAGAAGGTTACACTCTTAAACAAAAAAAATTAGTACATCACAATTCTTTTTAAGTAGTTAAGTTGAATGTGTATGTAGTAAGGTGGAGGAAGTTTAAAAGTATATATGCAAAGGACACAAGATAATTAAAATTGCAGGGTAGTGAGTATAACTATAGCTCCTTGTATTTGCTGCGGGCTGCTGCTTAAGAGGATTATGACTTTCTTTTTTCAACCCGCATTTTTGCTATTTGCAACCACAAATCCTCGTTCATCCCACAACCCTCCCACCTGCTGCCCCAAGGCCCCACCCCATTGGGTTAACTACAATTGATTTTTTAAAATTTTAAACATTATTCTTCTACATTTTTAAATGATGGTTGATAGATATAATTTAAAGGTTTAAGTTAAACCCCGGTCCGGGTTAATCAGATCGATTAAGTCTTTAGGAAAATTTTGGAGATTAACAAATGTTTTCAATTAACATAATCCTTTAAATTAGATCATTATCTTGATGTAGATGTTCAAATATTTTAGGGTCAACATCTAAAAAAAGTGTAAAAAAAAATATACACATCATCCACATTTATGTAATTTTGATTACTTTAAAATTTCAACATATTATACTAATTGATTTTATAATTTTTAATATGAAAGTGTGATTTATAATATTTTGAAATAGTATAAGATAAAAATTATAGTTTTATGAAATTGGACCAGTTGGTTAAACCGGGATCTGATCACATAATCAAGCTAGTTTTTCCAACAAATCGGTCATGCAGTTGGTCCAGTTTGAACCGACCGGGTGAAGCAAAAATCAATTATTGGCATCAGGTTCACCCGGACCGGGGTTGAACTTGAGTTTTTTTTTTTTTTACAAAAAAGATATTTTAAAAGATGTCATTTCTTACTTTTTTTTTATTTTCTTTTTATGTTTTATGTAATTTGTAAATGTAAAAAGTGAAAATTGTGGTGTTATATATATATATATATATATATATATAGACCAGGTTAAACTAGGTTAACTGGTCCGAACACTAATCCATAAACCCACTGCCTTGACCGAGTTAATGACATTTTTATAACACTAATTAAAAATAAAATGAAAAAAATAATATTTAAAAATCCTAATGAACATAAATAAAAGTATGTACATTAACTAGCATAAAACAAAGTTATTCCAACTTATTTGTAATCTCAAATTCGAGTTTAGACAAATGTATTAAATACTTAAAAAAAGATAATTTTATTTTCAATAGTTCTATTCAATTTAAGTAACCTATAAATGATATATTCATATTCGTTATAATTAATCCAATTCATTTAATTATAAAATAATATTATCTAAATTAAATTTGAGATAATATTATATAAAATTAATTTCATACATTGTGTTTAATTCTTTCAACAGTTTATAAAATATATATTATGAGATAAAAATTAATAATTAAATTATACAAGTACTTTTTAAAATCTAATTTCATTTTCTATTGAGTTATATTTTTTAAAATTTAAAATAAAAAGATTTCTCTGTTGTTGTTGTTATTTTTTATCTCATATTTTATTTATTATAAAT
The DNA here is from genome assembly GCA_037954015.1 of Psophocarpus tetragonolobus. Lineage (NCBI taxonomy): Eukaryota > Viridiplantae > Streptophyta > Magnoliopsida > Fabales > Fabaceae > Psophocarpus > Psophocarpus tetragonolobus. Next base: position 37,808,816 of record CM075690.1, on the reverse strand, counting down.
CATATATATATATATATATATATATATATATATATATATATATATATATATATATAATTCCACGTGACCGGTGATACATTTTTTTCTTTGGTAACAGATAATATATTAAATTCTTGATCTTTTCATGCTATTGCTGGAAGGAATTTGATCTAGGCTTTAAATAATGTTATACATCGTTGTCAATGACATGCATTTTATTATAATCCTAATTGTTACTTCACTTTAAAAGTTGTTCTCTTTTAACTGAGTTCCTCATTTTAAAGGAGGTAAAGCCTTTACAACTATGTTTTGGTGTATGAAATTGTTGAGTTTGAATTTTCCTTCCTAGAAAAGGGCATTGAGATAATATTCAATATGTTAGCAAATTTTAAAAGTTTCTACTTCTAATAGATTTTGTTTGGTACTTTAATTTTAATATGTCAATGACATGCATTTTATTAGCATTATTATTGTAACATATATAATTTGCTTTAATTTATTGACAATATTTTTATTTCTTTTGCAATTTAGAAATCTGATGGTGTTAATAACATTATTAGCATATTTTGTGTGGTGTTAGGATAGGCTAAATGTATATTTTTCTTGTATAAATACTTCATTATAATATATAGGGATAGTAATTTTTGCGAATGTTGAAGCCAAATTCTCATTTTTGTCAATTTCTCTGCACTAGAATGGTTTATTGTTGTAGATAGATGGATAAACTACTGAATGTGTTGTTGAAGATGTCAACCATAGTGCCTAGTTATGAAAGGAAAATTAGCTTTGTCTTAGCTATTTTATGTTTAGGTTTATGAAGTTTTTATTTATACACTGTTATTTGAGAAGATTGAACCAAAACTATTAAAATTCTACTTGTAATTTGGTTAGCAAGGGTCTTAACCCTTTGTTTCTTTTTATATACTGTAATTTGGCTTTGATTTGATGAATGAAATGTGGTATTTCTTCTTATTCATGTACATCATTTTTCGTCGTGGTGAATGCATCTAAACCCTTTGTTTCTTATTGTTTTTCGCTAATGCTGAATCAAGTTAAAAAAGTAAACAATAAAATAAAATGATGCACTTGCCAAGCATGTTATCAAGCATCATAACTTTTCACGTGTTACAACTATCTTAATCGGCTTTGAACATGTTCAACAATAGAATTCTTTTAAAACAACATAACTAGAGATAGTTCCAAAGTGAAATATTCGAACCCACCTATCTATGACTAACTCAAGTATTTCCTGATCTGAGCATTCACTGGAAGCTTATGACCCTTTGCATACTCAGTAAAAGCCAACAACATTTTGTACAGAATTTTTTAGAAAAAGTTACATAAGAAAGCAATTATTCATGCAACTAGCAAGCCTTTCATCATGCAACTATCATTAGATCTTTTTCCTATTATTCATGTAACTATGATTTTTTTTCCTATTTCTTTTCAAATTAAATCTTCTACACATAGAATCATCTCTAATTCAAGCCATAGAAAATGATAGTGGTGAGTTCACAAGACAAATCAGTAGTAGAAAAGGTAAAAAACTCCAATGAAGCAGTTTATGGCCAAAATGATTCGTTTAGAAACCACGAGCTGAAGAAGCAAAGTGTCACTTTTCAGAATCACGGAACTGAGGAATTGAAATAGTAGAGAATAAAAAAAAGAAAGGAGTGAGATAAAAATATTAGTTATCGGGAAAGGTTAGCACCTCATGTGAGAATTTTGTAGGGTTTATGAACCATTCTCATGAAGAAAGAGTAATTTTTTAGAATAATTTTAGGGAAAGATTTTAATGAAATGAAAGTCGATTAGTGGGATGATATTGTGGATGATGTTCATTATACCTTTAAGTGAGTTATTTTAATTTGAACCCTTTATTTAAATATGAATGACTATAAAACATTCTTACCATTTTCAGATAAAAACACTATTCTCATTCTCATATGATACATCCCCTATATATACATTATTCTCACGTGATACACCTCCTATATATATATATATATATAATATGGGAGGGATTAACTTACTCAAAGAGTAAATTTAAGAGAATTACTCTCAATCCTCACCATCTATCTTCTTAAAATCTAATGTTATTATAAATAATTAATCTTAATCTTTAGATTTCATAAAATTGAAAGTTAAGATTGAGAGTAAGTCTCTCTCTCTCTCTCTCTCTCTCTCTATATATATATATATATATATATATATATATATATATATATATATATATATATATATTACCATATGCTTAAAGACGAGCATAACCCATGGATAAATCTGGCAATTCGGACAGGCCCGCCCAGTCTGACGGGCTCTTACAACAAAATGGGTTAGGTTGGGTTAGAACATATTTTATTCGGACTACATATTTCTAAGTCCAGTTTAATGCTATATTGGGTCACCAAGCAAAAATGGACATTTTTTTAAAAAAATAATTTTTATTAAAAATAAAACTTATTTTATAATACAAGTTCAAACCAAATCAAAACAATACACTAAATTAATCCAAAAAACATCATAAATAAGTATAAAACAACATCAAATATATTTATATGTATATTTTAATTTAATATACTCCTTTATAACAACATAACTTTTATTTTTAAAAATATATTATTAAATAACATCAAACATACTTTTATATATATATATATATATATATATATAGAATTATAAGGTTGGTCTAGTGGTAATGTCCACATGTGGGGAAAAGGTGGGAGAGAGATGTCGCAGATTCAAATTTCTCCACTAATAAAACTAATATATTTGCCTATAAAAAAACGTACTTTTATATTTATTTTTTATTTAATATATTTTTAACATTATATTATATTATTAATATGTATTTTAAAATATAAATATTTATATTTATATTCGGACTAGCTCAGCTCAAGTCCATTTACCTAGTCAAGCCAAATAGATCAGCAAACAATGTCGCTTCTATTTGAACTCCGTTTTTTTAGAGTAAGTCTGACCTATTTTGTAGGCCCGTGAACTGATCCAGTAAGCCTAACCCATTTTGATAGTTCTACCCGTAAATGATATTTTTTTTTTTATGAGTGTAGAAATTTTTTTTATGATTACTACTCGTAAATGGATTACCAATTAGTTATATTGACAATAATGCTATTTATTAATAAAGGATATATTTTTACCATTTAAATAAATGTGAGTTATTTCTAAGGTTAATAATTAATTATCACTTAGAAAATATATAACAATAAGAGACGACAACCATAATAATAATAAAAAAAAATTATTATTATTATTATTATTATTATTATTATAAAACTAAATATTTTAGTTGAAATTTTCTTATGTATCTTCTTATTTTTCTTCTTTATTTTCTCCCTTTCACTTTCATCTTTTTTAAGACTTAAATTGAGTTGTTAAAGGAGATATTTGATATCAAAGTATTGCATTAGATAATATAAACAATACTTACTATATTTTGATTATCATTTTATAATTTGTTGTTATTTATTTTGTAATATTTTATATAAAAACATTATTATTGCCTTGAGCCATGGAAGTTTTAAACACTAGCCCGTGCTTTCACCACATATAAGAACTGACTATCATATGAAAGGAGCAAATAGAAAATGATAATTTGGAGATACTGAAAAAAAAAAAATACTCATGGATTAGTATTTGTTTATTACAATCATTGGTGAATATTGTTTTTCTTTTTGAAAGGAACATATAAGAACCTTAAAAGATTGGAGAATAAAGTTGTTTTTTTTTTGTTACCAAAAAAATATAAAAACCTTATTCTCCAATATATTTTTAATAAATTATGTCTTGCTGCTCTTACACTTTTCCAAGCAAGAATCCACTATAGAAGTCACGATACCACGAGCATCTGACAAGTCAAATCAAACAAAAGAAATAAGTAAAAATATAATTAACCTAAATATAAAAATAATTACAAAGCCTTAAAAAGATATCAATATATGCTGTAAAAGAACATACCAATCTTGATTTCAATAGACTTGTTCACACCACAACTAGCAATGCAATCGTAGTCATCCTTATGATTTTTATGACATCTTGAAATACAAATAGCATAACATAATGGATATCCAAGATTAGCTAATACACAATCTATTCCACATTGGGCAGAACAAGAAAGTTTATCGAGGGTACTTTTTGGCTCCATTTTCGGAGAGGCATAATTATAATCACCTCTTGCCAAACCCAATACAATTATAATCATAATCCCAACTCCAATAGTTTTTATCTTTACCATGATTTTCCTTTAAATCCTTATGACTTCTCTTGAAAATTTGTGGTGATGTAAAATTTTGTTGTGATGTTTTAAAAAAAATGAAGACTAATTTATAGACAAGTTGTTCTATTTGATTTCATCCGTTAAACATCTCTCACGAATTAATGTGGAAAAGTAACGTTCCTTCTATAACAAAAAAATACTAATGGTTATTCATAAAAAAAATTATATTCCATATTGGCAACATATGTAAGCTTATCAAGTTTAATGTTCGATTCAATTTTCATAAAGACATAATTGTAATCACCTCTTGTCAAGCCCAAACATGATCATAATCATATTCGCAACTCCAATAGTTTTTACCTCATTCTTTATCATGATTTTTCTTTAGACGCATATGAGCTCTCTTAAAAATTTGTGTACATGTTAAATTTTGTTATGATGTTTTAAAGAAAATAAAGATTAATTTATAGTCACTAATTTTAACTCCTCGATAAATATTTATATAATATCAACAGAAGATTTGTCAAAGAAGTGACAAATTTGGATAACAGTACATAAAAATGAAGTTTGTATTAAAATCTCAAATTTCAACTTCAACCGTTCTTATGACTCATAACCATTTTATTAATGTAATTATAATTCCTTAATTATAAATATCATGTAATAATTGGATATATGCATGGTTAAAATATCAATTCAGCAATGAATCGATAAGATTGTTCTATTTGATTTCATCTGTAAGACATCTCTAGAAAATTAATGTGAAAATTAACGTTTCTTCTCTAACAAGAAATTACTAATGGTTATTGATAAAAAAATTATATTCCACATTATGCAACACATGTAAGCTTATAAACCATAGTGTTTGACTCAATTTTCGTAGAGGCATAATTATAATTGCCTTTTGTGAAGCCCAACATTATCATAATCATAATCTCAACTCCAATAGTTTTTATCTTATTCTTTATCATGATTTTTCTTTAAATCCTCATATGACCTCTCTTGAAAATTTGTGTAGATGTTAACTTTTGTTGTGATGTTTTAAAGAAAATAAAGATTAATTTATAGACTCTAATTTTAACTCCTCCATAAGATTTATGTCAACATCATCAGAAGACTAGTCAAAGAAGTGACAAATTTAGACAACAATAAATAAAAAAATTATTTGTATTAAAGTCTAAAATTTCAACTTTAACGTTCTATGACTCATAACTATTCTATTAAAGTAATTTTATAAGTCCTTAATTATAAAATATTATGTATTAATTGGATACATGCATGGTTACAATATCAAATCTGAAATGAATGGATAAAATTGTTCTATTTGATTTCATCCATTAAACATCTCTCACAAATTGATGTGGAAAGTAAAGTTCCTTCTTTAACAAGAAATTACTAATGGTTATTGATAAAAAAAAAATTTATATTCAACCTTATGCAACACATGTAAACTTATCAAGTGTAGTGTTTTACTTAATTTCTGTAGAGGCATAATTGTACTCACCTCTTCCGAAACTCAATATGATCATAAATCGCAACTCTAATAATTTTTACCTCATTCTTTATCATGATTTTTCTTTTAATCCTTATGACCTCTCTTGAAAATTTGTGTAGATGTTAAATTTTTGTTGTCATGTTTTAAAGAAAATAAAGATTAGTTTATAGACATTAATTTAAAGTCAATAAGATTTGTATCAATAACATAGAGGACTTGTTAAAGAAATGGCAAATTTGGATCAAAGTAAAATAAAAAAATATTGTATTAAAATAACTATTTTATTAAAGTAATTTTATAATTCCTTAATTATAAAATATCATGTATTAATTAGGTATATTTATGGTTAAAATATCAATTAAGAAGGTTCTATTTGACTCCATCCGTTAAACCTCTCTGGCAAATTAATGTGGAAAGTAAAATAACATTCTTCCTTAACAAGAAATTTAACTACTATTGATGGTTATTGAGAATAAAAAGAAATTATTAATCATTAGATTTTAAAAAAAATAAGAGTAATTCTCTTAAACTTATTTATATATATATATAAATAAATAAATAAATAAAGAAAATTTTAGTCTTTTCCAACTATTGATTGATTTTTTTATTTATCATAGTCGTAAATTTTGTTGGAAAGTTTGAATCATCTATAAAAATTATGATTTAATTATAGTCATTGATTTGATACAAATAAATTTAAGATTGATGGAAATTAAATGACTCATATTATCCGATGAGTGTAGCTAAATTTTCGGAGTGATTTTTCCCAACAAAAAAAATATTGAACTATCTTTCTTTTTATATAGGTTGTGAAAGAAGGAAAAAGGTTTGAACGAAAATTGATGTCTATTATTGAATTAATCCCAACTCAAAAAGTAAACTATCTATTTTGGAGAATGTGTCGTGTCAAAGTCAATGAATGGGAAATCATCAATCCTTAAAATGGTTATGTAATATGTTTTGTTTGTTGGGGTATAGATAACTATTTTAAGGAAGGTTTATTGTATCAATCTACACCATTATGGTTATTGTTAATAAAAAAAATACTCATATTATGCTAGTATCATATAAAAATTATGTACAAAATTAAAATATATTTAACACCATATTAATGCATTAATATATTTTTTGTTAAAATTTAATTAATTATGTATTTAATAAAATAAATAAATTCAATAAATATATGTAAATCGAGCTAAAACATGTTGTAATCAATTAAATTTATTATCTTGTCAATAATTTTAAAATTAGATACATTTATAGATGTAACAAAATAATATTATATTTATTTTAAAAAATAATATTATATTTAATAAATACATTTAAATTGAACTAATAAAATTTGAGTTTTTATCATTTTAAAAATGATTTTGTATAAATGTTTAAAATTTAAAAATAACTGAGTCACTTATTTTAATAAATAAATTTATGTTCATATTTAAAATAATTTTAAAATCATATGCATTTAATAAAAATATTGTATTTAACAACATAATAATCTATGTAGCTGTTGAATTCATTGAAAAACGTGAACCATTTATAAAAATTTAATTTAATTACAGTTATTGATTTAATTTAAATAGATGTGACATTGATAGACAATTAAATGACTCGTATTAATGTCCTTCATTATATAAATATGTACAAATTTAAAATATTTTTAACAGCTTATTCATGCATAAATCTAATTTTTGTTAAAATTGAATTAATTTTGTATTTAATAAATAATAAATTTATAAATGTATGTAAATCAAACTAAATAATTTTTCTAATGGATTAAATTTATTATCTTAGTCAATAATTTTTAAAATTAGATATATTCACAGATGTAACAAAATAATATTATATTTAATAAATAAATTTTAATTGGATCTAATTAAATTTAAATTTTTATCACATAAGTCTTTGTATATTTATGAAACTTGGAAAAATATGAGGTAACACCTATGCTGAATAACCTCTCAATCAGAATTCAACACATTATTAAAATAATGGAAGACACTTGTTCTCACATAGCTATACAAAAACAACTCAAGTACTCTGATGCTGGAATCTGTAAACAAATATACACACTCCAACAATATTTTCAAAATAGAGTTAAAAACAGAAAAAATATATCTAGGAGCAAACCTAGATATAATAATACACAAAAGTTTCTTGGTCCAAAGAAAACTTATACAATAAGAGCTTCTAATGCTAGAAAGCCTACTCTAAATCCTACTAGACATGTTAGGAAGTTTAGAGATAACAAAACTTACAAACAAATATTAAAATGTTTTGCTTGTCGTCAACCTGAACATTTTTCAAGAGATTGTCCAGATATTGCTACTCTTTACACAAAAGAAGCCGAATTAATAAAATCATGCCACATGAACCTTCTTCCCATTGATGAAAATGTTTCCACTGATTTTGAAATCTCATCTGTTATCAGTCTAACAGAATATACAGAAGAAATGAACCAAGAAAAAGTCCATAAAAATTATGACCTAATAAATGAATTCACAAATAATGAATATATTCATTTATATCCCAATAATGACAATGACTTCCCAATGGGTGATGAATATAATGAAATGGGAAAAATATTAGACGATTTAGGATATGGTAGAATAAAAACTATAGAAACAAACCCCTGTACACACAAAATACAATTCTATTCTGGGTCAGAATCAATTACGTGTAAACACTGTGATAGGTATTTTCACATATCTTAAAGAGCTCATTGTCCGCTTTGTTACAAAAATCTTTGCATTAAATGTGTTAAAGAACACATGAATATATAGGAATTACCTTCTTTCGGAAAAGAAGAAAACACAAATAAATTATGTAACAAAAATTTAACAGATACTAGAGTTTTGGTATTAGAAACTCGAATAAATAATCTAGAAGAAAAATTTATTCTTTTAGACAAAAACTATAAAAAGGAAAACTAAAATAGATTTCCTAGAGTCTAGTCAATCATCTATACAAAATAATATGATGAGAACTATGGAATGTATCCCATTAGTATGTAATAGACAACAACTAATAACTCTAAAAGTATTAGTTAAAATAACATTTCCAAAAATAAATAACATACCATCAACAGAAAAAATAATACAAACATTATTAAATACAGGATGCTCTGAAATAGTCATATGCAAAACTATAGTTCTACAACACAACATAATAAAGAGCAAACACATACAAAAAACTAGAACCATGTCTGGAGAAATTATGATAAATGATGAAAAAGTTAACAATGTTACTCTTCAATTTAGTACAAATTGTGACTTGTTTGGTCATAAAATCTTTATAAAAACAATGAGGGTAGAAAATTTAGTTCCCTCAAAACAAAATATGATTATTGGCTTAGATTTTATTCTAGGACAAAACAGATGTGTCACTATAAACAAAGATTATGTGATGATTAGTGATAAAACCCAAATGACACCAATAGTTAGTGGTGATTCATTAAAACAAGATACTCCTCATAATGAGTGTCCTTGTGAAAATCCAAATCTTCCTGGTATATGTAATTGTACTATAGATTTATCACACATATTAGATGATACAGTGAAGGCCTTTTCCTTAATAAAAATCTCAAAATCTATAAAATTTGAGAACATACAACAAATTCTTGATAGATTAAATAAAACAAACATAATAGGAAAAGATCCTACAAAATTTTGGGATAGAGATCCTGTAATTTGTAAACTAGAAATAATTAATTCAGATTTAATTATTAAAACAAAAGACATTCAGTTCAACAATTGGGAACAAGAAGAATGTCAAAATCATATACAAAATCTTTTAAAACTAAAAGTAATAGCACCAAGTGTTAGTCCACATAGAAGTCCAGCTTTCATAGTCAACAAATCTTCTGAACAAAAAAAGAGTAAATCTAGAATGGTTTACAACTACAAAAGATTGATAACACAGTAGAAGATGGATATTCAATTCCATCTAAAGATGTTCTAATAAACTGAATTCAAGATGCCAAGTGGTTTCAAAATTTGACCTTAAAAGTGAATTTTATCAAGTTAAAATGGACCCATAATCAATAAAATGGACAACATTCTCCTATTAGAAGGATTATTTGAATGAAATGTTATGTCATTCGGTTTAAAAAATGTTCTTGCTGTTTTTCAGAGGAAAATGGATAACATTTTTAAAGAAGTTAAATCTTTTACATGTGTTTACATCGATAAGATACTAGTATTCTTAAAAACAAAAAATGATCATTTTCATAATTTAAAACAAGTTTTGTACAAATTGGAACATTAAGGATTAATAGTTTCAAAATCAAAAATGGAAATTTGTAAAAATTTCATTGAATTTCTTGGAACAGAAATTGATAATAGAACTATAAAACTCCAGCCTCATATTTCAAAGAAAATACAGGATTTTCCAGATAAAATGGAAGATATAAAAACACTTAGATCCTTTTTAGGACATTTAAATTATGCAAGAAGCTTTATTCCTAATTTGGGAAAATACACATCTCATTTATATAATAAAACTGCATTAAAAGGAGAAAGAAAATTTAATTCTGAAGACATAAAATTAGTCCAGAAAATAAAACAAATGGTAGCAAATTTGCCAACTTTACAATTACCATTGGATTCATATTATTTGATAATTGAATGTGATGGATGTGAACTTGGATAGGGAGCAATCCTCAAACGAAAAAAAAAATAAACATCTACCAAAAACAGAAGAACAGATATGTAGATATGCTTCTGGTAAATATATAACAAAACCCAAAATTTATAAAACTAGCACTAACTATGAAGTCAATGCCATCATACATGCACTAGATGCATTCAAATTATTTTTGATAAATAAACAAGAAATAACAATTAGAACAGATTGTGAAGCCATAGTTTCTTATGGAAAAAACCAAATTAACAATCCCCATAAAAGGTGGTTACTTTTTAAAGATTACATAAATTTTTCTGGAAAAAATATACATTTTGAACATATTAAAGGATCTGAGAATACTTGTGCTGACATTCTTTCCAGGTACATTAGGTGAATACTCACCAAGACATAGACCTTCTAAGGTCAGCATAATGGAAGTTACAAAGAAAGGAGTTATTGGCCCTAAACAAGTAAAGTCCCCCTTTGTGGCGGAACAATATACAAAATTTGGCAAACAGGAATTGCCAATACTCACAAATATCTTCCAATATCCTAGAAGAGAACACACAAATGTCAAATTAAATGTTTTAATTGACAATATTTGGAATATTTCCAAATATACCACACAAAATGAACATCAAGTTACAAGAGTAAAACAAGGCATTATTAGTGCATTATACAACTTTTGCAGTCATGACAATAAAGGAGTAGCTTTGGCTTCTCCCGCCTCCCCTTCTGGGAAAGGATTTACACATTTTACTCTAATAACAAGCAAAAATAAAGGTGTTTATACATCATTCAAAGACCTCACTGAGGCTAAACAAGACCAGTTCTGGTCCACTTACAAAGGTTTCTATTCAAAAGAAGAAGCTGAAATGACAGTTAGATTAGAAACAATAGATGAAGAAAAAATCAAAATTGCTCTACAATTTGAGCCTCCTGCTCAGAACCAAACTTATGTTATTGCTGCTTGCAGTATCTCTCCACAAATAAATCCAAATATTCTTCTGGGAAAATTTGGACTAATTCAGGATTTTTTGTTTGAAGTCCACTCTAAAGACAGAAACCATAATGGGTTATTTGTTAAAACCCACAACTACTTCAATACCAAAAAACCTTGCTTAGAGTCATCTGAGTATTGCAAGACAGTAGATAAAAATTGTACTTGTCAGATCAAGTTCATTATCAGAAGAGCTCAAATTGATTTGAGTTCATTTAAACCACAATTATACAGTGATGTATTAATAACTCCCATGATTCTACTAGAAGCAGGATGCCTTCATTCAATAACAATACCTCCCACAGACAGATTTTCATCTCTGTCCCCTGTTCTAAACTTAGTTATTAATGATATCCAAGCTGAACACATGAAAAATGTTTCTCTACAAATTACCACTTCTCCAAGAAGTGTCACAAATCCTGACAGTGTAGCTACACATGTCATAAAACTTTTTACTGAAATAAATCTAGAGTATCATACTTCTTTTGAGCATGATCCATTAAAAGGACTGTCTCTCAATAAAGAAAAATTGTATCAATACAATCTTTGGAAGGCATTTGTAGAAGGGTCAAATTGGAATTTCTCAAAAAGAGATATCCAAGAATTTGCTCTTCTAAAAGAAACAAAAAATACCAAACTGTATTGGAAGAAAATAATGGGAAACAAATTTCACCCATTTCCAATAGAAGCAAACCTTACTCTTGTCAAACATTTTGAAAAAAAATGGTTATACAAAGAAATATATGAAGAAACTGGCTTATATGGCCAAAACACTCCTAGAGAAACATCTTTCCCCTCTGACTGTGATGACAATGAAGACCAAAGTTTTCCAGAACAAATGGAAGAAGAGATTATAGATTTATCTGCAATAGCTCGAGTCAGAAGAGCCAACTAAATTTTACCTGTGATAAAGTAATTTTACTTCTTTATTGAGGTAATAGACTGAAGGGTAAAAAGACCGACAAAACAGGTTACCAGTTACTGGGTAACCTTCACAGCAGGTTACCAAGCATAAGGTTACCTTCTCAACCGGTTTCCGGTTATACATTTGTCTATAAAAAGGGTCATAAGTCTCTTATGCTGAGCAGGTTCCTTATCCACTCACTCTCTCCACTCTCTCTCTAAAAACTTCTCCCTCTCACTCTAAAAATTCTCACTACTTCTCTTGTAAAATTTGTCACTATCAATAAATTAGAGTTGTTCTGCAACCCCCCATCCCTTTGTTTCTCTCCTTCGTAAGTTTCTTCCATAACTGGCGCACATTTAGTTTAGGCATGGAGTAGTTTTTTTTTATTTTTATATAAGGTATCTTCGGATGCCTTAAGTAATATTTATTAGAGATGCGATCATTTAAAGGCTTATCTATCCTGTTGTATAGTTTTTATTTTCTTTCAAGTTTATAAGAAGATATTTAACCGGCTGATACCATGAAGAGAGGGAATAAAGAATAATATAAAATATACAAAGGAACAGATCAAGTCTATAAGATACTGAATCTGGCAGAGCCAGTTAGATATCTAATGAATTAAATTTATTATCTTGGTCAATAATTTTTAAAATTAGATATATTCACAGATGTAACAAAATAATATCATATTTAATAAATAAATTTTAATTGGATCTAATTAAATTTAAATTTTTATCATTTTAAAAATGATTTTGTATAATTTTTTTATTTTAAAATTATTTTCTATGAATTTTTAAAATTACTTGTATGCCCATATTTAATTTAGATGGTTACATGTTTGGATGCAATAATATAAATAATACTTATTAAGATGATTCAATAATGGTTAAAGTTGAACTAATGAACAATGAACACTGTCTAAATCAAACAGTGTTAAAATTTTATGAAGTTTAACACTTTCATTGGTTCAATCACCGGTCTGATTTTTAAAACGTTGAAAAAAAGCAATTTGATGAAAGTGTTAAAATAAATTCTAAAATCTCTTTAAGAATGATTTAAAATTAATTAATTTTTATATATACATTGTAGATAAATCAATTACTGCACTTCAAAGTAGATTTGAACAATTTAAAATATATGAAGATATTTTTTTTATTTAGTGTTATAAATTAAAGTCACCATATATAATAATTTTGAAAAAAAAATGTCTAAATCTTGAAAAATCTTTCAAACATGATAATTTCTCAGATATGGATGAATTATATTTATTTTTGAAAATAAATATCCTAAAATAAATATAGGATTGAAAATGATAACCAGTTGATATTCTCAATTATATAAAAGAATAAAATCTTTTTTCAATTGCTTATATTATATGAGTTTAATTAGTATACATTGTTAACGTAAAATATTTTTATATTGACGTTCAATCATAACTTTTCATTTATTTATGTGACCTTTTAAAATATTAATTAGAAAGTCAACAAACTTAATATGAACAAAAGAGTTGCGATTGAATATTAATGTAAAAATCTTTATAATGACAATATATACCAATTAAATTCATATTAGATATAAATTATAGAATAATATTAATTATTTAATATTAGTTACTTCTAATGTAAGGATTTTTTCAAAGCTAAAATAATAAAAACTTATTTAAAATTAACAATTTTTCAATAAAGATTAAATTGATTCGTCTTGTCTATTGAAAAAGAAACGTTAGTTACAATAATTTTATAAATAATTTTGTATCACAAAAATTTCTGAAAAATAAATTTTAAATACAATTATAATAATGTTAGTAAATTTTTTATTAGTAAAAAAAAAGACCTTATCCTTAAATTTTCTTTAGGTCCCAAAAATCCTCGAGTGAATCATCCTGTTAACAAGCTGGAGAAAGTGGAACAAATCGTGGAATTGCCAAGACGCTACGTTACAGTATTAGACTGACCAGAATATATAGCAGTATCGAGAGTGATAGAACAAATTTGGTCATTTTTACAAAATATTTAGGGTTTAGGGTTTACAAAATTATTTTTACAACTGGCATGTGGAACCTACAGTTTTTATCAATCATACCAATCTACTAAAACAGTCATTTCCGTTTGTGATTTTTGGGAGCTCTGACATGCAGCTTTTGTCTCCTTTGACGGGACAGTTCACCAGGATTTACAAAAATAACAGTGTTTTTAATATTTTAATATTTAAAAATTAAAAAATTTATTTAGATATTATTTTTTGAAAATAGTTTTTAAAAATGATTTTGATTTTTTAATTTTTAAAAATTAAAAAATATAAATAGCTAAAATTTTTTTCAATTTTTTGTTTTTATTTTAAAAACTTAAAATATAATTAAAATACATTTATTTTTTATTAATGAATTTTTTATAATATAAATAAATTTTTCTATTTTTATATTTTTAAAATAATTTTTAAATAATACTTATCAAAATTAAAAACATTTTCATAAAGCTGCAAAATTTTACTTGTGTCTTAATCACTTTATGTGGCATACCTGCGGTCTATTTGGCCAAAAAACTTACATGAACATAAAACAGTAGTTTAGAATGGTGGTTTACCCTAGTCTACATTTAAAATAGATCTACATGAATATCTTTAAAATATTTTAAATGAATATTTTATAAAAAAATTCAATTTGATCAATCTCCCTAGAATGTAGTAGATAAATTGACGTGAAGTATAGCCAAATGCAGATGCAACACTGAGTTTAATTTTTTCTTAATCTGCAGGACTGCAGCAAAACAAGTGTCTTTATTGTTTTATTATTTGTACGGAATAATGCTTTGGGTAGGCATAGTTTATAGAATTGATATTTTGTTTGGTTGTTAGCAGCAAAATAAAATGATAAATAATATGAAATATTTATTGTTTTTTAAGAGAATTAATAAAAAAAAAGTGTAAAATAGTATTGCGAATTTCTTTTTTTTTCATTTTATTTTTATAGAATAAATATCTTATATTATTTTTCTAATGTTTGGTTTATAGTTGAAAATGTTAGCATATATTCTAATGCAAATCCAACAAATAAAAAGTAAAATAAACATAAGGGCAAAAATCCTTATCCATTCACAAAATTCTTTTAATCTCAAACTTACGTTTTGATTGAAGAATCAAACATGCACAAATAAATGCATATTTAGATTTAAGTTAAAAATATTATGTAAGCATGATATTTTTTTTTTACATTTACTTTTACCATACTTTTTTTTACTTTATTTGGAAACATGCGCACTACACCTTTAAATACCATGTTTTTGTACTTGAACAGGTGTGGGTGTCTCCATTTCACCGCTATTTATGTTGAAATGTGTTTTTTCTTTAAAATTTACTTATTTATTAACTTATTTATTATTTATAGTTGTGTTACCTTTTACTCCATATAAAACTAATTTATTTTAGTTTTTACATATAATTTTTCAATGAAAAATAAAGTTAGCATATGGACAGTAAATGAATAAATTTTCATTTTTTTTACTCATAAATCAAAATAAGCTCTTTGCCTTAAAAAAAACAAAGAAAAAGTGTAATTAAGCATATAGCAATTATAGCAAGGGATGGTCAATGTTGATGAGGGAAGGGTTGTGGTATTATGACTTGTGAGTTTTATTTGTCATGTACTTTAATTGTGGAAGGATTCATGGTTATTAATCTTTAGGATTTAAAATTTTGAATATAAAATAATTTTATACTACTTATAGTATTTTTAGAATACAATCTAGTATTTGAATGTTTTTTAGGTAGAGCTATTAGCAATACATTCTTCTAACACTATTAAAAATTATAAAATTAGAAAAGAAAGTCACTTAATGACAAGTAGGTTCCACACAGTTTGTTATTTTTGATAAATTTAAATCAATCGTATAAAGTGTGTTAAAAGAAATGTGTTAAAGAGTGTGTTACTAACATTTTTTTTCTTTTCAAATATTTATTCTAGAGGATAGAAATTCTTTGTCCTCAATTCATGTTTTATTTTCTGTCTTTACCAATAAAAAAATGTCATGTCATTTAATGAGTTAAATAAAAGATAAAAAATTATAAAAAAAAATTATTAAATTACATGACATTTCTTGATTAGTGGAACAAAAAATGAAACACGATTAAGGACATATAATTCTTTTCCTAGTATAAAATCAATCAAGTTATATCCTATGAATATTGACAAAATATCCTCAAATAAGATGAGTAAATAATTGCGATTTATGTATGATAAGATGTTTTAGAATTAAAAATTCTTTTTCATATCAATCAAATTATTTATTTTAAACTTAATTAATTAAAATCAAAATATATCAAAATGTTATTTTTTTAACCTTTTTAACCATTAAGAATTATGTATGATTATCTTAAAATTCTTAATTTTTTTTAACGTGCAAAAATTATGTATATTCATTCTATAAAACAAATACTAAATTCTTAAAATTGAAAATATTTGTACAAATTACGAAAAAAATATTTAATAATAATATTCCATAAAATAACCAAAGTGAATAAATTAATCTTTAACCATAAAAAAATTACTAATACCATCCTCAACCTAACAAAAGAAAGCAAACACAAATTTTGTAAGTCATGGTTCAGGCCACCGCATCGTAACAAAACTCATGGAAATTATCTGTCTCAAATTGATGTCTCATTCTCTGTTCCAATCAATAAATGTCATATTATTTAATGAGTTATATAAAATATAAAAATTATAAAAAAAAATTCATTAAATAACATTATATTTATTGATTATGGGTATAAAAAGTGAGACACTAATTTGTGACAGAAGATTTCCATCCAATTTATCCTAAACATTCCTTCATATATATATATATATATATATATAGAAAATTTAACTAAAAAAATTTTATACTGACGGTTAATCACAACCCTTCATTTACATGATTTTTAAAATATTAATTAGTAAAGTCAACATACTTATTATATATATAAGGTTGCGATTAACTAACAATGTAAAATATTATATGAATGTTTTTCTCATATATACAGGACAACTCAAATGAGAAAAATGGTTACAGTGAGAAATTAGAAAACAAAATAATAACCGCAATATTTCAATAAATGGTTGAGATTCAATTGTTAATTAAACAAGCTCACGTGATTCTTTCACATAGAAACCACAAAGTTGTTAATTTTAATATTTTGAATTTAACAAATTTCAAAGATAAAAATACATTTTAGACGAGTACACCAAACAATTATTTATTATGAATTGTTATCGAGATATTAAAAAAGTCATGTCTAATAAATTTTAAAACTTATAAAAAAAAACATAATGCTGGAATACGCTCTAAGGTCTCTACCACCGCCATTGTGATTAATACAACCACCACCATTGTTATTAATACAACCACCATCATTGTTATTAATACAACCACCACCATTGTTATTAATACAACCACCATCATTGTTATTAATACAACCACCACCATTGTTATTAATACAACCACCACCATTGCTACCGATCACACACAGTTGTATATCAACACCACCACCATCATTGTCATTAATATCACCACCACCACCATCGCTATCAATCACACAAAAATTCTTAACTTGTTACTCATGTCACCCCTACAAAATCCTTTACAAGGTTGCACCACCACTGCCACCCCGCCGCCATCGCCCTTGGCAATGGTGGTGGTAGTGGAGTGAAACATATATAACTTGTCATTGTTTAAAACCCTAATCAAATTGAAAAAAATATGAAATTAAGAAGAGAAAAAATTCAACAAATACAAAGCATTGCTATGAGAAAGGAGACAAAAACAAAACGGTTGTTAGCACCCAATTTTAGTGCACTTCTTCTTCTTTGTTTAGCTTATAAAACTATATATTCATCAAATTCCAATTCCAATCTAAAATTCAGATCGCAAATATATTCATTACAAATATAATCAATCTTAGAATAAATCAACCAACAAAATAATCAACCTAATAAAATCCAAATAAACAAATAAAATAAATCAATAAATAAAATATAGAGAAGAAAATAAAAATAAAAAACAAAGAAGGAAAAGAGAAAGCAGACCTTTCCACTCTGCAAGAGCTAACTACTCTTCTCCTCCTACATCTTTAGCCCATGCAAGAAAGCAATAGAGAGGGTTAAAACCTTTTTCAAGTAGCCTTTTCACCATAGCCACTAACAAGTTCCCTTAAAACTTAGGTTTGAAGGATTTGTCCTAAAAAACACAAAATTGTCATGATTAAGGGTAAAATTGAAGCCTATAAAAAGAGCATTTTGAATCAGCAGAAAGGGATTTTTTGGGGGAGGAGAAAATTTTTTTTCGGAGAACCAAAGGAAGCAGTGAAAATAACTTGGGGTCGGAAGAAAAAGAAATTCATTTGTTGCGAAGTGGAGGGTGTCTACAACATGTATCTATCTCATATTATCTTCCTTATTTTGTATTCTATTCAAAACCTCAACCAAATAATCACAAGTAAAAAAGAAAAGAAGAAAATCCTCACCATCGTCCACCATTGCCTTTTAGTGATTTCATTCCCACGGGTTTAGTTCTCTAGCTACCCATTTGATTCTAACCTAAATGTTAAATTAGTTTTAGTGTTATATTAATTTTAGTATGATTCATGGACTTTAATTTTAGTATGATTCATGGACTAGAGTACGTGTGGGCTTCCCTTTTTTTTTCTCTTTCAGTAAATTAAAGGCCCGATAATGCTTTCAGATTTCTTCTATTTTAAACTTTGTTATTCTTTTCTTTTGTTTAGCCTTCTAGGTTATTCAGTCAAAAATGGTTACATGGTTTTTCTTTTTATTCTTTTTATTGATTCTCTTTTCTCTTCTCCTTTATTCTTTGTGACAATAATAATAATATTTCTAAAGCATACTCACTTTTTGAAAATGATAAAAGAAAATATTAATAAATTATCACTATGACATTTTTAACTTTCCATAATTTTGAGGATACAAATTATGAAAATTTGATTATTCAAATTTATCTTTTAATTAATATTAGTTATTAATAATATATTTTATTTCTAATAATGGTTTATAGTAAAAACATAAAAATCTTAATTTTCATTCTACTATTTTTTATTTAATAGAGTTAAAAAGATTAATCAGATGTGCCAACATTTTAGTCTTGTGATTTTAAGATATAAGTTGTAACAATTTTTGTCTCAAATCTTATCTCTAAAAATTAAATTTGTAAATTATGATAATTTTGTCTATATAAAATTCTTCATTAATTAATTCTAATTCTTTTGTAAGTACAATTTATAGTAAAGATGTTATATTTCTCATTATTATTTTTATTTGTAATATTTTTTTAATGGAGATAAAAGGATTAATTAGATGTGACATCTTTTTAATCTTGAGGTTTTAAGACATAAGTTGTGACAACTTCTTGCCTTAAATCTCATCCTCTAAAGAATAAATTTCTAGTCAAAATTATATTTCTAAAAAATAAAAATGATTTTAAAAGATAAAATGTTCGTTGGCTTCAATGTACACCTTTGTCACTTTAAATTTAGGATGTATGAGTTGACACAGTTCAGAAATCCTAAGCTTAAAAAGTAAAATATAAAAAAAATATCTTACACATGAATACTTTCTAAAAAAAAATTACTTAAACTTTGATTCTCCATTACACAGATACATAGAGGAGGGAATCACTCCTGTTGAGCTAAATAAATAAACAATAATAATAAACTCTTTTCTAAAATATAATATTAAAATATAATATTAGAACATGGTTATGCATAATAATAATAACTAATAATTGTTTTACGTAATATTTTTCTAATAACAATAATAGTGGTCATAATAAAGTCTTGTATTAGTTTTTAAGGATAAGTTAAATATTTTAAAAGATAAATAAGTTGTTTAATTAAGAGAGGTAATCGTCTTTAACAAGAACGTAAGGTACTAATATCTTTCTTATACATAATCGAATCCCAACTATAAATTTGGTTTTGTTGACCATTTTTTTTTATATTTACAAGGCTTTTTCCGATGTTTTCCTTAATAAATATTCGTGGCAACTCCTTTTGTTTTTTTTTCTTTTTTGCCGTTCCGTCGAGACCCTCATATCCATAGATGCAAAAGTCATTGTTGTTTTAAATTCGAAAGAAGACAAAATAAACCTTTTTATATCTATATATATACACTAAAATCTATTAATTTATATATTGGGTAACTCCACAAAAAAATTTATAAAAGCTCTTCGGTTCTACATGATATTATAAAACCAAAAAAATACTCTAAGAACTTAAAATGAGTTTGTCTTTGTAAATGTTTTTAAAGCTTTTTCTTTTTCTTGTCCTTATCATAGATGTCTAGCAGTTGATCTAAAAGTTGTCACCTTTTAGTTTTCATGAAAAATCTTTTTCTTTTCTTACACAGTTTGGTTCTAGAAAAATGTAGGTAGAAAAAGGGATAGATTTAAAATAAAAAAAGTGTTTGTTTCAAGTTTGTAATAAGGGAGGGGAAGGGACAAAATCACTCCTCACTCAATTTTTAACATGAAATGGAAGAAAAGAAAAATTTAATCAATAAACTTTACATAAACTTATTAAATTTTTCTTAATCTCTTTAAATATTTTTTAATCTTTCTATAATTATATGCGGGTTTCTTTTTCTATCCTAACCCATATAGTTTGTTAGTATAACAAAAGTCTCTATTTTCTTGTGATAAGGTCTATTAAATAATTTTTATAAAAATTATTGGTTCAAATCTAATTAAAAGTCAATTTTAAAATTTGTATTTGATATTAAGACAATCTTTTACCATGTGACTTTTTTTACACAGTTGTGGAATACATGTTAAAAGAAAAAATAATTCGACCACAACATTGGAGAACTCCCATGTATGTATGGGAGGTGTAGGGTAAAAGAAACTGGCATCAAGGTTTGCCCATCAAAGTTTGCTCACAATACAGTGAAATATCACACAGAATTGTGAGATGCCAAAAATTAGAGAGGTTGACCAAATCATATAACATAAATCAGGAAAGCATGAGAGACTTGAAAAAATGCAAAGTTGTAGGATAAACACTAAACATTAATTTAAAAATATCAAGCAGACATTTTTTGGATAAAAAATAAAATAATTAATTTAAAATATCTACCCAACTCTCTTCCACTAAACCGTATTAAGTAACTAAAATAACTCCTCTTACCTATGTTAAAATCCATTCTTTTCCTTCTCCTTTGCTGATTAAAATATGACCTTATATTTGTTAAATCCTTGAACCATCGTTTTATATCGTTTCTTCTGTTTCCTATTATGATGGAAACGTTGTTACTCATTGTAGCTTCACTTGTCTGCGCTCTTATCAGAGCCATATTCTCTCCTCAAAAGAAAACCTTCAACACCCCTCTCGGCCCTCTACACGTTCCAATCATCTCAAACATTTTATGGCTTCGAAAAACCTTTCAATTGGAAACAATTCTCCGAAAACTACACGCCAAACACGGTCATATGGTCACTCTTCACATCGGAACTCTCCCTGCCATATTCATCGCCGACAGAGCCCTGGTCCACCAAGGCCCTCATCCAAAACGGCACCGTTTTCTCCGACCGCCACGAGTCCTACGCCAGCGGACAACTCCACATCAGCTCCACCGCCGCAACTTCGCCTCTGAGATGCTGCACCCCTCCCGCGTGAAACAAAGAAGACATTTTGGTTCCGCTTATAAGAGCCAGGAAGGAGAAGAAGCTGAAAGAAGACAATGAAAATGGATTAAACTTAAACGATGACGTTTGTTATTTCTTATGTTGACACGTTGTTGGATTTGCAGTTACCTGAGGAGGATCGTAAGCTGAAAGAAAAGGACCTTGTGATGCGGGACTGATGGACCTAAAAGTTTTTGTTTTAAAAAATATTACTTTAATATTTTTTAAAACAGACTTATTTAGATAATTTTTTAAAAAAATTGACTGTCTATTAGCCTGTGATGCTGAGTTTTTAAGCGCGGTTGCAGTGGATGATGGTGAATTTGGTGAAGTACGTACGTGCAAGAGAGGTTGGTGGAGGAGATTACACACGTGTTGGGGGAGAAATTGAGAGAGGAGAGGGAAGTGAAAGAGGAAGACTGCTGAAACTGCCTTATTTGAAAGCTGTGATTTTGGAAGGGTTAAGGCCACACCCACCTTTGCACTTTGTGTTGCTGCATGCAGTGTTGGGGATGTGGTTTTTAATGATTACTTGGTGCCCAAAAATGGGACACTGAATTTCATGGTGGCGGAAATGGTGTGGGACCCTTTAGGTTTGGGAGGATCCAATGGCGTTTAAGCTAGAGAGGTTTTTGAATGATGAGGAGTTTTCATATAACTGGGAGTAAAGAGATTAAGATGATGCCGTTTGGTGTTGGGAGGAGGACGTGTGTTGGTTACAATTTGGTTTTGCTTCATTTGGAGTACTTTGTGGCTAATTTGGTTTGGAAGTTTGAGTGGAAGATTGTAGAAGGAGGAAATGTGGATTTGTCAGAGAAACTGGAGTTTACTGTGGTCATGAAAAGTGTTTTGCAAGTTAATCTTTCTCCTAGGATCTAGATTCTGTACATATCTCATTTATATAATGTATTGGCTTTTAATTTTGGATGATAATAAATTAGCCAAATTTCAGTTGAAGAATTTTACATAATTAGTTTAAATAATCTGACTCACCCAACAAGAATAAAACCTATATATAATATAAAATTATCATAGTGAGATTTGTGTTTTGGCTAAGATCAAATGTGAGATTTGTATTCAGTGTTTACTTCTGAGAAGTTCTGTACGTTTTACATTGGGTAAGTTGAATGAGGACTCAAATGCTCAGCCCTGTTACAACACACTGAATTAGAGAGCTGCAAGACGTGTTTTTATCACAGTTTCACCTGTTAAATTGATGTGATGGTAAAGCTTATAAAAAGAAATTGATCTGACGGTAAGTGCGAATTAGGGCACAAGTTTTTTTAAAATATGACACTGCTTCTACCACCTTCAAATACCAACTATCATTTGAAAGGAATGATGAAAGTATAAAGTAGTTTTCAATTATACTGTACTAGACACAAATTATAATATGTCAATTATTGATATTGAATTAATAGAATGAGAATGAATGTGTAGCTGAATTTGTATTCATGTCCATGAGCACTATTGAACAGAACTCTAGAGGTTCTTCTGGCCACCTTCTGAGGGGTTATTATAGAGAACAATTCTGATGTATTAATTTGCTTGATGGGATGACAAATTTATAATCCCCCAGGGTAGTCAGGCATCTCTCTTAATTGAGCTTTTTATCTGATTGACCTAACCCATCACAGAGTCAATCTCACTGTAATCCCAGTTAAAATAACCATATTGATATTTTAAGATATTGTCGGTTAAAGATAAACAACCATATTGATATAATGATCATATCTTATATTGTCGGTTAATGATAATTAGATATTTAGTGATACTAATCCACAATATTTTTCAACATTCTCCCACTTGGATAGTGTCAATCAATAATCAACATACAAATCATTAAGCTAAAACGACAATTGCCGATATATCATATATTAATTAGCGATATGAAAAATTTGAGCAACAAAATAAATATCCGATAGGGATATTAATCATTTGCATTTAGCTAATATTTTTCATAAAATGTATGGCATAATGTAGTCCCATAAATGACACTACAATGGTCCAAGCATAAATAAAATGCTAATAGAAACATGAACAAAATGACGTCAACTAGAGCATGTCTCTTAAAGAAAATAGAGAATCAGACTCCCACCAACTTAATACATCAAAAGCCTTGACTAAGCTCATGTGAGTTACATGAATAAGAAAAATTCCAACAGTTAAGGCCTTAGTCAGTGAATCTGCTAACATCTTCTCAGAATCAATGTTTTCAATCTGAGTGTGAAAACTTTGAATTTGCTCTCTAACAAATTGATACTTGATATAAAAATGCTTTGAACGAGTAGAGCTTTTGTTGTTTCGAGAGAAACTCACAGCAGCAGTATTGTTACAGTAAATCACAAGTGGCCTGGAAATGCTTTCAACTATGTGAAAGTCAGATATCAATTTCTTAAGCCACATGGCCTGGTGAGTGGCCTCAAAACAAGCAACATACTCTGCTTCCATGGTAGAGGTAGCTGTGAGAGACTGTTTAACGCTCTTCCAAGAGATAGCTCCTCCTGCCATCATAAAAATAAAGCCAGAAGTAGATCTACGATCATCAGGGCAACCTGCAAAATCAGAATCAGAATAGCCAGTAACTTGAAGTTGATCAGACTTCATAAAAGTCAACATATGATCGTTGGTTCCCTGTAAATATCGCATGACCCTTTTAACGGCTTTCCAATGACCCAAACCTGGGTCGCTCAAGTATCTGCCTAAGGCATTGACGATGAAAGCAATGTCAGGACGAGTACAGACTTGAGCATACATCAGACTGCCAACAACGGAAGCGTATGGAATTTTCTTCATAGCATCCACTTCTTCATCATTATGAGGACATTGTTTGTTAGATAATTTGTCACCACGTTGCACAGGTGCAGCACATGGGGAGCAAGCATTCATGTTGAACTTCTTGAGAATCTTCTCGATATATCCCTTTTGAGACAATCCAACTATGCTACGTGACCTATCACGAAGAATTTGGATGCCTAGAACAACAGAAGCTTCACCAAGGTCTTTCATATCAAAATGTCTGCACAACATTGATTTTGTCTCAACCAATAGGTTCATACAACTACTAGCAAGGAGAATGTCATCGACATATAATACGAGAATGATGAAATTACTCCCACTAGTCTTCAAGTAAATGCACTGGTCTGCAACATTTTCCTTGAAATTGTAAGTAGTGACAACCTGGTCGAATTTTAAATACCATTGTCTAGATGCTTGTTTCAGTCCATAAATGGACCTTTTAAGTTTACACACCAAATGCTTATTTCCTGCTTCAACAAAACCATCAGGCTGAACTATGTAGACATCTTTAGCAAGATCTCTATTCAGAAAAGCTGTCTTTACATCCATCTGATGTAGCTCTAGGTCAAAATGAGCAACTAAAGCCATGACAACTCGGAGTGCGTCCTTCGTTGAAACTGGTGAAAAAGTTTCTTTATAGTCAACGCCTTCCCGTTGACTATAACCTTTAGACACCAATCGAGCCTTATACCTATCAACCTTTCCATCTGGAGTACGTTTTGTCTTAAAGACCCATTTAGATCCAACGGGCTTACAACCTGCTGGTAAGTCCACAAGATCCCAAACATTATTATGAGACATGGAAGACAATTCATCATGCATAGCTTTTAGCCAATCAGAAGCATGAGAACTAGAAAGTGCTTCCTGAAATGTGATGAGATCATCATCATCATGTGGATCATATTTGTGCTCCTGAAGGTATACAACATAGTCATTTGGTATAGAAGGTCGACGTATTCTCTGAGATCGTCTTAATGGGGCCACATCAACATCATCAAGTTGTTGATCATTGAGTTGTGGTTCATCAACTTGTGGCTCTGTCATTTGTTCATCTTGCCTCTCAACAATTTGTTCATCTGTGTGAACCATTGGGATTGAGATGTCTGTAGGAAGAAAATAAGATGGTAATGGAAGCATGGTTCGATCTTCTCTGAAGGTCATCATTCGAGGTGTGTAACTCCCACTATCCAAATCATCCTCAAAGAAAACTGCTCAGTCAGATTCAATAACTCGTGTAGAGTGAGAAGGACAATAAAATCTACATCCTCTAGAACCGATGCAGTAGCCAATGAAATAACTGCTAATAGTTTTGAGATCAAGTTTCTTTTGTTTAGGATTGTAAGGTCTTACTTCTGCCTTACAACCCCATACATGGAAATGTCCCAAACTTGGCTTTCTACCAGTCATTAGCTCAAAAGGAGTTTTGGGCACAGATTTGCTAGGTACCTGATTAAGAATGTACATAGCAGTTCGCAAGGCATCTCCCCAAAGAAATTCTGGCAGAGATGAATATGATAACATACATCTCACCATGTCCATGAGTGTTCGATTTCGTCTCTCAGTAACGCCATTTTGTTCAGGAGTTCCAGGCATGGTGTATTGAGCTTCAATTCCGTATTCATCAAGGAATCGAGCAAATGGTCCTATGTTTCTTCCTGTCTCATCATAACGATCATAATATTCTCCTCCTCTATCAGACCTTACACACTTAATTTTCTTTTCTGTTTTCAGCTCAACAAAGGCTTTAAAGGTTTTGAAGGCTTCAAGAGAGCTTGCTTTATCCTGAAGAAGATATACCCATCCATGTCTGGAGAAGTCATCTATGAAGGTAATAAAATACCTATATCTACCCATAGCAGTAGGAGTAATAGGTCCACATATGTCTGTGTGAATTAATTGTAGCACATCGTCACATCTGTTTGAACTTTTATTCCTGGTTTTGGCAGTGAACTTTCCCTTGATGCAATCGACACAAGTGTCATAATCTGAGAAGTCAAGATCATGCAGAATCCCTTCTTTTATGAGTCTTTCAATTCGAGGCCTAGAAATATGCCCCAAACGTCTATGCCATAGCATAGAAGAAGATTCATCAATCCTGTTACGTTTACTCCCACTAATGGAGTTAACTGACATATCAGTTACGTTTAACATGTAAAGTCTGTCATGCAAAACTCCTGAACCAATAACAGTTGAATTATAATAAATCACCAATTTTCCATCACCAAAATGAAAGTTGTATCCACATTTGTCTAAAACAGAAATAGATATCAAATTCCTTCTCATGGAAGGGACATAAACAGCATCTTGCAATAATAAAGTGTGTCCAGAGGATAAACATAAAGAGACAACTCCAATGTCAGCAACGGGTACTCTAGCTCCATCTCCCATAACAATCTTCGTCTCAACATCACTTGGTTTCCTCAGGCTTGTGAACCCCTGTAAAGAATTCACAACATGAATAGTAGCCCATGAGTCTAACCACCAGGAATTTGGAGGAACATCAACCATATTAGATTTAAAGCAAGTTAGTGCTAGCATATTACCTCGCTTCTCCTCTTTCTTTTTCAGAATAAAGCAATCTTCCACCTTGTGACCACGTTTCTTACAATACTTGCAAGAACCTTTAAAGAATTTCTTCTTGGGTTCTAAATGTCGTTATGCTTTGTCTGTACCCTTTTTCTTCTTTCCTTTATATCTGTTAGCACCTTTAGCACCTGAACTAGAAACAACGAACTAAATGCTATTACGCTTATTCTTCTTCATTGACTCCTCCTATTGCGTGATTATTGCAATCAATTCATCCACTCCATAGTCATGCTTTTGAATGTTATATGAAGTCTTCATGATGTTAAACTGAGAAGGCAGAGATTCCAAGATGCGATAGATTAAAGTGTCTTTACCAACCTCAACATTGAGAGACTTCAGCTTATTATAGAAATGTACTAACTTCATAATGTGTTCACGTACACCGCTGACACCATCATATTTGGTCTTCTCAAATAAGGAAAGGTATTGGCTTTTCTGTGCCTTATCAAAGGTTGTAAAATTTTCACCGATTGCTTTCAGAAAGGCACTGGCATCATCAAGATCTGGAATGCTCTGTCTGATAGATTTCTCCATGGTGAATTTAATCACCTTCAGACACACTGTTAGAATGTTCCCATTTCTCATGAGAAATTCGTTGAGCTTCAGAGGACTCATCTGTAAGAGGCGCAGGCCTCGTCGTCCTCAATGCTAAGTCCAGATTGCCAATGGTCAGGTAGAGATCTAATGATTCTTTCCAGTCCTTATAATTTGTTCCGTTTAGAGTTTTGACGGAATTAAGGAAGAAAACTGAACATCACAATAAAGGAAAAAAAAGTGATTTAAAAGTTCAGCTTAAAATAAATCCCTAAGCAAATTACAATACATTATAACTTAAATTAATAAATCCTAACACCAATAGGGTACCAAAAAACATTAACATAAGTCAAGAGAAATGCATTGTACAACAAGAAATTATACTCATAATAACACACCGATAGGGTATAATTCTCACTAATATAATGAATCAATATTTATTTCATAAATTTACACAAATGCATCCACGATAGGTGAAATTACAATTATGTAAATTAATAGCATAAATCATGCTTATTTCATATGATTTTAATCATCTTAAAATATGACAAACAAAATTCACATCATCATGCCCACGATAGGCAGGTCATCACCATGCAATTTAATAGAAAATCATATTGTAAGTGATAATTCAATATTCAAAATTTGAGAGTAATATGCCAAAAATAATTCAAAATTACGTCTCAAAATTAAATAAATTTCAAAATTATGAAATTTCAAAAAAATTATTTATTTAATAATTTTAAGAAAATTTTGGCATATTTTTGGAGAGAGACGGTTTTCACGTTTCACAATCGGAAACGGTTTCTGCCAAGAAAAACGAAAACGGTTCTGCGAAGAACCAGCGCCGGCGGTGGAGATCTTCTCGCCTTCCCTTCTGGAGCGCCGGCGGACCAGCGCCGACGGACCAGCGCCGACGGACCAGCGCCGACGGGATCTCGGCGAGGCAAAGCGCGCGGGACGGCGGTGGAGCAGGCGGCCCTGGAGGCGCCGAAACGCCAAGATCCGACGGGATCTGGGACGATTTGAAGCGCGGCGGTGGAACCGCTCGAAGGCGACGGAGAGCCGCTGGAACAGGCGGCGCCGAAGGCCCCAAGATCGGCCGGGATCTGGGCGGCCGAAACGCGGCGGTGGAGCGCCGAAACACGATCTCTGCCTCTCTCTCCGATCTCTGCCCTTCATCCCGGTGGAACAGTGCCGAAGGTGCGGCATGGCAGGGCCGGGACCAGCGGCATACCACCGGCAAAGCTGCTGGCCCCGGCGGGCAACTCGGCTGCGACTGCTGGCGGATGACTCAAACCGCCGCCGCGCAGATGCTCAGGTATCATTCGGTCTCTCCCTCTCTCAATATGCGTGTTTAATATTAAAATAGGGTTTGTTCAATAGGGTTTGTATCTAGTATGCTCTGATACCAATTGATGGGACCAAACCGAGGGGTTAAACACCGGGGAGATGTACAACCATGGGACACGAGCCTATATATAAGAGAACATGACACCACCTTCAACCAAAAACCTTAAGGCATTAGGTTATGGGTCTTTCTCACTTATATATTACTCAACTTCCTAATTTCTAACCAATGTGTGACTTCAACTCACACTTGCACTCCAACAAGGAATATAAAAAAAATCAAGAAAAAAGAATGGACAATCTGCAGATACTAAAAAAACATTGCTTGTAGATTAATATTTGTTTATTTATTACAATCGTTCGAGAATATTTGTTTTTCTTAACAACCATATTTTTGTAATACATAATGATATTTTTGAGACTTTGTAAGCAAGAATCTGCCGCGTGGTCACAAAACCACGAGCATCTCACAATTAAAATCAAATATAAGAAATATGTAAAAATATAATTAACCTATTTATAAAAGAATTATAAAACCGTAAAAAGAGATCAATGTTGTAAAAGAATGTACCGATCTGATTTCAATAAACTCGTTTAGACAACAGTTAGCAATACAATGGTAGTAAGATTTCTTAAAACACGGATTAAATCTCACGTCCCTTGTTCCTATCCTAATTTCCTATTCCACCAATTAAATCTTGTTATTTAAATAAAATTTACACATCAGTTATCAAAAGTTTGTTATCAGGACTTTGGTCTGGCCATGTTATCGTGAGGTTTTTTCAACCTTTCTTTCTCGTTTGTGGCGCTGTTTCGCACTTTTCTTCGCCTTTCTTTCTCGTCGTGGCTCTTTTACGTGCTTTCTCTTTAACCTAGGCTTTCTCTTTGACCTTTCTCATTCCTGACTCTGTTACGGTTGTGCTTTCTCTTCGACTTGGGTTCTGCTACGTCAACACATTCTCTTCGACCTTTTGGGTTTGTGGCTGTGTTACTTCTCTGCAACCTTTCTTGTACTTTCACTGAATGTTACAATTGCAGAAAAAATAGGAAAGAAAGCCACAAAAAATAGGAAAGAAAGCCAGAAGAAATGTCATCGTAACATAGCTCAAGCTAAATTATCATTAGCTAATAGCTGAAGTGTAAATTTTATTTAAGTCACAACAATTAATTGGTGGGATAGGAAATTGAGTCAGAGTAGAAGACAAGAGATTTTGATCCTTAAAACACAAATAGCATTGGTTGTGCAAGGTTCCACATAGGACATGAAAACTCATTAGGTGTACTGTTTGACTCACTTTACATAGACACATAACTGTAATTGTGAAGTCCAACATAATCATTATTATAATTGTAACTCCAATAATTTCTATCCCATTCTTTCCCATGATTTTTTTTATGTCCTTACAATCTCTTTTGAAAATTTGTATAGATATTAAATTCTTGTTGTAATGTTTCAATGATAATAAACACCCAATTTATACATAAAAAATTGCTCATAAATTGAATAGCTTTAATTCCTCAATACAATTTGTATCAATAATGACAGGCAAAGAAGCGACAAATTTGGAGATAGATAAATAAAAAAATATTTTATATTCAATGATTAAATTTCAGCTTCAAGGACTCAATAAGTTTGCAACATACATTGAATTTGTGGGGAAGATGTAAGTCCAATCCTCTTAGAATGGAGGGGTGATGAGTCTTAAGTGTAATTAAACTCCAAGCCAAGTGATCATTACATATATATTTACATAAGAGTTATTTAACTTCAATGCAAATATCTATCATGTGGGGGAGAAGGAGGAATACAGAGGTTGTGAGTTTTAATCTCTCCACTAACAAAAATTGACACATTAACAATTAATATTTGATTTGTAAAAAATAAATAATCATATTTTATAAAAAAATATGGGATTAGATAAGACATCATAAGTTAGTGAGACAAATGACTGAAATGATTCGAAAATTAAAAAAAAAATAAAAAAAAATAGAATTTAAGTTAAACATTTAAATAAAAACATAAATAAATCAATTAAACAACAAACTAAAGATAATTATTTCAATTATATAAAATTAAGGAAAGAAAATATAAACAAATAGAAAATAATGGATGAAAATATATTAAATTAAGTGGTGAAAACATTGAAAATAAAAAAGCTAAGAATATGGGTTCAAATATATAAAATTAGGGTGAAAAATATATCATCTCATTTAAATATTTGCATACATTGTTTTCTAATTGAAGGGGTGCATCTAAGCTAAACGTGTAGACATAATTACCAAAATCACAAGTTAACTCGTAAAATCGTAGGAGTACAAATAGACTTAGTAGAATTGGTAGAATTGGATAGACTTAGTAGAATTGGATAGAAGAGTAGCAAGCTTCAAATAGACTCGGTAGAATTGGATAGATTCAGAGAAAACTTAGTGAAATAAGATATACTCTAAATATACTTGTAAGTAAAGTACTCAGGTTTTATCTTTGTATTTTAATTTTAATTGAGTGTGTTGATTAATTTATTTAAATTATGAGTTCTAATTTTTATTTATTTAGAACAATTTAAACTTATTATGTGGATTAATTAAACTTGTTATTTGGTGAAAATTTTCAATTTTTATATTATTAATAAATATTTTTTAAGTGAAATAAACTCTTCCAATTTTTCAAGTTGAGTTTACCACACATTTAGAAGATTACGTAAACTTTTGACAATGACCAACATGCTTGTGGAATACATATAGATGCACCAATGTTAATTAATTAACATACTCTAATTAGAAAAAAAAAAGTTTAATTAGTGGATGAAAATTCTCTATCCAAAATTCGTGTCTAATTTCTTATCCTAACCAATCAATAAATGTCATGTCAATTAATGAGTTGTACAAGATATAAAAAAAATTATAAAAGAAAATTTATTAAATAATGTGACATTTATTGATTGGATGGAACAAAGAATTAGACACGAATTTGAGATAGGGAATTTCCATACTTAATTAGTATTCACTGACGTTTAATCACAACTCTTTTAAAGTATTAATGGGTAAAGTCAACAAACTTACTATAAATGAAAAGTTGTGACTGAACGTTAATGTAAAATTTTTTACATTGTGAGTACATACTAATTAAACTAAGAAACAAAAGCATAATTCTTAGCAAATATTTGTGAGATTGGTTAATTAGTTGGAGGTTCCGATAACAAGTTATAAATTAATAATTATCTTAAAATAAAAACACTAATAATATTATTTGTTAACGCATTTAAAGTAATAAAATAAGGTGGTGTGTTTGTTTTTAAGAAGAAAAATTTTATTAAGCAAGAGTAAAACATCTTATGTTACAAGAAGTGATATGACACTGTTTACAAATTACAGCAACAATAGAGAATTAACTGCAAATATTACCAATTCCCCCATGAAATAGACAAAGATCAATATCATAACAAAACAAAAAATTCCACTATCTAATAATGGAAAAACAATATTTTGTCTGTGCAGACCATTCATAGAAAGAAAAAGACGGAT
The DNA here is from genome assembly GCA_037954015.1 of Psophocarpus tetragonolobus. Lineage (NCBI taxonomy): Eukaryota > Viridiplantae > Streptophyta > Magnoliopsida > Fabales > Fabaceae > Psophocarpus > Psophocarpus tetragonolobus. The sequence goes on along the minus strand of CM075690.1, from coordinate 37,776,119 downwards.
TTTTATACCGTTCATAAACCTACAACCATAACCTTTGCGAAGACTCCTGTCAGACATGTTCAACATTAAAAGGCACCCGCTGAAATACCAAAGTGTTCCTTGCCAACCAAATCCCCCACAAATTGGGTAACCAAATAATACCCAGAATATCTTCGGATCATTTTCCCATGACATTCAAAATACCCAAATGTTGCCAAAAATGAGAATAAAAATTTGAGAGCAGTACACATAAATAGTCTAACCATCTATAACATTTTATCCAAACTTTATAACTATAATCAGATACAAAAGAGCAAGTGTGCCACATATTCCAAGTGAATGCTACATACTGGACAAGAAGCATCAACTGGTAATATTATGTTCTATTTTACCAATTCAACTTTTAACGGGATCTTGTTGTGGGTTACCTTTCAAGAAAATGTTAAGATCTTAGAAGGCATCTTCACCTTCTATATCCATTTGAAGAAGAGTGAATCATAAACTTGAGACTCCCCACCGACTAAATAATAGGCTTCTCTTACTGATTAAATAACATTATTTCTTGTACTTTCTACTAATTTCCAACCATTTTTGATATCCCACCTCATTTGAACACTATCTAGAACTCCTTCAACTCCTTGACTCATTCATACTCCTAACTAAACAACTTTTTGCTCCACCTAAATCTCCATTCCAGCTCCATCAATCCATCTTCCAACCTTGCACAGAAGAGTCTCTTTTTTATTGAATAATGCATACAATTTTGAAAATAGTTTCTTGAGTTCTTTTGGTCACCCAACTCCCCTCCCAAAATTTAAACAATAACCCATTTCCTATCACAAATTTAACATTTCCATAAACAAAACTTATAAATTCGTGTTTAAATTTAAGCCAACAATATTATCATATCATGTATACATAACAAATCCAATTGATAAAAACAAAATAAAAATAAAAGTAGTGTTATTTTGACACCTACTTTCACCTAGAAGTACTTTTTTTCCACCTTATTTTCAACACATGCACTAGGCCTTTGAATGTCCGTTGTTTGTACTTTGATAGGTATGGGTGTTTGGATTTCACCACTATTTATATCTTGAAATAAAATATGGTTTTCTTTTAGGAAAAAAATAATCATTTATTATTTATAGTTTTGTTAATTTTACATTTTACTCCTTACATATAAAAGTAACTTATTTGACTCTATATGTATAATTTTAAATTCTTTTTACCCTATATTGTGTATAATCACTAAAAGGTAAAGTTAATATATACTAGTACAAAGAGTATAGAGAAGAAAATGAATTATTTTTATTGTATAGAGAATGAAAGATAAAGTCAGCATAGTAAATGAATATTTTTTATTTTATTTTATTCATAAATGAAAATCAGCTATTGCATTAAAAAATAAAGAAGGAAAAGAGTGTCCGCATATAGCATGGGATGGTCAGAATTGAAGGGTAGTGGTATTGTGACATGTGAGTTTTGTAATTTGTTGGTCATGGACATCAATTGCATGTGGAAACGTTTGATAGTTGGTATGCAATCTTTAGCATTTCAAAGTCTTATTATAAAAAAAATTTATATTATGGCTTAATTACAATATATTATTTGTCTATTTATTATAAAATCAATAAAATTATGAATTATAATTGAATGACACTATAACATATACAAAATGTCCACTAATTTTGTTCATAACTATTTTTACAAAAAAAATTGTGTGGCCACATCCATACGGTGCTGCTCTCTCTCATAATTGTATTTTTTTCATCCACAATATTAGCACCGAAGATCTAATTAGGCAATTAATTAAACAAACAAAAATCCATATTAAGGAATTGAATGATGGATTGGGGCTAATGAACCATTGAGAGGGTGAGGACCTAAAGCAATGAAATGTTAAACCATGGAAACAAATTTATACAAGTGAAAATAAATATATTTATAGGCATATTTTCAATAAAAATACAAAACAATCAGTCTTGGCATTATATCCTGACAGCAATCCATAAACAACTAGGAATTTGATATCAGGGATCACGATTCTGCATTTTGAATGAAATTATAGGTCCAGGTCCATTTTCTACAATTCCCTCTTAAAAAAATCCGTGGGAATTTATAAAAGTTACACAGGTCTTCTGAAGGTCTTCTGGAGTGAATGAAATCTACGCTTCAATTAATAGATGTAGATCGATCTAATTGTATTTTCATCTCAATCTAGGTAGAGAAAGATTGTGTGAATACTTTCAAAATGGGAGCAATAATTGTCCTACCAAATCATTCCGTTAATCTATAAAAGTGAAAGGGAAATGGATATGTACGGTATAAAATCTCAATTATAATAATACATTTTATAATATAAAAATATAAAATATAAAATATGAAATATTATAAAGTTACGGTAAGGAATTTGGGTCCAAGTGAAAGGCCCAAAGTAATTACAAAATTAATTTCAAAATATTAGTTTATCATACATAAGTCTTGATTATGCCTATCTCAAAAAAAAAATAAATATATATATTAATTATATCTATGGAGAATATTTATTTACTTATTAAAAAATAAGTTTAAGGATTTTTGACATTAGATTTAAAAATAAATAAAAGGTTAGATGTAAATTTATTTTTGAAGTAAATAACTTTAACTTATTCTTAAAATAAATTCATCATTTTATATATATATAAAAGTTTAATTGGTATACACGGTTAAATTACAATTCTTTATTTATGGCAAATTTGTTAACTTTACTAATTAGTACTTTAAAAGTCATATAAATAAAAAATTATGATTGATTGTTAGTGTAAAAATCTTTTACACTTACAGTGTATACCAATTAAACTTTCTATATATATATCATCAAACTTCATAAAAAAATTTCTAATGGAGGAAATCCTCAAAACTATAGGCACTACTAATATATATGACATCTATAATTCCATTTTTCCACCCTATTCCCGAAGCTCACATAAAGTCAAGTATCATTTTGCACTTTCTCGAGGGTGGTTAATTACCACCTAAAACTAACCTTCATTTTCGTTCCTATTAATTGCTTAAAAAATTTGCTTCACTACTCCTTGTTTAAAGAAATTGCTAAACACATAAACTGTTATTTTCGTCATTCTTGTTCGAAAACCGTCTTTGGAAGATATCTCAGCCATTCATCCATAAGTTAATAATGGACAAAGCTGATCCAAAATAAAGGAAAAAATGTGTAATGGTGGAACAAATGGAAAACATGGGGAAAAATTTCCAGTAGATTGACCTAGTTGATAATTTTGCAATATATTGTAATAGAGTTGTCAATAATGTTGATTTAGATCTATTTTAAAAGAAAAAGTTGAAAATGAATATGAGAATGGAATGAAAATAAGAATAAAAAGTTGTGTAGAAAAAATATTTAATCAATGAGTTAATTTATAAATGAGCAAATAAATTTTTAATGTTTAAAAATATTGTAACCTAAATATGGCAAATGTTAAATTGGTGACAATTGATTAAAAATGATAAAATCTTTCAACAATCACCAAACAAAATGAAAAGTTAATAAAATGAGTATGCACATTTAGGTATGGTGTATAGATATACTAACTAATGAAAATGAACACGGTGAATTTTTCTTGAGACCAAAATACACATGCACATTTCATTTGCCTTTATATATACTAATTGAAGAAAATGCACAAATATATTTTTTTGAGAATCAAAATGCTATGCAAATTTTATATTTCATACAAATCTTACTAGAACTTAAACAAGTCTCAATTTCCACACTATAATCTCAAATTACACTTTAATAATAGATCTTTTAAAAGATTAAATCTTGATCTAAGAGATCTTATATTAAAAATATCCTAACTACTTCCTATCACCTTGTGGTTTACTTCAGATTGTAATTCACTTGAAAAACAAGTTTTTGTAAGAAAATATCTGTCTTTTCTTATATTATTAATTTTAGAAAGGTTATTAATCCATTTTAAACATATGTCACCACAAAATCCTCTATCTCTAATTCAAGTTCTATTTTTGTTCTACAATCAAGAAGTGGCATTATTTAACAATTTTTTTTTAAATTTTTTATCTTTTTATATAACTCATATGACAAGAATTTATTATTTTTTTTATCGTGCATGTAGAAAAAAAATGAAATACGAATAGAGGACACATGATTTTTATCCGCAGCACATTATTAAATTATTTATGAGCAAGTTTAATAAGCACATTACATGTTAATAAGATACAGTACAGCTTAAGAAAGTGAGATGCTCTTATATTTATTCAATCCATGATCCATTGTTTTATTATAGTTTCTTTTTATGACTTTGGTATTAGATATTAACATCACGAAGCCTCACTCATGGAAACGTGGTTCCTCATCGCAGCTTCACTCTGTGTCTGCGTTCTTATCAGAGCCATATTCTCTCCTCACAACAAAACCTTCAACACCCCTCCTGGCCCTCTACACATTCCAATCATCTCAACCATTTTATGGCTCCGAAAACCCTTTCAATTGGATACAGTTATCCGAAAACTTCACGCCAAACACGGTCCTATTATCACTCTCCGCATCGGAAATCGCCCTGCCATATTCATCGCCGACAGAGCCCTAGCCTACCAGGCCCTCGTCCAAAACGGTGCCGTTTTCTCCGACCGCCCCAAGTCCCTTTCCAGCAAACAACTCCACATCAGCTCCGCCCCATAAGGCGCCACGTGGCGCCACCTCCGCCGCAACCTCGTCTCCGAGATGCTTCACCCCAGCCGCGTGAAGTCCTTCGCCGGAATCCGCAAGTGGGTCCTGGACACGCTCCTCACGCGCCTCAAATCAGGTTCCGAATCACACGACTCTGTCACAGTCATCACTCACTTCCAATACGCGATCTTCCACCTCTTGGTCTTCATGTGCTTCGGGGAACGACTCGACGATGAAAAAGTTGGCGACATCGAGCGCGTGGAGCACCAATTTCTCCGGCGCCTTAGCAGCTTCAAAGTGCTCAATTTCTGGCCCAGAGTCACGCGCGTTTTGTTCCGCAAACGCTGGGACGAGTTGATGAGGTGTCAAAAGGAGCGAGAGGACGTGTTGGTTCCGCTTATAAGAGCCAGGAAGGAGAAGAAGCTGAAGCAAGAAAAAGAAAATGAAAATGGATTAAGCCTAAACGACAACGTTGTTGTTTCTTATGTTGACACGTTGGTGGATTTGCAGTTGCCTGAGGAGAAGCGAAAGCTGAGACAAGATGAAATAGTGACGCTGTGTAGTGAGTTTCTAAATGCGGGTACCGATACCACTTCCACCGCGTTGCAGTGGATTATGGCCAATTTGGTGAAGTACCCACACGTGCAAGAGAGGTTGGTGGAGGAGATTAGACACGTGTTGGGGGAGAAACTGAGAGAGGAGATGGAAGTGAAAGAGGAAGACTTGCAGAAACTACCATATTTAAAAGCTGTGATTTTGGAAGGGTTAAGGAGACACCCACCTGGGCACTTGGTGTTGCCTCATGCAGTTTCCAAGGACGTGGTTTTTAATAATTATTTGGTTCCTAAAGATGGGACAGTGAATTTCATGGTGGCGGAGATGGGGAGGGACCCAAAGGTTTGGGAGGATCCAATGGCGTTTAAGCCAGAGAGGTTTTTGAATGATGAGAGTTTTGATATAACTGGCACCAAGGAGATTAAGATGATGCCTTTTGGTGCTGGGAGAAGGATTTGCCCTGGTTATAATTTGGCTTTGCTTCATTTGGAGTATTTTGTGGCTAATTTGCTTTGGAATTTTGAGTGGAAGATTCCAGAGGGAGGAGATGTTGATTTGTCAGAAAAACAAGAGTTCACTACAGTCATGAAAAATGCTTTGCAAGTTCATCTTTCTCCTAGGATCTAGATTCTGTGCACATGTGATAATTAAATTGGCTGTTAATGTAAGTTGGATAATAATTTTCTTTAAGAGTCCAATGAGGAGTACTCAAATGCTCACACCTGTATCAACATAATGTGAACGAGAATTGCCTTTATCTAAGTTTCATATGTCAGCTGTTAAATTTATCTTATGGTTAAGTATTTGTTTGAATTGGAGTCTTAAAACAATGACAACTTATATTTCCGCAGAACAATCAAAGGAGTGTCCCAGATAAAGTTTTTTTTTTTTTTTTTTTTTTTTTGTAGTTAACCATTGGTGATATCTATGCACCAATTCTAATCTCCTTAGATGACGGGATATGTGTATAGCTGTAATTAAACTGTATTTTAATCCCTTGTCAGCCAGTCCTCTATTTTATGTTAATTTTTCACCTAAATTACGACTCCATAAATTAAATTGTTCTACATAAATATACGTACTTTATGTAATTAATAAAGGGAGTAACAATAAAATTATGTAGTCTCTCTGTTTTTTTTATTTTTTCAATTCAAACATGAACACGACTCTTGAAACATCCAAGCTATACAGCCAAAATTTGCTCACTAAATAATGAATGAGTTTAATTTGTGTGAACTCACAGTGCGATTTACGCAAAATATTAAATCATACATTTTTATTTATATAATTTTTAAAATATAAATTAATAATTTTTTCTTAAATAAAGTCTGCGCAAATCTTCAATATAATTAGTGATTTATATATTTTAAACATTATGTGATTAAACTGTTAGTTGACCGCTTATATAAAAAAAAAAACTGTTAGTTGACCCATATACATACATTATTAAATTACTTTGTGAAGCATAGCTGATTGTTTGACTTGAAAATCTTTAAACAAGTTTTAATAAATCTATTTTTGTCTTACAAATGGGCCTAGTTCTGGTACTGGGAGTCGAGTGTTTCTACTTGATTATTGTAAATATTCCAAATGTGTCCGATTTCTGTGGATAAAAAAATCTATTTAAGTTCAAAAGTTATAATTATATATACTAAAGTATTTATTATATTATAAGTAAATATTTTAAAATAGAAGAATAAATTACTAAAACACTTTTAAGGTTCGTCTTTTATTACACTATTATCTTTCTACTTTTACATTATTTTTAGCCGTGAGATTGGTGTATTATTATTTTGTACTTAAGAAAAGAATCGGTACAATAAAAGTAAAATTTGAAGGGGATCAAGTCGAAAAATAAAGAGATAATTTTTTGCATGATTCGAAAATAGAAAATATATTGTGTAATAAGCAAATCTCATCTGGGTCTGTGTAATTTACTTTTTAAAGTATTGTTTTATTATTTTAATGATAAAATTATAATAATTAAGTAGTATTAAATACATTTTTATTATTCAGAGATATACTTGGACCCGATTTAGATTTGATCATTTGAAAATATATTTTCATTTTTTATTCTAAAAAATTAGAAATTAATTAAATGAAATTGATATCTCTTCCTAATTTTATTTTTTAATTTCATGCAATTCCCAATTATATTAATATTTGACTATTGCAGATATTATGGGTAAAATTAGGCGGTGTATAATAACTCATTTCCATATATTCGGGGTGTTGTATATGAATTAGTTTAATATTAAGAGATAATTTGGTTATAGTTTTCTAGCTAGTAATAATAATGGTTTGAGATGCAAGCATGCTTTCACATTATACACTTTTAATTATTTATATTAAGAGTGTCTTTATTAATTGTTCCTCTGTTTCAAGCGCCAATGACAAAGTAATGAATATAACTTTATATTCATAAGGTCTGACACATCAAAGAATGAGTTCAAGTTGGGCGCTCATTGTTAATGAGGTTATTTTAACTATAATAAATTATCCTTTTGTATAGCGTGACAAATTATATATTTATAACTAATTAAATAATTAGATATATCTAAAATTGTTTATATAATCAATTATATATCTATAATAAGTTATTTAAATAGTGATTTATGGATAAACAGCTATATGTTTTAAATAAAAAATTATTCTTAAAATTTACTTTTTTTGTTTACTGTATTTTCCACACGTATACATATATATGATTATTAACACAGAGACGTGGATAGTGTCAATATAAAAAGTTTTTAACACAACACATTATCCAGAAAGTTGTGACTTTTGTCATAAAAATGTTAGAGGTTTATAAGTATATTTCTTATAGCATTAATCATGAGTTGTGGACAGTGCCACAAAGGTGTGAACAAAGATCAATGATGGTTTTTCTTCTTGATGCTTTTCCCATATGGATGTGACCAATTTTCATATATATATATATATATATGTGAGCGGTGTCCGAGAAGATTTTTCTACTCAACATGTTATCCATAAGGATATGGCCTTTTTCACATAAGTATAGCTGACATTAGGGATCGATGTGTTATCCATGAGAATGTAGTATCTGACACAGATGTGTGAATGATATGTAGGTAGCTTTTTTCATACTTAGTGCGTTTTTCACAAGTTGTGACAATTATTAGATAGGTGTGGGCGATCTTAAAGAAGTTTTTTCTATTCAACTCATTTCCCACATGTAATATAATATATTATAAGTTGTGGTGTTTGAATGATGGAAAATGGGTGGTTGAGTTTAGATTAAGTATGACGTGTATATTTTAGGAATCTTTTGGGTTGATATTATTGGGCTTGTTTTAAGAAAAAACCAATTGAAAAGGGAGTGCACTTAGCAGAAACCAATATTTACTAAGCTACCCCTTTAGTTTCTTGAATTTGGTAGCAACTTCATTCTCCTCATTTTCTCCTTGCTTTCCTAATCCTAAACTGTCAAACCTTCTTTTCTCTGATTTTGAGCATACCCATGAGCTACAACCATGGAAACTAAGCAAAGGATGCCTTTTACTTAGTTTCTCTTCTTCTAGAGCTTGGGTTCTAGTAGATAAGTCACTCTTCTACTTCCTTGGAGCAATTTTCTTTCTCTTAGGTTGCATGCATCTCTATCATGGGAAAGTTAACCTTGAATTTCTAATTTATCAATAAGTTTTGTCTGGTATTGGGGTTTTTTATAGTATTTTGATAGCTTTTAATAATTGTGAAAGTGGGTTAGGAAAATGAAAAGCTTGATCTCTAAGTTCCTCTCTTCTCCACAACCAAGCTTAGAGGAGAAATAGGTAAAGGAAGTTAAACATTTTGTTTTGATTTGGGAAAGTTTTAATTTAATGATGGGTTTGTGTAATTTGTTTTTATAACTATTGTTTTGGACATTCATTGAGGTTTGGATGAGCTTTTAGTACTTTGTGAGTGATTTGAGGGATTGAAAAGTATTTACATGTTGTTTAGATTTCATAATTGTTATGCAGACATGCACCACATAGTTGTTCAAAATCTCACATAAGTGTGGATGAGATGTAGAATAAGAATATGTATAAGGGGTATTATCACATATCTGTGGAAAATCCTGCAAGGTTGTGGGTGATATGTTGAAAGATAAAATATGATTATGATTGTTTGTAATGCTATTATTTGTTATAGTTTGGATATTTATTAAATGGATTTACAAGTATTGATGTTTAATCCTTATTATGGATGTGGAATGGCTATATGTGTTGTTATTTGATTCTTGTCTTGTTATGGGTGTGAAATGAAATTATGTATTGATGTTTAATCTTTATTATGGATGTGAAATGCATATATGTGTTGTTATTTAATCCTTGTTATGGGTATGAAATGAATTGAAGTGTATTGAAATGGATCAATGATGTGATAATTTTTATATATTGTGTTTGAGAATTATAATAATATGTTGGATGTGAGCTGTTATAGTGAGATAACTGGTGTGAAATGGATTGATGAATACTAAAGTGTATCAGTGATGATTTATATCTTGTGTTTTGATAATTATAATAATATGTTGGGTGTGGGTTGTTATAGTGAGGTAACTTAGGCTTGTTTGAAATGTATAATGTTCATTGAGTTAGAGACATAATTAAGATCTTTGTGATCTTGGTACTAGATCAATGGGGGTACCCGAGGAATATACTCAAATAGTAGTTGTGTGTCGCAAATGAATGAAGTGCATGACAGAATCTAATTGAATGTATCATATGAGTATGTCTAGACTTAAATTGTTTGTCCAAAGGATCAAATACATGTCTGTCAACAGTTAAGAAGTCTGATAGGTTACCTCAATATTCGAACTCAATATATTTTCTGGAAAATATCATGTCATATTAACATGTTATAGTGATTGCTTATTTTCAAAGAGGACATAAGTGTGTTTCACTTGTTTTGTAACTTTAGTGGACTCATGCCAATGTTTTACTTGCACCATATTTATCTTTATTTGATTCTTTAATTTCATTAGTTCACCTTGCTTATTTGTGTATGACTATGATGATCATACTTTGATACAGGAGTAGATTGATAATAGTTTTACTATAGGTTCTATAGATGAATATGAGAGAAGATTGCAGTTGTCAGATAATGGAATCCAGTTTCCATACTTTTTTCATAAATATGTATAATTGAGGACCAACTATAGGGATTTGTTTTCTTGTAACAATTTAGATATATATCTAGTTTATGCTTTTGAATTTATTTATGTTTAACTTATTTATTTATATTTTTTTTCCAAAAAAAAATAAGTGAAATATCTTGTAAGTAATATATGAGTAGAATAAGTAAGATCGTTACATTGAGAGATTTTGTAAGGAACAACGGAATCTTGGTGCCAAAGGCTACTCATGTGTGGACCACCTTGTTAAGAAAGGGAAAAATCAGCTTTTAGAAAAACAAAATTGAATGGTTTAAATACAAATATTTTAAAAAATCATTTTAGAATTGAACTGCTTTTGTAAAACTGAATCTGAACTGGATCGAAATTGGTTCAAAGCAATTATAAGTTAAATTGGCTTCGCAATGATTTTTTTTTACTTGGTGCATTTCTCATAGGGCTCAAAACATGGGCACAACGGTGTGGGTAATGTTAGGACGTTTTTTCTACCCAGTGCATTTTCTATATGCCTCTAGAAATTCGCACAGAAGTGTAGGCGATATTAGGGACATTTGGTGTTGGTTTGACAACAATTTTATAAAATTTTTTTTAGTATTTTAGTATTTAAAAACTAAAAAAATTGTTTGGTTAGTGTTTTCTTAAAATAGTTTTCAAAACCAGTTTTTGTTTTTTAGTTTTTAAAAACTAAAAAACAGGAACTATAAGTAGTGTTGCTTTTCAATTTTTTTTTTGAAAACTCAAAATACAAAGAGAATATGTTGCTTTTTACTTTTTGTTAATGACATTTTCGTAAATATGAATAAGAAATTTTTATTTTCACATCTCCCAAACAGTTTTCAAACAACACTTACCAAACAAGTTTTTTTTCTCTTCTTCTAAAAAACAATTCTTGAAAACTATTTTTTAAAGCTAAAAAATTAAACAAAATCAATCAAGCCCTTGTTTTATTCGTTGTACAAGATGGCTTGGAAATTGCCACAAAGATGTGAGATACGTCAGAAAAGGTTTTATCTATTGAAATATGCTTGGACTGAAAATATGTTATATATATATATATATATATATATATATATATATATATATATATATATCAATAATTCAACAATCGATTGGGAGAAAGGGATAGACCCGCTCGACGAACTCAACAGATTCAATGACTTCAAAAGAATTGAACAAGAAGCTATATGAAATGAAAATCTCATATACGGTTCTATAGAGTGGCAGTAAGGGGTACTTATTTATAAAATTTTCTACTATTACACCCTAAAAACCAAACTATGCCTTACATAAAAAAATTCAAAAGAAAGCAAAATAAAAAAACCACACTTCAACGATTCAACATTGTGGTGTCCCTTAATAAAAAATAAATTATAATTTTAAAGTTGATATTGTGGTGCCCATTAATCAAAAATAAATTATAATTTTAAAGTTGATGTGACATTGTGGAATTAAAAAACATTTAATATTCTACATCCTTTAATGCAACTTTGTATTTGTAATTGAGTTTTTTAAATTGTTTTTTATGATATTTAGAGTACTTTTTTGCGATTTATGTCATTTTATTTTTAAGAATTTTATCTATAAATTTATTACAATAGTAAGAAATTTAAAGAAACTCATAATTTTATATTTTTTCTTATGACTCAACTATAATTTTTTAATGTTAAAAATGGTTTCTGATACAACAAACTTATCTTGTGCGTGTCAAAGATACCTGTACTCCTATTTTTGTAGACTTTCCTCGGTGTATATTTCTTATTAAGAAATTATCCCTTCCTACTAAGAAATACCAAAAAAGTTTCATTGGAGATATCCTATTTTTCTAAGATACTCAAAATAGATATGTTAAACTTTAAAAATTAGAAATTCTCTAAAATATTCAATGCTTTTATTTTAAACTAAGTTGATATGATTATTTATAATTACATATTAACTTGACTAAAAATATATTCGAGAAAAATGAAAAGGTTGAAATTATCTTATTTCATTATACTATAAAAAATCTTATTTTCTTACTGTATATAACATGAATTTGAGAGGAAAATGAAAGATAAAAATATAGTGGAAATAGATTAAAAGAGTCTTTATGTAAAAATGATTTATTTAAACTGCTGAAATAATATAAAATAAATTTAAATTATTTTTATATCATTTATTGTACTAAAAAGTAATAGATAAGAATAAGAGATAATATAAAAATATGAATTTACAATTTTTGGAGAAGTCCATGAGTAAAAAAAGTTTTTGGCAACTATGATATTGGAACGATGTTGACATGAGATGGATAACGGCAAATGGATGGAGCGAAAAAATTAAGAAAGACAAAACAAAATATTAAGATAAAGAATATATAAATAAGAGATAAGCAAATTAACTTATATTTTATTTTTGAAGAAAAATGTAAATATTTATTTGAAATTTAATTAACCACACATTATACCAAATTCAGTATCATACAATACAAAATCTGTTAGAAGATTTTTATTTTTTTTTAATGGTATGAGTAATGTCCACCCGAAATACATCTTTGCGTTTGGGAATTAATGACGTAGCTAGTGAGGTTCTAAATCTGTTAGAAGATTCCATTTTATTAGTTTTCTTTATAAATATTTATATATAAGAGAAAAATTATAATTTATCTTATAAAAATAGAATTAATTTATACATTAAGAGAAAAAATATAAAAATAAAATGCATTAAACTTTTCTTGCAAGCTAAATTAATTTGTAAAATTTAAGCGTATTTAATTTGTTTAATTTATCTTATAAAAAAAGTTAATTTCATTTTATCTATTTATATAGTGTGTATATAAAAGTTATCCAAATATAATTAAAGGTTATGTTTAATTTGGTGGTAGAATGATATGAAAAAGTGAGTAAACTTAAAACAATTATTTGGTTTAATTTTTATAAGTATGGAAGAGGATTGGATGTAAACACAATAAAATAAAATAAAGTTTTAAAAATTTAAAAAATACTATTTTAAATTTATACATTAATGCATTTGATTCATAGTTATAAAAATCAAAAACTGGGAATTAGATGAGTCATCAGTTCTATTCCCAGTTTGAGAAGGTAGATGATAATGTTTATAAAATTTAAGCATCTAAATTAATTGGTTTAGTTTATCTTATAAAAAAAGTTATTTTTATTTTTTCTATTTATATAGCATATAATAAAATTTATCCTAAGTTATATTTAAATTAGTGGAAGAGAATGGAATGAAAGAAGTGAGTAAATTTAAAATAATCATTTCATTTGTTTGGTTTAATTATTATAACAGTGAAAGAGATTGGATGTATATAAATAAAATAAAGTTTTGAAAATTTAAAAATTTATTATTTAAATTTTATTTAATATGTACATTTTGATTGACTAAATGACATCAATGGAAAATTAGAATGGTCAAGTGGGTTGACATTCCAAATCTCCATGACACGATAGAGTGGTGTTTTAAGTTTGTTCATCCACTTTATCCATTCTGGTCTAATCCACCACTAATTTGGCATGCGAAAGTCGGGTTAGGATGAGTTGAACTTCCTACCTCTCGGGATTTTATTTTATATAAATCAATAAATAACTATAATAATTAAAGTATAAAATAAATTATTAAGAAAAAAATTTAAACATGACTTTGTTAAAGAAATAACATTAAATTTGTCCTTTTTTTTAAAAAAAATTGTAACATTGTAAAGAAAATAAAATTAATCATGTAATATTTACATTGTATGATTTTTTTGTTTATTTTTATAAAATTATGATTTTATTAAAAATAATAATGTGGTTTTAAAAATAAATTGTATATTACTTTTTTTAAAAAAATAAAAAATAAAAAATAAAAAATTTAACGGGTCAACCCGCCACTATCCGTTTTCTTAGCCTGATAGTTCAATACAAAACAAATTGATGCATTTGCAATTTCTACTAAATGAAAAAAAAAATATAACAAATAAAATATAAGCGGTATTTTGCTTATTTTTGTTTAAAGAATGGAATAGTATTTTTATCCGTTATGTTCCATTTCATTTTTTTTCTTCTTCTTTCTATTCTGTTATTCCGTGTCAATCCAAATCTAGCTTAAATTTTTCTAAGAAATTTTGCCTAGGCCACTAAACTTTTCTAGACAATTGAATTTTTTAAGTAGAATTTATAGAAATAGTTAAAAATTAAGAAGCCTAATTTGGCAAATGTGTAAGACGCAATTTGTATATTTTCTCGGAGGTTAAAAACGATATTAATCTCTCAAATTTTTTCATTATTATTAGTTTTATAATTCAGTGTATATAACTTAAAGATTAAAACTACAAGATCTAAGCTAAAAATGATATAACTTATAGAGATAAAATTATACTATATCAATTATATTTTAATTTATAGAAAAAATTATTGGAAAACTATACCTCGAAACTTATGACATAGATCCTCTGTTTGGTAAGAAAAAAACCACCTTAACCTAAACAAAAGAAAGCTTAAAAGCTTCTTCTTTTGACACGTGTCCTTGTAGTAAGAGTAGTAGGTGATCTCGAAGTTATCACCTTCTGGTTTGTTATTTTGAGGAACAAGCAACTAACAAGTTTGTTCATATATTAATGTCTTTCTTTTCTTAATTGTTATCTATATTAATGTCTTTCTTTAACTGTTAATTCACTTTTGTATTATCAATAACAGTGAGCCTCAGTCATGGAAACTTGGTTCATTATTGTAGCTTCATTCTGTGTCTGTGTGAACGTTCTCATCAGAGCTATTTTTTCTATTCAAGGCAAAACCATGGCCGCGACCACCAATTACCTGAAGAGAAACACAGGCTGAAGGAAGAGGGAATAGTGACACTGTGTGAGGAGTTTTTGAACGCGGGTACTGATATGACTTCAACAACCTTGCAGTGGATCATGGCGAATTTGGTGAAGTATCCGCACGTGCAAGAAAGATTGGTGGAGGAGATTACACACGTGTTGAGGGAGAAGTAGAGAGAGGAGAGGGAAGTGAAAAAGGAAGACTTGCAGAAACTGCCTTATTTGAAAGCTGTGATTTTGGAAGGGTTAAGGAGACACCCACCTGGGCACTTTGTGTTGCCTCATGCAGTTTCTTAGGACGTGGTTTTTAATGATTACTTGGTGCCCAAAAATGGAGCAGTGAATTTCATGGTGGCAGAGATGGGGTGGAATCCTAGGGTTTGGGAGGATCCAATGGCGTTTAAGCCAGAGAGGTTTATGAATGATGAGAGCTTTGATATAACTGGAACCAAGGAGATTAAGATGATGCCATTTGGTGCAGAGGAAGAAGGATTTGCCCTGGTTATAATTTGGCTTTGCTTCATTTGGAGTATTTTGTGGTTAATTTGGTTTGGAAGATTCCAGAAGGAGGAAATGTGGATTTCTCTGAAAAACAAGAGTTCACCACAGTCATGAAAAATGCAATGCAAGTTCATCTTTCTCCTAGGTTGGATAATAATTTTCTTTGAAGAGAGTTGTGAGTCGTGTTTTTATCAAAGTTTCATATGTTATGGTTAAGCATGTGTTTTGTAGAATTAAAACATGAACACTATGCTTGACTCTTAAAACATCAATCAAGCTACGCCATGTTTAGTTCTTCAGAAAGCTCTAATTAAGTGCAAATAAACCTTAAAAATAGAGGCTGGTAAAAATATTCAATGTCTCTATGTCTAGTGATTTATTTTAGACTTACCTTTTAAAAATTGCTTCATTAAATTGTTGTTTATCCATAAAACACACATTATTAAATATTATGAAATATGTATGATTGTTTGACTATTCATAGTCCATCTTAACAAATTTTGATAAATGTACTTATATACTCCATACTAGTGTGTTTGCTAACCTCTTATTCTAGAATTAATTAACATTTATTGACTAAATTAAAATAATTCTCTTTTTATTTTTTTAAATTACTTTTAGCTCTTTAAGAGGTAGGTGTAATACTTTTTTAAAGAAAAATATATATTTCATCCTTGTGATCAGAGTAAAATATCAAAGATAAGTGCAATCAAAGTGAAAGAATTTAGAGCTTTTTATAGATTAAAAGCTAGGTGTAAGGAAAAATCTTAAAGAGATATGTGTAATTGATTCTTTACTATATTAGAAGTAAATATTAAAAATTAATTATTTTAATGATAATTATAATAATCAATATATGGTTAAATATATTTTATATATTTGATCCTTAAAAAATTTACCCAGCTTAGTTTGGCTATTAATTGAATTTTTTTATTGGTTTTGATTTTAAAATTTTTTAAATTAGATTAAATTGATTTCTTTTCCTAACTTCCTCGTTAACATTTAACTATTTTCGCGTTGAAAAAAAAAACTATTTTAGGAAATTCACAAGTTATTATACTAATAAGCTTAATTGTAATTCTCTCTCCCCTTTGTGAGAGTGTTTTTTGCATGGTTTCCTATATTTTCAGTGGTCATGTTATCAACTTCTGTCAATATTGAAAGATTGTCATTCCTTGAGGAGTACAACAAAGGTTAGATGCAGCTTGATTGTTTCAGAATGATTTCTATTTTTTGTTTTTATTTTTTAAAAATAATTTTTATTTTTACATTTTCAACATTCAAAAGTATGTTTATTTTAAAAAATAATATTGTCAAATTTAATCAATTTTAGTAAGAATATTATAAAATATTTAAATATATAATTTAAAATACATTTATATATCATTTTTTATAATTATAATATTTTTATTAAACTTTTATATAGCTTTAGTTTTTTAAATCATTGAAAATAATTTTTTTCTATTTTTCGTTTTCAGTTAATTTTTTAAAATATTTTCAGAAAAAATATTTGCTAAATTACGATCAAACACATTTTCCACTATTGTTTCCATAGAAAATAAAAATAAAAAACACCTAAAATAATGTCATTCTAATCTTCATCATATAATTTTTTAGAAGACGAAATTATTAAATATGTTGAACCACACGTAATTATCTCAATCCATAAACATGATATGTAATTAATTAATTAATTAATTAATTTTATAAATTGTATTGATTAAATACTTATATATTACATCTTATTAGTAAGGACCATGATTTCATGAATGATTTGGTGGTTCAGACCGGTAAATAATTTCTCATGGAGAGAGGAGGAGAAGGAATGGGGGACATAAATAATGAAGAAGAGGATATGGTTACAATCAATTAGGAGGTGGAACCAAGTTATTCATGCATATTCCAAAAATTCTACCATAAACTTCGTAGAATAATGCAAGGTGGGCCCTGTTCGTTTGATAACCATAGGCTAGTTATAAGTTGTATGTAAGAAGGGGACATACCAAATTTATACTAATTGGATACTATGGTTTCCCAAAACTGCAATATCTTTATATAGAAAATAACGTGTTATTATTAGAAACTGCAATAGTTATGGTAGCTGATCTTATTTAATAGGTGTAATACCTACTGTTTTTTTTTTCTCACCAATCAGAATATAATGTAATATTTTTATAATGAAAATAAATTTTATTTATTTATAAATAAGTCTTTTAAAAAAAATATTTATATTTTGATATTTCTAATTATGTCTCCCGCTGCTGAGGTATTGCTTTTTGTTTCAGGCTAAGACTGAGTCATAAAGTGAGTCACAAGCTCCAACCCCATTTGAAGAAAAAGGTTGCTTAACCCATCCTCCATGGTGTTCAACTCCGAACTCATCAACCATCTCCGGAGCTTCGACCTCAACACCACCACCGCCACGGTCCGCTGCTAGTTGGAGGCGAATTTCGGAATGGATTTATTCGACTGTAAGACATTCATTAGGGAACAGGTGGACTGAGCACAACTAAAACTACCAAGTAGAGGAACAACATCAAAATCACGAGGTAGAGGATGCGCTTTATAATCCCGACCAAAGCCAACCCTCCGATTCCAACGAAGAAGACGAAGAGGATAAACCCACGCACACCAAAAATGCCAAGAATAAAGCACGGTTAGTCACTTTTCTCTTTCGATTCAAAACCAACATTGATTTTTTCTTTCAATTTTTCTCATTCTTTATGTCTTGCTGGGTTCAATTTCATTACTGTAGATTCCCTGCCATTTTTTGCAATTAATGGCCTGGATGTTAATTTTTGGGGGTTTGCTTTTTAATAAAATTTTTATTGTTGTGTGATGTCACAACCTCACAAGCACATGACTTTCTGTTGTTCTGAATAATTGGGGTTTACTCTCAGACAATGTTACATTGCTCTTTGTAAAAATTGTGTGTTTTTCAAGTTAGTAACCAAGTTACTTGCCTCATAGGATTACATGAATGAGAAAGTGTTTGATTTTAACTTTTTTTATGCATCAACACCCTAATATCGTTTAACATTCTTTCTTTTACAGCAATGCTAATGAAGAGTGAAATTTTAATTCTACTTTTTTTCTCCCTCTGCATCTTTGAAGATTGCAATTAATAATATAGCCTCATTTTAGCCGTACAATGTACCTTTCTATAATTGTAGATTCAGGTCTTGTTATCTCCCATCCCCCCTTCTTTTTGCTAATCCAATAGTTGCTTGTGAAGTTAATTTTTCTGTCATTTGACTGGTGTGTCCTTGAATCTAGACGGTTGCTTTAACAAGAAATTCCTTGCAAATCTTTTGATCACACAATGGGATGTTCCAATCCCTCTTAACAACATATAATTAGTCACTTTTATTAATTGTTACTATGGTTGGATCCATAAAGTAAAATGCTGATATATGCATACAATTGAATGATTGTTGGCAGGAAAATTGATCCACAGGTTGCCTTTTTAAGTTGTACAGTATCCTAGTCTAATTCTTTTCTTCCCATGATCATGTAAAACATTATTATATATTAATATTTGTCATTATGTTATCACATTATTTATTTCTCAAGAGACTTTGAAGCTAACATGATCTGGATGCTAGTGTACCGCTATCCAGACCATTAGCTATTGTTGTTTTTAGTCCTAAGGTTAAAAATATAGATTTAAACTGCTTTACAGTGTTTTGCTCGGACTATTATCTTCAAGCTACTATCAATTTGTAATTGTATATTTCTTGAGCCATAATAGTAAAACATTCTCAAAAAAAGTTCTTCAAGCGCTAATAAAAATTTTCTCTATAGCAAGTATCAAGATTATGATTCTATTATGATTCATGTTAATATATACAAGCACCATTGGTGTTGCCACATAAAGTATATACAAGTACAAAAGTACCTAAGTGTCGATTTTTTCTATTGGTGAAACCCTTGTTTTAACAGCTTTTGTTTTATCTTGTGCTTCAGATTTGGCAAGTTAAGTGATGAGGAAGTAAAGGAAAAAGGTGATGTTTTTGGGAGAATCTACTGTACCTCATCTTATTTAATAGGTATTGATACTTCCTTATTTCTGACCAATCAAAATGTAACGTAATATTTTTATAATGTCATTATCCATTGATATTTAGTGTGTTTGGATGAGTCTTTACAATTTTGCAAGAAATTAATTTTGTAAAATTGATTTCGATTAGAATTGATTTTGAAGTAAAGAAATGTATGTTTTGATGTTTACCTTAAAAGCAAGTTTAATGCAAAACATAGTATAAAATTTTCAACTCAGCATAGTCTAATGAAGCAAAATCAATTCTAAAGTTGTCTAGCTGAAACCAAATATACATTATGTTTAGAATAAAACTTGATATATTTTCCCTTATATGTTCTTAAAAATACAAACAAATATTATTTTTTCAATCAAAATCATGTGTCCTAAGTTGAATGTGTGTTTGACACGTTCTAATGTGGTTGCAAATATGACTATTATATGACACTAATTTTCATCTTCCATACGAAGTTGCTATCTACCCATCAAGGAATCCTGTAAGGTAGATTTTGGTATAATAAGGAATATGGGAATATTGTGCTCTTTAATTTTCATCTTCCATGCCAAGTTGTTATCTACCCATCAAAGAATCCTGGAAGGTAAATCTTGGTATAATCAGGAATATGGAAATATTGTGCTCTGTAATTTAGATAGTTTACTGACCATTCGCCATTCCCTACTGATCAACTTCTTTGTTTTGTTTTTACCTGTTTCTTTTGTAGAGAATTTGGTCTAGTTTGTCAATGATTTTTTTGGCAACTTCTGTACACGAGATATATGATGATTAACAAACCTTTAATTATTTGTTTGCTTTGTGGTATCAAATAATATTGGCGCCAAGTGATTAATACCAAAGACCATAAGTATCAGTTTTATTATATTAACTTGTTTACCATCTATTCTCTTGATTTAGAAGGATTTCTGACATTTGGTTGCATTTTTTTTAAGCTCAGCGGAACTACAATAGCTACAGAGGACATGGAAGAGGAAGAAGAGATGGGGTAATGTTCGGTTTGCTGTTCATTTAGTATGTAGTCATCCTTACAACTGTTTATACCAATAGAAATTGAGGACATATTGTATGATTTGGAATTTTAAAGGTTTTCTTGTTTTGGAGAGAGGGAGTTAGTGCTTACACTTTAGATGAGTTGATGGTTGTATTGAGTTTCATAATTAGTTTTTCAATTAGGATACTTATTTCTCGTCATGATACTCTCTTGTTACACTTCCACCAAGTTCATTTGGTTTGGTGGAAAGATGTTTGTAAACCATTTTTTTTAAGCTGTTAAATTTACATACAAATATTTATATGCATAAATCTCAATTTGGTTATAATTATTTTTCTTTTAAAATAGGATATTCTAAGTTGTTCTAATTTAAAACTTTTAGATTTTTTAATAGTTATCATAAATAAACAATGATTAGTAAATTTTAAAAAAACATGAGTTGATAAATCAATTTATTAGTTGTTCTAATTTTAAACTTCTAGATAAACAGTATTATAGATGAGTATGATTAGTCAATCATAGAAAATATCCAAGATATTTTATCTTAAAAAATTATCTTTTTTATTTAAATACAACAGTTAATAAATAGAGTTTAAAACATTAGAATCATTAAACTAAAAATATCTTAACAACTTACTCTGAGCAGTTTTTTTTTTAACTAATATATTATTAGTTATTCTCATTAAAAACTTCTAGATGAATAATAGTTATCATAAATGAACATGGATAGTCAATTATAAAAAATATTCAAGATATTTTATCTTAATTTTTTTTAATGAAAATAATCGGTTAATATTAAGAACAATTGTATTCATAACAAATCAAATCAGTATAAAACATCCTCTGAAAGTTTGAGAATGTAAAACATATTAAAAACAAATTAAAATCCAGAACTACTAAAAAAATACTACAAGATTCAAACTAGCAAATACTTTAGAATGAATAATAAATATGTGCTTATGAATCTATGGAAGTTTTTCGCTGTCCCAAGTTTCTTCTCAATTCATAATAAACCTTTGCATCTTATGCAATAATCAAAAGCTTTAGACAATATTTCTTTTAATATTTTGTTGTACTCATCGTTGACTAATTCCAATGCTATACGTGTACGTGTAGTATGATCAACCTGTCAAAGACAACACAAATAATATGATTATTTATATTTATCATGAGTGACAAAATAATAAATATAATTATATACTTACAAATATTTTATCATAATTGTCCTCCCATGGACAATTTTTCATCCATTCCACTACCCACACTCAGCAATCACCACTGATATATAATAATTCAAATTATATTAAAATTATCATCTCATTATATAATTAAAGAAGAGATATGTTAAGCACTTACCATCCAAGATGTTGATATCCAAGGCCCTTTGGCTCAACAATAGCGAACTTCCATATGTCATTTTCAACCGCACTAGTTGAGCAATCATAGAAGGACTTTATCATGAACATTTGTTGTAGAAACATTGCCTACATATGCGAGAAGGCAACAATAAGAATAACAAGTGATAAATAAAATGAATGAGTTTAACAGATACTTACCAGCTTTTGCACTTTGTAGTGTCGACCCCCCTTTGTTTCGAAACTACGCAAAGAGTCCAACACTAATAATTTTTTCTCATCAAAGTCAACAATTAATAAATACCAATGGTTTCCTTGGTCATTAATAGGTAAAAAAACCTGGCAAAATAGAAAATTTAAAAAATTAAGTTTTCCATAATTTTTCAAATATTAATGAATTTGTTAAACATACTATTTATATTATTACCTTTCGTATATGGTCTAATTTGCCCATGAAGTAACGAAGATCTTGCATAATTTTTTCAGGAGTTGGCGTTGGAACTGCATCAAGTACATATTGTTGTCTAAAAGAAGAAAATTATAATATTTGTCATTTTTAAAATAATAATTTTGCACCGTAGAAGTATTTATACCATAAATGTCATTGGTAGGAACAAGGTAGTTAATTAAATCTCAGTCTTTCTATGAATACGTGTCAGCTTGGTAGCCAATGCATTAAGAACCTACACTTTATAATAAAAATGTAATAAACTTAGCATTAATAGAATAAAAATACTATTTAAATATAGTTCTTATATCTATGCAATTTAACTTACCTCCAGGTCCACCCAACCATTGGGTACAAGAGATTGTAGTGCTTTCCTATCTCCTTTAAAAGATCCATGACTTATTACAACTTCCGTCCTTACAGAGACCATATACATATAAATGATATGAATATAATTTGGTATTACATATATGAATCATAAATTAAATCACATACTTATTGGCATATTGTGCATCCTTTGTAAAAATATATGCCAGCAACGATGTCTCACATTCATCCAAAATCATATCAGGAGGTGGTCGAAATAACATTGGAAACATCTATCAAAACATTGTGTATATGTTAATTTAAAAAATTAAACTTATGTATTAAAATTATAATATATATATATATATATATATATATATATAAATTTTTTTATTTGACTTGCTTGTAATTCTACACCTTTAGTTCTACCATCCCAGATGAGAAATATATTATTCTTTAGGACTTACTTCTTCATACTCAGATAGCAATTTCCTTCTACTATTGAGATTGAGTCTTGGACTAGTACCTTTAGGTAAAGGTTCCATTTGTTTGACACCGTAAACAGGAGTCGATTGTGATAACAACCTTGGTATACCAGATGGGGACATAACAAACTTTGCATTTGGGTATTCTTTTCCAATTAGCTCAGTTAATTGGTTAAAACAAAGTTTAATTTCATCAAAACAACTTGTGTTGTTTATAATGTCATGCTCAGTTTTGTTCACCATGTTGTGCTCCGTCATGTTGATCATCACATCCTTAATCTTGTTGAACATCTCATGTTCAACCTCCATATGTTCTTCCTTACTCTCTCATGGGGCATAATTAGGACAACTTATAAAAAAGTAGTAACATTAGAACAATATTTTTTTAATACAAATATACATGTCAACTGATGGGATAAACAATTTCAAAAAAAGGCTAAGAATAATAACAACATATTAATCTAAGAAAAAAAAACCGTGAAAACAAAATAAAATATAATTAAGATAAGATGATAAACGTACCTGGATGATGATGATATGTCAACAACTTCTTGAGCAGTAGCAGGAATATGTATGATTTTATTCTCCTGCCTTGTCTTTTTTCTCATCCCTCTCAAAGTTGTACTTGCTCTCAAAGGTGTGCCTCCTCTCACAAGTGTGCCACGACCAATTGCTTTACTATACCTATTATTTTTTTCACTACGAGTCATAGTTGCAAGTGTGTATTGAGAAAGTTGAGTGTAAATGTGGTTGAGATAATCACAGTATAAGCGTGATTGCAATAATGTGAGTATAACAATTCCAATCTTCAACTCTATTTATAATAACTATTATTTATTTAAAAGTTTTAAATGAGAATAACCAATAATATACTATTTTAAAAAAAATACCCACTTAGATTAAGTTGTTGAGATAATCTTAGATTAATGATTCTAATCTTTCTAACTCTATTATTAACTGGTCTTTTTAAATGAAAAAGAATATTTTTAAGATAAAATATCTTGTATATTTCCTATAATTGGCTAACCATACTCATCTATAATATTATTTATCTAGAAGTTTAAAATTAGTTTATCTTAAGAATATACTATGTTTTTTTAAAAAAAATAATTTGAGTATATTGTTAGGATAATCTAAGTTTAATGTTTCTAATGTTTTGAACTCTATCTATCAACTCATATTTCTAAATTAAAAAATATAATTTCTTAAGATAAAATATCTGGTATATTTTCTATAATTGGATAACTATACTCATTTATAATATTATTTATCTAGAAGTTTAAAATTAGTTTATCTTAAGAATATACTATTTTTTTAAAAAAATAATTATGAGTACATTGTTAGGATAATCTGAGTTTAATGATTCTAATTTTTGAACTCTATCTATCAACTCATATTTTTAAATTAAAAAAGATAATTTCTTAAGATAAAATATCTTGTGTATTTTCTCTAATTGACTAACTATACTTATCTATGATATTATTTATCTAGAAGTTTAAAATTAGTTTATCTTAAGAATATACTATTTCTTTAAAAAAAATAATTTGAGTACGTTGTTAGGATAAGCTGAGTTGAATGATTCTAATGTTTTCAACTCTATCTATCAACTCATATTTTTAAATTAAAAAAAGATAATTTCTTAAGGTAAAATATCTTGTATATTTTTTATAATTAATTAACCATGCTCATCTATTATTTATCTACAAGTTTTAAATTAGAACAATTAAAAATGTAATTTTTAAAAAAATTAATAATTATAATATTTTGTATATTTTTTATAATTAATTAACCATGCTCATCTTAAGTTGTTAGAATGATCTAAGTTTAATGATTATAATATTTTTAAAATTAAATTTATAATTCTATATCTTTAATTATGTAATCATTAATTTAATAAATATATTTTTATGATAAATTAGGAGAATCTCATGTATTTATTAAGCATGTATAAAATATGAAATATGTAAATAAAATCAATTAAAAAATACTACATTCATTTTGCAGTTTTCTTTTAGGAAAATGGAAAAAGGATATGCCACATTTTTACCCCTATCACCCACATCTGTTCTTCTCTATTTTTTTCCCTATCACCCATGTTTGTTCTTTAAAATCAAACTATCAAAAACATTTCAGGTTCCGGGTTCCTTTGTTGTTCGTCCCTTTCTAATTTTTTCCTAGCACCTTCTCAATTTGTTTGTTCCTCCTTTCTTCTTGATTGTTCGTTCAGTTTGTCAGTTTCGTCATTCCATTTCTTTCTTAGAAAGGTGCATTGATACTCTTGATTCCACTCTGATTCATTCAATTCGCACATCCGTTGAGTAATTGTTTTAATTTTGGTTAGTTATTTTCTTCATTTTATTTCTTCAACATTTTCCAAAATTTGATTCTACTCTAATCCTACTATGTTTTAATTTTTTCATGATTCTATGTATGTGTTGCCATGCTGCTATTGTTTCTTATTGTATTATGCTGCTGCTATAATTTCCTTGGTGATGCATATTTTTGTTGTTGTAATTATAATGGTTTTGTTGTTGCTATATTTTCATGGTTCTATCTTTTCAACAAAAATCTCAATTTTGAATATCTTTAAAAAAATTATAGTAACATGTATGGTGGTTTAGAGGATTTCTTGCATTGTAGTGAGATGGTGGTGTTGCCTTAGATATTAGTGGTTGGTATAGTCTCAAGTAGGTAGCTTTAGAATCATTTTGTTCATTATTCAAAAGAAGACAAATTAATTACTAATATATATCTTAGCTGTTGTAAACTCTAGGGGCTAATGCTTTTAAAGCTCTGAACTGGTTTTAGTTGCCATTTCATATCTTGGCAGCTTTTGTGTGCCTAAACACTCTTTGTACTTCAATAAGAAGTTTTAGTTCTATTATTCCTTGAAAAAATGTACACCTTTATAGTTAGCATGATTCTACAAAATGGACTTGGTTTATATACTTGTAGAATAATCTAATTGAAAAGTAATTCACCTTTAAGATAGAATCTAATATGATAAAAAATTCAGACTTTACAGATTATTTATGTTGTTTTCTTGGTTCACATAGGAAATTTTCATCATTTTTAACTTTTACTTAATGTTAATTGGTTTGTTTTTTGTCTGTCCTCATACATAAGGAAAATATGCACATAACTAGTCATATATCATATGTACATAGGCAACTGGTTTCTGACAACAATAACAAGGAAAATTCCACATATTTGATTTATGGTTGTTTTATCAAGCTTTGGCATAAAGATTCATCGCTTTAAAACAAAGAAAAACATGAATTAAACTCTTGATATTGTAGGAAATAAAACAATTAGATAGTATTTATACCCTATTTAAAGTTAGTAGACATATAAACATAATGTCCAGTCAGACTAGTCCAACCCGATAACTTGCCCAGCAAATGCCAACATGTCCATCTCAAACCGAAGATGTATGGACATGAAGGGACCTTGTGCACGTAGCTTATCAACTATTAATTGACTTAGCTGCATGATAGTTGTCTTGAATCTTAAAGCATGATAGTTGACTCTACACCTTAACCTTTGGTACTTAGGATTGAAAAAGGTGTAAGAAAGATAACACCATGCTCTTCATTTTCTTCCAACTTATAGGAGCATCTCTTGGAGGACGAAGCTGTGTTAAATAACATTTGAACATACTATCCACAAAATTGAAATAATTTCAAGATTCAAACTACTTACTGATGACCAAATTATTATAGTATGGTATGTGAAATGGGACACATTGGAAAACAAAAGGTAAAATAGGTATATTTTTATTGTGGCATGCAATTGTGGCTAGGGTATTATGAAGGCATCAAGCTCTAGTTGAATATAAAACCCAACTAATTCCACTATTCCAATAAGTGTAGTGTAGATAATATATATGGTGTGTATTTTTCAACGACAAAGTACTGATTATAATGATGGTAGACTTTCCTACTTTAATGATCACATTGTGTTAGGACTGTGTAGGAGAGTAGCTCCATGAGTACTTTTGCAACATCACAAGAGAGACTCCATTGAGCACTACCGATAGCTCATCACATTTGGCCTCAATTAAATTTGTTAGTACTTAGTAGAGTTCAACTAATGTGTGCAAACTTCCTTAAAGAAGGTGAGATTGTAGAAGTAAATATTAGATGCCAATTACATAAAAAAATGGTATATAGGCTAATAACCTCTCCTTATTGTGTTTACTTGATTTTTTCATTATCAATAAGACAATAACATCCTTATTCCTATTGCAGTATAATTTGTTTGTTAGTGTATATGATATTGAGAGGGCTTAGTATAATTTGTGACCATTTTTCTTGAAATTGATGTAACACACCTTTTCATGTTTTGTCAATTCCTAGTTGCATGTTTCTTTTTACTCATTTCAACCCATCAATATCCCTAGAAAGGTTGTTGTACAAATTATTAGGTAAACATGACCACGAGTATTGAAATGAGTTATTGATTTTTTTTTGTATGATATAGATATGCCAGTTATTTTGCCAATGGATAATTGGGATGATGTGTCACCGAAAGAAGATGTTAACTATTCTAAATCTTGTGATGACAATGATAGTTTATATCATAGTATGCAACGTGATCAAGTTGAGAATCTGACTATGGATATAGGAGATGAAAAGTATAAAAGGATTACAGACTTAACGACTGATGAGGTATGAAACTTAGATTTCGGTAGTGTAGAAGAAGCTTATGATTTTTATGAGAAATATGCAAAATGTCATGGTTTGTGGTAAAAAAGGATATAGAAAGCGTAATGTGAAGAAAAAAATCATAATGCGTCAATTTGTCTACAATAGAGAAAGATTGAGAGACGACCCAACACACTTTAGAATAACAGATAGACAACGAAATCATAGACGTATCACCCGCACTAAGTGTGAAGCCAGACTTTGTGTACACTACAAGGTGAAGAAATCAAAATGAATAGTCACATGTTTTGAAGATACACACAACCATGAATTAACCCCTTCAAAATATGTGCATTTGTTCCCGGCTTATCGTGGAGTGACAAATGCAAATAAAGCTCAACTTGATACCCTACGTTTGTATGGTGTCAAAACCTGTCATATAATGGGATACATGGTGGCTCAAAAGGGTGGACATCATCATCTTGGTTTTATAAAGAAAGACTTATACAATTATTTTGATAGTCAACTTTGTGCTCAGATTAAAGGTGGTGATGTTGTTACTTCATTAAGTTATATCCATGGGAAGGGAGACAATGATCCCATGTTATTTGCGAAATTTACCACTACTAATGATGGTAGAATGAAGCAACTTTTTTGGGCAAATGGACATAGTAGATTTGATTTCCTTTGTTTTGGTGATGTTCTTACATTTTATACGACATATAAAAAAACAAATACAATTATCCTTTGGTAATTTTCTTTGGTTGCAACCACCATTCCCAAGTTGTCATATTTGGTAGTGCTTTGGTGTCAGATGAAACAACTGAGACTTATGAGTGGGTCCTAAAATATTTTTTAGAAGAAATGGACAATAAACATCCCAAAGTAGTTGTGACAAATGGAGATGGGGCCATGAGAGAGGCTATAAAGCATATTTTTCCTGATGCATGTCATCGACTTTGTGGTTGGCACTTGCAAAAGAATGCACGTCAGCATGTTAAGAGTTCTCCATTTTTAAGGGATTTTGACAAAATGATATACTCAAATTTCTTCCCGGAGGAATTTGAAGATTTTTGGATAAAAATGGTAGAGAAGCATAAGGTTGTCAACAACAAATGGGTTTTCAAGACTTATGAGAATAGGTCATCATGGGCTACTGCATACTTTCGTGATAAGTTTTTTGCTCGTATACATATGACATCACATTGCGTTGCAATTAATTCAATCATGAAGACATATATTAAGAACAAATGTAACATTTTTCATTTTATGGATAAGTTTGAGCAAGCTTTGAGAGGGTACAGAAATAATGAGATGGAAGCTGATTTTAAATCTCTATATTCAGAACCTATTCTAACAACATCTGTTTGCAACATTGAAAAGACGCTGCAAAAATCTACACAATAGAGATTTTTAAAGAAGTTAAGGAGCAAATTATATTGGCAGGTGCATTATTTGTTACTGAACGAGTGGTCGATGGGGACCAATTGATCTACAAGCTGGGTAAACATTGTGAGCCCAGTGTGGAAATACGAGTTGTGTGTTACATTTTGAAATTAACATTTAATTGTGATTGTAGGTGTTTTAAGTCTCATGGTACTCCATGTTCGCATATATTTTGTGTCATGAAAGTGGAGCATGTAGACCACATTCCAACTAGTTTGATTTTGACAAGGTGGATGAAAAATGCAAAGACGTACATCTTTTGGATCATTAGATTCATCGGAGGAAGTACATTGTGATGTCATGGAACAAGCTCAAGTTGCTGCCTATTGTGCTGCTAGTACTAGGTTTTGCAAGATAGCTTCAAAAAAGAAAGCACAGTACAATGAGGTTATAGATGACATATTGAAGCTTACAAATGAGTATAAGAAATTAGAGGATCCTGTTGGCTCACAAAACTTGTCAGTTAAGCATTTTCATGATCCCACTATGGTCAAGACTAAAGGTGCTCCCAACAAGAGCAACATTGGCATGAAGCGAAAGAGACGTTCTTCAAATTGTAGTAGTACAAAACACAATGTGAGAACATGCCTGATGCTTGTTGGTACAAATGATAAGAGTACGAATGATGAACAATTATCTAATTCAAAGTCTTCTGAATTCAGCGTGGCAGTTGATAGTGTAAGTGTTTTCTAATGTTTCATAAACACGAATTTAAATGGTTAGCATTTTCAATTGTGTAGGGATGACATGAATTTATTTGATTTTGTAGGATAAGGAAATAATGGTATATGATATAAACAAGTCCAAGACAAAGTTTTATCAACTAACCCAAGAAGCTCCAATGACAACGTAATTTAAGTTTAATTTAATTTGACTATCATTACTATTTCTTTTGGTTTCATTCTGATAGTTGTTTTATTTTCAATAGGAAGGTAAAGGAAAATTGAGTGGTGACTACGCTCAACAACAAAAGCATGGAAAAATGTCGAAACAAAATTCAAATCATGCTCATGTAAGTATAGGATTTTAGAATTGTACATAATATAATATGGTTATGTACGTGACTTGACAATGTATAATGTTTTTGTTGTACATAATCAAACAGGTCCGTTCCCATGAAGGTCATGCTGTTATGTCCCAAGCACAACCTATGGTTCCCCCAGTACAAACTACAATATCCTCAATGTTGCCTACGATATCCCTAATCTAACCTATGGTACAATTTATGGTTCCCCCGATGCAATTTCCATCATATGGGTATACCAGCTCAAGCCAAAGGTCGTGGAACGTACCTAATTTTTGCAGAGTTCCAACTTATTCTGACAATATATTAGAAGTACCTCAAGTTGTTAATTTTCTTATTATTGTATTATTTTGATGATTTTTTCCTGGTATCTTCTATATCATTTACTTTGTACCTAAAACTTTAAAATATATTGTTTCAGCATTATCATAGATTGTCAATGGATAACAACGTCAAATCATGTTCTGAATTGCTTGAAGAAGCACTAAAAAATGGTGATCAAAACGAATGTTTTTTGCTAAATAGCTTTATAAAGTATATTTATAGAGTAATGTTCTCACTGTAATGCTATTGTGCTAGGTGGAAAGGATGTCCTGCCAAAGTAGTCCATCTAAAAATTATTGGCACGAAAATGCTATTGTGTAAGGTAATTTTCTGAAGTTTTCTTGTAATATAAATACATTATTTAAACTTATATAAAGAGGAGAGGTCCAATATTTCTTGTTTATCTACATTTTTAGTATCTTTTAATTTTAAACTACAATGATGTATCATCTTTATTTGGTTACAGACAAGGATTTTGAATAGACACGTGAAGATTCATTTTGGTGGATACAAAAGAAGCTTTATAAAATAGTTGCATAGTTTTTTTGTTCCCTCTTGTTTAGATTAACACTTTTTTTGTTAGACTTTTGATAAAAATAACAGTCCAACCTTTTTTGTTCTTTCTGGTCTCCCATGGAAAGTAACAACCTTTTCATATTTACTAATATTAATTTATATCTCTGGATCTACAAATGGTATTTCATGCATCTTTCTATTAATGCTTTACGTTAAAAGGATTGTCAGTTATTTTAGTCAAGTTGAGCCACCATATAGATTATACAGTTATTAGAGCAATGATATGTATTCATGTTCTCAATCTTTTGATGGTAAGAATACTTGATACATGATTGATTTTATTTATTTGGTGTTTATAAACAATTATCCTTGTTTTGATTATATAACCCAAATACAATTTCCTGTTGGTGCTTATGTTTTTTATTCTTCCTAATGAATTTCTTTGAAATGTCATTCCTTTTTTTAATTCACAAGCTTCTTGTATTGGAGATTCCACTTATAATATTGGGTATTTTTTATTAACAATGAATGAATTTATTAATATCTTTCCTATTATTTAATCGCATAGGAGTGCCTCAATTACTTTGTAGAATACTTAAAACTGTCACATGTGTTGCTCGCAATCATTGGTACGTGGCAAAACTTTTGCTCCAGTTTTGGCTGACTCATCCTACTATAAAAGAACCAAAGGATGCATAGGGCAAAGCTGTGATAGTTATTAAGGATGAGGTAAATATAAGTTAAAGTATTGAAGGGTACATCTCTATTGCATTGCTTTTGGGTCTTTTGAACCAACCATTTTATTTGAGGAGCATAGACCATCTTGAGCAGGTGATGCTTTGGTGGTGATGGAATCACATTTAATTTCATTTGCTTTCTAACAGTGCTGACATAATTGTCTTTGTATCTATGTTTTTAGGTGTTAAATTTACTGGCTATTATCATTGACAGTTCTGAAAATAAGTCACTTGACAAACCCTTAATATCTACTAAGCCATCATTAGTTTTGTTGATATTTTCATTTGTTTGCCTTTTCTATTTGTAATGCCACAGTTGTTATTAATCACCAATCATAGCATCTGATTAAATATTCTTTTAGATACAATTCTATTTTAGTAACTATGAAGTTAATCTTACTTTTTGTATATTCCCTTAGTTTGTCAGATATTGCATATACTTGTTGCAGAGGTAATGAAAAAATCCTTGACCATTTCTCCAACTTATTGTGAGGTTTTTGTTATTGAGTTGGCTGGCAGAGGTAATGCACATACTCTGTAATGAATGAATTATGTATCTTTAGTGTAGCAATGAAAGCTATTCTTAGTACTACTTCTACATATAGAGCTGCCATTTTGAGAGTTTTGCAGGCCTTGAGTTCACTTGTTACTTTGCTGACTAAGAAAGATAAAGATAGAGGTACTCCTACTCTTTTTGAGGTTTGGGAAATAAATTCAGCATTAGAGTCATTGTGGCATAAGCTGAGCTGTTGGATAAACAACACAGATCCTACTCAGAGTCCACATTTGAGTTTTTGACATATTATGATATCTAAACTGTCTGGTGTAATGCCTCCACTTTCAGCTGGCTCTCAAAATATTTGACCATACATTGAATCTTTCTTTGTGGTTTGTGAGAAATTGCATCTTGCCTAGCTAGATGCCAACCATGACTCAAGTATTCCTGTTATTTTTTATGTTGAGTATGCCTGCACATCTGTAACTCCCCAAAAAGCATATGGAACTACTGTGAAAGTAGATGAGAAAAATGTGGCTTTTGTTAAATTCTCAAAAGAAGCATAGGATGCTACTAAATGCTTTTATAAGGAAAAACCCTGGTTGGCCTGAAAAAATCTTTCTCACTTATGCTCAAGGTTCCAAGATTTATTGATTTTGATAATAAGCGTGCTCACTTCCAATAAAAAATTAAACATCAGCATGACCATCACCACCACAGTCCACTGACAATGTCAGTGAGAAGAACATATGTTCTAGAAGATTCATTCGTTTCACTGTAAAGATATTTGATTTTTCCCTTTGTTAGAGTATTATTTCAACCCTTTTCTTATTTGTAATGTGGATGTGATCAACCACATTAATGTCAAAACTTTATTTCTTAATTTAACGCATTTCATTTTAAACTTTTGGCTTGATGCATTCACCTTTACAATTTACTGCTGAATATTCAAAATCCATGTAACTGCTAACCTGAATTCCTAATCAAGAACCAGTTAGTTTATTCTAGTTCTAAAGGAAAAATATATACAAACACAATAATGTTCAATATATACAATATGTTCTCACTTTCTATTGGTATAAACTACTGTTAGAATGACTGCATATTAACTGAACAACAAAATGAACATTATCCCATCTCGTCTTCCTCTCTTCCACGTCCTCTATAATTATTGTAGCCATGGTGAGTTTACATAGGAGCTCCACCGGGCTTTAAAAAATGCAACTAGCATACCCATTTCCAATGTCGAGCGCTACAAGGATAAGTAAAGCGCTTGCTGCAATCTTCCCTCGTGCCATATTGTGATGGGCGGAAGGTGCAATAGTAACTGCCTGTGTTACCCGCTAACATCTTCCAGTTGTAGCTCTCATATCTATTCTCGATGGGCACGAGGCAAAGGGTTTCTGTCAGAAATCCTTCTAAATCAAGAGAATAGATGGTAAACAAGTTAATATAATAAAATAGATACTTATGGTCTTTGGTGTTAATCACTTGGCGCCAATATTATTTGATACCACAAAGCAAACAAATAATGAAAGGCTTGTTAATCATCATATATCTTGTGTACAGAAGCTGCCAAAAAAATTATTGACAAACCAGACCAAATTCTCTACAAAAGAAACAAGTAAAAACAAAACAGAGAAGTTGATTAGTAGTGAATGGCTAGTAGACTATCTAAATTACAGAGCACAATATTCCCATATTCCTGATTATACCAAAATCTACCTTACTGGATTTCTTGATGGGTAGATAGCAACTTGACATGGAAGATGAATATTACAGAGCACAATATTCCCATATTCCTGATTATACCAAAATCTACCTTACAGGATTCCTTGATGGGTAGATAGCAACTTGACATAGAAGATGAAAATTAATGTCATATAATAGCCATATTTGCAACTACATTAGAACGTGTTAAACACATATTCAACTTAGGACACATGATTTTGGTTGAAAAAATAATATTTGTTTATATTTTTAAGAACACATAAGTGAAAATATATCAAGTTTTACTTCAAACATAGTGTATCTTTGGTTTCAGCTGGACAACTTTAGAATTGATTTTGCTTTATTAGACTATAGGTGTTTGGTTACTGGTACGTAAAATTAAATTAGCCTCAAAATCTTAAGTTGCTAGAGTCTACAAGTGATGAACATAACTATGTTGAGTTGAAAATTTTATACTATGTTTTGCATCAAACCTTCTTTTAAGGTAAACATCAAAACATACATTTCTTTAATTCAAAATCAATTCTAACCGAAATCAATTTTACAAAATTAATTTCTTTCAAAATCAACTTTTGTAAATACTCATCCAAACATACTAAATATCAATGGACAATTACATTATAAAAATATTATGTTACATTTTGATTGGTTAGAAAAAAGGAAGTATCAACACCTATTAAATGAGATGAGGTACAATAGACTCTCCCAAAAAGCACGACCTCTTTTATTTACTACCTCATCACCTGCCTTGCCAGATATAAGGCACAAGATAAAACAGAAGTTGTTAAAACAAGGGTTTCAGCAATGGAAAAAATTGACACTTAAGGTACTTCTGTACATGTATATACTTTATGTGCAACACCAATAGTGCTTATATATATTAATATGAATCATAACCTTGATACTTGCTATAGAGAAAATTTTCGTTAGTGCTTGAAGATCTTTGTTTCAAAATGGTTTACTGGTATGGCTCAAGAAATATACAATTACAAACTAATAGTAGCTTGAAGATAATAGTACGAGCAAAACACTTTAAAGCAGTTTAAATCTATATTTTTAACCTTAGGACTAAAGACAATAATAGCTAATGGTCTGGATGGTGTTACACTAGCATCCAGATCATATTAGTTTCAAAGTCTCTTGAGAAATAAACAATGTGCTAACATAATGACAAATGTTAATATATAATAATGTTTTACATGATCTTGGGAAGAAAAGAATTACACCAGGAGACTGTACAACTTAAAAAGGCACCCTGTGGTAGCCAGTGATAGTCAGTTGAAAGTGGTGGTTGGTGACCATCGGTTGGAAGTGCCCGCCGGTGACCGTCGGTCGGAGGTGGCAGCCGGTGATCGTCGGTGGGAGGTGACGAACGGTGACAGTGACTAGTGGTCGAAGGTGGGGGCTAGTGACCACCGGTCAGAAGTGGCAACCGACCGATAACTGTCGGACAAAGGTGATGGTCGGTGACCGTCGTCAGAGGTGATGGTCGACGGAAGTGACATCAAGTAATGAGGTTAAATAAAAACAAAAAGAAAAATCTGAAAATCAAATTTTATTGTTTTTAAAATTGAGTGAAAACTGTTTCGAAAATGAGAAAAAAACCAAAACCAAACCATTTTTGCGGAACAGGTTTCTGTTTTCAAAATACATTTCAAAACCTAAAACCAGAAACTCAGAACCACCCCGAACGTAACCTTAATTATTTTGGGAAAATTATACTTTTATTAGTTAATATTAAAAGAGAAAAATACTTATACATTATAATATAATAAAAATTTACAGTTAATTACACCTCTTTACAACTTTTTATGAATAGTAAATTTATTAATTTTACTAATTAATATTTTAAAAGTCTGTAAATGATGAGTTGTACTTAACTGTCAGTATAAAGCTCTTCTATATAGGAAATGTTAAACTCATATTATAATAGTTATATTATTTTCTATCTTTTTAATTAAATAATTTATTGAATGTTTTATTCTGTGAACGTGGTAAGCGTTAAAATTTTATAACAAATAAGAACGAATATGTACTTTTTTTTGAAAGTAAGGGAAGAAAAAGATATAACAAGTTACAATACACATAATACAAAATAAAAACTCTATAAAGTGCTATTTACTTACATGGGTCAAAATCTATCTAGTACTATTAAATATAAAAGTTAGAGAACAAAACTTAAAAGAGAAAAAAGTTGTTCAAGATATAAAAATAAGATACGCAAAAACGTGTGTGTGGCTATAAGCTAATTGTTTTAGTTTTCAGAGCTCTTAAAGCTTGAAGTTTTTCAACTAATTTTTTTTCAAAACAGCAGCTTAACACAGGAAATTAGGAAACCTAATTTAGCAAATATATTTGTTTGGAATAACTTGCGGTGAACCGCAAATAACAAAAATAAATGTGAGATCAAGTAACAAAGAGAAGAATCTGTATTCATGATATTTGTTTGTTGGAGTTGAGTTTCCCCAACAGATAATCTTATACTTTTGATATAAATAGAAAGAATTTAATTAGTATTCATTCTAAAAGTTTTATAAATTTTTTATTTATACTAAGTTTATTGATTTTACAAATTAAAATTTTAAGAGTTTAATTGGTATATACAATCACCGTAAAAGATCTTTACACTTATATTCAATCATAACTTTTCATTTATGTAACTTTTAAAGTACTAATTAATTAGTAAAATCAACAAACTTACAATAAATGAAGGGTTGCAATTGAATATCAATGTAAAAATCTTTTCACTACAATGCATACCAATTAAACTCTCAAACTTTAAAAAGAAAAATATTTATACATTGTCATTGTAAAATTTTAAACTCACAGATAGTTAATCACAATCATTTATATATGGTAAGTTTGTTGACTTTATCAATTAATACGTTAAAAGTAATGCAAACGAAAGATTGTGATTAATTATGAGTGTAAAACTCTTATACACTAACAGTGTATAAGTGTTAAAAACTCAACTTTAAAAGTCAATAAGTTGTTATTAAATTTGAATGTACACTAATTAAACTAAATAAAAAATATTTCACACAAAAAACTAAGAAAAAAGAATGGAATCATTGACAACATTTTTTCACAAATTGTTTATGGCTGTTGACAACATTTTTTTACAAATTGTTTATAGTTGGTGACAAAAAATTGGTCAAAGCATGATGCTATTATGTTTGGGGTATATAAAAACTAGTTTTTCAACAAAACCGAATCGAACTAAACTGAATTGTTTGAAACAATTCAGTTTTTAAATTTAAAAAACAAACTATTTTAAAAAACTAGTTTGAAACTAAATTATTTTTATAAAATTAGTTTTGAACTCATTCAGAACTAGATTTTAGATTAAACTAGTTTCAAACTAGTTTTGAATTGATTTTTTTTTTGTAATTCTTTTTTTACAATATTGTGAATATGACCACAATAGTGTGGTCAACTAGAGGGAGTTTTTTTCTAATAAACACATTTCTCACATAATTGTGAAAAGTTTCAAAAGTGTGGGATACGAAAAAATATTTTTTTTAATAAACCAGTAAACTAAACTATTTATAAAACTAGTTTGGTTCGAACCAAATTGGTTTAAAACCGATTCGGTTCAAGCCAAATTAGTTTAAAACTAATTCAGTTCAAATCGAATTGGTTTTAAAAATAGATCGTTTAATTTTTATTAAATTAGTTTGACTCAAAACTAATTTAGTTCGATTTGTTTCAAAATCAATTCGGTTTAAATTAATTTTTTTACACACCCCTAATCATATTGGTATAGAAGTTATTTAACAACACTGTAACTCCTGTATACAAGGAGTGACATCCCAAATCTTAAGGGACTCATCATTAACAAACTAAAACATGTGTATCCAATTAACGGTCCCATGAAGAAAAAAAAAACTCAAATCGATCCAAGCAGCAAACTGAAGCAGGCAAAAAACTAATCAAGCCGGCCTAACTACACGTAATAAGAGAAAAAACTATTAAATCAACAGCTATTGGATCTGCCATGTGATGAAATTCAAGGATAACTGGAAATAGGTAAAAGCAAGATATAATATAAATAAATGGAATACTTAAAAGGTAATTTAAATTGGCTTACAAAAATAGTACTTTAAATTTAATCAGTTCTTAATTACATATCAGGAAACTAAATATAGCTAGTTTCAAAAATATATATATATTGCTACACAATTTATTACTAATGAGATGTGTGGACTGTGGACACTGCAGGATCTAGATCCTAGGAGAAAGATGAACCTGCAATGCATTTTTCATTACCATAGTAAACTCTTGTTTCTCAGACAAATCAACATCTCCTCCCTCTGGAATCTTCCACTCAAAATTCCAAAGCAAATTAGCCACAAAATACTCCAAATGAAGCAAAGCCAAATTATAACCAGGGCAAATCCTTCTCCCAGCACCAAAAGGCATCATCTTAATCTCCTTGGTGCCAGTTATATCAAAACTCTCATCATTCAAAAACCTCTCTGGCTTAAACGCCATTGGATCCTCCCAAACCTTTGGGTCCCTCCCCATCTCCGCCACCATGAAATTCACTGTCCCATCTTTAGGAACCAAATAATTATTAAAAACCACGTCCTTGGAAACTGCATGAGGCAACACCAAGTGCCCAGGTGGGTGTCTCCTTAACCCTTCCAAAATCACAGCTTTTAAATATGGTAGTTTCTGCAAGTCTTCCTCTTTCACTTCCATCTCCTCTCTCAGTTTCTCCCCCAACACGTGTCTAATCTCCTCCACCAACCTCTCTTGCACGTGTGGGTACTTCACCAAATTGGCCATAATCCACTGCAACGCGGTGGAAGTGGTATCGGTACCCGCATTTAGAAACTCACTACACAGCGTCACTATTTCATCTTGTCTCAGCTTTCGCTTCTCCTCAGGCAACTGCAAATCCAGCAACGTGTCAACATAAGAAACAACAACGTTGTCGTTTAGGCTTAATCCATTTTTTTCATTTTCATTGTCTTGTTTCATCATCTTCTCCTTCCTGGATCTTATAAGCGGAACCAACACGTCCTCTTGCTCCTTGCGAACCATCATCAACTCTTCCCAGCGTTTGCGGAAAATAACGCGCGTGACGCTGGGCAAGAAATTGAGAACGTTGAACCTGCTGAAGCCGAGAAGTAACTGGCGCTGCACGCGCTCGATGTCTCTGACTATATCATCGTGGAGGCGTTCACCGAAGCACATGAAGACAAGAAGGCAGAACATGGCGTATTGGAACTGATCCACGACTCTCACGGAGTGGCTTGTTTCCGACTCCGATTTGAGGCGCGTGAGGAGCGTGTCCAGGACCCACTTGCGGATTCCGGAGAAGGACTTGACGCGGGAGTGGTGGAGCATCTCGGAGGCGAGGTTGCGGCGGAGGAGGCGCCACGTGGCGCCGTAGGAGGCGGAGGTGATGTTGTGTTGGTTGCTGTTGAGGATTTTGGCGGTGGGGAGGGCCTTGGGGCGGTCGGAGAAAACGGCGCCGTTTTGGATTAGGGCTTGGTGGGCCAACGCTCGATCGGCGATGAATATCGAAGGGCGGGATCCGATGCGGAGAGTGACCATAGGACCGTGTTTGGCGTGGAGTTTTCGGAGAATGGATTGTACTTCGATGAAGGATTTTCGAAGCAATGAAATGTTTGAGATAATTGGAATGTGTGAAGGACCGGGAGGAACGGTGGTGATGGTTTTGCTTTGAATGGAGAAAATGGCTCTGATGAGAACGCAGACACAGAGTGAAGCTACGATGACGAACCACATTTCCATGACAGTTAATTCAATACGAAGATCAAACAGGTGAAACGATAAACGAGACCAAAGAATGGATCATGGATTCAAAGTTTGAAACCTTTAACCTACTATTTATCTCCACAAGAAGAAGATAAGAAAAGAACATAAGGGAGAAAAATTAGTAATTTATATTTTTATTTTTGTGACATTTGTCTTTAAATTAGGTTTTCTATAATCATATCGGTCATTAAATGATTTAAATCAAAAAGTTAAATATTGTTTTGACCGGATCTTTTCCCTTTTTTTTTAGGGTAGAATTAATCTCTATTCCTACACAGTAAAAAGATATATGTTTACCACTTTGTCAAGATAATTGTTTGATAGATTCTATAAAGTCTTTTATTCATGTATAAATATATATTAACTAGTTTAGAATGTGTTTGCGCGGTAAAAACCCAACGAAATATCGTAAAAACAAAGTAAAATAAGAATGAGTGGTGTAACTAAAAAAACAACATACAATTCTTATTTAATTTATATGTGATGATAAATAATTAATTTATTAAAGGAAAAGATAAAATTGAACCAGTTATATTAAAATAGTATTTTATATTATTAATGTAATATATAATTAAGATTATAAAAAAACTTATAAAAGAAAAAAATTATTTTTATTAAATATACCTTAATATTATTAAGTTAACTCTTAATTTGTATTATTTTTTAATTTAAAAATGGATAACTTAAGAAAAGAGAGGTGCATTTAAAAAAAAAAATTATGAGCCAATTCAAACCGATTTTAAAAATAATTAAACTAATTTTTTCATTGATTGAACCAATTATCAGATTGATTTACTGACTGATTCACTAACGATTAAATCAATTGATTCAATTTGATTTTTAAACATAAATAAATGATATCAATATAACTTATATTAAATATTAGATCACTCGTTAACTTTTAATTGAATAATTTTATATCAAAATTCTTGTCAATGGAATGAAAATTCATCTTACATAACTTATATCTACCGAATTTTATAAAAACTGAATTTGATAAGGTAATAAAGTAGTAATTAATATCTTATCTTGAGAAGTATATAATACATCTATTATCTATATTAACGATGGAACAAAGAAAAAAAATGGGATTAAATATGAAACTATTTATATATATGATCTATGAACTTCAATCAAATAATAATTTTTAACATAAAATTATTTAATTAAAAATTATTGGTGTAATACTTTATGTAAATTACAATATAAAAATATTTTTTTAATTTTTAAAATTTTATTTATAATATAAAATAGTAATTTACTTTTTTCAGAAAAATAATATAAGTTTGTTATTTGTTTATAAAAATTATTTAATTATGGATAGATCTTATGCAGAAAATTATAATTACTGAAGATTTTGTGGATGTTATTAGGATATTACTTAATTATAACAGAAACTATCAATATTACTAAGAAAATTACTAATTTAATCTTTGTCGTCAATGTTGTAAATAATAATAAAAAAAAGAAAATATACCATAAGATGACAGCTTCTGGATCTATTATTCCACAAATACATATTTGAAAAAATGGACTAATAAATTAATGGTAGAAAATCATAACAAAAATAATATTATAGAAATTTTTAGACTTTTATATTTTTAATGGTATTTAATTAACATTTTATATAAATATTTGT
This sequence comes from Psophocarpus tetragonolobus, assembly GCA_037954015.1. Taxonomy (NCBI): domain Eukaryota; kingdom Viridiplantae; phylum Streptophyta; class Magnoliopsida; order Fabales; family Fabaceae; genus Psophocarpus; species Psophocarpus tetragonolobus. The sequence continues at coordinate 37,734,479 of CM075690.1, read as the reverse complement.
AAAAGTCAAAAGTGAATGAAATATTATATATATCCACCATTCATGAAGTAAAATATTTCATTATTATGTTAAAAATATTAAAAAATCACACAATAGTGAATTTTATATGATATAGGGTGAAATAATTATGTATTTGAATGGTATTTAATAGATATTTCTAACATGCTGTCAAGAAATTCTAATATTTATAACTTTACCATTTCAATACAATTAATATTTAGTAAAAAAATAATACAATTAGTATTAATTAATTGTTTTATTTAATAATACAATTAATAATATTAGTTAATAGTTTTATTTAATAATACAATTAATATTAATTAATACTTTTATTTAACTCATTGCAAAAAATACATGCCTATTTATCTATGGACAAATCCAAATAACACTTGAAATATGTAAGTATTTTGATTTTAGCGACGGATTATCTTGAAACAAAAATTTGTAGGTAATGGTCTTGTTATCAATAAACATTACTTAACAATTTTACAAGTCTGTGGGTAATGAAAGTACCTTTATCTATGGATTTTTCCCACAGAAAATTACTCGTAGAAAAATCTTTTGATGAATTGTCTTTATACCTCTTAACAAATTTGTTGGTGATTTACCTACAACATATCTGTGTGGGTGATTTATCTATATAAGAACTTGCTGTCAAACATCACTCTTAAGGATGAAGACTCAAGGTTGTAAAAGTGATCTTATGAGCTGAGAATTATTGTGATAATGGTTAATATGTTTCGATGATGAACTCCAACAAACTTATGATGAGTGATTATATGCTTTAATGTTTGAATGCTTGTGAATCATGCATTCATATAGCTTAGATAAATTTGTTTATCCGTTATGCATCATACTAGATACTTTGATTATGATTTCTCTTAATTCTTGATTCAATCTAACTTGAATTAGCCACGTAAAAGCATGAATGAGATACTTGTTGAAAAACTTCTAATAAATATGTTTTATCATATATGTAGCAAGCAATTGGTTAATCAACTAAGTGCTTGTTTGACAACAGTTTTATAAAACTATTTTCAGTATTTTAGTTTTTAAAAACTAAAAAACTTGTTTGGGTAGTGTTTTCTGAAAATAGTTTTTGAAAACAGTTCTGGTTTTTTAATTGTTAAAAACCAAAAAACTGGAACAGTTGAAAGTAGTTTTGCTTTTCAGTTTTCTATTTTTGTTTTGAAAACTCAATTTTTCCTTTTTTGCTTTTTATTAATGAAATTATAATATGCATGAACAAATTTTTCCTTTTTTACATCTTTAAAACAGTTTTCAAATATTACTTGTCAAACAAGTTTTGTTTTTTTTTTCTTCCCAAAAATTATTTTTGAAAACTCTTTTTAAAAACTAAAAACCAAAACAAAATCAAATCAATCAGACCCTCAATTTAGCTGATTGAAAAAAAAAAAGAGTTGTTGTTTTAATTTTAAATTGACCGACCTAATCAATTAAAGCAGAGTTAAATGATTAAATACTTAATGTAATGTCTTTTGTTACAACAATAACCCATAATAAAAATAGCAAAAAATTATATAAAAAAAACAAATTTTGAATTAAAAGGTCTAAAATATATGTAATATTAAAATATCATAATTAAATATATAAGTCCCTAAATAAGAAACAAAATATAATTCTTAAATTTGGGTCCCTCTAAAAGAATTATTGATATGAAAATAATTGATATGAAAATAACCACAGAGACATTTATTCTAAAATAACTACAAACCAATTTCAAAGAAAAAATTTAATTGATACAAAATTAAGTCTTCAAGTCTCCTTCATTTCCAAAACTTCTTTTTCCCCTGAAAACAACACTCATTTCTCTTAATGAGATAATAATCTCAGTGAATAAAACAAGTTCTAAAAGAAATTCATAAGCAATGTTGTTTTTAGCCAGTGCAAAATACGGGAAAAATCAATGATGGTATCCACAATTTAAAAATTATACTTTTATACTCATAAGATTGAAATCTAATAAATTAGTATCAATCATTAATACATCATACATAAAGGAAGATGTTTTTCTAATAAATATAGTGATACTCATGATCACTCACTCTGACTCTATGGTTCTGGAACCATGTTTTCAATAGATTCCTTAAAGGTTTATGAGTTCATATTCCTTAAAATGGTGTCTCATGGTCTTCTTCATCCTATTATGATGAATGTATCTCAAATCTCTTTCCATCCAAGATAGAGAAATCTAAAACTTCTTCCCTATATTAAATAGAGGTATCTCAATCCCATCCCGACAAAAGTATCTCGATTAATTACCATAACAATTCACAAGTACAACATCATTTCATGGCTATAAAAAATCTTAAATAAAATTAATATTTCACAGTTTCATAATATTGAATTTAATTCGCTAACACCTCACTACGGAAACATTACTAAAAAATTAATTATTTGAATTATCACGCGTAACTAAAATCAAGAGCGTAACACGAGCCCTATATGGGAACCTCCTACCCAAGCCAATTTATAAATGGAATTGGAGGCACGTATTTGTAATCTTGATGCATATTCTACGCCTTGGGATAAAATAAACATCACTATGGTCAAATTGGTACACACGTACCTTGCATATATAATGCACAGTTCTTGATTTTCGATTTCCTAAAGTATATACGAAATATATGAAGATATACTATGAGACTAATCATACTATATGCTTTGAAAGTATTCATGGGCATTGTAAAGCAATAATCATAAAGTAAAACCATTTATTTATTATCAATTAAAATCTATCTCTATATATATACCTATAGACATGAATATATTCTCTGAAAGCAAAAATACCTTTAAATAAAATAATTTTAGAAAAATCATACGATAGAAGGTTAAAGAGATATTTTACTCACCTCTTGAAGCATTTTTTTTTTCTCTTCTTTCTCAACCCTTGAATAACCAGCTAATTTATAATTTGTCATTTGTCTCTGAAGAAAACTACTTAACCCTATTAAATGAAAAAAAAAATTAAGGACTAAATTTTAATGGTATCCAAGAAAAGGAACAATCTCATGAATTCTAAAAAGTTCTTTTGGAGAGAAACATAAATAGAGAACTAGAAGGAAAGGAGGAGGGTTCCTTACCATAGAATCAACTCCAACTCAAACAAAGTACTACAAAATGGTCCATTGATGAAGGGATTCAAGGTTTGAAACTTTTCTAATAGAGGATTGGTGTTGGAGAGGAAGAAAGGAGTAAAAGGGTGAGATTTCTCAAAGGGAATCAAGAGAAACTCTCTTGCAAGCAGAGGAAAGAAGGTTCAACCATTGGAGAAGAAAAGGAGAATCCATAGAAGAATGAAGTTTCAATAGAATGAGACGAGGGGTGTGCTTAGTAATTTTGATTTTTATTAACTACATTCCCTTTAAAAACAAGCTCACTAACTTTAGCACGATAGATTTCTTACCATACCTCTCACCTTATTAAGCTCACCTATCATTTTCCATCATTTAAAACATACTTATTTTCAAGTACATCAATAAATAAATATTTACCTTTTAAATAAGATATTACATAACTATAAATATCACAACTGAACATTCCATGATTAATTAATTACACTTAAATTCAATTTAGTTTTTATTTTAATTATTTCATACACTTATAAAATAATAATTAAAACAGAACCTCACATTATGTTTTTGCTATTTGTGTATTTTATAACATGATTTGTGTAACATCCCATTTTTTTAAAAAAATAATATATTGATAAAAAATGTAATTTATATTAATAGGCTTAAATTAATTTATTATTTATGTTTCTTAAAATAAATCGAGGATCGATTTTATAAATTAGATAAAATAAATGTGGGTGTAAATAGTAAGAAAGGTTAATTTGTCTGCTGCTAAAAAGCTTAATCCAATGGTTAACCTAGAGTAATTGAGAGGGGTTAGGGTATTGTGCTTCAGTTTCACGTTTCTGACAGTTTAAGGGAAAACTACAGAGAGAACTTTTCCAGGGGAGCTTGAGGAGTAGCATTTGAGGAGTTGAGGCAACACTTTTCACAATCAGGATCATCCTTCGAGGTAAGGAGGTGAGAAATTATCTCTCATGTGACATGTGTAGGGAAGATGGATAGTGAAACGATCCCTAAGCTTCAATAGGTTTTATTTAATGCCATTTAAGGGTTGTGAACACCTTTAACAAGTGCTAGTAATATGTTTTAAATGTGACTATGTAAATATATGCAAAACCCATAACAAAAATTGCAATATTAATTGATATCAATTTTGGCTAAATAGATATATTAAAACAAACATAAATTTTAAAATAAACGTTTTTTGTGTGAAGTATATCTCGACTTTGTTGATTGTTAATTTTTTTTGGATAACCTAATTGGCCCACCCTTAGGGGATCTTTCTCTCGACTACATTTTTTCATCTACAAAACTTGAACCCAAAATCTTACTTAAGGGCTCAAACTCGATATTTTGCTTAAAAGGGAATTTTGAATTAACATTTCTCTCTGTTTCAATTCACACTTACTATTACAATATTTTCTGCTAAATTGCTATTTTATGCTTAACCCTAATTCATCCTCTATCTCCTTAAAGTCAACCTCATTTTCTTCGCCACTCTCTGTCCTAAAATGCTCTCGCATATGTTTTCTCTGTTGGAAATAATAGTGGATTGGTATTAATCAATTATATTTTATCATTATCTGACAATTTAAGATATGATGATAATCATATCTTATAATATCTTTATGATTATTTGAATGAGATTATAGTAAGATTGACTCTGTGATGGGTTGAGTCAATCATAAAAAGCCCATTTGAGGGGTCTCTGCCTACCCTGAGGGATTATAAATTTGCATCCCATTAAGCAAATAACAACAACAATACACATTCTCTAAAATAATCTCCTAGAAAGTAGGTAGTAAAATCCTCAAGAGTTCTTATTGAACTCATATCTCTACAATAATCATTCCTAGGGTTTTTTTGTTCTTGAAAATCAAGAACTTCAATTCAATATATTTGAGGTACACAAATTCTCTTTCCTCTATCTTTTTATATTTAATTCTCTATACATACTATAATCTTGTATCTATTGATTTAAGGTTTCCTTTTATTTCCATCAATTGGTATCAGAGCCAAATTAGATACATATTATGGTTGTTTTCTATTAGAGAATTATGATTGTTTTCTATTAGAAAATTAAATTTGAATTGAAGATTTTTTTGTGTTATTAGTGAAATTTTATAATATAGTTCACTATTATCTTTTTCACAAAAAAAAAATGAGGGTTTACGCTACTTGTTATTGTTAAAATAACATGTTAAAGTTTCATTCCCTTACCCTGACATGGGTAACTTATATATTGAAACTTCTTTTTAAGTGTTACCCCTTTAAAACCTAGTTTTCTTTTAAATAATTTTGGGGTAAATTGTTTTCAAAATTACTTAATGGTTTTCCTTGTTTTATGTTTGACCAATGTGAGTCATTTGTGTGGGCAACATAATATATTTGTGTTAACTTTACTTTGGAAAGTGTTAATGGGGTTGCATAGACTCATTTTTTTATACCCAAATTTTTGTGATTTGGTCAAGGGAGAACTTTGTCGTTTTGATACGATCATGTATGATGATTCGTGTGTTAAATTCATTCTCAGAAGCAATGAATGTGGTTGCTAATTTTTTATATTCTTGTTTTTTCACAAATACCATATTTATTTAATATTTTTATATTATTGGTATTTTTGAGTATAAAAAAATTTATTAATTAAAGATTAAATTAAAATTTTTTTTCTATTATAATCTTGAATTTTTTACCTATTTTCATTGTGATAATTCTTTACAGTATTTGTATTCTCCAATTATACTGTACTCTCTTTAATATTAAATTATCATTTATAAATTGATTTTAGGTTATCTTATTAATTATGCACAATCTTAATTGTCCTTCTATTATGAGCATAATTTTCTTTATTAATTTGCATTATTATTACTTGTCTATCATGGGTATAATAATGTGAATTTTGTATGTTGGTCATATAATATATATGATTAATATTATGCAAATTTATTGGACAATATGCATAATTTCTTTTTTCATTTACATAATTATAATTTCACTATTTTAGATGCATTTATGTGAATTTTGTGATATAATTATTTTTTTTATTGCATTGATGATAACTGTACTCTATCGGTGTATTGTTATTAATGTAATTTGGTGTTATATAATGTGTTTTTCTTGGCTTATGTTAATGATTTTCTTATATCCTATCGGTATTAGGATTTTATTGACATAAGTTATAGTGCATTGTAATTTCCTTAAGGATTCTCTTTTAACTGAACTTTTAGAATTACATAATGTTTCCCTGTTTTTGTAATGTTCCGTTTATTTTTCTCATTTGATCATGTTTAGTTATATTTATATGGAACCAAAATTTACACTCTCATTTTTTTTTGTTCCATAATGACTTATAACTTTTAATTGGACATTTTTCCTTCAAAACAAACAAAAATGTTGCATTTTTTGTGGTGCAAATTTTCTATATATATATATATATATATATTGATAAAGAAATAGTTGAATTTTATTTAGCCCTCTGGGTATTTTTTTGTTATATCAACTTATTTTTTCTTTATCAAGTGGAAGGATTTTGTATATTAGAATTTTAATTAATATCTTATAAAATAAATTTTTGTGATATAAGATTTTTACCTTAAATGTCCAATTAATCATACATGTGAAAAAAAAAACAAATGTTCTTGATAAAATTATTTTTTTTCTTATCACATTATTTGTGATCACATTGTTGGGATCTATATTAAGGATTTTATATTGGTCTCTTGTAAAATATTTTCTTGTATAACAAACTCTCTATTGATTTGCAATATTAGTATGCAATTCTTGTAAGGACAATATAGGAATCCCAAATTTGAAGAGATTAATTTCTCCATACCATATTTTATAATATTGTTAATGGTATTCTTGTAAAAGCTAGAGGCTTTATTTTGAGATATATAAATAAACCTATGTCCATTATAAATTGTGATGAGAGTTAGAGACTATTTATTATTATATCCTTAATATATGCAAGAATAGGTCTCATTCTTCCGCTGCGTGTAATAATGTTTTATTCTCAAGTGTGTGTAAATAGTGTTTATTGTAGCACTTGATTTTTGTTTATGATTACTTAAGAACTTGCTTATGATCTCATATTCTACGTAAAAGTATCAAGTGATCCATTTTCTCACATATGTAATTATTTTTTCAAGATCCTCATAGGGGTCAATATTTTTGTAAAGATTGATTAATATGTGGTTAATTATGAAACCATTTGTGAGAATTATTTATTCTTATGGATGAATTTGTAGGTTTCATATTCTTGTTATTTTAACCACTTCTCTCATTAATCATTTGTTATTCTACTACTTTCGAATTCCTTAAGTAGAATAATAGTGAATTTTAATTCACTTTTATTATTATCTTATAAAGTCATCATCTCACTATCACTAGAACTTTTAATACTAGTGTACCCTAATGATAATCCTAATATTTTTGGTATATTAAGGATTAGTGGGAGTATATATAATCTTGTATTATCTCTCGAAACTTATATATTTTTTATTGTCATATAATCGTGTGCACATTTAATTATGATATGACATATTCTATAGGGCTTCTTTATTTATTTTTGTCCTATTTTTATTGAGATACATAAAATCCATTGTATCTTTGTAGACATCTTTAACTGATGTTAAGGTCATTGTGTTGGGTACTGCACATCAATCTTTTTGGCATACAATTATGCATTGTGCATCTCTTTTACCCAAATTTCATATTTTAATTGATCAAAATTTTAGAAGTATATAATTTTGTATCATTACTCGAGACTTCTCTATCTGTATCATTGTACAAAAAAAAAATTATATTAATTAAACATTTTTTTATTCACTGATCAAATACTTAACTTTGGAGTTTTATAACTCATATGGTTTGGTTAAGTTTTGATGTCTTAGATCAGTGGGAGTCTGAAAACTCTCTTATGAGATATGTGTGAAGTAATATCATTTTAGTAACATATCTCTTAGCATTTTTGGATGCTTGAGACCATGTAGTATCATTTTATTGAACTACATTATTCTATATACTTTATGAGAAATATTTATGATATATATCCCTATCGGATATTATTTTGTAGCTCAAATTTCTCATTAATATAAGATTTGTCTATAATTGTCATTCTAGCTTAATGATTTATCTTTGTATTATTGATTAATACCATCCAAGTGGGAGAATGTTGGAAATAATAGTGGATTGGTATTAATCAATTATATTTTATCATTATCTGACAATTTAAGATATGGTGATAATCATACTTATAATATCTTTATGATTATTTAAATGGGATTATAGTAAGATTGACTCTGTGATGGGTTGAGTCAATCATAAAAAGCCCATTTGAGGGGTCTCTGCCTACCCTGGGGGATTATAAATTTGTCATCCCATTAAGCAAATTACAACAACAATACACATTCTCTAAAATAATCCTCTAGAAAGTAGGTAGTAAAATCCTCAAGAGTTCTTGTTGAACTCATATCTCTACAATAATCATTCTTAGGGTTTTTTTTTCTTGAAGATCAAGAACTTCAATTCAATATATTTGAGGTACACAAATTCTCTTTCCTCTATCTTTTTATATTTAATTCTCTATACATACTATAATCTTGTATCTATTGATTTAAGGTTTCCTTTTATTCCATCATTCTCTCCTTAAATTCTCCCTCATTTTGTGCATGTGTATTTCCTTAAATGCTCCTCTCTCCTTAAATCTTTCCTGCAACTTGTTTTTCTTCTTTTTAGTTAAGTTTTCTTCTTCTTCGTTTTTCCCTCTTTGTGTTAACTTTCTTGGCAAGATTTCGCTAGATTTAAAAATTTTCAAATTTTTTTTGCCTCTCTAGCAAGCTCTTTCCAGAGACTATGTTTGAAAAAGTTTCAAAGTTTTTTAACTCTCTGGAGTTTGTTGAAGAGTCAAGAAATTTCAAATTGTTTTACTCTCTGACAAACTATTGCCTGAGAGTAAAAGAAATTAGATATTGTTTTACTCTCTAGTCGAAGAGTAATAAAAGAGATGAAAATGAATGACATATAAGTCTTTTTCTATAGAAATATGTGTGATTTCAAATTATAAAAGGTGTTAATTTAAATCGCCATTAGAGGGAACTGAACTCAGTCCCACTCAAACTAGTGAATGCAAATTGTAAAAAGTAAAATGATACAATAATTGTCTCCTTCGTGGAGTATAAAGTAAAATTAAAATCGGTCTTCTCCAAGTGAATTTAGTGTTGTCTTTGTAAGCTATGAGTAGAGATGAGTATCTGACTTGCAAAACCTGTAATTCGTAGAATTTTATATTAACAACAATTACAATATTACTTGATATCAATTTTGGCTAAATACATATATTAAAACAAACACGAATTTTAAAATAAATATTTTTTAATACCCATGACATTGGTGTGAAGTATCTATCAACTTTGTTGATTATTAATTTTTGCTGGAGAACCTAATTGGCCCCACCTTTAGGTGATCTTTCTCTCAAGTACAGCTTTTTTCATCTGCAAAACTTGAACAAAAAATCGTATTTAAAGGCTCGAATTCGATATTTTGGTTAAAGGAGAATTTTGAATTAACATTTCTCTGCGTTTCAACTCAGTCTTACTATTACAATTTTTCCCTTAAATTTCTATTTTACCTCTAACCCCAATTCATCCTCTCTCTCCCTAAGGTCTACCTCATGTTCTCCGCCACTCTCTCCTCAAATGCCTTCTCATATGTTCTCTCTCCTTAAATACTCCCTAATTTTCTCCACTTCTCTTTCCTTAAAGGCTCCCTCATTTTCTCCCTCCTCTATCCTTGAATCTTTCCTGCTACTTGTTCTTCTTCTTCTTCTTTTTACTTAAGTTTTCTTCTTCTTCCTTTCTTCTTCTTTCTGTTAACTTTCATTCAAGATTTTGCTAGAGTTAAAAATTTTCAAACTTTTTTCACCTCTCTGGTACGTTGTTGCCAGAGGGTATGTTTGAAAAGTTTTAAACTTTTTTAACTCTCCAGAGTTTGTGGGAGAGTACAAAAATTTTCTTTTAAACTGTTGCCTAAGAGTAAAAGAAATTACAAATTTTTTTAGTCTTCAATTGGTGGGTAATAAGAGAGAGAAAATGAATGACACACAAATTTTTTTCTAAAGAAATATGAGTGATTTCAAATTATAAAAGGTGTTAATTGAAATTGCTATTAGACGGAACTAAACTCATTCTCACCCAAACTAGTGAATGAAAACAGAAAAAAGTAAAAAGTTACAATAATTGTCTCATTTGTATTAACGTGGGTTGATCTTATTTTCAAACATTCTAAATTAATGATTTTTGTCATTAAATATGTTAAGTAATATTATTTCATAAACTTTTACTCAAAGGCTAAATTTTTTATAATTTGTGGTGTATAAAGTTGACTTTAATAAATCTAAAACTATGTATAATCATTCTATACATTTTCATGTTACTTTTAATGTAAGAAACAATTGCATTTTGCAGCACTGATTAATTGCATTTGTTAAAATTCGTCTTTTCCAAGTCAATTTAGCCTTTTATCTCAAAAGTGGCTAGTAGATTTCATATGTTTAAAATTTTATATTAACAACAATTGCAATATTAATTGATATCAATTTTGGCTAAATACATATTTTAAAACAAACACCAATTTTAAAATAAATATTTTTTAATACCCATGACATTGGTGTGAAGTATCTATCAACTTTTTTTATTATTAATTTTTGTTGGAGAACCTAATTGGCACACCTTTAGGGGATCTTCCTCTCAACTGCATTTTTTCCATATTTTGCTTTAAGGAGAATTTTGAATTAACATTTCTCTCTGTTTCAATTCACATTTACTATTACAATTTTTTTTCGTATATTCATACTTTACCCTCTCTTTCTTGACATTGGTGTGAAGTATCTATCAACTTTGTTGATTATTAATTTTTTTTTGGAGAACCTAATTGGCAACCTTTAGGGGATTTTCCTCTTAACTACATTTTTTCCATCTACAAAACTTGAACCCAAAATCTTACTTAAGGGCTCGAACTTGATATTTTACTTTAAGGGGAATTTTGAATTAACATTTCTCTCTATTTCAATTCATACTTACTATTACAATTTTTTTTTTCGTAAATTCATATTTTACCCTTAACACTAATTCATCCTCTCTCTCCTTAAAGTCTACTTCATCTTATCCGCCACACTCTCTCTCTTAAAATGCTCTCTCATATGTTCCCTCTCTCCTTCAATGCTCCCTCATTTTCTCCCTCTTCTCTCCTTAAATCTTTCCTGCTACTTGTTCTTCTTGTTTTTACTTAAGTTTTCATCTTTGTTTTTTCTTCTTTCTGTTAACTTTTCGGCAAGATTTTGCTAGAGTTAAAAATTTTCAAATATTTTTTACCTCTCTGGCAAGCTCTTGCAGGAGAGTACGTTTGAAAAGTTTCAAACTTTTTAAACTATCCAAAGTTTGTCGAAAAACTTTTTTCTACTCTATGAGAAACTGTTGCAGAGAGTAAAAGAAATTATATTATTTTTACTCTCCGGTCAGAGATTAATAAGAGAGATAACATGAATGACATATATGTCTTTCTCTATTGAAATATGTGTGATTTCAAATTATAAAAGGTGTTAATTCAAATTTCTATTAGAGGAAATTGAACTCAAACCCACTCAAACTAGTGAATGACAACTGTAAAGAGTAAAATGCAACAATAATTATCTGCTTCGTATAAGCATGAGTTGATTTTATTTTAAAATATTCAAAATTATATATTTTTGTTATTGAATATGTTAAGTAATATGATTTATAATCTTTTAGTCATGTAAATGCTAAAATTTTTATAATTTGTGGAGTATAAAGTTGACTTTGATAAATATAAAACTATGTATAATGATTCTATACATTTTCATGTTGTTTTTAATGTAAGAAAACATTGCATTTTGCACCACTCATTAGTTGCATTTGTTAAAATCCATCTTCCCCAAGTCAATTTCGCCTTTTATCTCAAAAGTGGCTAGTACATTTAATGTGTTTAAAATAATTGTCTTTCTCCTTCATTGTTAATTGCAAAAGCAAGCATTGTCTTTATAAGCTATCAGTAGATATGAGTATCTGACTTGGAAAACTCGCCATTGTAAAATTTTATATTAACAACAATTACAATATTAATTGATATCAATTTTTGGCTAAATACATATATTAAAACAAACACGAATTTTAAAATAAATATTTTTTAATACCCATGACATTGGTGTGAAGTATCTATCAACTTTGTTGATTATTAATTTTTTCTGGAGAACCTAATTGGCGCACGTTTAAGGGATCTTTCTCTCAACTACATTTTTTCCATTTACAAAACTTCAACCCACAATCGTACTTAAGGGTTGGAACTCAATAGTTAGCTTAAAGGAGAATTTTGAATTAACATTTCTCTCTATTTCAATTCACACTTACTATTACAATTTTTTTCCTAAATTCCTATTTTACCCCTAACCCTAATTCATCCTCTCTCAACTTAAGGTCTACCTCATGTTCTCTACCACTCTCTCCTGACATGCTCTCTCATATGTTTTCTCTCCTTAAATGCTCCGTCATTATCTTCACCTATCTTTCTTTAAATGCCCCCTCATTTTCTCCTCCTTTCTCCGTAAATCTTTTCTGCTAGTTGTTCTTCTTCTTGTATATACTTTAGTTTTCTTCTTTGTTTTTTCTTCTTTTTATTAACTTTCTGACAAGATTTTGCTAGGGAGTTAAAAATTTTCAAATTTTTTTACCTCTCTGGTAACCTCGTACTAGTGAATGACTACATTTGAAAAGTTTCAAACTTTTTTAACACTCCAGAGTGTGTCAAATAGTTAAAAATTTTCAAATTTTTTTACTCTCCGGCAAACGGTTGCCTAAGGGTATTAGTAATTACAACTTTTTTTACTCTCTAGTCGGAGAGTAATAAGAGAGATAAAATAAATGACTTATAAGGTTTTTTCTATAGAAATATGTGTGATTTCAAATTATAAAAAGTGTTAATTCAAATATCCATTAAAGAGAATGGAAGTCAGTCCCACTCAAACTAGTGAATGAAAAGTGTAAAAAGTAAAATGCTATAATAATATTCTCATTTGTGTTAACGTGGGTTGATTTTGTTTTCAAACATTCAAAATTATTGATTTTTGTTATTAAATATGTTAAGTAATACAATCCATAAAGTTTTAGTCATGTAAATGCTAAACTTTTTATAATTTGTGGACTATAAAGTTGACTTTAATAAATCTAAAATTATGCATAATCATTCTATACATTTTCATGTGTTTTTTAATGTAAGAAAACATTGCATTTTGCCCCACTGATTAATTTCATATGTTAAAATCTCTCTTTTCCATGTCAATTTAGTCTTTTATTTCAAAAGTGGCTAGTAGATTTCATTTGTTTAGAATAATTGTTTTTGTCCTTCATTTATAATTGAAAAGCATTGTCATTGTAAAGCTATCATTAATAAAGATGAGTATCTGACTTGCGAAACCCGTAATTTGTAAAATTTTATTTTACCAACGATTACAATATTAAGTGATATCAATTTTGGCTAAATACATATATTAAAACAAACACAAATTTTAAAATAAATATTTTTTAGTACACATAACATTGGTGTGCAATATCTATTAAGGTTGTTGATTGTTAATTTTTCCTGGAGAAGCTAATTGGCACACGGTTAAGGGATCTTTCTCTCAATTACATTCTTTTTCAACCACAAAACTTGAACCCAAAAGGCTACTTAAGGGCTCGAACTCGATATTTTCCTTAAAAGGCAATTTTGAATTAACATTTTTTCTATTTCAACTCACACTTACTATTACAATTTTTATCCTAAATGCCTATTTTACTCCTAACTCTAGTTCATCCTCTGTCTCTCTAATGTCTACCTCATTTTCTTCGTCACTCTGTCTCTCTCCTAAAATGCTCTCTCATATGTTCTCTCTCTTTAAATGCTCCCCCATTTTCTCCACCTGTCTTTCCTTAAATGCTCCCTCATTTTGTCCCCCCTCTCTCCTTAAATATTTCCTACTACTTTTAGTTCTTCTTCTTTTTAGTTGAGTTTTCTTCTTCTGCTTCATTTTTTCTTCTTTCTGTTAACTTTCCATCAAGTTTTTGGTAGATTTAAAAATTTTCAAATTTATTTTACCTCTCTGGTAAAGTGTTACAAGAGAGTACGTTTGAAAAGTTTCAAATTTTTTAAACTCTCCAAAGTTTGTCGAACAGTTAAAAGATTTCAAATTTATTTGCTCTTCTAGAAACTGTTGCCTGAGAGTAAAAGAAATTACTAAATTTTTTTACTCTCTAGTCGGAGAGTAATAAGAGAGATAAAATAAATGACATCTAAGTCTTTTTATATTAAAACATGTGTGATTTCAAATGATAAAAGGTGTTAATTCAAATTGCTATTAGAGGGAACTGAACTCAGTCCCACTCAAACTAGTGAATGAAAATAGAAAAAAGTAAAATGCTACAATAATTGTCTCATCCATATTAACGTGAGTTGATTTTATTTTCAAACACTCTAAATTATTGATTTTTTATATTAAATATGTTAAGTAACCTGATTCATAAACTTTTAGTCATGTAAATGCTAAATTTTTTATAATTTCTCGAGTATAAAGTTGACTCCGATAAATCTATAACTATGCGTAATCATTCTATACATTTTCATGTTGTTTTTAATGTAAGAAAACATTGCATTTTGCACCACTCATTAATTACATTTGTCAAAATCTGTCTTCTCCAGGTCAATTTAGTGTTTTATCTCAAAAGTGGTTGTCTTCTCCAAGTCAATTTAGCATTTTATCTTAAAAGTGACTAGTATATTTCATCTGTTTAAAATAATTGTCATTGTCCTTCATTGTTAATTACAAAAGCATTGTTTTTGTAAGCTATCAGTAGAAATGAGTATCTGATTTGCAAAACCCGTAATTCATAAAATTTTATATTAACAACAATTACAATATTAAGTGATATCAATTTTGGCTAAATACATATATTAAAACAAACACAATTTTAAAATAAATATTTTTTAATGAGTTTAATTGGTATAAACTGTCGATGTAAGATTCATTTGTGTGTGACTTTTAAAATAGTAATAAATAAAGTCAACAAATTTACCATGAACGAAGGGTTGTGATTGACTGTCAATCTAAAAATCTTTCCACTGATAGTTTCAATACCCAACATTGGTGTGAAGTATCTATCGTTGATTATTAATGTTTGCTGGAGAACCTAATTGGCCCACCTTTAGGGATCTTCCTCTCAACTACATTTTTTCCATATACAAAACTTCAACCCAAAATATTACTTAAAGGCTATATTTTTTTAAAGGGGAATTTTGAATTAACATTTCTCTCTGATTGAATTCACACTTACTATTACAATTTTTTCCTAAATTCTTATTTTACACTTAACCCTAATTCATCCTATCTCTCTTAAAGTCTACCTCATTTTCTTCACCACTCTCTCTCTCTTGAAATGCTCTCTCATATGTTCTCTCTCCTTAAATTCTCCCTCATTTTCTCCACATGTCTTTCCTTAAATGGTGCCTCATTTTCTCCCTCGTCTCTCCTTAAATCTTTCCTGGGACATGTTCTTCTTCTTTTTACTTAAGTTTTCTTCTTCTTCATTTTTTCTTCTTTCTTTTAACTTTTGGCAAGATTTCACTAGATTTAAAATTTTTCAATTGTTTTTACCTATCTGGTAACCTCTTGCCGAAGAATACGTTTGAAAAGTTTCAAACTTTTTAACTCTCCAGAGGATGTCGAAGAGTTAAGAAATTTCAACTTTTTTTACTCTCCCGCAAACTGTTGCCTAAGAGTATTAGTAATTACAAATTTTTTACTCTCCAGTCAGAGAGTAATAAGAAAGATAAAATGAATTACATATAAATCTTTTTCTATAGAAATATGGTGATTTGAAATTATGAAAGGTGTTAATTCAAATATCCATTAGAGAGAACTGAAGTCAGTCCCACTCAAACTAGTGAATGAAAAGTGTAAAAAGTAAAATGCTATAGTAATTGTCTCGTATGTGTTAACATGTGTTGATTTTATTTTCAAACATTCAAAATTATTGATTTTTGTTATTAAATATGTTAAGTAATATGATTCATAAACTTTTAGTCATGTAAATGCTAGATTTTTTATAATTTCTGGAGTATAAAGTTGACTTTGATAAATCTAAAACTATGTGTAATCATTCTATACATTTTCATGTTAGAAAACATTGCATTTTGCATCACTGATTAATTGCATTTGTTATAATCTGGCTTCTCCAAGTCAATTTAAAATAATTATCTCAATAGTGGCTAGTAGATTTCATCCGTTTAAAATAATTGTCTTTTTCATTCATTGTTAATTGCAAAAGCATTGTCACATAAATAAAAAGTCATGATTGAATGTAAGTGTAATTCATAAAATTTTTTATTAACAAAAATAGATTAATTGGTATACACTGTCAGTAAAGATTTGTACACTCACATTCAATCACAATCCTTCATTCATGTTAAATTTGTTGACTTTACTCAATACTACTTTAAAAGTCACATAAATAAAAAGTCATGATTGAATGTAAGTGTAAAAGATTTCTACCCTGACAGTGTAAAAGATTTCTACACTATTAATGTATACCAATTAAATTCTAACAAAAATTGCAATATTAATTTATATCAATTTAGGCTAAATAGATATATTAAAACAAACATGAATTTTAAATAAATGTTTTTGGTGTGAAGTATCTAACAGCTGTGTTGATTATTAATTTTTGCTGGATAACCTAATTGGCTCACCCTTAGGCGATCTTTCTCTCAACTACATTTTTTCCATCTACAAAACTTGAACCCAAAATCTTACTTAAGGGCTCGAACTTGATATTTTGCTTAAAGGGGAATTTTGAATTAACATTTCTCTCTGTTTTAATTCACACTTACTATTACAATTTTTTTCCTAAAATCTGATTTTATCCCTAACCTTAATTCATCCTCTCTCTCCTTAAGGTGTACCTCATGTTCCCCGCCACTCTCTCGCATATGTTTTCTCTCCTTAACTACTCTCTCATTATCTCAACCTCTTTTTCCTTAAATGCTCCCTCATTTTCTCTCTCCTCTCTCCTTAATAAGAGAGATAAAAGGAATGACATATAAGTCTTTTCTATATAAATATGTGTGATTTCAAATTATAAAAGGTGTTAATTCAAATATCCATTAGAGAGAACTGAAGTCAGTCCCACTCAAACTGGTGAATCAAAACTGTAAAAAGTAGAACGCTATAACAATTGTCTCGTTTATATTAACGTGAGTTGATTTTATTTTCAAAAATTCTAAATTATCGATTTTTGTTATTAAATATGTTAAGTAATATGATTCATAAATTTTTAGTCATGTAAATGCTAAATTTTTTATAATTTGTGGAGTATAAAGTTAACTTTGATAAATCTAGAACTATGTGTAATCATTCGAAACATTTTCATGTTGTTTTTAATGTAAGAAGACATTGCATTTTGCACCATTGATTAATTATTTTGCACCATTGATTAATTGTATTTGTAAAATCTATCTTGTCCAAGTCAATTTAGCCTTTTACCTCAAAAGTGGCTAGTAGATTTCATTTGTTTAAAATAATTGTCTTTCTCCTTCATTGTTAATTGCAAAAGCTAGCATTGTCTTTGTAAGCTAAGTAGACATGAATATCTTACTTGCACAACCAGTAATTCATAAAATTTTATATTAACAAGAATTACAATGTTAATTTATATCTATTTTGGCTAAATACATATATTAAAACAAACACGAATTTAAAATAAATATTTTTTAATACCCATGACATTGGTATGAAGTATCTATCAACTTTGTTGATTATGAATTTTTACTAGAGAACCTAATTGGCCCACCTTTAGGGGATCTTCCTCTCAACTACAGTTTTCCCATCTACAAAACTTGAACCCAAAATCTTGCTTCAGGCTCGAACTCCATATTTTGCTTAAAGGGGAATCTTGAATTAACATTTCTCTTTGTTTCAATTCACACTTACTATTACAATTTTTTTCCTAAATTCCCATTTTACCCCTACCCCTAATTCATCCTCTCTTTCCTTAAGGTCCACCTCATGTTCTCTGCCACTCTCTCCTGAAATGCCCTCTCATATGTTCTTTCTCCTTAAATGCTCCCTCATTTTCTCCACCTCTCTTTCGTTAAATGCCCCCTTATTTTCTCTCTCCTCTCTTCTTAAATCTTTCCTTCTACTTGTTCTTCTTCTTCTTTTTACTTAAGTTTTCTTCTTACTTGTTTTTTCTTCTTTCTGCTAACTTTCCGGCAAGATTTCGCTAGAGTAAAAAATTTTCAAATTATTTTTACCTCTCGAGTAAGCCCTAGCCGAAGAGTACGTTTGCAAAGTTTCAAACTTTTTTAACTCTCCAGAGTTTGTCGAAGAGTTAAAAAATTTCAAATTTTTTTATCTCTACCAAACTGTTGCGTGAGAGTAGAAGACATTATAAATTTTTTTACTCTCTAGTCAGAGAGTAATAAGACAGATAAAATGATTGACATATAAGTGTTTTTTCTATATAAGTATGTGTGATTTCAAATTATAAAACATGTTAAGTCAAATTGCCATTAGAGGGAACTGAACTCAATCCAATCAAACTAGTGAATGAAAACTGAAAAAAGTAAAATGCTACAATCACTGTCTCGTTCGTTTAACGTGAGTTGATTTTATTTTCAAACATTCAAAATTATTGATTTTTTTTATTAAATATGTTAAGTAATATGATTGATAAACTTTTAGTCATGTAAAGTCTAAATATTTTATAATTTTTGGAGTATAAAGTTGACTTTGATAAATCTAAAACTACGTGTAATCATTCTATACATTTTCATGTTGTTTTTAATGTAAGAAAACATTGCATTTTGCACCACTGATTAACTGCATTTGTTAAAATGCATCTTGTCCAAGTCAATTTAGCCTTTTATTTGAAGAGTGGCTAGTAGATTTCATCTGTTTAAAATAATTGTCTTTGTCCTTCATTGTTAATTGCAAAAGCATTGTCTTTGTAAGCCATGAGTAGAGATTAGTATATGATTTGTGAAACCCGTAATTCGTAAAATTTTATATTAACAACAATCACAATACTAATTGATATCAATTTTGGCTAAATACATATATTAAAACAAACACGAATTTTAAAATAAATATTATTTTTTAATACCTATGACATTGGTATGAAGTATCTGTCAACTTTGTTGATTATTAATTTTTTCTGGAGAACCTAATTGGCCCACCTTTAGGGGATCTTTCTCTCAACTACATTTTTTCCATCTGCAAAACTTGAACCCAAAATCGTACTTTAAGGGCTCGAACTCCATATTTTGCTTAAAGGGGAATTTTTAATTAACATTTCTCTCTTTTTCAATTCACACTTATTATCACAATTTTTTTCCTAAATTCCTATTTTACCCCTAAACCTAATTCATCTTGTCTCTCCTTAAGGTCTACCTGATTTTCTCCACCACTCTCTCTCCTGAAATGCTCTCTCATATGTTCTCTTTCCTTAAATGATCCCTGATTTTCTCCACCTCTCTTTCCTTAAATGCTCCATCATTCTCTCCTTCCCCTCTCCTTAAATCTTTCGTTGCTACTTGTTCTTGTTCTTCTTACCAAAGAGTGAGTACGTTTGAAAAGTTTCAAACTTTTTTAACTCCCCAGAGTTTGTCGAAGAGTTAAAAAATTTTAAATTTTTTTACTCTCCGTCAAACTGTTGCCTGAGAGTAAAAGAAATTACAAATTTTTTTACTCTCCAGTCGAAGAGTAATGAGAGAGATAAAATGAATGACATATAAGTCTTTTCTTATAGAAGTACGTGTGATTTCAAATTATAAAAGGTGTTAACTGAAATTGCCATTAGAGGGAACATGAGTCAATCACACTCAAACTAGTGAATGAAAACTGAAAAAAGTAAAAAGCTACAATAATTGTCTCATTTGTGTTAACACGAGTTGATTTTATTTTCAAACATTCTAAATTATTGATTTTTGTTATTAAATATGTTAAGTAATATGATTCATAAACTTTTAGTCATGTAAATGCTAAATTTTTTATAATTTGTGGAGTATAAAATTGGCTTTGATAAATCTAAAACTATGTGTAATCATTCTATACATTTTCATGTTTTTTTAATGTAAGAAAACATTGCATTTTGCACCACTGATTGCATTTGTTAAAATCTGTCTTCTTCAAGTCAATTTAGCCTTTTATCTCAACAGGGCTAGTAGATTTCATGTGTTTAAAATAATATTCTTTGTCTTTACAAAAGTATTGTCTTTGTAAGCTATCAGTAGAGATGAGTATCTCTCTTCCAAAACCCATAATTCATAAAATTTTATATTAACAACAACTAAAATATTAATTGATATCAATTTTTGCTAAATACATATATTAAAACAAACACAGATTTTTGAAATAAATATTTTTTAATACCCATGACAGTGGTGGGAAGTATCTATCAACTTTGTTGATTATTAATTTTTGCTACAGAACCTAATTGGCCAACCTTTAGGGGACCTTTTGTTTTTTGTTTTTGAAGATCAAGAACTTCAATTCAATATATCTGAGGTACAGATTCTCTTTCCTCTACCTTTTTATATTTAATTCTCTATACATACTATAATCTTGTATCTATTAATTTAAGGTTTCCTTTTATTTCCATTAATTTGGTATCAGAGCCAAATTAGATACATATTATGGTTGTTTTCTATTAGAGAATTATGGTTGTTTTCTATTAGAAAATTAAATTTGAATTGAAGATTTTTTGTGTTATTAGTGAAATTTTATAATATAGTTCACTATTAGTTTTTTACAAAAACAAATGAGGGTTTACGCTACTTGTTATTGTTAAGATAACATGTTAAAGTTTCATTCCCTTACTCTTACATGAGTAAATTATATATTGAAACTTCTTTTTAAGTGCTACCCCTTTAAAACCTAGTTTTCTTTTAAATAATTATGGGGTAAATTGTTTTTAAAATTACTTAATGGTTTTCCTTGTTTTATGTTTGACCAATATGAGTCATTTGTGTGGGCAACATAATATATTTGTATTAACTTTACTTTGGAAAGTGTTAATGGGGTTGCATGGACTCATTTTTATACCCATATTTTTGTGATTTGGTGTGTGTTAAATTCATTCTCAGAAGCATTGAATGTGGTTGCTAATTTTTTATATTCTTATTTTTTCAAAAATACCATATTTATTTAATATTTTTATATTATTGGTATTGTTGAGTATAAAAAAAATTGATTAATTCAAGATTAAATTTTTTTACTATTATAATCTTGAATTTTGGACCTATTTCCATTGTGATAATTCTTTACAGTATTTATATTCTCCAATTATACTGTACTCTCTTTAATATTGAATTATCATTTATAAATTGATTTTAGGCTATTTTATTAATTATGCACAATCTTAATTGTCCTTCTCTTATGAGCATAATTTTCTTTATTAATTTGCATTATTATTACTTGTCTAACATGGGTATAATAATGTGAATTTTGTATGTTGGTCATATAATATATATGATTAAAATTATGCAAATTTATTGGACAATATGCATAATTTTTTTTTTCATTTACATAATTATAATTTCACTATTTTGGATGCATTTATGTGAATTTTGTGATATAATTATTTTTTTTATTGCATTGATGATAACTATACTCTATCGGTGTATTGTTATTAATGTAATTTGGTGTTATACAATATATTTTTCTTTGCTTATGTTAATGATTTTTTAATACCCTATCGGTATTAGGATTTTATTGATATAAGTTATAGTGCATTGTAATTTCCTTAGGGATTCTCTTTTAACTGAACTTTTAGAATTACATAATGTTTCCCTATTTTTGTAATGTTCAGTTTATTTCCCTCATCTGATCATGTTTAGTTATATTTATATGGAACCAAAATTTACACTCTCATTTTTTTTGTTCCATAATGACTTATAACCTTTAATTGGACATTTTTTCCTTCAAAACAAAAAAAAATGTTGCATTTTTGTGGTGCAAATTTTCTATATATATATATTGATAAAGAAATAGTTGAATTTTATTTAGCCCTCTGGGTATTTTTTTGTTATGTCAACTTATTTATTCTTTATCAAGTGGAAGAATTTTGTATATTAGAATTTTAATTAATATCTTATAAAATAAATTGTTGTGATATAAGATTTTACTTTAAATGTCTAATTAATCATACATGTGCAAAAACAAATGTTCTTAAAATTATTTTTTCTTATCACATTATTTGTGATCACATTGTTGGGATCTATATTAAGGATTTTATATTGGTCTCTTGTAAAATATTTTCTTGTATAACAAACTCTCTATTGATTTTCAATATTAGTATGTAATTCTTGTAAGGACAATATAGGACTCCTAAATTTTAAGAGATTAATTTCTCCATACCATATTTTATAATATTGTTAATGGTATTCTTGTAAAAGCTAGAGGCTTTATTTTGGGATATATAAATAAACTTATGTCCATTATAAATTGTGATGAGACTTAGAGACTATTTATTATTATATCCTTAATATATGCAAGAATAGGTCTCATTCTTCCGCTGCGTGTAATCATGTTTTATTCTCAAGTGTGTGTAAATATTGTTTATTGTAGCACTTGATTTTTGTTTATGATTACTTAAGAACTTGCTTATAATCTCATATTCTACGTAAAATTATCAAGTGATCCATTTTCTTACTCATGTAATTATTTTTTCAAGATCCTCATAGGGGTCAATATTTTTGTAAAGATTGATTAATATGTGGTTAATTATGAAACCATTTGTGAGAATTATTTATTCTTATGGATGAATTTATAGGTTTTATATTCTTGTTATTTTAATCACTTCTCTCATTAATCATTTGTTATTCTACTACTTTCTAATTCCTTAAGTAGAATAATAGTGAATTTTAATTCACTTTTATTATTATCTTATAAAGTCATCATCCCACTATCACTAGAACTTTTAATACTAGTGTACCCTAATGATAATCCTAATATTTTTTTTTGGTATATTAAGGATTAGTGGGAGTATATATAACATTGTATTATCTCTCGAAACTTATATATTTTTTATTGTCATATAATTGTGTGCACATTTAATTATGATATGACATATTCTATAGGGCTTCTCTATTTATTTTTGTCCTATTTTTATTGAGATACATAAAATTCATTGTATCTTTGTAGACATCTTTAACTGATGTTAAGGTCATTCTGTTGGGCATTGCACATTAATCCTTTTGGCATACAATTATGCATTGTGCATCTCTTTTACCCAAATTTCATATTTTAATTGATCAAAATTTTAGAAGTATATAATTTTATATCATGTCTCGAGACTTATCTATCTGTATTGTCATATATTCTTGTGCACATTTAATTATGATATGACATACTTTATAGGACTTGACTATTTATTTTTGTCCTATTTTAATTGAGATACATATAATTCATTGTATCTTAATAGACATCTTTAATGGATGTTAAGAGCATTTTGTTGGGCATTGCACATTAATTCTTTTGGTATGCAATTAAGTATTGTGCATTTCTTTACCCAAAATTTCATTGTTTGGTCAAAATTCTATAAGTATATTGTAGATGCAATACTCCTATCGAGTATGATTTTCTACTTTGTAAAAAAAGTGCTTATTATGATAGTACTCCTATTGAGTACAATTTTGCACTATTGAAGTACTTATGAATTTTTTTTTGTTTGGACCAATTATCTAAGTGTTTGCTCAATTGACATTTTGTGGCCACAATAATCTGAGTATCATTTTATATAAACTAGGTGTCTATGTGGTTTTAGTAGGGAATTTATGGATTTCCTACTTATCTTTGGATTCTTACATAGTCACTCTTTTTTGAAACTCAGATTAGTTAAATGTCAAATATTATAGAGCATTTATGTAGCCTATATGTAATTACATATGTTATTGGGTTATGATGAATAATTAGATGCATGTAAATTATGCTTTCTCACCTATATAATTTTTCGGACTCAAGTAAAAAAAAAATTATATTAATTAAACATTTTTTTATTCACTGATCAAATACTTAACTTTGGAGTTTTATAACTCATATGGTTTGGTTAAGTTTTGATGTCTTAGATCAGTGGGAGTCTGAAAACTTTCTTATGAGATATTTGTGAAGTAATATCATTTTAGTAACATATCTCTTAGTATTTTTGGATGCTTGAGACCATGTAGTATTATTTTATTGAACTACATTATTCTATATACTTTATGAGAAATATTTATGATATATATCCCTATCGGATATTATTTTGTAGCTCAAATTTCTCATTGTCTAATATAAGATTTGTCTATAATTGTCATTCTAGCTTAATGATTTATCTTTGTATTATTGATTAATACCATCCAAGTGGGAGAATGTTGGAAATAATAGTGGATTGGTATTAATCAATTATATTTTATCATTATCTGGCAATTTAAGATTTGGTGATAATCATATCTTATAATATCTTTATGATTATTTGAATGAGATTATAGTAAGATTGACTATGTGATGGGTTGAGTCAATCATAAAAAAAGCCCATTTGAGGGGTCTCTGCCTACCCTAGGGGATTATAAATTTGCCATCCCATTAAGCAAATTATAACAACAACAATACACATTCTCTAAAATAATCCCCTAGAAAGTAGGTAGTAAAATCCTCAAGAGTTCTTATTGAACTCATATCTCTACAATAATCATTCCTAGGGTTTTTTTGTTCTTGAAGATCAAGAACTTCAATTCAATATATTTGAGGTACACAAATTTTCTTTCCTCTATCTTTTTATATTTAATTCTCTATACATACTATAATCTTGTATCTATTGATTTAAGGTTTCCTTTTATTTCCATCACCTTTCTCTCAACTATATTTTTTCCATCCACAAAACTTTAACCCAAAATCTTACTTAAGGGCTCGGACTCGATATTTTGGTTAAAGAAAAATTTTGGATTAACATTTCTCTCTGTTTCAACTCACACTTACTATTGCAATTTTTCAAAATTTTTTTACCTCTCTAGTAAGCTATTGCCAGAGAGTATGTTTAAAAATTTTCATACTTTTTTAACTCTCTAGAGTTTATCGAATAGTAAAAAAAAATCAAATTTTTTTACTCTCCAGCAAACTTTTTCCTAAGAGTAAAAGAAATTACAGTCGAAGAGTAATAAAAGAAATAAAATAAATGACATATAAGTATTTAGTCTTTATATAAGTATGTGTGATTTCAAATTATAAAAGGTGTTAATTCAATTGTGATTAGAGAGAACTGAACTCAGTCCCACTAAAACTAGTGAAAGAAAACTGAAAAAAGTAAAATGCTATAATAATTGTCTTATTCGTATTAATGTGAGTTGATTTTATTTTAAACATTCAAAATTGTTGATTTTTTTTATTAAATATGTTAAGTAATATGATTCATAAACTTTTAGTCACGTAAATGCTAAGTTTTTTTTAATTTGTGGAGTATAAAATTGACTTTGATAAATCTAAAACTATGTATAATCATTCTACATATTTTCATGTTGTTTTTAATGTAACAAAATATTTCATTTTGCACCATTGATTAATTGCATTTGTTAAAATTCGTCTTCTCTAAATCAATTTAGCCTTTTACCTCAAAAGTGGCTAGTAGATTTCATCTGTTTAAAATAATTGTCTTTGTCCTTCATTGTTAATTACAAAAGCATTGTCTGTGTAAGCTATCAGGAGAAATGAGTATCTGACTTACAAAACCCGTAGTTTGTAAAATTTATCCGTAAAGTATGCATTATATTTGAATCCACAATCGTTCTGTAAAGTCCGCAAAGGTATAAAAAATTTTAAAAAAACAGTTTGCCTCTTTTTAATTATTATAAAAAATTCAATATATATGTAAAGTGATTTCATAATAGTTATTAGACAATAATTAAACAAAGTTTGAGTACTTATTACTTAATAGTTAAATATTCAATATCATCACAAATAATTAAATATAATCTTAATTCTCAATTCTAAAATATAAAATAAAATATTTTAAATTTAGAATTCATACAAATAAAATATAAATCTCAATTTTTAAATGTGATAACAAAAGTGTTGGATTTTTTTTCTTTTTACTTATGATAATATTATTTTTGAATTTCAATTTAAAATAACTTTTGTCACAAAAAAAGTTTATACTTAATAATTTTCTTATGCAAATTTTATCCATGACTCTTTATCTTTATAAATAAATATTTTTATTTTTTAATATTTTTTAAAAATCTTTATTTCTTACAATTTAGCAATTTTTTGACAATGATCTAATTCTCTAAATAATTTATAATTTTTTAATAATTGTTTTCAAATAATAAATATAATTGTGAATTTTTAAGATTGCCAAAGATGAAAAATAATTTGAGATAATAGTAAATTAATTATTAAATATACTTGAATTAAAAATATTTTTAAATTACTTATTCAATATATAATAAATTATATAAATTGCAAAAATACTATAAAAATGAAACTCTATCTTTAAGAATTTAATGACACTAAATAACATTTATTTTTACTTGAAATTAAAATTTCTTAGAAACCCTATAAGTTTTAAAAATAATTTCATAGATAATTTTTTACTAATATTTCTATTATATACTAAAAAATTTCTACTAAATTTTTTTGTAAATCCAATTGTATTACTAGATTATTTCTTCTATTACTAATATTATTACAAAATAATATTTTATTTGTTTTAAAATTTTATTTTTAATTTAAGTATTGGGTTCCTAATATTTTTAATTTTTTTCATTAAAACGCATTAAATAATGCTTAAAATTATTTTTAAATACTTTAAAAAATTGTTTAAATAGAACTTTAAAGATTTAAAAACAAAATAAAAAAATTATTAAAAACCCAACGTGAAGCAAAAAAATTATTGGAAACCAACACAAAATTTGTTAATATATTTAGCATGTCAAGGATAAAAGGTTGAATTTGTATAAATATTAAAATATCATATTGTTAGGAAATACAAATGTTAGTTTCGATAAAGTTAGATAAATACAAGGCATGCACATGGAGCTATCATGACAAGGTTATGATAGGGTAGTCATATGTTATTAGTGTTCCCAAGGGAGATCTATACATTTTGGGTGAATGAGGCAATATTGTTAGTTAATAGAAGAAGGATAGTGGATATTAGAGTTGTGTAAGGACATGGAGGTCAAAATTTCTATGATATTGTCAAAATTTTTTGACTAAAAATTATTTAAATTTAATTTTATTACAAAATTAATTCTTCTATTACTAACATTATTAAAAATAATATTGGATTTATTTTAAATAAATTCATAAAAAATATTAATATTTTAAAAAAAAACAAAATATTTTATTTTATAAATATAGTTCAAAATTAAAATGAATAAGTTTAGAATTTTTAGGTTTTTGTGATTTTGAATCTTTTAAGCTTGACCAAACTATACTAAGGCCCTGTTGAAAAATCTTATAGAATGAGAGCTTATTCAATAGTATAAGCTCTTAAATTCAATTAGCTATTTATATTTGAATATACAAATTTAGAAACTTTTGTATGAAAATAAAGTGTTTGAATATATATATATATATATAGAGAGAGAGAGAGAGAGAGAGTGAGAGTGAGATTAAGGGAGATGGAGACAAGGGGGAGAGTGAGAAAGGGAGTGAGAGAGAAGGGGAAAGATAAAGTGAGAAAAAGAGAGATAGGAAGAGAGAGGGAGAGAGATGGAAAGAGATAGAGAGAGACTCGATAACAAGTTTTAATTATGGGAGGGACAAAAAAGTGAGAGGCGAGAGTCAAAGGAAGTATGAATTTTCAATAAGTTTAAAACAACTTTTGAAAGAAAAGTATATGGGGTGAACAACATACCATTTTAGCCATACCATGTTAAGAACTTCAAACCTAGACTCCAAAAAGAGCAAAACCACTAGACTCACCGATTACTATAAAACTAGTAAAATTATTTTATACAATTTTAGAAATAAAAATTTTCAATGTATTAATAATAGAAATTTTAAAATATAAAATCGAATAAAATCAAAGCGCAAAAAGATTAATTTGATTTGATTTCAGATTTTATAATTAATCTAAATCGAATCAAAATGCACCACACTTACTTTTTAGTTTGATTTAGATTAATTTTAGACTAAAAACATCATCAAACCGCACCTCAAACACCCCTAAACAAAACCATAGTTGAGAAATAATTTTACATTTCTTAACTGGTTACACATGATTTTAATAATGATGAAAAACATCATAATCAATAAAAGAGATGTGGTAGGGAAAGGTCATGGATTTGAATCCCTCTACTAACAAAAACTAACATATTAACAACTAACATTTGACCTATAAAATAAATAATAAAAGAACTGTAGACTTATAAATAAAAAAATGCATGTGAATTGATGCATTCTTAATTTAATTATATAATAAAGATAATTTTGTCAAATATTATTAATTTAAATATAATTAGAGAAAAAATTAATAAATGAAAGAAGTATGGCATTTGAGAGAATGGTTTGTAGTTGTCAATAATAATTAAATTAAACATCATTTTAATCGAAAGGAGAAAGAAATTGCCCAAGAAAATGTTGTGAATTTATTGGGTGAAAAGAGAATATCAATAAATTAATAAATTCAATTCAAATTATATTATGTTATCCAATTAAAATATTAAAATATATAACTCACTCACATATAATTTGTCCACTTTAATGTACATGCACTGGTTTGCTTATTGGACATATTAAATATAACTATGATATACAACTAACTTTGATAATATAATACCTTAAAACACCTTCAATAATATAATTAAATAATATATGAACATATTATTAACTATTTTCTCAAATTCTCAACTACAGTGATACAAATACTTATATATTTTATGACCTAATGAGTTATAAGGTGATACAAATACTTATATCTTATTTATGATAAAAAAAATTATAAATAAATGAGTTTAATACTTATATGTAATGTTATTATATTAATATTTGACTCAATTATCGATTCAATTGGAGTATGTTATACATGTTGGTAATAATTTTAGATATTATTTGAGAATCTTAAATATCATCTTATCTTGATGTCATCTTATTTTTATTTTAAATATAGCACAGATAAAAGTTTATATAAATATCTCTATTTTTCCTTGATTTCTACATGGTATCAAAGCCAAGTTGAAGGAATATTTATATATAAAAAAAAAAGTTTCTCACTCAGGTCCTAGGCCCCTAGTAAGCTCTATATATTTGATGTTCCTCTTTTTTAAACTTTTTCCTTTCTACTGAAAATTTTGCCATATATTTTTATTTTTCAGTGCTTTTTTGTGACCCTCATTAGTGACTTTTTGGGTGAATATGGCCACATGTTCATAGTGACTTTTCTGGCCATGACCAACATTATTAGGGTTCTTTGAGTATTTTTGGCTAATGGTTTGAATACCACTTTTTGTTTCTTCCTTTTTTCGAGTGAAGAACTATCTTGCCATTTATTTTGTTGTTGTTCTTTTTCAGTATGCTTTCCAGCTATTGTCCTCTGCTCGTCAGTCATCTTTTGATGAAGAACTTTCTAGTTGCCTATCAAATGTTATCTTTTTTTCAGCATATTTCTTTCATTTAAATAATTTTGGGTCGTAAAAAATATTAATTTGAAGTCTCTAAATGTTAGTTTTAAGAAAATTGGAACTTGCTCTACTTACTATGAATTTTCTTAGGCTCATGAGTATTTCTACTATCATTCAAACAATATTTGCCAACTTTGTCAATATCTTTGAGGTTTTTTTTTCAAATATTATTTACGGTGGAAACTGACTTCTTATAGCAACCTTAACGCTTATAATATTTGAGAGGAAATGTTGAAAATCTTAAACCGTTTTATCTTGCTATTATCTTATCTTATGTTGAAAATCTTAGATATCATCTTACCTTTATATTATTTTATCTCAATTTTAAATAATATAATATGTAAAAATAATATCTTAGAGATTATAGGAAACAATATTTTCTATGTTCATGTGTAATATATAAAATAAATTTATATAAACATGTTTTTTGCGCTCTTTGTATTCAAACACAAAAGACAAAGTTTCAATCCATTATATCTCTATTTTGCTTTGATTTCAACACATTATATACACATTTGTTTATTTTTATGTATCTTTATTATTTAAAAAATAAAAAAATTTAGTTTGCCTCACCCAAGTTAACCCACTTGCCGCTGGGGAGGTTATAGGTTCAACCCTAAATTTGCCAATTTAAACTAGGTTGCAGCAGTTCTCATGCATTTTTGTCTGAAATTTGAATGATGACTCGACTTGATTAGGTTGTCAATTCTCGAGTTAACCGGTTAAACATACCGAATTAAGTCATGTTTTATTACATTGATAATATGAAGTTAGTATAAAGTTTTTTAGACTATCAACTAATAAAAATATAATTTTAATATAATTATTAGAAAAAATAATAAATTTATCATATATAATAGTTTATTATTACATAAGTAGATCACAACAATATTCTTCTGAGATTTTATATAATTAAAGAAGGATCTCTTAGTTTTTTTTATGATTACTCTCTACTCTTTAATGGATGGTTTGTG
Organism: Psophocarpus tetragonolobus; assembly: GCA_037954015.1. Lineage (NCBI taxonomy): Eukaryota > Viridiplantae > Streptophyta > Magnoliopsida > Fabales > Fabaceae > Psophocarpus > Psophocarpus tetragonolobus. The sequence continues at coordinate 37,703,707 of CM075690.1, read as the reverse complement.
TAAGATTTGAAAAGATATCAATATAGGGCTTGTGTGTAGGAAAAAAAAAAGGAATTAAATACAATTTCATAGAAGTTCACAGATGGGATTGTAATTTTTCTACTAAATAACAATATAAAACTATTGAGTATATTACATAGACCCTTATGTTTGTTCTTATTATATAGTACTGCTTCATTTTCTTTTTACTCTGCATAAACTTCTTTTAATTTTTTATTCTCATTACACTGACCTATATATCCTGAGGTTTTACTTTCACTGCACTAACTTCATTTTTATGTTAAAATTAATACTACACCAACTTCTTAAAAGTAATATTAAAAGGTTTAAATACAATTTATATACTCAATTTTTTCAATTTTAGATATTGTATCACAAAGTTTAAAATCGTGACATTATGTTCCTTTTAACTTAACCCTTTTATTAAACAATAATTATTTTTCACGTCATCTAATTTTTTACATGTGACGACACTCAGAGTTAACAATCAATATCCACAACTCACAAAAAAATATAAATTCACATAATTTTTTAAATTTGGAGACATAATATCGTGATTTTAAACTCTAAAGACATAATATTTAAAATTGAAAAAAATTGGAGTATAGATTATATTTAATCCTAATAAAAAATAGAAGGACGGTAGATATAATAAAGACAAATTTCATATATAATTTACTTAACTATTTTTTGTGATCAATATAATTTCTTTCTTTTTTACAAATTCTTCCCCAAGTCACAACTTAAAAAAAAACAAAGAAGTAATTACGAACACACTGATGAGCAAAGTTTTCTATATTATTCCTAGCAAATGTACCAATCGTATGTAGTATCCAATAAATATCAAGTTGATCCCACAAGGACTTGGATGATACCTCGGAGATCTCAATATTTTTTACTTGTAATAACGAGAAGGAAGGAAATTTATACTAATAAGTACTGAACAAAAAGTAAATAAATAAAATGGTTACATATATGAGATTTAATTGAGTCTTGATTTCACTACAGCATCTCTCAAGTATATAAATGAACTCAAAATTATCATTCACTACTCATGTTTCCATCACCCATAAAGTATCCTTAACTTCAATCTCTTGCAAGCAAGGAACTAAGTTATTTAAAATTTAGACTATTGATCTCTTATATAATCTAAAGTCAAATAACTTGCATTAAGAAAAAGAACTTAAGATGACCAATGAGTTTTACTTTTTTCGAGCAATAAACCCCATTGTGAGCTCTTATCATTTTACAAGTCAAAATCCTCTCCTGAGCTCATTCAATAAGTAAGATCCACGAAAAATAAAGAAATAAAGTATATGGTAAAGAAGAGTAGCAACATTCAATAATAAATTTTATTAAAAGAATAAAAATATACAAGAGTTTAGATCCAATTACATCAAACCCCAACAAAAGACAAGTCTAACCAACAATTGGAGTGGACAAAGGTGTAGAATGGATGAATAACGGGTCTGGAGCGTGCCCTAGGTCAGCAAGGTGTGTAACCCTTTTCCATAAAAAAAGACGCCCTATTTATAGCCTTGGATCGCAAAACCAGTTGAGCGTTGGGCACCGAAAGAAACTTGGCGCCCAATTAAGGCCGAGTGTTGGGCACTCATAATATGGGCATTGGGCATCGAGTTTTGACCATGATGTGCTCTCTACAAGGCAGCAGTGGGCGCTCCTAGCTTGGATGCTAAGCACCTAGATGCTGTCGCAACATCAATTAGCTCAAATCTTCTGACATTTCTTTAGTCCTTCTCGAAACCTGTCTCAAAACAACGAAAACAAAGAAACAATGCTAAAATATGTATAAATGAAATCCTAAGCCTAATTTCCTAATTAATTCTTATTTTAAGTGAAAAATAAAGGAAAACAAGGTCCTAAATGAGAAGAAATTAGGATAACTACTTTATTTTACCTATGTAAAGATAGGTCATTTATGCAATTATCATGCACGCACCATTGAGGTTTAGTGTAATTACATATGCACTCCGTCCTTTTTTTAAATTACACACACTCTCTTACTTTGACGTACTCATTACAAACCTCTTCTTCTAAAATGGTGTAATATTGCACATGTACCTCTATGTTTTGTAGGATATTACATATGTACCCCTAAGTTTTGTATACTATTAGACATGTAATCTTATAATTTTTAAACTTTACAACTAATGCGTTGCATTTTTATCTATTGTTAGGTTTTATTTTAATTAGGATTTTATTTATTTTTATGTCATTTAGGTTTAATATTTTCATTTTAGTTGTCTCTAATTATATTTTGGAATTTGTTACCTTTTTAGTGCTTTAGAATATGATTTACTAGAATTTGAAGTACTATTGAATTGATTTAGAGCATCGGAGCGAAACTTGGAGCTTTGGAGACAATTCAGAAGGAAAATAAGTTAATTAATGAAGTTTAAAAGATTGTACTCTCAGGCAAAATATGCACTCCTTTGTGTAATCAGTTTAAGTGTTTTATTTTATCTTCTTTTTGGGCTTAGACATCAGAGGCATTAGTTTAAATAGAAATTTTCTAATCTAAACTAAGGAGTTGAACTTTTGATCAAAACAACATACAGAGCAAGACTCGGAGCTCCTCATTTCCCTTTTCACTCTTTATTTTCGGGTTTGATGTTCTTTATTTTATTGTTTTTTATACTCATGGATATGTGTGAGTAGACTTTTTCATTCTAGGATTGAGGTTTAACCCTTGACTTTATTGATGACTAATTAAGTATTTTTATTGGTTTCTCATGATTTCTTCTCTATCGCTTTTATCGATGTAATATGTTTAATCACCGTTTTTTAGTCATATATAATTAGGGAATGACCGAACTCCAAAAGGTGAACTTAATTACTGGAACTCTAAGGGAGGAACTTGAGAATTAATCACGAAAGTAGGTTTAACCCTTCGAGGACTCATGAATTACCAAAGAACTTAAGGAGTTTAATTGAACATAGTTACCACAAAAGTAGGGATTAATTTAATTAGATACATGTTCATACCTTGAAATAGAGTGAATGCTACCTTAGGTTAATTTACGTTCATATAGAACTAATAAAAGCATAAAAGTAATTAAGGATGGATCAATAGGCAATCTAAGGTGTGGTGGCAAAGTCCACATCTGAAGGGAGAAAGAGGTCATCAGTTTGAATCCCTCCACTAACAAAACCTAACACATTAACAACTAACATTTGACCTATAAAAAAAGTTTAATTAGTATGCACTACCAGTGTAAAAATATTTATGGTGACATTCGATTACAACTCTTCATTTATGGTAAGTTTGTGGACTTTACCCATTAATATTTTAAAGAATTTAATTAGTATACACTAACCGTGTCAAAAGAGTTTTACACTGATATAATAATTTATTTATGATAAATTTGTTGAATTTATCAATTAATACTTTATAGTAAAAAGTTTTACACTGACATAAACATATAAATGAAGAATTATGATTGCATGTAAGTATAAAACTCTTTTACATTGTAAGTGCATACTAATTAATCTCTATTTTAAAAATCATATGAATGAAAAGTTGTAATTAAACGAATGTAAAACCTCTTTTACAATGTCAGTACATACTAATTAAACTTATAAAAAAAGCAATACCCCAAATCTTGAAAGTTTTCTAAAATTTAAATTTTAAAGTATTGAATTATCCTTTCCTTTATTTTATCAAATATTATCCCTTTTTTATTTTATCAAATACTATCTTTTCCTTTATTTTATCAAAATCTCAAAAATATATCTTTTATATTAGTTACAATTTCCTTATCTTAGATTTTATCTTATTTCCATATGCTATTTTAATTCTAGAATTCACTTCAATTTTATTTTTATTTAAATTTTTAAAATTATAGAATTTTGATCCTTTTATATTAATTTAAATTACTTTTAAAACTAAATAAAGTTAGCAATTATTTCTTTGTTAAACATACACTACCTGTGGAAGAACGTTTTAATTATTACTTAACGGCTTACATGTGGTTTTCAAACATACACCTCTCTCACCTCCACTGTTATGAAACTTGAGAAAAAACAATTCATATCACATCCACACGAAATAAAACATTATGATGCAAAAATAAACAGATATATGTGTAAGTTGAAAAGGAATAGTTTGACGGTAATAAGTAAATAAAAGTAAGAAATGTAATTTTAAAAAAAATTACATCTATAATTATACTAAATATAGTTACATCTATAATTACCTCTTAAATAAAAAATTATGAAAAATTAGGGGAAGATAAAATTGCTTAATGGAACTAACTTTCTATAGAGCTAAAGTAAACTGCAAAGATAATTAACACAAACTGAAATGCTTAAAAATTTTAACAAATTGAACAAAATTGCATAAAATTTCATATGGAATTGAAGTGTTGGACCGAACCAGTCCATTATTTCAAGACAGAAGCGAAGAACAATTTCATATATTTTGTTTATTCAAAATAATCCAATTTTTTTAATACAATTCATGTCACCGTCAACACGTTTATTTTTACAGCCCTAGATAATAAATAAGCAATGATAGTTGAGGATCTTCAAATTAAGTTAGCTGATGTTAAACATTTATTTACCTTGATGATAACAATTACTCTCCCAAATGATATATACTAAGTAATAATCAATAGCCCTATGATTGCATTTGGAGTTTTGGACCCTCCCCGATTCATATAGCATGGTCCAATCTAATGAGATGAATGCAAATGCAAGGATAAGGAACCAAACTCGTTGGATCTATAGGTTCGTATATCGTATCCAAATCTAATGTTATAATTGGATCTTCGTAATCGTATAAATTGTTTTAAGCTACAATTATGCGAACATTTACTAAGTTGAAGAAAGTGGCTATGATGCCGTACACAAAAAACGTGACCGAAGAAGCAAAAGCCAAAGCCAGAAAACAAACCAAACCAAGTTTCGCGTCGCATTTCGCCGCCGCTTTCTCCGCCATGACTCGAAAACCAATCCTCAGGCGAACCCTAGCCACGCTCTTCGTCCTCTTCGTGCTCTACGCTATCTTCAACGCCTTCTTTCACCCCACGGATTTCGACGCCGCCGCCGCCGCCTCCTCGTTCTCTGCCTCCTCCGTCTTCCTGTCCGCCGCCGCCTCCAAATCGCCGGCGGTCAAAGTCTTCCTCTACGATATCCCGCGCCGCTTCACCTTCGGCGTCATCCACCACCACGCCATGGCGCGTGGCTCGCGCGACGCCGCCGCCGCCAGAGGAGGCGGCGGCGATGATGCCGCGTCGTCGTCGGTGAAATACCCCGGCCACCAGCACATGGCGGAGTGGTATCTCTTCGCGGATCTCTCGCGAGCAGAATCCGAACGAAAGGATTCGCCTGTGGTTCGCGTGACGGATCCCGAGGAAGCGGACCTGTTCTTCGTGCCGTTTTTCTCGTCGCTGAGTTTGATTGTGAACCCGGTCCGGCCGCCCGGGTCCGGTTCGGATAAACCGGTTTATAGCGACGAGGAGAATCAGGAGGCTCTGGTGGAGTGGCTGGAGGGGCAGGAGTATTGGAAGCGGAACAATGGGAGGGATCACGTGATTGTTGCTTCTGATCCGAACGCGATGTATCGGGTCATCGATCGGGTCAAATACTCCATCCTCCTTGTGTCAGATTTCGGGCGGTTGCGACCCGACCAGGGATCGCTGGTGAAGGATGTGGTTGTGCCCTACTCGCATCGTATCAAAACGTTCGAGGGTGATGTTGGAATTGGTGATCGCAAGACCTTGTTGTTTTTCATGGGGAATCGGTATCGCAAAGAGGTAATGTAATATTGTAATGTAATGTCTTCTGTTTCTGTTTGGAATCGTGGATTTCGTTTCAGATGATGAATTGTTGATGTGTAATTTGAGATTCTATTGCTTCACATAATGTTGGTCAAGGTCGCATTTTTGTCATGATCCTTGATATTCTGGGAATTTTGCAAACAAATGCGGCTGATATTGTTGTTGCAAAGACAATGATTAGAGTTCGTGCTATGAATTTTTGTAAATGTTCGTTAGTTGTGAACTTATGATTTACGAATGTAGCTTTAAGAAGCAAATTGAAGGTTGGATGATAGATTCAGTGCAATTCTAGTATTATATTTAGGTAACTAATTCAGAGCCTCCTGTTAGAGATCTTCTTTTCATTCCTTGTTATGGTTTTTATTTATCTCAGGCTTTTTTGGTTTCATGGGCATTGGATTTACTTCTATGTTGTCTGTTTGCAAAACCTGTCTTCCTTGTCTTTTGTTACCTACAGGGTGTCAATTGTTGATTTTGTAATTAGAAGTATAGCATTAACATGCATATGTTTTGTTTTTGTACCATAAGAGTTTCCTTTATATTAACGATAAAAACTTGCAAATGAAGGTCCAGATTCTTGCTGAGAGAGGTTTTCATATTTAGTGTCTTGAAAAATGCATGAAATAGATTGTCTTCAAACAAATAGTATCTATAGGAACCCAAAAATAAGAGTACAATCTTTAAACTGATATGTATTCTTTGCATGGGGTAATGTTGTGCCTTCAGGTGGTCTTGTATACTGTGTAGTACTGGTAGCATTCAGTATCTATGATAAATTTTCCCACTGTATTTTCATTGAAATATTTGAGCATCATGCTCAAATTGTGTCGTTTTCCTTTTGTTTATATAACCAGAACATAGCCTTTGATTTGGATTATTTTTTATTCTTATTGTATTGATTCCTTTGTGTCATAATCTATTTTACAGGGAGGGAAAATTCGTGATATACTCTTTCAAATTCTAGAAAATGAACATGATGTCATAATAAAACATGGAGCACAGTCCAGAGAGAGTCGACGGGCAGCTTCACAAGGAATGCATACATCAAAGTTCTGTTTACATCCTGCAGGAGATACTCCGTCAGCCTGCCGCTTGTTTGATGCTATAGTTAGCTTGTGCATCCCAGTGATTGTTAGTGATAATATTGAGTTGCCTTTTGAAGATACGATAGACTACAGAAAGTTTGCTATATTTGTAGAAACTAGTTCTGCTACAAAGCCAGGATATTTGGTCTCAAAATTGAGAGCTATGTCCCACGATAGAGTCTTGGAATACCAAAAAGAACTAAAGGCGGTTAGTAATGCTGGCTTAATTTATTTTTGCTTTGAAGTCTGGGTGTTTCTAGTTTCTTTCACTCCACCGATTGTTGTATATTAGTGGTGGACTTTGATTGATGTTGCTGCTACTTATAGCTATTGTCATCTTTTTTACTTTTTCTCTCTCATTGTTTTTTTTTGTTTTATTTATTAATATAGTGTTAATTTTTTCGTTCTGGTCTTTTTTATCTGAAGTCATTAATTATTAATTTTCATTAGTAAGAATGTGTTAATTTCTCATTGCTCTCTTTTGTGTTAATTATACTTGTAATATGTGTAGTTTGATTGGATAGTGTCCGAAGAAAAATCCTTTTTCCATGCCCCCTCTCCTCTGAACTTCTAGGCCTTGAACAAATGCATAACATCAATACATCCTTATGCCAAGCGAAATGGTGATTGGCGTTTTCATGATTTATTAAACAAGATTTTTTATAGTTAATTTAAAGTAGCTAATTAGTGCTGTAGATTCTCATTGCTTTTTTCTTATATATTATCAATAACATCCTTGAATCCTTTTACTCTGATGTGCTTGCGCTGCATACGTTGATGCTTTCTCCTAGCTGCTAAAGTAGAAAATATAGAGGGTCCAAGAAAGTAGCCCCAATTTGTGTTTTACTTTTCTAATTCCTATTTGAAAAAATATAATTGTAAAGAAGAGCATTATAGTTTGGTTCTATTTTGAAATTTCCCCTTACACCAGCCTTTAATATAGCCTATAATGTTTCAGGTTAAGCGATATTTTGAATATGAAGAATCCAACGGAACGATCAATGAGATTTGGCGACAAGTTTCAAAAAAGCTACCCTTAGTTAAATTGATGATTAACCGTGAGAAAAGACTTTTTGGCAAGGAAGTAGGGTGCTCTTGCGTATGTGCAAACCAGTCTGCAGCTAGAGGCCTATAGTACTCACCTCTATCAGGTTCGGCATTCCATGAAATCTGTAGCTCAGTTTTGTCAGGACATTTCAAGGTAATGAGTACATTTAAAATCAGGGATAGTAATAGTTGTGAATATGGTTTTCTCTCATATTTCGCAAATGGGTGACTTGACGAAACTTGATAATCTCAATCTACAAAACAAGTCATTCCCCAAGAAAATGCGTATGAGATATGCAAGAGAAGTTATTTGTGTAACTATCATCATCCATTACATTAAAAATCCTTCCATGTACTGCGGGGCTTTACTGTGCATAGCTTGTCACCTGCCATGTACCCCACACGTTTTGTTGTAGAGATTCCCGTAAGCCCCTTATAAGTTCATTCATTGAGACTTAGACTAGGAAGGAAAAATTACATTATGGCGTGATTAAATTGTACAGGATGAGAATGAAAATAAAGTCATTATTGTTATTCTTTTACATCTTAATATGGTCTATTTCTTTCTCCTTAAGTTGTATATACTATATACCCGTAGGTGTGATATTGTTACACCATTTATTGATGTGGCTATTATAGGATTAGTCAAAACAAGATGAGTTATATATTTTGGTGTTTATATTGCCCTAGTTCAATCGAATAATAAGAAAATTTTGGTAATTGAATTAGTTATAATTTGTTCTTCGAATTTAAAATGTCACAAGCAATGGTGGATGATATGTTTCTAATTTGCCTTAAGGGTATGGAGCCTTACTCAGTTCTTAGCTAACAATATTGGACGAGGGTTAAAAAATAAAATAGATACATTTCAAAAAGTTATATTTTTTTTTAAAAAAAAAATTCTATATTTGTTAAAAGCAATGTAATTCAATTTCTAACCCGAGTAGGGCAAGGAGTTATGGGGTTAGAGTCAACTCGGGGGTCGATAATTGATCCAGACAACTTAAATTACATTAAAAAATATAAATATTTTATAACCTATATAATTTTATACTACAAAAAATTATAAAATAATTAAATTGTACCAAAAATAAAAAACACAAATTAAAGAAGATAAGACTAACATTAGATTTGTAGCTTATTTGATGTTAATTTTCAGTGCAAGTTACAATTGTAGAAGGGTAAAGTCATAGAAATTGGAGCAAAACGCAAACACACTTAGCCGTAGAGAGTGAAGACTGAATGTAGAAAATACTATTAATGATTCTTACCCCACTCAAAACGAAGTTATTCCAGCAATTAAGAAAAAATAAAAAAAAAAATGACACCCCCCCTCGAGTTGTTGCTTCTTAGTTGAGTTTGATCGAGTCGTTTCAGATCAGTCCGATTCTAATGTATTTTCGATTTGAAGGGTATTTCAGATCAATTATATGGTCCGTTTTCAGTTGAACCAGCTGATTTGAGTTGAGTTCTAAAACACTGGTTAAAAGGGAGAAAAGTTTATAAGAGGAAAAAATAATATACATATATATATATATATATATATATATATACTTAAAAAAATTAGAATTTTTTTAAAAAAATTCTATATTTACTAAAGGGAGAAAAATACTAGGAGCAAGAGTTCACGACTTTTTCTAACTCTTAGAGATTCGGCATTGATCTTAGTATAGTATGTAAAACAAATAAACTCTTATATGATAAGATAATAAATTATTTTATTTTTTAAATTAAGAAAGCTATATGATATAATAAATAAATAATCTCTCACATGGCTAAGTTATAAATGATAATTTTATTCAATCTTCCTTTTCTTTGCATTGTTGAAGCAGTGAGCAACTTAATTTTATTAACTTATATTTAAGAAAACCTATCATGCCTCTAATAATATATAATGTTGATTTTCCTATGTTTGGATTAGGGATGACAACAAAACGGGCGGGTGTGAGTTTGACTCTCCTCGTCTCTATAAAGTACGGGATGAGTTCGGGTATAAAAAAAACCGGTACGGAATTTTAATCTCAGTTTCTATTAGGTATTTTGGGTTCGACTATACCCACAATACCCGTTATATTATTTTTTTACAATTTAAATTTATTTATTTATTATTAAATAAATTATATATAAAGTTATTAATTATATTTTAATTTAAAAAATGTATATAGAATAATTAATAACAAAAAATTATAAATTAAAGTTTAAGAATTAAAATTTTTAATAAATATAAATTTAAATTTATTATATAGTTATTAAAATTATAACGGAGTGGGTACGGTATGAGATGAGAGGTCACATACCCATACCCGATTCAACACATTGGATTAATATCTGCACTGTATACATGCTTGATCAAAGCGAGTAAGACCCATTAAAATGGGACAGATTTGGATGGATATCTATGAGTATGGGTATTTTTATCATTTCTAGTTTGGATCACAATTTTTTCAGATACCTTTTTCATTCAACTCTTAAAAGAAACTACTCCATCACTTCCATGTCCAGTTAATAAATATATCTTGTAAACAAGAATTTAGAAAAACTACAAATTAAATTTTTTAAGAAATCTGAAATCTAATTTTAAAAAAAAATTAAAGAATAAAACATATAAATATTCTAAAATATATTAACTTATAATTTTATTTTATTTCTTGCAATAAAATTAAAAATAAATTGTTACTAATCTATTTTAATCTCTAAAATAATTTTAAAAAATTAAGACCTCATGTAAATAAAGATATGCAAGAATTATTTGGTGAGAAAGCCAACGAAGGATTCAAAATGAGAAATCATTGAATTTTTTTTTTAAAAAATTATATTTTAAGTTAAGATTCAATGAGGGATTGCGTACTTAATTAGTATAATTTTTTTTTCAAATTTTATATAAAATAAGTTATTTTTTAAATATTCTTTATAAAAATTAATCATTTTGTAAGTTTTTTAACTATTTAGTAATTTTATTCTTTAATTAGGTTCCTGAAACTCTACAAAATTCTTTGTTTAATTAATTCAATTTTTATAACACATTTTAAATCCTGTGGAGAAGGTTAAACTCCAATTTCGATATGAGAATAACACAGGTATGATGGAACTGCCTTTACCTGATTTAAGTTTTTATCAACTCAGGGCTTTTTTATAGGAAGGTGATTTTTTTTTTCAAACATAATCTAATAAGGGTAGTTTTAAAAAAAAAAATTACCATTAAGTGTAAGTGGTATTTGAGAAATACAACTTTGATCGATAGTAATTGTAAGGCATTCAACAATTTATTTTATTTTATGAGTAGTAAGATATTTGACTATTTTATTTTGTTTTATTATAAGTTTGCATTGTTTTTTAATATATTTCAACTTTTATATCGACAAATACCTAAGATAAATGAAAGAAATAAAAAAACATTAACTGGTGGTCTTCCTAAATAACTTTTGTTTCGTTTTGTACACCTACTTCATACTAATGTTCCCTTAAATTAATTAATACAAGAAAATTTAAAATACAAACTGGTTCGAGAAAATGTTTTTAATTATGTTATCTTATTTTTTAAATTTTTTTTTATTTTTAATATATTGTATTCTGAAAATATGTGTATTTTCATTTAATATTTTTTTTAAAAAATAAAACTATTAAATTTATCTATTTTAATAAAATATTATGAAATATTTATATATAATTTAAAATATATTTATATATATTTTTAATTACAATATTATTATTAAATTTTTTCATAATTTTTATTTTTGAAAATATTGAAAAAAAAATTTCTTTTATTTTTTATTTTCAATTGATTTTTGGAATTATCTACGAGAAAATGTTTTATTATAAATTCTAACCAAATATATTTTTATTATATTTTTTTTCTTTTGTAATAATCAATACAGAAAATATTCAAAACAAACACATCTCATATAGAAAACATATTTTAACTGATTGATTTTGGTGGATCATTTTTTAAAAATAATTATCTTAATGGGTTTGTTAGTAAAAAATTTATTAAGATAAATCTGTTTTTTTGTTTAACTTAGTCAAACCACAATTTTTACTTACAGTTTTAGTGTGACGTCATGTGCATGTCCACCTGACCTCCAAGTTGACACTAGTCAAGTAATTAAATCCGTAATCACAAATTGCAATATAGTGGTAATCAAAGACAATTTTCTTAGAACTATGTAAGCTACAGAATAAGCTACTTAAAACCGCAAACTGTACATACGATTTTACTGGTCTTTACTGAGGTGTTTTGATTACCCAATGAATATTAAGCACGAATTTTAAAACTATCTTGAATAGCAAACTGCAATTGCAGTTTACTCTTTCCTTGCTAGTGGATGTTCTCCTGCCCCATATTTTTGTTTAAGTCGTGAAACATTGGGCTCCATCGTCAGGAAGTCAACATCCTTAAGCAAGATTAGCTGCAACTCGGGATAGACTCTGCAAATTGCGTATGATCAGAGGGGATAAAATCCTTCCACTACAAATCATTGACTAATTAACATTGTAGTTGGGTTTACCATATTGTATGCGGCCAAGGTCTCTAACTGAGGTCACCTTGACCCCAACCTATCCAATCTAGCAGTGCAGCTATTATAGAAGCACAACAAATTAATTTGACGAATTAACTTAAAACGATAATTAACAACTAATTAAGGCTCATAAGTTTTAACCCATGTCATCGTCTATAAACACCAGATAAGTCAATAGGTAAAGGTTGTTGTCTCGACATTTATTACTCCTTACCTTTGCTTGGAACTAACCTATACTAAAAATTGACTTGAGCGTCGGAGGACTTCTGTAGGTCACCTCCCTTGCTGGATTTGGACACGAGGACAAATAATTATTTCAAAAGTAATAGATCTCATCCTAGATCCCACTTTAATCTAAACACTCCAACTTGATTTTTAAGACGGGAACACATATGATTATCAATATTATTTTATTCAAAATCACCCTGAAAGGTTTTCATATGTTCGCCTTCCTTATGACCATGTTGGCTTGAAATTGTTATTTTGGAGTGAAAACCCCATGCTCATTAAAACTACAGTTTAAAAATTTATTATTAATATCCATTGGACAATCAAAATGATTAGATAAAAACCAATAAAATCACAAGTGTGATTTATGGTTTTCAATGGCTTATTCTATAGCTTGCGTAATTCTAAGGAGGTTTGTCTTTGACTACCATTAAATTGCAATTTGTGATTGCAGTTTGACCAATTGACTAGTGCTAACTTCGACGCCACGTGGGCATGCAATTGACGTGGCATTAAAACAGAAAGTGAGTATTGCGGTTTAACCATGTCAAACCAAAAAATAGATTCACCTTGACAATTTTTTTTAAAACAAACTCATTTAGATAATTATTTTTTTTAAAAAAAAAACTCACTTAGGTCAATCAGCAACACATTTGACCTCTATTTTACAATGTTGAATTAATTTAGTCCCCACCATAGTGCCACAATTTTCAAAAGTCTAGTTCAATTGGTATGATTAATGGCATGAGAAAACTGATAAGTTCATCTCATTTGACTCGTTAAAATGAGTAAGAGTTGGTTGATTCATCAACTTTGAAAATATTTTTTTTATATTTTAATAAATAATATAAAATTTAATTTTAATAGTAATATATTTTATGTTTTTGACAAAATCATGTTTTGATAAAAATAAATAAAAAAATATTGCATCATAGTTTTAATTTTTTTACAAGGTCACAATTTAAAAAAACAAATCAAGAAGTTATTGAAAATTTTATTTTATTTTCCTAACAAAGTTATAAAAATTTTACTAAATATATTATTTTATATTTATTATAATTATTTTATTAATTTAAATAAATAAGTATATTTTTTAAAAAAATAAAGTAAAATCTTGGGACACCCACGACCGCTATCCTCCAAATTAATATATTGGACGAGATAAATCAAAATAGGAAAATTTAAAATTGTCAAAATTTTAAATGTTACCTACCATTTTAATGTTTTTTCAAAATTTCTATTTTCTGTCAAACCTAAAATTTCTTTCCCTTTCCGGAAAGATCAATAAATAAAGTTAAAAAAGAATTTATAAGCAAAATTTTCACAAAAAGTCAGACTACAGTGATATCTATTTCAAGTCATGTCGGTGCAATGTGCAGACCCACTAGCAATGTTTGCAAAGAGGAAAGCAGAGGAAAAATTTAAACTAGGAGGCATATAAGGTGCTATAAATTTTGCCATAATGGCGAAAACCATAGACCCTGGTCTAGATAGCATTGATGAAACCCTAATTGCGTACAAAATCCACCATGCAACATGGAAAACACGTGTCAACGGCCAACGAATTGGCATGAAGTTCAGGGAAGGGCTTTGAAGACATTGAGAGTTCAAAAAACAATGCAACAAATTGATTATGAGAGTAAAAGAAATTTTAAATTTTGTAATTCTACTTTCCTGAGAGATCTCTGCTAAGATAAAAAAAAAATTAAGTTTAGAAATAAAATAAAAATTAAAATGGTGATGACATTTGAAATTTTGATAAGTAACATTTTAAATTCCCTCAAAATAAAATCAATACGAAAACTAATTCCGCTTATTCAATCAATACACCGCCACCCCATCCTGTTAAAATAACCCTTTTGTCATCTCTACCAGATACTTTTCCTATCTCTTCTCAAGTTCTAATCTAATTTAGAAAAACAATTTGAGAAAGTGAAATGATACCTTTAATTTATATCTTTAACAATAGTTTTTTTAAGAGGAGCATTGAATTACTTTAAAAGTAAGTTTAATAAATTTACTTTTATTCTTATTATCCAGATTTAAGAAAAGTATTTAAAATCTAATAGTTATAATGAGTAACTATTAATTACTTTTATTAGATTTTAAAAACATAAATAATTAAGATAAAGAATAAAAGGAGTTGATACTTTTTTTCATTATATTCTAGTGGCATAATCAAAGTATTAATCATTTTAATTTCCTATTATAAATTTATATTCTTTAAAAAGTTTTGCCAGATTTCCTAGGCTGCTTTTAAATATAAATTTTAAAAGAAAAAGAAAGAAAAGAATATATACCTACGACATTGAGGAAGAAGAACAGAATTGGAGAAATTGAGGTTGTCTGGTTTGGCAACGAAAGCTCTTATCATTCAAAACCCAATTCAATATTCACACACAGGGGAATGGAGATTGAGTAGTGCAGTGTGAACCTAACAACAGAGAATGAAGCAATCGCTGCCATGGTTCCCAGTGAATTTGAAAATTCAAACTTTAGATCAATCAAATCTTGTTTTCTTTTAATTCTTTGGCTTAAGTACGATGTCTCTAAATTTTGTCAATTTAAACGTTACGCTTCCATATTTTAAAATTATGAAATTATATCTTCAAATGTTAGAAATATGTGAATTGGTATCATCTTTTTAAATTATTAACGATGATTGTTAATTATAAATGTATTAATTATTATGTGTAAGAAATTAGTAGTGACTGTTTAATAAAAAAATTAATTTAATATTTTAGATTTATATAAATATAAGTGTATTAGTAATTACATGTGACGCCACTTAATGTTAAATTGATTTCTTATATATAATAATGAATGTACTCATAATTAATAATTAACATAAATAATGGCTGATATCAATTCACAAATATTTTTTTAAATTTAAACACATAATATCACTGTTAAATACGGAGATACAAAAAAATTATGAACATCAATTATATCTAAGAGTAATTTTTATCTTTCACCATTTTGAAGGGCGAATTCTGTGTACACGGGTCTTCCATATAGCTTTTAAAAGGAAATCTTGTCCGTTGAAGTTGGTGGGCCATGCGCCCATGCTTATGATATAGCCTATCATATTCTTTGGTTTTCAAAGTTTTGACTATAAATTTAGAACCACGAAAAGAAAAGTAGAAAAGAAAAAACTTGGTGTATAGAAGAAGAAGAATGGCTAATTTTGTTCTGCAGGTTCCAAATGCTTTTAGGAGCTTCACAGTGACAGCTTCATCCAAATCCAACGGTGCACTACTCCCTCTATTTCTTTTTGTAATTTAAAAATTGAATTTTTTTTCTCTGCCCTTTCCAATTTCAAATGATGTATTTTAACATGTAGGTGCTCCTCCTGGTGGTTACGGAAGCAGTAGTGGTGGAGGTAGGGGTCCTGTGATATTGGAGCTTCCTCTAGATCAGATAAGAAGGCCTTTGATGAGGACCAGAGCAAATGATCCAAACAAAGTTCAAGAATTAATGGATAGTATCAAGGAAATTGGTCTTCAAGTGCCTGTAACCACTTGATCCCTTTTGCTGATTTGTGTTTAAATCTCTGCATTGCTTTTGGTGTTTGTGTACTGTTTCTGCTATATTGGCTTGTCCTTTGTTGGGTTTATGTGAAAATGTAGGGTGTTGAGTTTTATGTACTATTAAGATCCATTGGATGTTATTTGAATTAGACATGAAGCTAAAATTGATGCTTGCTTTTGTCTTTAAGCTTTGTTGACAGGTAGGTCTGAGAGTACAATAAGCATATGAAAACACAACCTAAAGTGATTTTTATGAATTTGTTTGAACGATTTTTCGCTAGAAGTTGGAATGGCAATATCTGAATTGCAATCCACTTAATTGCTATTATCTCTGTCAACTATCATAGTGAAACAACTTTTGGAAATGTCTGGAGAAAATTATTTATTGTGTCTCTAATATGATGCTTTCTCAGTGTCAAACACTCAAACGTTTGCATTGATATAATTTAAAAGAAAAGGGAAAATTCATAATCGAGTCATTATTAATATGCAAATGCTTTCCTATATTGAAATTCCTGTTCAGAGGAATGCAATGCTCATTGTGCATTACTAAAACATGATACAAATGATGCTATCGGATTCTTAGGGGATTGGGAAAATTTTCTGGATCCCAAGTATCTATTATTCTTGTAGCAGTAAATTAACTTCACATCAATAGGTAGGTACGGATGGGAACATGAAACCTGTCAATATACACTGATATGTGGGGACAGACCCATGTAAGGACATAGAGTCTTCACTAGTAGTAAGAGGCCTTGTTATTGCCTCTATTTCCCCTTCATTTGTTTACATTTATCTGAAATTATCATTACCTTTCCTGTGAATCTAGAAAGACTTTTCCTTTTCCTTTTTTGTTTTTTGTGTTTTTCATTAAGAGATAAGAGATTCATGTTTTGTTTAAAGAGTTTTCGTGGTGTCTCTTCATGTAGTATGCCCATGATTAGTTGAGCCGTAGAGCCTTCAAGAATTTTCAAGGTACTTCTCTCTCTCAAGGTAACTCTTAACAGAATTTTTTTAGGATTTGAGCCCTAGATGCATATATTCATTGTTACAGTACAGCCACTTTCTTTATACCGTATATTTGTTACTGAGGGTTAGTTGAGATAAGTAAAACCAAAACATTAGTTGCCAATTCTTGTATTTTTTTATAGATTGGTCCTTTATGATGATAATTTGATACAGTGGATATCGTATTATAAGGCAACTACTTTTTTTTAGTGGACTTCTATGAGAAAATAAAAACACCACTTCAATGCTTTGGTAATGATATTGTTTGGTTTCACACAACCATATTAAGGAGGGATACGATTGAGAATTAATAACAGACGCCACATCCATTGTAATGTATCTTGAGTGGAATTGTGATGTGAATAGTTTTGTTATAATCACCTAGAAATATGGAACTCGAAATCAAAGCTTGGCTAAATTTTTTAGTCCAAAACTGCAATTATTCTGGAGTGGGGAAAGTGTTGTGAGGCCAAAATTTACCAGTAGTTACATATGGCATGCCATCTTTGCTGATTACAATACCATTGTAAGTTTAAAACTATGCTTATTATGTATGCTTTTTATAATTACTCTGTGATGGGTGCATACAGCCTAGCACGATAGAGTACCACTGAAAGGTTTGAGGGCAGAAAATAATGAGCACGTGTCTTAATGAGGGATATGTTTCTGTGCTGCTGAACTTTATGTTCCACAATTGATGGTATAAAAAGAGCACGTGTTTTGAAATATTAGTTTGTTATGAGTTTATTGCATTTTATATTTTAAAACTTACAATTCCTCCCTTTTCTTATTAAATAAATTTCTGGTTCATCAAAATATGTTGCTCAACTGCTAATTCAAGTTTCTTTCAAGTGATGCAGATTGATGTCCTCGAGGTTGATGGAGTCTATTACGGTATGTGCTTTTCTGTATTGTGTATGGAATCTTGTTATTTTAGAGTTTAATACTTATGCACTGACCGTGTAAAAGAGTTTTACATTGACATTTAATCTTAATTCTTCATTTATATGATTTTTAAAGTATTAATTAGTAAAGTCAACAAATTTACCATATATGAAAGGTTGTGATTAAATGTCAATGAAAAACAGTGTGTAAGTGTTTGTCTTGTTATTTTATTATCATTTATCATATAACTTGGTGGCGTCTTGGCCATGCTCATGCTCATAGCTAAAAACTACAAAATCAGAAACTTGAAGGACTTGAAAGATCTATCATAATGGACTAACTTGTTTTCAAGATCCATGCATTTCTTCTCATCATGGAAACTCAGTATGTCTATTCTCTTTGGTTTGTAGGTTTTTCTGGTTGTCACCGCTATGAAGCTCACCAGCGCCTTGGACTCCCCACCATTCGTTGCAAAATACGTCGCGGTACAAAAGAGACCCTAAGGTTAGTTAAGATGTTTGGTTAACTCTTTTGTTAAGTATAGGTCATATTCATTATCTCAGCTGGTTGATTTTCATTTTGCATTGTGCAGGCATCATCTCCGCTAACCATGTCATCAGTTTATCATTCAAAGTTGGTACTTAGCAATTAGAAATGACAGGACATAGGAGTGTCCTCTCAAAGTATTGTGATTCCAATGTACATTGTGGATGACATATAGGGGCTGTACTGTGCTATAGTTGCTTGTGCATATATATCAAGATGGAAATGTTTCCTCTCAGTGAACAAAGAGGACAGTGAACTATTACCACTGGAAAAATTGAAAATTCAAAATCTGATTTCTCCTACTCTTTTATGTTATAGTTATGTTGTGTCTGTTATTGCTTCCTTAAGTTCTTTGTAGGAAATAACTATTCTTTTAGTCAGAATGTGGTCTACTCCATTGTCCTTTGCATGGTAAGAGAGTTAGGAAGAAAAACATCATAAAGCATTATCTATTACTGTTCTCGTGCTTGGATGGGAAGATCTGAACTTAACTACAATAAGCTACAAAAATAGATCAAGTTAATATCATCTTGGTTATCATGCAAACTGTTAGCATTAACAACTGGAATTTTAAATCACATAACAATCACGTAAATAGAGACAAGGATTTAATGAGATTCAACAAGTAGAGCAACTATTCTTATTATTGCATGGAAAATAAGGTTACATCAGACATAATATTAGTGGACCGCAGATTGGAGTGGCCCAACAAAGGCCTAAGAGGGTCACAAGAAAAGCAAATTGGCTTTTAGATTGTGTTTAAGAGTTGGTTTTAGTTGTTCTCTTGTATTTGGGTGTGCTTTGTTCTCTTTGGGCTTGTTTATTAGGCTTTGTCAAGACAATTAACCTAGTATAACTTTTGTGTAGGGAGAAAACTAGGTTTTGCATGAATGAATATTGTCTTTACCTTCCTTTCGTATTTTGGTTTTGTTCCTTGCTGCAATTGCTCTTAGTGTTTACAGTAGCTATAACCTAACATTTGGTGCTTTCATCTATCGCACTTAATGCCTCACACTACCAAAGATAATGAAGACCCACTCAAAAACTTTTAGGACATGCTCATGAACCTTTAAACGCAAATGGCTGCCCAGGATGAATGGTAAACAC
The DNA here is from genome assembly GCA_037954015.1 of Psophocarpus tetragonolobus. Taxonomy (NCBI): domain Eukaryota; kingdom Viridiplantae; phylum Streptophyta; class Magnoliopsida; order Fabales; family Fabaceae; genus Psophocarpus; species Psophocarpus tetragonolobus. The sequence continues at coordinate 37,683,953 of CM075690.1, read as the reverse complement.
AGATCCATTCTGAAATGGCTGCTCAAGATGCACGGCAGTCTCAGATCCAGTCTGATTTAGACTCACAACATGCAGATCTCATTGCTAGTTTCACATCTTTGCAAGAAAAAGGTTACATCCCTCTTGCCATGACCTTTATTACCTTCATTCCCTACACAACCCTTGGTTTCACCCACATTACCAAGACCTGTCGAACCCCCACCGCCCCATACACTACCCATGTCATTTACCCTTCCTATGACTAGGCCCTCTGTCCCTTTCCTATACGTATACTTCCTTATGCCAACTTTATCTTGCTCCTCACAAACTGCCTTTTCCAGCACACTTTTTTTCTACTTCAACTCAGCCTATATTTCCTATTAACACCACTATCATTCCCCCCATACTACCCTTTTTTTCCAAGTCGCAACCACTTCTTACCCTTTTTCATCCCACCCCTATAGGGCCTTACCCTTTCCTATCAAGTTCCAAATATTTCCAATCTCATTCAGTCACCAAAGTTACAATTACCTCCATTCGATGGGTTTGAACCATTAGACTAGTTGTTTCAAGTTGATAAGTTTTTTTAATTTTATCAAATTCCTTGGGACCAGCATATATATATGGCTTGTTTTTATATGAAGGGTGCTTCCTTTAGGTGGTTTAAGTGGATGCACTAGAACTCCCTTTTTTCTTATTGAGACTCATTTACTAGGGATTTGACTTTATGTTTTAAACCCTCATCTTTTGAAAATCACCAAGCTGGATTGTTCAAGTTAAGGCAATATGAATCTGTTTTTGACTATCAAGAAAATTTTGAAAAACTTTGTAATCAGGTTTTGGGTCTTTCTCCAGAGACTATTTTAAATTGCTTTTATTTTTGGGTTGAACTACGACATTCGACGTGAGATAGCCATTCATAAACCTACCACCATTTTAGAAGCCATCAATTTAACTAAGTTAATTGAAGCTAAATTCCATTATGCTAAACCACATTCACAATGCTCCACTTCCTATTCTCACCACATGGCCCATCCTCATCCTCTTCCCACTCCAAGACCACCTACTGGCCCCAACCAATTACCTCTCACTACTAATCTTCCAGTTAAACATCTCACTGCTAGTTTTATTCAAGAACGTCAAGTTAAAGGCTTATGTTACTACTATGACGAGATATTTATTCCCAGTCATCGTTGTAACAAATTTCGATTTCATCTACTCTTGGTGGAGGATGATGCTTTTATGGAAACTCTGGCTAACCATGTGGACCCCTTTGAGGAATTTGCTGACATGGAGTTGGACAACCCCAATGTTCACTTCCAACTTTCATCACAAGCCCTAATGAGCCAATCTTTTCCTTAAACCCTCAAGTTTGTGGGCTCCATCCTTAACCTTTCAGTAACTATCTTAGTGGATTTTGGCAATTCTCATAATATCATCTAGCCTCGTATTTCCAAACACCTTAAATTGCTATTCTGCCGTTCTTTGTCATGGTGGGAAACGATGAAAGTATTCAAAGCCAGGGATATTGCCCTGCAGTTGGCATTTACCTTCAACAAGCATCTTTTACAATACCCTTTTATTTGCTTCCAATTAAAGGTACTAATGTCATTGTTGGAATTGAGTGGTTACGCTCATTGGGTCCTATAATTACTGATTTCTCCATCCCTAGCATTTCCTTCATCCACTTAAACAACCACTTTACCTTGCGTGGAGATCCCCCACATAGTCCATGTCCAACATCTTATACCCCACTCTATCAGATGCTATACATTGATTCCATTGCATCATTCCATTTGCTTACCTTTCAATTTTAACCCTGAGCCTCATAAACAAATTTTAGACACCCCAACTTTCCCCAAACACAAACCCTCTTTCACCTCAAACCAATCTAGTAATTACTCCTTTTCCATTCCTCCGTTTTTCATCTACCTTGTGGCCTTCCCCCTCATAGACCTTTTGATCACTATATTCCATTACTACCAAATACACCATATGTCAATGTTAAACCATATAGATATCTCTATGTCCAAAAATCAGCTATGACCCAACTTATTCAGCAGATTCTTCATGAAGGTATTATACAGCCTAGCACAAGCCCCTTTTCTTCACCAATTCTACTTGTAAAAAAGAATGGTAGTTGGTGCTTTTGTGTGGATTATCGCTCTCTTAATGCAATTACCGTTAAAAATCATTTTCCAATTCTTACCATTGATGAACTCTTAGATGAATTAGGCCAGACTACTGTTTTCACTAAGATTGATTTACGCTTGTGGTATCACCAGATATGTATTGTTCCTACAAATACACATAAAACAGCTTTCCACACTATAGATACTCATTATGAATTCCTAGTTACGCCCTTTGGGCTAATTAATGCCTCGTCTACTTGTATTCTTTTTATATTTTGATCTACAGTCTTGATTTTACTTCCTATTTAAGTAATTTAGCTATTATCCTTGAGTTGTTACACGCTAACAGTTTTTTTCCAATTTTGCTATATGTTCTTTTGTCGCTTCTATGGTTCACTATTTGGGACATATCATTTCAGCTTCAGGGGTGACACCTAACATGGATAAGGTGAAGGCTATTTGTTCGCACATGACTCTCTGAGGATTCTTAGGTCTTACTGATTTCTATCGGTGATTTGTTTGTCACTATGCCACACTCACCTCTCCTCTCACCGATATCTTGAGTTTCACTAAATTGCATTGGAGTACAGAGGCCTCAAGGGCTTTTATAGAATTAAAAAAACATATGACTTCACTTCCAATTCTTGCCTTGCTGAATTTCTAACAACTCTTTATCCTAGAGACTAATGCCTCAACTGTGCCAATTGATGTTGTTTTGGTCCAATGTAATCATCCTATAGCCTTTTTTAGCAAGAAGATGGGTTACGCCTTCGTGTATTGTCGGTCTATGTTCGAGAGATGTATGTCGTTATAGAATCTGTCAAGAAATGGCATCAATATCTTTTGGGTCATCATTTTCACATATCAACAAAGTCTAAAAGCCTTCCTCTCACAAACCATTTAGACTTTTGAGCAACAAAAATGGACAGCCAAACTACAAGGGTTTTAGTTTGAAATTTTCTACAAACCTTGGAAATCAAATGTTGTTGCAGATGCACCGTTCCATTGTTACTCGGATGAACCACTTCTATTGTTGCCCTCTTTTCCCTCATCCCAGCCTTGTTGTTGGAGCTCTAACAATTTTATAAGATCCATAAGGAAGGAAATAACTTATTAGCAAATTCCATTCTAATTAGAACATGAAGCAACATTTTAGTTTTTTAGACGAGTTATTGTATTTCCAACACAGGTTGTACATACCAGATTAGATCCAATGGGGGTCAACCATTAGAATATCATGCAACTTTTGTTGGGAGACACTCAGGGCTAAAACCTACATTAGCTCGGATTGTAACCTCGTTTTACTGACTAGGCTTGTATAAAGACACCAAAGCATTCATCCAATGATGCAAGATCTTCCAAATACATTCCATAAACAAACAAGGCCTACTCCAACCCCTTCCAACCCCACAACAAGTTTGGGAAGAGATAACCATGAATTTTACTACTTACCTTCCAAATTCTTTTAGTCATTTAGTAATATGGGTTCTTTGTGACCTTTTGACAAAGTACGCCTAGTTCTTAGCTCTGCCCGCTAAATACATAGCTCAGAACCTGGCTCAAAGGTTTTCTGTAGAGATATGCCGCCTTCATGGAGTCCTAAAACCCATTGTTTTTTACAAAGACCAAGTTTTTCTTAGCTTGTTTTGGGAGGAACTTTTCAAGTGACAAGGTACTTAGTTAAAATGTAATTCAACGTATCAGACAAAAACGGATGATCAATCAAAAGTGTTAAACAGAAGTTTGGAAACACACCTGAGATGCTTCGTCAGTGAACACCCACAAAAATTGTTTCGGTTCCTGTATCTGGCCACTCTTCCAATCATTCTTCTATTGGCATGTCAGGCTTCCATCATGCCTCTTAGATTTCACAAGTGGACCATCAAACATCACTTTGTTGGAGGAGGCCCTGCCAGATCGAAAGAAAGTGTTAGAAAAACTCAAGAAAAATTTGAAAAGAGCATGCCTACGCATGGTGGATCAAGACAACAAACATAGAAAATATTGCATTTTGAAAACGGGATACTGGGATTGGTTAAAGATTTGAGCTTACCGTCAAACTTTAGTGCAGTGACGTTCGTCTCAAAAGCTTTTGCACCATTTTGTTGGGTCGTTCCAAGTGTTGGCTTGCATAAGCAAAGTGGCATATAAGCTTCTTTTTCCCTTTAGAATCGTGCATTCACAACGTCTTTCATGTGTCAGTATTGTGCGTGTTACCCTCAAGAACAAACCATGGTCGTCGTTTTGCAACTGTCACCACTGGCTACCTTGTAATAGACCCTCCATCGTTGCACGCCATTACCGCCGCTTTGCAGCTGCCATTGCTGGCTACCCCACAGCAACTTTGCGCGTTGTCTTTCCCACCCTTGGTTGACCTACTCCTTTCCCCACTCGTGCCCTAACCAAAAACCCCAACTAACCACTACCACTTAGTCACCTCCTCTTCCTCGTCCCTCTCACTCCAAATCAACTCCCTATTTCCCAAAGAACCCAAGTTAACTATATTCCAAACTCTTTGACCAAACCATCCCTTTTACCACATGCTCCTTTCCAACCTTATCTCAACCAAACTCCTCTATACTTGACACTCATTCACTTAACTCTCCATCTCAACTATCCATCCTCAAATGGTCATATTTGCATATTCTCCGTAAGACTTTTTCTCTGTGCAACGCAACGACCACATTTAATACTCCTAAAGAAACACAATCAATTCAACCTCCTCCATTAGATACTCACGAACTTGCCCCCCACCATTTAGTTCCATTGTCCATGTCATCGATCCTACCACCTTTCCACTTTGAGGACAAAGTGTCTTATGAGACATGAGGTAGTGATAGAGGACTATAGAATGAAGTGGCCTAAGAGGGTCACAAGAAAATCAAATTGACTTTTGAATTGTGTTTAAGAGTTGACTTAGTTGTTCTCTTATTTTTGGGCGTGTTTTATTTTGTTTGTTTTGGGCCTTTAGGCTTTTTCAAGATGATTAACCTAATGTATTTTCTATGTAGAGAGAAAACTAGGTTTTATATAAATGAATATTGTCTTTATCTTCCTTTTGTATTTTGTTTTTGTTCCTCGCAGATATCTCTCTTAGTATTTACATTAGCTATATCTTAACACATACATATTTGTAATATCAATTTTCACTTTGTTTCCCACTGGTTTAATATCATTCGTCCATAGAATACCGATTCTTAAACCAATTAGTAGAAAAATAAAATCACTGGTGCGTTTTATGATTATTACAATAAAAAAATTGTTTATTTATTTTAAGGTATTAAAAAAGATTTTTGAAAATCAACATTGCAGTAAGGTTGATAGATAACAAGATACTTTGAGAAACCATTTTTTTTTTTTCTGAAAATAGTCAACTTGACATACCACATTTAGGAACATGAATATGATATTACGTAGCTTATAATTTATACGACTAGTTGACTACAAGAAAATAATAGCAGCAAGCGTCCTTAAGATAAAAATAAAATATGCTATTCATTTATTTTTTTTCATTTTGAAGACAATTTATATAATTAATTAAACAATTTGAAGTTTATAATTAGACTCAATGAGCCAATTTGAAGTTTATAATTAGACTCAATCAGCCAAATCATATTTTTTTTATAAGATAAAAAAAATCTCAATCTTATAATTGTTTTGAATGAATAACTGTAAGAAAAATTTATAATTTGTAGCATCAAAGGTTTTTATCTTCAATCTTATATCATATTTAAAAATACCTTTTATTACAATTTTTACTTTTTAAACTTAAAGAAATTAATAAATATATTTTATAAAGAAAATTTAATTAAATAGTAACTAAATTATAAAATAAGTTAGAGTGAAAGTGTTCAAACTAAAAAGAATAAATATAATTTCTAATTATTATATTAAATTATTTGTAAAAATTCAAAATATAAATATAAATATCTAAAATCATTAACATCATGATGGTTACAAGTGAGTATATGAATTCAGATTTGCAAACCACTTAAGTTTTTACCGATTTTGAAGTTTTTTTTTTCTTTTAAAGAAATCTAATTATAAGAAAAACTTGAGTTTAGTCTGTCAATTTATAACTTTGAGAACTAAATTCGCAAACTCATAAACTTGACATATAACTCATTTAAAGGAATAAATTCTTCATTTGAACTATTAATTTATATTAATGTTATGATATTTATTGTGATTTGTGATATTTAAATCTTTAATGTTAAAAATATTTAGTGTTTTAATTTATTATAAACGATAATATAATTTGTGTATGATATAAATAGAGATTAATTAATTAAAAAATGTTAGAATATTTTTAATTATTTTTAAAAATATTAATATATACGCCCATGGACAGTCTATTAAGTGCGTAGACTTAGCGTACTTAATATAAGATTTTAAAAAAATATATTTATTTGAGTGAAACGAACTTATCAAGTTCATTTAAACCTGCACTAGATCGTAATTGTTATTTAAAAGAAAATAAAAATATTATGTTACGTGATAGTAAGAAATGATTGCATATAAATAAGGATAATTTAATATTTATAATATTATTTGATAAGAAAATGATTTATGCGCGATATATATAAAACATTTTACACAAACATTTAGTTAAAATCCTTAATATACAATAAATTTATTGATTTTAATAAATTAATATTTTAAAAATTATATAAATAAAAAATTAGAATTGAATAATAATAAATATTTTTACTATGCATGATATTAAACCCTTATTTGATTAAGGACAATCATTTTAAAATAGTAAATAAAATATCAAAATATATAAACGTTTAGAAAAGGTTAAGACAAAATATTAGTAGATAATAAATTTATATTAAAAAAAATCCTTATAAGAACCCCGAAAGTATTGGGTTTAGAAAAGGGTTTGTGCATTGTTCTGGTTCTTCTTTCTCCACTCCTCAGTGAGGAAAGAGCAGAGAGAAGAAGAAGACACGATGGAGGGTCTTTCGTACGCGCGCATGCCGAGGGTGAAAATCCGCGAGCTGAAGGACGATTACGCGAAGTTCGAGCTTCGCGACACGGACCCAAGCATCGCCAACGCGCTCCGGCGCGTGATGATCGCGGAGGTGCCGACGATCGCGATCGACCTGGTGGAGATCGAGGTGAACTCTTCGGTGCTCAACGACGAGTTCATAGCGCACAGGCTCGGCCTCATTCCCCTAACCAGCGAACGCGCCATGTCCATGCGCTTCTCGCGTGACTGCGACGCCTGCGACGGCGACGGCCAGTGCGAGTTCTGCTCCGTCGAGTTTCATCTTAGGGTTAAGTGTATGACCGATCAAACCCTCGATGTCACCAGCAAGGACCTTTACAGCTCTGACCCTTCTGTTATTCCTGTTGATTTCTCCGACCCTTCTGCTACTGAATCTTCCGAGAACAGGTGCTTTTTTTTTTCTTTTGTTTTAAAACCCTAATTTTTTTTAAATGGGTGTTTGGTTTTCTCATTTGGGTATTTGGCTTTTTGTCTAATGGGTTTTCTTCGTTTCCGATTAGGTATTTGGTTTTTTGGAATGTGTCTTTATAGATTTCCAATGGGTAAATTTTTTTAAAATGGGCCTTCTACCTTTTCATTTGGGTATTTGTTTTTTTGAAGTGGGTATTATTCGTTTTCAACTGGGTATTTAGTTTTTTCACATGGGTGTTATTTGTTTTCAGCTGGGTATTTTTGGTTTTATTAAATGGGTTTTCTTGATTTTCAACTGGGTATTTGGTTTTATTAAAATGGATTTTCTTGATTTTCAATTGGGTCTTTGGTTTTATGAAATGGGTGTTATTCGTTTCCCACTGGTTATTTGAAATGGGTATTTTTTGTTTTCAAATGGGTGTTTATTTTTTTTTTATGAGTGTTTTTTTTTTTTTTTTGAATTGCACATTCAGGGGAGTTATCATTGTTAAACTGAGGCGAGGGCAAGAGCTGAGGCTGAGAGCGATAGCTAGGAAGGGAATTGGGAAGGATCATGCCAAATGGTCACCTGCTGCAACTGTGACTTTCATGTATGAACCTGAGATTCATATAAATGAGGACCTAATGGAAACATTGACTCTTGAGGAGAAAAGAGAATGGGTTGACAGTAGTCCTACACGAGTATTTGAAATTGATCCTGTAACACAACAGGTTGGGTTTTTTCTGGGTAGTTCTCATATAATTTTGTTTATTCTGTTTTCACTATTGTTATCTGATTCATATTCTGTGTATAATTTAATATTACCTAGCCTCTCTTCTGGATTTGCAGCTTAAATGCTAGTTTGTTTGACCACCTGAGTATATTGCTTTTTAGAATATATCTTAGCATATGCATGTCAATTATTACTGAACAAATTTGTGATTTTATGCTAACCCCGTACTCTGACCAGTATGCTGACTCTTATATTATTTGAATTACAGTGGAGAAGAAAGTACAATTAGATGTACTTCTACTTGTTTGATTTCTGTGTTCAATGATGGACACTAGTAATTTGATGTTTTTAAAACAAAGTAAACAATTCTCGAAACCAATTTCTCAGTTTTTATAGACAGGCTTACAGAATAGCATAGAGAAGTCAATCACGGTATTTACGAGACAACATTCTTTATATTTTGGTCAAGCTTGTTGCCACCTGGAAAATAATATATTTGTTTTCCAGAGCATAAGCATTATTAGAAAGACTAACGTGTTGTAAAATTTCGTTTTTATCCAAATATACATGACCTCAGTGCTCATAATACATCCCTTTAATTTTAAGCCTGTCATTAATATTTTGGAGTCAGGAATGTTGTTTTAGATAGCCTCCGGAACTTGTAATCTCAGGGTAATGCAGCCTCCATCACTTCCAATCTCAAGGTAAAATAAAAGCAAAATTCTTCTGTCAACCCTGAAAAACAGGGGAAGTGAACAACCTCATACAGTATCATTCTAGAAGGTGTTTTATATCTTCTTCTTGTACTTGATCTGGAAAAGAATTTTCGTTTAAGATAATAACTCAAGCTGAGTTATTAATAATGTGACATTTTGCCTTTGTGGCTGTAATCATGGACCAAACACAGCAGCTTCATGTGGCTCTATAGTCCTTTTTACTCTTGAAACGGTTATTTTGTTGTGGGCTTTTTAAAGGCCAAGGTACCCACCATTTTATCAGAATATTAGAAAACCTAACACTTATCATTCTTCTGTTTGAGACCCACTGTGACCAACATCCTCACTATTTGTATGAGTAGATCCACCCATCTCCGGTGATACCCAACCTTTGCTCCTTTCTGTGTTGATAGCCTTTGTTCTGTTCTTTACTGCATGGGCATTGATGGCATTATCTCAAGGACCACCTGCCTTTTGAGCATTTGAAAACCCAGAAACAACAGAAAGAGTACTGCTTACTTGATTTTCTTTATATAATTATGGATCATATATCATGAATTTTGAGTAGTTTTTTTTGTAATTTTTTTAGCATGCAAGGATATATCACAATAGCTGCTATCCTGCCAATATGCTACAGTGCTGTGTTTTAGGGGTTGGCCACTATCAGATTGATAACTGTAAACTCAAGTTCCAAGAAAAAAAAAAAACATAGCATTGCTAGAATGAATGTGAAGGATTTATACATCAAGACTGATTAAAGCTTTAAGCTATCAATTTCATATTGAATCTTGAGCTGTATAGAAATTTACAATAAACAAGACATTATTATTAAGATATGGTGTCCATCTGATGATGGTGCATTGTGGGAGCATTATTTGAGGAAGTTATTATATACTATTTGTTGTTGAAGGAACGTGCATTTCGATTTCTCAAAATGTTGTTGATCTATCTGGCTTATTCTGTCAGCCACTTAAATGTTATAAATATTTTTGTGTATTTTTAATTGTTTGATGTTATTAGTATTCATGTGGTACTTAATAGTTAATGCCTTTTTTTAGGTTCGATTTGATTTGTTATAATGAATCCTTCTGATATATTATGTATTTGTTGAACTAGAACATTGAAATTTTCTGTTTCAATATCAAATATGATCTTCTCTTGAGGTAATTTATCAACTAAATGTTTGGCATTGTTAGGTCATGGTGGTTGACTCTGAGGCATACACATATGATGATGAGGTGCTCAAGAAAGCAGAAGCTATGGGCAAACCTGGACTTGTGGAAATCATTGCAAGGCAGGATAGCTTCATATTCACAGTTGAATCTACTGGAGCAATCAAAGCTTCTCAATTAGTGCTAAATGCCATAGAAATTCTCAAGCAGAAGTTGGATGCTGTGCGGCTATCTGAAGATACAGTGGAGGCTGATGATCAGTTTGGTGAACTGGGTGCACATATGAGAGGAGGATGATCAATTCTATTTGAAGGATATCAAACTTGTTTCTCTGAACTTGTTACTTGCATGTTTGAATAGCTGCAGCATGTGTTAACTTGTTGAGTCAAAGATGCTAATTCGGAATTGCTATTTTTATCCCTTGAAGCTAATTGTTGTTTCACGTTTATTACTTGGCTTGCCAGAAACAGTGGCTAGTGTATGGTATATTTTTTAAACCACACACCCAGGAACTTCATCCTCATATTTGTCGAGTGATAGGATTAGGAGGTTGACGTAATTCTCCCAAATACCTTAGTTTTTAGAAATCTGTTATCATAGTTTACTTACTATTTGTCATGTGGTTGTTTCTTTAGGTTAAAATACATTTTTGAGGCCTTTTAATCATTGGTTTAAGTTTTGAAAGATTTACTTTGGTCTCATATAATGTTTTCAATCAACAATTTCCAACTTTCGAAATATCAATCTACACATTACGACAGTGGGAATTATTTTCAACTTCTCTAAATTTATAAAACCTATACAAAAATTAGAAAGGCAGATCAGAATTCACCATATTCAAAAAGACGAGTATATTGGCCTCTTACAATTTTCAAGATCGATTATCCACTATACCTACCAACTTCACATGAAATGTGACAACTCCCGTCAATACCGGATAACAGAATATGCAATTCCTACTAAAAGCTAAAGGACTTGAGCCACAAATCTTTAAGAAACTCTGATGTTAGAGAAATGTATTACTTTCGAGCATTATTTTTTAACTTTTTTTTTTAATAAGCAAAACAAATTTTATTAAATCTAAGAGAAAAACAAAATATGGTAAAAATCAAAATCGAATTGGCACAGCTATGCATCTCAATAGGATAGCTTGGTAACCTATTTAGCATGGGAGTGTAAGATGTATTTCTATGATTTCAGTTGAATAGCTTGAAAAATTTTTTGTTCATTTACCACATGTGTTTTAAAGATAGTTACATTTCTCACCTTTTATAATTGTTGGATCCCTTCAAATCACACAAAATACCATAATTTCTTTGACTCCAAGAATTAAAATCAATTATTCCTAAACTTTGAAGTATATGTAATAGAAATTCTTAATCAATTGTCAAGTGCATGTCATACACAAGATGAGACACATGGTAGAAATTTTCTCTAATATTAAACCTTTTTTAAAGTTTTGATGATGCAAATGTGTCATATTCACTTGATATTAGTAGAGCATGATTCACTTGATGATGGTGTTAGACTTATAGAAATGATAAAATTGTCTTTTTTTTTTAGTAAATATTAGTTGTTAATATATTAATTTTACTGAAAGTTAATATTCATTATTTCTTGATGAATTAAACTTAGAAGTTACACTTTTTTTTAGATGACATATTAGAGGAAAGGAGAATGATTCATTTAGCATTCTACTAGTTAAGTAGAGATGCTTCTCAATTGTAGGCTATTGTATAGAGTCAGTACTTGTTGAGTTTTACCAAAGACGCTCTTATTCATAAAGTTAGCTAAGATCGGTTAATGTGCCTTATGCCATCATTACATTTCTCCTATTACAAGAAAGTTGAATACATGGTGAACAACATTATAATCCAATAAAACCCAACAATATATAATATCTCAGTCAGGACGATAGGAGTAAGAGATGCTAAAGAAAGATTAGCAAAATAAGCGAAGAGGAACTAAGGTGACCAGAATACAACAACACCCCCATGACATGTTTATTGATTGAGTTTAATGTTCACGAACTTACAAGCAAGTTGAATACATTAGTGATCAATACTATGATCCAATAAAACCCAACAATATATAAAATGTCAGTTAGGACAATAGGAGTAAGAGATGCCAAAGAAAGATTAGCAAAATAAGGAAAAAGAACAAAGGTGACCAAAATAAAACAACCATGACATGTTTACTGAATGAGTTTAATGTTCACGAACTAACAGTTTAAATGGGAACAAAATTTCAAAGTATCCTCATACAGATGGAGTCGCCTGCAATGCCCAAAAAGCATGTCCAAAATTTAAATCTAATGATAATGAAAATCGTGCAATCAAGATAGTGCACTATTGTCAATTCTTTTTGTGTAGCAGCTTTTGCCTAGGACAGTTTAGATTTGTTAGTGCATTAGTTGCTGGCCAAGAGTGAGCTACTGTCTTCAACATAATAACAAAGGATAAGGTAACACTTTATCTAAAAAATGTAATTTGCTTCAAAATTAAATTTGGAAAACCAAAAAAAAATATTAAACCTGCTCACTGATTGGTTAAAATACATTTTTACCTTTTATTCCTTAATCATGGAATACAGTTTTGCAATGAAAAATTTAATTTAACTAATAATTAATCAATCTCAATGATTACACAACAAATGTAGACTCTGGGTGCATTTTCCTGTAGCACATTTATAAACAAACCCCTTTCCAAAACCCAGTCTTCTATCATTGCTTGAGAATTAACAGGTTGGTCAGTAGGTAAAAGATGACCAGCCCCCAAAACCACAACATTGATGATCAGCTCATCTCTTCCATATTTTCCTTTCAGCATTCAGAAACTCAACAATCCCTTCCCATTTCACTGTCTTCACCCAAGCCTCTACTTGCATCACTCCAATCCTCACACTGACCCTGATATAGCAACATCTTCTCCTCCTCACCAAGTATTCCACCATATATTTCACACTTTTCATCAAATCATCATGTAATGCAGTCATAACAACATCGCTAGATTTCTTATACACAGACAATTCATTGATCCCCAAGGCCTTCTTCACCTCAGCAATGTTCAGGAATTGCTCAACTAAATGATCCTGATAAGATGTTTTCTCTATGCCACATTACATAATGTGGCCACTTTTTTCATGTAATGCTCAAGCAGTCAATCAAGTAGTACAACTTCTTGTTCTCAAGACTACAGAATCATGGCAGACTTCAAGCATAATAGGAGATGACACGATCAAGTTCACAAAGCAACAAATTGATTTTCAATCAACTTTATTCTATTCTCGTTCTCTATCTTATGAGGTTTATTTCTTGAAAAATAGTCAAATGTAATGTACATTAGGAAATCCATAAAAAGGCCCTTTTCATATGTTACTGTCACAAGTTGAACATCATCTTGCATCAAACGGTAAGCATGGTCCAGTATTCTATATGAGATTTCATCGAAACCAAAGGAAATATCCCTTAACTTTTGACCCCATAGTAATGCCTTCCCTGGCATGCCCTGCTTGCATAAATGAGACAACAACATATTGGTTGTAGTTACATTTGGAATAAAACCCATCTTAAGTAATTTTGAAGTAAGAATCATAGCACGGTGTAATATATCACTACAAATACCACTCATCACAGTGTTGTATGTCACTGTGTTTGGAACAATACCGGCAGAGATGAGCTGATCCAAAATGATAAATGCTTTATTCATTTTTTGCATTCTGCAGTAACCATGCATGTGTGTATTATAGGTTGTGATATCTGGGTCAAGTCCGCATGAGTACATTTTACTAACAATCTCACCTGCACCAACCATGTCAAATGCCCTACAGTATCCTCCAATTAATATGTTAAATGTGAAAATATCTGGCAGCAAACCAATCCGCTGCATGTAAAGAAATGTATCAATTGCAATTTTCATTTGTCCCCGTCTACAAAATCCATCAATGATGATATTGAAGGTGAAGGTGTCAGAAAGAAAGCCCTTTTGCCTCATCTCTTCCTCCAACTTCAATGCTTCAGTCATCCTTCCACAATCGCAGAGCCCTCTGATCAAAGAATTGTAAGCAAAATTATTAGGAACAAAACCTATAGCTGACATTTCTAAGAACACTTCATATGCCTCCTTGACATCACCAGCTTTTGAAAGCCCATCTATTAAGGCCGTAAAGGCAACAGCATCTGGATATATACCTCTTTCTTTCATTTCCTTCCAGAGAAACCGAGCCCCATCCAAATCATTCATCTTGAAATATCCATCCAGAAGCTCAGTGTAAGCTACTTTGTTGATGGGAAACCCCTTCTCCAACATCCTATACAAAAGTATCCTGGCTTCTTGCAACCACCCCTTCATACACAAACCCAAAAGCAAATAATTACAAGTGGATGACGAAGGAGTGAAACCATATTTGACCATAATATGATAGGCTTCAAAAGCTTTGTCTTCCAAACCTGCCCTGCTATAGGCTGCTATTACCGAGTTAAAGGCAACAACACTAAGACTTAGTCCCTTTTCAAGCAATTCTTGCAATAATTTCATGGCTTCATCAAGCCTTCCAGCCCAACATAGCCATGACACCATTACATCATACACTGAACAATCTGGAAACAATCCCAAAACTATCGAATCTCTCAACAACTTGTTCCAATCCTCTTTCCTCCCATACTTATAATGCCCCCCAACCAAAATATTAAAAGTCAAACAGTCAGGAGAAACACCCTTAGCCTTCATCTCTTCATAAAGCAAGCTAGCTTGCCCAACATCCCGCGCCTTGAAATATCCATCCATCAGTGTATTATATACGGCGGCATTCGGAGCAATCCCCATATCCTGGATCCCATCAAAGAGCTTCCGCGCCTCCTCCACATTCCCCTCCCTGCAAAGGGCATGAATAATGGTAGTAAAAGTAGCATGACTCGGTTCACAACCGCTTCCAAGCATCAAATGCAGCCAATCTATAGCAACCGAAGTCCTCCCACTAACACAACACGCATTGATAAGAATGTTAAATGTAACAACATCAGGACTACACATAAACTTAGGCATCAAATGCAACAAACTCTTCCCAACAACAACATTATTCTGTCTACAAAACCCACAAATCATCGTATTAAAAGTGATGCTCGTAGGGCGAGGCCCTTTGAAAACCATATCCTTAAACAACTTCCACACACTACCATAATCACCAACCCTAAGCAA
This sequence comes from Psophocarpus tetragonolobus, assembly GCA_037954015.1. Taxonomy (NCBI): domain Eukaryota; kingdom Viridiplantae; phylum Streptophyta; class Magnoliopsida; order Fabales; family Fabaceae; genus Psophocarpus; species Psophocarpus tetragonolobus. Next base: position 37,668,621 of record CM075690.1, on the reverse strand, counting down.
AAGCCTAATGAGAATGGTTAGCGAAGACAAGCCAGGCCTAACTCCCAAACCCCTCATCCTATGTAGAATCTCTAACGCCTCAAAACTCATCCCTGCATTCATAAACCCCCGCAAGAGAGTATTCAAAACAGAGAAATCAGATACATACATGGCATGGTTGGTCCACATAAAGTCGACAACTTTATTCACCCCACCAGCCCCAACCCTCTGAATGAGCCACGAAACGACGTCCTGGGCGAGTAGCCGAAGCCCCTGCGCCGCCAGAACGTGGGCGGCGACGCAGCTGAGATGGAGGGTCTCGTCGGAGGCGTGGTCGCCGGAGGCCAGTTGGAAGAAGGCGAAGGCGGCGTCGCGGGAGGGGAAAAGTTTCATGATTTTGACGAGGAGGAAGGGGCAGAAGCGGAGGGAGAAGGCCTCGAGGGCGAAGGCGTGGTGGGTTTTGACGGCGGCGGAGAGACCGGCGAGGAGGAGACGGCGCTGGCGAGGGGTGACGGTGGTGAGGGGTGTGGCGAGAGGGAGGAACTGGGAGAGGTGGTGAGAGGGTGGAGAAGGGAAATTGGAATAGCGAGAGTGAGAGTGGGAAAAGAGAATGTTGATGAGGGAGAGAGGGTTCAGAGAGTGGTGTCTTGAGAGGAAGAGGAAGGGCCGAGAAATGGGTAGCATTGAGAGGCAGGAGCGGTGGCCGACGCCGCGAATAACACGGCGGCGAGGTCGTCGGAGCTGAGGTGAAGAATGGAAAATGGAAATGCTCTCTCTACTCTCCTCAGTCCTCTGCTTCTCCTAGCTATATAGTTAACCAAATATCAATAAACCTCTAAACTAATTTTTAAATTTAAACCAGTGAGTGGCACGGATTAGTTTAAATTATATTTGGTTATATTTATATAAAAAGTTATAAAAAATATTTAATTATAAAAATAATTTATATATAAATATGAATATACTAAAATTGAGGGAGATGATTTATTAATTTTTTTTATCTAAGTCATAGTAATCTCGTAATATGTATATAAAATGTATAAATTCAAAACTGTAAATTTAATAAATATGAATATACAATTTTATCTTTTTACAGTTAATAAATAACAATTTTAAATGTATTTATTGTAGAATTAAAATATATGTAAGTTTGTTGAAGCATTGTGTTGTTTTTTAAAATACTGTTATTAGTTAGCTCTTTTGAAATGATGTCTTTAATTATTTTAAAACAAATTTTAATTATATAATACTGTTAGTTAAGATTTTAAACTGACTTACCCTGTTTCAACATAAACTGAATATTCTCAAAAGCAATAATATATATATATATATATATATATATTAATATTGTTATTTTTATCCTATAAAAAAATATTGTGATTGTTTTCATCATTAATTTCTTTAAGGTTATTTTGTTAGTCAACTTTATATATTATAAAATTATTATTTATTAGTTATTCTTATTTTTTATATTTTTAACTGTTATCTACTATTGGGACGGTAAAAAAATTATTACATACTAAATTTTCGAAAAAAATTATTTCTATACTGAATTTTCATACGTTACTAATTAATTACTATTTTTATTTTGAAGGTTCCTTTTTAATTTGTATGCATTTCAGTTTAAAATTTTTTATTCTGGCATTCACTCAGAATCCTTAATTTACGGTGTAAGAAGCTCTTTATTTAATAAATTATAAATTCGAAGAATAAATAGTAAAGATAATTAAATTCAAGTTTTTTTTACTTAAATTACTAATTGATTTGAGATGTGATGGATTTATTAGTTTGATAGGACTAGATGGTTGTATTTAGTTGATGATAGAAGGATGTGAGAGAAGAGAATAATTATTCTTCTTTTTCTTTGGAGGGTTTTAGTTGAGTTTCGGGAAGTTCTCGGAGAATCTGTTATCAAAAGGGAGGAGTTGCATTTAGTAAACTAAATTTACTAAATATAACCCAGTGCTATATAATTTTTTTTTCTTTTAATTTTCTTATTTCTCTTCTGCTTTGACAAATTTACTAAGTTCGTTTTCTCTCTCTCACCGCAATCTTTTGTCCCTTGCATAGCTGTCGAAACGTTGACGGAATCTAATGCGGTATTTTTTATTACTCTTGATTCTAAGAGGTAATCAGTATAAGTATGTCTGATCGTAGGTTTCTAAACCTTATTCCGATTGTTTTCGATCCTTTCATTTTTGTTTAGGATGAAATTTCTTTGAAAATCTTGATTTCTAAGACTTCTGTTTAATTTCGGATTTTTGTCAGGCTTTTGTGTATTTCTTCAGTTGATTCTTCCCCTTATGTTTTAATCGGCATTTGAACGGAGAAGTGATTTGGTAGTTGAGAGATTTAAACTATTTGAAATAACCAGTATTTTGACTATATTTTGAGTTATTTAAGATAACATACATTTTAATTGTGTTTTGAGCTATTTAATATAATGTGTATTTGATTTTGATTTGAACTAAATGAGTTAGCATATTTGTTAATTATGATGTGAACTAATTGAGTTAGTGTGTTTGTTAATAATGATGTGAGTTGATTAAGTTAGCGTATATTAGAATTTCATAGTTCAGATATATGATGTGTTGTGTAGTTGTTGATTATTATGAGAGTGATGTTTGATCTTGAATTGAATGATTATTGGATAGTTTGGATGTGGCAGTTATGGTAGGGTAACTTAATTTTGGTTGAATTGATTTTTTTATGATTGGAATTGAATTATTGAAATGACAATGTATTATTTGGACTTGTGATGTAACGCATATGATTGGAATGCATAATGAGAATATATTAATTGATATTGTTGGTTGTGGGTAGTTACAGTTGGGTAACTTAGTCTTGGATGATATGTTTGGTGGGGTACATTGATGTTAGAGACACAATTATGGTTAATGTAATCCAGAATATCAGATATGCAAGGAGATATTTTTGTAATTTACATTGTGGTCCTAGTACCAAATATGCAAAGGGGTGCCTAAAGACATACTTAGACAACAATTTTGTGTCATAGAGTGTCAGGTAGACACTAGACATCCGTTTGTGGTTGTCAAATGAGTATTGCTTAGACTTAAATTAGTGGTAACACATGCAGATTGGAGGCATGTCGCCAATTGGAAGGGGTCTTAAACCGCTTCGGTGTCCGGGCTCAATGTTGATATTCTGAAATATGTCGCGTCTGAACATGTTGTTGTGTGAAACGTTTGTATTCAAGAGAATATAAGTGTGTTTGATTTGATCGATTATGATATTTAATTAATGTTTTATTGATTAGTTGTGACTGTTTATGTTCAGGTGGAACATAAGAACGATTGCTTGGTTGTTTACTATTAGTGAATGTGTATTGATGGTACTAAATATAAATGTTAGGCAACTTTCATGCTTTATGATTAATGTAATGGTATGTTGCGTATTATGTAAACTTACCTTGCAATGTTTCTTTTTTTTTGTATGATTGTGATGATCGTGCTTTGCACGGGAGCAGATAATAGTGATGATGCAAAGAGACAGAATGCTTTGAAATGAAAGTATGTTGGATTGTGGCTGGAAGTCTCAAAGTTTGTTATTCTATTGTTCAATATGTATATAAGAGAGTTGTGTAAAAATAATGTTATTTGAATTTAGAGACGTTGTTTTAAGTTATGTGATTGTTATTTTATTATGGAAGTTGTGTGAATATGGTATAAAGAGATAGATGAATTATGATATGCATACCATAAGAATGTAGAATTATATGTCAGCATGTTGGTTGATTTTGGTTCTGCTATCACCTAGGTTCTACTATCTATAGGGTCTAGTTAGGCGATAGCTGTCGCTAGACGAACTACCCTGCGTCTTGCTAGGCAACGAGGTTCGCTGGCGAGTTCAAATTGTATGTACTCTGTTATATTTTATTTTGAACTTTAAAAGTGTTGTAATGTATGTTTTAGTATTGAGTATAATGTAATGAAAATTTTACATCTCAGTATTTGAAAATATAGATAATAGTAATTTAAATAATTTTTAAGAGAATTTATGGTGTAAACAGTTTATAAAAATTTGAGGTGTTACATATGATAAGTTTGTTGACTTTACTAATAAATATTTTAAAAGCATATAAATGAAAATATGTGATTAAATGTCAGTATAATAATTTTTTACACTATATGTGCATACTAATTAAACTCATATTATTATATACTCTACAACTATCTAATATTTTTTGTTACATAATGAATATTATTATTTTTAAGGTATAGATTTATAAAAATAAAAAATCATAATATGCTATAATTCTATTAAAAAATTATTCTTCCTATTATTTGATATTATAGTATATTTTTTATAAAAAAAATATTTGTGTAAAATTTATTAAGTTAATCAAATAAAACTAATTTTAATCTATTGGAGTAAAAAATATTTGCAATTTAACCCTAAATCACAATAATATTTATGTCAAAAAAGCTTCATTTTTAAAAATAAATATTACAAATAACTATTTTTTTTAATTGCAATGTTTGTGTCATCAAGTGTTAGAGAACTTAGTTCCCATATTAGCTGTTATGGTAGGGAATTTCATTTGGTAACTACCCAAATTTCATAAAACACCTACCAACCAAATTGATATCCCAAAAATACCTTTACTTTTTTAACTTAAGGCCTGATTAATTTGGTTTTGTTTTTTAGTTTTTGAAAAAAAAAATTTAAGAATAGTTTTTAAAAACCATGTTTTAGAAGAAAAGAAAAAAAAACTTGTTTGGTAAGTGTTATTTGAAAACTGTTTTGAAGAAGTAAAAATGGAAAACCTTGTTCATATTTATCAAAATTTTATTAATAAAAAGCAAAAAACAACATATATTCTAATTGTATTTTGAGTTTTCAAAACAAAAATAGAAAACTAAAAAACAAAACTACTTTCAATTGTTCCTATTTTTTAGTTTTTAAAAACTAAAAACCCTGAATTGTTTTCAAAAACTATTTTAAAAAAAAAACACTACCCAAACAAGGTTTTTAGTTTTTAAAAACTAAAATACTGAAAACAGTTTTATAAAACTGTTGTCAAACAACCACTTAATTTCCCTTTCCCTTAAGGTTTGATTGATTTGATTTTGTTTTTTAGGTTTTGAAGAGTTTTCAAAAATAGTTTTTAAAAACTGTTTTCAGGAAGAAAAGAGAAAAAAGATTGTTTGACAAGTGATATTTGAAAACTGTTTTGAAGATCTAAAAATGGAAAAACTTGTTCATGTTTATTAAAATTTCATTAATGAAAAGCAAAAAACAACATATTCTTATTGTATTTTGAATTTTCAAAACAAAAACAGAAAACTGAAAAAGAAAACTACTTTCAGCTGTTCCAGTTTTTTAGTTTTTAAAAACTAAAAAACCAGAACTGTTTTCGAAAACTGTTCTCAGAAAACACTACCCAAGCAAGTTTTTTAGTTTTTAAAAACTAAAATACTGAAAAATAGTTTTATAAAACTGTTACCAAACAAGCACTAAAATATTGAAAATAGTTTTATAAAACTGTTGTCAAACAACCACTTAATTTCCTTTTCTTTCATGTGTCAAACTCACTATTCTATCATTTTTGAAACTCCTACTACCTTAATAAATCTAATAATCCTTAACCCTAATTTTTACGGAACAATGTGTTCCCTAGAACACATTCTCTCTTTTATAGAAAAAGGGTGTCCATAGAAGGAAAAAAAAGTTGCCTTCTATAGAAAGATTGTTCCATAGAAGTGTGTTCCTCTTTCCCACACTAACTAGTCTATAGTGTAAAATGAACCTCTTAGGAATGAGGTAGTGGAGTTTGGCACTAAAGTTTGAAAATATTTTAGTGTGCATGTACCTTCACATAGCAGTGCCCCATCTTTCTCCTATTACACTAGATACCAACCTCAAAGGTTTTAAAATAGTAGATGAGACTAGCCTAAGTGGAATGGAGTACTCATAAAGTTGGACTTGAGGGTGTGGATCAAGGTGCTCAAAAGGTATAGGCACATCCTCAAATTCAACTTGTTCTTTTTGTAAGAGTTGGTAGGAAAATTTTTCTATGTAGAAAACCTCCTTTGAAGGCAAAGGCGGATCTTCCTTAGACTCGGTCTTCCTACCAACAACTTTATTTTCATTTTCATCCCTCTCTCTCTTAAGCTTGATGATTTTTCTATCCTTCATAACCTTGGTAAGGGTAAGAGGAAGTAAGGTAATCTTTTTCCCTTTATGAGAGAGAGTGATTTTATTAGTGAGGCCATTGTGCAAAGTTTCCTTATCATGTTGTGATGGCCTTCCCAACAACATGTGACTAGTTTCCATAGGGACTACATCACATAAAACTTTGTCACGATACTTCCCTATGGAGAAGCTAATCTCCACTTGCTCTCTTACTACTACACCATCTTCATAATTAAGTCCATGTAAAGAATAAGGTGAAGGATGAGGAGTAGTAGCAAGTGATAGCTTTTCCACCACCCTTGTGCTACAACAATTACAACATGATCCACCATCCACAATGAGAGAACAAGTTTTGCCCAAAATTTTGCATCTTGTTTGAAAAACATTCTCTCTTTGTGTTTGGGTTTCCTTACAAGGATGACTTCCAAGAAGTTATTTCACTTTGAAGAGATCATCACATGAATGAATACCCTTTTTCATTTGATGTTCCCCTTAAAGTCCTTTTTCTTTTAGGGCAAAACAAAACAATGTGCCCTTTTTCTAAACACTTAAAACATTTAGGACTTCGAGAACGTGTGTAAATGTTACAACAAGAGCTCTTATAGGCATCTCTCTCTTTTTTTATCTTCTTTTCTTCCCTTCTTTCTAACTCCTTTTGTTCTTTTTCTCTCTTTTCCAATTCTTTCTTCTCTTTTTCTCTCCTTTATTTTCTCTCTTTTGTCTCTAACTCTTTTCTTTTGTTTTCTTCTTTTTCTCTTGCTTTCTCTCTTTTCTCTTTTTCTCTTCTCTCTTCTCTTTCTTTTTCTCTTGCTTCTATTTCTCTCTTTTCATTTTCCCTTCTCTCTTATCTCTCTTTTTCTCTTTCTTCTCTTTCTCTTTGGTCCCTCTCTTCTCTTGCTCTTTTCTCTCTTGTCTTATTTGTTCCCTCTCTTCTCTTTGTCTCCTATATTTTTCTCTTTATTTTTGTCTTTTCTTCTCTTTTTCTTTTCTCTCTTTTTCATACTCTTCATTTTCTTTTTTTAATCTTTTCATATATTCCTCCCATTCTTTTTCTCTTTTATCTTCCCTACTTTTATTAACATTCCTAACACTTTTAGATGTGTGTGATGACATTTAAAAGTGCAAGGCTTATGGAACTAAGTAAAATGCAAGAAACACTCTTCTCTTTATGAAGTTTTCTCAACTAAAAGTGACTTAAGCCTTTGGAACTTAAGCAATTTCCTGAACGTTGAAACCAAATAAAGAAATTTAAAAGCAAAGCTAAAGGATTCTAATGCGCTCCTAAGTATGAATAAGGGGTATCAATTCCTTATCCACACTAAAAATGAGAAACTAAGGTTTATTACACACAAAAGAGGTGACCCTTATGGCATCCAACACCTCCAATTAAAAAAGGCCTTTAAGAAAATACACTCAATTTAAAAAATACAAGAAACTAAAAGAAGTCTTGAATGCTCCTTCTTCCAATGCTCCTTCTTCCAATGCTCCTCACCAAGTGTTTCACTCAAGTCTTGGCCTTCTCTTCAAGTTTTCTCTTCCTTGGCTTAAATCAACACTTCCTAAGGATGCTACCCTTGTGGAAGTTTCAACAAATGACCACCTAACCAAGAAAGTAACGCCCAACAAGTACCAAGGGAAGCAAGATTTTGAAAGCACAAAAACAAGAAAAGCACTAACAAGAATAGGTACACATCCAAGTGAAACGAATTTATTTAAACAAACTCAAAGAAAGTCAATAAGGACAAGCAAAAAATAAAAGGTGTAGAAAGAAAGTAAGGACACAAAATAAAACCTAGAATGGGTCTAGATTAGAATGGACTAAAAAATAAAAAGACACAACAAAAATGATCAATGATTTACACAATTTTTTAATGGTTATGGCTGAATCATAGACAAAGTATTTCAAGCAAGATTCATGAATTTTAAACACTCCTTTAAACAAATTGAAGCAACTTGAGGTGCACTAAAATTTTTTAGTTTTTTTTTTCTTTTTAACACTTTTTCTACCACTTTTTTTTTTACTTGTTTTGATTTCTTTCTTTTTTTCAATACTTTTGCTACACCTCTTAAAAAAATTCTAACAAAAATATGATAAGGAGTGTAATGAGGATAGGTGCTTGAATTAAAATAGATGGACAACCACAAAATTGAATAAAAAAGTGCAAACTAAAGAAAGCAAAGTAGTTCAAGATGCACTAGTAAATTTAGGTGAACAAAAAAGGCACTAAATGAGATACTTAATGAGCTTAGGCCAACTTAATTTCTCAAGGATTACATCCCAAATACAACCCCAAATGATCCCAAAATAGCCAGCAAAAGCAATTCAGGAAAGACTAGAACAAAACTTTAAACTACTAACAAAAAAAAAAAAAAAGACTCTAAGAAGAATTGATCAAATTTTGAGAAAATATTTTTTTGAAACATGCTATGATCTAAAGCATGTAGGACTCAAAGACACAAGATCAAGAGGCATGACCCCTTTGATGCTCAATTCCAAGAGAGAACACACTTTTTTATGGTAGAAATAAAAGGCAAAACTATGTAGAATTAAGAGACAATAAAAGGACTACAACATGACCAACTAAGACACAACTTAGAAGATTAAAAACTGAAATTAAATGACTCAAAATACCCAAAAATATGCACCAAAAACAGAGAACAAGGGGCTGGAAAAACAGAATAATACGTGTAGGAAAATAGAATTAAAAACTCAAACAAGAAGAACAATGTGCATCCAAAGATCAAGACCACAATATGTGGCTTCCTTCACAAATTTTGTGAAGTCATTACAATGACCTCCTTAGGATTTGCACAAGAATAAGGAAAAAAGTAAAAAGCTGGGCAAAAAATTAAAGAAACAATCCTAAAAGAACATATAAAGATTCAACGGAAAAGAACAAGATAAATTGAATCTAGAAAGCAATAAAAACTAGGAAATAAATTGCATAAAATGAAAACTACAAAAACATAAACTAAAAAGACATAAAAGGAATTAAATAACAAGAATCAAAGACTGGAAAAAATAAAGAAAATAGCAAGAACACTAAGAAGAAAAGCTGGAAAAAATTAAAGAAAATTAAGACTAGAAAAGAACCTTATGGAGTTGGCTCTTGATACCAAATGATGCAAAAAGTTTTTGCACTCCCCTTGATCTTTCTCCTTGAGTTTCCAAGCACCATGAAATGGATGATGGAGGGGAACGAAAATGGAGGTAGGACCCCACTCTCAAAGAGAGATAAGTCAAAGTGTTTAGGTTTACCACAAGAGAATGAACCCTTAATAAAAACCAACTAGGAAGAGGTCCCTTAAGAGAGATGATCCTCAAGACTTTTTACTGAGAATGTGCTAACAAAGAGACTATTTTTATTCAATTCAAAGGTAAAATTTTACAATGAGGGGGAATGAGTATATATAGTCTAATGGGAGAGTTTGGGCACACTTCTCTAGGTAATGTGGGACTTGGGCTTAATTAAGATTAAGACTAATTAACTCAAGTCTTAGGCCTTAAGTGAGACACCTAAGTTCACCCCCGTATGTGCAATTAACATCTCCTAATATGAATGGACTAGCCCAAAATCATGTCTTGACTTATGCATTCATTCTAAGCTTAGTCCTTCTTTTTAACTAAAGACACTTATACCTTATAAACTAAGAAGATGGCAAAAAATACATGGCCTTAAGAGAATTAAAAATACTTTCCTATTTAGCTAATTAAAATAAAATATTTATAAGCTAAAAATAATGAAGACTATGTTTTCGAATCTTCAATGAGCTTTCATTCATGTCATGACATGCCATGCCTTCGATAGTCATAATGCATACTAGGTGAGATTGCATCAACAAGACCTGTAATATTAAAAAAAAAAATACTTACTGATCATGTGGTTTGTAAGTAAATATTTTATATGTTATAATTTTATATTTTTATGAAATAAAATTTTAATAAATTTTTCAAAAATTTTATTATGAACAAATTATATTATGGAAATATAAAATTTAAAAATATAAATATAAAATACTATAAATAAATTTAGCAATTAAAATAAAAATTTTAAAATATAAAATAAAAAAATTTACTTATGGACCAAGTGGTCCATAAATAAAAAAAAATTAGGTTGTAATTTTATATATGTATAATATAAAATTTTAATTCAATTTCAAAAAATTATATTGTAAAAAAATTATATTATTAAAATAAAAACTTTAAAATGTAAATATAAATTTTATAAACAAATTTAATAATTAAAATAAAATTTTAAAATATAAAATAAAAAAATTTACTTACAGACAAAGTGGCACCTAAGTAAAAAAAATTATATGATATAATTTTATATTTTTATAATATAAAATTTTAGAAATATATTATAAAAAATTATATTATTGAAATGTGAAATTTTAAAAGTATCAATATAAAATGTTATAAGCAAATTTAGTAATTACGATAAAATTTTAAAATACAAAATTAATAAAATAAAAAGTTACTTATGGACCACTATAAATTTTTTTATTTTATTAATTTTATTTTTATAATTAAAAAAATATATATTATAAATTTTATATTTTATTAATTCTATATTTTTATAATTATAAAAAAATTATATTATAAAAATAGAAAATGAACAAAATAAAAAATTTACTTGCAAAAGTAAAGTTTTTATTTTATTAATTTTATATTGTAAAATTTATTTTAATTACTAAATTTTTTTATAATATTTTATATTGATATTTTTAAAATTTTACATTTCAATAATATAATTTTTTATAATATATTTTTTAAAATTTTATATTATAAAATTATAAGATTATAACATATAAATTTTTTTACTTACAAACCACTTAGTTCGTAATTAAATATTTTTTAATGTTACGGATCTTGTGGTCCATCTGTGAATTTTTTTTTGCTTTCTATAGACAATCTCTTTTGTAAAAAGAAAAAAAAAATCCTTCTACAAAAAGTCTAATATGTAGAATATTATTTTTTTTAACCGAAAATCTTAGGGTGTAATCGTCCTTTTATGCTGAGTACGTGTTTTATGAAACTTGGTAGGTGACAAATGAAATTCCGAGCAAACAAAAAAGTAGTTTGTTAGTAGTGTTCGAAATTTTTAATAAAAAAAAGTAGACAAGAATGCTCATCATATGGGCTTCTCTTTCCTTTATTATTCATCGTCATTTTGCATAATTAAAATAAATATTTTACAATATCAGGAATAAAAAAATAGTGATATTTGTGAAATCTACTAAAATACTTTAAACAACTAAACGCTTTTATTGTGTATATATATATATATATATATATATATATATATATATATATATATATATATATATATATATATATATATATAGCTTATATTAGTTGAAATCTTTCATAATTTTTGTAGCTGATTCTCAATTCTTTTTTAAATAGTTGTCATCAATATTTAATGATAACGAAATATAAATCCAGGCATTACGACAATTAAACAGTAGGAATTATTTTCAACTTTTCTGAAATTTATAAAAACTAAAAATTAGAAAGGCAGATCAGAATTCACCATATTTAAAAGGACTAATATATTAACCTCTTACAATTTTCAAGATCGAAAAGTTCCTCAATTCACTATACCTACCAACTTCACATGAAATGTGACAAATCAAGTTAATACCGTGTAACAGAATATGCATCTCATACTAAAAGCTAAAGTACTCGAGCGAAATTGTTGAATAGAACATATTTTGCATCATCAAAATCTTTAGGAAACTTTTAATGTTTGAGAAATTGTTACTTTCAACCATAATTTTCTCAAACATTAGAAGTTTCTTAAAGATTTTGATGATGCAAAATTTGTTCTATTCAGATTTGGCTATAAGAGCATTAAATAGAATGAACACCTTGTTCTCTCTAAAACAGCAGGGACTTGATATGGCATTGATTTAAACTATTCTAGCAACTACAAAAGGACGCTTTAGTGTGATATACATTGTGTTAAAATTTTGTGCAAAGCTGCTGGATGATTTACGGTTATAAACAACAGAACTGATCACTAGCAGAAGGTGAATAACTTACCAGCTTCTGTATATCAAACAACTCACTACTTGTACGCTAATGGACCAGATCTAGACACTGCAAACCTAGGAAGTGGACTGGGTCCAGTGCTTCCAGAAGTTGAGCCCTCCACAGATATTATCCTACCACGGCTGGCGCTGTAATCCAAAGGCCCAGAACGACGTGCGTTCCTTTGCTTGTTGTCCATGCTCCTTAAGCTGCCAATATCAGCCTCATAGAGGTGCTCCTGGCTATGCGACGATGATCCTTTGAAGTACCCTGATTCATGCCCATAATACTGTGGTGAGTCCCCTCGAGGATGCCTCAAGACAGGAGAAGCATGAGCTAGCAATACAGCAGGTGAATGACGGGGTGACGCGTTCAGTATAGCCAATGGAGTGGATTGAGTATCTGCATAGTATTGGCTGTATACTGAGCGGAGAATTGCATATGGAACATGGGTTTCCAGTGAACTTCTTGGAAGGTATGGTGAAATCATACAAAGTTGGTCTAAGAAGATAAGCTGTGCTACAAGATGAGATCTGTGCATAAAATCAAAACACAAAATATCTAAGATAGCCACAAAATGAAAGAATAAGTTTTGGATAAAACAGTACTGACACCAAACAGATGAAATTATGCTTTAATATATTGCAACATTACCTACCTAATTAATTTGTGTAATTTTTCAACACGTGTATATAATATACAGTCATTTGTTTGTTTCAACAAAATAAAATATATATATTTACCTGTGTGTTTCATTCCAAGAATCCAGTATGATGTCTGCAGAAAGTTTCACAAATAGCTGCAGTGTGGACTTAATACTTGTTTCAGCTGACATATGACTTGATAATTCAGGGTCCATTCCGTCACTTGCATGTCCGTTTGTTAAAGACTGTCGATGCTGGTGTTCCCGTTCCAATCTAACAAACTCACTTCCAGCAATCACAGCAGAAATGCACCTGCAGGTTAGTTAGAGACAAATACCTAAATTAGAATATGCCAATGCCAATGAGTAGTTCGGCTTCTCAAATATTAATTTATACAATGGAATCAAAATACTAAATGAACAATTTCCAAATCCAACCCAGTAGAATTACTGCATGGAAGTTGATCTAGTGGCATCGGACCTAGTTAGAAGCATGCAAGCACAAATCAATGTGAAGTATTAAACTCCATAGTGTTTAAAGATACTAAGTAATGCCAGACAAAACATAACCATACTGACCTTGCCAAGCAATGGATATTGTTACTAAAACCCTCTGTGTCGACATTAAATGCTGTGGTGAACCAAATATTAGATGTCATGAATGTGGCAAATAAGTATGGTAACAAGCCCCATGATCCATCACTTGCACTGCCAACTTCCTCCAAAATTGATCTTACCCAAACTGAATCATGATCATTAACAACACCTACAGTATTTGCCACTGTTCGCATTCTCCTGATTTCTTCCTTTTCCGGTATTCCATCAGGTAGATGCTTAACCACCCCAGATAGCAACGAATGTATCAAGGGAGCACCTTCTTCAAGTATAGCACCAGAAGCCTCAGATAATAGCCGATCAAAAGCCAGAGCAAGACCAGCCTGCACACAAAAACCAATCATAGTTTCCAGATCAACTATTTGCTTCACAGTAGCTTCTCTTTCAATTCTATCACCTGCATGCAAACTGGTAGCAACTGCTTCTAGCACATCTCGATTAGAGCGTAGTGAAGTGTCGATGCAATTTAAAAGAGCAGCTGTGTGTTCTTTTAGCATTCTGTCTAGCCTGTCTACTCCGTAGCCACCAAAAATACGTACAAAAGCCTGTAATTCCCTGAGATCAGTGACTGATTCTGCAAAATATCCACCGACAGGCCTTGTACTCCTGAAGCATTTATGAATTGGAACAAACAAAATCCCAGCACCTGAAACATCCTTGATTATGTTGTCAATATACCAATTGCAGACAGCTTCGGTGGCAGATCCTGTAAGTTGGTCTGTTGGTTTCTCAAACAAGTGCAGAGATGAAACTGGTCCTGAAAAGGCTTCTGAAAGCAAAACTTCCCGAATACCCTGAGTAATGTCCATGCTGATGTGCTGCTCCGCAAGATGCACAATGCTGATGTGTCTTTTAATCAGTGATTCCAGAACAGTAGGTCGTTGAAGATCATTATCAGTTTTCAGAACTCCAAGCAATCTTCTTCTGAAGTTGCCAAGAATGCATTCTCTCATGTACTGCACAAATAGCTTGATGTGTTGAGATAATGACAGAATAAAAATGTTTGGTTTAGAAACAGTACAATTTGATAGAGCGGTAGTGGATGCATATAAGACTTGGGAAACATCCACTCATTCATTACTTGAACAAGCGACTAAAGTTGGATCAGGATCCTCTAAATTTTGTAGTGCACTTTAAGAGAAAAGTGCAGCATTGATAACCATTGATGAGATAATCAACAACCTATTGTTTTATAAAATACAAACATTGGGATAAGAGACCATGGATATCTGCAAATCTACTCCTTTAATTTGCTTATTGGTGAATATTATACGCATTTTGATAATATAAATCAAGCATTTAAGCAGGAATGACTCAACCTTCTATCAATAAAAGGCACTTGGAACTTGGGTAAGCAGATTTTAGCAACCATTCTAACAATACTTCACAACTGAAACTCTCTCTAGGGTTTGTTGCATTATTTTATTCCACCACAATATTTACTGCTCTTGACTATTCCCCTCTGATCTTCCCTGATTACTACTAATGTAGGACAATATTCCAAAGCACGATCCGTAAGCTGTGATAGGCAGATAAAAGGTTTTGGCTGGATTTGAGTTTCCTGAATATCATTTACTAAAATCAACACATCAACAAGGAATGTACTCCTCATGAAAATCACGTTATTGTTGTGAGATTTTTCAAACAAGAATTTTCAAGTCAGCCTACTGAAAATGAGAAAAGACAATTATCAGAAATTTAAACATTTAAACATGGCTTTTCCATAATTTTATTTTTCAAAATAGAGATACCTCTTTCTTACACTCTTTTAAGACATCTTCTGCTACCTTTACGTTATTGTTGTGGGATTTTGTAAAGAAGAATTTTCAAGTCAGCCTAATGAAAGTGAGAAAAGACTATTTTCAGAAATTTAAACATGGCTCTCTCATAATATTATTTTCAAAATAAAGATACCTTTTTCTTATGCTCTTTTAAGACATCTTTTTCAACCATTATGGCCATTCTCTTATACAGCCTTCACTATTCAGAAACCTTGATATTAAGCAATCAAACTAGATAAAAACATCCTTTACTAGTTTTGTGCTTCCATATCTAACACAATATACAAAAAATAATGTGCATTTCCATTAACAAAAGACCCATCTTATTCCTATCTATCAATATGCTGTACATTAATATCTTTATCATACTTTTACAGTTTTGGAATCCTTATTCCAGGATTTGCATGTCAAAACAACCAACACATTTTTTACTGCTTAAGTTAATTTATACTGGAGTTAAACCATACTTAAAA
This sequence comes from Psophocarpus tetragonolobus, assembly GCA_037954015.1. Classification (NCBI taxonomy): domain Eukaryota; kingdom Viridiplantae; phylum Streptophyta; class Magnoliopsida; order Fabales; family Fabaceae; genus Psophocarpus; species Psophocarpus tetragonolobus. Next base: position 37,652,937 of record CM075690.1, on the reverse strand, counting down.
GTTTCTTCAAAAGGGCTTGAAAGGTGATACCCATTCAATCGTAGATTTCTTATTGCCAAATTTTATGCAATTGATAGCAATATCGAGACTGTTTTCAATAGATAAGTAAATCTCACGAAGACAAAAAGGAATATTCATTTCTAACCTCTCTCAGTACAAAGACATGGTTTAAAACACATACAGGCTCCATATCATTTAAAACTGAGCACAAATTGGTCAACCTCTGCATTGCAGCTTCTAACCTGTCATAAGGAAAAATAAACTTAAGGATATAATTATGTGGTTACTCATATCTATATAGGACATGATTATTATAACATACATTTTGATAGAAGCGTTATTTTCAGGAAAGCTCTCATGGCCAGGTAAAGGAAAACCAGCAGTTCCTTTTGGAGATTTATATGATGGAATCGAAACTCTTGCCGTCTGATTCAGATATGAAGCTGCTTGCTCTGGAAGAAGCTGATGACATCCAAAGGTTAGTTTTCAGAAATGGAGCTAACTAGTTAACTAAATATTTACCTGATTCTCTAAGGCACCAAATCCTCCTTCAGAGTCAAGAATATTTATTAATCCTTCCAATCCTCCCATGATAGATTCAATCAGAGATTCAACATAAAGAACAGCATCCCTTCCAATTTTTGTAACCTGCTTGTAGCAAAATTTACAGTGACAACCTATATATTCTATATTTTCCACATTTTCATATCATCACACATATGACATAACACACCTAATGATCAATAGGAAGAAGGTAACATAAGTGTAGACTGTTAAGTCAATAAGGTTTCATTTTTCATAGGTAATGCCATCAGAACCCACAATGCCTGTAGCTTTAAACAAAACATTTCAGAACTCGTTCTCATTCAGAAGTTGCATGAAGCCTTACAGGTGTGAATCATCCACTTTTAAGAGAACCATAAGTACCATAAGCTATTTTTATTTTTGTAATAACAAGTTTATTCCTCTTTTTCATTCAACAAATATATTAATAAACAAAAGATTACATTTCAGTAAACATCCTCAATAGTTGCAGATCAAGTCCTCATGTAATCAAAACAAATCAACAAAATACCACCATAAGAAAAAGCCATAGTAGCTCCATGCCTCCATCAAAAAGTGCAGTTAACGGTTTGCTAATTTTGGTCAAACTTGACAATTCAAAATATAAAACTTCTGTCAAGGATTTGTTTTACCTCTTCTGGAACAATTGGAGACGCACACTCTGGAAAACTACTAGCAATCCCAAGCCATGCACAGCAATGTTGAGGACGCCCTTCTGGACCAAACATGGTGTTTCTAAAAACCTATTATAGGAACATAGTTTGGGTTGGGTTAAAATCGAAAATGAAGTGACAAGTAAAATTCAAAATTCACATCAGGTTAAAATCATAGCATATAAACTAGGCATCGTTCTAGAAAAATTGGAGAAATGAATTAGCTGGGGTCAAATATAGACACTCACAGCTGTGAGGTGTTGGTGGTAGAAATACAGCTTTCTAAGACTACCATGCTTTGAAAGTACAGATTCCAATTCATCTACACATCTGCATAAAAAAAGAACCACTATGATTATCTCTTCAGGTTTTTTAATTTATTATAGGTGCATTTGGATAAACTTAAAAAAAGCAATTGTGAAGTAAGCGCTTTTTTAATAAGCAAATAGGATTTGCTTCTTAAAATAAGCAAAAAACTATTTATTTTAAGCAGAAGAAGTTTAGCCAGAAACACAAAAAAAAAAAAAAAAAAAAAAAAAAAAAACAGAAGTTGTTTATTTGATTAAAATAAGCATTTTTTTAAAATAAGCTTACCCAAATGCACCCTATATAGAGAGATAAACTGCCCAGAAACTCTAAATCAGCTGTTATGCATCTACACATAGAAGCTTTATATAAAAGAAAAGAGAGTACAACAAAAGGCTTACGTGTTAAGGCCAAGTTCTTAACAAGTGCCAACACATAATAAAGCTTCAAAACCAGAAACCTAGTAATTTAAGTGGCAGAGATTGGGTTTGAAGATGTTTTCAGTTCTGTTCATCAATTTCAAATCAGACTATTGGAGGAAAGTTAAGCTTTTCCATTCCTATACCCAGTGAGAATGACACAGAAGTGAAAAGGAGAATAGAGAACCCATCAGCTAGCAAAACATGCACAGAAGAGAATAGAAATGGAGAACCAATCACCCAGCTAACCTAGGTGCAGAAGAGGAGGAGGAAAAATGGAGGAGACGAAGAGGATAAGAACTGAGTGAGTGGTAATCCAGTAATAGGCATTTCTAGTGAGAACAAATATGGCTAAAAATGGGGTCAGCTTTGGCTGATTTAGGGTTTTCAGCAGCACAGTTTTTCAGAATATATTTCATTATCCATTTATCTAACCCCTCCCCACAAAAAAAAAAGAAACTTCTAAAACTCGGATTAATCATTTGATTATTGAATTACTCAAGAGTATCAGAATAGCATAGGCTAAACAACTCAATTGGGGATAAAAACCTGGACCAATTGTAAGCAGCATTCCCTTCCGATAATAATCCTTCTTTTCCAGTGGAAACTGTAGCTTTCTCCAAGTGCCTAATGTTTATAGATGAACGTGAAGATGTTACTATCAATAAAATTGATAGCCAATCCTTTCGAAAATCCTGAAAATATAAGTACACTAAAATATTAGGTTTTTATAGATTGAAAAGCACAAAGAAAAAATGATAGAGAGTATCGAGAAAAACCAAATAGTGCAGTGACTAGAGATAAGGCAAAAGTAGTGTATATAAGTGGAGAGCAACCCTCACCTCACATGCTAATTTCTTACGCTTGAGTTAAGTTCAAAACCAATAAGAAGAAATTAGAGCTTGTCCTAAATTCATTATTGTGCTACATATCATATTATCTATGTACCAAGCCCAATAGTGCAGGACAATACGGGGTGCATGGAGAAAAAAGTGTCACATTGACAATATATAAGTGGGAGACAATCCTCAATCACAAGCCAACTTTTTAGGATTGAATTAGGTCCAAACCAAAATATTAAGAGAGAAAAAGAAATTTAAAAATTAAGATTCTGGCACTAAAAGAGTTATACAAACATACAACCTTTGCGCAGCACACTAGCATGACTTTTAACTTTTTTCTTTTTTACCAATTACCATACCAATGACTTCTTAGTACTTAATAAGCAAATGACGTACACAAGTTATATTGAATGAAATAAATGTTAAATTAATGTTAAATGTTGGTTATTAGTTGTTAGTTGAGGTATATTATGTTTCATTTATTATTGTATGTCAGAGGTTGGTGGTAGTTGTATTCACCACTCTGAGTTTTAGATTGGATTGTATCTCTATTTAATAAGAGATTCAAAGCTGAGAAAATCCATCTCCGTCTGCTTCTTGTACAACGGCTCCTAATTCTCCTCTCATGGCCGATGACAACTCATGTTGGCCTGTTGCCCTTCGAAAAGGTATTTTCTCTTCTCGAAACCCTCATCCTATTTACAATTTTTTGAGTTATCATCGTCTGTCTCCATCTTATTGTTCCTTTATAAATTCCTTATCATCTATCACTATTCCCAAAAATGTTTGTGAAGCACTTGATCACCCTGGATGGCGACAAGCCATGATTGATGAAATGCAGGCCCTTGATCACAATGGAACCTGGGAATTGGTTCATCTTCCTCCTGGGAAGAAAGCTGTTGGTTGTAGATGGATCTATGCTATTAAAGTTGGTCCAAATGGTGAAATTGAACGTCTTAAAGCTCGTTTGGTAGCCAAAGGTTACACTCAGATATATGGACTTGATTATGGAGACACTTTCTCCCCGGTGGCCAAGATCACTACTATTCGTCTTCTTCTTGCCATGGCAGCTATTCGCCATTGGCCCCTGTATCAGATGGACGTTAAAAATGCATTCCTGCATGGTGAGTTAGATGAGGAAATTTACATGGAGCAACCTCCGGGCTTTGTTGCTCAGGGGGAGTCTGGTTTAGTGTGTAAACTTAGGCGATCTCTCTATGGTCTCAAGCAGTCGCCAAGGGCTTGGTTTGGAAAATTCAGCAATGTTGTCCAAGGTTTTGGAATGAAAAGGAGTGAAGCAGATCACTCTGTCTTCTACTATCACAAATCTGTTGGCAAATGTGTTTATTTAGTTGTTTATGTCGATGACATTGTCATTACAGGAAATGATGAAGTCACAATATCTCAACTAAAGCAACACTTATGCACTCACTTTCAAACAAAAGATCTTGGTCATCTGAAATATTTTCTGGGAATAGAAGTAGCTCAATCCAAAGAAGGCATTGTAGTTTCCCAGAGGAAGTATGCCTTGGACCTTCTGAAGGAAACAAAAATGTCTGATTGTAAGTCAGTCAATAGTCCTATGGACCCATACAAGAAATTAGTAGCTGATATGGGAGACTTATACTCAGATCCAGAAAGGTATAGAAGGCTGGTTGGGAAGCTCATATATCTCACTATTACGAGGCCAGATATTTCCTTTGCAGTTGGAGTTGTAAGTCGATTCATGAATTCACCTTGTGTTGATCATTTGGAATGGAGTAATGCGTATTCTCAGGTACATAAAAAAGGCTCCAGGCCAGGGTCTGTTGTTCGAAGATAAAGGAAATAGCCAAATTGTTGGATACTGTGATGCTGATTGGGCTGAATCCGATACAGATAGACGCTCTACTACTGGGTATTGTGTGTACCTTGGTGGTAATCTTATCTCATGGAAGAGTAAGAAACAGAAGACTGTTGCTCGCTCTAGTGCAGAAGCTGAATATAGATCTATGGCTCTTGCAGCTTGTGAGTTGGTGTGGGTTAAACAACTCATACAAGAATTGAAGTTCTGTGAAGTTTCTCCAATGCAACTTTATTGTGATAATCAGGCAGCTATCCACATTGCTTCCAATCCGGTATTTCATGAAAGGACTAAACACATTGAAATTGATTCTCACTTTGTCAGGGAAAAAGTGTTGTCCAAGGAAATTAGGACCGAATTTGTTGGCACCAATGACCAGCTTGCAGACCTACTAACCAAACCCTTAAAGGGTCCTCGGATTGAATACTTGATTTCCAAGCTTGGAACATATGATTTATATGCTCCAGCTTGAGGGGGAGTGTTAAATTAATGTTAAATGTTGGTTATTAGTTGTTAGTTGAGGTATATTATGTTTCATTTATTATTGTATGTCAGAGGTTGGTGGTAGTTGTATTCACCACTTTGAGTTTTAGATTGGATTGTATCTCTATTTAGTAAGAGATTCAAAGCTAAGAAAATACACTCAAGCTTTTCTATATTCAAGTATAAATTATACACAAAAGTGGCAAGTGGCAACTTGGTTATGATTAGTAGCTCAATGCAAGTATATTTATATAAAAAATAATAATGAACTGCAATCCAAAAGGCATATACATCTCACATTCAAGATACTAGAAAATGGCAAATACAGATGTCCTGCATACCGACAGATCGCAAGTGATAGCAGATATATTTTCACCCTGTGGCTTTGGCAAGTTCTCAAGGTAGTGAACAATCTGCTGAAGAAGTCCTTTCAAGCTAGCATCAATATCAAGAGCCACCATTCCAGGAGTTCCTAGTAAAAACCGGATTCTTCCAGCACAGGATGAAAGATATGACAATGAGTAACCTCGAATTGCTGCACTCAAATGAAACAAACAACATTTAACATCCAAAACATTCATGCAGAAAATAAATTAAAGGGAAAAGAAATGCTAGTGTACCAACTGACTCTTGCACATAAAGCAAACGAAGTATCAACTACAATCAGAATAAAAAAAAAGCAATTGCCATTCGATGCATGGATCATTTATTATTTCAAAGCAGGGATCATATATTCATAACACTCAAGCTCTCGAGAAATTAATTTCACCAAATTCCATATCTTTTTCATATTCCACAGCTCCAATACCAGAGATTTATCCCAATTTTCTACATTTCAATCAACAGAAATAATCCAGTCTTTCTTCTCACTTTTCAAGTTGGTATTAGACCTCCCAAATACCTGCCTTCATTGTGGGAATTTCTTTGGCACCTTCAATGAGCCCTTAAATGATTAATAGACTTCATAATAAATTAAGGGTATCGAAGAAAATAAGCAATTAATACATCTGAAATGGGTCTGTTTCTGGTAATTATGACAAAAAATACACCAATTTGTTCTTAAATAAAGGGCCAAAGGTAGTATCATATTCCCTAACTGTAGGATAAATTAGTATACATAGAGCTAATCTAACCTGCAATGTATTTGCGTACCAAGCAACATAAATGATCCATTCCATCTAACAGAAATCCAATTGTTGGGTCATTTGGATCCTGAAAACATGATCATGAAATTCTAAATCAACCATCTCAATAGATGCAAACTAAATGGTAGAAGAAAATTAGAGAACATGTAATAAGAGTTTTTCACCCAATGACAGCCCTTTAACAAACAAGTTATCAAATAAGGGCATTTTTCGCATGATACAGTCCCTGTATCAAATTTATATATTTCCCATTGCTCTTGCAATTAGGATTAATTTTGTTATTTTTGTATTTCCTATATGTCTATATTTGTAATCTAAAACTACTAGAGATAGCATGTACTTTAGGGTATCTACATTGTACCCCAACATTGTAAAATTGCAATACAAAATTATATTCTTTTCTTCACAATTCAAGTTTTCAAGTGTCAGGTCAATTCATTTCCTATTGACACGAGTCTTGATGTTGGGACACTGCCACCGATGTATGTCCAACCAGGAAAACTTCACATTCTAGATTTCTACCATCTGGTCATGGACAAGGGGGTGTATCATGACTTTAGTGTCCCACATCAGCAAAAAGTATGGTCAAATAGTCATCATAAGCCTCAGGCAATACTCACCCTTGATGCTAGCTTTTGAGGTTGAGTTAGACTTTTTTCTAATTCTAATACTTTTAGAAAGCCTATAGTTACCAAAAAAGAAAAAGAAAAAAAAAGCCCTTTTGTAATTTGCTTAGAAAAAGAGCATTAGCTTGATTATAAAAGAGGCAATCAAAGAATAATAAATAAAAGCTTACTATATCCACTGGTACCACTCGAGTAGTTTTAGATCTTGATGATGCAATTCCTACATGTTGGAAATACCATATCACTTCACATTGGGCTAAAGCCAAGGCAGAAAACACCATCTGCGGCAAAAGATTAAATCCTATCACATAAATTATTTTAAAAAGGTGAAGATATATAAAATACTAAAAGAAAATTACATAATGAGTTGCAAAAGTATAGTACTAAGCTCAAATTCCCAGGACAGAAAATATAATTTGAATTTGACAAACCAGAGTCCACCGAAGACAAGTCTAGAAACGTATATGAAGCCTATTAGTTTAACATGATACAGCCTAACACTAACTTCTACATTTCTAGTTATCTACATAAGCATGCCAACCAGTAAAACAAGTACCATATATAAAGTATAAAGTAAAACAAGTACCATATATAAAGTATAAACAGAACTGTTACAAACTAATTAGCTTAGTTTTGCTCAGCTCAGTCATGAAACGGATAAGCTTGAGTATGACATTACGCTACTAAAGTAAACTCTTGAACAGCTTAATTAAGAATAAAGAATATCAACTTTAATATTATCGGAAAAGAAACCCAAGTCTCATATCAACTAGTGATATAACCAAATAATAGTATACAAGTGAGGTGCAAACCTTACTTTACAAACCGGTTTTGTAAAGTTGAGTTAGCCCCAATTTCACCATTTCTTATATGATATCAACATCTATCCTAGATCTATTAAAAGGGTCACCTACTATATTATCCATGCACCAAGCCCAATAGTGTTGGGCATGAGAGGGTGTATTCGGAAAGAAACCTAAGTTTCACATTGACTAATGATATGACCAAATAATAGTATATAAGTAAGATGCAAACCTCACCTTACAAGTTGGTTTTGTGAGGTTAAGTAAAGTATTTATTTGGTGAATTTAATATCATTTTTTTATAGTATTTTACCATATACATATTTCTTTGTAACATGCAGATTATCATTCTTTTCAATTACAAATTGAATAAGAAATAACATTTGCACTCTATGATTCGCCAATCCATGCCAAATGTATTATAGCTAAGAGAGGACGGAAACCATTTTGATTTGAGCTAACATTTTTGTTTATTTAAGCTTCTCATCACTAGTAAATGTGGAACTTCAACTGACTATGCACTAACAATATACAAGAGTGCAACATGTGCACATCATTAACAAGGAACTTTATTGTATTGATAAAATAATAGGAATGCTAAGTTTTGCTCAAGTTACCCTTGGGAGCATAAAATCCAAAAAGCACTAACAATGATTAGGTATGATCAGAAGAACCATCACCATCATCAGACTAGAAACTTAAGTTTCAACAGCAACTTTAAAACAATATTGCTAAATAACCGCCATGGCGGCGCAATAGCACCATGACATGGCGGATTTTTTGCCAACGGCTATACAAAATTTGTGAAAGAATGTCCACCATGGCAGCGCCATAAGACGAAATGTCGTGTTTTTATGGCAGAATTTTGGCCTTCCGCTATGTTCTGCCATCCGTCATTGATAACACTGCTTTAAAATAGAAACCATATAAGCACCAATGCATCATATCAAGTATCTTCCGAAAAATCTTAATATTATACAAATAAAAATTATTTGTAAAACATTTTAGAAACAATTATTCTCTTGGTGAATTAAGTTATTAAATGGTTACACATTAACCACTCTTTGAACATTATTAACAAGTTGAGTAGCTAAAAATATTTTTCTATAGCTCCTATAGATGTAGTCTCTTAAATGGTATGAAACCATTGAAGAGATGTAATAATATGAACTTGAGTATAAGTGAATCAAGAATATCTAAGAGGAAAACGATTCCAAAAGGTTCATTGACAAATGTCAGGGAAACAATTTTCTCATGCTTCCAAAGAAAGACACCTGGATGTTAGGAGCCAACAGACTGGGTTGATCAGTAAAAAACAGCACCATTCTCCCAATCTCTTGTTTCAATAAAATTCTCCTTTCACGATGTATGGCATCACACGATAATATTGCTTGCTCATGCACTTCACTGAAAAAGTAAATCAGTTTTGGCATTAGCACTGTTACTTGTAACAGCAAGGATGAATCATCCTTAAAAAATGACAAAAGAAAACACAACCCAGAAGAGAGTAACAAATATCTACATGTAAAAGTAGAATTGCAAGAGTGATTTCACGTAATAAACAGAGTTTTCATCAGAAAAAAGAAATTTTATTCTTTTTTGTTGCCTCCTTGAATTCATAAAAGGCCATCATTCAGTTCAGTTTTTTGAAGTGAACCACATCATGCCCAACCCCCAGCAATTTCACCCAGAAAATAAAAGTATATCCAACCCTATAAAACTAAGAAACCATTGAACTCCATAAAATAAAACACCCAAATGTTATATCTTAAACCTAATGCTAACCTTGATAAAAATAAGCACTCCAAAAACCAAAAAATGGTACACTTCATCAAATTATCAAACGAGTAAAGACTTTAGCAATACCACAAAATTTGCTATCCTTCTATTATACTACCTCTGGGCCTCATTATGCAACAAATGAGATTTTTCTTTTGTCCTATTTATAAGCAACAATCACCCATTTTTAATTTATACCCTTATTTTATTTTTCCTACGCATTCACTCATTGGATATGAGCTCTAGCATTAAATATGACAACCACTCAAATCGAAGGGTACTTTTGGAATAAAGTTTGAATTTATGGTAGTATAATAATTATTAAAGCTAACTAATTTGATTTCCTTGGTCTTGATGATTTATCCTATATTGTTTATAATTAGGACCAGAGGTAGTATTAACAAAGAACATCAAATAATCAAGGCATGTCCTGTATCTGGACAAGAAATCTGAAGTACTAAGCTTTTGTGTACATTCTTTTTGCTTCAATCTTCCAAGTTTAGAATGCATAACTGCTTTCAGAATTACTCCACGAAAATTTAGAATTCATTCACCAAATCACTGAAAATAGCAATCTGGAATCATCATGGACAACTAACAAGATTTGACTATCTTGGCCTCTCATTCCCTGACACAATAATACATTTAAACAGAAATTCTATATGTACCTTATCATTTTCTCAACCTGTTTTGCAACATTATACTCCAAATCTGCCTCCTTTTGCTTTGTGCGTCCAGATTTTGCCATCTTCTTAGATTCTAATATTCGCGGAAGAACATACAACTGGTAATCCTCATGCAGAAGTATGTACTGTGTATTGAAGATTACAAAATTGTCAATAGTTAAAGGCATTGTTCCAAAGTCAATGAGCAAAAAATTACCTCATCTCTAAATAATGTGAGGACTAAATTCTCCTTCAGTACAACCTGAAATATTTGACCAAACAGAATTAAGGAAGTCAACTTAGTAGCATAACTATAATCTCCATAATTTCAATACAAAATCTTACTGTAACTATCACAATATTTGGCTGACTACTAGTAAATGAAAGAGTATCATTTTGGAAAATCTTACAGAATTAAGGAAGTCACTTGTATGGCTTACTGAAGCACTTGGCTTAACACCAAATAATATTATTAGGAAAAACTCAAATCCCACATCAGCTAGAGATAGACCCTAAGATGAATATATAAGTAGGGGCAATGCTCACTCTATGAGCTAGCTTTTGGGATTGAGTTAGGTCCCAAAACCCACATGCAAAGATGGTATCAGAGCCAAATCTATTAATGGACCACCCACCATACTATCCACATATCATACATTTAGCAGACTGCATGGACCAGAAGGGAGGGAATGAGCCAGAAGATAACGAGACAAATTGTAAACAGAAGTTAGTTGGAGTTAATTAGGAGGATTTGTTATAGCTAGTTAATAGGGTTACTGCATGGACCAGAAGGGAGGGAACTATCCACATATCATTACATTTAGAAGACTGTTAGAAAGCTTGGGAATGAGCCAGAAGATAACCAGGACGAATTGTAAGCAGAAGTTAGTTGGAGTTAATTAGGAGGATTTGTTATATAGCTAGTTAATAGGGTTACTGCATGTACCAGGAGGGAGGGAGAATTAAAGGTATTTGGTAGAGCTGTTAAAATGGGCTGGCAGGGTAAACTTTTTCTGGCCTGCCAAATTGGCCCGTTTTTCTTTGTTCTAAATAAAAATATTTAAAAATGACAGCCAAATAAGCCTGTTTTTATATGGGTCAGCTCATTTAGAACCAATTCTATATGAACCTAAATCTCTTCAGGCCAAGGGCCGGCCCATCTTGACAACTCTAGTCATTGGGGGTTGAGAATTATTACAGTTAGGAAGTCCAAAGTCTCTAATTTCTCAGGGATTAACTTTCTTATAACCCTCAGTCTGCAATTACTTGGAGTTCAGAACTGAGACTTTGTTCTACATTCAATAAAGGATCCCTACCTACCTTTCTATCTCAAATATCAGTCTATAGTATACCCCAAGTCAACAAAAAACAATGCTCCATATTGTTTTATTCACACTTCAGTATCATCATTACAACCATAAAGAGAACATAATTGCATAAGAAATAGGACAACAGATGGGTCTTTTTTGTACACATAATTGCACATCTCTTTACAACTTAAACTTGATGAGAATAACTATCTAACATTGTATTAAAGCTTTCTTGTCTAAAGGTCACCAGTTCAAATATCAATAATTACATTAACATAACATGGTTGTGTTTTTGCACCAGTAAAAGCAAACAATTTCAGTAAACTCCACATGTGAATCAAATAGAAACTTTGCAGTATAGGTATATGACAACAGGTATGGAGCATAAACTATACCAAAGCAATATCAATGCTAGTGACACGACGCAACTCGTCAGGGCAGACAAGATACCCAAATAAAACCCATTCTCGATATGCAGTTACATTTGCTAGATCTTGTGCTCTCTACAGGGTTGAATGAAAAAAGAACATCAGTGTAATTATAAGTTATCAATTTAAGAAGTCAATATCAACATGGTTAAATAAAAAATTAACATTACCAGTGGATGAGCAGAATTTGTAAGTATGTCTGGATACCGAGGATGATATGGACTTAAAAATCCCTCATTTCTAAGTTTCCTTGTGTCAGTTGATAGAAATATAATAGGACCAACAGCCTCCAACACCTGAAAAAAGATATCAAAACCTCCAATGGTAATACTTGAAGAGAGTGAATAATTGTGTTATGTTATATTTATATCACATACTGTACAATATTTATATACAAGAATTACATAATCAATCCCCTAATGTTTAGGGATTAAAATGATTTACCTAAGGAAACTAGGAAAGAATCAAGGAAAACAATGAAACCAGAATAATCTATGTTAATATCTATCAATCTCTCAACAATATATTAACAAGTTGCCAAATATTGTAATTTCACCCATAAAGGAAATCTAAGAAACTTGTTCTTTACATAAAATGTAAATAAAAAAAGATATCACAGGTAGTATAGAAACAGATCTAAAATGTGCAATTTTTGCTAAATTAGAGAACATGTCTTATTCATTTGAAAAATTACAACAGGACAAGTTTATCATGGATGAAAATCATAGTAAATCAGGAAGCAGAGCTATACTGTTCAGAAAATGTATTGTCAGTTTACATTTAACAACCAAATGTCATATGCAATCTTCTCTAGGCCTCAGTTTTGTAACTTATAAGGAACCAAAAGATGGAGGTCATACCAACAATGTGACTTCTGCTGAAATGATTGGTTAAATTTTGATATTATATAATGTTAAGGACCAAACCTTCTAAAAGCTTGAGCCATTAAGTAGAGGTCCAGCATGGGTTTATCTATCAATAACAAGCCTCTCCACGAAAGAGCCCTTCAAACTTGCAACATAGAGTGAACGGAAAAACTATATCTTGTACAGCTGTACTGAAATTTAATTTAATTATAAAGAATAGAGGAGGCAATGATCATACTCCCCTGACCACTTGGTAAAAGATGCTTGAATACCATGTCAAATGACTAGCTATCCTAGAGGCTTGTGCAGTAAGGTGTAGGAACGGAAATAGTTTTCTTTATATCTTTAGCATTTAAGAGAACAGTTTGTGAAACGGAAGATTCCTGAGTAGATAGTTGGACTCCTATTATTCAAGGGAGGAAATAAGCCAAGCTAGACTTTGATAGGCTTGAGCCTAGTCTTCACTAAAAGACAGTATGAACTTGACCTTGATAGGCTTGAGCCTAGTCTTCACCTGGTGCAGGCCTTTTTGGAAGGCCTAGTCTGGTCTGACTTGAATGCCTATCAACTTAAATAGGTATATTAGTAATTATACAACTTTTATAATATTATGTATATATATTATATATTATTATGTATACATAATATAATAATATATTTTATTATGTAAGCATATAAACAATTAAACATGCGGGGCTAATGAGCTTAATAGGCTTTCTACTAAAATAGACTTTTTAAAAAGCTTAAGCCTAGCTTTTTAAATTAATGAGTGATGTTAGGCCAGGCCTTATGTCGGCCAGGCCATTAGGGACTCAGGCATTGGGTACTATCATCTGTAGATTTCCATCCCTATTCTAGACTTGACAAAGAAAGCAAACGCTCAATTTCTATCGCAAAGCAAATGAAATGGATCAGGTGATATAACTTAATTATTCAACATTATAGTATTGTCCATCTCAACCAAATGTACCAAAGTATCACAAAATCAGTCATCTGAATTAAAAGCAAGCCTTCCACATACTTCCCCAAATTTAAGACCAATTAATGCAGCTAGAGAGGCTAATAATCATCAAAAGACAAAATCACGAAGAAAATAATTAGTTAGAAATCTAGAAAACATCCAAAACTTCTTCACCATGTGTACTTGGCAATTATTTATATAATATTGATACATGAAAGGATGAGATTAACCTCTCCAATACGAGGGCTCACAAAATTTAGGTCTTCTTGTAAGCCTTTCAATGGTGGATCATAAGAGTCAATGAACTGAACCAAACTGTAAATAAGAGAGAAAACATATTAGAACTAAAATTACAAGTTAGCTAGTAATTTTAACAATCATGCCAGTAGCACAAGCCAAGCATGCAGCACATGCAAATTGACCATCATCATTTGTTTGAGACATTTACTTTAGTCAACTCTTAACAAAAAAAAAATTGGGTGAAAAAAAAATCCTTTTTCTTAAAAGCTGGATTATACAACAAAATATGCCCTGTATGTGTATGTACACATGCATGCCTATCTATTATTGTTTACAAAGAATAGACAGTAATTGAAGAAAAGTTATCAAAATTCCCTACCGATGATAAAAGTCACAATCCCGCTCATTTCTTGACATCGCATGTAGAAGGTTATAGGTCTGTAGTAACATTTTCCTTGGCATCTGCTATGAGACCATAAAATGATTTCAATAACATAAAAGCTTTTCATAAATAAAAAAATCAAGAAAATAAGGGAAAATTAACTTGCCTTCTCGGAGAAAAGGTTAACCCGCACAAAGGAACAGAAGAGATCCATAAATGCATGTAGTATGAGAGAATTCTGATGGGGCTGCAAAACACTGCCAAGTTATTTGAGATATGAAAAAATTATTAACTAATTATTTATTGGTTTATTGCCAATGTTAGGACATCTATTAAAACCATTTCACTGAAGTGATGACTTCAGATGAATGAGCTAAAAAGGGGCAAAGATAAACTCACTATGCCCCATTCCTATTCTACATTTGATGCATGATACATGAATTTGAGGAGCTTTATAAAAAGTTAAACGATTACTGAGGAAATTTTGATGAGACTCTACTTTTTTGCATTACTAGCACAGATAGGACTTCATCAATGATGAAAGCTTCTGCACTCAAGACTCGGATGAAGAGAGAGGTCTAGGCACATCTCATATAATCTTATATGTATAAATCACTTTCAAGATCCTTCTAACAATATTCAAACTCACCAACAAGGTAATTACTGTACTGCTTAGATCCAATATAAGTCGCAGAGCTTGTTCACGAAACACCATCAAGTCAAGAAGTAGCTGCTCACACAAAAGAATCATTATTGTATGAGTTCAGGTAACGTGAATTGAAAATCTGAGAGATATGGCATAAGCAAGCAAGTTCTAGTAGAAATAAACGACACCTATAAAGATAATTAATTGACCAAAATCATCAATTACAAAGATAATGAAACCTTAATCTATCTCATTAAGATCAATGATAGCAGGAAAATGCAGAAACAGCTCCATTTTTATATAACATATTTTACTGATGATGTGAATATAAAGGGAAAATGCAAGAGGACATAAACCATAAAACGATCAAATAAAACAATAAATGCAAAACATGAAGGTGAAATGAACCTTTTCCCAATCAACTTTTGATGTTCTGTTCATCAATGATAAAGTAAATTGCATTAATGCATAAAGCACCAAAGTTACAAATCCTTATTTGCGTTACTTGAAACCTAAACAGTCAGATTATTAGGGTATTCTATGTTAAAAAATATTATTTACATGGTAATAGTTAGTGGTGATTATTATTAAGCTGGGTTTGTACAAGTTGTACTGTAGTAGAACCTTAAACTGGTATAAATAGGACCAAGTTCAGTGTTATGTATCATATATTCACAATGAAATCAAAATATAATATTTTGATTTAGTAATAATAGTAGTTATATATCTTTTATTTAGAGGAAACAAAAATTCTCTATTTATGTAGAATCAATGTTATTAACCTGTGTAAAAATGTTTTCGATGTGTATTCAATCACATGGTTTCTGTCAATTATTCATCTGTTTTCCTCTAATTTTAACATGATATCTAGAGCCTGACAAGGGAATAACAAAGATTGTGCAAATTCGGGGACCCATTGTCCCTTGGTGGACCTTATTTGTTATCTTTCTTTTAGTGAATTCTTTCCCTTTTCTAGAGTGTGTTCCAGCTGTTTGTGTGTCGTCTTTTCAACAAATTTCTCAGCGTTTATACCATGTTAAGATAGAAAACTACGGATGAAAAATCAGATATAAGCTTGAAAGAGAGAAGAAAATGCTCACTGAAATTTCTATTATCATTGTTGAAAATAAAAAGAGTACAACCAAGTATTTATAGGCTTACAAGTGCACAACTGACACAGAGACATCTGGCAGACTGTTCGAGTACAGCTGGAAAAATACCTAACTGAAAAACTAACTGTTAACAACCTTGTAAGAGAAAAACAAACCCCTTCCTTTATACAATACTCTCGTAGAGCCTGACAGGGAAATAACAAAGATAGTGCCCCACCAGAGACCCATTGTCCTTGGTGAACCTTATTCATTGCCTTTCTTTTAGCCAATTCTTTCCCTTTTCCAGCATGTGTTCCAGATATTCATGTGTCATATTTTCGACAAATTTCTCAACTTTTTCTGGTCACTTTTCCATAGACCGCTACCGCTGCCTGTCTCCGAGACCTATACCATCAGGATAGCCAGAGGTCGATTTACACAGATCTGGCCACCGCAATCCAACCGATCTAGTACATGCCCTCATGCGCTCGTTTTCCACCACACACCTTCAGCTAAACAGAACCTTTTCCAATGTGTGAGAAGTCTTTTATGGCCATGCTTCTAGCTGTAGGATCGCTCCAGTAGCACACCCATACTCCTAGGCTTTCGCTCCGATAGGAGCTCATTTGCCTCGTGTTTACTTGATAATGCAGTTTCTCTCACTTTTACTTCATTTTCCAATGAAGAAGTGTTTCGCTGTATATCCTGCTGCCGCCGCTTATCAGTGTGTTTTCCAGTCACCACCTTCTGCTCGTCACTCATCTTTTCAGCAAAGAACTTTCCAGTCGCTTATCCTAACACTATTCTTTTCCAGCATGTTTTCCGGTTCAAATAATTTTGGGTGTTTACTAATATTTGTTTAAAGCTTTCAAATGTTGACTTTAAGAAAGTCAGAATTTGCTTTTCTTAGGCTGATGGATATTCTAGCCCTCTCTTTCTAGTAATATTCCTGAACTTCACCAACATTTCTAAGCTGTCTTTCGAAACTGCTATCATTTTTAATAGAGCTCCAGTTTTATTTTCTTGTTTTGGAATAAATTTTCTTGTAACAAGCTGAATGCTTATTAAGCTTTAGCTTGATGGGGAGTATTCAAATCAAAATATTATATTCTGATTTAGTAATAATAGTAGTTAATAGGAACCTTATCTTTTTATTTAGAGGAAACAAAATATTCTCTAGTTATATACATTATACAATCAATGTTATTAACCTATTTAAACATGCTTCCGTGGTGTATTCAATCAAACAGTTTCAGTCAATTATTCCTGTTTTTTTCTAATTTTAACAACAACTATTCATAATTTCTTTTGGAATAAAAAAAATTAGAGAGAAGAGAATTTAAGGAGAAACACAACAGGGGAGGGAATAGTTATCCTATCATAAAATACAAAACACAACAATAACACTCAGAATGCAGTAAGCTTGTCCAAGCTCACTTCATAATGGAAATGGCAACTCCCTTTAAACCACCATGGGCCAAAATCCCAGATAATTATTCATGAAGAAACAATGAGAGAGCACATTAATAAATGATTCTGCTGTATATCTAATTATCTAGACAAGACAGAAGCTTGAACTATCAAATAGGGTGAAGATTTTAGTTTATTAATAATAATATGTAGCTGCAGTCATCAACAATATTAACCAGTGTGAAGGAAACAGAATGACAAACCTAAGGCAATTTAGGTAAAGTATAGGAGTAGATAGCTACACCAGGCAAGAACGACATAGGATTACTGCACAATCTTCGAATAAAGAACTTGGATAGATGTTAGCACTTGGCAATAGTTTTTTGTCCTTTTATCTTGTTATAGATAAAGTAATTATCACTAGTGAAAAAAAATTGGGATAAGTTGAAACTGATTTTTAAGTGTATCTATGAGTAGTCTATTCACTTTTGCTCAACAGTTAATGATCCAATTGAGTAAAGTAAAGCTGCTCCACTGGGTCCAAATGCTAGTTGTTTCCGTGTGTGCTATAGTACCTTGAATTGTACAGGTTTGAAATCTAAACTACATATTCAAACTTCAGTACAAGCTTCAGTTTTCTCTTTCACTCTACCCAACCAATCCTCCTAAGAAAAAGAAATAAATCTAGAAATGAATTGCAAATTACTAATTTTCAGAGTTACTCATGGCTCATACAGACAAGTTGAATAAAGAAAGATATTGACAAGCAGAATTTGGCAAGTCTTAATAACTCAAACTAATTCACAAGTCAAGTAAGATGAGGTGCGTGATTGAATACACTAAAAGCTAAAGTTGTTAGATGAAGGGACGTGAAAGGTTCTGTGTCTAATGAGGGCATGCAACTGGAATGCGAAAGCATTCAGCTAATTGCTTAAGGGCTATGAATGAGGAACAAATGGAAAGCCAGTAAATAAAAATAACAAAATAGTACCTGCACCCACGGTTCCAAACTCTGTAAATGAAGCTCAGCATGATCTTGCAATGAATCCCAAGCAATCTTATCTATCTGCATCCATTTTCTTCCCAAATGATGAAACTTACAGAGGCCATTAACAACATTCAAAATATAAAGCATATCAGACATGACTTCTTACACGTTCAAGTTGCAATTTGCTAAAGTGTTCAGGAAATTTCTTAGAGAGCAACACGCAGATTCTAGGATGGTTGGGGAACACACCAGCTTTCCAAAACCCATCTGAAAATACATGGTTGATGGGATCTGGATAATCCAAAAGTTGATTTAACCTATACATCTTAGCCATAAGACCTTCGGCAACCTCAGTGAGTTGTACAACCCACTGCATGTTAATACCCTTATGTGATTGGGATGGCGTTGTGCTCTGAGACTGCCCATCATGATAGATATTCCTGGAGCTACTAGACGACAATGGAGAAGACATGTCCGGTCCAAGGTAATCAGTCCATCTAGCTGGCCCATCCCACTCCCTTGATCTCGCTGCAGTAGGTGACAACGAAGAATCCTGGTTCGATAACTTCTGCCGAGACTTTGCCATGAACTAATAAGCGCTCTCACTGCATATCAAGTATTTCATAAATCAAGTTCATGTATAACAACCTAACCAACCACCGATCAATCTCCTATGCTTCTCTCACTCTACAATCATAATTCCATCATATTTCAATTTTCATCTTCAACTAAAAGTCTCTCTCTCCAAGAATTCAAGTTCAATTTTATCACCACAAAAACCACCTCAGAAATATCCTCAACTCTAAACCTAAATCTTCAAAAAACACACACAACACAACACAGCACAAGCATTCTGCTCCCAACGCTGAGGTCAACTGAATTAGTAAGATATAACTTATAAGCATGAATTTAACAGTTTAAGCAAGTTAGTAAAACGAGTCAAAACCTAATTCCACTTTTAGCGGTGCCGTGCTGAGTTACAGAATAACCAAAACAAAAAAGTGAATGTAACATAAATAACATAACGAATCAAACATTGCGAGTAAAACAGCAAAACAAGCACAAAAGGAAGAAGCATTTCTTTCAACGGAACCAAATTCAAAGCAAGCGAGAGAGAGAGAAGCTCACAGTCGCAGCAGAGAGAGAGAAGCGTTGAAGGAATCGGAGAATGTCAGATCTGAGAGTGCGTGATACGTGCGAAACGGAATGGAATTGAATATTGCGAAATGTGAAATGCGAAATGAGAGTGGTGTGGTGGCAATGCAATGCAAGTGCAGGAGCTGCACTTTCAGCGTGGATATTATGTTAGTGTTACAGTTACCTTACTTTCTAATAATGATAAAAAATTTAGTTTTATTAATTTAAAAACCAAAAAAGACAGATCCGCCGTTTTTGTTTTCTTTTTCGGTCTAGTTCTGACGCCTATTTCTTCGCTTTCACTTCTTCACGACGTGCTTCTGCGTCTACTCCGCCTCCTCGCTCTCTCCGTAGACTCTTCAAATACATACGTCATATCGTCTATCATAAATTTTATATTTTAAATAATTTTAAAATGATAACAATTTTATTTAAAATAAAACTTAAAATTATTAGAATTTACACTATATTATTAGTATTATTATAATTATAATAATAAAAGAGGATTTGAGTTATTAATATGAATTCATAGGGGTAATAACTATTTAAAAGTAAAGGACTTAAGTAATTAAAAAAAAATACATACATAATTAGACTAAATATCAGAAAATGCATTTACAGTTATCTCAATTAATTTTAAGATACACTACGTTTGAGGTTCAAGTAATTTAGATAGTTTTTTTGAGAGATAAAAAATGAATTAAATAGTATTTAAAAGATTAAAAATGATGTATTTCTAAAGAAACCAAAATCCTACTAAAAATTTATATATTTAATAATATATCCAGAATTTTTCAGAAATTTAGATTAAAAAATTTGATTTTTAGGGTTTAGGGATTAATAATATAATGGAAAAAATTAATAAAAAAATATGTAAAAAACTTAAATAGTAAAATTCGTGAAATAAAAATATATAATTAAACTTTGTTTATATAGGCATACAACTGGCTAAATGTTCGGAAGAGTTTCAACTAGATTAATGCATTTAATTAAAAAAAACATTTATTTATGGTATTTTTTTAGATTTTTACAGCGAGTTTGATTGGTTTGATTTTATTTTTTAAGTTTTTAAAAAAAAAATTTAAAAATAATTTGTTTTTGAAGATAAAAGAAAAAAACTAATCTTTTTTAAAATACAATCAAACTATTAAATTTGAACACTTCCTTCATTTAATAAGAATTCAAACTTTTGATACGTTAGCTTAAGAAAGATTGATAACCCTTCAGTTTTGTTTACAAAATGTTTATGTGAGTTCTTTTAGTGACTATGCATT
The DNA here is from genome assembly GCA_037954015.1 of Psophocarpus tetragonolobus. Classification (NCBI taxonomy): domain Eukaryota; kingdom Viridiplantae; phylum Streptophyta; class Magnoliopsida; order Fabales; family Fabaceae; genus Psophocarpus; species Psophocarpus tetragonolobus. The sequence continues at coordinate 37,632,076 of CM075690.1, read as the reverse complement.
GATTAAAAAATCAAAATACTATACTCTTCAGTTTGAGATAATTGAACACAAATATTAAACAGTTAAAAAACATGGTATATGTGACTATATTTTTGCTTTCACGGCGGAAAAAATTAATACTTGTTACTATTATTTTTAATGTTAATTAAATATTAAATAAGAAAATGAATTAGTAAACATATGTAATTTTTAGAATGTATTTAGTAAAACACTCAACAAGTTTGTATAAACTCTTTAACTATCTTACAAGTTAATTTGGTACACACACATATTTTTAAAGATTAGTAGACTAATTTGTTAGGTCTGTTTGGATCCTCTCCATTTTAAATGGACAGAAAAGTTTGGTTATTAAGATAAATAGATTTTTCAAAGTTTGTATTTGATCGGTAAAACCTACAAATTTAACGGATCAGTCTGTTGGTTTGCACATATATATTTTTTAAACTAATTAAATTTTATTATATGAAACTAAAAATTATATCATTTTTATAATTACCTAAAATACTAAATACTTTTAATACCAAAAGTTTAAGTAGACTACATATCAAGTCCGCCACAAAATTTATAAATTATGAGAACTAGACTCAATGGGATCTATATACCTACCTTACTTATTTTACTAGTTTATAATTTATTTTTATAAGATACTTTAATTGACTTATAAAAATAAATTAACTTATCAGTTATTAGTTGTTTTACTTTTTTTTTTCTTTTTTATTTTCATTAATTTTGTGATATCTTTTTCATATTTTTAATCAAATAATTAATCATATTTTTTATGTCATGTTATGTTTATAAACTAATTTTATCAAACATTCAATTAGTTTATCAGTTGAATTAGTTTTATCACATATAATCTTAATTAATTTTAATAAATAGTAAAAGTATAATTTTTGTAATGCGATATGCCTTTATTATATATGAGTATTTGATGTTGCACAGTTTATAAATTACTACTTCTAATTTTTTATAAAAGAAATAAATAAAAAATTATCTTAATTATTAAAAATATTGTCTTAATTAATTTTTTACCATTAAAAAACTTATCTATATTTTTTCATATGTTATTTCTTTTTAGTCTCAAGTATTAGTTGAATTATATATGTAAATGTGAGGTAGGGAGTAATAAAATATATACTAAAATACTTACATACTCATTTTCTTATAGGTTTAAATACGATTAATACTCTCAAATTTTTTTAACTTTAAACATTGTATTTTTATATTTTAAAATCATGATATTATACTCTAAATTTTAAAAGCGTGTAAATTAATACTCTTTCGTGAATTATTGATGTTGATCATCATTGAGCGTCGCATATAAAAAATTAGATAATGTAACAAATCATTACTACTTAATAAAAAAGTTAAGTTAATAATTAGGATTTACATAAATATTATATGTCACGTTCTTCTACCACTAATATTATATGTCATGTCACTTAATTTCTTATACGTGACAGTCAACACAATAACAATAAATCTCAATAATTTATAAAAAGAGTATCATTTTACATATTTTTAAAATTTAAATATATAATGTTATGATTTTAAAGTACAAAAACACAATATCTAAAATCGAAAAATTACAAGAAGATCAATTATATTTAAATCTTTCGTATATTTTCTTCCAAAAAAATACACAAGCACATAGAGCTAGATTCATATAAATCTGCCACACCATAATAGAAAAATTGAGTACCTATAAAGTTCAAATCTGTATAAACTTCACTTTAGTCTTTCAAATACTTATAGTTTTTTTTTTTTGACAAAATATTTATATTTTCATGTGAATATGCCTATATAATATTTCTTAAATTGAATCTTATATTTTAAAGCAGTCAAATTATATGGATAGTCTCGTACTTTATTTCAACACAAAAATATCATCATAATGATAATAGTGTTTTTCTAATGTTAGGACTAAACAGAAACTCTATTTTTTATAGGGTCCATAATTATGTTGCATAGACGTCATAAATATATCACCCAATATCAATAATGCCATGATGGTTAAAAAGAGAGTAATAACCACGCCAATATTTCTTCTACAGTGACATTCACTGTACGAGGTATATATATCATCATATTATATCTAGATTTATTGGTGGGTCATAGAACTATTGTACTAAAAATATTTTAACTAGAATACATAAATATTAACCATGTTATTAGTATAAAATATTTATCAATTTTACATTATTTTTTGTCAAAAAATTTAGTTAATCATATTTGAGTAAGATTTTCATTCCAATCACTTATTCTTTTTATATATAAAACCTGAAATTAAGTCGTAAGGAAACCCCATTTAATCTACTTGTTAAAAAAATCACATATGTATGTATTAAAATTTTATATTTTATATCTTAATTTTATATATTTAAAGCTTTCATATTTTTATATAAAAAATAAATAATTGTATTTATATTTATATTTTTTATTTCTGTATTTGAACTCATTATTTTTAATTTTTTATATATTTATTATTATTATTTTATTTACATCTGATTTAAAAAGCTATTTTTATCTTTTTTTTAATATATATAATAATATTATTAGATTTAATTTTTTATCTCCACTGGTCTCATATTCTAGATGCATTACCAACAAACAACTAAATGTTTTTTTATGAATTTAACATTTATATATCATAAATGTAATTTTTTTTAAATTAACATTTAATATAATTCTTTATTTATATAATTTTTAAATTATTAATAGTTAAAGTTAATAAATTTATCGTGTATAAAATATGACGTAAAAATTTTCATCGTAACAGTGTAAGTCCTTTTTTCTCTTTTTTGTTCTTATTATTGTTATGCTTCTGCCAAGGCATTGCTATCAAATCCCAGTGCATATAATAAATTGTAAGGTGTAGTGTAGCTATCTGTAGAACAATAATGATATGTAGGGTCACATGATATGTGTATTTATAATACAGATATCTAATATGAATCATAGGGTAGTGGCTACTGGGACGATTGTGATTAGTGTGATGGGAAATATTTGATACTTTGAAGCCAAGTGCTGTATCTTTGAAGCATTTCTTTCTGCCATTCATTACCATACTTGGCTTGCACATCAAGCCAATATCATTTCATTTCTTTATCGGAAATTGTTTTTTCCCTCTGTGTAATGTGCTATGTTAGATGGATGCAAATCCTTTATTTGAAATTAGTGTTTCAATTCCGATACCAATCAATTAATAAACTTTATCTAATTTAATGAATTATCTAAAATATAAAAAAAATTATAAAATAAAATTCATTAAATGATATAATAATTATTAATTAATTGATATAGAAATTGAGACTGCAATTTAAAATACAAGATTTAGATCATGTTATATATATGTACATGGTATCTAAAGTTTGTTTATAAAGAATAAAGTTATGGATGAGTTAATTTGTAAAAGGTTTTAATCTTTCATAAGAATTACATGACAGTGTTTTTAAAAATTAGTTTATAAAAGGCACGTCCGGAGAAAAACACTTATATTGGAAGAAAATAAAAAAAGATTAAAAAAAATTTCATGAACTTTTCTAAAAATTAAAATTTTTTCAATTTAATTTGTAAAAAATCTCATGCATTTTTAAAAAATATATGAAAAAACTTTTATATGCTAAATTATGATAAAGTTAATTTTATTTTTTTTTAATTTTTATTTTTTATAAGTATTTTTAGAGAAATTCATCTAAACAAACATTAAGTTAAATTTCAGCTTATAAAAAAGTTTTTTTCTTTGACTAAATAACTTTGTGGTCAATGAAAGTAATGTTGTTTTGGTTTTAATTCTTTAGAGACTTTTTTAATATGGTCTTTTAAATATTTTTTTTTTATTTGGTTCCAGTCAAAACAACAATTTTTAATCATATTTTCAAATAATAATGTTAATAAAGCAATTTTACCAAAGTAATAACTTACCCTCAATCTAAAAGAGTTAGTATTGTATAATCTTTTATAACAAATTATGATTTTTTATAATATTAAATAAATTTGTAAATGATTAAAAATATAGTTTATAAATTATTAGTTTAATTAGTATCACCGTGGAAACTGACACTCAATTACAAATGATAACTTTATTGATTTTATCAATTAATATTTTAAAAGTTATATAAATAAAAAAACGTAATTAGACGAGAATATATTCTATTACACTTTTTTTAAACAAAAACTAAAAACATAAAGTGTCAAAATAAATAAAAAAAAAACTATTTTTAGGATCAAAACATTATTTAATTAGTTTTTCTTGTAAAAATGTTTATGGAGACTCAAACCAGCCTCTGTGTGTTTAGTGTCCTTAAGTGAGACTATTTAATTGTTTAAATGTTAAACTAAATCCATCATGGGTTGAGCTCTAAAAAATTTGAGTCCTGTCTAATGCGTTTTTTTTTTTTTACTTGTGTACGTGTGTATCAATTAATTAATGTGAATTTTTTTTTTAATTCTGAATAAGTTGTTGTAAAGTATCTAATATCTTACTTTTATTTTTACAAAAAAAAAGTGTTTGTGAAATAAAGAAAAGAGTTTAAGTTACTTTTTTATTCTAGAGTTTAATTGGTATACACTAAAGATTAAAGATTTTTAGATTAACATTCAAGATATATTTTTTTACTTTACTCATTGCTACTTTAAAAATCACAAAAATGAAAAATCATGATTGAATGTAAGCGTAAACCTTTTATACCGATAGTGTATACTAATTAAACTCTTTATTCTAACTTATTTTTGTTTAAAAATTATTTTTAAATAAAAATTGTACCAAACAATATTTACATTTAAATTTTTAAAAATTTTATTTTATAATATATATTTTTATTTTATAAATAATTTTTATTAAACAATAAAAAATAATAGTTAATAAATAAATTTTAATTGAAAAGAAGTTTTTAAGTTAACAAAATAAAATTTGACAAACAATTTATAGTTATTTTTTAAATTTTAATTTTTTACTTTGCTTTAAAAAACTTTTAAGTTTAAAAAATAAAAGATAATTTATAATTTATGATAAATTACCTTTTAAGTATTTGGAGCATACTTAGAAAAACTGAAGTTATTTTCGGTAAGAAAAAAGAATAAAGGTAATTTATATAATTATATCAATATAAAATTATTCACATCCACCAACTTTCCGCTTTTCTCGGCTCTCTGTCTGTGTATAGACAATTACAATTAGGAAGGCTAACAACAAACTTCCTAATGTTTATTAACAAAAATCATTAAATTACAAGTAATAATAGAATGTGTTTGGAATAATCATAAAAATTAGATATTTTAATAATCAAATATATGTATAATTAATTAAACCAGAAATAATTTGTTGTGATAACTTTGTTAAAAAATATTGTTAAATAATTAATATTTATATGAAAAAAATCATATTTGACATGATAAATAAGTATAAAAATATTGAAATTAAAAAAATTGTTAAAAAAATTACAATTTTTAGAATATAAAAATATTTTATCTTTAGGAAAAAATCTTTAGATTTCAGCTATTTTGTCGAATTTGCTGATTATTATGCAAAAAAAAAAATTTAACTAAAATAATCTAATCTAATTGATTGTTGAGGTAAATTTGGAATGTGGGTGAGTAAAAGTTAAATTTGTCACTTACATTATCAATAACATCAACAATGTCATGTGCCACTTGAAGTGCATTTAGTCCGGAGGAGCATCTTATACCGACCAATTTGACATACTTGGAATAGAGGTGCAAAACATGGTCGTCATACTTTCTTAGAGTATAAGTTTTACTTTGGATATCATATAAAATATAAACTTGCAAAATGAATTTGTTCATAAAAAAAATATTTCTAACTCTATTTTACCTTATTTGAACAAGTAAAGTTAGTATAAAAAGTACAAGAATGATACGAAAAAGAGTTTTATAAGAGAAAATAGTACTTTGGAGAAATTTTTAGTGTAGTTAGTTTCTCCCAAACCACCATTACCGAAAAAGATGCCACAAAATTATAAGATTTGGATTAAGTGATTTTAAGATTTGATAACTTTTATGATTTTAGTTCGTTCTAAATTATTATAATAGTTTAAATTTTTTATTTATCATAAAAAAACATTTTATTATATTTGCCATGACATGTCATGAGATAATTGAAGGTTGATGTCGTGTTAGAATATTTGGAGTCAATGTCTTTTATACAAGGAAGGGGAAATAGGAAGTGTTATTAAGAGATTAGAATCTGCAAATACAAATAGAAGCTGATATCTAAACATAAAAATAAAAACTAACTAAAAATAAGATAAAAGATATAACATACCGAAACTAACAATATAATAAATCAATCTAAAATTAAATCAGCTATACTAAGAAGATAAAATAAAATAAAGTGAAGAATTGTTGCATGATATATTGGAAATGCGAGATATCTTTGTAACTCATTTGATGGATTTGTAATATTGTGAAAGAAATGGGAAAACGGGATAATAAAATACGTGTAAAAATAAAATTTAGGAGGTAAATTTTTTAAAATGATAACAGTTGAGTAATAATTAGTAAGAAGCTCTTTCAGAAAAAATGTTTATAAATTACTAAGTTGGTGTTACTTTTTCATTTTAATCTTAAGAGATCAATTTTTATATGCTATTATAAAGTTTATTATATTCTTCACTTTTTATAATTTTACATTTTTAACTACTTTAATAAATAATTTTATTAAATATTTAGGATTCAATAAGAAGATTAAGTAACAAATATCTGAATGAAACTATCTAAATTAGCTTTCCAACTTTAAACCAGTTTTTGAGATAATTTTATCAAATATATTTGTGAAACGTTATTTTAAGTCATTTTTTCACAAGGCTAGTTTCTAGTTTTTTATATTATTTATTTTTTGTCATTCCATATTTATTAAATTCTCTTTTTATCTTTTATATATAAGATAAAAATTTATTAATTTCACCAAATACTTATAATTTATTAATTTAGTTTAATAACTATCATTTTCTAGTTACTATTTTGGGTTTTTCCACTATAGTCTAGCTATTTTTTGAAAAATATTATAAATTTTAAACACTTTTAATAGTAAAAATACCCTTTATTTTCACTTTAATTATTTACAATATTAAAGATAGTGAAAAATATTTTATTTAGTTTTTATATATGATATTTTTGTTTTAAAATACCATTTATTTTTGTTTTCATGTATATGTAGGATAGGTCACTGAAAGCATTTTATATCTTTTTTATACCAAATTATGTTGTATAGGTTTTGCCTTTCTTCTACAACACCATATTTCACATATGAGTAAATAAAGTAGCATGAGGTTGTTTACATAGTTTAAGAAACTATATTTGATATGAGTTTCATTCATGTTTGCACTCATTATTAGCACATAACATGATTCATTTCCTTTTTAAAGAGATATATATGTAGTCATACATTTAAATATCAATTATTCTCTTGAGATGCGATATTAGTTTCTATGAGTTGAGTTTCTTAAATCTAGTCTTGTCTTACAGTAACATCAGCTCATATGGGTAAGATTTTATGTGGATAGAAAGTTTCATCCTAACCCATTTCATTGAGTCAATCCATAAGACTTAACCTACTTGTACAATTCTAGTACTTATTTTACCCTTCTTTAAAAATAATTTCTCCTATTATAAAAACTAGAGAAAAAAATCAATTAAGAGGAACAAAACAACACTTATGAATTTGAAAGAGAAAGAACATAAATATTATATTTGAGGACAAAAATATATTTTAAATTTGAGAGACTAGAAACATAATTAAGTCTAATTTTATACGATGTTTTCATTTATAAAACTAAAATTTATATAATAAATCATTATATAAATTTAAACACTTTTAATAGTAAAAATACCCTTTATTTTCACTTTAATTATTTTCAATATTAAAAAGAGTGAAAAATATTTTATTTAGCTTTTATATATGATATTTTTGTTTTAAAATACCATTTATTTTTGTTTTCATATATATGTAGGGTAGGTCACTAAAAGCATTTTATATCCTTTAGATACCAAACTATGGTATTTTTCCTTTCTTCTACAACACCATATTTCACACGTGAGTAAATAAAGTAGTATGAGTTTGTTTACATAGTTTGAGAAATTATATTTGATATGGGTCTCATTGGATGAAAATCTTTTGCCCCACATTTGTGTTTGAGTTCTTGTTTCAATTAATCAATAAATAAATGTCATGTTATTAAATGAGTTATATGAGATGATGTTTATTGATTGATTGAGATGAGAATTGATTGATTGAGATGAGAATTGAAACATCAATTTGGAGTACAACATTTCCATTTGGGTCTTATTTATGTTTGATATGAGTTTTATTCATGTTTGTACACATTATTGACACATGATATGATGCTTTTTCTTTTTTAAGAGATATATGTGTCCTTTAAAATATCAATTATGCTCTTGAGATGTGAGATTAATTTCTATTTGCAGTTTCTAATCTCCCCATACCCACCTCCTATTTCCACTTTGAAGACATTAGCTTTGGGTATTCAAACACCACACCAACCTTCAATTATCTCATGAAACATCTCCACCAATAAACTATTCATTAAAAGTATAGTATTACTATTATTATAATTGTAACACAAATGACATACAGTACAACATGTGATGGTGACCACCTAGGAAAAACTATTGGCAAATTAACACACTATAGTTTCCTAACATATTGGTTTTTTCTCTAATAATGTAGCATTTGTCACCATATGATCATTAGTTCCCTTCATTACAAGTTTCCAAATTAACTTTTTCTATAATTTTTTTAAAACTTTTTCTTGAGGTGTTACAACATGCCATAAGTTTCACAATCCACGTAGTTACGTAAGCGGCCAATAGATAAAACTGTTTTTTTATTTCTTCTATGTACACACCTGTTTTTTAAGAATTTATATATTTGTATCTCTTTGTAGGAAGGGATAATTTAGAAAGAGAGTGAAGCACCTTATTTTTTTGTTTTTTCCTTTAGAGAGAGACATAGATAACACGGAGAAGAATGAAGGAGAAAAACAATAAACATTTGAAAAAAGAATGATTTGCATCATCTAAGATTTTGTTGAGCACGGTACTGATACAAGTCATTGTTATTAGGGTCAACTACTAATAAAAGTCATATTAGTTCACGAATTTTATTGCTGTCATTTTTGTTGTCCCATTTGTCCTCTACTTTGAAAGGTAACCTTTTCATCCTACATTTTAGTTTCTTCTAACTTTCTTTTCTCTTACTCTACCTCATAAAAAAACGATTTGACACAAGTGAGTGATTTTTTTTGCATCACCAACATATCAAGGAATGTAATGAAATTGTGATCTAAGCTTGGTTGTTCTCTAACAATATTGAGTTTGACATAATTTCTTTTAATTCTAAAGTTATTTTAAAATTAGATTTTGTACGATTTTTAAAATAACATATAAATTTTTTGATAATTTTCTCTAAAATATTAATTAGTACCATATATAAAGGGTTGTAATTAAATGTCAATGTAAAAATTTTTATATTTATTCTCTAAAATTTATGCTCATAAAATATAATACTGAATGATTAGTTATTAATTTGATAATCTCATAATATAGCCGTTTCAACTTATAATTTTTATCATATTAATAGAAGTATTAATTATTAAAAATATGATTAGATCTTGGATAATAATTTAGTGTTTTATTAATTAATCAAAATCTTAAGATTTGTTAATTATTCCATGCTTTTATATTTTTTTTATAATTTGAAAAGAAATTAAGGGATGTTTGTTTCCTGAATTAGTGAATTATTTATTTATTATAAGAAATATTATTTTTATGAATAAACATAGATTGTTATTCTAGGATTTTTTTTTTATAAAAGAAAATGGTACTTTGATTAACTATTAAAATTGGATGAGAATCTTTTTTACTCATGAAGAACAATTCGTCACATAGAATAAATTTTTCATACCCATCTACCCTCCTCTGGAAATAAATATAAGTTGAAATTTGAAAGTGGTATTATGGTTTATACAGGAATAATATACATCTAATAATAATTACTTTATTATTTCATAATAAACGTAGAATAAATTTTTCCTTAAAAAAACAAATAATTCGTAAAACAAACCTCCTCCAAAATTAGAATTTAAAATCTTGTAGTTAGTATCTCAATTCTTAATCACCAGATGCATGCTAATGATTTTACTTATAGATTTAATTACAAAAATTAGTGTAGAATAATGATAACGATCGATAATCGAATCTAAATCCACATGCATTTATCCTAAGTTCACATAATCTCCCATCACTGCTCACTAGACTCTAGTCAATCTTTATATTAAATTAGATTATATTCTAATCAGTATTAAGAAAAGAAAATTTCAAATTACAATATTATTAAAAATTCATAATTTGAGAATATAGCAACAGATAAATGAATTTATAAAAATTGTGTATATCTTTCGATTTAGTATATTGAAGAGATCTTTTGGGTTTTTAAACGAATTTACGAGCAATTTCAGTTGAGATATTAAGATGATTTTTAAGTTTAAAATCTATTTTTCTCACAATTTTCCATTATAGAGACTAAACAAATCTTCAAGGGGAAAGATCAAATTTCTGATTAAGTGAAATATGGAAACCAATTTGAATTTATGCTAAACTCACTGTTGAAAGTAAAAAAATAAATTTTTTAAAAGTGTAAAACTCAAAAAATATCTTAAGAACTTTATATGTGTTTGGAAGTAACACAACATGACATTTTAATACATTCACCATCATATGCCTAATTAATAAACTGCTAAAAGAAAAAGGGCAGTTAACAGCAGCTGTAGAAAGTTGAAACAATGTGTTTCTCATATAAAGTATTGCTACTCAGTGTGATGAGTAGCGTTTTAGTTTGGTTAAGACAAAGTGTCCCAGTATAAAATAAGACCTGTCACAACTCACAAGAAGAAAATTGGGTTAAAACTCTGCCAAGTAAGAAATAAGTTGAGTTAACTGTATTCCAGTAAAAAGTACCTCTCAACTGGGCATAGTCTATAGATTCTTTGGACTTTAGAGGAAAATAATATTTGGTTGGATAGACAGGATTGAAAAATAAGTTAAGTTTGGATAAAAGTAAAAGCACGTGTATGGTAATTCTTTACCACATATGGTCTGAGTTCATAAAAGCAACTATTCCACATAGCTTTAATTATATTTAATTGTATGGTAAAAGTCATTAAAGATAGTTGGTATGCATTAAAGTCAACTGGATTTTAGTCTAGGAACTGAATCATTTTCTACTTTATTTACACAGTATCAATCACAAGGACAAGAAAGAGACCTGTCAACTTCTACAAACAAGCAAAATCACAATCCCAACAAACCCGTACCAAAAAAGCAAAAACTTGAAAAAGGCATAATTTTTTGCCTGATACATTTTATCATGACTCAGTTTGAAACTTGGTTTGATGGTTGACATTCCGGTGTAACAGCATACTCAGTAACTAAACAACAAAACAGCGAGTAGTCCACGTGGCACGAAAGCCTTCAACATCTTATGAGTTATGACTAATCTATTAGCAGGTGTACCTACCCATCAAATAAAAAAGCTTAAAAGAAACATTGACTAATCAATTAGGCCTCTGAGACACCTGAAACTAACACTTGATTAATACATTTGTTCCACTTGTTTCCTTATTTTGAAGAATGTAGCTATAGTTTATCAAGAGATGAAGAGAATAAAGTTTAACTGCATAAGCATATCCCATGACGCAGGCAAACTGCAAGCACCCAAGTTAGAATTATTATTAACAATCTTTAATAACATCATATTACAGGTTTCATGGAACAAAACTGTTATTCACTATGGTGTCACAAGAAAATAAATCAATAGAACTGAGAAAGAAACGTAACACTAATCAATTTCTTGTGTAATGCATTTGAATTTCACTAGTTGTCTAATTGTTCCTATTGCTTCATGACACATAGGTTTCATCAGGTCATAACCCAAGTGTAAGAAGTAGCAACCTCACTTTCCATTCTTAAAAGGAGCATTCTTATTGTTGCAATGCTACTGGGTTATCAACAAACCCAAGGGACATTCATAAGCTTTGACTAAACCAATGGCATACACACTAGAGAAGACTTAACTCTGTTTTCAAAATTGTAATCGTTTTCTCTATCTTAGGGTGTTATGCCAGGGACCAAGGGAACAGGTGACTTGGGTTTCTTTATTTTATCCACCAATATTGCTTGAGTAGTTAGAACCACACCAGCAACAGAAACTGCACTTTGAAGAGCACATCTTGCAACTCGACTAGGATCTGCTACTCCAGCATTCAAAAGATCTTCATATATGCCTGTCATTGCATTATATCCAGTTCCCCAATCATATGTTCTAGTCTTCTGGACAATAATGTCTCCATCAACTCCCGCATTAGTTGCAATTGATTTTGCAGGTTCAAGGAGTGCCTGCAATGATCATGTGCAAACTAACATATATGTAAAAGCACTCCGGAAAGTTCATACTTCATTTATCATAAGGGATGTTAAAATTTTCTTAAGCAGGAGGGGAAAACAGTAAAAAAAGAAATTAAACATTTTTATTTGAATATGTGCTTGACTGGGCTATATACGTAGTAATATGTTAGAAAAAACATCATCATAGCTACAGCTTTTTATTTAAGAGTTAAGACCTATAAAATATAATCAGTACCCTGTGCAAGAGTTAATATTTGCTTTTTATGCTAACACTGCAAACCAATATGCTTCGTATAATTCAAGTCAAGACCATGTTCCTCAAAGCAGCCAAGACGCATCCAAGAAAGTACAGTAAAAATGTTAGAAACCATGGTTGGAACTGAAATACTAATGCACTCACACTACTTATGCAGGTTTTTCAGAAAAGTGAAGGCTCCACCCAAAATAAGGAGGTATATTTCACGAAGTAAAAGCTTTTCTTTCAGTTACAATCCAACAAAGGATTTAAAAAAGAAAACTGAAAAATCTCACAATCGTCAAATGATGCAAATCTTACAAGTTATAAAAATGTTGTCAACACTCTAGTAATTTAAAGTTGTCTTCTTTTTCATGGAAAGAAAAATATTCACTACAAAGTAAAATAGGAGAATAAAAATTTGAAGCTAAGAAAGAGAACTATTAGAGTAAAAAATGTAACCAAACCTTTGCTACAATATCAGCACCAATTTGCTCATCTAGATCTTCCATGGAGTTCCTTATTGCTGGTATCAAGTCCAACAGATGGATGTATGTGGCACCCCCTCCAGGAACAATTCCCTCACTTATAGCAGCAAATGTTGCATTCTTCGCATCCTCAATCCTAAGTTTCCTTTCTTCAAGTTCTATCTCAGTATGTGCACCTACCTACGCAATTGGTTATTGCACTATGTAATACATATTTGAGAATGAAAACAACGTTAATGTAACATATTGTGAACAAAATTTAAGATAGTTGTTTCTTTCTACACAACAAATTGCAATCAAGAATTGTGAATATGGAAAACAAATGAAAGTCAGTAGTAAGATTTGTGCAATAACACAATGGTCTCGTGCATAATCTATACAAGGATTTTTATTTAAAGAGTTAAGACCTATCTCAAACAAAAATGTTACAAATGTTATGTGGGAAATTATGTTGTGTGAGATCTAAAATATAGATTTATATTATCTTTAATTTTTTGCAACATCCAAATTCTCATACAATTAAGAACCCTACAACAATTGATAGGAAAAATATAGAACCACAATCCTGGTTGGAGTCATTTGACAAGCAATGGGCATTGAGTTATTGGCAATGTTATCAATGGTGAATGGCGGAAGATAGCGAAAGGTCAAAATTCCGCCATAAAGACATACCCTAGCGCTACCATGGCAGACATTCCTTCACTAATTCTACATAGTGGTTGGCAAAAATCTTGCCATGCCATGGCACTATTGCACCACTATGACGGTTATTTGACAACACTGGTTATTGGTTAAATTAAAAATATAAATATTATTATAATATTTTATTAGACTCGGAAAAAAAGAAATTAAAAAGTAGAAAAAGAAAAAAAATTACAGAGAATAGATGATATATTATTAATGATATATATTACATGAATGATATAGAAGACAAAAAATTTATAGGATGTCACTTCTGTTAAGATAACATATCAAGAAGGCTAATTGGTGACAAATTGTCATCCTATTGCCCAAATACTCCAAAAATAAAAAAGTAACAGTGTCATACCCATGTCAGATACCTATATTCCTCAAATACTTCTAGATACTTATTTGAAAAGTATTAAATCTAGTTATTTTTTGTTCAGATATCTGGACATGTATCCGAAACGCTTACCTTAAAGCTTCTAGTGTAGCCATGTTCTTTCTCATGTTGCAAGAGGAATTGGAGTACATACTCTTTTATTCATTCTTTGAATAGAAACATAATGGACCCAAAAAGGGATGAATATTTGGTTATGTGCATTCCAATCTTTGAGTTTTGTCTCGAAAAGATGAAGGATATAAAAAAAAGGAGAGACAAGATTGTGGGACATTAGTGGAGCATGATCCACTTGATGATGGTGTTAGACTTCTTGAAATGACAGAGTTGTCTCTTGATGAATTAAACTGAGATATGCTTTTTTGGATGATGGTAATGGAGGAAAGGAGAATGATACAGTTAGCATTAGACAATAATTTAGTAATGATGCTTCTCAACTGTAGGCTATTGTATAGAGTCAATACTTGTTGAGTTCTACTGAGGATGCTCTTATTGATACAGCTATCCAAGAACAGTTAATGCCATCATTCCATTCTCGAGTTACAAGCAAGTTGAAATAAATACATGGTGATTAACACTATGATTTAATAAAACCCAGTAATATATAAAATCTCAGTTAGGATAATATGAATAAGAGTAGAAAAGAAAAATTAACAAAGTAAAGAACAAAGGTGACCAGAACACAGGCCGCCCATGTTATGTTTATTGATTTAGGTACCTTTATAACAGCTACACCACCAGAGAGTTTTGCAATTCTCTCAGAGAGCTTTCTTGACAGGTTTGCATTGTCTGTTTCCCTAAGATCCTTCTTTATCTGTGAAATTCTAGCCTGAATTTCAGCCTTCATACTAGGATCAGCAATGATAGTTGTCGCATTACTGGTTATTGTCACTTTCAGGGCAGTGCCAAGCTGATCTGATGTTGCACCATCAAGTGTGAAACCCAAGTCTCCAGAAAGAAAATCAGCACCTGTGGTGTTAACGTCAGCATGAGGTCAAATAAGTAGAGCAGACAACGTGCAGCGATCTTAAAGAGGCTAGTCATAAGACTCTTTCCAAAATATCAGAACAAAAAATAAATACATCCTGGGCATATTTAAGGAGAGGGGACAAAATTTCAAAGTCTCCTACAAAGATAGAATCACCTGCAAGATGCAATGCACAAAAAGCAACTCCAAAATTTAACATCACCCCATACAGTATATGTAATTCAAGTCTTTTATGATCAATTATTATTTCTGTTAACAGTCAATTTGAGGTCCTGAATCATCACACAAGGTTGATATCTTGGCATCAGGATCTAGAAGTTATTAATAACAAGATGGCATCACATTAGTATCCAAGGCAGTCAAACTGCTTAACTAAAACAAATTAAAAAATGAAGACAAAAAGCAATGACATAAAAGTTTCTTGTCTCTAAAACAAATTGCATAGGCTTCATGAAAAGAATTCAAAAATAGGAAGCATAACCCTAATATAGAGAGGAAGTTGGCAGAAATACCAACCAAGATTATCAAATTCTGTAAGAACTCACCAGTCATAAGTGCAATATCTTGTAACAAAGCTTTCTTTGCACCTCCAAATCCTGGACATTTTACAACTGCAACCCTTAGTAGTCCTTGCATTTTGTTCACTACTAAGGTCTCCAACACTGGCTTTGTGATATCCTCTGCAATAATTAAGAGTGGGGCACTCAACTGCATAGCCTTTTCCAGCAAAGGAACTATTTCCTTGACATTTGAAATCTTTTGATCAGTAACTAAAACTTTAGCCCAGTCAAACTCTACAATGGACTTCTCTTGGTTTGTGATGAAGTGAGGAGACATGTAACCTTTATCAAACTGTACAAAAAGGACAAACAACAGTTGTAATTGGGCAAAACACAAGGATTATTCAGATCTGAGGAAAAAGAACTGATGCTGATTAAGGAATATTAAATGTTAGAATATTTAAAAATATCTTACATATTTTAGAGTTTCTTACTTAAACTATTCTTTAAGATTAGTTTCTTATGATGCACTTATCAAAATATCCCCAACTTAGCATTTTGTTCGTCCCCAAACAAAGTATTAATCAAAGAACACAACAAATGTACAAAATGAATGCTCACCAATCAATTCACCTTCACTTGAATTATTTTCTCTTTTTACTCATTAGATGTCCCCATGGTTATCAAAATCGCGAGTTAACTCGTAAAATCGTACGAGTTTACGAGTTTACAAATCTCAGACGAGTTAAATCGCAGTAAAATCGGAAAAGTAGTAAACTCGGAGTAAACTCGGTAAAATCGGAGTAAACTCGTAAAATCGGAGTAAACTCGGTAAAATCGGAGTAAACTCGTGAACAAACTTTTTAGGTGATATTTTTCTATGTTGACTCTAATTTTGAATGTTTTAAATACAATTTGTTCTTATGTCTAAAAAAGTTTTGAAATTTTAAGTATTTCTACTTTAATTTCTATTTATTTGGAGTAATTTAAATTTATTATGTATTGAAAACTTTCAATTATTATGTGATTTATAGTCATATTTTTAATGAAGTAAACTCTTACGATTTTATGAGTTGAGTTTACGAATCGAGTTTACTATACTCTCACGAGTTTACGTAAACTCTCGATTTTAATAACCTTGGACGTGCCCACATTATCAATCATGCACAACCAAAAGATTCACAAAATAAATCAATAACATGAACATTCCAAAATCAGTGAGTGTCTTTTTTCTCACAAGTGTATCCCTCAACAGGTGAGTGTTTCTCTCTTTTCCAACTATCGTTTCTATGAACATAAGCATTGATATCGTCTCTCAAATGTCAAATCTTTAGAAGAAAATTAAGGATCACAAGGTATTTTGAGGATTGTAACTGGGCATGGCTTACAAGAAAAATGACACCGATTTTGGAAGGTTGATGTTATTGATTTGTTTTGTGAATCTTATAGTTGTGCATGATTGATAATGTGGGCACCTCTAATGAGTAAAAAAAGAAAATAATTCAAGTGAAGGTGAATTGATTAGTGAGCATTTATTTTTTTTGTTGATAGTGAAACATTTTGTGAGTTAGTATAGCTTGGGTTTTTACTCTTATGTGCTCTTTGATTAAGACTTTGTTTGGGGACAAACAAAATGCTAAGTTGGGGGTATTTTGATAAGTGCATGAATAGAATATTTTATCTTCTCAGTTTGCACTTCTCTTTTGAAATATATGTACATTTTTAATTATGTTTCTGTTCGAATAGTTGATATATTAGAAAAGAAATTTAAAGAGAATGTAGTTGAATTTTACTTAATTTTAAATTTTGTAGAAAAATTGAAATTTGAAAGTGTTCAACACTTAAGCATTGAATCGAGCACTACAGCCATGAAGAAAAAGAGAAAAAATTGCTTAACAGAGTTTTGAAGCTATAGCGGTGAACTACGACCAGTAGCAGTGGGATTTGAAAAGTAATAAAGGAAGAGAACAAAACTCTGGAGCTATAGCAATGAACCACTACTAAAGCAGTGAAACCCTTCTTCAACATGATGGACCCTCCACCGCTATAGTACTAGAATCACGGCTCAAGCACTTGAAGTTTCCTTCATCTTGAAGAACCCTCCAC
The DNA here is from genome assembly GCA_037954015.1 of Psophocarpus tetragonolobus. NCBI lineage: Eukaryota > Viridiplantae > Streptophyta > Magnoliopsida > Fabales > Fabaceae > Psophocarpus > Psophocarpus tetragonolobus. The sequence goes on along the minus strand of CM075690.1, from coordinate 37,614,237 downwards.
GGCTCAAGCACTAGATCCACGGCTGCAGCGATGGGATTAAAAATCCATATAAATAGCAGAAAGGAGAGAAAGAAAGGGGAGGTGTCAATTGAGAAGAAATGGAAAATATCTATGTTTAAAAAACTAAACCGAAAAACCAGTGAACTGGTCTAGTAACCGGTTTAGTCAATACTGAAAATCAGCTAAGCAAAGAATCGGTTTTAAAATCGGTGGTTCAATCAATCCAATTGATTCATAATTTTTTTGAAAATTTTTCGGTTTTGTTAAATGCACCCCTCATTTTCCTAAGACCACCCCTTTTTAATTCAAAAATTAATAAAAATAGGAGTTAACTTAGCAATATGAAGGTGTATTTAGTAAAAAAATTTTTTTCTTTTATAATTACTTCCTTAATAATTTTTTTTTCTTTTATAATCTTAATTGTTATAATACATTAATAATAAAAAATACCATTTTATTAAGATCAGTTCAACTACTAGTTCAATAACGATTGGACCAATGAATAATGAACCAGTACTTTCATCGGTCCGGGTTTAAAAACATAGGAAAATATCCACAAGAGAGAACCAAGAGAAAGAGAGCTTGGAGATGATTTGGAGTAAAGATTGCTCGGGCATGAGGATCATCATCTTCAGTTCTTCTTCTTTTCCTTCATCTTGTATTTTGTAATTGCTACGGCCCTAATCATCATGAGTGGCTAATTTCTCTTGGATTGCATCAATGTAACTACTAACTCTTTTGTACTTCTTGAGTTTATATGATATTCATTTTACATATTTGTGTGTGATTCTGTATTTAATGCTTAAGTCGACTTGATCACTCGTCTTATGATTTTGGTTTGAAATCCTATTGGAAAACGTCTTCTTAAATCTAAATTGAATCATTACCCCTGTCAAGTTTTTGTACTAGGAATAGGTTTGATCCTAATGCAATGTTTAAATCTCAAGCATAGAGGAATCTTTTGAGATTTAGTTTCTTAGATACTTAATGTTGAGGAATCAAGTTGTTGTTTTATGAATGTGGGAATATATAGTATTTGAATTCATGTTTACTCTTTGAAGGCAAAAGTGCTGGAAGTGCATTTGAATCCAATCTCTCTCATATTAATTTCTTTTACTAAGTATACTATTTTATCAGTTACTTTCAAATGCAATGTAAACTCATAGCAATGATTTCCGTTCAAGTATATATATTTGTTTTCCAAATTTACAAGAAAAGAAAATATAAAATATTTTGAGTCTTTGAGATCTAAAAGTACTATATCGAAACATGGTACACTTGCCAAAGTCTCATCAATAAAATAATATCAAAATAATATAATATCAAGATAATGTAATATAAAAATAATATAATATCAAGATAATGTAATATCAAAATAATATAATATCTAAGATTCTCAACAGTTTCCTTATGCCCTTAACAGTGTTTCATTATCACATGATTTGTTTCCCTACTTATCTAGGATTATAATTAGACATTAGTGCTATAGATTTTACGAACATATTATCACCTTGTAAACATTACAGTACTCAATATTATTATTCGAATTGTCTTTTCTCATAATCCCCTTCCTCTACACTTACACCACAATTTCAACATTATCCATACCTTCATCCCTTCTTCAATTAGCACAGAGGTTTCAGATGATGAGGAAGACTCAATAGATATCACCCCATCTGAACCAATCTTCTCCATAGCTTCAGCAATCAAGTTACCAACATATTCATCATTTCCCGCAGATATCGATGCTACAGCTGCAAAAGAGAAGCAAGAAATATCTTCAATATTTTCTTGTGAAGAAAACCCCTTAATATAACAAAATCCAAAAAAGCACTAGCAAAAACCTTTAATATGCTCCTTTCCTTCAACAGGAACACTTATCTCCTTCAAGAACTTTATCAAGTCCTTTACGGTCTTCTCCATCCCTTTCTTCAAAGAAATAGGATTAGCCCCAAAACCAACTGCTAATAATCCAGATTTAATCATAGCCCTAGCCAAAATAATAGCAGTGCTAGTACCATCACCAGCCAACTCATTCATTTTACATGCAACCTACAAGCAGGAAAACTAAAAACATAAATACGTTTCTGGTTACTTTTGACTAAACTTTTATCCATTTAACTTGAGGCAAAATCCTAACAACCAATCAACCTCTTGAATTAGGATGGCACCTGCATTCTCAATTGTATCCAAAAGCTCAATGGATCGAGCAATTGTAACGCCATCATTAATCACTTTAAGATTTCCAGATTCAGAAAGAATAACATTCCGTCCTGCATGATTTGGACTGAATAAAATAAGCATGAACAGTCAACAATCACTAGACCAGAATAAGCCAAATGACTATATAATATTGAGATTTGAAAGCAAGTAATTTTCAGCTAGCAAACAATTAAATGCAACTGTGATGTGAAACTTGATAGCATTTCTTCAAATTAGATTCCTTTGTTTACAAAACCGCTTATAAATCAAAAGTCCAATTAAAACAAGATATGCATTTAGTGCATGTTTGGATAAGCGATTGTAAAATTAATTTGAATGAAATTAATTTTGAAATGAAGTAATCTATGTCTGGATGTTTAATCTTTTTATTCTAAAGGTAAATTAGTAATGAAGTCAATATAAATTATTTTGTCCACTGCAACAATTTCTAAATTTGTTTTAACTCCATCAATTTTGGACCCAGATTTATTCTCAACATAAAACCAAACATGTGAGCACTTGCCTAAAATCACAATAGTTAGTGTCTCAACATGATTTTGGATGATCTAACATAAATTCAAACAAACTTCACATGTTTGGTTCCACATTGAGAAATTAAGTTTAAAGTCGATTTTGAGTAGCTTTTGTGCTAAACCAAAAAAAAAATTATAACAAGCTTTACTACTAACTTACTTTCAAAATAAAAATTTCCAAACATAAATCACTTACTCCAAATAAATCTTGCAAACACTCCTCCAAACACATGGGAATGGTTTCAAACACATCCAATAAGAAATTTCTGCTTTCCAGTTTCACAAACACACAATTAAATAATTTGCAGATCGAGACTCTAGGTATTGGCCACTGTTGAGGCAGAAATGCAGCTTAGAGTCTGTTTGGGTAAGCTTCTCTACAAGTCCTTCTAGAAGAAAAAAATACAAAGAAAAAAGTCAAACTTTTTTAGTAAGTTGTTTAAAAATATGAGACTTTTTTCAAGCTAATTTTAATTGACATCTAGAAGCTATCTGACATAAATTTTTTAAAAACTGTGAAACTTTTTAAAAACTAAATTGTAGAAAGTTTCACATCATTTAAAAAAAACTTCTAGAAAACTGTTTTGACTTTTTTCTTTAATATTTTTTCTGGAGGAAATTTCCCAAACGGACACTTAATATGATAGTAATTGAGCAAAGCAACATATTGAAAAGCGAAAACACAGCAACAAAGCGAACAAACACATGATTAATCCAAATGCTAACCATAGTTCATAGTGATATACAAGACAATAAAAAAAATGCTAGCAACACTATCTCTAATCTCTCTTTTTTCACACTTTCCGCGCCATTTGGTTAAACTGATTATCTATCCTGATGTGAAAGCAAAACCCACAAAAATTGATGGTTTCAAAAAGTTCTAACAAATCACAAAGAGTGTTAGAAACAGAGTGTCAGACAGAGTATTGTTATCATTCCTCTGAGACAGTAAATTAAAGAAGAGTATGAGTATAATAGCCTTATATACCATATACCTTTGGGTCCAACAGTGAGAGATACAGCATCAGCGAGTTTATCAATCCCCGTTTGTAATGCCTCTCTGCACTCTTTGCCGAATAAAATCCTCTTAGGACCTGCTCTCACCACAAAGCACGGATTTTTACACACCCCAAATGCCATTTGGTTCCAACGAAAACGCTGCAACAACGTAAAAGATCAGAAATGGCGAAGACATGAGAGAGCATCATAGCAAATGGGAAAAAGAAAGATACTTACTGGGAATGAAAATGAAGGGTTTGGATTGGGAGAGAAGAAGAGTGAGGAGAAAGACATTTGAAGATGTAATTGGTTCTTCATGTGGGAGACAGAGTTTGAAAAGTGGGAGCTCCTTCTTCGGAGAGTTTTTGTTTTGAGAGGATAATTTGAAGAGTATCGATAATAGGGTCTTGGAACTTGGAAAGTGTTGGGCTAAAATATTATTCTAGTCCTTTTTTATTGATTTAGAGCTTTTTACTATCTTTTACTTTATGTTTTGAATTTTTTATTTTAATTATTTGTTAAAATACTTTTTTTAATATTAGTGAAATTATCTACTAACATTAGGGTAACAAAACGGATTACTCCGCCGCCATGTCTTTACTGGCAACGGGGATGGGAGGTCTATTAAGTTTGAAAAAAAAATTATTTTTTTAAAAATAACATAAAATTTAATTTTAACAATATATTTTTTATAAAATTATAATTTTAAAAAATAAATAAATAAATTAAAAAACATTAAGAAGTCTGATAATATCACAAATTTATTAAACATGAATGGCAAAGTCATTACAAATATAATTTATTTTCTTAACAATGTAATTTTTTAAAATTTAATTAGATTTTAAAATTTTGTGTTGGAAAATTTCTCAATGTTGTGTTCCATTCCATAGGAATTTGGATCATACCTTAATTCTAGTGTGACTGATCAAATCATTCTACTAATGATGGTCTTGATAAGAAGTTTTTATTTTCTCATACTATCACCTATCAACCAAACAAATCTTCTCATATAAATTCTCCATTTACTCCTGGAGATTATATTGTCTTCATAAAAGTTACTAGATTATATTTTATTTTTATAAAAATGATATAAAATTTAATTTCAACAACACATTTTTTTATAAAATTATAATTTTAAAAATAAAAAATAAATTATAAAACATTAGCATTGCATCATTGGTTTCTCGTTTAACAATATAATGATTTTATTAAACATGGATGATAAGGTCATTATAAATTTAATTTATTTTCTTAACCATGTAGTTTTTAAAAATTAGATTAAATATTTAAAATTTTATGTAGAAAAATTTCCCAAATGTTATGCTTCATACAATAGAAATTTGGATCATGTCTTCATTCTAATATGTTTGATCAAATCATGCTATTGATCACGGTCTTTATAATAAGTTTTTATTGTCTCACACTATCACCAATTAACGCAACAAATTTTCTCAAGTAGATTCCTCCATTTTCTAATTGAGTAGTTTTCTAATTATTGTTATTGTCCTCCTTCCAAGATTGTTAGGTTCTTACACATTATTGTCTTCGTAAAAGTTACAGGATTATATTTTATTTTTTAAAAATAATATAAAATTTAATTTCAACAACACATTTTTTTATCAAATTATATTTTTTAAAAAAATTACAAAACATTAACATTGCATCATTGGTTTCGTGTCTCACAATATTACAGTTTTATTAATCATAGATGACAAAGTCATTACAAATTTAATTTATTTTCCTAACAATGTAATTTTAAAAAATTTGATTAGATATTTAAAATTTCATGTAGAAAATTTCTCAATGTTGTACTCCATTAAGTACGAATTTGGATCATGTCTTAGTTTTAGTGTGACTCATCAAATCATGCTACTAATAATTGTTTTGATAATAAGTGTTTTTTTTTGTCTCACACTATCGTCAATCAACAAAACAAACTTTTCATAATTTGTTCCTTGACTAAATTTTCGAGTTATTGCTACTTTCCTCCTTTCAAGATTCTTAGGTTCTTACATGTTATTGTCTTCCTAAAAGTTACGAGATTATATATTTTTTAAAATAATATAAAATTTAATTTCAACAACAAAAGTTTTAATATAAAATTCTAATTTTAAAAATGGATAAATAAATTACAAAACATTAACATTGCATCATTGGTTTAACGTCCGATAATATTATAATTTTATTAAACATGGATGACAAATTCAATAAAATATAATTTATATTCTTGACAATGTAATTTTTGAAAATTTGATTAGATATTTATACTTTTATATAATAAAATTTTCCAATGTTGTACTGCATCCAGTAGGAATTTAGATCATTTCTTAGTTCTAGTATGACTAATCAAACCATTCTACTGATCAATGTCTTGATAATAAGTTTTTATTGTCTCACACTATCACCAATAACAAAACAAACTTTTTTATGTAGATTCATCCATTTGCTAATCGAGTAATTTTTTGGTTATTGTTATTGTCCTCATTCCAAGATTGTTAAGTTGTTACACGTTATTGTCTTTGTAAAAGTTACGACATTATATTTTATTTTTAAAAAATAATATAAAATTTAATTTCAACAACATGTTTTTTTTTATAAAATTATAATTTAAAAAATAGATAAATAAATTTCAAAACATTAACATTGCATCATTGGTTTCAAGTTTAACAATATCACAATTTTATTAAATATGGATGAAAAAGTCATTATAAATTTAATTTATTTTCTTAACAATGTAATTTTTGAAAATTTGATTAGATATTAAAATTTTATGTATGAAAATTTCCCAATATTGTGCTCCATTTAGTAAGAATATGAATCTATGTTTTATTTCTAGTGTGTCTAATCAAATCGTGCCATTGATAATTGTCTTGATAATCAATTTTTATTGTCTCTCACGCTGTCACCAATAAACGAAACAAATTTTCTGATATAGATACCTCCTTTTGCTCCTCGATTAATTTTCTGGTTATTGTCTGCCTTTCAAGATTGTTAAGTTCTTACACGATATTGTCTTTATAAAATTTATCGGGTTATGCTATATTTTTTAAATATAATATAAAATTAAATTTCAACAATAAATTTTTTAATTTTTGTATAAAATTATAATTTAAAAAAAATTACAAAATAATAACATTGCATCGTTGGTTTCATGTTTGACAATTTCATGATTTTATTAAACATGGATGACAAAGTCATCACAAATTTAATTTATTTTCTTAAGAATGTAATTTTAAAAATTTGGTTAGATATTTAAAATTTTACTAAGGAAAATTTCTCAATTTTTTTCTCCATTAAGCTGGAATTTGGATCATATCTTAGCTTTAGTGTGACTCATCAAATCGTGCTACCGATCATTGTCTTGATAATAAGTTTTTATTGTCTCACACTATCATCAATCAACGAAACAAACTTTTTCTTGTAGATTCCTCCATTTGTTTCTCGACTAATTTCTTGGTTATTGTCCTCCATAAAAGATTGTTAGGCTCTTACACGTGTTACGAGATTATATTTTATTTTTTAAAAATAATATAAAATTTAGTTTTTACAACATATTTTTCTTATAAAATTATAATTTGAAAAAATAAAAAATAAATTACAAAACATTAACAATGCATAATTGGTTTCATGTTTAAGAACATTACAATTTTAGTAAACATGCATGATAAGATCATAAGAAATTTAATTTATTTTCTTCACAATGTAATTTTTTAATATTTGATAAGATAATTATAATTTATGTAGGAAAAATTCCGATTATTGTGCTCTATTCATTAAGAATTTGGATAGTTCTAGTATGACTAATGAAATGATGTTACTCATCATTGTAATTATGATAAGTTTTTATTGTCTCATACTATCACCAATAAATGAAACTAACTTTTTGATGTACATTCTTTGATTCACACCTCAAGTAATTTCTTGGTTATTGTTATTGCCCTCCTTCCAAGATTGTTAGGTTCTTACACGTTATTATCTTCATAAAAGTTAAGAGATTATATTTTATTTTTTAAAATAATATAAAATTTAATTTTTGCAACACATTTATTTTAAGAAATTATAATTTTATAAATAGATAAATAAATTACAAAACATTAACATTGCATCTTGGTTTCACTCGGACAATATTATGATTTTATTAAACATGGATGACAAAGTCATTAGAAATTTAATTTATTTTCATAAAAATGTATTTTCTTAAAATTTGGTTAGATATTTAAAGTTTTATGTAGGAAAATTTCTCAATGTTGTGGTTCATTTAGTCGGAATTTGGATAATGTCTTAGTTGTAGTGTGATTGATCAAATTCTACTACTGATCATTGTCTTGATAGTAAATTTTTATTGTCTAACACTATCACCTATCAACGAAACAAACTTTCTGAGGTTGATTCCTCTATTTGCTCCTCGAGTAATTTTCGGGTTATTGTGCTCCATTAAAGATTGTTAGGCTTTTACACATGATTGTCTTCATAAAAGTTATGAGATTATATTTTATTTTTTAAAACTAATATAAAATTTAATTCCAACAACATATTTTTGTTTATAAAATTATAATTTGAAAAAAAATAAAAAAATAAATTACAAAAATTTAACAATGCATCATTGGTTTCACATATGACAATATTACTATTTTATTAAACATGGATGATAAGATCTAACACTATCACCAATCAACGAAACAAACTTTATCATGTAGATTCCGCTATATGCTCCTTGATAAATTTTTTGGTTATTGTCCTCCATCAAAGATTGTTAGACTTTTACACGTGATTGTCGTCATAAAAGTTATGAGATTCTATTTTATTTTTTTAAAAATAATATAAAATTTAATTTCAACAACACATTTTTTTTATAAAATTATAATTTGAAAAAATAAAAAATAAAAAACAAAAATTTAACAATGCATCATTGGTTTCCTGTCTAGCAATATCACAATTTGATTAAACATGGATGATAACATCATAAAAAATTTAATTTATTTTCATCACAATGTTATTTTAAAGATTGATAAGATATTTAAAATTTTATTCAGGAATTTGGATCATGTCTTACTTCCAATATGACAGATGAAATCATACTACTCATTATTGTAATTATGATAAGTTTTTATTGTCTCATACTATCACCAATCAACGAAACTAATTTTCTGACCTAGATTCCTCTATTTACACTTTAGTATCTTCATAAAAGTTATAGGATTATATTTATTTTTAAAAATAGTATAAAATTTAATTTCAGCAACACATTGTTGTTAAAAAATTATAATTTTATAAATAGATAAATAAACTACAAAACATTAACATTGCATCATTGATTTTACGTCTGAAAATATAATGATTTTATTAAACATGGATGAAAAAACTCATTAAAAATTTAATTTATTATTATCACAATGTAATTTCTAAAAATTTGATTAGATATTTCAAGTTTTATGTAAGAAATTTTGCAATGTTGTGCTCCAGTCAATCAAAATTTGGATCATGTCTTAGTTCTAGTGTGATTGATCAAATCCTATTATTAATTACTGTTTTGATAATAAATTTTTATTGTCAAACACTATCACTAATCAACAAAACAAACTTTCTCATGTAGATTCCTCCATTTGCTCCTCGAGTAATTTCTGGTTATTGTCCTTCATCAAAGATTGTTAGGCTCTTACATGTGATTGTCTTCATAAAAGTTACGAGATTATATTTCTTTAAAAAAAGTAATATAAAATTTAGTTTCAATAACACATTTTTTTTAAAATTATAATTTGAAAAAATAAAAAAATAAATTACAAAACATTGACGATGCATGATTGGTTTCACATTTGACAATATCATAATTTTATTAAACATGCATAACAAGTCATTAGAAATTTAATTTATTTTCTTCACAATGTAATTTTTAAAAATTTGATAACATATTTCAAATTCTATGTAAGAAAATTTCCCAATCTTGTGCTTCATTCATTACAAATTTGGATCATGTCTTAGTTCTAGTATGACTGATCAAATCATGCTACTCATCATTGTAATGATAATAAGTCTTTATTGTCGCATCCCATCACCAATAGATGAAACTAACTTTCTAACGCAGATTCCTCCATTTTCTCCTTGAGTAATTTCCAAGTTATTGGTGTTGTCCTCCTTACAAGACTATTACGTTCTCACACCTTATTGTCTTCATAAAATTTACAGGATTATATTTTATTTTTAAAAATAATATAACATTTAATTTCAGCAACATCGTTTTTTTAAAAAAATACAATTTTAAAAATAGATAAATAAATTACAAAATATTAAAATGACATCATTGGTTTCACGTCTAACAATATCACGATTTTACAAAATATGAATGACAAAGTCATTATAAATTTAACTTATTTTCATAACAATGTAATTTCTTAAAATTTGATTAGATATTAAAAGTTTTATGTAGGAAAATTTCCCAATGTTATGCTCCATTCAATCGGAATTTGGATCATGTCATACTTCAAGTGTGATTAACCAAATCATCACAGTGATCATTATCTTGATAAAAAGTTTTTATTGTCTAACACTATCACCAATCAAAGAAACAAACTTTCTCATTTAGATTCTCCTATTTCCTCCTTAATTAATTTCGTGAGTATTGTTCTCCATGAAAGATTGTTAGACTCTTTGTCTTCGTAAAAGTTAGGGATTATATTTTATTTTTTTAAAAATAATATAAAATTCAATTTTAACAACACATTTTTTATAAAATTATAATTTGAAAAATAAAAAAATAAATTACAAAACATTAGCATTACTTCAATCTTTTCACGTCTGACAATATAACAATCTTATTAAACATGGATGATAAGATCATTAGAAATTTAATTTATTTTCTTCAAAAAGTAATTCTTAGAAATTCAATGACATATTTAAAATTTATTAGGAAAATTTCACAATTTTGTGCTCCATTAAATAGAAATTTGGATCATGTCTAAGTTCTAGTATGACTGATTAAATCATGCTATTCACTAGTCAACGAAACTAACTTTCTGACATTGATTCCTCTATTTGCTCCTCGAGTAATTTCTTTGTTATTGTTATTGTCCTCTTTTCATGATTGTTAGGTTCTTAAATGTTATTATCTTCATAAAAGTTACGGGATTATATTTTAATTTTTCAAAATAATATAACATTTAATTTTAGGAGCACGTTTTCTTTTTAAAGATTATAATTTTATAAATAGATAAATAAATTAAAAAACATTAAAATTGCATAATTGATTTCACGTATGACCATATCATGATGTTATCACAAATTCATAAGAAATTTAATTTATTTTAATAACAATGTAATTTCTAAATATTTGATTAGATATTTAATGTTTTATATAGGAAAATTTCCTGATGTTGTGCACCAATCAGTCAAAATTTACATCATGTATTAGTTCTACTGTGATTGATGAAATCCTGCTACTGATCATTGTGTTTATAATAAATTTTTTTCGTTTAACACTGTCACCCATAACTGAAACAAACTTTCTCATGTAGATTCTTCCATTTTGCTTATCGAGTAATTTGATGGTTCTTGTTTGTTCTCCATCACAGAATGTTAGGCCCTTACACGTGATTGTCTTCATAAAAGTTATGACATTACATCTTATTTTTTAAAACATAATATAAAATTTAACTTCAACAACATAATTTTTTATAAAACTATAATTTGAAAAATAAAAAAAATTACAAAAATTAATGATGCATCATTGGTTTCAAGTCTGCCAATATCACAATTTTACTAAACATTGATGAAAAGGACATTAGAAAATTAATTTATTTTCTTCACAATATAATTTTTAAATATTTGATAAGATATTTAAAATAAATATTTAAAATTTGATGTACGCAAATTTCCCAATGTTGTGCTCCATTCAGTAGTAGTTTGGATCATATCTTAGTTTTAATATGACTGATCAAATCATGCTACTCATCATTGTAATTATGATAAGTTCTTATTGTCTCATACTATCACCAATCAACCAAACTAATTTTCTAATGTAGATTCGTCCATTTGATCCTCGAGTAATTTCTTTGTTATTGCTATTTTTCTCCTTCCAAGATTCTTAGGTTCTTACACGTTATTGTCTTCATAAAAGTTATGAGATCATATTTTTTTTTAAAAATAATATAAAATTTAATTTCAACAACAAAATTTCTAATATAAAATTCTAATTTTAAAAATGGATAAATAAATTTCAAAACATTAACATTGAATCATTAAATTTAAGTCTTTATTGTCTCATACTATCACCAATAAGTGAAACAAACTTTCTGACTAGATTCTTCTATTCGCACCTCAAGTAATTTCTTTGTTATTGTTATTGCCCTTCTTCCAAGATTGTTTGGTTCTTACAGGTTACTGTCTTCATAAAAGTTCATGGATTATATTATATAAATTTAATTTCAGCAACACATTCATTTTAAGAAATTATAATATTATAAATAGATAAATAAACTAAAAAACATTAACATTGCATCTTTGGTTTAACGTCTGACAATATCATGATTTTACTAAACATGGATGGCAAAGTCAATAAAATTTAATTTATTTTCTTGACAATGTAATTTTTGAAAATTTTATTAGATATTTATACTTTTATATCGGAAAATTTTCCAATGTTGTACTACATACATTTAGTAGAAATTTAGAACATGTATTAGCTCTAGTATGACTTATCAAATCATTTTACTAATCAATGTCTTGATAATAAGTTTTTATGTCTCACACTCTCACAATAACAAAACAAACTTTCTTATGTAGAATTATCCATTTGCTCCTCGAGTAATCTTTTGGTTATTACTATTGTCCTCATTCCAAGATTGTTAGGTTGTTACACATTATTGTCTTCCTAAAGGTTACGGGATTATAATTATTTTTTAAAAATAATATAAAATTTAAATTCAACAACATATTTCTTTTTATGAAATTATAATTTTAAAAATAGATAAATAAATTTCAAAACATTAACATTGCATCATTGGTTTTAGGTTTAACAATATCACAATTTTATTAAATATGGATGAGAAAGTCATTACATATTTAATTTATTTTCTTAAGAATGTAATTTTGAAATTTTTATTAGATATTAAAATTTTATGTACAAAAATTTAACAATGTGTTGCTCCATTCAGTAGGAATATGGATCATGTTTTAGTTCTAGTCTGTCTAATCAAATCATGCTACTTATCATTGTATAATAATCAATTTTTTCGTCTCCCATTATCAACAATTAATGAAACAAACTTTCTTAGATTCCTCCATTTGCTCCTCGAGAAATTTCGTGGTTATTGTCCACATTCCAAGATTGTTAGGTTCTTACACGATATTGTCTTCATAAAATTTACGAGATTATATTATATCTTTTTAAATATAATATAAAATTTAATTTCAACAACAATTTTTTTATTTTTTCATAAAATTATAATTTTAAAAATAAATAATAAATTACAAAATATGAACATTGCATCGTTGGTTTGACATTTGACAATTTCACGATTTTATTTTATCAAACATGGATGACAAAGTCATTAAAAATTTAATTTATTTTCTTAAGAATGTAACTTTTAAAAATTTGGTTAGATATTTAAATTTTAAGAAGGAAAATTTCCCAATTTTGTGCTTCATTAAGTTGGAATTGGGATCATATCTTAGTTTTAGTGTGAATTATCAAATCATGCCACTAATGATTGTCTTGATAATAAGTTTTTATTGTCTCATACTATCATTAATCAATGAAACAAACATTTTCTTGTAGATTCCTCCATTTGCTCCTCGACTAACTTCTTGGTTATTGTCCTCCATCAAATATTGTTAGGCTCTTACACATGATTGTCTTCATCAAAGCTACGAGATTATATTTTATTTTTTAAAAGAATAATATAAAATTTAATTTTGACAACACATTCTTCTTATAAAATTATAATTTGAAAAAATAAAAAAAACAAATGACAAAACATTAACAATGCATCATTGGTTTCACGTTTCACGACATCACCATTTTATTAAACATGCATCATAAGATCATTAGCAATTTAATTTATTTTCTTTACAACATAATTTTTAAATTTCGATAAGATAATTAAAATTTTATGTAGGAAAATTTCTCAATGTTGTGCTCCATTGAATAGGAATTTGGATCATATCTTAGTATTAGTATGACTAATGAAATCGTGTTACTCATCATTGCAATTATGATAAGTTTTTTTTTTTATTGTCTCATACTATCACCAATAAGTGAAACTAACTTTCTAACTTCCATTTCAAGTAATTTCTTCGTTATTGTTATTGCCCTTCTTCCAAGATTGTTAGGTTCTTACATGTTACTACTGCCTTTGCAAAAGTTAAGGGATTATATTTTATTTTTTAAAAATAATATAAAATTTAATTTCATCAACACATTTATGTTAAAGAAATTATAATTTTATAAATAGATAAATAAATTACAAAACATTAAGATTGCATCATAGGTTTAACGTCTGACAATATCACGATTTTATTAAACATGGATGACAAAGTCAATAAAATTTAATTTATTTTCTTGACAATGTAATTTTTGAAAATTTGATTAGATATTTATACTTTTATATAGGAAAATTTTCTGATGTTGTACTACATACATTCAGTAGGAATTTAGATCATGTATTAATTATAGTATGACTGATCAAATCATTCTACTGATCAATGTCTTGATAATAAGTTTTTATTGTCTCACACTATCACTAAGAACAAAACAAACTTTCTTATGTAGATTCTGTTGGAGTGCAAGTGTGAGTTGAAGTCCCACATTGGTAAGAAATTGGGAAGTTGAGGAATATATAAGTGAGAAAGACTCATAACCTAATGCCTTAAAGTTTTGGGTTGAAAGTGGTGTGATGTTCTCTTATATATGAGTTCGTGTCCCATAATTGTACATCTCAGGCTCGTGTCCCATCGTTGTACATCTCCCCAGTGTTTAACCCCCTCAGTTTGTCCCAACAGATTCATCCATTGATGTGACCATGCCTAGCCAAGGACCTATCACTAGGGTCATGGCTAGAAGGATTGAAGAAGACCTAGCCCTTGCAGACAAAGGAAGACTTCACCTCCTATGGAGAGTGAAGATATTAGGCTAGGGACTTTAGTTAATAAAATGTAATTTTCCTTTATTTTAATTTTGAGGAGCATTGGCCCTTGGTTTGAGAAACTTGGGCACCAAGTTTGATGATCTAAGGAGGGAATTGTTTCTCAATTCTCCTCCCTTAGATCTCTCCTTTTAATCCTAGCCCTTCTTTTTTAGGTTATCTTGTTCAAGAGGTTAGCTACCTCTATAAATAGGAGCTCCTCCCTCACTTGTATTTTTTACACTTGAATTTAATCCTAGAGACCATATTGGTTGAGGTTCTTACCTTTGAGTGTCCCCCTTTCTCCTTTGTGAGAGCTTCTAAGAGTTATCAAGGGACCCCTCCCTTGTGGCCTCTCCCCTTTGGCTTATCAAACCTAGTATTTGTGGCGCCTCACCCCATTCCTTTCCTCTTCATAAATCCATTTCCCTTCCAAGTGACTTTAGAAAGTATCCTTTGGGCACGTGATCATCAAAGATCACATCAAGTCTCCTCCCCCTTGAAGAGGATTTGACCTCAAATCCATGGGGTCTTCGTCATTTTCAGCACCTACAAATGGAGACAAATCAGAAACATTAAAACTGGTGCTTACCCCATAATCCTTAGGCAGATCTAAAACATAGGCATTATTACCGATCCGCTCAAGGATTTGGAAAGGTCCATCTCCTCTAGGGCTAAGTTTGGACTTCCTTTGAGAAGGAAATCTATCCTTTCTCAAGTGAAGCCATACCCAGTCGCCCTTTTCAAAGATGACTTCTTTCCTCCCCCTATTGGCGAAAGTAGCATCTCTCAAGGATTGGTGCTCTATGTTAACTTTAACCCTCTCATGTAATTGTTTTACAAAAATGGCTTTTGCCTCTCCTTCTTTATGCACAGCAACAGAAAGAGGAAGAGGTAAAAGATCTAGAGGAGTACGAGGATTAAAGCCATAGACCACCTCAAAAGGAGAATGCTTGGTGGTTCTATGAACCACCCGGTTATAAGAAAATTCAATATGGGGAAGGTACTCATCCCAAGACTTATGGTTGCCTTTAAGGAGAGCCCTAAGCATAGTGGATAAAGATCTATTCACCACTTCTATTTGCCCATCAGTTTGAGGGTGACAGGTAGTGGAAAAAAGAAGTTTAGTTCCCAGCTTAGCCCAAAGAGTTTTCCAAAAATGGCTAAGGAACTTCACATCCCTATCTGACACTATTGAAGAGGGTACACCATGCGATCGAACAACCTCTTTAAAGAAAAGTCTTGCGATGTTGCTCGCATCATCCACTTTGTGGCAGGGAATAAAATGGGCCATTTTTGAAAATCGGTCCACCACCACAAATATGGAGTCTGCACCTCGTTGGGTTCTTGGGAGCCCAAGGATGAAATCCATGCTAATATCCTCCCAAGGTGCAGAAGGAGCAGGTAAAGGTGTGTATAGTCCATGAGGCATTGCTTTAGACTTTGCTTGCAAGCAAGCTATACATTTAAAGCAATGTCTATGGACATCTCTACGCATATGGGGCCAAAAGAATTTCTCTTGTAAAAGCATGAGGGTTTTTGAAATCCCAAAATGCCCCATGAGCCCACCTTCATGACTCTCTTTTGTAAGTAAGTTCCTAATTGATCCTTGGGGTATACAAAGCTTACTCCCTTTGTAAAGATACCTCTCACTGATGAAGTACCCATCATGGGCCTTTAATGCAAATGCAGATGCAGAGGTAGCAAATATGGGGCCGAAATCCTTATCAGACGGATACATAGCCCGAATGTCATCAAATCCCAAGATTTTTGCACTCAAGGATGAATAAAGGGCATGACGCCTAGAAAGAGCATCAGCCACCACATTTTGTTTTCCTTTCTTGTACTTGATGACATAAGGGAAGGATTCAAGATATTCCACCCACGTTGCATGCCTTTTGTTCAATTTACCTTGACCCCTCAAATATTTTAGTGACTCATGGTCATTATGAATGACAAACTCCTTGGGAGCAAGGTAATGCTCCCAAGTTTGAAGGGCCCTAATTAGAGCATAAAACTCCTTATCATAGGTGGGGTAGTTGAGGGGGGCACCATTGAGTTTTTCACTGAAATACGCAATGGGGTGCCCTCCTTGCAACAAGACAGCCCCCACACCTACACCAGAGGCATCACATTCAAGTTCAAATGTTTTAGAAAAGTCAGGTAATGCCAAGACTGGTGCATGGGTCAATTTATGCTTAATTAGCTGGAAGGCTTTCTCTTGTTTCTCACCCCAAAGGAAAGGAACTTCCTTTTTCACCAAATCATTTATTGGTGCGAAGAGCATGGAGAAATTAGGCACAAAACGCCTATAAAATCCAGCAAGACCATGAAAGCTTTTGATCTCTGTCACACTCTTTGGGGTGGGCCATTCTTGAATAGCTTTTATCTTTTCGGGGTCAACATGAACCCCTTTTGTGCTAACTACAAAACCTAGGAAAACTACACTATCTACACAAAAAGTGCATTTTTCTAAGTTACCAAAAAGATGATTACTCCTAAGAAGAGAAAAAACATGCCTTAGATGTCCTAAATGATCATCTAGGTTCCTAGAGTAAACTAAAATATCATCAAAGTAAACTACACAAAATTTACTAAGGCAATCCCTTAGTACATGATTCATTAAGCGCATGAATGTGCTTGGGGCATTAGTTAGCCCAAAAGGCATAACCAACCACTCATAAAGACCAAATTTAGTCTTAAAAGTAGTTTTCCACTCATCACCCTCTTTGATCCTTATTTGGTGGTAACCACTTCTAAGATCTATTTTTGAAAATATTTTTGCCCCATGCAATTCATCCAACATGTCATCAAGACGGGGGATTGGGTGCCTATATTTGATGGTGATGTTGTTGATTGCACGACAATCAACACACATCCTCCATTGGCCATTCTTCTTGGGCACCAATAAGACTGGCACAGCACAAGGGCTTAGGCTCTTTTGAACCCAACCCTTCTCCAACAGCTCATTCACTTGAGACTCAATCTCTTGGGTCTCCATGGCGTTGGTCCTATAGGCAGGTCTATTAGGTAGACTTGCGCCAGGCACCAAATCAATTTGATGTTCTATACCCCTAATGGGAGGAAGTCCTTTCGGAACCTCATTAGGGAATATGTCATCAAATTCTTTTAAAATATCTTGAACCCCTTGAGGAAGGTGCTCATGTGCATGGGCTATGGCAGTGCTCTCAGCAGAAGAATGCAAAATGGGAGAAGGATTTGATGCTTCTTTGCAAAAGAGGAGATAAAAGGGCTTGTTAGTCAAATGAGCTTCTTTTAAATCACGTTTAGTAGCAAATAGGCTCCTTTTACTAATATTCCCTTTTGAAGGGGCATCACCTTCCGACTCTCTCTCTTTACCCTTTTCAAGCTTTAAGGGTAAAGCTTGTTGCCTCTCAGTAGGCTTAATAGTAGGGAGTTTTCTCTCTACATGAGGTGCTTTTGTATCTTGAAAATGCTTGGGTTCCTTTTTGGGAAAACCCTTGAAAGAGTTTCCCTTAAGTTGGTCTCTCTTTGAGTAAGAGGGAGAATCTTTTTTAAAGCTTTTTCTCTTGAGTTGATTCTCAGCTCTTACACAAAGTTCTACCAACTCATCAAGGTTTGAGTATGAAAGACGCTCTACCTTATCTCTAATGTCAGAGCTTAATCCACACAAAAACCTAGCAAGGGTGGCATTGGGTTCCTCAATGATATTGGCCCTTAGTATGAGAAGATCCATCTTTTGTCTATACTCCTCAATACTTAGGTTATGTTGCCTAAGTCTTTGGAGCCTATCCAAAAGATCCCTCTCATAATATGAAGGAATGTGCCTTCTTCGCAAACAAGTTTTTAAATCATTCCAGTAGCGAATGTCAGGAATTTGTTTACGGGCCCTATTCTTGACTAACCCATCGCACCAATGCAAAGCAGAACCTTGAAAACTAAGGGAGGCCAAATATACTTTCCTTTCTTCCCTAATTTCATAGCATCGAAAGAGTTGTTCCACTTTGACTTCCCAATCTAGGTAAGTCTCAACATCTTCCCTACCATGAAAATGGGGTAGGTCTACCTTTGGTTCCCTAGCATGATTTATGTTCTCTTGAGGAGAATGATGATTGTATGATGAATGAGAGTGATGCTTATGTTGATTTCTATAGTATTCTTCTTCACTAGAGCTAAAATGCCTAGATGGGGATCTTATGAGAATTCCTTTATTTTTTCTATCACTCTCCCTCCCATCTCTCCTCTTACTGTCTTCTCCTCTCCTTCTCTATTCTTCCACTTTTTCTCTTTTTCTTTCTAGTTCTTTCCTTCTTCTCCTTTCTTCATCCTCTCTTCTCTCTCTTTGCCTTCTCTCTTATCGCTCTTTTTTCTCTTTTCTCATTTCCAACATCTCTTTTTTTAACTTTTCCTTCTCTTTTTGTTTTTCCTTTTCTTTTATTTCTTTTTTTCTCTCTTTTTCTTCTCTCCTTTCTTGTTCTTTAGCCATCCATTCCCTAAATTCTAAGTTAAGGTTTTCAAGAGTGTCTCCCTTAGAAGGTTTTCTTTGGTTGACACTCTTACTTGATGAACAACTATGTGCACTAGAATGTGTGTGGGAAGTCATGGTGCTTGTATGCTAAAAACTAAAGGGTAGGCCAAAAACTTTTTTTTTTGTTTTCTCACCTAAGGTGGCTTGATGAGTCTTTGGAACTCTTAGCCTCTACACGTTTTTTCAAAATAACATAAAATAAAATAAAAGTGCAAGAATGTAAAAGAGAAATGGCTCTAATCGTGCTCCTAAGGTGTTGAAGGAAGTGTACCACTTCTCCCTTCTTCACCTAATTAACGAGGAACTACGCTAAAATTAACCAAAATTATTACAAACCAAGGAAGGGCCTTAAGGGCACTCAAACTCCCAATCTAAAATTAAGTATACACAATACAAAGAATAAAAAAAAATAAAACAAAGTCTTCACTCCAAGCTTTTTGGTGTTTGTCTCCTTTTGATCAAGCCCCTTTGAGTTGCATCAACTCACCCCAAGAATGCTACCCTTGTTTCCTCTTGTTTGGACTTGCCAAAATTTTATATATGGAACCTTTCCCAACCTTTCCTTACCAAGGCCGAATACAACACAAGACAACAAACAAAGGTGAATAACAAAACAAGGTTCACAAATCCAAGTGGATAGATTAAACAATGACAAACTCAAAGAAGTAAAAAAGACAAGCAAGAAAACATAAGGCTCACAAAGGAAGGTAGCACACAAATAACTTTCCTAGATTAGCTCTAAGAGTAGAGATGAAAAAAGACTCAAACAAAAAAAATGAAACCAATAGTTGCACACTTAATAAAATTTAAGTGACCAAAACTAAAAAGCTTACTCAAGTAATTTTTTTTTGAATCACAATTGATTCCTCATATCAAATGTTTCTACTATTAGGTACACAACTTCAAATTTGTCTTTCCTTTGAGTTCTTTATCTTCTTTTTTTTTTAACTTGAACTTTTTCTATTTTTTTTTAACTTTTTCTAATCTTTTTGCTGCACCTAATAGCTTGTTGAATTGAAATTTTAATGAGGATGCTTGAAATAATAATGCTTGAGTGAATAAGCACAAAGTAAGGTCACACAATTTTCAAGCAATGCATGCAACTAAAGGCAAAACAACTTAGTAGTTCCAAATACCACTGAACTAATGGTGCTTAAGGAACGATTTAGGGCTGATTTTGAAGTAAATTGATTGCTCAAATTACTAACACAATTCACCCAAGCTAAAATTCCATAAAGAGGCACCAATAGTGAAGGTAAACCAAGTGGAAAGCTACTAATAATTCAACATAAAACAAGAAACATATAAAGATTGAAATGAGCAAATATTTAAGAACAACAAAGAGATTAATATGCTTGAACTAAAAGCATAAAAGACTTAAGAGACTCAATAAGAGGTTCACCTCTTAGGAGCTCAATTCAAAATGTTTTTGAAAGCTTTTTTGTAAAAATTTTAAGAGGATAAAACCTATGGAATTTAAATGAGACAAAATAGGAAACTAACATGACTAGTATTTGACAAAACACAAGATTAAGAAAAAATAACACACCTAAAAATAGAGCAAAAATTTTAGCACAACAAAGTGGCCAAAGTTGATTACCACAATGGTGTGGAAAAATCCTCAACCATGTGGGTTTAATGGTCACAACTTCTTAGGCACACTTTAACATAAAAAACCAAGGGAAAATTAAGCAACTTGAACACGAAAATAAGATGCAAAGAAAGGGACAAATAAAATCGCATCAAATTAAATGGAAAATAGGCGCGTAGATAGAAAACAAAAGCGCATATAATAGCAAGAATAAAAAACTATACTACTAGAAAATAAAGGAAATAGAGATGACAAAAAATGAAGGACTTTAAAATAAAGAGATCAAAGAAATAAACAACAAAGCAAAAAAAATAAAATTGAGAAAGAACGTGACCTTTAGAAAGTGGCTCTAGATACCACTTGATGTGATCTTTGATGATCACGTGCCCAAAGGATCCTTTCTAAAGTCACTTGGAAGGGAAATGGATTTATGGAGAGGAAAGGAATGGGGTGAGGCGCCACAAATACTAGGTTTGATAAGCCAAAGGGGAGAGGCCACAAGGGAGGGGTCCCTTGATAACTCTTAGAAGCTCTCACAAAGGAGAAAGGGGGACACTCAAAGGTAAGAACCTCAACCAATATGGTCTCTAGGATTAAATTCAAGTGTAAAAAATACAAGTGAGGGAGGAGCTCCTATTTATAGAGGTAACTAACCTCTTGAACAAGATAACCTAAAAAAGAAGGGCTAGGATTAAAAGGAGAGATCTAAGGGAGGAAAATTGAGAAACAATTCCCTCCTTAGATCATCAAACTTGGAGCCCAAGTTTCTCAAACCAAGGGCTAAGATTCCTTCTTATTAGCTTAGGGGGTTTATGTAGAAAAGAGGGGTGTAGATATCAAGGCTACCCCTTATTTCCTTCACAAAGACCCAAAAAGCTAAATCCACCCTCTAAATTCCTAAGACACCTCCTAAAAATAAAAAATGGACTAAATACATGTCCCAAATTAAATTCTTAATGCTCCTCAAAATTAAAATAAAGGAAAATTACATTTTATTAACTAAAGTCCCTAGCCTAATATCTTCACTCTCCATAGGAGGTGAAGTCTTCCTTTGTCTGCAAGGGCTAGGTCTTCTTCAATCCTTCTAGCCATAGCCCTAGTGATAGGTCCTTGGCTAGGCATGGTCACATCATCCATGCTATTGTCCTCATTCGAAGATTGTTAAGTTGTTACACGTTATTGTCTTCCTAAAGGTTACGGGATTATATTTTATTTTTTAAAAATAATATAAAATTTAAATTCAACAACATTTTTATATTTATAAAATTATAATTTTAAAAATAGATAAATAAATTACAAAACATTAACATTGCATCATTGGTTTCACGTCTAACAATATCACACTTTTATTAAATATGGATGAGAAATCATTACATATTTAATTTGTTTTCTTAACAATTTAATTTTTGAAAATTTGATTAGATATTAAAATTTTATGTAGCAAAATTTCCCAATGTTGTGCTTCATTCAGTAGTAATATGGATCATGTCTTAGTTCTAGTGTGTCTAATCAAATCGTGCTACTGATCATTGTCTTGATAATCAGTTTTTATCGTCTCCCACTATCACTAATCAATGAAACAAACTTTCTGATATAGATTCTTCCATTTGCTTCTTGAGTAATTTTCTGGTTATTGTTCGCTTTCCAAAATTGTTAGGTTTTTACTCGATATTGTCTTCATAAAATTACGGGATTATATTATATTTTTAATATAATATAAAATTCAATTTCAGCAACAAATTTTTTATTTTTTTAATAAAATTATAATTTTAATAATAAATAAATAAATTACAAAATATTAACATTGCGTCGGTGGATTAACGTTAGACAATTTCACGATTTTATCAAATGGGGATGACAAAGTCATTACAAATTTAATTTATTTTCTTAAGAATGTAACTTTTTTAAAAATTTGGTTAGATATTTGAAACATTGTGAAGGAAAATTACCCAATTTTGTGCTCATTAAGTTGGAATTCGGATCATATCTTAGTTTTAGTGTGACTCATCAAATTGCGCTACCGATCATTGTCTAGATAATAAGTTTTTATTATCTCACAGTATCATCAATCAATGAAACAAACTTTTTCTTGTAGATTCCTCTATTTGCTTCTCGACTAATTTCTTGGTTATTGTCCTCCATCAAATATTGTTAGGCTCTTACAGTGATTGTCTTCATAAAAGGTAGGGGATTATATTTCATTTTTTTAAAAGAATAATATAAAATTCAATTTTGACAACACATTCTACTTATAAAACTATAATTTGAAAAAATAAATTACAAAATATTGACGATGAGAATTGGTTTCACGTTTCACGATATCACATTTTATTAAACATGAATGATAAGATCGTTAGAAATTTAATTTATTTTCTTCACAATGTAATTTTTTAAATTTTGATAAGATAATTAAAATTTTATGTAGGAAAATTTCTGAACATTGTGCTCCATTTAGTTGAAATTTGGATCATGTCTTAGTTCTTGTATGACAAATGAAATCTTGTTACTCATCATTGTATTTTTTACTGTCTCATGCTATCACCAATAAGTGAAACTAACCTTTCGACTAGATTCCTCAATTCGAACCTCAGGTAATTTATTCGTTATTGTTATTGCCCTTCTTCCAAGATTGTTAGGTTCTTACACGTTACTATCTTCATAAAAGTTAAGGGATTATATTTGATTTTTTAAAAATAATATAAAATTTAATTTTAGCAAGACATTTATCTTAAAAAATTATAATTTAAAAATAGATAAATAAATTGCAAAATATTAACATTGCATTATTGGTTTCACGTCCAGCAATATTACAATTTTATTAAATAGGGATGAGAAAGTCATTATAGATTTAATTTATTTTCTTACCAATGTAATTTTTGAAAATTTAATTAGATATTAAAATTTTATGTATGAAAATTTCTCAATGTTGTTCTCCCTTCAGTAGGAGTATGGATCATGTCTTAGTTCTAGTGTATCTAATAAATTCGTGCTATTGATCCTTGTCTTAATGATAAGTTTGTATCGTCTCCCACTATCTTTCCTGGTTATTGTCTGCCTTCCAAGATTGTTAGGTTTTTATTCAATATTGTCTTCATAAAATTATGGGATTATATTATATTTTTTAAATATAATATAAAATTTAATTTCAACAATTTTTTTTAAAGTTTTTTATAAAATTATAATTTGGAAAATAAATAAATAAATTACAAAATACTAACATTGCATTGTTGGTTTCATATTTGACAATTTCATGATTTTATTAAAGATGGATGACAAAGTCATTACAATTTTAATTTATTTTATTAGGAATGTAACTTTTAAAAAATTGTTTAGATATTTAAAATTTTACAAAGGAAAATTTTTCAATTTTGTGTTCCATTAAGTTGGAATTTGGATCATATCTTAGTTTTAGTTTGACTCATCAAATCGTGCTATTGATCATTGTCTTGATAACAAGTGTTTATTCTCTCACACTATCATCAATACAAAACAATCTTTTTCTTGTAGATTCCTCCATTTGCTTCTTAACTAATTTCTTGGTTATTGTCCTCCATCAAATATTGTTAGGCTGTTACACATGATTTTCTTCATAAAAGTTATGGGATTATATTTTATTTTTAAAAAAATAATATAAAATTTAATTTTGATAACAAATATTTCTTATAAAATTATAACTTGAAAAAATAAAAAATAAAATAGAAAACATTAACAATGCATCATTGGCTTCACGTTTCACGATATCACAATTTTATTAAACATGCATGATAAGATCATTAGAAATTTAATTTATTTTCTTCACAACGTAATTTTTTGAAATTTCATAAGATAATTAAGGTTTTATGTAGGAAAATTTTCCAATGTTGTGTTCCATTCAGTAGGAATTTGGATCATGTCTTAGTTCTAGTATGACTAATAAAATCATATTACTCACAATTGTAATCATGATAAGTTTTTATTGTCTCATACTATCATCAATAAACGAAACTAACTTTCTAACATAGATTCCCCGATCCACACAATTTCCTGGTTATTGTTATTGCCCTTTTACCAAAATTGTTAGGTTCTTACATGTTATTGTCTTCATAAAAGTTACGGGATTATATTTTATTTTTAAAAATAATATCAAATTTAATTTCACAAGACATTTTTTTGAAAAAAATATAATTTTTAAAATAGACAAATAAATTACAAAACATTAAAAATGACATCATTGGTTGCACGTCTAACAATATCATGATTTTATAAAATATGGATGACAAAGTCATTACAAATTTAATTCACTTTCATAACAGTGTAATTTCTTAAAATTTGATTATTTAAAGTTTTATATAGAAATACTTCCCAATGTTGTGCTCCATTCAGTCAGAATTTGCATCATGTCTTAGTTGTAGTGTCATTGATCAAATCCTGCTACTGATCATTGTCTTGGTATTAAGTTTTCTAACACTATCACCAATCAACGAAACAAACTTTCTCATGTAGATTCCTCTATTTGCTCCTTGAGAAATATTCGGGTTATTGTCCTCCATTAAAGATTGTTAGACTCTTACACTTGATTCTCTTCATAAAAGTTACAGGATTATATATTTTTTTTGATAAAAAATATAAAATTTAATTTCAGCAACACATTTTTTTATAAAATTATAATTTGAAAAAATAAAAAACAAAAATTTAACAATGCATCATTGGTTTCCCATTTGACAGTATCACAATTTTATTAAACATGGATGATAAGATCATCAGAAATTTAATTTATTTTCTTGACAACGTTCTTTTAAAAATTTGGTAAGATATTTAAAATTTTATGTAGGAATTTGTATCATGTCTTACCTATAGTCATGACTGGTAAAATCATGCTACTCATTATTGTAATTACGATAAGTTTTTATTGTCTCATACTATCACCAATCAATGAAACTAACTTTCTGATGTAGATTCCTCTATTTACACGTTACTATCTTCATAAAAGTTACAGTGTTATATTTAATTTTTAAACATAACATAAAATTTAATTTCAGCAACACATTGTTGTTAGAAAATTATAATTTTATAAATAGATAAATAAAGTACAAAACATTAACATTGCTTCATTGGTTTCATGTCTAACAATATAATGATTTTATTAAACGTGGATGAAAAATTCATTACAAATTTAATTTATTATTATCACAATGTAATTTCTAAAAGTTTGATTAGATATTTTTAAAATTGAATTTATTTTATTCATAACGTATTTTTTTTAAAATTTGATAAGGGAATGAAAATTTTATGTAGGAAAATTTCCCAATGTTGTGCTCATTCAGTCGGAGTTTGGATCATGTCTTAGCTCTAATGTGATTGATCAAATCGTGCAACTGATTATTGTTTTGATAACAAATTTTTATTTTCTAACACTATCAACAAAAATAAATTTCTCATTTAGATTCCTCCATTTGCTCATCGAGTAATTTCCTGGTTATTGTCCTTCATCAAAGATTGTTAGGCTCTTACACGTGATTGTCTTCATAAAAGTTACGGGGTTATATTTTATTTTTTTAAAAATGATATAAAATTTAGTTTCAACAACACATTTTTTTTAAAATTATAATTTGAAAAAATAAAAAAATAAATTAGAAAACAAGAACGATGCATCATTGGTTTCAAGTATGACAATATCATAATTTTATTAAACATGGATAACAAGGTCATTTGAAATTTAATTTATTTTCTTCACAATGTAATTTTTAAAAATTTGATAAGACGTTTCAAATTTTATGTAAGAAAATTTCCCAATCTTGCTCCATTCAATACGAATTTGGATCATGTCTTAGTTCTAGTATGACTGATCAAATCATGCTACTCATCATTGTAATGATAATAAGTTTTTATTGTTCCATCTATCACCAATCAACGAGACAAACTTTCTCATGTAGATTCCTCCATTTGCTCCTTGAGAAATCTTCTGGTTATTGTGCTCCATCAAAGATTGTTAGACTCTTACACGTGATTGTCTTAATAAAAGTTACAGGATTATATTTTATTTTTTAAAAATAATATCAAATTTAATTTCAACAGCAGATTTTTTTATAAAATTATAATTTGGAAAAATAAAAAATAAATTACAAAAATTTAACAATGCATCACTGGCTTCCCGTCTGACAATATCACAATTTTATTAAATATGGATGATAAAATCATAAAAAATTTAATTTATTTTCTTCACAACATTGTTCTAAAAATTTGATAAGATATTTACAATTTTATGTAGGAATTTGGATCATGTTTTATTTCTAGTATGACTGATGAAATCATGCTACTCATTATTGTAATTATGACAAGTTTTTATTGTCTCATATGATCATCAATCAATGAAACTAACTTTTTGATGTAGATTTCTCGATTCACTCCTCAAGTCATTTCCTAGTTATAATTTGAAAAAATAAATTACAAAACATTAACAATACATCATTGGTTTCACATATGACAATATCACAATTTTATTAAACATGGATGACAAGGTCATTTGAAATTTAATTTATTTTCTTCCCAATATAATTTTTAAAAATTTGATAAGATATTTAAAATTTTATGTAGGCAAATTTCTCAATGTTGTGCTTCATTCAGTAGGGATTGGGATAATTTCTTCATTGTTTCACGTCTCATAATATCATGATTTTATAAAACATGGCTGACAAAGTCATTACAAATTTAATTTATTTTCATAACAATATAATTTCATAAAATTTGATTAGATATTTAAAGTTTTATGAAGAAAAATTTCCCAATGTTGTGGTCTGATCAGTTGGAATTCACATTGTATCTTAGTTCTAGTGTGATTGATCAAACCCTGCTACTGATCATTGTCTTGATAATAAGTTTTTATTGTCTAACACTATCACCAAGCAATGAAACAAACTTTCTCATGTAGATTCCTCCATTTGCTCCTCAATTAATTTCCTGGTTAGTGTCCTCCATGAAAGATTATTAGGCTCTACACGTGTTTGTCTTTAGAAAAGTTACATACTTATATTTTAGTTTTTTTAAAATAGTATAAAATTTAATTTAAAAAACATAATGTTTTTATCAAATTATAATTTGAAAAAATAAATTACAAAACATTAACAATGCATCATTGATTTCACATATGATAATATCACAATTTTATTAAACATGGATGACAAGGTCATTAGAAATTAATTTATTTTCTTCACAATATAATTTTTAAAAATTTGATAAGATATTTAAAATTTCATGTAGGCTAATTTCCCAATGTTGTGCTCCATGCAGTAGGAATTGGGATCATGTCTTAGTTTTAGTATGACTGATTAAATCATGCTACTCACCATTGTAATTATAATAAGTTTTAATTGTCTCATACTAATCAACGAAACTAACTTTCTGACGTAGATTCTCCATTTACTCCTCGAGTAAAAATTTCCAGGTTATTGTTATTGTCCTCCTTCCAAGATTGTTAGGTTCTTACACGTTACTGTCTTCATAAACATTACAGGATTGTATTTTAGTTTTTAAAAATAATATCAAATTTAATTTTAGCAACACATTTTTTTTAAAATTATAATGTTATAAATAGATAAATAAATATAAAGCATTAACATTACATCATTGGTTTCACATCTGACAATATAATAATTTTATAAAACATGGATGACAAAGTCATTACAAATTTAATTTATTTTCATAACAATGTAATTTCTTAAAATTTGATTAGATATTTAAAGTTTTATGTAGGCAAATTTCCCAATGTTGTGGTCTAATTAGTTGGGATTCGCATCATGTCTAGTGTGATTGATCAAATCCTACTATTGATCATTGTCTTGATAATAAGTTTTAATTGCCTAACACCATCCCCGATCAGTGAAACAAACTTTCTCATGTAGATTCCTCCCTTTGCTCCTCAATTATTGTCCTCCATGAGAGATTGTTACGCTCTTACACGTGATTATCTTTAGAAAAGTTACGGGCTTATATTTTATTATTTTAAAAACAATATAAAATTTAATTTCAACAACAGAATTTCTTTATGAATTATAATTTAAAAAAAAAATAAATTACAAAAATTAACATTGCATCATTGGTTTCACGTATGATAATATCACGATTTTGAAATTTTATTTAGGAAAATTTCTCAATGTTGTGCTTCATTCAGTAGAAATTTGGGTCACATCTTTGTTCTTGCATGATTGTTGAAAACATGCTACTCATCAATGTAATTATAATAATCTTTTTTATTCTCATACTATCACCAATAACAAAACAGATTTTCTCATGTAAATTCCTCTATTTTCTTCTCGAGTAATTTCCTGGTTATTGTTATTGTCCTCCTTCCAAATTGTTAGGTTCTTACATATTATTGTCTTCATAAAAGTTATGTGATTATATTTTAGTTTTTAAAATATTATAAAATTTAAATTCGACAATAATTATTTTTTTGTTTTTCTATAAAATTATAATTTAAAATATAGATAAATAAATTATAAAACATTAATATTGCATCATTTGTTTCACGACTGAAATATCACAATTTTATTAAACATGGATGACAAAGTCATTATGAATTTAATTTATTTTCATAACAATATAATTTTTAAAAATTTGATTAGATATTTAAATTTTTATGTAGGAAAATTT
Organism: Psophocarpus tetragonolobus; assembly: GCA_037954015.1. Classification (NCBI taxonomy): domain Eukaryota; kingdom Viridiplantae; phylum Streptophyta; class Magnoliopsida; order Fabales; family Fabaceae; genus Psophocarpus; species Psophocarpus tetragonolobus. The sequence continues at coordinate 37,584,660 of CM075690.1, read as the reverse complement.
CTCAATGTTGTGCTTCATTCAATCAAAATTTGTATCATGTCTTAGTTCTAGTGTAATTTGTAATTTAAATTATAATATTGCAAATCTATATAAAAATCATAAATTTATGTCATTAAATTTAACATTAATTTTAATATTAATTTCAATTGCTGTACAATAAATATAATATAATATTAAAACAATTATATATAACACCAAAACTAGATTTATATTAATTTATAATTTATTATTCGAAACTAGATTTAACATTAAATGAATAATATAGTGTTTTTGTTAAAACTTAAATTGAGATATTTAGTTTAATGGTTGAGGTAATGGAGGATAAATATTAGATGTTGTGAATAATATGAACTCTTTTGGATACTTGAAACTCTAAGAAAATATGAACTTAAACTAGCTTATTTATTTTATGAGTTTAATTGGTATACATTGTTAGTGTAAAAAAAAATACACTAAAGTTCAATCATATTTCTTTATTTATATGACCTTTAAAGTATTAATTAGTAAAATCAACAAACTTACTATAAATGAAGGATTTCTGATTGACTGTCAATGTAAAATTATTTTTTACACTGATAATGCATACTAATTAAAATCTTATTTTATTTGCATTTGCTATAATTCTATTTCATTAATTTGGCTTGTATTTTATGATGACAGTGATCAAAGAAATCGTGATGGTCCACTGAGCAACCATCAACATCTTATGATTCTTATTTTATAAAACTAGACTAACTAGAATATTACTATTTATCTGAAGAAAAATATTTAATTTTTTTAAGTCAAGCAAGATATTATAAATAGCAAATACTGCAAAACACAAGATATGTCTACCTGTTGTGATACAAAGTTTGAAAATAAATTTAGAAATAAAAAAATAATGGAACCAATTAAAAGACCAAAGGAGAACACCCGTCGTGTCAATATACACAAAAAGACAGGTCCATCATCCATTCTGCAAAACTATGCATAATTAATTGAGTTGGCCTATTCCATTCCCAATAACTCAGTTGTGCAACTAATATGAGTGCTCGAAAATCAAAAGTATTGCTCCGAAATATAGAGTCATTGTGTGCTTTCCAAAGGTAACAAAGACTCACAAACACACATACGACTAAACCATTCAAATTACATTGATTCTACTTATTAGTCTCATGAATTGAAGGTTATGACTTTAGAACTTAATTTAAAGTAAAGTACACATATACGAGAAAATTTTGTTGAATATCAGTTGTAAGATAAAACCAAAACAAAAGAAGAAAGCAAACTAAAACATGAACACAAACACAAGAGAGAAGAACAAGACAATGTGATGAGAACAGTCTACACAAAATCATCAAAGCAACATTTGAGAAACGAAAATCAAAATATACAACCTCATTGGATTGTTATTATTGAAAGGTTATATTATTTAAAAATTAATAGTTTAATCTTTTAACTTTATTTAACAAAATTTAATATATTATTTTATATTTATATAATGTAATGAGTCTTAGATATGATTTATAAGATTAAATATCATATTACATAAATTTCAAGTTATATCTTCATATCAAATATATTTCTTATAAATATAGTATTAAAATAAAACATGATAAATATTTATATCGTATTTAAGGATCATCAATTTTAATATAGAAAAAAAATATAATAACTATTTCACACTAATAAATTTTTATCTTTTAATTTGGATATAGATTCTGTTATATTTTTTTAATATTCAAACTAATTCTATTTGTTTTTTAAATTTTAATAAAAAACACTATTCAAATGAGTTTTTTAGTTTTTAAATACTAAAATACTGAAAATAGTTTTATAAGATGGTTGTCAAACAAGCACTGCAACTCTTGACTTATTATAATATTACTTATTTTAGTTATTTGAGGGTATTTAATGAGTATCTGAGAGGTGGATATTTTGATTCTCCCTTATGCACCTATTTAATAACGAGTAGGAATATATTAGTTAAAATATTTGTAGTTATCCATTTTTAAAATTTGTTGATTTGCAAATTTAATCCGTAAATATCCACACATGTAATTTACAATCAATATTCATGATTTTCGGATGAGAGTTTAGTTGTGCAGCTAATATGAGAGCTCAAAAACCAGAAGTATTGCTCCAAAATACAGAGTCATTGTGTGCTTTCTAAAGGTAACAAAGACTCACAAACCACACATACGACTAAACCACACATAAGACTAGCTCTACTAGTAGACTAGTGTAACGTCCGTCATTACAGTAATAACCCATGATAAAAAATAGTGAATAATTTAAAGAAAATAATAAATTTTGTATTTAAATACATGAATTCTTACATAATAAATAAAATATAATCCTCAAATTTGGGCCTCTAGAAAACAAAAACAATTACAAGGACATTATATTCCAAAATTATTACAAGCAAATACTACGAATTTTTTTTTTATTAATAACAAACTAGGTCCTTCGATTTCCAAAACTTCCCCCCTGGGGCTCTAAAAACAACACTTTTAATAAGATAATCTTAGTGAATAAAACAAGTTTTTAAAAGAGGTTCGCAAATAATGTTGTTCTTAGCCGACACAGAATCCAGAAAAACAACCATGTTACCCGTAGTAATAAAAAAGTATCTTTATTTACATACATTTTATGATTTGATCCAAATAATTTCTAGCAATAATTATAAATACGATAAAGATAATTTTCGATGCAAACACATAATCCACAAATTATAGTGAAACTCATGATCGGTCACTCGTACTCTACGGTTTCCAGAACCAGGTTTTCAATAGATTCTTCAAAAAGGTCTATGAGCTCATATTCCATACAATGGCATCCCATTGCCTTCCCCACGCTATTGTGGAGGTATCCATAATCTCTTCTCCATCCCTGATGGAGGTATCTAAAACTTTTTCCCCATATTAAATAGAGGTATCTCATACATCCATCCAAGATGGATGTATTACAATTTCATCCCCCATTCCAAATGAAGGTATCTCAAATAATTATCAAAATAATTTTCAAACACTACACACACCAAAAGCAACTAATAAAATCATACCATGGAGGGTTAAAAAAAGTGTTTTACTCACCTCTTGAAGCATAACTCCATAACTTTGTTTTATTCTTCTCTCCTCTTTCTTAACCCTTGAATAACACATCTAGTTTATACCTTTTTTTTCTTTTAAGGGAACTACGTAACCCTATATAATAGCTTAAGATTGATTCCCTCTCTATCCTTTCTTTTGATAAAAGAGTAGTTTATGATTCAAATTTAAAATCAAATATTTTTTCTCTTATCTTAATATCATTTTAAAAAGTGATATTATCTTTAATTTTGTCATTCAAAATTTTTTATTATTTAATCTTTTAGTTATTTGATTGATTCTCATCTAATTACCTTTTTTTTAATTAGATAATAACTTAATATTATTATTTACTAAGTGACCACATATTTTTTATATCTAGACAATTATTATTTATTAATATATTTTATAAGGTAATTTTTTATTAAAATTTTGAGGATGTTACAACTAGCACTACTAGTAAACTAGCTCTACTAGTAGGCTAGCTCTACAAATAGACTAACAGTAATAGTAGACTAGCTCTACTAGTATATTGACTAGTTTTACTAGAGACTAGCTCTACTAGTAGACAGTTCGAGTAGAGCAACACTACTAGTAGACTAGCACTACTAGTAGACTAGCTCTACTAGTTAGTAGACTAGGACTATTAGTAGATTAGCCTACTAGTATACTAGTTATACTAAAAGACTAGCATTACTAGTAGATACCATTGCTAGTAGGATAGCTCTACTACTGGACTAGCACTACTAGTAGACTAGTTGTATGAGTAGACGAGCATGACTGGTAGACCAGCTCTACTAGTAGACCCTACCAGTAGACTAGCACTGCTATTAGACTAGCTCTACTAGTAGACTATCACTACTACTACGCTAGCTCTACAAGTAAACAATACTAGTAGACTATCTCTACTAGTAGATTAGCACTGCTAATAGACTAGCACTACTAGGAAACTAGCACTACTAGCAGACTATTACTACTAGTATACACTACTAGTAGACCAACTCTACTGGTAGACTAGCACTGCTAGTAGACTAGCTTTACTCGTATATTAGTAGTAGACTAACTCTACTAGTAAGCTAGCACAACTAGTAGACTAGCTCTATTAGCAAACTAGCACTACTAGTAGACAAACTCTACTCGTAGACTAGTACTAGTAGACTAGCACTACTAGTATACTAGTACTACTACTAAACTAGCACTACTAGTATACTAGCACTGCTACTAGGCAAGCTCTACTAGTAGACTAGCATTATTAGTAGACTAGAGGAACGATTAGATAGCACAACTTGTAGACTAGCTCTACTACTAGACTATCTCTTCTAATAGACAAGCACTACTATTAGACTAGATCCACTAGTAGACTGATATTACTAGCTAGCTCTACTAGTAGACTAGCACTACTAATAGACTAGCTCTTCTAACAAACACTATTAGTAGACTAGTTTTGCTAGTACACTATCACTGCTAGTAGACTAGCTCCACTAGTAGCCTAACTTTACTAGTAGACTAGCTCTACAAGTAAACTAGCACTACTTGTAGACTAACACTACTACTAGACTAGCACTACTAGTAGACACTTCTAGTATACCAACTCTATTAGTAGACACTACTCAACTAGTAGAGTAGCACTGCTAATAGACTAGCTCTACTAGTAGACTAGCTCTAATAGGAGGCTAGCTCTACTAGTAGACTAACACTACTAGTAGACTAACACTACTAGTAAATTAACTATGCTAGTAGACATTATTAGTAGACCAATTCTACTAGTAGACTAGCAATACAAGTAAACCAACTATACCAGTAGACTAGCAATGCTAGTCTAGTAGTGCTAATAAATTAGCATTGCTAGTAGACTAGCACAAGTAGTAGACAATAGTAGTAGACCAACTCTACTAGTAGATCAGCACTGCTAGTAGACTAGCTCTACTAGTAGACTAACAGTACTAATAGACTAGCACTACTATTAGACTAGCTCTACTAGTAGACTGAAATTACTACTATGATAACTCTACTAGTAAACGAGCTTTGCTTGTAAACTAGCACTACTAGTAGACTAGTTCTTCAAGCAGACACCACTAATAGACTAGTTCTACTAGTATACAACCACGACTAGTAGACAAGCTCTATTAGTAGCCCAGCTCTACTAGTAAACTTGCTCTACTAGTACAATAGCATTGTTAGTACACTAGCACTGCTAGTAGACTAGCTTTACTAGTAGACTAACACTACTTGTAGAATAGCACTACTAGTAGACTAGCACTACTAGTAGACTAGCACTACTAGTAGACGCTACTACTAGACTAACTGTACTAGTAAAGTAGCACTGCTAGTACACTAACTTTACTATGTGATGAGGACATGAAGCTTGAAGGACTTGGAGGACCTATGACAAGGGCAAGGACAAGAAGAGCTAAGGAAGCTATTCAACAAGTATTGGCAGCCCTTTTGCAAAAAGAGCCAAACATTGAAGAAATAAAGTTTAAAATTGTTAATTGTCTGAGGACTGAAGAGAGCAATGCTTGACCTTAATGGAAGAGAAGTTTGGAATAAATTAAACTCATTTTCTTGGAGTTTACTTAGTTAATAGTGGGCAACCAAAATTGTCTAATTAAAGTTGCAGCCACCTAGGTTATCAATTCTAATTAGTATACATGTTTAATTTGCTTTGGCAGTTACACTTTGTTATTAAGCTGGCCATTATTAGTTTTTATTATTTTGTAACTTCAGCTGAATTTAGAAAGCCACTAAACCTACACAAGCTGAGTTTATTAGGCATATAAATTTGGGCAAGACTCATATGTAAGGCAGAATATTTTGGAAATAAAAAAAACTAGTTGAGTTCTCTCTCCTTTGGGTTCTTGACAATCCAAAATCTTTTGAGATTTATCAAAGGTAATTCACCCCTTTGTGTGTGCAATCTCGTAGACATATCTTCCATCCTTGGAAGTGTGGAGTCTATCAATTCCAATTCCATTTTCTGTCTTTTCTATTCATACTCAATTCTGCCCAGCAAACTCTATGACAGGAAAGTCCTACACTATTCGAAAACTCGTTTAATCGTTGAATTTCAATAACTTTTAATTTCCATTCCGTGTCTAAAAGTTTGATAGTAATTCTATTCAGTTTATTTTTTGCAATTGTTTGCATTCCACGTTGATTAATTTTGTTAACGTGGCAAGCTAAATTCCTAGGGTCCTTTCAGAATCCTAAACTGACAGAGGATTCATATCGTTTTGTATCAGAGCTTTAGTTTCTAGGAATTGCAAGGCTGCACTCTAGGTAATTTCTTTCCTTGATTCGTATCATCAATAATATTACCTTAATTGTCAATCAGTTAGGCTGAACCATTGCAAAAGTTAAGCCCTTAAAAAATCTGAGATTCTAAAAAAAAAAAAAAAGGAAGAGGAATTTTGAAAATCTGAAGAAAAAAAATATAGAGAAAAAAAAAAGCAAAACAAAGAATGCAAATGCGTTTAAAAAAATATATATATAAAATTGGCTGAATGGTTCATGCTAGAAATTCTTCATTTTGAAGGTAATATTGTGTTTGATTTGAAGGAAAAATTACTGCACCTTGTTAGTTTACATTTCTGAAATTTTGAGCTGCACTTCTTGGTTACAAATTGTGTCAATTCTGCTCTGTTTTGGCTTCACATATACTGCACATTCTTGCTGGATTTTGCTGCACTTGTTAGTTTCATTTTAACCCAAAATTTTATCCTCTGTTTGTGTCTTTACTTGTTAAAATTGACTGCACAATTTTCTACTCAAAATTCTGGTTGTGGCTGTTTGTACCTTTGTTTTTGTGTGCCCAGTTTTTGTCCATTTCTTTTCGTACTTCCTTTGTTTTCATTTTGAGACAAATTTCTTCTGTCTTGTTGGTGTAAAAAAAAATAATTCCAGTTGCTGTCCTAGTATTTGTTGCTTTCGTTGGGTTTCATTTTAGTCATTTTTGTTAGTTTTCTTGTGTCTTATTTGCCTGCACACAAGTTGGTGTTTGTCTTTGAGTTTTTCTCTTTTGGTTTGTTAAGAACTTAAGGAGGAATAAAGAGGAAAAAGGCAAGAGAGTTTCATTATAGTAAAAGCCAATTTTTTTTAGCGCAAACACTTGAGTGGGTGAGAACATTTTCAAACACCACATACATACTTTTTCTTGTGACATTTGACTTGTTTGTTTATCATGGCGGAAAGAAATAATAACAATGATCTTTAGCTTCAAATTGCTGCATTATCTCAACATTTAGAGAGATTGATGAAGCAACAACAAGATGAATTCCATGAGAGGTTGGACCAATTGGAGAATAGAACCCAACAAGGAGGAGGAGGAAGGCCAAATAGAAATGAAGGAAGAATAGAAGGAGTGAAGTTGAATGTGCCTCCTTTCAAGGGTAGGAGTGATCCTGAGGTATACTTGGAGTGGGAGTTAAAAATTGAGCATGTGTTTTCTTGCAACAATTATAGTGAGGAGCAAAAGGTGAGACTTGCAGCTGCTGAATTTGCTGATTATGCACTCATTTGGTGGAATAAGTTGCAAAGGGAGAGGATTAGAAATGAGGAGCCTATGGTGGACACTTGGGCTGAAATGAAGAGGATCATGAGGAGGCAGTATATACCTTCTAGCTTCCATAGGGATATAAAATTACAACTTCATAAATTGTCTCAAGGAAGCAAGGGAGTGGAGGAGTATTATAAGGAGATGGAGATGCTAATCATCCAAGCCCAAATTGAAGAAGATCCTGAGCTAACTATGGCTCGCTTCCTTAGTGGTTTAAATCATGACATTAGAGATGTTGTTATGTTGCAGGAGTTTGTGGAGATGGAGGACCTTTTACATAAGGCTATTCAAGTTGAACAACAAATAAAACAAAAGAGTACAACAAGAAGAAGTTCTACCGGGTATAATCCTTCAAATTGGAAGGATAGAGTTAGGAAAGAGGGTGCTTCCTCCTCAAGCAATGCATCACTTTCTAACCATGGAAAAGAACCTCAAAAGCAACCTAAACATCCTCCTAAAAAGACTAGAGAAGTGAAGTGTTTCAAGTGCTTGGGCATGGGTCATTATGCCTATGAGTGTCCCACAAAGAAGATTGTTCTTCTCAAAGATAATGGGGAATACACAAGCCAATCAGAAGCTAGTGGTAGAGAAGAAGAGGAGAGTGATGGAGAATTGAAGGCTAATGAAGGAGAGTTGTATATGATTAGGAGGATGCTTGGAAGTCAAGTCAAGGCCGAGGATGCATCTCAAAGGGAGAACATCTTTCACACAAGATGTTCAGTCAATGGTAATGTTTGTTTGGTAATTATTGATGGAGGGAGTTATACCAATGTGGTGAGTTCAAGATTAGTGTCAAAGATGAACATGGACACTACACCACATCCTAGACCATATAAACTTCAATGGCTTAGTGAAGGAGAAGAAGTTCAAGTGAAACAACAAGCAATAGTTTCGTTCTCCATTGGAAAATATCAAGATAAAGTCATAAGTGATGTGGTTCCCATGGAGGCCAGCCATATCCTTTTTGGAAGGCTGTGGCAGTATGATACAAAAGCCATTCATGATGGCTTCACTAACAAATAATTTTCTTTCATGTATCAGGATAAAAAGTTGGTTCTCAAGCCTTTGTCTCCTAAAGAGGTGTGTGAGGATCAAATCAAAATGAGAGAAAAGTTAACAAATGAAAGAAAGAGTGAAACACTTGAGAGGAAGAGCGAAACACTTGAGAGGAAAAATAGAGAAAAGAAAGATATTGAAACACTTGAGGAAAAACACACTTGTTTAGCAAAAAAAAAGGAAGTTAAGAGGCTGCTTTGTGCAAGACAACCCCTATATTTGTTGAATTGTACAAGTCAGTTTTTGCATGCTAAGCAATTTGAAAATTTTGGATTTCCTTCTTGTGTGTAACCTCTTTTGCAGAATTTCCAAGATGTTTTTCCAAAGAGTGTACCTAGTGGATTGCCACCTTTGAGGGGAATTGAGCATCACATTGATCTCATTCCAGGAGCATCATTACCCAATCGGCCAGCATATAGGAGCAACCCACAAGAAACTAAGGAGATTGAAAGGCAAGTGGCTGAACTCATGAGCAAAGGTTGGGTGAGAGATAGCATGAGCGTATGCTGTACCTGTGATTCTGGTGCCAAAGAAAGATGGCTCATGGAGGATGTGTTCTGATTGTAGAGCCATAAACAACATCACCATCAAGTATAGGCATCCAATTCCCATGTTAGATGATCTTCTCGATGAACTTTATGGTGCATGTGTGTTCTCAAAAATAGACTTGAAAAGTGGCTATAATCAGATTAGGATTAGAGAAGGTGATGAATGGAAAACTGCCTTTAAAACTAAATATGGATTGTATGAGTGGTTGGTTATGCCATTTGGTTTGACTAATGCACCTAGTACTTTCATGAGATTAATGAATCATGTTTTAAGGGAGTTTATTGGAAAATTTGTTGTAGTGTACTTTGATGATATTCTGATCTATAACACTAGTCTTGAGTTGTATGTTGAGCATTTGCAATCTGTTTTGAATGTGCTTAGAAAAGAACAATTGTATGCCAATCTGGAAAAGGCATTTTTTGTACTGATCATGTGGTATTTTTGGGCTTTGTTATTAGTGCTAAAGGTGTATTAGTTGATGAGGAAAAGGTTAAGGCCATCCAAGAATGGCCAACACCTAAGTCTGTGAGTGAGGTGAAGGGATTTCATGGTTTAGCAAGTTTCTATAGGAGATTTGTTAAAGATTTCAGTACATTAGCTGCACCTCTAAATGAAATTGTTAAAAAGAATGTGGTTTTTAAATAGGGAAAGAAGCAAGAGGAGGCCTTTGCTGCCCTTAAGCATAGGCTAACTAATGCTCCTATTCTTTCCATGCCTAATTTTGCAAAATCATTTGAAATAGAGTGTGATGCATCAAATGTTGGTATTGGGGCTGTTTTGTTGCAAGATGGGCATCCGATTGCTTATTTTAGTCAAAAGTTAAGTGGGGCTGCCCTTAACTATTCTACTTATGATAAGGAATTGTATGCATTGGTTAGAGCTTTAAAAACTTGGCAGCATTATTTGTTACCCAAAGAGTTTGTCATTCATAGTGATCATGAGTCATTGAAATATTTGAAAGGACAAGGTAAGCTTAACAAGAGGCATGCTAAGTGGGTAGAGTTTTTAGAGCAATTTCCATATGTCATTAAACATAAAAAGGGGAAAGGAAATATAGTGGCTAATGCGCTTTCTAGGAGGCATGCATTGCTTTCTATGCTTGAAACTAAATTGTTTGGTCTTGAGTCTTTGAAAGGCATGTATAAGCATGATGTTGATTTTGTTGAAATATTTGCTGCATGTGAAAGGTTTTCTGAAAATGGATACTATAGGCATAATGGATTCTTGTTTAAAACAAATAAATTGTGTGTACCTAAGTGTTCCATTAGGGAGTTGCTTGTGAGTGAATCACATGAAGGGGGTTTGATGGGCCACTTTGGGGTTCAAAAGACTTTGGAGATTTTGCAAGAGCATTTCTTTTGGCCTCATATGAAACGATATGTGCATAAGTTTTGTGACCACTGCATTGTGTGTAAAAAGGCCAAATCTAAGTTTAAGCCTCATGGATTGTATACTTCTTTGTCTGTTCTGAATATCCTTGGACTGACATTTCTATGGACTTTGGATTGTATACTCACACTGTCCCACCAACGGTCAACCTCTGCTAATCTTTTAGTAATATTTTATATATTAAAGTTGATGATCCTTAAATACGATATAAATATTTATCATATTTTATTTTAACACTATATTTACAAGAAATATATTTGATAAGCTGTTATATATTTTGATTTTCGTTTTCCAAATGTTGCTTTAATGATTTTGTAGATTTTGTGTAGACTGCTTTCATCACATTAATTCTTTGTGGCTATACCATGTGTAACTACCAATGAGAAAAAAAAGATAAGTTCCTCCCATTAACCGAACAACCATACTATTTTACGCATTTTATCTAAATTGTCTTGTTCTTCTTTCTTGTGTTTGCTTTCATGTTTTAGTTTGTTTTCTTCTTTTACTTTAATATTCAAGAAAATTGCAATTGATATTCAAGAAAATTTTCTCGTATGTGTGTACTTTACTTCAAATTAAGTTCTAAAGTTACGACCTTCAATTAATGAGACTAATAAGTGGAAACAATGTAATTTGAATGATTTGGTCGTATGTGTGGTTTATGAGTCTTTGTTACCTTTGGAAAGCACACAATGACTCTGTATTTCGAAGCAAGACTTATCCAAAAATCATGAATATTGATTGTAAAATACATGTGTGGATATTTACGGATTAAATTTTCAAATCAACAAATTTTAAAAATGGATAACTACAAATATTTTAAAAAATATATTCGTACTCATTATTAAATAGGTGCATAAGCGAGAATCAAAATATCCACCTCACATATACTCATTAAAAACCCTCAAATAACTAAAATACGTAATATTATAAGTCAGGAGTTTTAGTGTTTGTTTGACAACAATTTTATAAAACTGTTTTTAGTATTTTAGTATTTTAAAACTAAAAAACTCGTTTGAATAGTATTTTCGGAAAACAGTTTTTGAATACAGTTATGGTTTAGTTTTTAAAAACTAAGAAATAGGAACAACTAAAAGTAGTTTCGTTTTTAAATTTTCTATTTTTGTTTTGAAAACTCAAAATACAATCAAACTATGTTGTCTTTTGTTTTTCATCAATGAAATTTTAATAAATATGAACAAATTTTTCTATTTTGATATCTTCAAAACAATTTTCAAATAACACTTAGCCAACAAATTTTTTTTTTCTTTCTGAAAACAGTTTTTGAAAACTATTCTTGAAAACTCTTTTTAAAAACTAAAAAACCAAACCAATCGAGTCCTTATTATTTTTATTTTTTTTAAAGGGATTATTTTGATGTTGTTAATAAGCAACTTTTATCTAATAGTCTAATTTCTTTTTGTTAGATAAAGAAATTATCACAATCATCAAACTTAATTAACAACTGTTGCTATAATATTAATTACTTTTTAGTATACATCATTTTTATTTTTTAACATTAATTATTTTCTATTTTGAAAATGTCAATTTACTTTCATTATAAAAAGCAAAGTTCTTATAATATGTAGCGTTCATAAAAAATTGAGTCGACAATTAAAATTGTATTAGTTAACTATATTTTATAAAAAACAATGTCATCAACATTTTCCATCACTAGGAGGTTTTTGTCCTTTCTTTATAGAAGGTAAACAAGAAAAAAAAATAGAATTTATCTTTAGATGCAACTAAAATCCAGAATGAGGTGATTAAACTAGTGGACCACAAAACCACAACACTCACGGTTTAATTGAATGAAGTTAGGTTAATTACAAAGAAAAGAAAGTAAATAAGTTTTATTTATTTATATTCTTAACAAGAAAAGAAAGTAAATAAGAAAAAAGTGATGGATTAGTATAAATTCAAAGACCAGAGATTTTCTTTTAAAAAGATATAGATTAAAGTAACTATTTTTAAGAAAGTTTATAGTAAAATAATTTTTTTTAAGATTTGTGTATAAATAAATAAATAAAATTTATTTTAATTTATGAAAAAAGATAAAAATAAAATATGTAATTTGATTGGTTAAAAAAAAGTATCAATACCTCTCAAATTATGGAAGGATACCTTATATAATTGTGGAAGGTTTGAATATATAGAAGCACATTCCACATGTAATCAATATTGGTTCCCTGTTTTGACATTGTATACGAACACTAGCATTACCTGCTTTGACATTGTATACGAACACTAGCATTACACCACTTGGCCCTAATGCACACTTTGTGGCTTACTCATATATTTCTCTACCCATTTAAGTTGTTTGCAAACATTTTTTTTTGGCAATGTTGTTTAATTGATTATCTCAAGAAATATAATTAAATTATTAACATTAACTTTTAACCATCCATAATATTGTCATTCCATGTGAGTATAACATGATTTGAGTGCTTAAGCTTATATTATATATATACTTAAGCATAATATTATGTATGAATTATTTTAGTGATTGATATATATAATTATCTTCAATTTAAAATTTTAATTTATACTTTAAATTATGTTGTGAACTTTATATCGAATGAGCATATTTTATATTAGATTAAAAAATTTATTTTCATATTTATGTAGACAGCTTTAAAAGTCTGAAAATCAATCAAATCTCAACCATAGTAAAATCCATTGATTGAAATTAATTTGATCTTAAAATCAAACTAGTTGAATGCACAAATATTAAAACCAAAGTGATTAGGATTATAAGTTTTTTTCCAAAGAGCAATCAAATCTAATCCACTTACAATAACCTTCAACTTAAGTGGTGCGACAAACGCAATGTATTTTCATTGTCTTTATTAATTAAATTTCAAATTATTAAGGAAGATTTTAATTTATTAAGGTACAAAATAAAAATAATTACAATAGCTATACTTTAATTTCTTAACATATACTTAAATTCCATTGCATTCTTCATCTTTTTAAAAAGTATATAAAATTACAGTTAAATATATTTATGAAATATAAATTTTATTTATAAAAATATTATTTTAATATGATCAATTAAATATAGCTTCATACGTATGTTTAATTTATTTTAATTGTATAGTATATATACAATTGTAAATTGTAATGTATTTAAAATTATTAAGAAATGAGCCTATTTATTAATAAAGATAGTATAATATTTATATCTTTGAGGAAGTGGCAGTGTAAATTATGTTTTAGGAAACTATAAAATATTTGAATATATTGGGAGAATAGATTAAATCACGAACACTATCGTTACAACAATTGCAAATGTATTTATAATTATTTTTAAAGGAGTGTTTTCATATTGTTACATGTGCCTTAAGATATCTAGATTCTGTCCTTTCTTTACTTCCTATGATTCTTATAAGTCCATTCAAAATATTTCTATTTTAGATAGTAATATATTCCTATTCCTCATTGTGTAGGGGAGTATGTTCTGATCTTTTGGTTTATCTAAACTAGGTGGTTGAAAATGGTGGAAATTTTGATAAAAATTCATGCGTTAAAAATTATCATAAATTTATTTTGAAAAAAATGTTATCCTATGAGAATATATTTCATCTAAAACTTTTCATCTTGCTCTCTAATAAGTAGTGGCTGATAATTTTTGTAATATTAAAAACATATTCTATTTTAATATATAATGGTATTGGAACTTGTGTTTTGTATTATATTGATAAATTTCATTTAAATCTATTTATATCATAAATTTATTTTTACTTTTACTTTTTGTATGGTTTCCTAACACTTTCTTAAGACAAACCACAGTTGCAGAGCGTCGTAGAAATGGTTAAAACTACTGAAAAAAATTGTTAAATGCAAAAAAAGCACAAACTTATACACAAGGTAAAAATATGATGATTGGATTGTATTCATTCAATATGAGGATATATAGTTGATTATATAGCATAGAATATTTATCATGCTGTTATTAAAATATATTATTATTAATATTAAATATTTAATAATATTTTTTGTAATTTTTTGTATTATTATATACATATATTATTTGTTATATATTATATTTTATATATTACATATATTTATTATATAAAAGAATATTACATATATTTATTATTACACATATTTATTATATATAAAATAATTAGACATTTATAAATTTTATGTACCAAAAGAAATATTACATATATTTATTATATAAAAAATAAGTTTAGACAGATGATATTTTTTAGTTAAATTTTTCCCTAAATGGTTATCTCTTTTATTTTAAGTTTTTTAATCTCTTAATCTTATTCTTAAATATACTTATATAAATTTATAAGACATTTGAAAGACAAATAAAATTATTAATATTATTTATCTTAATTGTTCAATATTATAATATTATTTATGTATTATACTAAATATTTATTAGTTACTTATTATCTATTATTGTTATATATAAAAAACCTTACATTTTATCACCATGTTTATTCTCCAAAACTTATTTCTCATTTTAATATTTTTTTACTCTTATATTTTTAATTTATTTTTTTATTCTTATCTTTTTCATATTGATATTTATAAATAAAATATATGTATTATTCAATTAAAAAAATATATTATTATTAAATATTTGATGCTATTTTTTATAATTTATAATACTATTATGTTATATATTATATCTTACATACTATATATGTATTTGCTATGTAAACATATTTCATATTAGATTAAATAATTTATTTCATGATTTATGTTCATATTTATGTAGACAACTTTAAAAGGCTAAAAATCAATTAAATACCAACCAAAGTAAAATTCATTGAACTGAAATTAATTTAACCTTAAAATCAAACCAGTTAAATGCACAAAGAATAAAACCAAAGTGATTGGGATTATGAGTTTTTCCTTCAAAGAGCAATCAAATCTAATCTACTACAATAACCTCCAAGTTAAGTGATGTTACTATCATTGTTAATACAATGTATTTTCATTGTCTTTATTAATTAAATTTCAAATTATTAAGGAAGATTTTAATTTATTAAGGCATAAAATGAAAATAATTATAATAGCTATACTTTAATTTCTTAACAGATACTTAAATTACATCATTTTAAAAAGTACATAAAATTACAGTTAAATATATTTATGAAATATAAATTTTAGTTAAATATTTATAAAAATATTATTTTAATAAGATCAATTAAATAAAGCTTCATAATTATGTTTAATTTATTTTAATTGTTTAGTATAGTATATTATATATAAATAATTAATTGTAAACTGTAATATATTTAAAAATTATTAAGAAATGAGCCTATTTATTAATAAAGAAGATAATATAATATTTATATCTTTGAGGAAGTGGTAGTGTAAATTATGTTTTAGGAAAGTATAAAATATTTGAATATATTGTAGAATAGATTGTAATTTTTAAATTAAAATGGAAGGATAGTTTCATATTTATATCCTTTAGAGAAGATAATATAATTTAATTTTTAAGCATAGACTTAATTGTGTTATGAATACTTTTTTTTTTAAAAATAAATAGTGAAACCTATACTTTCATCAAATTATATAGGTATTAGAAGTTTTTTTTTATCGAGTACCTAAAATTTTAAGTTTTTTTTTTCAATGGGATACTTAAACTTTTTTTTTAAGTTGCAATTGGACATGGAATTTATATGCTTAATTGCTAAGTAAAAGAAAAATAATATTTAAATTTTTTTAATATTGCAATTAGACATGAAATTTAGATACCTAATAATTACAAACAAAAAGAAAAATTTATACTTAATTATAAAATAAAAAATTGGATATCTAATTATAAATCTAATGAAAACATACTTACAATGCATGAATCCAAGGCACAAAAACACACAAAGTTTTACATTAGATAAAAATATGATAATGAATTATATTTATTGAATATGAGGATAGTTGCTTATATAAGAGGTAACAAACTAAATTTAAGTTATGTAACACATTTTTAAACTTTGAATTATTCTTAACAAAAACATAATAACAATGGAAAGTAGTTGTTGTCAGGTGAAGCTACAATGAGACCTTCTGTAAAGGTGAGGGTAGAGAGGAGTAGTGATAAATCGTTCTCGTTTGTATCTCTTGTTGTGATGACAAATGTATCACAATCTCCCGCCTACGAAGATGTCACACTTGACAGCATAGTAACCCACTGTGTCACAACCGAAGGTAATCGCGAACACTATCACTACAATTACAACAACGCCTATCGTGTAAGTAAGAAAGAGTGTTTTCTAATTGAATTGTGAACACTATCACTAGAACAATTGTGAACATATTTATAAGTTTCAAAGGAGTGTGTTCCTGTTGTTACATGTGCCTTAAGACATTCAGATCCAGTCCTTTCATTGCTTCTTATGATTCTTAGAAGTCTATTCAAAATATTTCCATTTTAGATAGTAATATATTCCTATTCCTAGTTGTGCAGCGGAGTATGTTATGGTCTTTTGGTTTATCTAAACTAGGTGGTTGGATGTGGTGAAAATTTTGGTAAAACTTCATGGGTTAAAAATTATCGTAAGTTTATTTTGAAAAAAATGTTATCCTATTAGAATATATTTCATTTGAAACTATTCATCTTCTCTTAATTAGTATTTGATAATTTTTTTAATATTAAAAACATATTCTATTTTAATATATAATAGTATTGGAACTTATGTTTTGTATTGTATGGAGAAATTTCATTTAAATCTAATTATATCATACATTTATTATTGCTTTTGCTTTTACTTTTTGTATGGTTCCCTAACACTTTCCTAAGATCCATGGTTGCAGAGTGTTGTAGGAATTAGAAAAACATAGATATACTAATGAAATGTTCGTATAATTAATAAAAACTTATCAAAGAATGAAACATATTAATAATCAAAACCCTAAGCCCTATATGAGACAAAATGAAAATAATTATAATAACTATACTTTAATTTCTTAACAGATATTTAAATTACATTGCATTCTTCATCTTTTTTAAAAGTATATATTTTAGTTAAATATTTATAAAAATATTATATTAATAAATCAATTAAATACAGCTTAATACTTATGTTTATTTTATTTTTAATTGTATATATATATATATAATTGTAAACTATAACATATTTATAATTATTAAGAAATGAGCCTAATAAAGAAGATAAATGATATTTATATGTTTGAGAGAGGTAGTGCAAATTATGTTTTAGGAAAGTAAAAAGTATTAGAATATATTGGGAGAATAGATTGTAATTTTAAATTAAAATAAAAGGACAGTGGGATATTCATAAGAAAGATAATGTAATTTAATTTTTAAAAAATATAATTAATTATATTAGGAGTACTTTTTTAAAAAACAAATGGTGGAAACCTATATTTTCATCAAATTAGGTATCATAAGTTTTTTTTTTATCGAGTACCTAAAATTTTAATTTGTTTTTTTACAATGGGATCTAACAATTTTGAAAGGAGAACAATAACAAAGAAATTACTCAAGGAGAAATGAATCTACATGAGAAAGTTTGTTTTGTTTATTGTTGATAGTAGGAGACAAAAAACACTTATTTATCAAGATAATTTTGATGAGGCACACTAGAAGTAAGACATGATCCAAATTCCTACTCAATAGAGCACAACATTTGAAAAATTTTTCTACATACAATTTTAAATATCTAATCAAATTTTTAAAAGTTATATTGCTACGAAAATAAATTAAATTCATAATGACTTTGTCATCCATGTTTAATAAAATTGTGATATTTTTAGTTGTGAAACAAATGGTGCAATGTTAATGTTTTGTAATTTATTTATCTATTTTTTAAATTATAATTTTATAAAAAAACAAAAAAATATTGTTGAAATTAAATTTTATAATATTTTTAAAAAATTAAATATAATCGTGTAACTTTTATGAAGACAATAATATGTAAAAACCTAACAAACTTGGAAGGAGGATACTAACAATAACCAGGAAATTACTCGAGAAGCAAATGATAGTATGAGAATACAAAAAATTATTATAATTAAATTGATGAGTAGCATGATTTGATCAATCATGCAAGAACTAAGATATGATTCAAATTCCTACTGAATAGAGCACAACATTGAGAAATTTTCTACATAAAATTTTAAATATCTTATCAAATTTTTAAAATTACATTGTTAAGAAAATAAATTAAATTTCTAATGACCTTGTTATTCCTGTTTAATAAAATCGTGATATTGTCAGACGTGAAACCAATGAGGTAATGTTAATGTTTTGTAATTTATTTTTTATTTTTGAAAATTATAATTTGTAAAAAAATGTGGTGTTGAAATTAAATTTTATGTTATTTTAAAAAAAAATAATCCTGTAACATTTAGGAAGACAATCACGTCTAAGAACCTAACAACCTGGGAAGGAGGACAATAATTAGGAAATTGCTCAAGGAGCAAATGGAAGAATCTACATGACAAAGTTTGTTTCTTTTATTGGTGATAGTGTTAGACAATAAAAACTTATTATCAAAATTATTAGTAGCAAGATTTGATCAATCACACTAGAATTAAGACATGATACAAATTCTGACTGAATGGAGCACAACATTGGGAGATTTTCCTACATAAAACTTTAGATAACTAATCAAATTTTAAAAAATCACATTGTTATGAAAATAAATTAAATTTGTAATGACCTTGTCATCCATGTTTTATAAAATCATGATATTGTCAGATGTGAAACCAATGAGGTCATTTCAATGTTTTTTAATTTATTTATCTATTTTTAAAAATTGTAATTTTTTTAAAAAAATGTGTTGCTGAAATTAAATTTGATATTATTTTTAAAAACTAAAATATAATCCCGAAACTTTTATGAAGATAGTAACGTGTAACAACAGGGAAGTTAAGTTACAAAAATGGTAGTCGTGGACGGGTACCACAGTACTCTTGGAAGGAAGGCAATAACAATAACCAGGAAATTACAATCTATGCTTCCAATGTATTCGAATATTTTTTTACTATCCTAAAACATAATTTACACTACCACTTCCTCAGAGATATAGATATTATAATATCTTCTTTATTAATAAATAGGCTCATTTCTTAAAAAAATTTAATTATATTATAGTTTACATAAATATATTTAACTGTAATTTTTTGTCTTTTTTAAAAAGGATGAAGAATGCAATATAACCTAAGTATTTGTTAAGAAATTAAAGTATAGCTATTATAATTATTTTGATTTTTTAACTTAATAAATTAAAATCTTTCTTAATATTTGAAATTTAATTAATAAAGACAATGAAAATACATTGCATTAACTATAATAGTCACACCACTTCACTTAAGTTGAATAGGTTGAAGGTTAATGAAAATACATTGCATTAATAAAGACAATGAAAATACATTGCATTAACTATAAAAACTTTTTCTATATTAAAATTGATGATCTTAAATACAATATAAATATTTATCATATTTTATTTTAATACTATATTTATAAGAAATATATTTGATAAGTGGTTGTATATTTTGATTTTCGTTTTCCAAATGCTGCTTTGATGATTTTGTAGGTTTTGTGTAGACTGCTTTCATCACATTAGTTCTTTGTGGCTATACCATGCATAACTACCAATGAGAAAAAAAAGATAAGTTCCTCCCATTAACCCAACAACTATACTATTTTACGCATTTTATCCACATTGTATTGTTATTCTTTCTTGTGTTTGCTTTCATGTTTTAGTTTGCTTTGTTCTTTTCCTTTGGTTTTAAAATCTTGCAACTGATATTCAAGAAAATTTTCTCATATGATGATCTTCAATTCTTGAGACTAATAAGTGAAAATAATGTAATTTGAATGATTTTTCACGTGTGGTTTGTGAGTCTTTGTTACCTTTGGAAAGCACACAATGACTCTGTATTTTGAATAATGTAATTTGAATGAGTTTTTGAGCTCTCATATTAGCTGCAGAACTCTCATCCAAAAATCATGAATATTGATTGTAAAATACATGTGTGGCTATTTACGGATTAAATTTGCAAATCAACAAATTTTAAAAATGGATAACTACAAATATTTTAACTAATATATTCGTACTTGTTATTAAATAGGTGCATAAGCGAGAATCAAAATATCCACCTCGTAGATACTCCTTAAATACCCTAAAATAAATAAAATAAGTAATATTATAATAAGTCAGGAGTTTTAGTATTTGTTTGACAACAATTTCATAAAATTGTTTTCAGTATTTTAGTATTTAAAAACTAAAAATCGTTTAAATAATGTTTCTTGAAAATAGTTTTCGAATACAGTTCTAGTTTCTTAATTTTTAAAAACTAAGAAACACGAAAAGCTAAAAGTAGTTTTGCTTGTCAATTTTCTATTTTTATTTTGAAAACTCAAAATACAATCAAAATATATTGTATTTTTGTTTTTCATTAATGAAATTTTAATAAATATGAACAAGTTTTTCTATTTTTATATTTTCAAATGACACTTACCAAACAAGTTTTTTTTTCTTTCCGAAAACAGTTTTTGAAAACTATTATTGAAAACTTTTTTCAAAAACTGAAAAACCAAATCAATCAAGTTTTTATTATTTTGATTTTTTTAAAAGGGATTATTTTCATGTTGTTAATAAGCAACTTTTATCTATTAGTCTAATTTCCTTTTGTTAGATAAAGAAATTATCATAATCATCAAACTTAATTAACAACTGTTGGTATAATATTAATTACTTTTTAGTATACACCATTTTTACTTTTTAACATTAATTATTTTCTATTTTGAAAATGTCAATTTAATTTCATTATAAAAAGCAAAGTTCTTAGAGTATGTAGTGTTCATAAAAATTTGAGTCAACAATTAAAATTGTATTAGTTAACTATATTTTATAAAAAACAATGTCATCAACATTTTCCATCACTAGTAGGTTTTTGTCTTTTCTTTGTAGAAGATAAACAAGAAAAAAACAGCATTTATCTTTAGATGTAACTGAAATCCAATGAGGTGATTAAACTAGTGGACCACAAAACCACAACACTCTCGGTTTAATTGAGTGAAGTTAGGTTAATGATATAATGACAATTTCTTCTGTGCATTTCATAATTTGAGAGATATTGATATTTATAAAAAAATAAAAATAAGTTTTATTTATTTATATCCTTAACAAGAAAAAAAAAGTAAATAAGAAAAAAGTGATGGATTAGTACAGATTCAAAAACCAGAGATTTTCTATTAAAAAGATATAGATTAAACTGTTTTTAACGAAGTTTATAGTAAAATAATTTTTTTAAGAATTTGTGTATAAATAAATAAATAAACTTATTTTAATTTATAAAAAAGATAAAAATAAAATGTGTAATTTGATTGGTTAAAAAAAAAAAGTATCAGTACCTCTCAAATTATGGAAGGATACCTTATATAATTGTGGAAGGTTTGAATATATAGAAGCACATTCACTTGTAATCAGTATTGCTTCTCTGCTTGTTTAATTGATTAGCTCAAAAAATATAATTAAATTATTAACATTAACTTTTAACCATCCATAATATTGTCATTCCATGTGAGCATAAAATGATTTGAATGCTTAAGCTTATATTATATATATACTTAAAGCATAATATTACGTATGTATTATTTTAGTGATTCGTATATATAATTATCTTCAACTTAAAATTTTAATTTATACTTTAATGTTGTGAACTTTATATCGAATGAACATATTTCATATTAGTTTAAATAATTTATTTTCATATTTATGTAGACAATTTTAAAAGGTTGAAAATCAATCAAATCCCAACCACAGTAAAATTCATTGAATTGAAATTAATTTATCTTAAACTCAAACCAGTTGAATGCACAAAGATTAAAACCAAAGTGATAATCAAATCTAATCCACCTACAATAACTTCAACTTAAGTGGTGCGACAAATGCAATGTATTTTCATTGTCTTTATTCATTAAATTTTAAATTATTAAGGAAGATTTTAATTTATTAAGATACAAAATGAAAATAATTATTGTAGTTATACTTTAATTTCTTAACAGATACTTAAATTACATTGCATTCTTCATCCTTTTTAAAAATTACATAAAATTACAGTTAAATAGATTTATGAAACATAAATTTTAGTTAAATATTTATAAAAATATTATTTTGATAAGATCAATTAAATACAACCTGATACTTAAGTTTAATTTATTTTAATTGTATAATATATATAATTGTAAATTGTAATGTATTTAAAATTATTAAGAAATGAGCCTATTTATTAATAAAGAAGATGGTATAATATTTATATCTTTGAGGAAGTGGTAGTGTAAATTATGTTTTAGCAAAGTATAAATATTTGAATATATTGGGAGAATAGATTGAATCATGAACACTATGGTTATAACAATTGCAAACGTATTTATAATTTTCAAAGGAGTGTTTTCGTATTGTTACATGTGCCTTAACATATCCACATCTAGTCCGTTTTTTACTTCCTATGATTCTTATAAGTCCACTCAAAATATTTCCATTTTAGATAGTAATATATTCCTATTTCTCGTTGTGCAGCCGAGTATGTTATGATCTTTTGGTTTATCTAAACTAGGTGGTTGAAAATGGTGAAAATTTTGATAAAAATTCATGGGTTAAAAATTATCATAAGTTTATTTTGGAAAAAATGTTATCCTATTAGAATATATTTCATCTAAAACTATTCATCTGCTCTCTAATAATTAGTATTGGATAATTTTTTTAATATTAAAAACATATTCTATTTTAATATATAATAGTATATAAACTTATATTTTGTATTATATGGAGAAATTTCATTTAAATCTAATTATATCATACATTTATTATTACTTTTACATTTACTTTTTGTATGGTTTCCTAACACTTTGTTAATCAACCACAGTTGCAGAGCGTTGTAGGAATGTTAAAACTACTAATGAGTGGATTATATTTATTTAATATGAGGATATATAGTTGATTATATAGCATAAAATATTTATCATGCTGTTATTAAAATATATTATTATTAATTATTAAATATTTAATAAAAGTTTTTGTAATTTTTCATACTACTATATATATATATATTATTTGTTATATATTGTATGTTATATATTACATATATTTATTATTACACATATTTATTATATATAAAATAATTAGAGATTTATAAATTTTATGTGCCAAAAGAAATATTACATATATTTATTATATAAAAAAGAAGTTTAGGCACATGATATTTTTTAGTTAAATTTTTCCCTAAATATTTATCTCTTTTCTTTTAAGTTTTTTAGTCTCTTAATCTTATTCTTAAATATAATTATATAAATTTATAAGACATTTGAAAGAAAAATAAAATTATTAATATTATTTATCTTAATTGTTTAATCTTATATATTATTTATGTATTATACTAAATATTTATTATTTACCTATTATCTATTATTTTTATATATAAAAAACATTACATTTCTTACCATCTTTATTCTCCAAAACTTATTTCTCATGTTAATATTTTTTACTCTTATATTTTTAATTTATTTTCTTATTCTTATCTTTTTCATATTGATATCTAGAAATAAAGTATATTTATCATTCTATTAAAATAATATATTATTATTAAACATTTGATGATATTTTTTTATAATTTATAATAGTATTACGTTATATATTATATCTTACATACTATATATGTATTTTCTATGTAAACATATTTCATATTAGATTAAATAATTTATTTCATAATTTATGTTCATATTTATGTAAACAACTTTAAAAGGCTAAAAATCAATCAAATCCCAACCAAAGTAAAATCCATTGTATTGAAATTAATTTAACCTTAAAATCAAACGAGTTGAATGCACAAAGAATAAAACCAAAGTGATTGGGATTATGAGTTTTTCTCCAAAAAGCAACCAAATCCGATCCACTACAATAACCTTCAACTTAAGTGGTGCTACTATTATTGTTAATGCGATGTATTTTCATTGTCTTTATTAATTAAATTTCAAATTATTAAGAGAGATTTTAATTTATTAAGGTACAAAATGAAAATAATTATAATAGCTATACTTTAATTTCTTAACAATACTTAGTGATAGTGTTCACCATTCAATTAGAAAACACTCTTTCTTACTTACAGGATGGACATTGCTGTAATTGTAGTAATAGTATTCGCGATTGTGTTCGGTTGTGACACAGTGGGCTACTGTGCTGTCAAGTGAGATATTTTCGCAGGTAGGAGGTTGTGATACCTTTGCCATCATAATAAGAAATACAAATGAAAGCGATTTATCACTACTCCATTGTTGTTCTATTTTTTTTAAGAATAATTCAAAGTTTAAAAATGTGTTGCATAACTAAAATTTAGTTTGTTACCTCTTATATAAGCAAATATCCTCATATTAAATAAATATAATTCATTATCATATTTTTACCTAGTGTAAAATTTTGTGTGTTTTTTGCCTTTGATTCATACGTTGTACATATGTTTTCATTATATTTATAATTAGATATCCAATTTTTTCTTTTGTAATTAAGTATGGCTGTAAAATTTTTATTTTGTTTGTAATTATTAGGTATCTAAATTCCATGTCCAATTGCAATATTAAAAAAATTTAAATATTATTTTTATTTTACTTTACAATTAGGCATATAAATTCCATGTTCAATTGCAACTAAAAAAAATTTAAGTATCCTATTGAAAAAAAAAAATTTTAGGTACTTGATAAAAAAGAACTTCTAATACCTATATAATTTGATTAAAGTATAGGTTTCCACTATTTATTTTTAAAAAAAAGTATTCATAACACAATTAAGTCTATGTTTAAAAATTAAATTCTATTATCTTCTCTAAAGGATGTGAATATCACATTATCCTTCCATTTTAATTTAAAAATTACAATCTATTCTACCAATATATTCAAATATTTTATACTTTCGTAAAACATAATTTACACTGCCACTTCCTCAAATATGTAAATATTATACTATCTTCTTTATTAATAAATAGGCTCATTTCTTAATAATTTTTAAATATATTACAGTTTACAATTATATATATATATATATATATATACTATACTTTATTTATAAATATCAATATGAAAAATATAAAACTAAAAAAATTAATTAAAAATACAAGATTAAAAAATATTAAAATGAGAAATAAGTTTTGGAAAATAAACATGGTGAGAAATGTAACGTTTTTTATATATAAAAATAATAGATAATAGGTAAATAATAAATATTTAGTATAATACATAAATAATATATAATATTAAAAAATTAACATAAATAATATTAAAAAATTAAGATAAATAATATTAAAATATATCTTCATAGAATTTACAGGCAAATAATGCTAAGAACAGGAGCAAGATTCTTTCCTACTGAGAGACAAGTGCCCAAAAAATTTCAGAAACTCAATTCACAGCAGGAAGAACAAATTTATAACCAAGCCACCAAAACAGCACATCCATATAGAATAACCTTAAAATTCATTGAATTGAAATTAATTTCACCTTAAAATCAAACTAGTTGAATGCACAAAGAATAAAACCAAAGTGATTGGGATTATGAGTTTTTCTCCAAAGAGCAACCAAATCTAATCCACCTACAATAACCTTCAACTTAAGTGGTGCGACAAATGCAATGTATTTTCATTGTCTTTATTAATTAAATTTCAAATTATTAAGGAAGATTTTAATTTATTAAGGCACAAAATGAAAATAATTATAATAGCTATACTTTAATTTCTTAACAGATACTTAAATTCCATTGCATTCTTCATCTTTTTAAAAAGTACATAAAATTACAGTTAAATATATTTATGAAATATAAATTTTATTTAAATATTTATAAAAATATTATTTTAATATGAACAATTAAATATAGCTTCATACTTATGTTTAATTTATTTTAATTGTATAGTATATATACAATTGTAAATTGTAATGTATTTAAAATTATTAAGAAATGAGCCTATTTATTAATAAAAATAGTATAATATTTATATCTTTGAGTAAGTGGTATATCTTTGAGTAAGTGGTAGTGTAAATTATGTTTTAGGAAAGTATAAATATTTGAATATATTGGGAGAATAGATTGAATCATGAACACTATGGTTATAACAATTGCAAACATATTTATAATTTTCAAAGGAGTGTTTTCGTATTGTTACATGTGCCTTAAGATATCCAGATCTAGTCCTTTCTTTACTCCCTATGATTCTTATAAGTCCACTCAAAATATTTCCATTTTAGATAGTAATATATTCCTATTTCTCGTTGTGCAGCGGAGTATGTTATGATCTTTTGGTTTATCTAAACTAGGTGGTTGGAAATGGTAAAAATTTTGGTAAAAATTCATGGGTTAAAAATTATCATAAGTTTATTTTGGAAAAAAATGTTATCCTATTAGATTATATTTCATCGGAAACTATTCATCTGCTCTCTAATAATTAGTATCGGATAATTTTTTTAATATTAAAAACATATTCTATTTTAATATATAATAGTATTGGAACTTATGTTTTGTATTATATGGAGAAATTTCATTTAAATATAATTATATCATACATTTATTATTACTTTTACATTTACTTTTTGTATGGTTTTCTAACACTTTCTTAATAAACCACAGTTGCATAGCGTTGTAGGAATGATTAAAACTACTAATGAGTGGATTATATTTATTTAATATGAGGATATATAGTTGATTATATAGCATAAATATTTATCATGCTGTTATTAAACTATATTATTATTAATTATTAAATATTTAATAATATTTTTTGTAATTTTTCATACTATTATATATGTATATATATTATTTGTTATATATTATATGTTATATATTACATATATTTATTATTACACATATTTATTATATATAAAATAATTAGATATTTATAAATTTTATGTACCAAAATAAATATTACATATATTTATTATATAAAAAAGAAGTTTAGGCACATGATATTTTTTAGTTAAATTTTTTCCTAAATATTTATCTCTTTTCTTTTAAGTTTTTTAGTCTCTTAATCTTATTCTTAAATATAATTATATAAATTTATAAGACATTTGAAAGACAAATAAAATTATTAATATTATTTATCTTAATTGTTTAATCTTATATATTATTTATGTATTATACTAAATATTTATTATTTACCTATTATCTATTATTTTTACATATAAAAAAACGTTACATTTCTTACCATCTTTATTCTCCAAAACTTATTTCTCATTTTAATATTTTTTACTCTTATATTTTTAATTTATGTTTTTATTTTTATCTTTTTCATATTGATATCTAGAAATAAAGTATATTTATCATTCTATTAAAATAATATATTATTATTAAACATTTGATGATATTTTTTTATAATTTATAATAGTATTACGTTATATATTATATCTTACATACTACATATGTATTTTGCTATGTAAACATATTTCATATTAGATTAAATAATTTATTTCATAATTTATGTTCATATTTATGTAAACAACTTTAAAAGGCTAAAAATCAATCAAATCCCAACCAAAGTAAAATCCATTGTATTGAAATTAATTTAACCTTAAAATCAAACGAGTTGAATGCACAAAGAATAAAGCCAAAGTGATTGGGATTATGAGTTTTTCTCCAAAGAGCAACCAAATCCAATCCACTACAATAACCTTCAACTTAAGTGGTGCTACTATTATTGTTAATGCGATGTATTTTCATTGTCTTTATTAATTAAATTTCAAATTATTAAGGGAGATTTTAATTTATTAAGGTACAAAATGAAAATAATTATAATAGCTATACTTTAATTATGTTTTAGGAAAGTATAAATATTTGAATATATTGGGAGAATAGATTGAATCATGAACACTATCGTTATAACAATTGCAAACGTATTTATAATTTTCAAAGGAGTGTTTTCGTATTGTTACATGTGCCTTAAGATATCCAGATCTAGTCCTTTCTTTACTTCCTATGATTCTTATAAGTCCACTCAAAATATTTCCATTTTATGTTATTTTTAAAAAAATAAAATATAATCTCATAACTTTTATGAAGACAATGACGTGTAAGAACCTAAAAATCTTGGAAGGAGGACAATAACAATAATTAGGAAATTACTCAAGGAGCAAATGGAGGAATCTATGTCAGAAGTTAGTTACTTGAGGAGCAAATAGAGGAAATTACTAACGTGATAACTAAACTCATAGTCATAGTCCTTAATAAATCCTAACCACCTTTTATGCCACATGTTCAACTTCTTCTGGTTAATCACATACCTAAAACTTATATGATCGATAAGCGCCTCAAATCTAGAACTATACAAGTAAATAGTTCCATGACTTAAAAGGTAAATACCACAATGGCTAATTCAAGGTCAAGGACCAAATAGTCATTCTCATGGGTTTTGAACTTCTTGTGAGCATAAGCTACAACTTCACCCTCTAATGTTAACACTTTACACAAACCCATCTTGGATGCGTAACAAAACACTACACAAGGCTCTTAAGCTTAGGAAAACTTAAGACAGAAGAAAGAATTAACTTCTTCTTAAGTGGTTAGGACCTACTCTCGCACTTGACATCCCTCACAAGTCAACTTGGTTAACGGTAACTCTAGCTTGAGAAAAAGCCATCTACGCACCCCCTATAATGTTTTGCCCTGCTAAATTGTGAAAATTCTTAGACTCGCTCACAAAAGTTGGTCTTCCCAAGGTGACACACCAAGTCTCAACTATTCTCCTAGCAACTATCTTAACCCTTCTTATTTTCTTAAATTCAACTAGCTTTAACGGAGATGTCCTATAAAATACCACATGTATGGGTTCAATTCTAGGCACAAGGTCTATGGCAAACTCTATATGACATTTTGATGGTAACTTAAGCATAACCTCAATGGATACTTTAGGAAAATCACTTAGTATTGATATCTTACTCACAATTACTTTAGTTGCATCATCTAAAAGAGCTAACATTATCTACACTCAAACATTTTCTCTCTAGGTCCTCTAGCTTGGTTGGTAATCAAAAGACCTCACTTACACTATCAACATATTCTCAAAACAAGTTAATAAACTAGACATGGTTGGAAGGTAACCGATTCATACCAATAATAGCAACTAGTTGACTAAGAGGCAAACAAAACAAGTTAACTGCACAATGTCTATCAAACTCAAAATAAGTCAACACAAAAGATTAAGGTTGGAACACCATCACTTTAAAGAACAAGTACAATTGTTTCCTACTAGAAGAAGAAGACTCGCAATGTAAGGGAGGAATCAAACAAGTCATTTAGAAGGGATAAGAGAAAACAAATTTAAAAGAAGTCCCACACATAAGTTAATCAATTGATCATTTAAGAAGGCATATCTACTTTACCTTTATCACTTAATAAATAGAGATATATGCAATCAAGTAATCATAGATGATTGCCTCAAGTCTTGATTTTTTATTTTCCATAACGTCAATTCACATTGCACAAGGTATTGAGATGACCAATTCCAATATCTTGCAACAATAGGTAAGGATTTATGGTGTAACAACAAATAAAAAACTTAGCTAGCACGATCACGATTTTAAAATGCCACACATATGAATATGAATTACAAGACACTATACACATGTTTGTAAGGGATCTAAATAGAGCAAATCAATATTGAAATTATCAAAACATTCAAACTATTTCAAACCATGTCACAAAAATCACATCGGAAATATAACAAGCACATAACACACTGGCCAGAAGAACCGACCTGCTTTAATACCACTAAATGTGGCATGCTTCCACCCCAAACACTTTATTCTTTAATTACAAAATGATATATAAATTTGTTCATCTAAATCCTAGACTTGACATTTAGGTAAAATGATTCACATTAATCAATATACACTTATTTTCCAAACTATGATATAACAAAACATAGACATATAAGTAAACACATTAGACTTTAAAAATTGTCTTTACAAGGTTCTCAACTAATACAACTCACACTAAAACTTTAAATGATTCATATACATGACAAAAAAACTATTAATTTATCCTCTTTAGCCAATGTCACACATAATCAGAGCAACCCAACAGAAAGAGTTAAAGAAAAGATGAAGCTTCATCACCCACGATATCATCAAGATTTTGCTGACCTAAAAGTGACATTCAACCTAAACAAAATGCAACAACAAGCAGCAAATCGGTGAGAATACGTCTCACGCATATTAGGGCACATATAAAGAGAATGGGCAGTCAACTAAAGTACAACAAATAAACATGTCATTCATCCCACACCCATGACAGAAATTATACATACATATACATAAATTTGTTCATGCTAATGATGCTCATGCATGCTCTATCAGGTATATGTCTAAAACGGCCATCTTCTACACCAATAACACATAGGTACAACCATCTCACCATAGGTCCACTTGAAGTGAATCCTCTTCTACAGCAATAACATGTAGGTACAACTGTGCAATGAAAAACAACCCAAGAAGACCTATAAAGAGCACCACGTAATGGGATCCTTAAGGGGTAAAACAAACGTTTACTATGTTAAAAGTTGGAGGAAACATGAATCTATCGCTTAATTCTAGCAGTTAAACCTGCAATCATTAATCTGACAATAACTTGAGCTCTATGTATCGTTTTAGCGTGAAACCAACATCATTAATTAGATAACATCTAGGGTTATAACTTTAATGAAGAATACTTTCTCAAATTACATCTTTTTACTATCATTTTCTCATCCGAAAATCATAAATGTTGATTATAAAATATGTTGATTATAAAATATGCTTAATTTTGTCATTTTGACCTTTAGTCACTAGTTTATTCATAACTTTCTTTTTTAGTGATTCAAAATCCAATGGAAAGATAACATATAAGGCTACAACTTTTATAAAATATACTAAAACTAATAAAGTATACTAAAACCCTGGAAGTGCTAGACAGAGTACTAGTAGTGCTAACCTACATTAGTGCTAGTCTAGTAGTATTCCTAGTCTACCAGTGGTTTTAGTCTACTAGTAGTGCAAGTCTACTAGTAGTATTAGTCTACTAGTTGTTTTAGTCTATTAGTGGTTTTAATCTACTAATAGTACTAGTCTACTTGTAGTGTTAGTCTACAAGTAGTTCTAGCCTACTAGCAATACTAGTCTACTTGTAATATTAGTCTGCCTGTAGTGTTAGTCTACTGGTTGTGTTAGTTTACTAGTACTGGTAATCCTCTATAACTGTTAATCTACTAGCAGTGTTTCTTTACTATTAGTGTTAGTCAATTATTAGTGTTATTCTGGTAGTACTACCAGTCTACTAGTAGCACTACAACTAGTCTACCTTTAGCATTAGTAGTAGTCTAGAGTAGTGCTAGTGTACTTCTAGTATTAGTTTACTAGTAGAGCTAGTCTACTAGCTCTAGTTAGTCTACTAGCAGTGCTAGTCTACTAGTGGTGCTAGTCTATTAGCAATACTAGTCTATTAGCAATACTAGTCTACTAGCAGAGCTAGTATAGTAGAGAAGCTAGTCTACTACCAGTGCTAGTCTACTAGTAATGCTAGTCTAACTATACTAGAAGTCTAACTCCATTAGTAGTCAAGCTCCACTAGCAGTGCTAGTTTACTAGTTTAGCTAGTCTACTAGTAAAGCTAGACTACTATTGGTGCTAGTCTCTACTAGTAGCCTAGTAGTATACTAGCTCTACTAGTAGACTAGCTCTACTAACTCTACTAGTGGACTAGTAGTATAAGTAGAGCTACAATAGTACTAGTAGAGATAGTTTACTAGTAGATATAGTCAGCTAGTAAAGCTAGTCTACTAGTAGAGTTAGACTACTAGTGGAGCTAGTCTAGCAGTAGAGCTAGTATACTACTAGCTACTAGTAGAGACTAGCACCAATAGTAGTCTAGCTTCACTAGTAGACACTACCAATAGACTAGATCTACTAGTAGACTAGCAATTCTAGTACACTAACTCTACTAGTATACTAGCATTACTAGTAGACTAGCTCTACTAACACAATAGCTCTACTAGTATACTAGTTGTACTAGTAGGCTAACACTACTAGTAGACTGACACTGTTGGTAGTCTAGCTCTGGTAGTAAACTAGTACTACTAGTAGACTAGCTAAACTCTACTAGTAGACTAGAACTACTAGTAGACCAGCTCTACTAGTAGACTAACAATATAGGTACATTAGCACTATTAATACTACAGGTAGACTGGTTGTAGTGCTACTAGTGAACTCGTAGTACTAGTAGACTAACACTAACAGTAGACTAACACTACTAGTACACTAGTACTACTAGTAGAGCTCTATTAGTTGACATTACCCATAGACTAGATGTACTAGTAGACTAGCATTACTATTAGACTATCTCTACTAGTAGACTAGCTCTACTGATAGACTAACACTATCAGTAGACTAGCACTATTGATAGATTAGCTCTACTAGTAAACTAGCTCTACTAGTAAACTAGCACTAGACACTACTAGTAGACTAGCTCTACTACTAGACTAGCACTAGTTGTAGACCAACTCTACTAGTAGATACGAGACTAGCACTGCTAGTAAACTAGCAATACTAGTAAACTAGCTCTACTAGTAGACCAACTTTACTAGTAGACTAGCTCTAGTAGAAGACTAGCACTCCTATTACACTAGCTCTACTAGTAGACTGACACTACTACTACACTAGCTCTACTAGTAGACTAGCTCTATTTGTAGACTAGCACTACTAGTAGACTAGCTTTACTAGTAGAATAGTTTTGCCAGTAGACTACAACTGCTAGTAGACTAGCTCTACTAGTAACCTAGCAATGCTAGAAGACTAGCTCTATTAGTGGAATAGCACTAGTAGTAGGCTAGCACTACTAGTAAACACTACTAGTAGACTAGTTCTACTAGTAGACTAGCACTACTTGTAGACTAGTTGTACTAGTAGACTAGCTCTACGAGTAGACGAGCACTACTGGTAGACTACTGTTAATACTATAGGTAGACTTGTTGTAGTGCTACTAGTAAACTAGTAGTACTAGTAGACTAGCATTACTAGTAGATTAGTATGAATAGTAGAGTCATAGTACTAACACTGTTAGTAGATTATCACTACTAGGAGACTAGCACCACTAGTATTACCTATACATTGAGTTCCTCGTATAGGTATCAGAAAGCCAGTAGAGCTAAATAGAGGTAGACTTTACAAACTCTAATGAACGTTAATAGTGAACGCGGAACCCCTTGCTTATAGATATAAGATCAATGACTTAAAAGACAGATGCCGAGAGAAACTATTAGACTTCTTTATTATGAAGAGATATCGAAGACAAAGATTTTATGATGCAGTGCGAGCAATAAAGCTAGCATAGTAGTAGTGGTAGTCTACTAGTAGAGCTAGTCTAATAGGACTACTAGTCTAGTAATAGAGCTAGTCTACTAATCGTGCTACTCTACTAGTCCTTCTAGTCTACTAGTCTTGCTAGTCTACTAGTCGTCCTAGTATACTCGTACAACTAGTCTAATAATAGTACTAGTCTACTAGTAGAGCTAGCCTACTAGCAGTGCTAGTCTACTAGTAGAGCCAATCTACTGGTAGAGCTAGTATACGAGTAGTGCTCTTCAACTAGTAGTGCTAGTCTACT
Organism: Psophocarpus tetragonolobus; assembly: GCA_037954015.1. Lineage (NCBI taxonomy): Eukaryota > Viridiplantae > Streptophyta > Magnoliopsida > Fabales > Fabaceae > Psophocarpus > Psophocarpus tetragonolobus. Next base: position 37,550,431 of record CM075690.1, on the reverse strand, counting down.
AGTAGTGTCTACTAGTAAAGCTAGTCTACTAGTAGCGCTAGTCTATAAGTAGAGCTAGTCTACTAGTAAAGCTAGCGTAGTAGTAATGCCACTCTACTAGCAGCGTTAGTCCAATAGCAATGCTAGTCTATTGCAGTGCTAGTCTACTAGTAGAGCTAGTGTACTAGTAATGTCTAGTAGTAGAGCTAGTCTACTAGTCGTGCTCGTCTACTTTACAATTAGTCTACTAGTCATGCTCATCTACTTATACAGCTAGTCTACTAGTAGTACTAGGCTACTAGAAAAGCCAACTTACTAGCAAATCTATCTCCTACCAATGCTAGTCTACTAGTAGAGTGAGTCTACTAGTAAAGCTAGTATACTAGAAGTTCTACTCTACTAGTAATGCTAGTCTACTAGTATTAGTGACTAGTACTAGTCTACTAGTAAAGCTAGTCTACTAGTAGTGCTGGTCTACTAGTAGAGCTAGTTTACTAGTAGTGCTACCCTACTAGTAGTGTACTCTACAAGTAGAGCTAAACTACTAGTAGTGCTAGTCTACCAGCAATGCTAGTCTACTAGAAGATCTAGTGTATTAGTAGTGCTAGTCTAATAGTAAAGTTAGTCTAGTAATAGACTGGCTCTACTAGTAAACTAGCTTTACTAGTAGACTAGTATTTGTAGACTAGCACTACTAGTAGACTAGCATTACAAGTAGACTAGCTCTACTAGTAAACTAGAACTACTAGTAAACTAGCTCTACTAGTAGACTGACTAGTTGTAATAGTAAACTAGCTCTACTGGTAGACTAACCTGTAGACTAGTACTAGTATACTAGTACTACTAATAAACTAGTGCTACTACTATACTAGCTCTACTAGTAGATTGTAAGTAGATAGCATTACTACTAGTGTATCTCTAATAGTGGACTAGCACTACTAGTAGACTAGTTGTACAAGAAGATGAGCATGACTGGTAGACTACCTTTACTAGTAGACACTATTAGTAGACTAGTTGTACTAGTAGACTAGCTCTACTAGTAGACAAGCACTCCTATTAGACTAGCTCTACTAGTACACTAACATTACTACTACGCTAGCTCTACTAGTAGACTAGCTGTACTTATCGACTAGGGCTACTAGTAGACTATCTCTACTTGTAAACACCACTAGTAGACTATCTCTACTAGTAGACTAGCACTGCTAGTAGACTAGCTCTACTAGTAGACTAATAATAGTAGTAGACACCACTAGTAGACCAGCTATACTAGTAGACTAGCACTGCTTGTAGACTAGCACTATTAGTAGACTAGCTCTACTAGTAGAGCTAGCAGACTACTAACTCTACTAGTAGAGTAGCGCTACTAGTAGACTAGTAGAAACTACTTCTACTAGTAGATTATCACTACTAGTAGAACTGTGAGGCTAGCTTTACTAGTAGAATAGCACTGCTAGTAGACCAGCTATACTAGTACACTAGCACTGCTAGTAGACTAGGTCTAGTAGTAGATTAGATCTACTAGTAGACTAGCTCTACTATTAGACTAGTACTACTAGTAGACTAACTTTACTAGTAGACTTGCAGTACTAGTAAACACTACTATTAGATCAGCTCTACTAGTAGACTAGCACTAATAGTAGACTAGCACTACTGGTATACTAGTAGTAGACTAGCTCTGCTAGTAGACTAGCTTCACTAGTAGGCTAGCATTACTAGTAAACTAGCATTACTAGTAAACTAGCTTTACTAGTAAACTAGCTTTACCAGTAGATTATATCTACTAGTAGATTAGCTCTAGAGCTAGTCTACTAGCAAAATTACTAGTAAATTAGCACTACTAGTAGAGTAGCTCTACTAGTAGACTAGCATTGCTAGTAGACTTGCTCTACTAGTAGACTAGCTTAATTTTTGAAAAACTCAAAAATACCCTTTAACCTAATTATCTATTCTAAAACCTACCCTAATAAATTAACCTTATCTCTCTGAACACTTACGACAATAAATTAACCTCACTCACTCATATTTCAAAATAAAATAACTTATTCTATGAAATAAGCTTTTCGAACAAAGAAAAAAATTAATTAAAAAATTTATTTAACTATTTAATTATCTTTATAAAATTTTATATTTTAATAATATAATTTATTTATAACATAATTTTTTAAAATTTTATATTTTAAAAATATAAAATAAATAAATAAATATAAACATAAATAAAGAAACATATATATACCTCTTTATCTCTTTATGGGACGGCTTGAATATAATGAACCAAAAACAAATAACGTGTGGAAACTGGTAAGTACGATTCAAGCTTCCTAAAGATTGATTTCTCCATCATCAACATTTGAGTACTAACATAAGCATTATCAGATATTGCGTTGATGCCAACCAGCTCAAGTTCCCTTCTAGGTACAATGAATAATATCTAGGGTCAAATAAGATGTTTCAGCCATGAATTTAAATTTAACATGCACTTCCATCAACCAGTCCACGAGGATTGATCTCGTCTTGCATTAATATCTAGTTGAGAACCCATGTAATCTTGGTTGCATCAAAATCATTGTCCATCTCAGTTGCATCAATGTTCACCGCCAAATTCCTTGGGAGTCCTGAGGTTGACAAGTTTTGTTAGATCACAAACAACAATGACAGGGAAAGGGCACTCCATAAATGAACAAAAAACAAACAAAGGAACAACCTCGCTTCGAGCAGAAAGTATTGAACCGAAAGCCTTGGCATCTTTCCCAGCAGAATTCTCCCTTGCCTTTTTTCCCTTAATAGATTGCTTCTCCTTTTTCTTCCGATTCATCAGTTGCTGCAACCATGCCATTATCTACTTCAGTGCTTGACTTCTGGATAAGATAAACTCACACAGATTTAGAGACATGCGTTATAAAATAAAAATAAGAGGGAGAAAGAGAGGTGCAGCCGTGCAAGCAACCTTGTTCTTCTCAGCTGCGGCCGCTTGTGCATTGGCCAATAACTGATCACGAAAGTTCCTAGTGACAGGCTTAGACACATTAACTTGATGGCCTTGTCTGGCCCCAAGATTCCCAATATCCCGAAGCCTCCGTCTATTTCTTCCTTCATCCATTCTCTTCTGCTTATTCTCACCAACTAAACCACACCATAAAAAAAGAAATTTCAGAAAACTAAAAACCAAAGAAACATTCAGACATTTATCAACGTCAGCAGCAAGAAAACACAAAAAGAACAGAAGAAAAAGCACAAACCATTGATGGGTAGTTCCGTTCTTGAAACCATGTTAACGGGTTCCTGCGGTTCTTGAAAGGTTGACCCAAAAACACCGCCGAGACTAGAGAACAATGATGACAGAAACCCCTGAAGACCACCGTGCCTCGCCTCTCCTCCGCTGTCTACTTGCGATTTGCCACCGCGGATTTAAACACTGGGTCGTGTGGCAACTTTCTTCTCTCTTTGGACGAAGAATGAAAATACAATACTCTGTTTGAATCAAACATATGACTGTGTTCTTTTATACTCACACTGTCCCGCCAACCGTCAACCTCTGCTAATCTTTTAGTAATATTTTATTCTAGCCGTTACTCTCCTCTCTCATTCCTCCCATTTAATTCTAACCGCTCCTCATTTTGTTTTTCATTAAAATTTAAAAAAACAATACAATTAGTTTGAATATTAAAAAGAAATATAACACAATTTATCTCCAAATTTAAATATAAAAGTTTTATTATTATCAAATGATTATTATATATTAAAATTGATGATCCTTAAATACGATATAAATATTTATTATATTTTATTTTAACACTATATTTATAAGAAATATATTTGATAAGCTGTTATATATTTTTATTTTCGTTTTCCAAATGTTGCTTTAATGATTTTGTGTAGACTGCTTTCATCACATTAATTCTTTGTGGCTATACCATGTGTAACTACCAATGAGAAAAAAAAGATAAGTTCCTCCCATTAACCGAACAACCATACTATTTTACGCATTTTATCTACATTGTCTTGTTCTTCTTTCTTGTGTTTGCTTTCATGTTTTAGTTTGTTTTCTTCTTTTACTTTGGTTTAAAATCTTGCAACTGATAATCAAGAAAATTTTCTCGTATGTGTGTACTTTACTTCAAATTAAGTTCTAAAGTCACGACCTTCAATTAATGAGACTAATAAGTGGAAACAATGTAATTTGAATGGTTTGGTCGTATGTGTGGTTTATGAGTCTTTGTTACCTTTGGAAAGCACACAATGACTCTGTATTTCAAAGCAAGACTTATCCGAAAATCATGAATATTATTGTAAAATACATGTGTGGATATTTACGGATTAAATTTTCAAATCAACAAATTTTAAAAATGGATAACTACAAATGTTTTAAAAAATATATTTGTACTCATTATTAAATAGGTGCATAAGCGAGAATCAAAATATCCACCTCACATATACTCATTAAAAACCCTCAAATAACTAAAATACGTAATATTATAAGTCAGGAGTTTTAGTGTTTGTTTGACAACAGTTTTATAAAACTGTTTTTAGTATTTTAGTATTTAAAAACTAAAAAACTCGTTTGAATAGTGTTTTCTGAAAACAGTTTTTGAATACAGTTATGGTTTTTTAGTTTTTAAAAACTAAGAAATAGGAACAATTAAAAGTAGTTTCGTTTTTAAATTTTCTATTTTTGTTTTGAAAACTCAAAATACAATAAACTATATTGTATTTTGTTTTTTATTAATGAAATTTTAATAAATATGAACAAATTTTTCTATTTTGATATCTTCAAAACAATTTTCAAATAACACTTAGCAAACAAATTTTTTTTTCTTTTCTTTCCGAAAACAGTTTTTGAAAACTATTCTTGAAAACTCTTTTTAAAAACTAAAAAACCAAACCAATCAAGTCCTTATTATTTTTATTTTTTTAAAGGGATTATTTTGATGTTGTTAATAAGCAACTTTTATCTAATAGTCTAATTTCTTTTTGTTAGATAAAGAAGTTATCACAATCATCAAACTTAATTAACAACTGTTGGTATAATATTAATTACTTTTTAGTATACATCATTTTTATTTTTTAACATTAATTATTTTCTATTTTGAAAATGTCAATTTACTTTCATTATAAAAAGCAAAGTTCTTATAGTATGTAGCGTTCATAAAAAATTGAGTCAACAATTAAAATTGTATTAGTTAACTATATTTTATAAAAAACAATGTCATCAACATTTTCCATCATTAGTAGTTTTTGTCCTTTCTTTATAGAAGGTAAACAAGAAAAAAAATAGCATTTATCTTTAGATGCAACTAAAATCTAAAATGAGGTGATTAAACTAGTGGACCACAAAACCACAACACTCACAGTTTAATTGAGTGAAGTTAAGTTAACTATATGATGACAATTTCTTCGGTGTTTTTCATAATTTGATAGATATTGATACTTTCTTTTTTTTAATCAATCAAATTATAAATTTTATTTTTATTTGCCTATAAATTAAAATAAGTTTTATTTATTTATATTCTTAACAAGAAAAGAAAGTAAATAAGAAAAAAGTGATGGATTAGTATAAATTCAAAAACCAGAGATTTTCTTTTAAAAAGATATAGATTAAAGTAACTGTTTTTAAGGAATTTTATATTAAAATAATTTTTTTTAAGATTTGTGTATACATAAATAAATAAAATTTATTTTAACTTATGAAAAAAGATAAAAATAAAATATGTAATTTGATTGGTTAAAAAAAAGTATCAATACCTCTCAAATTATGGAAAGATACCTTATATAATTGTGGAAGGTTTGAATATATAGAAGCACATTCCACATGTAAACAATATTGCTTCTCTGCTTTGACATTGTATACGAACACTAGCATTACACCACTTGGCCCTAATGCACCCTTTGTGGCTTACTCATATATTTCTCTACCCATTTAAGCTGTTTGCAAACATTTTTTTTGGCAATGTTGTTTAATTGATTATCTCAAGAAATATAATTAAATTATTAACATTAAATTTTAACCATCCATAATATTGTCATTCCATGTGAGTATAAAATGATTTAAATGCTTAAGCTTATATTATATATATACTTAAGCATAATATTATGTATGAATTATTTTAGTGATTGGTATATATAATTATCTTCAACTTAAAATTTTAATTTATACTTTAAATTATGTTGTGAACTTTATATCGAATGAGCATATTTTATATTAGATTAAATAATTTATTTTCATATTTATGTAGACAGCTTTAAAAGTCTGAAAATCAATCAAATCTCAACCATAGTAAAATCCATTGATTGAAATTAATTTGATCTTAAAATCAAACTAGTTGAATGCACAAGTATTAAAACCAAAGTGATTAGGATTATAAGTTTTTTTCCAAAGAGCAATAAAATCTAATCCACTTTCAATAACCTTCAACTTAAGTGGTGCGACAAACGCAATGTATTTTCATTGTCTTTATTAATTAAATTTCAAATTATTAAGGAAGATTTTAATTTATTAAGGTACAAAATGAAAATAATTACAATAGCTATACTTTAATTTCTTAACAGATACTTAAATTCCATTGCATTCTTCATCTTTTTAAAAAGTATATAAAATTACAGTTAAATATATTTATGAAATATAAATTTTATTTAAATATTTATAAAAATATTATTTTAATATGATCAATTAAATATAGCTTCATACGTATGTTTAATTTATTTTAATTGTATAGTATATATACAATTGTAAATTGTAATGTATTTAAAATTATTAAGAAATGAGCCTATTTATTAATAAAGATAGTATAATATTTATATCTTTGAGGAAGTGGCAGTGTAAATTATGTTTTAGGAAACTATAAAATATTTGAATATATTGGGAGAATAGATTGAATCACGAACACTATCGTTACAACAATTGCAAATGTATTTATAATTATTTTTAAAGGAGTGTTTTCATATTGTTACATGTGCCTTAAGATATCTAGATTCTGTCCTTTCTTTACTTCCTATGATTCTTATAAGTCCATTCAAAATATTTCTATTTTAGATAGTAATATATTCCTATTCCTCATTGTGTAGGGGAGTATGTTCTGATCTTTTGGTTTATCTAAACTAGGTGGTTGAAAATGGTGGAAATTTTGATAAAAATTCATGCGTTAAAAATTATCATAAATTTATTTTGAAAAAAATGTTATCCTATGAGAATATATTTCATCTAAAACTTTTCATCTTGCTCTCTAATAAGTAGTGGCTGATAATTTTTGTAATATTAAAAACATATTCTATTTTAATATATAATGGTATTGGAACTTATGTTTTGTATTATATTGATAAATTTCATTTAAATCTATTTATATCATAAATTTATTTTTACTTTTACTTTTTGTATGGCTTCCTAACACTTTCTTAAGACAAACCACAGTTGCAGAGCGTCGTAGAAATGGTTAAAACTACTGAAAAAAATTGTTAAATGCAAAAAAAGCACAAACTTATACACAAGGTAAAAATATGATGATTGGATTGTATTCATTCAATATGAGGATATATAGTTGATTATATAGCATAGAATATTTATCATGCTGTTATTAAAATATATTATTATTAATATTAAATATTTAATAATATTTTTTGTAATTTTTTGTATTATTATATACATATATTATTTGTTATATATTATATTTTATATATTACATATATTTATTATATAAAAGAATATTACATATATTTATTATTACACATATTTATTATATATAAAATAATTAGACATTTATAAATTTTATGTACCAAAAGAAATATTACATATATTTATTATATAAAAAATAAGTTAGACAGATGATATTTTTTAGTTAAATTTTTCCCTAAATGGTTATCACTTTTATTTTAAGTTTTTTAATCTCTTAATCTTATTCTTAAATATACTTATATAAATTTATAAGACATTTGAAAGACAAATAAAATTATTAATATTATTTATCTTAATTGTTCAATATTATAATATTATTTATGTATTATACTAAATATTTATTAGTTACTTATTATCTATTATTGTTATATATAAAAAACCTTACATTTATCACCATGTTTATTCTCCAAAACTTATTTCTCATTTTAATATTTTTTTACTCTTATATTTTTAATTTATTTTTTTATTTTTATCTTTTTCATATTGATATTTATAAATAAAATATATGTATTATTCAATTAAAAAAATATATTATTATTAAATATTTGATGATATTTTTTATAATTTATAATACTATTATGTTATATATTATATCTTACATACTATATATGTATTTGCTATGTAAACATATTTCATATTAGATTAAATAATTTATTTCATGATTTATGTTCATATTTATGTAGACAACTTTAAAAGGCTAAAAATCAATTAAATACCAACCAAAGTAAAATCCATTGAACTGAAATTAATTTAACCTTAAAATCAAACCAGTTAAATGCACAAAGAATAAAACCAAAGTGATTGGGATTATGAGTTTTTCCTTCAAAGAGCAATCAAATCTAATCTACTACAATAACCTCCAAGTTAAGTGATGTTACTATCATTGTTAACACAATGTATTTTCATTGTCTTTATTAATTAAATTTCAAATTATTAAGGAAGATTTTAATTTATTAAGGCATAAAATGAAAATAATTATAATAGCTATACTTTAATTTCTTAACAGATACTTAAATTACATCATTTTAAAAAGTACATAAAATTACAGTTAAATATATTTATGAAATATAAATTTTAGTTAAATATTTATAAAAATATTATTTTAATAAGATCAATTAAATAAAGCTTCATAATTATGTTTAATTTATTTTAATTGTTTAGTATAGTATATTATATATAAATAATTAATTGTAAACTGTAATATATTTAAAAATTATTAAGAAATGAGCCTATTTATTAATAAAGAAGATAATATAATATTTATATCTTTGAGGAAGTGGTAGTGTAAATTATGTTTTAGGAAAGTATAAAATATTTGAATATATTGTAGAATAGTTTGTAATTTTTAAATTAAAATGGAAGGATAGTTTCATATTTATATCCTTTAGAGAAGATAATATAATTTAATTTTTAAGCATAGACTTAATTGTGTTATGAATACTTTTTTTTTTTAAAATAAATAGTGAAACCTATACTTTCATCAAATTATATAGGTATTAGAAGTTTTTTTTTATCGAGTACCTAAAATTTTAATTTTTTTTTTCAATGGGATACTTAAACTTTTTTTTTAAGTTGCAATTGGACATGGAATTTATATGCTTAATTGCTAAGTAAAAGAAAAATAATATTTAAATTTTTTTAATATTGCAATTAGACATGAAATTTAGATACCTAATAATTACAAACAAAAAGAAAAATTTATACTTAATTATAAAATAAAAAATTGGATATCTAATTATAAATCTAATGAAAACATACTTACAACGCATGAATCCAAGGCACAAAAACACACAAAGTTTTACATTAGATAAAAATATGATAATGAATTATATTTATTGAATATGAGGATAGTTGCTTATATAAGAGGTAACAAACTAAATTTAAGTTATGTAACACATTTTTAAACTTTGAATTATTCTTAACAAAAACATAATAACAATGGAAAGTAGTTGTTGTCAGGTGAAGCTACAATGAGACCTTCTGTAAAGGTGAGGGTAGAGAGGAGTAGTGATAAATCGTTCTCGTTTGTATCTCTTGTTGTGATGACAAATGTATCACAATCTCCCGCCTACGAAGATGTCACACTTGACACCATAGTAACCCACTGTGTCACAACCGAAGGTAATCGCGAACACTATCACTACAATTACAACAACGCCTATCGTGTAAGTAAGAAAGAGTGTTTTCTAATTGAATTGTGAACACTATCACTAGAACAATTGTGAACATATTTATAAGTTTCAAAGGAGTGTTTTCCTGTTGTTACATGTGCCTTAAGACATTCACATCCCGTCCTTTCATTGCTTCTTATGATTCTTAGAAGTCTATTCAAAATATTTCCATTTTAGATAGTAATATATTCCTATTCCTAGTTGTGTAGCGGAGTATGTTATGATCTTTTGGTTTATCTAAACTAGGTGGTTGGATGTGGTGAAAATTTTGGTAAAACTTCATGGGTTAAAAATTATCGTAAGTTTATTTTGAAAAAAATGTTATCCTATTAGAATATATTTCATTTGAAACTATTCATCTTCTCTTAATTAGTATTTGATAATTTTTTTAATATTAAAAACATATTCTATTTTAATATATAATAGTATTGGAACTTATGTTTTGTATTGTATGGAGAAATTTCATTTAAATCTAATTATATCATACATTTATTATTGCTTTTGCTTTTACTTTTTGTATGGTTCCCTAACACTTTCCTAAGATCCATGGTTGCAGAGTGTTGTAGGAATTAGAAAAACATAGATATACTAATGAAATGTTCGTATAATTAATAAAAACTTATCAAAGAATGAAACATATTAATAATCAAAACCCTAAGCCCTATATGAGACAAAATGAAAATAATTATAATAACTATACTTTAATTTCTTAACAGATATTTAAATTACATTGCATTCTTCATCTTTTTTAAAAGTATATATTTTAGTTAAATATTTATAAAAATATTATATTAATAAATCAATTAAATACAGCTTAATACTTATGTTTATTTTATTTTTAATTGTATATATATATATATAATTGTAAACTATAACATATTTATAATTATTAAGAAATGAGCCTAATAAAGAAGATAAATGATATTTATATGTTTGAGAGAGGTAGTGCAAATTATGTTTTAGGAAAGTAAAAAGTATTAGAATATATTGGGAGAATAGATTGTAATTTTAAATTAAAATAAAAGGACAGTGGGATATTCATAAGAAAGATAATGTAATTTAATTTTTAAAAAATATAATTAATTATATTAGGAGTACTTTTTTAAAAAACAAATGGTGGAAACCTATATTTTCATCAAATTAGGTATCATAAGTTTTTTTTTTATCGAGTACCTAAAATTTTAATTTGTTTTTTTACAAGGGGATCTAACAATTTTGAAAGGAGAACAATAACAAAGAAATTACTCAAGGAGAAATGAATCTACATGAGAAAGTTTGTTTTGTTTATTGTTGATAGTAGGAGACAAAAAACACTTATTTATCAAGATAATTTTGATGAGGCACACTAGAAGTAAGACATGATCCAAATTCCTACTCAATAGAGCACAACATTTGAAAAATTTTTCTACATACAATTTTAAATATCTAATCAAATTTTTAAAAGTTATATTGCTATGAAAATAAATTAAATTCATAATGACTTTGTCATCCATGTTTAATAAAATTGTGATATTTTTAGTTGTGAAACAAATGGTGCAATGTTAATGTTTTGTAATTTATTTATCTATTTTTTAAATTATAATTTTATAAAAAAACAAAAAAATATTGTTGAAATTAAATTTTATAATATTTTTAAAAAATTAAATATAATCGTGTAACTTTTATGAAGACAATAATATGTAAAAACCTAACAAACTTGGAAGGAGGATACTAACAATAACCAGGAAATTACTCGAGAAGCAAATGATAGTATGAGAATACAAAAAATTATTATAATTAAATTGATGAGTAGCATGATTTGATCAATCATGCAAGAACTAAGATATGATTCAAATTCCTACTGAATAGAGCACAACATTGAGAAATTTTCTACATAAAATTTTAAATATCTTATCAAATTTTTAAAATTACATTGTTAAGAAAATAAATTAAATTTCTAATGACCTTGTTATTCCTGTTTAATAAAATCGTGATATTGTCAGACGTGAAACCAATGAGGTAATGTTAATGTTTTGTAATTTATTTTTTATTTTTGAAAATTATAATTTGTAAAAAAATGTGGTGTTGAAATTAAATTTTATGTTATTTTAAAAAAAATAAATCCTGTAACATTTAGGAAGACAATCACGTTTAAGAACCTAACAACCTGGGAAGGAGGACAATAATTAGGAAATTGCTCAAGGAGCAAATGGAAGAATCTACGTGACAAAGTTTGTTTCTTTTATTGGTGATACTGTTAGACAATAAAAACTTATTATGAAGTCAATTATTAGTAGCAAGATTTGATCTATCACACTAGAATTAAGACATGATACAAATTCCGACTGAATGGAGCACAACATTGGGAGATTTTCCTACATAAAACTTTAGATAACTAATCAAATTTTAAAAAATCACATTGTTATGAAAATAAATTAAATTTGTAATGACCTTGTCATCCATGTTTTATAAAATCATGATATTGTCAGATGTGAAACCAATGAGGTCATTTCAATGTTTTTTAATTTATTTATCTATTTTTAAAAATTGTAATTTTTTTTAAAAAATGTGTTGCTGAAATTAAATTTGATATTATTTTTAAAAACTAAAATATAATCCCGAAACTTTTATGAAGATAGTAACGTGTAACAACAGGGAAGTTAAGTTACAAAAATGGTAGTCGTGGACGGGTACCACAGTACTCTTGGAAGGAAGGCAATAACAATAACCAGGAAATTACAATCTATGCTTCCAATGTATTCGAATATTTTTTTACTATCCTAAAACATAATTTACACTACCACTTCCTCAGAGATATAGATATTATAATATCTTCTTTATTAATAAATAGGCTCATTTCTTAAAAAAATTTAATTATATTATAGTTTACATAAATATATTTAACTGTAATTTTTTGTCTTTTTAAAAAAGGATGAAGAATGCAATATAACCTAAGTATTTGTTAAGAAATTAAAGTATAGCTATTATAATTATTTTGATTTTTTAACTTAATAAATTAAAATCTTTCTTAATATTTGAAATTTAATTAATAAAGACAATGAAAATACATTGCATTAACTATAATAGTCACACCACTTCACTTAAGTTGAATAGGTTGAAGGTTAATGAAAATACATTGCATTAATAAAGACAATGAAATACATTGCATTAACTATAAAAACTTTTTCTATATTAAAATTGATGATCTTAAATACAATATAAATATTTATCATATTTTATTTTAATACTATATTTATAAGAAATATATTTGATAAGTGGTTGTATATTTTGATTTTCGTTTTCCAAATGCTGCTTTGATGATTTTGTAGGTTTTGTGTAGACTGCTTTCATCACATTAGTTCTTTGTGGCTATACCATGCATAACTACCAATGAGAAAAAAAAGATAAGTTCCTCCCATTAACCCAACAACTATACTATTTTACGCATTTTATCCACATTGTATTGTTATTCTTTCTTGTGTTTGCTTTCATGTTTTAGTTTGCTTTGTTCTTTTCCTTTGGTTTTAAAATCTTGCAACTGATATTCAAGAAAATTTTCTCATATGATGACCTTCAATTCTTGAGACTAATAAGTGGAAATAATGTAATTTGAATGATTTTTCACGTGTGGTTTGTGAGTCTTTGTTACCTTTGGAAAGCACACAATGACTCTGTATTTTGGAGCAAGACTTTTGATTTTGGAGCAAGACTTTTGATTTTTGAGCTCTCATATTAGCCGTAGAACTCTCATCCAAAAATCATGAATATTGATTGTAAAATACATGTGTGGCTATTTACGGATTAAATTTGCAAATCAACAAATTTTAAAAATGGATAACTACAAATATTTTAACTAATATATTCGTACTTGTTATTAAATAGGTGCATAAGCGAGAATCAAAATATCCACCTCGTAGATACTCCTTAAATACCCTAAAATAAATAAAATAAGTAATATTATAATAAGTCAGGAGTTTTAGTATTTGTTTGACAACAATTTCATAAAATTGTTTTCAGTATTTTAGTATTTAAAAACTAAAAATCGTTTAAATAATGTTTCTTGAAAATAATTTTCGAATACAGTTCTAGTTTCTTAATTTTTAAAAACTTAGAAACACGAACAGCTAAAAGTAGTTTTGCTTGTCAATTTTCTATTTTTATTTTGAAAACTCAAAATACAATCAAAATATATTGTATTTTTGTTTTTCATTAATGAAATTTTAATAAATATGAACAAGTTTTTCTATTTTTATATTTTCAAATAACACTTACCAAACAAGTTTTTTTTTCTTTCCGAAAACAGTTTTTGAAAACTATTATTGAAAACTTTTTTCAAAAACTGAAAAACCAAATCAATCAAGTTTTTATTATTTTGATTTTTTTAAAAGGGATTATTTTCATGTTGTTAATAAGCAACTTTTATCTATTAGTCTAATTTCCTTTTGTTAGATAAAGAAATTATCATAATCATCAAACTTAATTAACAACTGTTGGTATAATATTAATTACTTTTTAGTATACACCATTTTTACTTTTTAACATTAATTATTTTCTATTTTGAAAATGTCAATTTAATTTCATTATAAAAAGCAAAGTTCTTAGAGTATGTAGTGTTCATAAAAATTTGAGTCAACAATTAAAATTGTATTAGTTAACTATATTTTATAAAAAACAATGTCATCAACATTTTCCATCACTAGTAGGTTTTTGTCTTTTCTTTGTAGAAGATAAACAAGAAAAAAATAGCATTTATCTTTAGATGTAACTGAAATCCAATGAGGTGATTAAACTAGTGGACCACAAAACCACAACACTCTCGGTTTAATTGAGTGAAGTTAGGTTAATGATATAATGACAATTTCTTCTGTGCATTTCATAATTTAAGAGATATTGATATTTATAAAAAAATAAAAATAAGTTTTATTTATTTATATCCTTAACAAGAAAAAAAAAGTAAATAAGAAAAAAGTGATGGATTAGTACAGATTCAAAAACCAGAGATGTTCTATTAAAAAGATATAGATTAAACTGTTTTTAACGAAGTTTATAGTAAAATAATTTTTTTAAGGATTTGTGTATAAATAAATAAATAAACTTATTTTAATTTATAAAAAAAGATAAAAATAAAATGTGTAATTTGATTGATTAAAAAAAAAAGTATCAGTACCTCTCAAATTATGGAAGGATACCTTATATAATTGTGGAAGGTTTGAATATATAGAAGCACATTCACTTGTAATCAGTATTGCTTCTCTGCTTGTTTAATTGATTAGCTCAAAAAATATAATTAAATTATTAACATTAACTTTTAACATCCATAATATTGTCATTCCATGTGAGCATAAAATGATTTGAATGCTTAAGCTTATATTATATATATACTTAAAGCATAATATTACGTATGTATTATTTTAGTGATTCGTATATATAATTATCTTCAACTTAAAATTTTAATTTATACTTTAATGTTGTGAACTTTATATCGAATGAACATATTTCATATTAGTTTAAATAATTTATTTTCATATTTATGTAGACAATTTTAAAAGGTTGAAAATCAATCAAATCCCAACCACAGTAAAATTCATTGAATTGAAATTAATTTATCTTAAACTCAAACCAGTTGAATGCACAAAGATTAAAACCAAAGTGATAATCAAATCTAATCCACCTACAATAACTTGAACTTAAGTGGTGCGACAAATGCAATGTATTTTCATTGTCTTTATTCATTAAATTTTAAATTATTAAGGAAGATTTTAATTTATTAAGATACAAAATGAAAATAATTATTGTAGTTATACTTTAATTTCTTAACAGATACTTAAATTACATTGCATTCTTCATCCTTTTTAAAAATTACATAAAATTACAGTTAAATAGATTTATGAAACATAAATTTTAGTTAAATATTTATAAAAATATTATTTTGATAAGATCAATTAAATACAACCTGATACTTAAGTTTAATTTATTTTAATTGTATAATATATATAATTGTAAATTGTAATGTATTTAAAATTATTAAGAAATGAGCCTATTTATTAATAAAGAAGATGGTATAATATTTATATCTTTGAGGAAGTGGTAGTGTAAATTATGTTTTAGCAAAGTATAAATATTTGAATATATTGGGAGAATAGATTGAATCATGAACACTATGGTTATAACAATTGCAAACGTATTTATAATTTTCAAAGGAGTGTTTTCGTATTGTTACATGTGCCTTAACATATCCACATCTAGTCCTTTCTTTACTTCCTATGATTCTTATAAGTCCACTCAAAATATTTCCATTTTAGATAGTAATATATTCCTATTTCTCGTTGTGCAGCCGAGTATGTTATGATCTTTTGGTTTATCTAAACTAGGTGGTTGGAAATGGTGAAAATTTTGATAAAAATTCATGGGTTAAAAATTATCATAAGTTTATTTTGGAAAAAATGTTATCCTATTAGAATATATTTCATCTAAAACTATTCATCTGCTCTCTAATAATTAGTATTGGATAATTTTTTTAATATTAAAAACATATTCTATTTTAATATATAATAGTATATAAACTTATATTTTGTATTATATGGAGAAATTTCATTTAAATCTAATTATATCATACATTTATTATTACTTTTACATTTACTTTTTGTATGGTTTCCTAACACTTTCTTAATCAACCACAGTTGCAGAGCGTTGTAGGAATGGTTAAAACTACTAATGAGTGGATTATATTTATTTAATATGAGGATATATAGTTGATTATATAGCATAAACTATTTATCATGCTGTTATTAAAATATATTATTATTAATTATTAAATATTTAATAAAAGTTTTTGTAATTTTTCATGCTACTATATATATATATATTATTTGTTATATATTGTATGTTATATATTACATATATTTATTATTACACATATTTATTATATATAAAATAATTAGAGATTTATAAATTTTATGTACCAAAAGAAATATTACATATATTTATTATATAAAAAAGAAGTTTAGGCACATGATATTTTTTAGTTAAATTTTTCCCTAAATATTTATCTCTTTTCTTTTAAGTTTTTTAGTCTCTTAATCTTATTCTTAAATATAATTATATAAATTTATAAGACATTTGAAAGAAAAATAAAATTATTAATATTATTTATCTTAATTGTTTAATCTTATATATTATTTATGTATTATACTAAATATTTATTATTTACCTATTATCTATTATTTTTATATATAAAAAACATTACATTTCTTACCATCTTTATTCTCCAAAACTTATTTCTCATGTTAATATTTTTTACTCTTATATTTTTAATTTATTTTTTTATTTTTATCTTTTTCATATTGATATCTAGAAATAAAGTATATTTATCATTCTATTAAAATAATATATTATTATTAAACATTTGATGATATTTTTTTATAATTTATAATAGTATTACGTTATATATTATATCTTACATACTATATATGTATTTTCTATGTAAACATATTTCATATTAGATTAAATAATTTATTTCATAATTTATGTTCATATTTATGTAAACAACTTTAAAAGGCTAAAAATCAATCAAATCCCAACCAAAGTAAAATCCATTGTATTGAAATTAATTTAACCTTAAAATCAAACGAGTTGAATGCACAAAGAATAAAACCAAAGTGATTGGGATTATGAGTTTTTCTCCAAAAAGCAACCAAATCCGATCCACTACAATAACCTTCAACTTAAGTGGTGCTACTATTATTGTTAATGCGATGTATTTTCATTGTCTTTATTAATTAAATTTCAAATTATTAAGAGAGATTTTAATTTATTAAGGTACAAAATGAAAATAATTATAATAGCTATACTTTAATTTCTTAACAATACCTAGTGATAGTGTTCACCATTCAATTAGAAAACACTCTTTCTTACTTACAGGATGGGCATTGCTGTAATTGTAGTAATAGTATTCGCGATTGTGTTCGGTTGTGACACAGTGGGCTACTGTGCTGTCAAGTGAGATATTTTCGCAGGTAGGAGGTTGTGATACCTTTGCCATCATAATAAGAAATACAAATGAAAGCGATTTATCACTACTCCATTGTTGTTCTATTTTTTTTAAGAATAATTCAAAGTTTAAAAATGTGTTGCATAACTAAAATTTAGTTTGTTACCTCTTATATAAGCAAATATCCTCATATTAAATAAATATAATTCATTATCATATTTTTACCTAATGTAAAATTTTGTGTGTTTTTTGCCTTTGATTCATACGTTGTACATATGTTTTCATTATATTTATAATTACATATCCAATTTTTTCTTTTGTAATTAAGTATGGCTGTAAAATTTTTATTTTGTTTGTAATTATTAGGTATCTAAATTCCATGTCCAATTGCAATATTAAAAAAATTTAAATATTATTTTTATTTTAATTTACAATTAGGCATATAAATTCCATGTTCAATTGCAACTAAAAAAAATTTAAGTATCCTATTGAAAAAAAAAAATTTAGGTACTTGATAAAAAAGAACTTCTAATACCTATATAATTTGATTAAAGTATAGGTTTCCACTATTTATTTTTAAAAAAAAGTATTCATAACACAATTAAGTCTATGTTTAAAAATTAAATTATATTATCTTCTCTAAAGGATGTGAATATCACATTATCCTTCCATTTTAATTTAAAAATTACAATCTATTCTACCAATATATTCAAATATTTTATACTTTCGTAAAACATAATTTACACTGCCACTTCCTCAAATATGTAAATATTATACTATCTTCTTTATTAATAAATAGGCTCATTTCTTAATAATTTTTAAATATATTACAGTTTACAATTATATATATATATATATATATACTATACTTTATTTATAAATATCAATATGAAAAATATAAAACTAAAAAAATTAATTAAAAATACAAGATTAAAAAATATTAAAATGAGAAATAAGTTTTGGAGAATAAACATGGTGAGAAATGTAACGTTTTTTATATATAAAAATAATAGATAATAGGTAAATAATAAATATTTAGTATAATACATAAATAATATATAATATTAAAAAATTAACATAAATAATATTAAAAAATTAAGATAAATAATATTAAAATATATCTTCATAGAATTTACAGGCAAATAATGCTAAGAACAGGAGCAAGATTCTTTCCTACTGAGAGACAAGTGCCCAAAAAATTCCAGAAACTCAATTCACAGCAGGAAGAACAAATTTATAACCAAACCACCAAAACAGCACATCCATATAGAATAACCTTAAAATTCATTGAATTGAAATTAATTTCACCTTAAAATCAAACTAGTTGAATGCACAAAGAATAAAACCAAAGTGATTGGGATTATGAGTTTTTCTCCAAAGAGCAACCAAATCTAATCCACCTACAATAACCTTCAACTTAAGTGGTGGGACAAATGCAATGTATTTTCATTGTCTTTATTAATTAAATTTCAAATTATTAAGGAAGATTTTAATTTATTAAGGCACAAAATGAAAATAATTATAATAGCTATACTTTAATTTCTTAACAGATACTTAAATTGCATTGCATTCTTCATCTTTTTAAAAAGTACATAAAATTACAACAATTAAATATAGCTTCATACTTATGTTTAATTTATTTTAATTGTATACTATATATACAATTGTAAATTGTAATGTATTTAAAATTATTAAGAAATGAGCCTATTTATTAATAAAAATAGTATAATATTTATATCTTTGAGTAAGTGGTAGTGTAAATTATGTTTTAGGAAAGTATAAATATTTGAATATATTGGGAGAATAGATTGAATCATGAACACTATGGTTATAACAATTGCAAACATATTTATAATTTTCAAAGGAGTGTTTTCGTATTGTTACATGTGCCTTAAGATATCCAGATCTAGTCCTTTCTTTACTCCCTATGATTCTTATAAGTCCACTCAAAATATTTCCATTTTAGATAGTAATATATTCCTATTTCTCGTTGTGCAGCGGAGTATGTTATGATCTTTTGGTTTATCTAAACTAGGTGGTTGGAAATGGTAAAAATTTTGGTAAAAATTCATGGTTTAAAAATTATCATAAGTTTATTTTGGAAAAAAATGTTATCCTATTAGATTATATTTCATCGGAAACTATTCATCTGCTCTCTAATAATTAGTATCGGATAATTTTTTTAATATTAAAAACATATTCTATTTTAATATATAATAGTATTGGAACTTATGTTTTGTATTATATGGAGAAATTTCATTTAAATATAATTATATCATACATTTATTATTACTTTTACATTTACTTTTTGTATGGTTTCCTAACACTTTCTTAATAAACCACAGTTGCAGAGCGTTGTAGGAATGATTAAAACTACTAATGAGTGGATTATATTTATTTAATATGAGGATATATAGTTGATTATATAGCATAAAATATTTATCATGCTGTTATTAAACTATATTATTATTAATTATTAAATATTTAATAATATTTTTTGTAATTTTTCATACTATTATATATGTGTATATATATTATTTGTTATATATTATATGTTATATATTACATATATTTATTATTACACATATTTATTATATATAAAATAATTAGATATTTATAAATTTTATGTACCAAAAGAAATATTACATATATTTATTATATAAAAAAGAAGTTTAGGCACATGATATTTTTTAGTTAAATTTTTTCCTAAATATTTATCTCTTTTCTTTTAAGTTTTTTAGTCTCTTAATCTTATTCTTAAATATAATTATATAAATTTATAAGACATTTGAAAGACAAATAAAATTATTAATATTATTTATCTTAATTGTTTAATCTTATATATTATTTATGTATTATACTAAATATTTATTATTTACCTATTATCTATTATTTTTACATATAAAAAAACGTTACATTTCTTACCATCTTTATTCTCCAAAACTTATTTCTCATTTTAATATTTTTTACTCTTATATTTTTAATTTATGTTTTTATTTTTATCTTTTTCATATTGATATCTAGAAATAAAGTATATTTATCATTCTATTAAAATAATATATTATTATTAAACATTTGATGATATTTTTTTATAATTTATAATAGTATTACGTTATATATTATATCTTACATACTACATATGTATTTTGCTATGTAAACATATTTCATATTAGATTAAATAATTTATTTCATAATTTATGTTCATATTTATGTAAACAACTTTAAAAGGCTAAAAATCAATCAAATCCCAACCAAAGTAAAATCCATTGTATTGAAATTAATTTAACCTTAAAATCAAACGAGTTGAATGCACAAAGAATAAAACCAAAGTGATTGGGATTATGAGTTTTTCTCCAAAAAACAACCAAATCTGATCCACTACAATAACCTTCAACTTAAGTGGTGCTACTATTATTGTTAATGCGATGTATTTTCATTGTCTTTATTAATTAAATTTCAAATTATTAAGGGAGATTTTAATTTATTAAGGTACAAAATCAAAATAATTATAATAGCTATACTTTAATTATGTTTTAGGAAAGTATAAATATTTGAATATATTGGGAGAATAGATTGAATCATGAACACTATCGTTATAACAATTGCAAACGTATTTATAATTTTCAAAGGAGTGTTTTCGTATTGTTACATGTGCCTTAAGATATCCAGATCTAGTCCTTTTTTTACTTCCTATGATTCTTATAAGTCCACTCAAAATATTTCCATTTTATGTTATTTTTAAAAAAATAAAATATAATCTCATAACTTTTATGAAGACAATGACGTGTAAGAACCTAAAAATCTTGGAAGGAGGACAATAACAATAATTAGGAAATTACTCAAGGAGCAAATGGAGGAATCTATGTCAGAAGTTAGTTACTTGAGGAGCAAATAGAGGAAATTACTAACGTGATAACTAAACTCATAGTCATAGTCCTTAATAAATCCTAACCACCTTTTATGCCACATGTTCAACTTCTTCTGGTTAATCACATACCTAAAACTTATATGATCGATAAACGCCTCAAATCTAGAACTATACAAGTAAATAGTTCCATGACTTAAAAGGTAAATACCACAATGGCTAATTCAAGGTCAAGGACCAAATAGTCATTCTCATGGGTTTTGAAATTCTTGTGAGCATAAGCTACAACTTCACCCTCTAATGTTAACACTTTACACAAACCCATCTTGGATGCGTAACAAAACACTACACAAGGCTCTTAAGCTTAGGAAAACTTAAGACAGAAGAAAGAATTAACTTCTTCTTAAGTGGTTAGGACCTACTCTCGCACTTGACATCCCTCACAAGTCAACTTGGTTAACGGTAACTCTAGCTTGAGAAAAAGCCATCTACGCACCCCCTATAATGTTTTGCCCTGCTAAATTGTGAAAATTCTTAGATTCGCTCACAAAAGTTGGTCTTCCCAAGGTGACACACCAAGTCTCAACTATTCTCCTAGCAACTATCTTAACCCTTCTTATTTTCTTAAATTCAACTAGCTTTAACGGAGATGTCCTATAAAATACCACATGTATGGGTTCAATTCTAGGCACAAGGTCTATGGAAAACTCTATATGACATTTTGATGGTAACCTAAGCATAACCTCAATGGATACTTTAGGAAAATCGCTTAGTATTGATATCTTACTCACAATTACTTTAGTTGCATCATCTAAAAGAGCTAACATTATCTACACTCAAACATTTTCTCTCTAGGTCCTCTAGCTTGGTTGGTAATCAAAAGACCTCACTTACACTATCAACATATTCTCAAAACAAGTTAATAAACTAGACATGGTTGGAAGGTAACCGATTCATACCAATAATAGCAACTAGTTGACTAAGAGGCAAACAAAACAAGTTAACTGCAAAATGTCTATCAAACTCAAAATAAGTCAACACAAAAGATTAAGGTTGGAACACCATCACTTTAAAGAACAAGTACAATTGTTTCCTACTAGAAGAAGAAGACTCGCAATGTAAGGGAGGAATCAAACAAGTCATTTAGAAGGGATAAGAGAAAACAAATTTAAAAGAAGTCCCAAACATAAGTTAATCAATTGATCATTTAAGAAGGCATATCTACTTTACCTTTATCACTTAATAAATAGAGATATATGCAATCAAGTAATCATAGATGATTGCCTCAAGTCTTGATTTTTTATTTTCCATAACGTCAATTCACATTGCACAAGGTATTAAGATGACCAATTCCAATATCTTGCAACAATAGGTAAGGATTTATGGTGTAACAACAAATAAAAAACTTAGCTAGCACGATCACGATTTTAAAATGCCACACATATGAATATGAATTACAAGACACTACACACATGTTTGTAAGGGATCTAAATAGAGCAAATCAATATTGAAATTATCAAAACATTCAAACTATTTCAAACCATGTCACAAAAATCACATCGGAAACATAACAAGCACATAACACACTGGCCAGAAGAACCGACCTGCTTTAATACCACTAAATGTGGCATGCTTCCACCCCAAACACTTTATTCTTTAATTACAAAATGATATATAAATTTGTTCATCTAAATCCTAGACTTGACATTTAGGTAAAATGATTCACATTAATCAATATACACTTATTTTCCAAACTATGATATAACAAAACATAGACATATAAGTAAACACATTAGACTTTAAAAATTGTCTTTACAAGGTTCTCAACTAATACAACTCACACTAAAACTTTAAATGATTCATATACATGACAAAAAAACTATTAATTTATCCTCTTTAGCCAATGTCACACATAATCAGAGCAACCCAACAGAAAGAGTTAAAGAAAAGATGAAGCTTCATCACCCACGATATCATCAAGATTTTGCTGACCTAAAAGTGACATTCAACCTAAACAAAATGCAACAACAAGCAGCAAATCGGTGAGAATACGTCTCACGCATATTAGGGCACATATAAAGAGAATGGGCAGTCAACTAAAGTACAACAAATAAACATGTCATTCATCCCACACCCATGACAGAAATTATACATACATATACATAAATTTGTTCATGATAATGATGCTCATGCATGCTCTATCAGGTACATGTCTAAAACGGCCATCTTCTACACCAATAACACATAGGTACAACCATCTCACCATAGGTCCACTTGAAGTGAATCCTCTTCTACAGCAATAACATGTAGGTACAACTGTGCAATGAAAAACAACCCAAGAAGACCTATAAAGAGCACCACGTAATGGGATCCTTAAGGGGTAAAACAAACGTTTACTATGTTAAAAGTTGGAGGAAACATGAATCTATCGCTTAATTCTAGCAGTTCAACCTTCAATCATTAATCTGACAATAACTTGAGCTCTGTGTATCGTTTTAGCGTGAAACCAACATCATTAATTAGATAACATCTAGGGTTATAACTTTAATAAAGAATACTTTCTCAAATTACATCTTTTTACTATCATTTTCTCATCCGAAAATCATAAATGTTGATTATAAAATATGTTGATTATAAAATATGCTTAATTTTGTCATTTTGACCTTTAGTCACTAGTTTATTCATAACTTTCTTTTTTAGTGATTCAAAATCCAATGGAAAGATAACATATAAGGCTACAACTTTTATAAAATATACTAAAACTAATAAAGTATACTAAAACCCTGGAAGTGCTAGACAGAGTACTAGTAGTGCTAACCTACATTAGTGCTAGTCTAGTAGTATTCCTAGTCTACCAGTGGTTTTAGTCTACTAGTAGTGCAAGTCTACTAGTAGTATTAGTCTACTAGTTGTTTTAGTCTATTAGTGGTTTTAATCTACTAATAGTACTAGTCTACTTGTAGTGTTAGTCTACAAGTAGTTCTAGCCTACTAGCAATACTAGTCTACTTGTAATATTAGTTTGCCTGTAGTGTTAGTCTACTGGTTGTGTTAGTTTACTAGTACTGGTAATCCTCTATAACTGTTAATCTACTAGCAGTGTTTCTTTACTATTAGTGTTAGTCAATTATTAGTGTTATTCTGGTAGTACTACCAGTCTACTAGTAGCACTACAACTAGTCTACCTTTAGCATTAGTAGTAGTCTAGAGTAGTGCTAGTGTACTTCTAGTGTTAGTTTACTAGTAGAGCTAGTCTACTAGCTCTAGTTAGTCTACTAGCAGTGCTAGTCTACTAGTGGTGCTAGTCTATTAACAATGCTAGTCTATTAGCAATACTAGTCTATTAGCAATACTAGTCTACTAGCAGAGCTAGTATAGTAGAGAAGCTAGTCTACTACCAGTGCTAGTCTACTAGTAATGCTAGTCTAACTATACTAGAAGTCTAACTCCATTAGTAGTCAAGCTCCACTAGTAGTGCTAGTCTACTAGTTTAGCTAGTCTATTAGTCTAGCTAGTCTACTAGTAAAGCTAGACTACTATTGGTGCTAGTCTCTACTAGTAGCCTAGTAGTATACTAGCTCTACTAGTAGACTAGCTCTACTAACTCTACTAGTGGACTAGTAGTATAAGTAGAGCTACAATAATACTAGTAGATATAGTCAGCTAGTAAAGCTAGTCTACTAGTAGAGTTAGACTACTAGTGGAGCTAGTAGACTAGCTAGACTAATAGACTAGCTAAACTTGTTCATATTTATTAAAATTTTATTAATGAAAAACAAAAGACAACATATTTTGATTGTATTTTGAGTTTTAAAAAAAAAAGACAACATATTTCATTACTAATACTAGTAGACTAGCTCTACTAGTACATATTGTTAGTAGACTAGCTCTGCTAGTAGACTACCACTACTAGTAGACTAACGCTACTAACCCTGCAAGTAGACTAGCACTACTAGTAGACTCGCTCTACTACTAGACTAGCTTTACTAGTAGATTGATAGTTCTACTAGTAGACTAGCTCTACTAGTAGACATTTCTAGTAGACTAGCTCTACTACTAGACTAACTATTAGCTAGCAGTACCACTAGTCTAGTACAGCTAGTAGACTAGTATGCTAGTAGATAGCATTGCTAGTAGGATAGCTCTACTAGTGGACTAGCACTACTAGTAGACTAGGTGTACGAGTAGACGAGCACAACTAGTAGACTAGCTCTACTATTGCACTAACTAGTTCTACTAGTAGACTAGCTCTACTAGTGAGTACTTCTAGTAGACTAGCTCTATTAGTAAATACTTCTAGTAGACTAGCTCTACTAGTAGGCTACCTCTACTAGTAAACTAATAATACCAGTAGACTAACACTACTAGTAGACTCGCTCTACTAGTTGACTAGCATTGCTAGTAAGCTAGCTCGACTAGTGGTCTAACACTACTAGTAAACTAGTTGTACGAGTACATGAGCACGAATAGTAAACACTACTAGTAGACCAGCTTTACTAGTACACAAGCACTACTAGTACACTAGTAGTAGACTACCTCTACTAGTAGACTATGTCTACTAGTAGATTAGCATTGCTAGTAGACTAGCTCCATTATTAGACTAGCACTACTGGTATACTAGCACTGCTAGTAGTCTAGTTCTGCTAGTAGACTAGCTTTATTGGCAGACTATATCTACTAGTAGACTAGCTCTACTAGTAGACACTACTAGTAGACTACCAGTGCTAGTAGACTACCTCTGCTAGTGGACTACTTTAACAGAAAACTATATCTAATAGTAGACTAGCTATACTAGTAGACACTACTACTAAACTAGCTCTACATGTAGACTAGTACTATTAGTCTAGATCTGCTAGTAAACTAGAACTACTACTAGACTAGCTTTACTAGCAGACTAGCACTACTACTAAACTAACTCTACTAGCACAACAACTCTATTAGTAGACTAGCACTGCTGGTAGACTAGAACTATTAGTTGTCTAGCACTACTAGTAAACTAGCTCTACTAAGAGACTATTACTACTAGTAGACTAGCTGTACTAGTAGACACTGTTAGTAGAGTAGCACTGCTGGTAAACTAGCTCTACTAGTAGACAAGAACGACTAGTAGACTAGCCCTACTAGTGGACTACCACTTCTAGTAGACTAGCACTATTAGTAGACTAGCAGTGCTAGTAAAGTGACTAATTCTACTAGTACACTAGCTCTACTAGTAGACGAGCTCTATGAGTAGACGAGCTCTGCTAGTAGACGAACTTTACCAGTAAACTATATCTACTACTAGATTAGTTCTACTAGTAAACTAGCTCTTCTAGGAGACTAGCTCTGCTAGTAGACTACTTTACCAGTAGACTATATCTACCAGTACACTAGCTCTACTAGATGACTAGTTGTACTACTAGACTATCTCTACTATAAGAATAGTGCTACTAATCTACTAATAGACACTTCTAATAGACTAGATCTACCAGCAAACTAGCATTACTAGTAAACTAGCTCTACTAGCACAATAGCTCTACCAGTAGACTAGCACTACTGGTAAACTGGCTCTACTAGCAATACTTGTAGACTAGCATTACTACTAGTCTACAAGTAGACACTACTAGTAGACTAGCTCTACTAGTAGACTAGTACTGCTAGTATACTAGCATTGCTAGTAGCCTAGCTTTGATAGTAAACTAGCACTACTAGTAAAGTAGCCCTACTAGAAGAGTAGTCGTACTAGTAGACTAGCACTCCTAGTAGACTAACACTACTAGAAGACTAGCACTACTAGTAGAATAGGTCTACCAGTAGACTAGCTCTACTAGCAGACTCACACTACTAGTAGACTAGCTCTACTAGTAGACTACAACTCCTAGTAAACTAGCTCTGCTAGTAGACTAACACTACTAGTAGACTAGCCCTGTTAGTAGACTAGCAGTTCTAGTAGACAAACCCTGCTAGTAGATTGGTACTACTAGTAAACTAGCATTACTAGTAGACTATCTCCAGTTGTAGCCCAGTAGTACTAGTAGACTAACTCTACTATTAGACTGACTAGTTCTACTAGCAGACTAACTCTACTAGTAGACTAGCACTACTTGTATACTAGCTGTACTAGAAGACTCGCTGTAGTAATACACTGGCATTGCTAGTAGATAGCATTCCTTGTAGACTAGCTTTACTAGTAAACACTACTAGTGTACTAGGTCTACTGGTAAACCAGCTCTACTAGTACACTAGCACTTCTAGTATGTTAGGTCTACTTGTAGACTAGAACTACTACTAAACTAGCACTACTTGTAGAGTAGAAGTACTAGTTGACTAGCTCTAATAAGAGACTAGAAGTGTTACTAGACTAGCTTCAATAGTTGACTAGTACTAGTACACTAGCACTGCTTATAGAGTAGCACTACTAGTAGACTAGCACTACCAGTAGTTCTACTAGTAGACTAGCAATGGTAGTAAACGAGCTCTACTAGTAGATTGGCTCTACTTGTAGACTAGCTCTACTAGCAGACTAACACTATTAGTAGACAAACTCTACTAGTAGAATGACTTTACTAGAAGATTAACACTACTAGTAGACTAGCTCTACTTGTAAACTAGCAGCACTAGTAGATTAGTTGTACTATTTGACACTGCTAGTAGACAAGTTTTCCTAGGGGACTATCTCTACTAGTAGAGTAGCACTTCAACTAGACTAGTACCGCTAGTAGACTAGCTCTACTAGTAGACTAGCTCTACTAGTAGACTAGTTCTACTAGTAGACTAGATCTACTAGTAGACGAGCACTATTAGTAGATTAACACTACTAGTAGAATGCCTCTACTAGTAGTCGAACACTACTAGTATACTAGTTGTACTAGTAGACTAGCTTTACTAGTAGACACTACTAGTAAAGTAGCAGTACTAGTACAGTAGCTTTACTAGTAGACTCGTAGTAAAAGACTAGCACTACTAGTAGACTAGCTCTCCTAGTAGCAATACTAATAGACTAGCTCTACTAGTTGACAAGCACTACTAGTAGAGTAGGTCTACTAATAGACTAGCCTACTAGCAGTACTAGTTGACTAACTCTACTAGTAGACTAACACTATTGGTAAACTAGCAGTACTAGTAAATTGACTATACTAGTAGACTAGCATTACTAGTAGACTAGCTCTACTAGTAGACACTGCTAGTAGAATAGCTCTAATAGTAGACAAGCACTACTAGTAGACTAGCACTACTAGTAGACTAGCATTACTAGAAGACTAGCACTACTAGTAAATTTTCTTTTCTACTAGACTAACACTACTAGTAGACTAGCTCTCTAGTAGACTATCACTGCTAGTAGACTAGGTTGACTAGTAGACTAGTACTAGTAGACTAGCTCTACTACTAGACTAGGTTTACTAGTAGACTAGCACTTCTAATCGACGAAGTAGACTAGCACCACTGGTATACTAGCTCTACTGGTAGAATAGCAGTACTAGTAGAATAACTTTACTAGTAGAGTAGTACTAGTAGACTAGCTCTACTAGTAGATACTACTAGGAGACTAGCACTTCTAATCGACGAGCACTGCTAGTAGACTAGCACCACTGGTATACTAGCTCTACTGGTAGAATAGCAGTACTAGTAGAATAGCTTTACTAGTAGAGTAGTACTAGTAGACTAGCTCTACTAGTAGATACTACTAGGAGACTAGCTCTACTAGTAGACAAGTTGTATATAAAATATAAAATTTTATAAAGACAATCTAAATAGTTAAGTAATTTTTTTAATTAATTTTTTTCTTTGTTCGAAAAACTTATTTCATAGAATAAGTTATTTTACTTTTAAATGTGAGTGAGTGAGGTTAATTTATTAGAGTAGGTGTTAAGAGAGATAAGATTAATTTGTTATGGTAGGTGTTAGGATAGATAATTAGGTTAAAGGTTTTTTTTTTTTAGTTTTGCAAAAATTAGTTAGGTGGGTAGGTATTAAATGAAAAAAAAATGTAGGTGTGAAATGAAAATCCCTTAATATTTTTTGGATGGTCCGATAGTGGCCCGATAAGTCCAACATCAATAACAACAAGCCACTAGGATAGACTCTAATATCATATTACAAATTATGGAATTGGACCTAACCCAACCTTACAAAATTGCCTTGTAAGGTTAGGTTTGCACCTCATTATACTCTTGTTTACCCATATCACCAGCCAACGTGGAATCTTCAACAAGCTTGGTCTCTAGTTTAGGCCCTTTTAGGGTAGATCATGGCTTTATGATCATCACTTTAGGCTTCCAGCAATGTTTGATGATTCTCTTTATGTAAAACTAAATAGAAATTACAAAACAATAACGATGAATAATTGGTTTCACGTCTGACAATATCATAATTTTATTAAACATGGATAACAAGGTCATTAGAAATTTAATTTATTTTCTTCACCATGTAATTTTTAAAAATTTGATAAGATATTTCAAATTTTATGTAGGAAAATTCTCCAATTTTGTGCTCTATTCGATACGAATTTGGATCATGTCTTAGTACTAGTATGATTGATAAAATCACGCTACTCGTAATTGTAATGATAACAACTTTTATCGTCCCATCCTATCACCAATGAATGAAACTAACTTTCTAACATAGATTCCTCCATTTGCTCCTTGAGTAATTTCTAGGTTATTGGTATTGTCCTCTTTCCAAGATTTTTACGCTCTCATACGTTACTATCTTCATAAAAATTAAAAATTACGGGATTGTATTGTATTTTTAAAAATACTATAAAATTTAATTTCAGAAAGACAATTTTTTTTAAAAAATTACAATTTTGAAAATATATAAAGAAACTACAAAACATTAAAATTACATCATCAGTTTCACGTGTGACAATATCATCATTTTATTAAACATGAATGACAAAGTAATTATAAATTTAATTAATTTTCATAACAATATAATTTCTTAAAATTTTTTTAGATATTTAAAATTTTTATGTACGAAAATTTCCCAATGTTTTGCTACATCCAATCGGAATTTGGATTATGTCGTAGTTCAAGTGTGCTTGATCAAATCGTCCTACTGATCATTATCTTGATAAAAAGTTTTTATTGTCTAACACTATCACTAATCAAAGAAACAAACTTTCTAATTCAAATTCCCCTATTTCCTCCTCAATTAATTTCTTGGTTATTGTCTTCCATGAAAGATTGTTAGTTTTACACGTGATTGTCTTCATAAAAGTTAGAGATTATATTTTATTTTTTTTTAAAATAATATAAAATTTAATTTCAACAACACATTTCTTTATAAAATTATAATTTGAAAAAATAAAAAAAAAATAAAAAAAAATTAACAATACATCATTTGTTTCACGTCTGACAATATCACAATTTTATTAAACATGGATGATAAACTCATAATAAAATTTATTTTATTTTTCTTCACAACATAAATTTTAAAAAAATTGATAAGATATTTAAAATTTTATGTAGGAATTTAGATCATGTTTTACTTGTAGTATGACTGATGAAATCATGCTACTGATTATTATAATTATGATAAGTTTTTATTGTCTCATACTATTGCCAATCAACGAAACTGACTTTCTGACGTAGATTCCTTGATTCGTTTCTCAAGTAATTTTCTGATTATTGTTATTGCCTTCCTTCCAAGATTGTTAGGTTCTTACATGTTATTGTCTTCATAAAAGTTATGGGATTCTATTTTATTTTTAAAAATAATATCAAATTTAAATTCAGCAAGACCTTTTTTTAAAAAATTACCATTTTAAAAATAGATAAATAAATTACAAAAAATTAAAATGGCATCATTGGTTTCATGTCTGACAATATCATGATTTTATAAAACATGGATGACAAATTCATTTAGAAGTTTAATGTCATTTCATTAAAATGCAATTTCGTAAAATTTGATTAGATATTTAAAGTTTTATGTAGGAAAATTTCCCAATTTTGTGCTCCATTCAGTCGAAATTTGGATCATGTTGTAGTTCAAGTGTGATTGATCAAATCATCCTACTGATCATTATTTTGATAAAAAGTTTTTATTGTCTAACACTATCACAAATCAAAGAAACAAACTTTCGAATTCAAATTCCCCTATTTCATCCTCAATTAATTTCCTGGTTATTGTCCTCCATAAAAGATTGTTAGACTCTTACACGTGATTGTCGTCATAAAAGTTAAGGATTATATATTATTTTTTTAAAAAATAATATAAAATTTAATTTCAACAACATATTTCTTTATAAAATTATAATTTGAAAAAAATAAAAAATAAATTACAAAAATCTAACAATACATCATTTGTTTCAGGTCTGACAATATCACAATTTCATTAAACATGGATGATAAGATCATAATAAAATTGAATTGATTTTTCTTCACAACGTAAATTTTAAAAAAATTGATAAGATATTTAAAATTTTATGTTGGAATTTAGATCATGTTTTACTTGTAGTATGACTGATGAAATCATGCTACTGATTATTATAATTATGAAAAGTTTTTATTGTCTCATACTATCACCAATCAATGAAACTGACTTTCTGACGTAGATTCCTTGATTCGTTTCTCAAGTAATTTTCTGATTATTGTTATTGCCCTCCTTCCAAGATTGTTAGGTTCTTACATGTTATTGTCTTCATAAAAGTTATGGGATTCTATTTTATTTTTAAAAATAATATCAAATTTAATTTCAGCAAGACATTTTTTTAAAAAATTACCATTTTAAAAATAGATAAATAAATTACAAAAAATTAAAATGGCACCATTGGTTTCATGTCTGACAATATCATGATTTTATAAACACATGGATGACAAATTCATTTAGAAGTTTAATGTCATTTCATTAAAATGTAATTTCTTAAAATTTGATTAGATATTTAAAGTTTTATGTAGGAAAATTTCCCAATTTTGTGCTCCATTCAGTTGAAATTTGGATCATGTCGTAGTTCAAGTGTGATTGATCAAATCGTCCTACTGATCATTATTTTGATAAAAGGTTTTTATTGTCTAACACTATCACAAATCAAAGAAACAAACTTTCGAATTCAAATTCCCCTATTTCATCCTCAATTAATTTCCTGGTTATTGTCCTCCATAAAAGATTGTTAGACTCTTACACGTGATTGTCTTCATAAAAGTTAAGGATTATATTTTATTTTTTTTAAAAATAATATAAAATTTAATTTCAACAACATATTTCTTTATAAAATTATAATTTGAAAAAATAAAAAATAAATTACAAAAATTTAACATGTACCTGATAGAGCATGCATGAGCATCATTAGCATGAATGAATTTATGTATATGGATGTATAATTTCTATCATGGGTGTGGGATGAATTTACATGTTTATTTGTTGTACTTTAGTTGACTGCCCATTCTCTTTATATGTGCCTTAACATGTGTTAGACGTATTCTCACCCCTTTGCTGCTTGTTGTTGCATTTTGTTTAGGTTGAACGTCACTTTCAGGTGAGCAAAATCTTGATGATATCGTGGGTGATGAAGCTTCAACTTTTCTTTAAATCTTTCTGTTAGGTTGCTCTGATTAGGTGTGACATTGGGCTAGAGAGGATAAATTAATAGTTTTTTTGTCATGTATACGAATAATTTAAAGTTTTAGTATGAGTTATATTAATTGAGAACCTTGTAAAGACAATTTTTAAAGTCTAATGTGTTTACTTATATGTCTATGTTTTGTTATATCATAGTTTGAATGTTGTGATAATTTCAATATTGATTACCCTGTTTAGATACGTTACAAACATGTGTAGTGTGTTGTAATTCATATTCATATGTGTGGCATTTTAAAATTGTGATCGTCCTAGCTGAGTGTTTTATTTGTTGTTATACCATAAATCCTTACCTATTGTTGCAAGATATTGGAATTGGTCATTTCCATACCTTGTGTAATGTGAATTGGACATTATATTAAATAATCAATTGATTAACTTATGTTTGAGACTTATTTTAAATTTGTTTTCTCTTATCCCTTCTAAATGACTTGTCTGATTCCTCCCTTACATTGCGAGTCTTCTTCTTCTAGTAGGAAACAATTGTACTTGTTCTTTAAAGTGATGGTGTTCCAGCCTTAATCTTTTGTTTTGACTTATTTTGAGTTTGATATACATTTTGTAGTTAACTGGTTCTGTTTGCCTCTTAGTCAACTAGTTGTTATTGTTGGGATCAATCAGTTACTTTCCAACCATGTCTAGTTTGTTAACTTGTTTTGAGAATATGTAGACAATGTAAGTGAGGTCTTTTGATTACCAACCAAGCTAGAGGACCTAGAGAGAAAATGTTTGAGTGTAGATAACATTAGCTCTTTTAGATAATGCAACTAAAGCAATTGTGAGTAAGATATCAATACTAAGTGATTTTCCTAAAGTATCCATTGAGGTTATGCTTAGGTTACCATCAAAATGTCATATAGAGTTTGCCATAGACCTTGTGCCTAGAATTGAACCCATACATGTGGTATTTTATAGGACATCTCCCTTAGAACTAGTTGAATTTAAGAAAATAAGAAGGGTTAAGATAGTTGCAAGGAGAATAGTTGAGACTTGGTGTGTCACCTTGGGAAGACCAACTTTTGTGATCGAGTCTATGAATTTTCACAGTTTAGCAGGGCAAAGCATTATAGGGGGTGCTTAGATGGCTTTTTCTCAAGCTAGAGTTACCGTTAACCAAGTTTACTTGTGAGGGATGTCAAGTGCGAGACTAGGTCCTAACCTCTTAAGAAGAAGTTAACTCTTTCTTCTGTCTTAAGTTTGCCTAAGCTTAAGAGCCTTATGTAGTGTTTTGTTATGCATCCAACATGGGTTTGTGTAGAGTGTTAACGTTAGAGCGTGAAGTTTAGCTTATGCTCACGGGAAGTTCAAAACCCATGAGAATGACTATCTGGTCCTTGACCTTGAATTAGCCATTGTGGTATTTACCTTCAAGTCATGGATTTTTTTAACTATATAGTTCTAGATTTGAGGTGCTTATCAATCATAAAAGTTCAAGGTATTTGATTAACCAGAAAGAGTTGAATATGTGGCATAAGAGGTGGTTAGGATTTCTTAAGGACTATGGCTATGAGTTTAGCTATCACACTAGTAATTTCCTCTATTTGCTCCTCGAGTAACTAACTTCTGACGTAGATTCCTCCATTTGCTCCTTGAGTAATTTCCTAGTTATTGTTATTGTCCTCCTTCCAAGATTGTTAGGTTCTTACACATCACTCTCTTCATAAAAGTTATGAGATTATATTTTATTTTTTAAAAATAATATACAATTTAATTTCAACAACACATTTTTTAAAAAAAATTATAATTTTAAAAATAGATAAATAAATTACAAAACATTAACATTGAATCATTGGTTTCACATTTGATAATATCATGATTTTATTAAACATGGATGACAAAGTCATTACAAATTTAATTTATTTTCATAAAATTGTAATTTTTAAATTGATTAGATATTTAAAGTTTTATGTAGGAAAATTTTCCAATGTTGTGCTTCATTCCGTCAGAATTTGTATCATGTCTTAGTTCTAGTGTCATTGATCAAATCTTCCTACTGATCATTGTCTTGGTAATAAGTTTTTGTTATCTAATACTATCACCAATAAACGAAACAAACTTTCTCATGTAGATTCCTCAATTTGCTCCTTGACCAATTTCCTAGTTATTGTCCTTCGTCCAAGATTGTTAGGTCTTACACATGATTGTCCTCCTAAATGTTAGGGGATTATATTTTATTTTCTTAAAAATAAAAAATTTAATTTCAAAACCACATTTTTTATAAAATTATAATTTTCAAAAATAAACATTGATTTCACATAACAATATCACAATTTTATTAAACATGGATACAAGGTCATTAGAAACTTAATTAGATATTTAAAATTTTATGTAAAAAGAATTTCTCAATGTTGTGCTCCATTCAGTAGGAATATGGATATGTCTTAGGTCTAGTGTGACTCACCAAATTTGCTAGTGATCATTATCTTGATAAATAAGTATTTTTTATCTCCTACTATCAACAATAAACAAAACAAACTTTCTTATGTAGATTCCTCCCGATGTTTCTCGAGCAATTCCTGATTATTGTTCTCCTTTCAAAATTGTTAGATCCCAATGTAAAAAAGTAAATTAAAATTTGAGGTACTCAATAAAAAAAACTTATGATACCTAATTTGATGAAAGTATAGGTTTCCACCATTTGTTTTTAAAAAAGGTACTCCTAATATAATTAAGTCTATCTTTTAAAAATTAAATTACATTATCTTCTTATGAATATCCCACTATCCTATCATTTTATTTTAAAATTACAATCTATTCTCCCAATATATTCAAATATTTTTTACTTTCCTAAAACATAATTTACACTACCTCCCTCAAAGATATAAATATTTTTTATCTTCTTTAATAGGCTCATTTCTTAATAATTATAAATATGTTACAGTTTACAATTTTATATATATATATATATATATATATATATATATATATATACTATACAATTAAAATAAATTAAACATAAGTATTAAGCTGTATTTAATTGATTTATTAATATAATATTTTTATAAAATATTTAACTAAAATATATACTTTTTAAAAGGATAAAGAATGCAATGTAATTTAAATATCTGTGAAGAAATTAAAGTATAGCTATTATAATTATTTTCATTTTGTCTGATTTAGGTTTAGGGTTTTGATTATTAATATGTTTCATTCTTTGATAAGTTTTGATTAATTATATGAACATTTCATTAGTATATCTAACTTATTTTAATTAAAAATATATTTTTTGAGATAATTTCTAAATATATATATATATAAATAAATTATTTACTTATTTTAATAGTAATTGCATTTTTATTTAATAAAATCTAATGTCTGTAATAAATTATTAATTTTAGTTATTAAATTTAATAAAAATTAATTATAAAGACGAGTAAACATTAAGTTTTGTACACTAATTTTTAAAGTAAGTTAATATAATATAATATGTAAAAAAATTTACTTTAAATGTAGAGTATGTGATAAGTTATCGTGATCTAATTTATACATGACTTAAATAAAATAAAATATTAAAATAATAAGATATTTTTAACTCGTGACATTTTTGTGAAGTTTTGAAGTATAAATTTTTTTTTTTTTGAGAAGAAGACATAAGATAAGTATAACATTTTATTATATATAGTAATCATAGATGAATAGATTTTTATATAGTAAATACATATATAGTATGTAAGATATAATATATAACATAATAGTATTATAAATTATAAAAAATATCATCAAATATTTTATAATAATATTTTTTTGATAGAATGATAAATATATTTTACTTATAAATATCACTATGAAAAATATAAAAATAAAAAAATAAATTAAAAATAGAAGAGTAAAATATATTAAAATGAGAAATAAGTTTTGGAGAATAAACATAGTGAGAAATGTAACATTGTTTTTATATCTAACAATAATAGATAATAGGTAAATACATAAATATTTAGTATCATACATAAATAATATATAATATTAAATAATTAAGATAAATAATATTAATAATTTTATTTGTCTTTCAAATGTCTTATAAATTTATATAAGTATATTTAAGAATAATATTAAGAGATTAAAAAACTTAAAATATAAAAGAGACAAAAATTTAGGGAAAAATTTAACTAAAAAATATCATGTGTCTAAACTTCTTTTTTATACAATAAATATATGTAGTTTTTTTTATACATAAAAATATCTAATTATTTTATATGTAATAAATATGTGTAATAATGAATATATGTAATATGTAACATATAATATATAATATATAACAAATAACATATATATATATATAATATAATAGTACGACAAATTATAAAAAATATTATTAAATATTTAATAATAATAATAATATATTTTAATAACAGCATGATAAATATTCTATGCTATGTAATCAACTATATATTCTCATATTAAATAAATAATATATCCTCAAATTAAATAAATAACATTCATTCATTATGTTTTTACCTTGTGTACAAGTTTGTGCATTTTTTTGCATTTAACAATTTATTCAGTAGTTTTACCATTCCTACAACACTCTGCTACTGTGGTTTATCTTAGGAAAGTGTTAGGAACCATAAAAAAGTAAAAGCAAAAGTAATAATAAATGTATGATATAATTAAATTTAAATAAAATTTCTCCATATAATACAAAACATAAGTTCCAATACTATATATTAAAATAGAATATGTTTTTAATATTACAAAAATTATCAGATACTAGTTATTAGAGAGCAGGATGGATAATTTTATATGAAATGTATTGTCATAGGATAACATTTTTTTCAAAATAAACTTATGATAATTTTTAACCCATAAATTTTTACCAAAATTTGTACCATTTCCAACCACCTAGTTTAGATAAATCAAAAGATTAGAACATACTCTGTTGCACAACCAGGAATAGGAATATATTACTATCTAAAATGAAAATATTTTGAATGGACTTCTAATAATCATAGGAAGCAAAGAAAGGACTGGATCTGGATATCTTAAGGCACATGTAACAAAACGAAAACACTCCTTGGAAAATTATAAATACGTTCGCAATTGTTCTAGTGATAGTGTTCACGATTCGATTAGAAAACACTATTTCTTACTTACACGGTGGGTGTTGCTATAATTATAGTGATAATATTCGCGATTGTCTTTGGTTGTGACACGGTGGGGTACTGTGCTGTCAAGTGAGACATATTCGCAGGTGGGAGGTTGTGATACTTCTGCCATGACAACAAGATATACAAATAAGAGTGATTTATCACTACTCCTCTCAACCGTAACCTTTACCAAAGGTTTCATTGTAGTTTCACCCGACAACAACTACTTTCCATTGTTGTTCTATTTTAATAATTCAAATTTTAAAAATGTGTTACATAACTGAAATTTAGTTTGTTACCTCATATTAAATAAATGTAATTCATTATCATATTTTTACCTACCATAAAATTCTGTGTGTTTTTGTGCCTTTGACTCATAAGTCGTATCTGTGTTTTCATTAGTTTATAATTAGGTATCCAATTTTTATTTTGTAATTAAGTATGGTCTGTAAATTTTTCTTTTTGTTTATAATTATTGGGTATCTAAATTCCACGTCCAATTGCAATATTAAAAAAAAATAAATATTATTTTTCTTCTACTTTGCAATAAGGCATATAAATTCCATGTACAATTGCAATTAAAAAAAGTTTAAGTATCCCATTGAAAAAAAAAACTTAAAATTTTAGATACTCAATAAAAAAACTTCTAATACCTATATAATTTGATGAAAGTATAGGTTTTCACTATTTATTTTAAAAAAAAATGTACTCATAACACAATTAAGTGTATGTTTACAAATTAAATTATATTATCTTCTCTAAAGGATATGAATATCACACTATCCTTCCATTTTAATTTAAAAATTACAATCTATTCTTGCAATGTATTCAAATATTTTTTACTTTCCTAAAACATAATTTACACTACCACTTTCTCAGAGATATAAATATTAGAGTTTAATTGGTATACACTGTCAGTGCAAAGGATTTTTACATTGACATTCAGTCATTCATTTATGTGACTTTTAAAGTAGTAAAGAGTAAAGTCAACAAATCCACCATGAATGAAGGGTTGTAATTGAATGTCAGTGTAAAAATCTTTACACTGACAGTGTATACCAATTAAACTCTAAATATTATACTATCTTCTTTATTAATAAATAGGCTCATTTCTTAATAATTTTTAAATATATTATAGTTTACAATTATATATACTCTAAATTAAAATAAATTAAACATAAGTATGAAGTTGTATTTAATTGGTCTTATTAAAATAATATTTTTATAAATATTTAACTAAAATGTATATTTTATAAATATATTTAACTGTAATTTTATGTAGTTTTTAAAAAGGATGAAGAATGCAATGTAATCTAAGTATCTATTAAGAAATTAAAGTATATCTATTATAATTATTTTCATTTTGTACCTTAATAAATTAAAATCTCCCTTAATCATTTGAAATTTAATTAATGAAGACAATGAAAATACATTGCATTAACTATAATAGTTGCACCACTTCACTTAAGTTGAATGGGTTAAAGGTTATTGTACGTAGATTAGATTTGATTGCTCTTTGGAGAAAAACTCATAATCCCAATCACTTTGGTTTTATTCTTTGTGTATTCAACTGGTTTGATTGTAAGGTCAAATTAATTTCAATTCAATTGATTTTAAGGTTATTCTATATGGATGTGCTGTTTTGGTGGCTTGGCTATAAATCTGTTCTTCTTGCTGACTGTGGATTGAGTTTTTGGAATTTTTTGGGCACCTGTCTCTCAGTAGGGAAGAATGTTGCTCCTGTTCTTAGCATTATTTGGCTGTCAATTCTATGGGATATCTAGATTGCCAGGAATGCAGTTGTTTTTAAAAGTGAACCTTTCCTATGTTAAGAAGTGTGGTAACTATCCCTGCAACAATCTTGGTAGTGGCTCAAAGGGTTGAGTATGGCTTCAGATGTGTCTTTTGTTGAGTGGTCTTGTCATCTAGTCTTGTGCTTGAAGCAGTTAAACTTAAATAGGATTTAGTGTAATCCTTATGTTTCTTAGTTATCATCGAGGTCCTATTGCAGAGTAGTGCACTCATGTATTGTTATTTTGTGGGGTAGTCTTAGTGTTGTGTTATCTATTAGGATGACTTTAAACTACTCTAATGTTCTAATTGTTGGGTCCAAACTGAGGGGGTTAAACACCGGGGAGAAGTACAACCATGGGACACGAGCCTATATATAAGAGAACATGACACCACCTTCAACCCAAAACCTTAAACCTTAAGGCATTAGGTTATAGGTCTTTTTCACTTATATATTACTCAACTTCCCAATTTCTAACCAATGGGGAGAGAACATGACACCACCTTCAACCCAAAACCTTAAGGCATTAGGTTATGGGTCTTTTTCACTTATATATTACTTAATATCCCAATTTCTAACCAATGGGGAGAGAACATGACACCACCTTCAACCCAAAACCTTAAGGCATTAGGTTATGGGTCTTTTTCACTTATATATTACTCAACTACATTTTAATGACGACCCCTTATTCACACTGCCCTTAAACATAAGGGGACACGCCCTTAAACCTTAAGGCATTAGGTTATAGGTCTTTTTCACTTATATATTACTCAACTTCCCAATTTCTAACCAATGGGGAGAGAACATGACACCACCTGAAACCCTTAGCAGGAGGACTTTTGATGAAGGGAATCCACCGTCAACCTGCCGATCACAACCATCGGCTCTGATACCAGTTGTTGGGTCCAAACCGAGGGGGTAAACACCGGGGAGAGGTATAACCAAGGGACACGAGCCCATATATAAGAGAATATGACACCACCTTCAACCCAAAACCTTAAGGCATTACGTTATGGGTCTTTCTCACTTATATATTACTCAACTTCCCAATTTCTAACCAATGTGGGACTTCAACTCACACTTGCAGTCCAACACTAATTTTGTTTGTAATTTATATATCTCCAGCGTCATTCCTCGTGACATTTGACAGATCTAATATCAACACATTTTTCTTTCTTAAAAAAGAAAATTAAGTTAAAGGTTATGGTAGGGATTTGATTGCTCTCTGGATAAAAACTCATAATCCCAATCACTTTGGTTTTATTCTTTGTGCATTCAACTGGTTATATTTTAAAGTCAAATTAATTTCAATTCAATGAATTTTACTGTGGTTGGAATTTGATTGATTTTCAGCCTTTTAAAGCTATCTACATAAATATGTACATAAATTATGAAATAAATTATTTAATCTAATATGAAATATGTTCATTCCATATAAAGTTCACAACATAATTTGAAGTATAAAATAAAATTTTAAAAGTTGAAAATAATTATATATACAAATCACTAAAATAATATATACATAATATTATGTTTAAGTATATATATATATATATATATATAATATAATATAATATAAGCTTAAGCATTCAAATCATTTTATGCACACATGGAATGACAATATTATGGATGGTTAAAAGTTAATGTTAAGTAGTTTAATCATATTTCCTGAGATAATCAATTAAATAACATTATCGAAAATATGTTTGTAAACAGCTTAATTGGGTAGAGAAATATATGAGTAAGCCACAAAGGGTGCATTAGGGCCAAGTGGTGTAATGGTAGTGTTCGTATATGATGTCAAAGTAGAGAGAAGCAATACTGATTACATGTGGAACGTGCTTCTATGTATTCAAACCTTCCACAGTTATATAATTAACCTAACTTCACTCAATTAATGAGTGTTGTGGTTTTGTGGTCCACCAATTTAATTACCTCATTGGATTTCAGTTGCATCTAAAGATAAATGCTATTTTTTTCATGTTTACCTTCTATAAAGAAAGGACAAAAACCTACCAGTGATGGAAAATGTTGATTACATTGTTTTTTATATAGTTAACTAATATCATTTTAATTGTCAACTCAAATTTTTATGAAAGCTAGATACTCTAAGAAATTTGCTTTTTATAATGAAATTAAATTGACATTTTCAAAATAGAAAATAATTAATGTTAAAACATAAAAATGATGTATACTAAAAAGTAATTAACATTACAACAACAGTTGTTAATTAAGTTTGATGATTGTGATAGTTTTTTTATCTAACAAAAAAAAATTAGATTATTAGATAAAAGTTGCTTATTAACAACATCAAAATAATCCCTTTAAAAAAATCAAAATAATAAGGGCTTGATTGGTTTGATTTTGTTTTCCAGTTTTTGAAAATAGATTTTAAGATAGTTTCAAAAACTGTTTTCAGAAAGAAAAGAAAAAAAAAACTTGTTTTGAAAACTGTTTTGAAAATATACAAATAGAAAAATTTGTTTATATTTATTAAAATTTCATTAATGAAAAGCAAAATACAACATATTTTGATTGGATCTTGAGTCTTCAAAACAAAAATAAAAAACTAAAAAGAAAAACTACATTCAATTGTTCCTATTTCTTAGTTTTTAAAACTAAAAAACCAGAACTGTATTTGAAAACTGTTTTCAGAAAACATTATCCAAACGAGTTTTTTAGTTTTTAAATATTAAAATACTGAAAACAATTTTATAAAACTTTTGTAAAACAAGCACTAAAACTCTTGACTTATTATAATATTACTTATTTTAGGTATTTAATGAGTATCTACAAGGTGGATATTTTGATTCTCTCTTATGCACCTATTTAATAATGAGTATGAATATATTAGTTAAAATATTTGTAGTTATCCGTTATTAAAATTTTTTAATTTGCAAATTTAATCCGTAAATATCCACACATGTATTTTACAATCAACATTCATGATTTTCGGATGAGATTTCACTTGTGCAACTAATATGAGAGCTCGAAAATCAGAAGTCTTGCTCTGAAATACAGAATCATTGTGTGCTTTCCAAAGGTAACAAAGACTCACAGACCACACATACGACCAAATCATTCAAATTACATTGTTTCCACTTATTAGTCTCATGAATTGAAGGTACTTTAGAACTTAATTTGAAGTAAAGTACACACATACGAAAAAATTTTCTTGAATATCAGTTGCAAGATAAAACCAAAGTAGAAGAAGAAAAGAAACTAAAACATGAAATTAAACACAAGAAAGAAGAACAAGACAATGTGGATAAATTGTATAAAATAATATGGTTGTTTGGTTAATGTAGTATTGAATTTATCATATTATTCTGTATTTCTCTTATCGTTCATTATGAAAAGTACAAATTCCGCTTAATAGCTACGGTAATTCTCATGGGAGGAACTTTTTTTCTTCCCCATTCATAGTTACGCATGGTATAGCCACAAAGAATTAATATGATGAAAGTAATCTACACAAAATTTACAAAATCATCAGAGCAGCATTTG
Organism: Psophocarpus tetragonolobus; assembly: GCA_037954015.1. Taxonomy (NCBI): domain Eukaryota; kingdom Viridiplantae; phylum Streptophyta; class Magnoliopsida; order Fabales; family Fabaceae; genus Psophocarpus; species Psophocarpus tetragonolobus. Next base: position 37,506,846 of record CM075690.1, on the reverse strand, counting down.
GGAAACAAAAATCAAAATATACAACCTCAGCGGATTGTTATTACTGGAAAGGTTATATTATTTAAAAAATAATAGTATGATCTTTTAACTTTATTTAAAATAATTTAATATATTATTTTATCTATATATAGTGTGATGAGTCTTAGATATGATTTATAAGACTAAATAAAATATGATCATCTTACACAAACTTTAGATTATATCTTCATATCAAGACACTACTAGTAGACCAGCTTTATTAGTAAACTAGCTCTACTAGTAGAGTAGCACTACTAGTAGACTAGCATTATTAGTAGACTAGCACTTTGAGTAGACGAGCACTACTAGTATACTAGCTCTACTAGTAGAGTGACTCTACTAGTACACTAGCTATATGAGTAAACTAGCACGACTAATAGACTACCTTTACTAGTAGAATGGTACTACTATTAGATTAACACTACTAGTAGATTAGCATTAGTACTACGCTAGCTCTACTAGAAGACTTGCTCTACTTGTATACTAGCACTTCTACTAGAGTCTACTAATAAAGAGTCTACTAGTAGATACTACTAGTAGACTAGTTCTGCAAGTAGACTACCAAGGCTAGTAGACTAGCACTACTAGTAGATTGGCTCTACTAGTAGACTAGCACTACCAGTAGACATTTCTAGTAGACTAGCACTACTAGTATACTAACTCTACTAGTAGATTAGTACTACTAGTAGACTAGCACTACCAATAGACACTACTAGTAGACTAGCACTACTAGTAGACTAGCTCTACTAGTAGACTTGCACTACTAGTAGACTAGCAATGCTAATAGACTAGCTCCACTAGTAGACTAGCATTGCTAGTAGACTAGCATTGCTAGTAGACTAGCATTGCTAGTAGACTAGCATTGCTAGTAGACTAGCATTGCTAGTAGACTAGCACTACTAGTAGTCTAGCTCTACCAATAGAGTAGCTTTACCAATAGACTATATCTACTAGTAGATACTACTAGTAGAGTTCTATTAGGAGACATTACTAAAAGACTAGATCAACTAGCAGACTAGCACTGCCAGTAGACTAGGTCTACTAGTAGACTAGCACTGTCGGCAGACAAGCTCTATTAATAGACTAGCACTACTAGTACACTAGCTCTACTAATAGACTAGCTCTGCTAGTAGACTAGCACAACTAGTAAACTAGCCTTACTAGTAGACTATCACTGCCAATAGACTACCTCTATTAGTAGACTAGCACTGTCACTAGACTAGCTGTATTAATAGGTTAGCTTTACTAGTAAACTAGCTATGCTAGTAGACTAGCACAACTAGTAAACTAACTGTACTACTAGACTAGCGCTACTAGTGGACCAGCTTTACTAGTACACTAGCTCTACTAGTGGACTGGCACTACTAGTAAACTAGCTTTGCTAGTTGACTACCAGTGCTAGTAGACTAGCTCTACTAGTAGATAAACTAGCACTTCTACTAGTAGACTAGCATTACTAGTAGACTAGCATTGCTAGTAAACTAGCTTTACTAGTAGAGTAGCATTTCTAGTAGACTAGCTCTACAAGTAGAGTAGCACTACTGGTAGACTAGCTTTACTAGTAGACTAGTTCTATGAGTAGACTAGCACTGTCAGTAGACCAACTCTGAGAGTAAACTAAGACTGTCAGTAAACCAGCTTTGCTTGTAGACCAGCTTTGCTAATAAACCAGCTCTGCTACTAGACCAGCTCTGCTACTAGACCAGCTTTGCTACTAGACCAGCTCTGCTAGTAGACCAGCATTGCTAATAGACCAGCACTTCTAGTAGACCAACACTACTAGTAGACTAACACTACTAGCAGACTAACACTATAGGTACACTAGCACTACACTTCGACTATTACTAATACTATAGGTAGACTAGTTGTAATGCTACTAGTAGACTAGTAGTACTAGTAGACTAGCACTAATAGTAGACCAACACTATTACTAGACTAACACTAAGTAGATTAGCAATAATGGTAGACTAGCACTACAAGTAAACAAGCACTACTAGTAAAGTTGTAGTACTAACACTACTATGATATAAATTATTATTATAATTTTTTTTATTATTATAAAAGTTTTATCATATTTTATTATTATAAAATGATTATTATAGTTTTTTTCTATATTAAAATTGATGATCTTAAATACGATTTAAATATTGATCATATTTTACTTTAATACTATATTTATAAGAAATATATTTGATAAGTGGTTGTATATTTTGATTTTCGTTTTCCAAATGCTGCTTTGATGATTTTGTAGATTTTGTGTAGACTGCTTTCATCATATTAATTCTTTGTGGCTATACCATGTGTAACTACCAATGAGAAAAAAAAAAGATAAGTTTGTCCCATTAATCGAACAACCATACTATTTTACGCATTTTATCCACATTGTCTTGTTCTTCTTTCTTGTGTTTGGTTTCATGTTTGCTTTCTTCTTTTACTTTGGTTTTAAAATCTAGCAACTGATATTCAGAAAATTTTCTCGTATGTGTGTACTTCACTTCAAATTAAGTTATAAAGTCATGACCTTCAATTCATGAGACTAATAAGTGAAAACAATGTAATTTGAATGGTTTAGTCGTATGTCTGGTTTGTGAGTCTTTGTTACCTTTGGAAAGCACACAATGGCTCTGTATTTCAGAGCAAGACTTTTGATTTTTGAGCTCTCATATTAGCTACACAACTGAGCTCTCATCCGAAAATCATAAATATTGATTGTAAAATACATGTGTGGATATTTACGGATTAAATTTGCAAATCAACAAATTTTAAAAATGGATAACTACAAATATTTTAACTAATATATTCGTACTTGTTATTAAATAGGTGCATATGCGAGAATCAAAATATCCACCTCGCAGATACTCATTAAATACCTTCAAATAACTAAAATAAGTAATATTATAATAAGTCAGGAGTTTTAGTACTTGTTTGACAATAGTTTTATAAAACTGTTTTGAGTATTTTAGTAATTAAAAACTAAAAAACTTGTTTGAATAGTATTTTCTAAAAACAGTTTTTGAATACAGTTCTGGTTTTTTAGTTTTTAAAAGCTAAGAAACAGGAACAGCTGAAAGTAGTTTTATTTTTTAGTTTTCTATTTTTATTTTGAAAATTCAAAATACAATCAAAATATGTTGTCTTTTGTTTTTCGTTAATGAAATTTTAATAAATATAAACAAGTTTTTCTATTTTTATATCTTCAAAACAGTTTTTAAATAACACTTACCAAACAAGTTTTTTTTTTCTTTCCAAAAATAGTTTTTGAAAATTATTCTTGAAAACTCTTTTCAAAAACTAAAGAACTAAACCAATCAATTTCTTATTATTTTGATTTTTTTAAAGGGATTATTTTGATGTTGTTAATAAGCAACTTTTATCGAATAGTCTAATTTCTTTTTGTTAGATAAAGAAATTATCACAATCATCAAACTTAATTAACAACTGTTGGTATACTTTTTAGTATACATCATTTTTATTTTTTAACATTAATTATTTTCTATTTTGAAAATGTAAATTTAATTTCATTATAAAAAGCAAAGTTCTTATAGTATCTAGAGTTCATAAAAATTTGAGTCGACAATTAAAATGATATTACTTAATTATATTTTATAAAAAACAATGTCATCAACATTTTCCATCAGTAGTAGGTTTTTGTCCTTTCTTTATAGAAGGTAAACAAGAAAAAAATATCATTTATGTTTAGATGCAACTAAAATCCAATGAGGTGAGTAAACTAGTGGACCACAAAACCACAACACTCACAGTTTAATTGAGTGAAGTTAGGTTAATTATATAATGACAATTTCTTCGGTGCTTTTCATAATTCTATTTTTTTTATAAATTAAAATAAGTTTTATTTATTTATATCCTTAACAAGAAAAAAAAGTAAATAAGAAAAAAGTGATGGATTAGTACAGATTCAAAAACCAGAGATTTTCTTTTAAAAAGATATAGATTAAAGTAACTATTTTAAAGGAAGTTTATATTAAAATAATTTTTTTAAGGATTTGTGTATAAATAAATAAATAAAACTTATTTTAATTTATAAAAAAAGATAAAAATAAAATGTGTAATTTGATTGGTTAAAAAAAAAAAAAAAGAGTATCAATACCTCTCAAATTATGGAAGGATACCTTATATAATTAAATTATTAACATTAACTTTTAACCATCCATAATATTGTCATTCCATGTGAGCATAAAATGATTTGAATGCACAAGCTTATATTATATATATACTTAAGCATATTATGTATGTATTATTTTAGTGATTGGTATATATAATTATCTTCAACTTAAAATTTTAATTTATACTTTAAATTATGTTGTGAACTTTATATCGAATGAACATATTTCATATAAGATTAAATAATTTATTTCATAATTTATTTTCATATTTATGTAGACAACTTTAAAAGGTATCAATCAAATCCAATAAAATCCATTGAATTGAAATTAATTTGATCTTAAAATCAAATCAGTTGAATGCATAAACATTAAAACCAAAGTCAAATCTAATCCACTACAATAACCTTCAACTTAAGTGGTGCGACAAATGCAATGTATTTTCATTGTCTTTATTAATTAAATTTTAAATTATTAAGGAAGATTTTAATTTATTAAGGTACAAAATGAAAATAATTATAATAGTTATACTTTAATTTCTGAACAGATACTTAAATTACATTGCATTCTTCATCTTTTTAAAAGTACATAAAATTACAGTTAAATATATGAAATATACATCTTAGTTAAATATTTATAAAAATATTATTTTAATAAGATCAATTGAATGCAACTTCATACTTATGTTTAATTTATTTTAATTGTATAGTGTATATATAATTGTAAACTGTAATGTATTTAAAATTATTAAGAAATGAGCTTATTTATTAATAAAGAAGATAGTATAATATTTATATCTTTGAGGAAGTGGTAGTGTAAATTATGTTTTAGAAAAGTATAAAATATTTGAATATATTGGGAGAATAGATTGAATCATGAACACTATTGTTACAAAAATTGCAAACGTATTTATAATTTTTAAAGGAGTGTTTTCACATTGTTACATGTGTCTTAAGATATCCAATCCTTTCTTTGCTTCCTATGATTCTTATAAGTCCATTCAAAATATTTCTATTTTAGATAGTAATATATTCCTCTTCCTTGTGGAAGGGATTATATTCTGATCTTTTGGTTTATCTAAACTCGGTGGTAGGAAATGGTGAAAATTTTGATAAAAGTTCATGGGTTAAAAATTATCATAAATTTATTTTGAAAAAAAATTTATCCTATGAGAATATATTTCAGAAAAAACTATTCATCATGCTCTCTAATAATTAGTAGCTGATAATTTTTGTAATATTAAAAATATGTTCTATTTTAATATATAATAGTATTGGAACTCATGTTTTGTATTACATGGAGAAATTTCATTTAAATCTAATTATATCATAAATTTATTATTACTTTTAATATTTTTTTTTATGGTTTCCTAACATTTTCCTAAGATAAACCATAGTTGCAGAGCATTGTAGGAATGGTTAAAACTACTCAAGAAATTGTTAAATGCAAAAAAAATGCACAAAGTTGTACACAAGGTAAAAATATAATGAGTGGATTGTATTTAATATGAGGATATATAGTTGATTATATAGCATAGAATATTTATCATGCTGTTATTAAAATATATTATTATTAATTATTAAATATTTAATAATATTTTTTGTAATTTTTCATACTATTATATATATATATATATATATATATATATATTATTAGTAAACTAGCATCACTAGTAGATTATCTTCACTTGTAGACTAGCAGTGCTAGTAGACTAACTTTACTAGTAGACTGACTAGTTCTACTAGCAGACTAACTCTACTACTAGACTACCACTTCTAGTATACTAGCTCTACTAGAAAACTCGCTCTATTAGTACACTAGTGGACTAGCACTACTAGTAGATTGGTTGTACAAGTACACGAGCTAGACTTGTAGACTAGCTCTACTAGTAGACTGACTAGTTCTACTAGTAGACTAGCTCTACATGTAGACATTTCTAGTATACTAGCTCTAGTAGAATAACTAGTAGACTAACACTACTACTAGTAGACTTGCTATACTTCTTCCCTAAATATTTATTATTTACCTATTATCTATTATTGTTATATATAAAAAACGTTACATTTCTCACCATGTTTAGTCTCCAAAACTTATTTCTCATTTTAATATTTTTTACTCTTATATTTTTAATTTATTTTTTTATTTTTATATTTTTCATATTGATATTTATAAATAAAGTATATTTATCATTCTATTAAAAAAATATATTATTATTAAATATTTGATGATATTTTTTATAATTTATAATACTATTATGTTATATATTATATCTTACATACTATATATGTATTTGCTATGTAAACATATTTCATATCAAATTAAATAATTTATTTCATAATTTATGTTCATATTTATGTAGACAAATTTAAAAAGATGAATATGAATTACAAGACACTACACACATGTTTGTAAGGGATCTAAAAAGGGCAATCAATATTGAAATTATCAAAACATTCAAACTATTTCAAACTGTATCACAAAAAACACATTGGAAACATCACAAGTACATAACGCACTGGCCGAAAGAACCGACCTGCTCTGATACCACTAAATGTAACATGCTTCCACCCCAAACACTTTATTCTTTAATTACAAAATAATATAGAAATTTGTTCATTTAAATCCTAGAATTGACATTTAGATAAAAGGATTCACATTACTCAATATACAGTTATTTTCCAAACTATGATATAACAAAACATAGACATATAAGTAAACACGTTAGACTTGAAAATTTGTCTTTACAAGGTTCTCAATTAATACAACTCATACTAAAACTTTAAATGATTCATATACATGACAAAAAACTATTAATTTATCCTCTATAGCCCAATGTCACACCTAATCAGAGCAACCTAACAGAAATAGTTAAAGAAAAGCTGAAGCTTCATCACCCATGATATCATTAAGATCTTGCTCACTTAAAGGTGGTGTTCAACCCAAAAAAAATGCAACAACAAGAAGCAAAGGGGTGAGAATACGTCTCACGTATGTTAAGGCACATATAAAGAGAATGGGAAGTCAACTAAAGTACAATAAATAAACATATAAATTCATCTCACACCCATGATAGAAATTATACATCCATATACATAAATTCATTCATGCTAATAATGCTTATGCATGCTCTATCAGGTACACACCCGAAGCAGCTGCCTTCGACTCAAATAACACGTAGGTACAACCATCTCACCATAGGTCCACTCGAAGTAAATCCTCTTCTATGCCAGTAACATGTAGGTATAACTTTGCAATGCAAAACAACCCAAGAAGACCTATGAAGAGCACCACATAATGGGTGATCCTTACAAAACTTTTTCGACTGCATATTCATGCGTCATGTCATCCACACCATAATCATAATGGTAACATTAAATCATGTCATCACATTCCACCCCCAACCGCGGCTGTGATGACATCTCGTCATGCACACTCTAAACTTCCTTATCAAGATAAATAACAATGTCAATATTTAATTATGTCATCACACCCCATCCCCAACCGCAGTTGGAATGACACCTCATCAAGAACACTCTGACCAACGTCACCAACACATTATGTATTCAATTGAAATCAACATCAATATCACACATTGAAATAAACCCTCAATTCACACACCTTAAATAACTTCCAAACATTCAATCATCAACGACACTCATAATTATAAGATACATTACAATCTAAAAATATGACTATGCAAAAAAGACTTAAGCACTGCTAGAAAAAGTATAGACTTCACAAATGATTAAGCAATTCAGAGTTCACACATTGATAAGCAACAACTTAGATTTAACTCTTAGCACAAATAAGATCTTCAAAACAAATTATCCAAAGCACACATTCTGATGCACAAAATATCATTTATAATATTGAATATATTAATTTTCTTACACATACACATTAACTTTGAATCGTTGGTTTCAAGTCTGAAAATTTCACCATTTGATTAAAGATGGATGACAAAGTCATTATAAATTTAATTTATTTTCTTAAGAATGTAGTTTTTAAAAATTTGGTTAGATATTTAAAATTTTACGAAGGAAATTTCCCAATTTTGTGCTCCATTAAGTTGGAATTTGGATCATATCTTAGTTTTAGTGTCAATCATCAAATCATGTTACTGATTATTTTCTTGATAATAAGTTTTTATTGTCCCATACTATAATCAATCAATGAAACAAACTTTTTCTTATAGATTCCTTCATTTGCTCCTCCATTGATTTCTTGGTTATTGTCCTCCATCAAAGATTGTTATGCATTACCTATGATTGTCTTCATAAAAGTTACCGGATTATATTTTATTTTTTTAAAATAATATAAAATTTAATTTTGACAACACATTTTTCTTATAAAATTATAATTTGAAAAAATAAAAAAATAAATTACAAAACATTAACAATGCATCATTGGTTTCACGTTTAATAATATCACAATTTTATTAAACACACATGAAAAGATCATTAGAAATTTAATTTATTTTTTTTGCAACGTAATTTTTTAAAATTTGATAAGATCATTAAAATTTTATGTAGGAAAGAAAATTTTCCAATGTTGTGCTCCATCGGTAGGAATTTGGATCATGTCTTAGTTCTAGTATGACCATAAAATCATGCTACACATCATTGCAGTTATGATAAGTTTTTATTGTCTCATACTATCCTCAGTCAACTAAACTAACTTTCTGATGTAGATTCCTTGATTTGCACGTCAAGTAATTTCCTGGTTATTGTTATCGCCCTCCTTCCAAGATAGTTAGTTTCTTACACGTACTGTCTTCATAAAAATTAAGAGATTATATTCTATTTTTTAAAGATAATCTAAAATTTAATTTCAGAAACATTTATTTTAATAAATTATAATTTTATAAATAGATAAATAAATTACAAAACATTAACATTGCATCATTGGTTTCATGTCTGACAATATCATGATTTTATTAAACATGGACGACAAAGTCATTACAAATTTCATAATCTTAGTTCTAGTGTGATTGATCAAATCGTGCAATTGATTATTGTTTTCATAATAACTCTTTCTTTTCTAACACTATCAGCAATCAACAAAAATAACTTTCTCATGTGGTTATTGTCCTTCATCAAAGATTGTTAGGCACGTCATTGTCTTCATAAAAGTTACGAGATTATATTATTTTTTTCAAAAATAATATAAAATTTAATTTCAACAATACATTTTTTTATAAAATTATAATTTGAAAAAATAAAAAAAAATAAATTACAAAACATTAACAATGTATAATTGGTTTCACATATGACAATATCACAATTTTATAAGACATGGATGACAAGATCATTAGAAATTTAATTTATTTTCTTCACAATGTAATTTTTAAAATTTTGATAAGATAATTAAAATTTTATGTAGTAAAATTTCCCAATGTTGTGCTCCATTCAGTAGGAATTTTGATCCTTAGTTCTAGTATGACTGAAGAAATCATGCTACTCATCGCTGTAATTGTGCTAAGTTTTTATTGTCTCATACTATCACCAATCAACGAAATTAACTTTTTGACGTAGATTCCTCGATTCGTTCCTTGAGTAATTTCCTCGTTATTGTTATTACCTTCCTTCCAAGATTGTTAGTTTCTTGCATGTTACTATCTTCATAAAAGTTAAGGGAATATATTTTGTTTTTTAAAAATAATATGAAATTTAATTTCAGCAACACACTTAGTTTAAAAAATTATAATTTTATAAATACATAAATAAATTACAAAACATTAACATTGCATCATTGGTTTCACGTATGACAATATCATGATTTTGTTAAACATGAATGACAAAGTCATTACAAATTTAATTTATTTTCATAACAATGTAATTTCTTAAAATTTGATTAGATATTTAAAGTTTTATGTACGAAAATTTTCCAATAATGTGCTCCATTTAGTTGAAATTTGGATCATGTTTTAGTTGTAGTGTGATTGATGAAATCCTACTTCTGCTCATTGCCTTGATAATAAATTTTTATTGTTTGACACTATCACCCATCAACGAAAGAAACTTTCTCATGTTGATTCCTCCATTTTCTCCTCGAGTAATTTCCGGGTTATTGTGCTCCATCAAAGATTGTTAGTCTCTTACACATGATTGTCTTCATAAAAGTTAGGGAATTATATTTTATTTTTTAAAAAATAATATAAAATTTAATTTCAACAACATATTTTTGTTTCTAAAATTATAATTTGAAAAAATAAAAAAATAAATTACAAAACATTAACAATGCATGCATTTCCCCCTCGATAATTTTCTGGCTATTGTCCTCCATCAAAGATTGTTAGCCTCCTACACATGATTGTCTTCATAAATGTTACAGGATTATATTTCATTTTTTTAAAAATAACGTAAAATTTAACTTTAACAACACATTTTTTTCATAAAATTATAATTTGAAAACATAAAAAAATAAATTACAAAGCATTAACAATGCATCATTGGTTTCACGTCTAAGAATATCACAATTTTATTAAACATGGATGACAAGGTGATTAGAAATCTAATTTATTTTCTTCACAATGTAATTTTTAAAAATTCGATAAGATGTTTAAAATTTTATGTAGGAAAATTTCTCAATGTTGAGCTCCATTCAGTAGGAATTTGGATCATGTCTTAGTTCTCGTATGACTGATCAAATCATGCTACTCATTATTGTAATTATAATAAGTTTTTATTGTCTCATACTATCACAAATCAATGAAACTAACTTTCTGACATAGATTCCTCCATTTCCTCCTCGAGTAATTTCCTGGTTATTGTTAGGCTCTAATACGTGATTGTCTTCATAAAAGTTACGGTATTATATTTTATTATTTTAATAATATTATAAAATGTAATTTCAACAACACATTTTTTCATAAAATTATAATTTGAAAAAATAAAAAAAAATTACAAACATTAAGAATGCACCATTTGTTTAACATCTGACAATATCAAAATTTTTTATTAAACACAGATGATAAGGTCATTATAAATTTAATTTATTTTCTTCACAATGTAATTTTTAAAAATTTGATAAGATATTTAAAATTTTATGTAGGAAAATTTCCCAATGTTGTGCTCCATTTAGTAGGAATTTGGTGGATCATGTCTTAGTTCTAGTATTACTGATCAAATCATGCTACTCATAATTGTAATTATGCTAAGTTTGTATTGTATTATACTATCACCAATCAACGAAATAGCTTTCTAACACAGATTCCTCTCCATTTGCTCATCAAGTAATTACCTGGTTATTGATACTGTTCTCGTTCCATGATTGTTAGGTTGTTACATGTTACTATCTTCATAAAAGTTATGGGATTACATTTTATTTTTTAAAAATAATATAAAATTTAAATCAGCAAAATTTTTTTTTTAAAATAGGATAAATAAATTACGAAACATTACATTGCATCATTGGTTCAACGTCAAACAATATCATGATTTTATTATACATGGATGACAAAGTCAATACAAATTTAATTTATTTTTATAAAAATATAATTTCTTAAAATTTGATTAGATATTTAAAGTTTTATGTAGGAAAAACTCGCAATGATATGCCATTCAGTCAAAATTTGGATCCTGTCTCGGTTCTAGTGTGATTGATCAAATCCTGCTACTGATCAAACTTTTTCATGTAGATTCCTCCATGTGCTCCTTGAATAATTTCCTGTTATTGTCCTCGATTAAAGATTGTTAGGTTGTTACACGTCACTGTGTTGATAAAAGTTACGGGATTATATTTTATTTTTTTTAAAAAAAATAATATAAAATTTAATATCAACAACACTTTTTTTTATAAAATTGTAATTTGAAAAAATAAAAAATAAATTACAAAACATTAACAATGCATCATTGGTTTCACGTTTGACAATATCAGAATTTCCCAATGTTGTGCTCCATTTAGTAGGAATTTGGATCATCTCTTAGTTCTAGTATGACTGATCAAATGATGCTACTCATAATTGTAATTATGCTATGTTTTTATTGTCTCATGCTATCAACAATCAACAAAATGAACTTTCTAACTTAGAGTCCTACATTTGCTCCTTGAGTAATTTTCTGGTTATTGTTATTATCCTCCTTCCAAGATTGTTATGTTCTTACATGTTACTTTCTTCATAAAAGTTATGGGATTATACTTTATTTTTTAAAAATAATATAAATTTAATTTCAGCAACACTTTTTTAAAAAAAAAAAGTTACAATTTTAAAAATAAATAAATAAATTACAAAACATTAACATTGTATATTTGGTTTCACGTCTGAGAGTATCATGATTTTATTAAACATGGATGACAAAGCCATTAAAAATTTAATTTATTTTCATAAAAATGTAATTTATTAAAATTTGATTAGATATTTAAAGTTTTATGTTGGAAAATTTTGCAATTTTGTGTGCCATTTAGTAGGAATTTGGATCATGCCTTAGTTTTAGTGTGATTGATCAAATTTTACTACTAATCATTGTCCTGATAATATGTTTTTATTGTCTAACACTATCATTGATCAACGAAAAAAACTTTTTTATGTAGATTCCTCCATTTGCTCCTCGAGTAATATGCTTGTTATTGTCGTCCATCATAGATTGTTACGCTCTTACACGTGATTGTCTTCATAATATAAAATTATATTTTATTTTTTAAAATAATATAACATTTAATTTCAATAACACATTTTTTTATAAAATTATAATTTGAAAAATAAAAAAATAAATTACAAACATTAACAATGCATCATTGGTTTCACGTATGATAATATCGCAATTTTACTAAACATGGAATACAATGTTATAAGAAATTTAATTTATTTTCTTCACAATTTAATTTTTAAAAATTTGATAAGATATTTAAAATTTTATGTTGGAAAGTTTCTTATGCTCCAGTCAGTAGGAATTCTGATCATGTCTTAGTCTAGTATGACAGATCAAATCGTGTTACTCATCATTCTAATTATGATAAGTTTTATATTCTCATACTATCACCCATCAACGAAACTAACTTTCTAACGTAGATTCCTCCATTTGGTCCTCCAGTAATTTCCTGGTTATTGTTATTGTCCTCCTTCCAAGATTCTTAGTTTCTTACATGTTACTATCTTCATAAAACATACGAGCTTAGATTTTATTTTATAAAAATAATATAAGAATTTAATTTAAGCAACACATTTATTTTAAAAAATTATAATTTTAAAATAGATAAATAAATGACAAAACATTAACATGACATCATTGGTTTGATGTCTGACAATATCACGATTTTATTAAACATCGATTACAAAGTCATTAAAATTTGATTTATTTTCATAACAATGTAATTTCTAAAAATTTGCTTATATATTTAAGGTTTTATATAGGAAAATTTTTGTATGATGTGCTCCATTCAGTCAAAATTTTGATCATGTCTTAGTTCTAGTGTGATTGATCAAATCCTACTACTAATCGCTGTCTTGATAACAACTTTATATTGTCTAACACTATCACCAATCAATGAAATAAATTTTTTCATCTAAATTCCTCCATTTGCTCCTCGAGTAATTTCCTGGTTATTGTCCTCTATTAAAGATTGTATTGTTCTTACAAGCCACTGTGTTCATAAAAGTTACGGGATTATATTTTATTTTTTAAAAAATAATATAAAATTTAATTTCAAAAACACATTTTTTTACAAAATTATAATTTGAAAAATAAAAAAATAAATTACAAAACATTAACATTGCATCATTGGTTTCACGACTGACAATATCACAATTTTATTAGACATGGATGACAAGGTTTTTAATTTATTTTCTTCACAATGTAATTTTTAAAAATTTGATAAGATATTTAAAATTTTATGTAGGAAAACTTCCCAATGTTGTACTCCATTCAGTAACAATTTGGATCATGTCTTAGTTCTACTATGAGTGATCAACTCATGCAACTCATCATTGTGATTATGATAAGTTTTATTGTCTCATACTATCACCAATCAACAAAACTTTCTAACGAAGATTCCTTAATTCGCTCATCAAATGATTTCCTAGTTATTGTTATTGCCTTCATTCCAATATTGGCTCTTACATGTTACTGTCTTCATAAAAGTTAAGGGATAATATTTTATTTTTTAGAAATAATATCAAATTTATATCAGCAAGACATTTTTTTTAAAAAAATTAAAATTTAAAAATAAGATAAATATATTACAAAACATTAAAATGACATAATTGGTTTCACATCTGAAAGTATCATGATTTTATAAAAGATGGATGACAAAGTAATTATAAATTTAATTTATTTTTTCATAACAATGTAATTTCTTAAAATTTGATTAGATATTTAAAGTTTTATGTTGGAAAATTTTCCAATTTTGTGCTCCATAAAGTCGGAATTAGCATCATGTCTTACTTATAGTTTGATTACTGATCATTGTCTTGATAATAATTTTTCTAACACTATCAATTTCAACGAAGAAACTTTCTCATGTAGACTTCTCCATTTTCTCCTCAAGAAATTTTTGGTTATTATCCTCCATCAAAGATTGTTAGAATGCTACATGTGATTGACATCATAAAAGTTACGGGATTATATTTTATTTTTTTAAAAATAATATAACATTTAATTTCAACAACACATTTTTTTATAAAATTATAATTTGAAAATAAAAAATAAAATACAAAAATATAAGAATGTATCATTGGTTTCATGTTTGACAATATCACACTTTTATTACGTGTGGATGATAAGAGCATAATAAATTTAATTTATTTTCTTCCCAATGTAACTTTTAAAAATTTGATAAGATATTCAAACCATTATTAGGAATTTGGATCATGTCTTACTTCTAGTATGACTGATGAAATCATGCTACTCATTATTGTAATTATGATAAGTTTTTATTGTCTCATACTACCACCAATCCACGAAACTAACTTTCTAACGTAGATTAAATGATTCACTCCTCAAGTAATTTCATGTTTATTGTTATTGTCGTCCATCAAAGATTGTTAGGTTCTTACATGTTACTATCTTCATAAAAGTTACGGGATTATATTTTTTTTTAAATAATATGAAATTTATTTTCAACAACACATTTTTTTATAAAGTTATAATTTTAAAAAAATAAAAACTAAAATACAAAAATTTAACAATGCATTGTTGGTTTCACATCTCACTATATCACAATTTTATTAAATATGCATGATAAGATCATTAGAGATTTCATTTATTTTCTTGACAACGTAAATTTTAAAATTTTGATAAGATATTTTGAGATTTTATGTAGGAATTTGGATCATGTGTTACTTCTAGAATGACTGATGAAATCATGCTACTCATTATTGCAATTATGATAGGTTTTTATTGTCTCATACTATCGCCAATCAACAAAGCTAACTTTTCGACACAGATTAATCAATTTGCTCCTCAAGTAATTTTCTGGTTATTGTTATTGTCATCCATCAAAGATTGTTGGGTTCTTACACATTACTGTTTTCATAAAAATTATGGGATTATATTTTATTTTTTTTAAAATAATATAAAGTTTAATATCAACAATACACATTTTTATAAAATTATAATTTAAAAATTAAAAAATAAATTAAAAAATTTAACAATGCAGCATTGGTTTTAAGTCTGACAATATCATAATTTTATCAAACATTGATATAAGATCATCAGAAATTTAATTTATTTTCTTCACAACGTAACTTTTAAAAATTTGATAAGATATTTAAAACTTTATGTAGGAATTTGGATTATGTGTTACTTCTAGTATGACTGATTAAATCATGCTACACATTAGTATATTTATGATAAGTTTTTATTGTCTTATACTGCCACCAATGAAACTAATTTTCTGGTGTAGGTTAATCGATTGGCTCCTCAAGTAATTTCCTAGTTATTGTTATCGCGCTCCTTCCAAGGTTGTTAGGTTCTTACACATCACTGTCTTTACAAAAGTTAGGGATTATATTTTATTTTTTAAAAATAGATAAATAAATTACAAAACATTAAAATGGCCTCTTTGGTTTCACGTCTGGCAATATCATGATTTTATAAAACATGCATGACAAAGTCATTACAAATTTCATTTATTTTCATAACAATGTAATTTCTTAAAATTTGATTAAATACTTAAATTTTTATGTAGGAAAATTTCTCATTGTTGTGCTCCATTTTGTTGGAATTTGTATCATGTCTTAGTTGTACTGTGATTGATCAAATTCTGTTTCTGATTGTTGTCTTGATCAAAAGTTTCTAACACTATGACCAATAACCAAACAAACTTTCTCATGTAGCTTCCTCCATTTGCTCCTTGAGAAATTTTTTGGTTATTGTCCTCCATCAAAGATTGTTAGACTCTTACACATGGGATCATAAGTTTTTTTTATCTATCGTATCTAAAATTTTAATTTATTTTTTTACAATGGGATCTAACAATTTTGAAAGGAGGATAATAACCAGAAAATTACTTGAGGAGCAACTGGAGGAATCTATATGACAAAGTTTGTTTTGTTTATCGTTGATAGTAGGAGACAAAAAACACTTATTATCAAGATAATGATCAGTAGCAAATTTGGGGAATCACACTAGAACTAAGACATATCCAAATTCCTACTGAATAAAGCACAACATTGATAAAATTTTTTACATAAAATTTAAATATCTAATTAAATTTTTAAAAATTAAATTTTTAAAAAAATAAATTATGTTTCTAACGAACTTGTCATCCATGTTTAATAAAATCGTGATATTGTCAAACGTGAACAATGATGCAATGTTAATATTTTGAAATATATTTATTTATCTTTAAGATTATAATTTTATAAAAAAATAAAAAATGTGATGTTGAAATTAAATTTTATATTTTTTTAAAATAAAATATAATCTTGTAACTTTTATGAAAACAATAACGTGTAAGAATCTAACAATGTTGAAAGGAGGACAATAAATTACTCGAGAGTCAAATGGAGGAATCTAGATGAAAAAGTTTGTTTTGTTGATTGGTGATAGTGTAGGACAAAAAAAGCTTGTTATCAAAACAATAATTAGTAGCATAATTTGATGACACACACTAGAACTAAGACATGATCCAAATTCCTACTCAATAGAGCACAACATTTTGAAAATTTTTCTACATAAATTTTAAATATCTAATCAAATTTTTAAAAATTATATTGTTACGAAAATAACTTAAATTCATAATGACTTTTTCATTCATGTTTAATAAAATTGTGATATTTTCAATCATGAAACAAATGATGCAATGTTACTGTTTTGTAATTTATGTATCTATTTTTAAAATTATAATTTTATATAAAAAAATAATTATCGTTAAAATTAAATTTTATAATATTTTTAAAAAATTAAATATAATCATGTAACTTTTATGAAGACAATAACATGTAAGAACCTAACAATCTTGGAATGAGGACAATAACAATAACAAGGAAATTACTCGAGAAGCAAATGGAGGAATCTACATGAGAAAGTTTGTTTCATTGATTGGTGATAGTATGAGAACACAAAAATTATTATAATTACATTGATGAGTAGCATGATTTGATCAGTCTTGTAAGAACTAAGATATGATCCAAATTCCTACTGAATGGAGGACAACATTGAGAAATTTTCCTACATGAAATTTTAAATATCTTATCAAAATTTTAAAATTACATTGTTAAGAAAATAAATTAAATTTCTAATGACCTTGTTATTCATGTTTAATAAAATCGTAATATTGTCAGACGTTAAACCAATGATGCAATGTTAATGTTTTGTAATTTATTTTTTATTTTTGAAAATTATAATTTTATAAAAAATATGGTGTTGAAATTAAATTTTATGTTATTTTTAAAAAAAATAAAATATAATCCCGTAACATATAGGAAGACAATCACATGTAAGAACTTAACAATCCTGGAAAGAGGACAATAACTAGGAAATTGCTCAAGGAGCAAATGTAGGAATCTACATGAGAAAATTTGTTTTGTGTATCAGTGATAGTGTTAAACAATAAAAAATTATTATCAAGACAATGATCAATACCAAGATTTGATCAATTACAATAGAACTAAGACATGATACCAATTCTGACTAAATGGAGCAGAACATTGGGAATTTTCCTACATAAAACTATGAAAATAAATTAAATTTGTAATGACTTTGTCATCCATGTTTAATAAAATCATGATATTATCAAACATGAAACCAATGATTCAAGGTTAATGTTTTGTAATTTATTTATCTATTTTTAAAATTATAATTTTTTAAGAAAATGTGTTGTTGAATTAAATTTTATATTATTTTTAAAAAATAAAATATAATTCCGTAACTTTTATGAAGACAGTGACGTGTAAGAACCTAACAATCTTGGAAGGAGGACAATAACAATAACTAGGAAATTACTCAATGAGCAAATGAAGGAATCTATGTTAGAAAGTTAGTTACTCGAGGAGCAAATGGAGGAAATTACTAGGGTGATAGCTAAACTCATAACCATAGTCTTTAAGAAATCCTAACCACCTCTTATGCCACATGTTCAAGTCCTTCTAGTTAATCAAATACCTAAAACTTGTATGATCAATAAGCGCCTCAAATCTAGAACTATACAGGTAAAAAGTTCCATGACTGAAAGGTAAATACCACAATGGCTAATTCAAGGTCAAGGATAGGATAGTCATTCTCATGCATTTTGAACTTCCTGTGAGCATAAGCTACAACTTCACCCTCTAATGTTAACACTCTACACACACACATCTTGGATGCGTAACAAAACACTACATAAGGCTTTTAAGGTTAGGCAAACTTAAGACAAAAGAAAAAGTTAACTTCTTCTTCAGGGGTTAGGACCTACTCTCCCACTTGACATTCCTCACAAGTCAACTTGGTTAACGATAACTCTAGCTTGAAAAAAAGCCATTTACGCACCCCCAATAATGCTTTGCCATGCTAAACTGTGAAAATTCTTAGACTCGTTCACAAAAGTTGGTCTTCCCAAGGTGACACACCAAGTCTCAACTATTCTCCTAACACCTATCTTAACCCTTCTTATTTTCTTAAATTCAATTAGCTCTAAAGGAGATTTCCTATAAAATACCACATTTATGAGTTCAATTCTAGGCACAAGGTCTATGGCAAACTCTATATTATATTTTGATGGTAACCTAAGCATAAACTCAATGGATACTTTAGAAAAATCACTTAGTATTGATATCTTACTCACAATTGCTTTAGTTGCATTATCTAAAAGAGCTAATGTTATCTACACTCAAATATTTTCTCTCTTGGTCCTCTGGCTTGGTTGGTAATCAAAAGACTTCACTTACACTATCAACATATTCTCAAAACAAGTTAACAAACTAGACATGGGTTTGAAGGTAACCGATTATACCAACAATAACAACTAGTTGACTAAGAGGCAAACAGAACAAGTTAACTACAAAATGTCTATCAAACTCAAAATAAGACAAAACAAAAGATTAAGGTTGGAACACCATCACTTTAAAGAACAAGTATAATTGTTTCCTACTAGAAGAAAAAAATTCGCTATGTAAGGGAGGAATTAGAGAAGTCATTTAGAAGGGATAAGAGAAAACAAATTTAAAAGAAGTCTCAAACATAAGTTAATCAATTGATCATTTAAGAAGGCACATCTACTTTATCTTTATCACTTAATAAACAGAGATATATGCAATCAAGTAATCAAAGATGATTGCCTCAAGTTTTTATTTTTCATTTTCCATAACGTCCAATTCACATTGCACAAGGTATTGAGATGAACAATCCTAATATCTTGCAACAACAGGTATGAATTTATGGTGTAACAACAAATAAAACACTCAGCTAGCACGATCACAATTTTAAAATGGCAAACTTATGAATCTGAGTTACAAGACACTACACACATGTTTGTAAGGGATCTAAACAGGGCAATCAATATTGAAATTATCAAAACATTCAAACTATTTCAAATTGTGTCACAAAAAACACATCAGAAACATAACAAGTACATAACACACTGGCCGGAAGAACCGACCTGCTCTGAAACCACTAAATGTGATATGCTTCCACCCCAAACATTTTATTCTTTAAAAACTTATTATCAAGACAATGATCAGTAGCAGGATTTGATCAATCACACTAGAACTAAGACATGATGCAAATTCTAACTAATTAGAGCACAACATTGAAAAATTTTCTTATATAAAACTTTAAATATCTAATCAAATTTTAACAAATTACATTGTTATGAAAATAAATTAAATTTGTAATGACTTTGTCATCCATGCTTTTATAAAATCATGATATTGTCAAACGTGAAACCAATTATCCAATGTTAATCGCCAATTATCCAATGTTAATCTTTTGTAATTTATTTATCTATTTATAAAATTATAATTTTTTAAATAAATGTGTTGCTGAAATTAAATTTGATATTATTTTTAAGAAATAAAAAATATAATCCCGTAACTTTTCTGAAGACAGTAACATGTAAGAACCTAACAATTTTGGAAGGAGGACAGTAACGTGTTAGGTTCTTACACGTTACTATCTTCATAAAAGTTACAAGAATATATTTTATTTTTTAAAAATAATACCAAATTTAATTTTAGCATGACATTTTTTTTAAAAAAAATTACAATTTTAAAAATAGATAAATAAATTACAAAATATTAAAATGACATCATTGGTTTCACGTCTGATAATATCATGATTTTATAAAACATAGATGACAAAGTCATTACAAATTTAATTTACTTTCATAACAATGTAATTTATTAAAATTTGATTATATATTTTAATTTTTATGTAGGAAAATTTCCCAATGTTGCGCTCTATTCAGTCGGAATTTGCATCATGTCAAAGTTATGGTGTGATTACTGATCATTGTCCTGATAATAAGTTTTCTAACACTATAACCAATCAACGAAACAAACTTCCTCATGTAGATTCCTCCATTTGTTCCTCGAGAAATTTTTTGGTTATTGTCCTCCATCAAAGATTGTCAGACTCTTACACGTGATTGTCTTCATAAAAGTTATGGGATTATATTTTATTTGTTTAAAAATAATATAAAATTTAATTTCAACAACACATTTTTTTATAAAATTATAATTTTAAAAATAAAAAATAAATTAAAAAAATTTAACAATGCATCATTGATTTCAAGTTTGATAATATCACAATTTTATTAAACATGGATGATAAGATCATTAGAAATTTAATTATTTTCTTCACAACATAACTTTTAAAAATTTGGTAAAAGATTTGAAATTTTATGTAAAAATTTAGATCATGCCTTACTTCTAGTATGACGATGAAATCGTGCTTCTCATTATTGTAAGTATGATAAGTTTTTATTGTCTTATACTATCACCAATGAATGAAACTAACTTTCTGACGTAGATTCCTTGATTCGCTCCTCTAGTAATTTCCTAGTTATTGTTATTGACTTCCTTCCAAGATTGTTAAGTTCTTACACGTTACTGTCTTCATAAAAGTTTCAGGATTATATGTTAGTTTTTAAAAATAATATCAAATTTAATTTCAACAAGATATTTTTTTTAAAAAAATTACAATTTTTAAAAATAGATAAATAAATTGAAAAACATTGAAATGGCCTCATTGGTTTCACATCTGACAATATCATGATTTTATAAAACATGGATGACAAAGTCATTACAAATTTAATTTATTTTCATAACAATGTGATTTCTTAAAATTTGATTAGATATCTAAAGTTTTATGTAGGAAAATTTCCCAATGTTGTGCTCCATTCAGTTGGAATTTGTATCATGTCTTAGTTGTAGTGTGATTGATCAAATCCTGCTACTGATCATTGTCTTGATAATAAGTATTCTAAAACTATCACCAATCAACGAAACAAACTTTCTCATGTAGATTCCTTTATTTGCTCCTATAGAAATCTTCTGGTTATTGTCCTCGATATTGTTAGACTCTTACACATGATTGTCTTCATAAAATTTACAGGATTATATTTTATTTTTTTAAAAATAATATAAAATTTAACTTCAACAACATATTTTTTTATAAAGTTATAATTTGAAAAAATAAAAAATAAATTAAAAAAATTTAACAATGCATCATTGGTTTTCCGTCTGACAATATCACACTTTTATTAAACATGGATTATAAGATCATCAGAAATTTAATTTATTTTCTTCACAACATTCATTTAAAAATTTGATAAGATATTTAAAATCTTATGTAGGAATTTGGATCATGTCTTACTTCTAATATGACTGATGAAATCATGCTATTGGTTATTGTAATTATGATAAGTTTTTATTGTCTCATACTATCACCCATGAACGAAACTAACTTTCTAATGTAGATTCCTATATTTACACGTTACTATCTTCATAAAAGTTATGGCATTATATTTATTTTTTAAACATAATATAAAATTTAATTTCAACAACACATTGTTGTTAGAAAATTATAATTTTATAAATAGATAAATAAACTACAAAACATTAACATTGCATCATTAGTTTCATGTCTGACCATATAATGATTTTATTAAAAATGGATGAAAAAGTCATTACAAATTTAATTTATTATTATCACAATGTAATTTCTAAAATTTGATTAGATAGTTAAAGTTTTATATAGGAAAATTTACAACTGTTTTGTTCTATTGAGTCGGAATTTGGATCATGTCTTAGTTCTAGTGTGATTGATCAAATCATGCAACTGATTATCGTTTTGATAATAAATTTTTATTTTCTAACACTATCTACAAAAATAACTTTCTCATGTAAATTCCTCCAGTTTCTCCTCGAGTAATTTCCTGGTTATTATCCTTCATCAAAAGTTATGGGATTATAGTTTAGTTTTTAAAATTATAATTTGAAAGAATAAAAAAATAAATCATAAAACAATATTGATGCATCATTGGTTTCACATGGATAACAAGGTCATTAGAAATTTAATTTATTTTCTTCACAATGTAATTTTTAAAAATTTGATAAGATATTTCAAATTTTATGTAAGAAAATTTTCCAATCTTGTGCTCCATTCAGTGTAAATTTGGATCATGTCTTAGTTCTAGTATGACGGATCAAATCATGCTACTCATAATTGTAATGATAATAAGTTTTTATTGTCACATGCTATCACCAATCAACGAAACTAACTTTTTAATGCAGATTCCTCCATTTTCTCCTTGAGTAATTTCTAGGTTATTGGTATTGTCCTCCTTCCAATATTGTTACGTTCTTACACGTTATTGTCTTCATAAAAGTTATGGAGTTACATTTTATTTTCAAAACTAATATCAAATTTAATTTTATCAACACATTTTTTTAAATTATAATTTTATAAATCGATAAATAAATTATAAAACATTAAGATTGCATCATTGGTTTAACGTCTCACAATATCACGATTTTATAAAACATGGATGAATAAGTCATTACAAATTTAATTTGTTTTCATAAAAATGTAATTTCTTAAATTTTGATTAGATATTTAAAGTTTTATGTAGGAAAATTTTCAAATGTTGTGCTCCAATCAGTTCGAATTTGCATCATGTCTTAGTTCTTAGTTCTAGTGTGATTGATCAAATCCTGCTACTCATCATTGTCTTGATAATATGTTTTTATTGTCAAATACTATCACCAATCAATGAAACAAACTTTCTCAAGTAGATTCCTCCATTTGCACCTCAATTAATTAATTTCCTAGTTATTTTCCCACATGAAAGATTGTTAGGCTCTCACACGTGATTGTCTTTAGAAAAGTTACAGGCTTATATTTTATTTTTTAAAAATAATATAAAATTTAATTTCAACAATTCAATCTTTTTATCAAATAATAATTTCAAAAATAAATTACAAAACATTAACAATGCATCATTGGTTTCACATATGATAATATCACAATTTTATTAAACATGGATAGCAAGGTCATCAGAAATTTAATTTATTTTCTTCATAATATAATTTTTAAAATTTGATAAGATATTTAAAAATTTTATGTAGGCAAATTTCCCAATGTTGTGCTCAATTCAGTAGGAATTGCGATCATGTCTTAGTTCTAATATGACTTATCAAATCATTTGTTCATCAAATGATTAATTAGGTTTGGTTTTGTTTTTTAGTTTTTGAAAAGAGTTTTTAAGAATAGTTTTCAAAAACTATTTTCGGAAAGGAAAGAAAAAAAAAACTTGTTTGGTAAGTGTTATTTGAAAACTGTTTTGAAAATATACAAATAGAAAAATTTGTTCATATTTATTGAAATTTCATAATGAGAAACAAAAGACAACATATTTTGATTGTATTTTGAGTCTTCAGAACAAAAATAGAAAACTGAAAAGCAAAACTACTTTCAGTTGTTCCTATTTATTAATTTTTTAAAAATGGATAACTACAAATATTTTAACTACTATATTCATAGTCATTGTTAAATAGTTGTTCCTATTTATTATTTTTTTAAAAATGGATAACTACAAATATTTTAACTACTATATTCATAGTCATTGTTAAATAGGTGCAGAAGTGAGAATCAAAATATCCACCTTGCAAATACTCATTACATAACCTCAAATAACTAAAATAAGTAATATTATAACAAGTCAAGAGTCTTATTATTTTGAGTTTTTTAAAGGGATTATTTTGATGTTGTTAATAAGCAACTTTTATCTAGTAGTCTAATTTTTTTTGTTAGATAAATAAATTATCACAATCATCAAACTTAATTAACAAGTGTTGTTATAATATCAATTACCTTTTAGTATACATCATTTTTATTTTTTAACATTAATTATTGAGTTTAATTGGTATACACTGTTAGTGTACAGATTTCACAACCCTTCATTCATAGTAAGTTTCTTGACTTTACTGATTAGTACTTTAAAAGTCACATAAATGCAAAGTTATGATTGACTGTTAGTGGAAAAGTCTTTTACACGGATAGTGTATACCAGTTAAACTTTTAATTATTTTCTATTTTGAAAATCTCAATTTAATTTCATTATAAAAAGAAAAGTTCTTAAAGTATGTAGCGTTCATAAAAATTTCATTATTAAGGAAGATTTTCATTTATTAAGGTAAAAAATGAAAATAATTATAATAGCTATACTTTAATTTCTTAACAGAAACTTAAATTACATTGCATTCTTCAACTTTTTTAAAAAGTACATAAAATTACATTTAAATATATAAATTAAATATAAATTTTATTTAAATATTTATAAAAATATTATTTTAATAATATCAATTAAATAAAACTTCATACTTATGTTTAATTTATTTTAATTGTAAAGTATGTATATAATTGTAAACTATAATCTATTTAAAATTATTAAGAAATGAGCCTATTTATTAATAAAGAAGATAGTATAATATTTATATATTTGAGGAAGTGGTAGTGTAAATTATATTTTAGGAAAGCATAAAATATTTGAATATATGGGGAGAATAGATTGAATTACGAACACTATCACTATAACAATTGCGAACGTATTTATAATTTTCAAAGGATTGTTTTCGTGTTGTTACATGTGCCTTAAGATATCCAGGTCCGGTCCTTACTTTGCTTCCTATGATTCTTAAAAGTCCATTCAAAATATTTTTATTTTAGATAGTAATATATTCCTATTCCTCGTTGTGCAGCGAACTATGTTATGATCTTTTGGTTTATCTAAACTAGGTGGTTGGAAAAATTCATGGGTTAAAAATTATCATAAATTTATTTTGGAGAAACTGTTATCCTATGAGAATATATTTCATCTAAAATTATTCATTCTCCTCTCTAATAATTAGTAGCTAATAATTTTTGTAGTATTAAAAACGTATTCTATTTTAATATATAATAATATTGGAACTTATGTTTATATTATAGGGAGAAATTTCATTTAAATCGAATTATGTCACAAATTTATTATTACTTTTGCTTTTACTTTTTGTATGGTTCCCTAACACTTTCCTAAGATAAACCAAAGTTGGAGAGTGTTGTCGGAATGGATAAAACTACTAAAGAAATTGTTAAATGCAAAACAAGGCACAAACTTTTACACAAGGTAAAAAATATGATGAATGGATTGTATTTATTTAATATGAGGATATATAGTTGATTATATAGCATAGAATATTTATCATGCTGTTATTAAAATATATTATTATTAATTATTAAATATTAAATAATATTTTTTTAATTTATCGTACTATTATATTATATTTTATATGTATATATATTATATGTTACATATTACATATATTTATTATATAAAATAATATTGCATATATTTATTATATATAAAATAATTAGATATTTATAAATTTTAAATATTACATATTACATATATTTATTATAAAAAAAAGAAGCTTAGAAACATGATAGTTTTTAGTTAAATTTTTCCCTAAATTTTAGGAAAGCTTTTTAGACTCAAAGTAATTAGAGACCATAGGGAGTCTAATTAGAAGACTAGACTTAGTTAGAGTATTTAACGTCATATAATTAGATTCAAAGTAATTAGAGTAATTTGTAATTTTATTTACTTCTTCACCGGTTTATTGTCGAAGAAGCAACACAATTTAAGAGAAGGTTTCGTAATAAATTTCATATTTTATTTATTTTTATATTTTATCATATAAAATTTTAATAAAACGTTAAAAATTGCATTATAAATACATTATATTATTAAAATATAAATTTTATAAATATAATATAAATATTATATATAAATATCAATTTTCTAATTAAATAATAAAATATGAAATTTATAAATATAAAAGTTAATTAGGAGAAGGTTTTCTGTAATAAACTTTTATATTTTATGTATTTTATATTTTAAAATATAAATTTTTAATAAAAATTTATAAAATTATGTTATAAATAAATTATATTATTAAAATATAAAATTTTATAAAGATAATGTAAATAGTTAAACAAATTTTTAATTAATTTTTTTCTTTGTTCGAAAAACTTATTTCATAGAATAAGTTATTTTATTTTGAAATGTGAGTGAGTGAGGTTAATTTATTAGAGTAAGTGTTCAAAGAGATAAAGTTAATTTATTATGGTAGGTATTACGATAGATAATTAGGTTAAAAGGTATTTTTGAGTTTTTCAAAAATTATTTAGGTGGGTAGGTGTTAAATGAAAAAGGTGTAGGTGTGAAATGAAAATCCCTTAATATTTTGTGGATGGTCCGATAATGGCCCGATAAGTCCAAGATCAACAACAACAAACCACTAGGATAGGCTCTAATGTCATATTACAAATTTTGGAATTGGACCTAACTCAACCTCACAAAATTGTCTTATAAGGTTAGGTTTGCACCTCATTATACTCTTGTTTAGCCATATCACCAGCCAATGTGGAATCTTCAACAAACTAGTCTCTAGATTAGGCTTGTTTAGGGTACTAGTAGTGCTAGACTACTAGTAGTGCTAGACTATTAGTAGAGTTAGTCTACTACTAGTGCTAGTCTACTAGTAGAGCTATTAGAGTTAGTCTACTGGTAATGCTAGTCTACTAGTAGACCTAGTTTATTAGTAGTGTCTACTAGTAGAGCTAGTCTACGAGTAGTGTCTACTAGTAGATAAGCTCTACTAGTAGAGTTAGTCTACTAGTAGTAGTCTACTAGCAATGCTAGTCTCCTAGTAGTTTTCTTACATAATTTTATTAAACATGGATAACAAGGTCATTAGAAATTTAATTTATTTTCTTCACGATGTAATTTTTAAAAATTTGATAAGATATTTCAAATTTTATGTAATAAAATTTTTAATCTTGTGATGTATTCAGTACGAATTTGGATCATGTCTTAGTACTAGTATGCTGATAAAATCATGCTACTCATCATTGTAATGATAACTTTTATTGTCCCATCCTATCACCAATTAATGAAACTAACTTTCTAACATAGATTTCTCCATTTGCTCCTCGAGTAATTTCCAAATTATTCGTATTGTCCTCCTTCCAAGATTGTTACGTTCTTACACGTTAATGTCTTCATAAAAATTAAAAATTACGAGATTATATTTTAATTTTAAAAATAATATAAAATTTAATTTCAGAAACACATTTTTTTTTAATAAATTACAGCTTTGAAAATAGATAAATAAATTACAAAACATTAAAATGACATCATTGGTTTCACATGTGATAATATCATGATTTTATTAAACATGAATGACAAAGTCATTATGAATTTAATTTATTTTCATAACAATGTAATTTCGTAAAATTTTATTAGATATTTAAATTTTTATGTAGGAAAATTTCCAAATGTTCTGCTCCATTTTAGTCGGAATTTTCATCATGTCTTATTCTAGTGTGATTGATCAAATCCTGCTATTGATCATTGTCTTGATAATAAGTTTTTATTGTCTAACACTGCCACCAATTAACGAAACCAGCTTTTGCATGTAGCTTCCTCCATTTGCTCCTCAATTAATGTCCTGGTTAGTGTCTCCATGAAAGATTGTTACGCTCTTACACGTGATTGTCTTTAGAAAAGTTACAAGCGTATATTTTATTTTTTAAAAATAATATAAAATTTAATTTCAGCAACACAATTTTTTTATCAAATTATAATTTGAAAAATAAAAAAAAATTACAAAACATTAACAATGCATCATTGGTTTCACGTCTAACAATATTCAAATTTTATTAAACATGGATGATAAGATCATTAGAAATTTAAGTTATTTTCTTCACAATGTAATTTTTAAAAGTTTGATAACATATTTAAAATTTTATGTAGAAAAATTTCTCAATGTTGTGCTTCATTCAGTAGGAATATGGATAATGTCTTAGTTCTAGTATGACTTATCAAATCATGCTACTCATCATTGTAATTATAATAAGTTTTTATTGTCTCATACTATCA
Source organism: Psophocarpus tetragonolobus (assembly GCA_037954015.1). Classification (NCBI taxonomy): domain Eukaryota; kingdom Viridiplantae; phylum Streptophyta; class Magnoliopsida; order Fabales; family Fabaceae; genus Psophocarpus; species Psophocarpus tetragonolobus. The sequence continues at coordinate 37,477,867 of CM075690.1, read as the reverse complement.
CCATTCAACGAAACTAACTTTTTTATGTAGATTCCTCAATTTGGTCCTCGAGTAATAATTTTCTGGTTATTGTTATTGTCTTCCTTATAAGATTGTTAGGTTCTTACAGGGTACTGTCTATATAAAAGTTACGGGATTATATTTTATTTTTCAAAAATAATATCAAATTTAATTTTGGAAACAATATTTTTTTAAAATTATAATTTTATAAATAGATAAATAAATTACAAAACATTAACATTGCATCATTGGTTTCATGTCTCACAATATCATGATTTTATAAAACATGGATGACCAAGTTATTACAAATTTAATTTATTTTCATGACACGTAATTTCTTAAAATTTGATTAGATATTTAAGGTTTTATATAGGAAAATTTGCCAATGTTGTGCTCCATTCAGTCTGAATTTGCATCATGTCTTAATGCTAGTGTGATTGATCAAATATTGCTACTGATCATTGTCTTGATAATAAGTTTTTATTGTGTAACACTATCACCAATCAACCAAACAAGCTTTCTCATGTAGATTCCTCCATTTGCTCCTCAATTAATTTCCTTGTTATTGTCCTCCATAAAAGATTGTTAGGCTCTTACATGTGATTGTCTTATGGGCTTATATTTTATTTTTTAAAAAATAATATAAAATTGAATTTCAACAACACAATTTTTTTTATCAAATTATAATTATAAAAAATAAAAAAAAAATTACGAAACATTAACAATGCATCATTGGTTTCATGTCTAACAATATCCAAATTTTATTAAACATAGATGATAACATATTTAAAAATTTAAGAATCTACAATGTAATTAAATTTATTATGATTGTTATAAATTTAATTTATTTATTCATAATGTAATTTTTAAAAATTTGATAGCATATTTAAAACTTTATGTAGGAAAATTTCTCAATGTTGTGTTGTATTCAATAGGAATTTGGATAATGTCTTAGTTCTAGTATGACTAATTAAATCATGCTACTTGTCATTGTCATTGTAATCATTTTTTATTATCCCATACTATCACCAATCAACGAAACATACTTTCTGACGTAGATTCCTCCATTTACTCCTCGAGTAATTTCCTGGTTATTGTTATTGTCCTCCTTCCAAGATTGTTAGGTTCTTAGACGCTACTATCTTCATAAGGTATTGGATTATATTTTCCTTCTTAAGAATAGTATAAAATTTAATTTCAAAAATAAATTTTTGTTATAAAAACTAAAAATGCATCATTGGGTTCACGTATGACACTATCACAATTTCATTAAACATGGATGATAAGATCATTAGAAATTTAATTTATTTTCTTCACAATGTAATTTTAAAAATTTGATAACATATTTAAAAATTTTATGTAGGAAAATTACCCAATGTTGTGCTCCATTTTGTAGGAATTTGGATAATGTCTTAGTACTAGTATGACTAGTAACATCCTCATTTTTTTAGAAAAATGAAATATTAATAAAAATGTGTAATTTTATATTAATAGGCTTAAATTAATTTAATATTTGTGTTTATTAGAATAAATTAAAAATTTATTTTATAAAATAAATAAATAAAATAAATATTGGTGTAAATAGTAAAATAGTCTAAAGGTTAGGTTTGGGTCTAGTGTTAAAAAGTTCAATCCAACTATTAACTAGGGTAATTCATAAGGGCTAGGGGATGACACTTCAGTTTTCACGTTTGTGGCTCTGGAGGTTAGAAATAGGAGGAAGTTCTAAAAAGAACATTGCCAAGGGAGTTTGAGGAGCAACATTTGAGAGTAAAGGCTACACCTTCACAATCAAGTAAGGGGTGAGAAATTATCTCTCGTGTGACATGTGTACAGTAAATTAGTTAGTGAAGTGATCTCAAAGTTTTGATAGGTTTCAATGTTGCATGTATGTTATTGAAGGGTTATGAACACCCCCACAACGAGTGTGTTGAATGGATAAATTTTTTATGTACAAATGAATGTCTGCATCAATTTTATTAATCGTTAGGGATCATGAATTATGACATAAAATAGACTACGTATAATATTTATGTTGGCATTGAGGTTTTTCCTTTTTATACCTTAGAGATTAGTACCATGAAAATGGCTAGTATTTATTAGTCTCTTATGTTAAAGTTGGCTCTACATGAGAAATAGGATAGTAGACGTAAACCCCAAGTCTTCATACGGATTAAAGTTTCATTTGTTTTATAGGATTGATTAGTTTGTTTGTTTCTATGAATGCTACTAATTATTAAACGATGAAGAACTTAATTATCTTATTGATTAATGTCATAATTGAGTAACTATTTTGTTATTTGAAATATAAAAAGAATTAATTTTTAGGTGTTGGAGGTTTGAAGTTAGAATTATATTTTAGAGACCTTATATAAGTTGAAAATTGTTATCTGAATATTTTCCTATGAACATACCTCAGTGTTCTTGTAACATCCTTTTGTGCGGCTAACCAAATCATTTTTTATTTATTTCATTAGAAATTAGATATCTGGGGCTACAATTTAAGCTCAAGAATCACATAAAAATGTTAAGAATTGACCAAGTTATGCGAGTTAGAAGTTGAGTGTCTAATCGAGTGCGTCAAACATATGTTTGTGTATTGTATGCCCTGTGATGTGAGCTAAACGACCTCACTAGTTTTACTATTCTTCATAAAATTTGTAGCCTTATATGTTATCTTTCCGTTGGAGTTTGAATCACTAAAAAAGAAAGTTATGAAAAAACTAGTAACTATAGGTCAAACTGACAAAATTACGCACATTTTAAAAATTAGCATTTATGATTTTCGAACAAGAAAACAGATAGTAAAAAGATTTAATTTGAGAAAGTAGTATTTACTAAAGTTGTAGACCTAGATGTTATCTAATTAATGATGTTGGTTTCACCCCAAAAAGAACATAGAGCTCAAATTATGGTCAGATTAGTGACTGAAGGTTGAACTGCCAGAATTAAGTGAGAGATTCCTGTTTCGCCCAACTTTTAACATAGTAAACGTTTGTTTTAGCCCTTCAGGTCAATATGAGAGTTGAAGATAAATGTCCTAGCTTTTAAACTAGAAAAGAAACAATATAATAGGATTAATAAATCTCTAGATATCACATTTATACTCAACAAAGGTCATAGAGACTTATTACAAAATGAGTGAGGAAATCTTCAAAACATAGAAAATGTTGTGGTGAGTTATGAATGTAATAATCATACATGTATGTGTGAGAAAATTAATATATTCAATATTATAAATTATATTTTGTGCATGAGAATGTGTGCTTTGGATAATTTATGTTGAAGAGCTTATTTGTGCTAGGAGTTAAGTTTAAGTTGTTGTTTATCAGTGTGTGAACTCTAAATTGCTTGATCATTTGTGAAGTCTAGACTTTTCTAGCAGTGTTTAAGTCTTTTTTGCATATTCATATGTTTAGATGTGTTATGTATCTTATAATTATGACTGTCGTGGATGATTGAATGTTTGGAAGTTATTTGAGGTGTGTGAATTGGGGTTTGTTTCAATGTGTGATATTGATGTTGATTTCAATTAGATACATAATGTGTTGGTGATGTTGGTCAGAGTATGCTTGATGAGGTGTCATTCCAATTGCGATTGGGGATGGAGTATGATGACATAATTAGATATTGACATTGTTATTTATGTTGATGAGGATGGTCAAGGTGTACATGACGAGATGTCATCCTGGCTGCGATTGGGGGTGGAATGTGATGACATGATTAAATTTTAGCATTATGATTATGGTGTGGATGACATGACACATGAATATGGCATTCAAAGAAATTTTGTAAGAATCACCCATTGTGTGGTGCTCTTCATAGGTCTTGGGTTGTTTTGCATTGCATAGTTGTACCTACGTGTTATTGGCGTAAAAAAGGATTCACTTTGAGTGGACCTATGGTGAGATGGTTGTACCTATGTGTCATTGGTGTAAAAGAGGGCTCTTTCGGGCATGTACCTGATAGAGCATGCATGAGCATCATTAGCATGAATGAATTTATATATATGGATGTATAATTTCTGTCATGGGTGTGGATGAATTTATATGTTTATTTGTTTTACTTTAGTTGACTGCCCATTTTCTTTATATGTGTCTTAACATGCATGAGACGTATTCTCACCCCTTTGCTACTTGTTGTTACATTTTGTTTAGGTTGAATGCCACTTTCAAGTGAGAAAAATCTTGATAATATCGTGGGTGATGAAGCTTCAGCTTTTCTTTAACTTTTTTTGTTGGGTTGCACTGATTAGTTGTGACATTGGGCTAGAGAGGATAAATTAATAGTTTTTTTGTCATCTATACAAATCATTTAAAGTTTTAGTATGAGTTGTATTAATTGAGAACCTTGTAAAGTCAATTTATAAAGTCTAATGTGTTTACTTATATGTCTATGTTTTGTTATATCATAGTTTGAAAAATAAGTGTATATTGAGTAATGTGAATCATTTTACCTAAATGTCAAGTCTAGGATTTAAATGAAAAAAAATCTATATTATTTTGTAATTAAAGAATAAAGTCTTTGGGGTGGAAACATGTCACATTTAGTGGTATTAGAGCAGGTCGGTTCTTCCGGTCAGTGTGTTATGTGTTGTTATGTTTCCGATGTGTTTTTTGTGACACGATTTGAAATAGTTTGAATGTTTTGATAATTTCAATATTGATTGCGCTATTTAGATCCCTTACAAACATGTGTGTAGTGCGTTGTAATTCATATTCATATGTGTGACATTTTAAAATTGTGATTGTGCTAGCTGAGTGTTTTATTTGTTGTTACACCATAAATCCTTGCCTGTTGTTGCAAGATATTGGGATTGGTCATCTCAATACCTTGTGCAATGTGAATTGGAAGTTATGGCAAATAAAAAATCAAGAATTGAGGCAATCATCTTTGATTACTTGATTGCATATATCTCTATTTATTAAGTGATAAAGGTAAGGTAGATGTGCCTTCTTAAATGATCAATTGATTAACTTATGTTTGAGACTTCTTTTAAATTTGTTTTCTCTTATCCCTTCTAAATGACTTGTCTGATTCCTCCCTTACATTGCGAGTATTCTTCTTCTAGTAGGAAACAATTGTACTTGTTCTTTAAAGTGGTGGAGTTCCAACCTTAATCTTTTGTTTTGACTTATTTTGAGTTTGATAGACATTTTGTAGTTAACTTGTTCTGTTTGCCTCTTAGTCAACTAGTTGTTATTATTGGTATGAATTGGTTACTTTCCAACCATGTCTAGTTTGTTAACTTGTTTTGAGAATATGTTGATAGTGTAAGTGAGGTCTTTTGATTACCAACCAAGTTAGAAGACCTAGAGAGAAAATGTTTGAGCGTAGATAACGTTAGCTCTTTTAGATAATGCAACTAAAGCAATTATGAGTAAGATATCCATACTAAGTGATTTTCCTAAAGTATCCATTGAGGTTATGCTTAGGTTACCATGAAAATGTCATATAGAGTTTGCCATAGATCTTGTGCCTAGAATTGAACCTATACATGTGGTATTTTATAGGATATCTCCCTTAGAGCTAGTTGAATTTAAGAAAATAAGAAGGTTTAAGATGGTTGTTAAGAGAATAGTTGAGACTTGGTGTGTCACCTTGGGAAGACCAACTTTTGTGAACGAGTCTAAGAATTTTCACAGTTTAGCAGTGCAAAGCATTATAGGGGGTGCATAGATGGCTTTTTTTCAACCTAGAGTTATCATTAACCAAGTTGACTTGTGAGGGATGTCAAGCGCGAGAGTAGGTCCTAACCCCTTAAGAAGAAGTTAACTCTTTCTTCTGTCTTAAGTTTGCCTAACCTTAAGAGCCTTATGTGGTGTTTTGTTACGCATCCAAGATGGGTTTGTGTAGAGTGTTAACATTAGAGGGTGAAGTTGTAGCTTATGCTCACAGGAAGTTCAAAGCCCATGAGAATAACTATCCGGTCCTTGACCTTGAATTAGCTATTGTGGTATTTACCTTTTAAGTCATGGAACTTTTTACCTGTATAGTTCTAGATTTGAGGCGCTTATCGATCATAAAAGTTTTAGGTATTTGATTAACCAGAAGGAGTTGAACATGTGGCATAAAAGGTGGTTAGGATTTCTTAAGGACTATGGTTATGAGTTTAGCTATCACGCTTGTAATTTCCTCTATTTGCTCCTCGAGTAACTAACTTCTAATGTAGATTCCTCCATTTGCTCCTTGAGTAATTTCCTAGTTATTGTCCTCCTTCCAAGATTGTTAGGTTCTTACACCTCACTATCTTCATAAAAGTTACGAGATTATATTTTATTTTTTAAAAATAATATACAATTTATTTTCAACAATACATTTTAATTTTAAAAATAGATAAATAAATTACAAAACATTAACATTGCATCATTGGTTTCACGTTTGACAATATCATGATTTTATTAAACATGAATAACAAGGTCATTAGAAATTTAATTTATTTGCTTAGCAATGTAATTTTAAAAATTTGATAAGATATTTAAAATTTTATGTAGGAAAATTTCTCAATGTTGTGCTCCATTCAATAGGAATTTATCTTAGTTCTTGCATGACTGATCAAATCATGCTACTCATCAATGTAATTATAATAATTTTTTGTATTCTCATATTATCACCAATCAATAAAACAAAATTTCTCATGTAGATTCCTTCATTTGCTTCTCGACTAATTTCCTGGTTATTGTTATTGTCCTCCTTCCAAGATTGTTAGATTCTTACATGTTATTGTCTTCATAAAAGTTATGCGATTATATTTAATTTTTTAAAAATATTATAAAATTTAATTTCAAAAATAATTATTTTTTTGTTTTTTTATAAAATTATAATTTTAAAAATAGATAAATAAATTACAAAACATTAACATTGCACCATTTGTTTCACGACTGAAAATATCACAATTTTATTAAACATGGATGACAAAGTCATTATGAATTTAATTTATTTTCGTAACAATATAATTTTTAAAAATTTTGATTAGATATTTAATATTTTATGTAGAAAAATTTCCTAAATGTTGTGCTCTATTGAGTAGGAATTTGGATCATGTCTTAGTTCTAGTGTTTTGATAACAAGTTTTTTTTTCCCACACTATCACCAATCAACAAAACAAACTTTCTCATCTAGATTCCTCCATTTGACCCTCGAGTAATTTCCTAGTTATTGTCCTCCTTTCAACATTGTCAGATTCTTACACGTTATTGTGTTCGAAAAGTTAAAAGATTATATTTTATTTTTTTTTAAAAATATAAAATTTAATTTCAACATCACATTTTTTATTTTTTTATAAATTATAATTTTAAAATAAATAAATATATTTGACAATATTAACATTGCATCATAGTTCACATTTGACAATATCACAATGTTTTTAAACATGAATGACAAGGTCATTAGAAACTTAATTTACTTTTTAAAAAATTTAATTTTTAAAAATTAATTAGATATTTAAAATTTTATGTAAAAAGATTTCTCAATGTTGTGTTCCATTCACTAGGAATTTGAATATGTCTTAGGTTTAGTGTGACTCACCAAATTTGTTAGATCCCATTTGTTGGTTATTGTTCTCCTTTCAAAATTGTTAGATCCCATTGTAGAAAAATAAATTAAAATTTTAGGTACTCGATAAAAAAAACTTATGATACCTAATTTGATGAAAGTATAGATTTCCACCATTTGTTTTTTAAAAAAGTACTCCTAATATAATTAAGTCTATTTTTTAAAAATTAAATTACATTATCCTTCTTATGAATATCCCCACTATCCTTCCATTTTAATTGAAAATTACAATCTATTCTATCAATATATTCAAATATTTTTTACTTTCCTAAAACATAATTTACACTAGCGCCCTCAAAGAAATAAATATTATTTATCTTCTTTAATAGTCTCATTTCTTAATAATTATAAATAGGTTACAGTTTACAATTATATATATATATATATATATATATATATATATATATATATTATACAATTAAAATAACTTAAACATAAGTATTAAGCGGTATTTAATTTATTTATTAATATAATATTTTTATAAATATTTAACTAAAATATATACTTTTTAAAAAGAATGAAGAATGCAAAGTAATTTAAGTATCTATTAAGAAATTAAAGTATAGCTATTATAATTATTTTCCTTTTGTCTGGTTTAGGGTTTTGATTATTAATATGTTTCATTCTTTGATAAGTTTTGATTAATTATACGAACATTTCATTATTATATCTATTTTATTCTAATTAAAAAATATTTTTTGAGGTAACTTCTAAATATATATATATATATATATATATATATATATATATATATATATATATATATATATATATATATATATATATATATTTATATTTATATTTATATATAAATAAATGATAAATAATAATTGCATTTTTATTATTTTTAATAAAATATAATGTCTGTAATAAATTATTAATTTTAATTATTAAATTTAATAAAAATTAATTATAAAGACTGGTAAACATTAAGTTTTGTACACAAATATTTAAAGTAAGTTAATATAATATAATATGTAAAAAAATTACTTTAAATGTAGAGTATGTGATAAGTTATTGTGATCCAATTTATACATGACTTAAATAAAATAAAATATTAAAATAATAAGATATTTTTGACTCATGACATTTTTGTGAAGTTTTGAAGTATAAATTTTTTTTTTTGAGAAGACATAAGATAAGTATAAGATTTTATTATAAATAGTAATCATAGATGAATAGATTTTTATATAATAAATAATATATAACATAATAGTATTATAAATTATAAAAAATATCATCAAATATTTTACAATAATATTTTTTTAATAGAATGATAAATATATTTTACTTATAAATATCAATATGAAAAATCTAAAAATAAAAAAAAATTAAAAATAGAAGAGTAAAAAATATTAAAATGAGAAATAAGTTTTGGATAATAAACATAGTGAGAAATGTAACATTTTTTTATATATATAACAATAATAAATATAGGTAAATACGTATAATACATAAATAATATATAATATTAAACAATTAAGATAAATAATATTAATAATTTTATTTGTCTTTCAAATGTCTTATAGATTTATATAAGTATATTTAAGAATAATATTAAGAGATTAAAAACTTAAAATATAAAAGAGACAAAAATTTAGAGAAAAATTTAACTAAAAAATATCATGTGTCTGAACTTCTTTTTTTATATAATAAATATTTTTAATATTTTTTTTGTACATAAAAATTATAAATATCTAATTATTTTATATAATAAATATGTGTAATAATAAATATATGTAAAATGTAACATATAATATATAAAAAATAATATATATATATATATATACAATAGTACGATAAATTAAAAAATATTATTAAATATTTAATAATTAATAATAATAATAATAATAATATATTTTAATAACAGAATGATAAATATTCTATGCTATATAATCAACTATATATCCTCATATTAAATCAATAATACAAAACATAAGTTCCAATACTATTATATATTAAAATAGGATATATTTTTAATATTACAAAAATTATCAGATACTAATTATTAGAAAGCGGATGAATAATTTTAGATGAAATATATTCTCATATGATAATATTTTTTCCAAAATAAATTTATTGTAATTTTTTACCCATGAATTTTTACCAAAATTTCTACCATTTACCAAAAGATTATAACATACTCCGCTTTACAACCAAGAATAGAAATATATTACTATTTAAAATGGAAATATTTTGAATGGAGCTTGGAATTATAGAAGTAAAAAAAGGACGATATCTTAAGGCACATGTAACAACATGAAAACACTCCTTTGAAAATTATAAATATGTTCGTAATTGTTCTAATGATAGTGTTCACAATTCAATTAGAAAACACTCTTTCTTACTTACACGATGGGCGTTGTTGTAATTGTAGTGATAATGTCTGCTATTGTCTTCCATTGTGACACGATGGGCCACCGTGCTGTCAAGTAAAGCATCTTCGTAGGCAGGAGGTTGTGATACCTCTGTCATCACAACAAGAGATACAAATGTAATTGTAGTGATAATGTCTGCTATTGACTTCCATTGTGACATGACGGGCTACTGTGCTGTAAAGTAAAGCATCTTCGTAAGCGTTAGGTTGTGATACCTTTGTCATCATAACAAGAGATACATATGAGAGTGATTTATCACTACTCCTTTCTACCCTCACCTTTACCGAATGTTTCATTGTAGTTTCACCCGACAACAACTACTTTCCATTGTTATTCTATTTTTGTTAAGGATAATTCAAAGCTTAAAAATGTGTTATGTAACTAAAATTTAGTTTTTTACCTCTTATATAAGTAACTATCCTCATAAATATAATTCATTATCATATTTTTATCTACCGTAAAATTTGGTGTGTTTTTGCGCCTTTGATTCATAAGTTGTATCTATGTTTTCATTACATTTATGATTAGATATCCAATTTTTTATTTTGTAATTAAGTATGATCTCTAAATTTTTCTTTTTGTTTGTAATTATTAGGTATCTAAATTTCATGTCCAATTGCAATATTAAAAAAAAATTAAATATTATTTTTCTTCTACTGTGCAATTAGGCATATAAATTCCATGTCCAATTACAATTAAAAACAGGTTTAAGTATCCATTGAAGAAAAAAACTTAAAATTTTAGGTACTCAGTAACAAAACATTTAATACCTATATAATTTGATGAAAGTATAGGTTTCCACGATTTATTTAAAAAAATACTCATAACACACTTAAACCTATGTTTAAAAATTAAATTATATTATCTTCTCTAAAGATATGATTATCACACTATCCTTCCATTTTAATTTAAAAATTACGATCTATTCTCCCAATGTATTCAAATTTTTTTACTTTCCTAAAACATAATTTACACTACCACTTCTTCAAAGATATAAACATTATACTATCTTCTTTATTAATAAATAGGCTCATTTCTTAATAATTTTTAAATATATTACAGTTTACAATATTATATATATATATATATATATACCATGAAAATAAATTAAACATAAATATGAAGTTGTATTTAATTGATCTTATTAAAATAATATTTTTTATAAATATTTAACTAAAATGTATATTTCATAAATATATTTAACTGTAATTTTATGTAGTTTTTAAAAAGGATGAAGAATGCCATGTAGTCTAAGTATCTGTTAAGAAATTAAAGTATAGTTATTATAATTATTTTCATTTTGTACCTTAATAAATTAAAATTTTTCTTAATAATTTGAATTTAATTAATAAAGACGACGAAAATATATTGCATTTGTCGCACCACTTAAGTCAAAGGTTATTGTAGGTGGATTTGATTTGATTGCTATATGGTGAAAAACTCATAATCCTAATCACTGTGGTTTTATTCTTTGTACATTCAACTAGTTTGATTTTAAGGTTAAATTAATTTCAATTCAATGGATTTTACTTTGGTTAGAATTTGATTGATTTTCAACCTTTTAAAACTGTCTACATAAATATGAATATAAATTATGAAATAAATTATTTAATCTAATATAAAATATATTCATTCGATATAAAGTTCACAACATAATTTGAAGTATAAATTAAAATTTTAAGTTGAAGATAATTATATATACCAATCACTAAAATAATACATACAAAATATTATGCTTAAGTATATATATATAATATAAGCTTAAGCATTCAAATCATTTTATTCTCACATGGATGGTTAAAAGTTAATGTTAAGTAGTTTAATTATATTTCCTGAGATAATCAATTAAATAACATTGCCAAAAATATGTTTGTAGACAGCTTAGTTGGGTAAAGAAATATATGAGTAAGCCACAAAGGGTGCATTAAGGTCAAGTGGTGTAATGGTAGTATTCGTATATGATGTCAAAGCAGAGAGAAGCAATACTGATGACATGTGGAACGTGTTTCTATATATTCAAACCTTCCACAATTATATAATTAACCTAATTTCACTCAATTAAACAGTGAGTGTTGTGGTCCACTAGTTTAATCACCTTATTGGATTTCAGTTGCATGTAAATATAAATGCTATTTTTTCTTGTTTACCTTCTATCAAGAAAGGACGCAAACCTACTAGTGATGGAAAATGTTGATGACATTGTTTTTTATAAGATATAGTTAACTAATATCATTTTAATGGTCGACTCAAATTTTTATGAACGCTACATACTCTAGGAATTTTGATTTTTATAATGAAATTAAATTGATATTTTCAAAATAAAAAATAATTAAGAGTTTAATTGGTATACAACTTATTTTCGAACTCTCATTGTTAGCTACACAATTGAGCTCTCATCCAAAATCATGAATATTGATTGTAAAATACATGTGTGGATATTATATTTATGGATTAAATTTGCAAATCAACAAATTTTAAAAATGAATAACTACAAATATTTTAACTAATATATTCGTACTTGTTATTAAATAGGTGCATAAGTGAGAATCAAAATATCCATCTCGCAGATACTCATTAAATACCCTCAAATAACTAAAATAAGTAATATTATAATAAGTTAGGAGTTTTAATGCTTGTTTGACAATAGTTTTCTAAAACTATTTTAGTATTTAAAAACTAAAAAACTCGTCTGGATAGTGTTTTTAACTCTCATTTTTTAGTTTCTAAAAACTAAAAAACAGGAACAGCTGAAAGTAGTTTTACTTTTTTAATTTCCTATTTTTATTTTGAAAACTCAAAATACAATCAAAATATGTTGTCTTTTGCTTTTCATTAATAAAATTTTAATAAATATGAACAAGTTTTTGTATTTTTATATCTTCAAAACAGTTTTCAAATAACACTTACCAAACAAGTTTTTTTTCTTTTCTTTCCAAGAACAATTTTTGAAAACTATTCTTCAAAATTTTTTTCAAAAACTAAAAAAACAAAATCAAACCAATCAAGCCCTTATTATTTTGATTTTTTTAAAGGGATTATTTTGATGTTGTTAATAAGCAACTTTTATTAATCTTTTTTTTTTTGTTAGATAAAGAAATTATCACAATCATCAAACTTAATTAACAACTATTGTTATAATATTAATTACATTTTAATATACATCATTTTTATTTTTTAACATTATTTATTGAGTTTAATTGGTATACATTTTTATTTACACTCACGTTCACAATCCTTCACTCATGGTAATTTTATTAATTTTACTAATTAGTACTTTAAAAGTCACATAAATAAAAAGTTATGATTGACTGTAAGTGTAAAAGTCTTTTACACTGACCGTGTATACCAATTAAACTTTTAATTATTTTTTATTTTGAAAATGTCAATTTAATTTCATTAAAAAAGCAAAGTTCTTAGAGTATGTAGCATCCATAAAAATTTGAGTTGACAAATAAAATTGTATTAATTAACTATATTTTATAAAAAAACAATTTTTGGCTCTAATGCACCCTTTGTGACTTACTCATATATTTCTCTACCCAATTAAGCTATTTGCAAACATATTTTTGACAATGTTGTTTAATTGATTATTTTAGGAAATATAGTTAAACTACTTCACATTAAGTTTTAACCATCCATAATATTGTCATTCCATGTGAGCCTAAAATGATTTGAATGCTTAAGTTTATATTATATTATATTATATATATATATATATAAATAAAGCATAATATTATGAATGTATTATTTTAGTGATTGGTATATATAATTATCTTCAACTTAAAATTTTAATTTATACTTTAAATTATGTTGTAAACTTTATATCGAATGAACATATTTCATATTAGATTAAATAATTTATTTCATAATTTATTTTCATATTTATGTAGACAGCTTTAAAAGGCTTAAAATCAATCAAATCCCAACCACAGTAAAATACATTGAATTGGAATTAATTTGATCTTAAAATTAAACCAGTTGAATGCACAAAGATTAAAACCAAAGTGATTGGAATTATGAGTTTTTCTCCAAAGAATAATCAAATCTAATCGACCTACCATAACCTTTAACTTAAGTCGTGTGTCAAATGCAGTGTATTTTTATTGTCTTTATTAATTAAATTTCAAATTATTAAGGAATATTTTAATTTATTAAGGTACAAAATAAAAATAATTATAATAGCTATAATTTAATTTCTTAACAGATACTTAAATTACATTGCATTCTTTATCCTTTTTAAAAACTACATAAAATTACCGTTAAATATATTTATGAAATATACATTTTTGTCAAATATTTATAAGAATATTATTTTAATAAGATCAACTAAATACAGCTTCATGTTTAATTTATTTTAATTATATATATATATATATATATAATTAAGTGTAAACTATAACATATTTAAAAATTATTAAGAAATGAGCTATTTATTAATGAAGAAGATACTATAATATTTATATCTTTGAGGAAGTGGTAGTGCAAATTATGGTTTAGGAAAGTATAAAATATTTAAATATATTGGGAGAATAGATTGTAATTTTTAAATTAAAATGGAAGGATAATGTAATATTCATATCCTTTAGAGAATATAATATAATTTAGTGTGTTATGAGTACTTTTTTTTAAAATAAATCGTGGAAACCTATATTTTCGTTAAAATATAAATTTTTTTTAATGGGATACTTAAACTTTTCTTTAATTACAATTGGACATGGAATTTTTTTTTAATATTGCAATTGGACATGAAATTTAAATACCTAATAATTACAAACAAAAAGAAAATTTTACATACCATACTTAATTACAAAAGAAAAAACTGGATATCTAATTATAAATCTAATGAAAACATAGATACAACTTATGAATCAAAGGCAAAAAAATACATAAAATTGTACATTAGGTAAAAATATGATAAATGAATTATATTTATTTAATAAAAGGACAGTTGCTTATATAAGAGGTAACAAACTAAATTTCAGTTACGTAACACATTTTAAACTTTGAATTATTCTTAACAGAAATAGATCAACAATGAAAAGTAATAGTTGTTGGCTGAAACTATAATGAAATCTTTGCGTAAAGGTGAGGTGAGGGTTGAGAGGAGTAGTGATAACTCACTCTCATTTGTATCTCTGGTTGTGATGGCAGAGGTATGACAATCTCCTGCTCGCGAAGATGTTTTCGGACTCAAACTATAAGACAAGATAGTAGCCCATTGTGTCACAACCAAAGACAATCGTGAACATCATCACTACAATTGTAGCAACACTCATCGTGTAAGTAAGAAAGAGTGTTTTCTAATTGAATCGTCAACACTACCACTAGAACAATTGTGAATGTATTTATAATTTTCAAAGGAGTGTTTTTGTATTGTTACATGTGCCCTAAGATATCCAGATCCAGTCCTTTCTTTGCTTCCTATGATTCTTAGAAGTCATTCAAAATATTTCCATTTTAGATAGTAATATATTCCTATTCCTCATTGTACAGCAGAGTATGTTCTAATCTTTTGGTTTATCTAAATTAGGTGGTTGGAAATGCTGAAAATTTTGGTAAAAATCCATGGGTTAAAAATTATCATAAGTTTATTTTAGAAAAAATAAGAATATATTTCATCTAAAACTATTCATCTGTTCTCTAATAATTAGTATCGGATAATTTTTGTAATATTAAGAACATATTCTATTTTAATATATATATATATATAGTATTGGAGCTTATGTTTTGTATTATATGCAGAAATTTCATTTAAATCTAATTATATCATACATTTATTATTACTTTTAGTTTTACTTTTTTTGTATGGATCCTAACACTTGTACAGAGGGTAAAAATATAATGAATGAATTGTATTTATTTAATATGAGGATATATAGTTGATTATATAGCATAGAATATTTATCATATTGTTATTAAAATATATTATTATTATTAATATTAAATATTTAATAATATTTTTTATAATTTATTGTACTATTATATTATATATATATATTATTTGTTATATATTATATGTTAAATATTACATTTATTTATTATATAAAAGAATATTACATATATTTATTTTTGTAATGTTAATGTTTTGTAATTTATTTTTTTTATTTTTTGAAATTATAATTTTACAAAAAAAATTGTTGTAATTAAATTTCATATTATTTTTTAAAAAATATAATCCTGTAACTTATATGAAGATAATGACTTGTAACAGCCTAACAATCTTTAATGGAGGACAATAATCAGAAATTACTCGAGGAGCAAATGGAGGAATCTACCTGAAAAAATTTGCTTCATTGATTGGTGATACTTTTAAACAATAAAAAGTTGTTATCAAGACAATGATCAATGGCAATATTTTATCAATCGCACTAGAACTCAGACATGATCAAAATTCCGACTGAATGGAGCATAACATACAAAAAATTTCCTATATAAAACCTTAAATATCTAACCATTTTTTTAGAAATTACATTGTTATGAAAATAAATTAAATTTGTAATGACTTTGTAATCCATGTTTAATAAAGACATGATATTGTCATATGCGAAACCAATGACATAATGTAAATGTTTTGTCATTTATTTATCTATTTTTAAAAGAGTTTAATTGGTATACATGGTCAGTGTAAAGATTTTTATACTGACATTCAATCACAACCCTTCATTCAAGGTATATTTGTTGAATTTACTAGTTGTTACTTTAAAAGTCACATGATTGAATGTCAGTGTAAAAACCTTTTACACTGACAGTGTATACCAATTAAACTCTTTTTAAATTTATTTATTTTTTAAATAAATGTGTTGCTTAAATTAAATTCTTATATTAATTTTATAAAATAAAATATAACCCTAAGTTTTATAAAGACTAACGTGTAAGAACCTATCAATCTTGGAAGCAGGACAATAACAATAACTAGGAAATTACTCGCAAAGCAAACGGAGAAATCTAGGTCACAAAGTTAGTTTCGTTGATTGGTGATAGTATGAGACAATAAAAAATTATCATAATTAGAATGATGAGAAACATGATTTGATCTGTCATGCTAGGACTAAGACATGATCCAAATTCATATTGAATGTAGCACGAGAAATTTTCCTACATAAAATTTTAAATATCTTATCAAATTTTTAAAAATTAAATTGCAAAGAAAATAAATTAAATTTCTAATAACATTGTATTCCATGTTTAGTAAAATTGTGATATTGTCAGATGTGAAACCAATGATGCATTGTTAATGTTTTGTAATTTATTTTTTATTTTTCCAAATTATAATTTTATGAAAAAAATGTGTTGTTCAAATTAAATGTTATATTATTTTAAAGAAATAAAATATAATCTTGTAACTTTTATGAAGACAAGCACATGTAAGAGCCTAACAATCTATCATAGGGGACAATAACAAGGATATTACTCAAGGAAGCAAATGGAGGAATCTACATGATTGTTTTGTTGATCGATGATAGTGTTAGACAATAAAAAGTTATTATCAAGACAATGATCAGTAGCAGAATTTGATCAATCACACTAGAACTAAGACATGATCCAAATTCCGATTGAATATAGCACAACATTGTGAAATTTTCCAACATAAAACTTTAAATCTCTAATCAAATTTTAATAAATTACACTATTATGAAAATAAATTAAATTTTTAATAACTTTGTCATCCATGTTTAATAAAATCATGATATTGTTAGACATGAAATAAAAGATACAATGTTAATGTTTTTTAATTTATTTATCTATTTTTAAAATCATAATTTTTTTAAAAAAATGTTGTTGAAATTAAATTTTATATTATTTTTAAAAAATAAAGTATAGTCTCATAACTTTTATGAAGAAAGTAACACGTAAAAACATAACAATCTTGGAAAGAGGACAATAACAATAACCAAAAAATTACTCGAGGAACAAATGGATGATTCTGCATTAGAAAGTTAATTTTGATGATAGTATGAGACAATAAAAACATAGCATAATTACAATTATGAGTAGCATGATTTGATCAGTCATTCTAGAACTAAGACATGATGCAAATTCCTATTGAATGGAGCACAACATTATGAAATTTTCATACATAAAATTTTAATTATCTTCTCAAATTTTAAAAATTTACGTTATGAAGAAAATAACTTAAATTTCTTATGATCTGATCATGCATGTTTAATAAAATTGTGATATTGTTAGACGTAAAACCAATGATGCATTGTTAATGTTTTCTATTTTATTTTTTTATTTTTTTATTTTTTCAAATTATAATTTTATAAGAAAAATGTATCGTCGCAATTAAATTTTATATTACTTTTTAAAAAATAAAAAATATAATCCCTAACTTTTTATGAAGACAATCATGTCAAAGAGCCTAACAATCTTCGATGGAGGACAATAACCCGAAAATTACTCAAGGAGCAAATGGAGGAATCAACATGAGAAAGTTTGTTTCGTTGATTGATGATAGTGTCAGACAATAAAAATCAAGACAATGATCAGTAGCAGGATTTGATAAATCACATTACAACTAAAAGATGATCCAAATTCCAACTGATTGGAGCACATCATTGGAAAATTTTCCTACATAAAACTTTAAATATCTAATTAACTTTTAAGAAATTACATTGTTATGAAAATAAATTATATTTGTAATGACTTTGTCATCCATGGTTAAAAAAATCATGATATTGTCAAACGTGAAACCAATGATACAATGTTAATGTTTAGTAATTTACTTATGTATTTATAAAATTATAATTTTTTAAAATAAATGTGTTGCTGAAATTAAATTTTATATTATTTTTAAAAAATAAAATATAATCTTATAACTTTTATGAAGACGGTACGTGTAAGAACCTTAATATCTTGGAAGGAAGGCAATAACCATAACGAGGAGCAAATCGAGGAATCTACGTCAGAAAGTTAGTTTCGTTTATTGATGATAATATGAGACAATAAAAACTTATCATAATATCAATGACAAGTAGCATGATTTGATCAGTCATATTAGAATTAAGACGTGATCTAAATTCCTACTAAATTGAGCACAACATTGGAAAATTTTCCTACACAAAATTTTAACTATCTTATCAAATTTTTAAAAATTACATTGTGAAGAAAGTGAATTGAATTTCTAATAATCTTATCATCCATGTTTAATAAAATGGTGATAATATCATATGTGAAACCAATGATGCATTGTTAATGTTTTGTAATTTATTTTTTTATTTTTTAAAATTATAATTTTATAAAAAAAATATTGTTTAAATTAAATTTTATATTATTTTTAAAAAAATAAAATATAATCTTGTCACTTTTATGAAGACAATCACGTGTAAGAGCCTATCAATCTTTGATGAAGGACAATAACCAGAAAATTACTCAAGAAGCAAATGGAGGAATCTACATGAGAAAGTTATTTTTGTTGATTGTTGATAGTGTTAGAAAATAAAAATTTATTATCAAAACAGTAATCAGTTGCACGATTTGATCAATCACACTAGAACTAAGACATGATCCAAATTTTGACTAAATGGAGCACAATATTATGAAATTTGCTACATAAAACTTTAAATATCTAATCAAATTTTAAGAAATTACATTGTTATGAAAATAAATTAAATTTATAATGACTTTGTCATCCATGTTTAATAAAATTATTATATTGTCAGATGTGAAACCAATGATGCAATATTAATGTTTTGTAATTTATTTATCTATTTATAAAATTATAATTTCTTAAAATAAATGTGTTGCTGAAATTAAATATTATATTATTTTTAAAAAATAAAATATAGTCTCTTAACTTTTATGAAGATAATATGTAAGAACCTAACAAAGAAATTACTTGAGGTGTGAATCGAGGCATCTAGTCAAAAAGTTAGTTTCACTTATTGGTGATAATATTAGACAATAAAAACTTATCATTATTACGATGATAAATAACATAATTTCATTAGTTATACTAGAACTAAGACATTATCCAAATTTCTACTGAATGGAGCACAACATTGGGAAGTAATACACATCTATGACTATAATATATATATCGGTGTATAGAGCTGCATATTATTCACAGGCATCTAATATTTATCGTCCCTTACCTCAACTATTAAACTAAATATCTCAATTTAAGTTTTAACAAAAACACTATATTATCATTTAATGTTAAATCTGGATTCAAATAAGAAATTATAAATTAATATAAATCTAGTTTTGGTGTTATATATTTTTTTATATTATATTATATTTACAGTATGGAAATTGAAATTAATATTAAAATTAATGTTAAATTTAATGACATAAATTTATTATTTTTATATAGATTTACAATATTATAATTTAAATTACAAATTACAAATTTTTAATATTACAATATTACCAATTTATCATTTTTTTTTCATATGATTGTTAGTTTACCCTTACTCTTGAACACATACTTCACTTTGATAATTCTAAAAAAGACTCAACATTATAAAATCATACTTCTCTTGCCAAAATAAACAACAAATAAAACTCTCATAAATTGTGATTACCAAAACAAAAATTAAATCTTTATAATAGAAAGGCTCCATACTAATTAAAATAATTAAACATCCTAATGGCTCAATGCCCCAAGTCACATGCGTATTAGAGAGCAACCTAATGACTCAAGTCTCTCCTTCGATATCAGCTCTCCCTCTTCTGCTGCCTTTTGACCTATATGTGTTAGTCCCAAAAGAAAACAAACAATGTAATAAGCAAAAGGGTGAAAACCTTACTCACATATATTATGATATGTAAGGAATAACATCACCCTTACATACCACACATCATATGATTACAAGACTAATTACAATGAATAAACTACTTAACATTAACTTTTAACCATCCATAATATTGTCATTCCATGTGAGCATAAAATAATTTCAATGCTCAAGCTTATATTCTATATATACTTAAGCATAATATTATTTTAGTGATTGGTATATATAATTATCTTCAACTTAAAATTTTAATTTATACTTCAAATTATGTTGTGAACTTTATATCGAAACAACATATTTCATATTAGATTAAATAATTTATTTCATAATTTATGTTCATATTTATGTATACAGCTTTAAAAGGCTGAAAATAAATCAAATCTCAACCAAAGTAAAATTCATTGAATTGAAGTTAATTTGACCTTAAAATCAAACCAGTTGAATGCACAAAGAATAAAACCAAAGTGATTAGAATTATGAGTTATTCTCCAAAGAGCAATCAAATCTAATCCATCTACAATAACCTTCAACTTAAGTGGTGCGACTATTATTGTTAATGCAATGTATTTTCATTGTTTTTATTAATTAAATTTCAAATTATTAAGGAAGATTTTAATTTATTAAGGTAAAAATGAAAATAATTATAATAGCAATATTTTAATTTCTTAATAGATACTTAAATTACATTGCCTTCTTCGCTCTTTTTAAAAAGTACATAAATATATTTATGAAATATACATTTTAGTTAAATATTTATAAAAATATTATTTTAATAAGATCAATTAAATACAGCTTCATACTTATGTTTAATTTATTTTGTATTGTATAGTATATATATAATTGTAAACTGTAATATATTTAAAATTATTAAGAAATGGGCCTATTTATTAATAAAGAAGATAGTATAATATTTATCTTTGAGGAAGTGATAGTGTAAATTATGTTTTAGGAAAGTATAAAATATTTGAATATATTGGGAGAATAGATTGTAATTTTTAAATGAAAATGGAAGGATAGTGTGATATTCATATCCTTTAGAGAAGATAATATAATTTAATTTTTAAACATAGACTTAATGGTGTTATGAGTACTTTTTTTAAAAATAAATAGTAAAAAACTATATTTTCATCAAATTATATTGGTATTAGAAGTTTTCTTTATCAAGTACCTAAAATTTTAAGTTTTTTTTTTTCAATGAAATACTTAAACTTTTTTATAATTGTAATTGGACATGAAATTTAGATACCTAATTGCAAAGTAAAAGAAAAATAATATTTAAATTTTTTTTAATATTGCAATTGGACATGAAATTTAAATCCCTAATAATTACAAAAGAAAAATTTGGATATCTAATTATAAATCTAATGAAAACATAGTATGAATCAAAGGCACGAAAATGAACAAAAGTCTTGTACATTAGGTATAAATATGATAAATGAATTGTATTTATTTATTTAATATAAGGATAGTTGCTTATATAACATGTAACAAACTAAATTTCAGTTATGTAACACATTTTCAAACTTGGAATGATTCTTAACAGAAATAGAACAAAGTAAAATTGTTGTTGTAGGGTAAAACTACAATGAGACATTATTATAAAGCTACAATGAGACATTACTATAAAAGTGAGGTTAAAGAACCGAAGACAATCGCAAACACTATCACTACAATTACAGCAATGCCTATGGTGTAGGTAAGAAAGAGTGTTTTCTAATTGAATCGCAAATACTATCACTACAACAATTGCGAACATATTTATAATTTCCAAATGAGTGTTTTTGTATTGTTACATGTTCCTTAAGATATCCAGATTCAGTCCTTTCTTTGCTTCCTATGATTCTTAGAAGTCCATTCAAAATATTTCCATTTTAGATAGTAATATATTCTTATTTCTCGTTGTGGAGCGAAGTATATTCTAATCTTTTGGTTCATCTAAACTAGGTGGTTTAAAATGGTGGAAATTTTGAAAAAAATCATGGGTTAAAAATTATCATAAATTTATTTAAGAAAAAATAGTATCCTATAACAATATATTTCATCTAAAACTATTCATCATGCTCTCTAGTAATTAGTAGCTGAAAATTTTTGTAATATTAAAAATATATTCTATTTTAATATGTAATAATATGGAGAAATTTCATTTAAATTTAATTATATCATACATTTGTTATTACTTTTGCTTTTACTTTTTGTATGGTTCCCTGACACTTTTTACTTTTCTAAGATAAACCACAGCTGCAGAGTGTTGTAGGAATGGTTAAAATTACTGAAAAATTTGTTAAATGCAAAAAAACAAAAAAAGGCACAAACTTGTACACAAGGTAAAAATATGATGGATGAATTGTATTTATTTAATATGAGTATATATAGTTTATTATATAACATAGAATATTATATATATATATTATTTGTTATATATTATATGTTACATATTACATATATTTATTATATAAAATAATATTACATATATTTATTATTACACATATTTATTATATATAAAATAATTAGATATTTATAATTTTTATGTACCAAAAAAATATTACATATATTTATTATATAAAAAATAAGTTTAGACACATGATATTTTTTAGTTAAATTTTTCCATAAATTGTTATCCCTTTTATTTTAAGTTTTTTAATCTCTTAATCTTATTCTTAAATATACTTATATATTTATTATATAAAATAATATTACATATATTTATTATTACACATATTTATTATATATAAAATAATTAGATATTTATAATTTTTATGTACCAAAAAAATATTACATATATTTATTATATAAAAAATAAGTTTAGACACATGATATTTTTTAGTTAAATTTTTCCATAAATTGTTATCCCTTTTATTTTAAGTTTTTTAATCTCTTAATCTTATTCTTAAATATACTTATATAAATTTATAAGACATTTGAAAGACAAAAAAAATTATTAATATTATTTATCTTGATTGTTTAATATTATATATTATTTATGTATTATACTAAATATTTATGTATTTACCCATTATCTATTATTGTTATATATAAAAAACGTTACATTTCTTACTATGTTTATTCTCCAAAACTTATTTCTCATTTTAATATTTTTTACTCTTCTATTTTTAATTTATTTTTTTATTTTTATATTTTTCATATTGATATTTATAAGTAAAATATATTCATCATTCTATTAAAAAAATATTATTATTAAATATTTTATGATTTTTTATAATTTATAATACTATTATATATTATATGTTACATACTATATATGTAGTTGCTATGTAAAAATCTATTCATCTATGATTACTATATATAATAAAATGTTATACTTATCTTATGTCTTTTTCTCACAAAAAAATTTTACACTTCAAAAGTTGACAAAAATGTCATAATTAAAAAATATCTTATTATTTTAATATTTTATTTTATTTCAGTCTTATATAAATTGGATCACGATCCCTTATCACTACTCTACATTTTAAGTAATATTTTTTATATATATATATATATATATATATATATATATATATTATATATATATTATATTAACTTACTTTCAAAATTAGCCTTAATGTTTACAGGTTTTTTATAGTTAATTTTATTAAATTTAATAATTAAAATTAATAATTTATTATAGACATTAAATTTTATTAAAAATAATAAAATGCAATTACTATTAAAATAATTAAATCATTTATATATATATTTAGAAATTATCTCAAGAAATATTTTTTAATTAGAATAACATATACTAACGAAATGTTCGTATAATTAATCAAAACTTATGAAAGAATGAAACATATTAATAATCAAAACCCTAAACCCTAAATCAGAAAAAATGAAAATAATTATAATAGTTATACTTTAATTTTTTAACAGATATTTAAATTGCATTGCATTCTTCATCTTTTTAAAAGGATATATTTTAGTTAAATATTTATAAAAATATTATATTAATAAATCAATTAAATACAACTTAATATTTATGTTTAATTTATTTTAATTGTATAATATATATATATATATATATATAATTGTAAACTGTAACATATTTATAATTATTAAGAAATGAGCCTCTTAAAGAAGATAAATAGTATTTATATCTTTGAGGGAGGTAGTGTAAATTATGTTTTAGGAAAGTAAAAAATATTTGAATATATTGGGAGAATAGATTGTAATTTTAAATTAAAATGGAAGGATAGTGGGATATTCATAAGAAGGATAATGTAATTTAATTTTAAAAAATAGACTTATTATATTAGGAGTACCTTTTAAAAAACAAATGTGGAACCTATACTTTCATTAAATTAGGTATCATAAGTATTTTTTATTGAGTACCTAAACCTTTAATTTATTTTTTATAATGGGATCTAACAATTTTGGAAGCAGGACAATAATGAAGAAATTATTCGAGGAGCAACCGAAGGAATCTACATGAGAAAATTTGTTTTGTTTATTGTTGATAGTAAGAGACAAAAAACACTTATGATCAAGATAATGATCAGTAGCAAATTTGATGAGTCACACTAGAACTAAGACATATCCAAATTCCTATTGAATGGAATAGTAAGAGACAAAAAACACTTATGATCAAGATAATGATCAGTAGCAAATTTGATGAGTCACACTAGAACTAAGACATATCCAAATTCCTATTGAATGGAGCACAACATTGGGAAATTTTTTTACATAAAATTTTAAATATCTAATTAAATTTATAAAAATTACATTTTTAAAAAAAATAAATTAAGTTTCTAAATGACGTTGTCATCTATGTTTAATAAAATCATGATATTGTCAAACGTAAACAATGATGCAATGTTAATATTTTGAAATTTATTTATTTATTTTTAAAATTATAATTTTTTAAAGAAATGTGATGTTGAAATTAAATTTTATATTATTTTTAAAAAATAAAATATAATCTTCTAACTTTTATGAAAACAATAACGTGTAAGAATTTGACAATGTTGAAAGGAGGACAATAAATAGGAAATTACTTGAGGGTCAAATGGAGAAATCTAGATGAGAAAGTTTGTTCTGTAGCAAAATTACTCGAGGTCAAATGGAGGAATTTGATTGGTGATATGTGGGACAAAATAAAAACTTGTTATCAAAACAATGATTAGTAGCATAATTTGGTGAGGCATACTAGAACTAAGACATAGATCCAAATTCCTACTCAATAGAGCACAACATTTGGGAAATTTTTCTACATAAAATTTTAAATATCTAATTAAATTTTTAAAAATTATATTATTACAAAAATAAATTAAATTTCATAATGACTTTTAATAAAATTCTGATATTTTCAGTCATGAAACAAATGATGCAATGTTAATGTTTTATAATTTATGTATCTTTTTTTAAAATTATAATTTTATATAAAACAAAAAAATAATTACTGTTGCCATTAAATTTTATAATATTTTTAAAAAATTAAATATAATCATGTCATTTTTATGGAGATAATAACATGTAAGAACCTAACCATCTTGGAAGGAGGACAATAACAATAACCAAAAAATTACTCGAGAAGCAAATGGAGGAATCTACATGAGAAAGTGTTTCATTGATTGGTGATAGTATGAAAATATAAAAAATTATTATAATATTATAATTACATTGATGAGTAGAATTATTTGATCAGTCATGCAATAACTAAGATATGATCCAAATTCTTACTCAATGAAGCACAACAGTGAGAAACTTTCCTACATAAAATTTTAAATATCTTATCGAATTTTTAATATTACATTGTTAAGCGAATAAATTAAATTTCTAATGACCTTGTTATTCATGTTTAATAAAATTGTGATATTGTCAAACTTGAAACCAATTATGCAATGTTAATGTTTTGTAATTTATTTTTTTTATTTTTGAAAATTCTAATTTTATAAAAAAATGTGGTGTTGAAATTAAAATTTGTTATTTTAAAAAAAAACTCTTAACATTAACGAATACAATAAGAGGAAAAGTTATCATTGACTGTCAATGATAGTCTACTAGTAGAGCTAGCGTACTAGTAATGTTAGTCTACTAGTAGAGCTAGTTTATTACTAAAGCTAGTCTACTAGTACAACTAGTCTACCAGCAAAGCTACTAGTAGTGTTAGTTTACTAGTAGTGCTGGTGTACTAGTATAGCTAGTCTACTAGTAGTGCTAGTCTACTAATATTAGTGCACTATTAAAGTTGGTCTACTAGTACATCTAGTCTCTTAGAACAACTAGTCCACTAGTAAAGCTAATCTACTAGCAGTGCTAGTCTACTAGTAAAGCTAGTCTACTAGCAATGTCAACTAGTAGAGCAAGCCTACTAGTAGTGCTAGTCTACTAGTAAAGCTACTCTACTAGTAGTGTTAGTCTATTAATAGAACATTCTACTAGTAGTATTTTTCTTCTAGTAGTATTTTTCTACTAGTAATGCTAGTCTACTAGAGATAGTGTACTAGTAGAGTCAGTAATACCAGTCTCCTAGTAGAGCTAGTTTAATAGCAGTGTTATTCTACTAGCAAAGCTATTGGTAGTGTTAGTCTGCTAGTAGTACTAGTGTACTAGTACTAGTCCACTATTAAAGCTAGTCTACCAATATATCTAATCTCCTAGAAGAGCTAGTCCACTTGTAGAGATAGTCTACTAGTAGTGTTACTCTACAAGTGGTGCTAGTCTACTAGTAATGTTAGTGTACTATCAAAGCTAGTCTAAGAGAAGAGCTAGTTAGTCTACTAGTAGTGCTAGTCTACTAGTAATGCTAGTCTACTAACAATGTTAGTATACTAGTACAGCTAGTCTACTAGTAGTGCTCGTCTACTAGTAGAACTAGTCTTCTAGTAACGCTAGTCTACTAGTAGAGCTAGTCTATTAGTACTATTAGTCTTCCAGTAGAGCTAGTCTACTAGTAGTTTTAGTCTACTAGTAGTGTATGTCTACAAGTAGAGCTAGTCTACCAGTAGAGCAAATTTTCTAGTAATGCTAGTCTACTACTAGAGTTAGTCTACTAGTAGAGCTAGTTTACTAGTTTTGCTAGTCGACTAGTAGAGCTAGTCTATAAGTTGTGCTAGTCCACTAGTAGAGTTACTCTACAAGTTGTGCTAGCCTACTAGCAGAGCTAGTCTACTAGTACAGCTAGTCTACTAGTAGTGTCAACTAGTAGAGCTAATCTACTAGTAGTCCTAGTCTACTAGTATAGCTACCCTACTAGTAGTTTGAGTCTACTAGTAAAGCTAGTTTACCAATAATGCTAGTCTATTAGTAGAGATAGTCTACTAGTTGTGTCAGTCTACTAGTAGAACTAGTGTATTAGTAAAGCTAGTTTCTAGTATAACTAGCCCACTAGTAGTGCTAGTTTACTTCTACTAGTACTACTAGTCTACTAGTACTACTAGTGTACTAGTACTGCTATTAGTCTACTATTAGTGTTAGTCTACTGGTAGAGATAGTCTTCTAGTATAGTTGACCTGCTAATAGGGTTAGTCTACTTCTACTAATAGTACTAGTCTAATAGTAAAGTTAGTCTATTAGTAGAGCTAGTTTACTAGTAGTGTTAGTCTACTAGTAGAGGTAGTCTACTAGCAGTGTTGGTCTACTAGTAGACTTAGTGTACTAGTAGTATCAACTAGTAGAGTTAGTCTACTATTGGTGCTAGTCTACTAGTAGACTAGTAGAGCTAGTCTTTTAGCAGTGAGTAGAGCTAGTCTATTAGTAGAGCTAATAGCTAACCTACTAGTAGTTCTAGTCTACTAATAGAGTTAGTCTTCTAATATAGCTAGCCTACTAGTAGTGCTAGTCTACTTCTACTAGTAGTGTTAGTCTGCTAGTAAAGCTAGTCCTCTAGTAGCGCTAGTCTACTAGTAATGCTAGTCTACTAGTAGAGCTAGCTACTAGTAGTCCTAGTCTACTAGTATAGCTAGTCTTCTAGTATAGCTAGCCTACTAGTAGTGTTAGTCTACTTCTAATAGTAATTCTAGTCTACTAGCAAAGCTAGTCTTCTAGTATAGCTAGCCTAAAAGTAGTGCTAGTCTACTTCTACTAGTAGTGTTAGTCTACTAATAGAGCTAGTAGTGTTTGTCTACTAGTAGAGCTAGTTTACAAGGATTTTATTAAAGATTGATGACAAAGTCATCACAAATTTGATTTATTTTCTTAACAACGAAAAACATTTATTTTTTGTTATTCCCTTTCCCACGAAAAATGAATTTATGTCTTTTTTATTTATTTATTGGATTTATGTAATTTTTAAAAATTTAATTAGATATTTAAAATTTTA
Source organism: Psophocarpus tetragonolobus (assembly GCA_037954015.1). NCBI lineage: Eukaryota > Viridiplantae > Streptophyta > Magnoliopsida > Fabales > Fabaceae > Psophocarpus > Psophocarpus tetragonolobus. Next base: position 37,448,942 of record CM075690.1, on the reverse strand, counting down.
TGTCGGAAAATTTTCAAATGTTGTGCTCCATAAAGTATGAATTTTGGTCATATCTTAGTTCTAGTGTGACTCATCAAATCATCCTACTGATGATGATTGTATTGATAATAAGTTTTTTTATATTTTTTTTATAAAATTATAATTTTAAATATAAATAAATAAATTAGGAAACATTAACATTGCATCATTGGTTTCACATCTAACAATATCATGATTTTATTAAACATGAATGACAAAGTCATTAAAAATATAATTCATTTTATTAACAATGTAATTTTTAAGATTTGATTTGATATCTAAAATTTTATGTAGGAAAATCTGACAATGTTATGTTCCCCATTCAGTAGAAATTGGGATCATGGCTTAGTTGTGGTGTGAGTCATCAAATCGTGCTACTTATCATTGTCCCTATAATAAGTTTTTATTGTCTCACACTCTCATTAGTGACACTAAACAAACTTTCTCATTTAAATTCCTCCATTTGCTACTTGAGTAATTTTTTTGTTATTGTTATTGTCCTCCTTTGAAGATTTTTTAGGTTCTTACATATTGTCTTCATAAAAGTTACAAAATTATATTTTTAAAAAAATAATATAAAATTTAATTTCAACAACATATTTTTCTTATTTTTTTTACAAATTATAATTTTAAAAATAGATAAATAAATTACAAAACATTTATTAAACACGAATGACAAAGTGATTACAAATTGAATTTATTTTCTTAAGAATGTATTTTTAAAAATTAAATTAGATATTTAAAATTTTATAAGAAAAATTTTCCAATGTTATGCTCCATTTAGGAAGAATGATTGGATCATGTCTTAGTGGTAGTGTGACGGATCAAATCGTCCTACTTATCATTGTCTTGATAATAAGTTTTTATTGTCTCACACTATCATCAATCAACGAAACAAACTTTCTCATGTAGATTCGTTCATTTGATTCTCGAGTAATTTTCTGGTTTTTGTTATGTTCTCCTTCCAAGATTGTTAGGTTCTTACAACTTATTGTCTTCATAAAAGTTACAGAATTATATTTTTTGAAAAAATAATATAAAACTGAATTTCAACAACATATTTTTTTTACTAAATTATAATTTTAAAAAATATACAAATAAATTACAAAACATTAACAATGCATCGTTGGTTTCACGTCTAACAATATCACGATTTTATTAAACATGGATGACAAAGTCATTAAAAATATAATTCATTTTCTTAACAATGTAATTTTTAAAAATTTGATTAAATATTTAAAATTTTATGTAAGAAAATTTCCCAATGATGTGCTCCATTCAGTAGAAATTTGGATCATAGTCGTGGTATGACTCATCAAATCATGCTACTGATCATTGTTTTAATAATAAGTTTTTATTGTCTCACACTCTCACTAGTGAACATGAAACAAACTTTCTTATGCAGATTCCTCCATTTGATACTCAAGTAATTTCTTGGTCATTCTTATTATACTCCTTCCAAGATTTTTTAGGTTCTTATACGTTATTGTCCTTTTAAAAGTTGTGGGATTATATTTTTTTAAAAAATAATATAAAATTTAATTTCAACAACAATATTTTTTTTATAAAATTATAATTTTAAAAATAGATAAATAAGTTACAAAATATTAACATTGCCTAGTTGGTTTCACGTCTTGAGCATATCACGTTTTTATTAAACACATATGATAAAGTCATTACAAATTTAATTTATTTTCTTAAAAATGTAATTTTTGAAAATTTAATTAGATATTTAGAATTTTTTGTAGGAAAATTCCCTAATGTTGTAGTCTATTTAGTAGGAATTTGGATCATGTCTTAATTCTAATGTGTCTTATCAGATGGTGCTACTGATCATTGTCTTGATAATAAGTTTTTATTGTCTCACACTATCACCAATCAACGAAACAAACTTTCTCATGTAGATTCCTCCATTTGCTACTCGAGTGATTAGATATTTAAAATTTTATGTAGGAAAATTTTCAAATGTTGTGCTGCATGAAATAGGAATTTGGATCATATCTTAGGTTCAAGAGTGACTCATCAAATCGTGCTACTTGTCATTGTCTTGATAATAATTTTTTTTATCTTTTTTTTATAAAATTATAATTTTAAATATAGATAAATAAATTACAAAAACATTAACAATGCATCATTGGTTTCATGTAGATTGCTACATATGCTCCTCAAGTAATTTTTTTTGTTATTGTCAATGTCCTACTTTCAAGATTGTTAGGTTCTTATATGTTTAGATGTTATTATCTTTATAAACGTAACAGATCTTTTTAAGATAAAAATTTAATTTTTAATATATTGATGTATTGATGAAAAAATTTATTAAGAGAAATTCTATATTTTTTTAATATATTCTAAGATTTATAAGTAAAATATACTATCAACCGTTTTTGTATTGATGAATTATAAAATGATTATAAGATGCACTAACAAGTTTTTAAAAGAATAAAAAATTAAAAAGATTTAATTTTAATTTAAAGAAAGGTGTGTGAATCATGCTATATAATTGACCTTTTTAAAAGATATATAAATTAGAATAAAAAATATATAAACAGTTTGGTTTGAATCCAACTTATTTTAAAAATAATTTAATTATAAATTTTATTAAACTTATTTGACTTAAAACTAATTTAATTTAAATTAATTTTATTTGAACCGGTTTTTTGTGGTCCCTAATTAGATCTGATCTAATTAGAGTTATTAAGTCTAAAATGATTATAAAAAACATTTTTAAGATGCATGAAATAGCTTTTAAAAACATTTTTTTATGATAAAAAATAAATATGCTTCCAGAGAATAAGATTAATATAATTTGTAACACAGTAAAATCTATATTAATATATAATTTTTCATTTTATTCAATCAAATGAAATGATATAACTTTTTGTTTTTTGTTAAAATATATTTTGATGACAAACACATTAGATTATGGTGAATACACAATCTCAGTTATCGTTTTTTTTATATCTTCTAAATTTTTTTAAGTACATCATCAATTCTTTTTATCTTCTTCAGTGAGACACTTTTATATATAAGAAGTGATCATGCCTTTTACATATATGTTGATGATTTTATGGATCATGTGTTTTCTATGAATTGATTGAATTCAAAATGTTTTTTTACACTTTTATCTACACCATAATAATAAAATTTAAATATTTTAATATATTTTAGTTGAGTCATCCATATAACATATTGTAATTAAAGTCAAATATGATTTTTATCTGCCTATAAAAAAAATATGATTTTCATCTAATTAGGTATCAGGTTACTATTATAGTTTAATTAATTGTATCCTATTTACTTTTAATAGTAATGTTAAAAAGTCAACTAACTTTAGTTGATATCCAAAAACAGAATATCTGTCATTAATAATATCAGGTACTACATAATTATAATTTTTAATTAAAAAAATGTTTCTTACTGTTAAATACATTATTTAAAATTCTTTTATTCTAAAAATTGTGTATCTATGAATCTATTAATATGTATCTTGTTAAAATATTTAGTGTAAGTCTTTTAAGAATTTTTTTTTATAAACTGCTGCTGTTAGTCTGTTAGCTTTATTAATAAAGGAATTTAAGTCAGAAATTTTTCTTTTTTTCTTTTTGTGCAAGTAGACATTATTTTAGAGAAACATTAGAACTCATATTCACATAGGTTATCTTAACACTTGCACAAAGTACCTAACATAGTTAAACATAGTCACAATTTTTGTTACTCAGTAACCCTTTACCAGTGTGCTTGACAAAATTGGGAATATTAATTTTGTTTAAATGATACTAAAAAAATAAGCTTTTCTGCTTCTTCACTCATTCATTCTGAAAATAAAATAAAAGAAATAGAAAAAGGTTTAAATTAAGATAGAATGCAAACATTACATATAATAAAAAATCATTGTAAATATTGAGAAAACCAAAATTTTGGTCTTTAAAAAATATAAAAAAACTTTAAATCCTAAATTTTTAGACAAATTAATTGTGTGATTATTATGTTGTTGTGGAAATTAATTTTTAAAACATTTTAAATAACATTTTTAAACGCTTTAAAAAAGTCATCTAAGGTGTTTTGGGAACTATCATGTGTAATGTAACAAAAATATTGTTCTTAAATCTATCGGCTAACTCTAAAGTAACTGATGCTAAACTAAGGACACACCTATAAGTAATAGAGTTAAGGGTTGGAATTCATTATCAGAATGAATATTGAGCTCTTCTTCCTTCTCAAATTAGGTTGCCAAGTAGGTTTTGGCATCGTTTGCTGTCACTTGTAGTTTTTAGTTTGTTCTCTGAGAATGAATGGAACAGAAGAAAACCTAAGAACAAGAGTTTGTTGTGACCGATTATGTGGTTTCATTCAGGGGGTGTTTTGGTTTCCAATAGCAATGTTGGTTATTATAATTCTATTTTATAAGTGGTTTCAAAATTTAGGTTGAAAATTGGTCTTCATGATTATTTTCTTGATTTTGACATGTATGTTGCTGCTGTTTTGAGTGTGTAAGGTGACTGGATTCTAAATTTGGCTGGGTTTTATTTGAAGATAGGTACTAGGATAAGTTATTCCTGTTTGGAGATATTTTATAATTTAAACGTTAGTGTTATTTATTTTTTCAGATAAATTATATATTTAATCACTTATAAATATCTTATAAATATGCCTGATTTTCTTTTCTTTATAGACAAATATAGTAATTAGTGTTGAAGTGCAAGTGTGAGTTAAAGTCCCACATTGGTAAGAAATTGACAAGTTGAGTAATATATAAGTAAGAAAGATCCATAATCCAATGTTTTAAAATTTTGGATTGAAGGTAGTGTCATATTCTTTCATATATAGGCTCGTGATCCATTGTTGTACATCTCTTGAGTGTTTAACCCTCTTGACCCAACAAAATTAGTGTATTAGTTTTGTTAGCGGAAAAATTTAAATTCTTAATTCTTTTCTTCATTTTTTTCATCAAAACTTCAAAGTCTTTGAGCTATAAAATTTAAAACTAAACACAAAATAAAATTATTGTTTTATAATAGGGCTAAAATAAATAAATATTCTTTGGACCAAATTAAAAAGACTTCAGAAGATGAAAAAAAAAATCAGACATAAAAATACTATTTAACGAATTTTCGTCCAAGTCACTGATCTATTTCTTGTTAAATTAGTCAATTCCGTCTAATTTTAAAATAATATGTTTTTTTTATCATTTGAAATAATATTATAATATTATTAATGTATGTTTAATTTTGTTAACGTATGTTAGAAAAAAAATTTATTGTTTTATAATAGGGCTAAAATAAATAAATATTCTTTGGACCAAATTAAAAAGACTTCAGAAGATGAAAAAAAAAAATCAGACACAAAAATACTATTTAACGAATTTTCGTCCAAGTCACTGATCTATTTCTTGTTAAATTAGTCAATTCCGTCTAATTTTAAAATAATATGTTTTTTTTATCATTTGAAATAATATTATAATATTATTAATGTATGTTTAATTTTGTTAACGTATGTTAGAAAAAATATTATAAATAATAATTTTTAAATATAATATTAAAAAAATTGGACTGTTAATAACTATGTCTGTTTAAATTTATTTAAAAACAAATTTTGGAAATAAGCAAGTTTTTATTGGTTGGTATAACTAGTTATGATTTATGTTTCGATTAAGCAATATTACTTTAAGTATAGTCTCCTAAGTACAGAGCACACTATACTAGAAGACAAATACTCATTTTGTGTTTGTTCAATTTTTAGACATATTTAATTGTTATTTTCAGTAAAAGACTACACAGGTCAATATTAAGGTTACAACAAAATAAATAAATAAGCAAATTTGTTTATATATATTTTTTGTTCTTTTTTATAGGAGTTGAAAATAGTATCAGAGTGATAAAAATAAATAAATGAAGAAAATAAATAAATGAAAAGCAATAGATAAATATTTAATTTTTGAGAGAAGTTTTATGGTTATTATTATATTTTCTGATTCCTCACCGTAGTCATTTTTCTCACCTGACTTGTACTCTCTGTATATATAAAGTTGTTTAAAAAACAAAATTTTATTTGCTTTTAAAATTAATTATTTAAAAAGTTACTTACCACACATGATATTTTATTAAATCATTTCAACAAAATTAAATAAGATCTTTTTAAATTTTATTAGATTAATAAAAACTGATTAGATAATATTTGTTTAAAGTTGAAAATTCAAAATTGATTAGATGATATTTTATTAAATTAATTTAAAATTGATTAGATAATTAAATTATTTTTTTGAGAGTTGATTTGATACAGCAAATATGGTAATATCTTCTTAGTTCATGTCAAGCATTCACACATGTAGATTCATACAAAAGTTGTTGCTCCCTGAGCCTGTCATTTTTGCTCGGGCATGGTAAAAATCTCAATATTTATCATTATCTTTATTAAATTGTCTTCAACATCCTAACTTTTAGTGTTCATAGTTCACTTCTTTTAAATTCTCTATTCCCTACTTACCTTAGTAAAAGTAAGAAGTTTGAACATAAGTAGTGAAAACCTTTTGAATCCTAATCCCAGTATCAAGAATATGTTTTTCTTCCTCCCATTTTGCAAATGACTTTCCATAAGTCTTTGCTCATTGAGCAAATTTGTTAAGCAAATTTAATATAAAAATAAATTTATTTAGCGATAAATGGTCACTAAGTGATATTTAACATAATTCTATTTTAATATCACTTAACGACAAAGCTAGTTTCGCCAAGCGAACATCTTTTACTTAGCAATAATAATTCTTAACAGTGAAGAAACTTATTTTACTTAACGAATTTTATTTTTTAAAAAAATGTTTTTGTTTAGAAATCTTTTTAAAATTTTAATAATAAATTATGTAATTTCTTTTTTATAATTTAAAAATATTATATAATTTATTTTACTACTTTATACTGGTTTTTAATAATGCAATATTAAAATTCTAATATGGATATAATTTCATAATATTTTTTTCTAATTTTTAAATTAAAATTCAAACATATATATAATAATCTACTCATTAAAAAAGAGATGTTACAAGTTGTAAAAATTTTCTCAAAATAATAATATCAACACAACTTTAAAAATAAAAAAAAAAAACTTCTTTTCTATTTAACAAAGAAAACCAAACTGAACAAATAAAAAAACAGGACCAAAAATGATCAAGATTCAAGACCATGGTTTCTTTTGGCCCAATAGAGGTTCACAAAGGTTGACAGTTGAGAGTGAGAATGGCACGAGACGGGTTCACTCTCCTACTAGTGTGTTGTTGCATAACCATAATAACCCATTTTTTTTACTTTTTGTTTTTTTCTCTAAAACTGGGAAACACAAAAAGCATGCAAACCTCATCGTTCTTCGCTGGCGTGAGGTCACAGCTCCCAACGGTGAAGCACGACGCCATGGCCGAATCCACCGCCCCAAAGTGGGCCCAAAAAACCGTCAGCCTCCCCCCTCTCCGCCGAGGCTGCCACCTCGTCACGTCCAAGGTCCCTTCTCCTTTCATTTTCACCATTATTTTGTCGTTTTTTGCAAAACCCTAACCGTTTTGGTCCGAATCAGATAGTCAAAGAAATCGAGCAAGATCTCTCGGGATTCAAGTGCGGCCTAGCGCATCTCTTCTGTGAGTACACTCTCGTAAACGCTACACTGCTCTTCATAATTTGTTTTCAATTCGCTGAACCTGGAAATTGTGATGTGAAATGAAACGAAACGAAACGCAGTGCAGCACACCAGTGCTTCGCTCACCATCAACGAGAATTACGACTCCGATGTTCGCGATGATACCGAAACCTTCCTCAATCGGATAGTTCCCGAGGTTTCTTTCTATCACCAAATTTGATTTATGTATTCATTACTGTTAGGGAATGTTTGAATGAGTTTGTTTATAACCACCTCTCAGAGAAAAAAAAAGTGAAAAAATAAAAAAAAAGTTAAATCAGTTTATCCGGAAGTTAAAATTATCTTATGCATAGGCTAATTTGTAACAGGTCTCGCATATTTTCCAGAAGCTATGCTAGAGAACTTCTAGATTAGTTTATGCATAAGCTAATTTTAGCTTTAACTTACGGATAAAGGGCCTGTTTGGGTGAGAAACACTTATTGATAAAAAAATACAAAAGAAAAGTTAAAACAACTTCTCCGTAGCCTTTTTACTTTTTTTAAAAGAAATGAAACTTTTTATTAGCTAATTTTTAAAAGTTGACATATCTAGGGAGAAAGCCAAATTTTATATATACACTGAGAGGAGCAAATCTCTTTTATTGAAAGAGGAGAGAGAAGAATATCAGAAAAATCTTGGTCATTCAGAGAAGAGAGAGAAAAAAGAATATTTATACGATTAGCATGTTAAATGCTAAAAGAGAAAATGATTTGTTTTGGACAATTTGATTTCAACCATTAATTTTTATTTCAATATTTGAAATTTGCTTCTTTCACTATCATCATATGATATGCTCTCTTTCTAAAGAGATTATGTCTTTTGGAAAATTTATGAGAGAACTTTATATATTAGTTAAAATTAGCATGTAAAAAGTTTTATATATTTTATAATAAACGTTTTTATTTTTTACTTTGTATTTTTTAAAAAGTATTCTTAGAATTTAGAGAAACATATCTAAATATGCCCAAACTTATTTTATTTTATTTTTTTATAAGGGTTTTTGGAGAAACTCATCCAAACAAACTATTGATTATTGACGTGTGATGTCTGCTGCAGGGGTCATCTGCGCCGTGGAAGCATACTCTTGAGGGTTAGTCCTTAGTATATTTGTTTTTTTTTTTCAATTCCCAATATATATGACAGTATTGTTTTCTTAATCTAGCTTCAATATTTGTGTAGAAAGCCTCTGTGATTAGAGATTTTTGTGGTCCTTTCTCTATCTTCTTAATTAGCATTTTCCTTTTAGCTGTGGAAATTCTGATTCATGATTATGTGCTAACTGCTAAGATAATTGCCTACTTGTATTTGTCATAAGTCAATTATGACTGATGTTTTATTAAATTTAAACTTGTATTTGGATTTTGAAAATTTGCAGGGCCAGATGACATGCCAGCTCACATTAAATCATCGATGTTTGGCTGTACACTCACGTGAGAAATTCTTTCGTCTTTCATTTTGATTCACTATGCTAAAAGGTTATAGTTATGTTATCATCTATTGACATGTTGTATTTGTAGGATACCTATTACAAATGGGAAGCTTAACATGGGGACATGGCAGGTAATAAATAAAGTTCATTCTTGTAATGATCCTTGTTAGTATTTATATTGGTTCTACACATACACTGACAGAGGTAGAGAAACGGGGAACTCCTTTAATTTTTCACAGCACTTGAATTTTTTTTTAACCATCCACAAACAATCCAATTGTTGATCAATTCTCATTAGAACCATGGCCCTGAATGAAAGGTCAATGGCTACCCATGTTTATATTTCTTACCTGCACATTCAAGGAGCTGGATAAATTCTTTCGTTGTGGATGATGTTAGATTGCCTACAGTACTTCAATAGTGATGCCATATATATCTTGTGCAGTGATAGATATATTTCATAATGATGGATACATGATCAGGGACATTTTTCAATGATAGGTATATTTCACTAACAAATTTGAAATGTCACTTTAATTCCCATCAGTATTGGTAGTTCTCAAAGTCTCTCAATCACTATTGCATTACATCCATTTTGACTCGAAAGAGTATATTTCCTACATGATGCCTGAATTTGAGATTAAGTTCATGTATAAAACCACAGGGTTCATAAGGACAAAGACAGTTAAAGATTTTGACTGTATTATCCCTTGCAAGAACAGATGAAAAACTGATTTTCTTAGGGGTTGACTCTTGATTATGAACAACATAAGTATTGGAAACTGATTCCTAATTTGCTTCAGAACATCTACGTGTACTAGGTTTGTCCTCAATAAAATTCATATATATAAATTGACGTAATTTTAATGTGTAGTAGTGATTTGATATCTAGAATTGATGTTGGTTTACAGTATTTTACGATCCAAGCTGTGATAAAGGATTGATTTGCTTAACTTGAATAACTATTTAGTGTAAGCTTACGACACATTTTGGAAAAGAAAATAAAAAACACTACAGGCACAGTTTGGTTTAATTATAACATCCAAAATAATATTATAATTATAACATCCAAAATAATATTATGTTTCTTTCATGTTTAAGGGTATATGGCTCTGCGAGCATCGGGATCATCCTACTTCACGAAGGGTTGTTGTCACTCTTAATGGAATATGAGGTGCTAAGATCTGTTTGCTTTGCCTCACCTTTGTAACAACTATCAAGACAAACACGCTTTGTTTTTTATAGCAGGATGTGTGCTACAGATCTACCTTTTTGCCTGTGTAATTTGAATACCTTGATATGGACTCGATTGCAAATGGCATCATGATCCTTTAATGCATAAATATTCCAAATATGGTAGTTTTTTTAATCATTTCCAAATATGGTAGTTTAAAATGTATTTTTGTCACACACTATGCATTAGTGGAAATAAAATTAGCAGTACTCTTGTCAATGATTTTGTGACAGATTTGGGGTTTCGCATTTTAATGATATGCTTACGATTTGAATGTTATTTTTATGAGAAGCATGCTCAATAGCTTGTAGGCATAGGTTGAAATAATTTATGAAGCTCGCAACATATATATGTGCCAAGTCTTGCTTTATTTCCAGTCGCATTTGGACACCATTTAGGTGGATTTAAGGAGTAAAAGATGATACAGACAGTGGATCTAAGGAGTAAAAGATGATACAGACAAGGCACCAAAAATTGACTAGTGACTTATGTAAAGGAAGAAACGTAGGATGGATTTAGTGTGTTTAGATGAGTGATAGGAAAATTGAATTTGAGATTACTTGGAAATTTTTATTATAAGCTAAAACAAAACTTCAAATAAAATTGTTGATAAAAAACATAAATTACTCTAAATTGCTTTAATGCAAAATCAATTGTGTTCAAAACTTTCTATTATTTTTTAATATGAAATTAAATATATAAATTTGTAACATGAAATTAAAAATATTTAAGAATGATTACATTAGGTAATTTATAGTTTGTCGTCATATGCAAGTCTTTTTTTTCAAAGTTAGTTTTACATTCTTTTAAATTGAGACATTATATGCAAATGATTTCTATAGCGTGTGGATGGTTGATATATCAATCTATATTCTTGATAACTACTGTCCCATCTAATTTCTCAAACATTAATACAAGTCATCTAACAAAATTGGCATAACTTTAAAAGCAAAACTAAAGTTATTATTATCATTAATTTGCCACGTTATCAATTTCATATTTTCATTGCAATGAGTGAAAAACATCATCCCACTGAGGCAGAAGCTCATGAAAAATAAAAAGACCGGTGAAGACATGACGCATGGAGGAACGGGGAATAAGCAATTTTTAGCATTCCCAATTAAAACATGGTCTACAACACCATGGAGAGTGCTTAAAAGATCTTGGCAAGACCATCAATGCTTGGAATCTTCATCTTCACAGAATTTGGAGTATTGCTCTGAATCCATCAAGTTCTTTAGTTCCCCTTTGTCACTCAGTTCAACTTTAATTATCCATCCATCTTTACAAGGGCTTGAATTGACCTGTAGGAAGAAATGTAGGACAACATGAAAACACTTGCCTGTTGATAAAAAAGAATTCATTGCAATACTTCATTATTACATAGGCATAGTGATCCAAGATGTGTAGCATGTAAAATAAGAGGAGAAAAATTTGTTAATGCACATAAACTCAGCATACACATCTTGTCTTTCATGCAAAAACCTACTTAAGAATTAGGCAATGAGACTCACCAAAGCAGGAGAATTGCTAAGCTCTTCATTAACTTCAACTACTTTTCCTGAAACAGGAGAGTTAATGTCACTAGTTGCCTTCACACTTTCAACTGCACCAAAACTACCTCCTTGTGTTACAGCTGTTCCCACTTCTGGCAATTCAACATATACAACATCACCCAGATGATCTTGGGCATGATCAGTTATGCCAACAGTTGCAGAATTTCCATCAACTTTCACCCACTCATGAGAATCAGCATACTTCAAATCTTTAACAACTGGAGGTATAACATAGAAGAAGCTGATAAGTTAGAGGGATAATTAAAAGTAGTTAAACTAATCTCTTCAAGCAAAGTGTTCTTTTCCACATTTTGAAGCCATTATGTACATTAACTTCAGAAATGTTGTTGCAACTACTGCAAAACAACCAAGCATGTCCACATATCCTACATGTTCAAGTGGAGATTTTACATTTAGCATATAATTGGAGACGTGAATGTACAAAGGTTCAGAATATCACCAAAACCCATAAGATTTTTAGACTCAAGATATGATGCTAAACAGTGATCTTTAGATAATTTCCCTCCAAAAAATTATAGTTTTGTTTACTTTGTTTTTCCCAAATGTTTACAAGCAAATAATAACAATATTTGTGATCCAAGAGTCTGATTTTACATAAATTGCAATGTACCTGATATTAGTTCAGGAAAAAAAAAATTAAGCAACTTGAAGATCCCATTAGGATAGGGGGATAGTGGGATACTAAAGAGCTTGTTTGGTTTTAAGAAGGAGAATCACTTTTGATCAAAATGTAGTTGGAAAAATTATTTCAGAACAATGAATTGAGTGTTTAGTAATGTTTACCTAACCAATTAGGATTAATGAGTATTGTTTGAATTAAGTTAGGTAAAATTTAATACATCATGACAAGAAATTGATGAAAGTATGTCAAAAATGCATTTTTACCAAAAACGGTAATAATTTATTGATGCAAAATCACTTTAAAATCCAAACTTTTAAAATTCCATCAAATCTACAAATATGTACTATAAAACTAGAAAAAAAAAAAAAAAAGCCTTTCTCTCAAGAAATATAATGCTTCAAAATTGGAAGTGTAACAACTGCATTAATGATTTATATGATTTAGTTGAATCTTCTATCTAATGAATAAAATTTTGCCTAGGAAAAAAAAACAAACAGCATAGCTACAACCCAAGATTGAAACTTTGAGTAACACAACTCTCTGAAAACGTATAGAAATATGAAATCTTTTCAATTTCAATTTTAAAATTTTGCCTAGTTTCCTCTATATATTTAGCATTTTCAAAAAATATCATTTTTCCCTTTTATTATCACTATTCACTACCAGCTCCACCTTTGTCATTCTTCTGTTTGATTATTGTCATTTGTAACTAATTGGACCATAAGGTCCACAATGCAAAACCCATTAAGTAGGTCACAGATGTTACATGCCATTAAGAATGTGGACTGTGAAGCACTAATAAAGGTCAAAAACTAATCATAAAAAATTAGACACAGGACATTTTTAATGCTATTTTCATTGGTGGATGGATGATGCACTTTCCCTACCAACCACAGCATGGAAAGCTCTTTGCCATTAAAATATATAGATAATACAAAGGTAAAGGTGAAAAGATATCAATGGCAACAAGACCAACACATTCAGATTTAAGATCTCTATGCATGGCTGAATCCACACTATATGTTAGCACTATATATGATGCATGTTATAAATCAGAAAGCATAAGAAAAAATGTGAATTTCCAATCCAGAAAAGAAAAGAGACCTGAGATTTAAAATGAAACATTGCAGGAAATGGATCAAGATCCATAACATATCACATGACATGACAAAAACTCAATTATAAGTGTGATCAGTGAAACAAAACAAATGAAAAGCAGATCATAAAGATATTACCTTTAGAAAAGCTTCTGTGAAACACTGAGATCCTCAGGTAAGAGGCAGCTCTTGAAGCCCACAATTGTCTGCAAGCCATCTCTCTCTCTTTCTTTCTCTCTATACACTTATGCTGTGGTCATGCTGAAAATCCATTTTATTTATATTGAAGGGTTGGTGAATTTTTTCTTATTCCCAAAATATATTTATTCTTAGCTTGGAGAGATATAGTCTTTTTTAATACAAAAGATTTTTTTTTTGTTTTTATTATTACTTAACACTGAATGAGTCACAATCAAATCGAGTCATTGAGTCTTTAATCCAATATTTTATATATAAATTTTCTTCCTCATACTATTACATATCTTTATTTTATATGTTAAGTACTATTTAATAAAGTTTTATATCAAATTAATTTTTTAATAAACTATAATAAAAGTAATTTTACTTTTTAATCATTTGAATAAAAAAAAAGTTTATTAATCAATATTAAGTATAAAAAATTTAGATGTGAATATATCATTGAAAACATTTTTTTTTATTTTATTTTATCTTTTTGTAAATTTAAAGTTTAAATATTTATACTTTTGTATTGTTTTTTTATTTTTGAAAGAAAAATGTTAACTGTCGGTATATTTGTTCGGATACATCAAAAGTCTCGTATTAATTAAAAATCAAGATAAAACTATGACTGAAATTCATGACTTATCTTTTTTCTTTACCCACAAGTAAAATGATATGAAATTATTTTTAACCAATATTAAGTATAAAATAATTTAGATTAAATTCACCACTCTTCTTTCTCCTTCATCCATAAGTAGATTGATATGAAATTATTTTATTTAATCATATAGTTATAGCTTTCTGTTTTTCGAAAAAAAAAAATAAAACGTAGATTTTATGAATTTTAAAAATAGACGATTAAATATCTTTATTTTAAAATTAAAAAACAAGATAACTAAAATTAAATTTAACTAAAATAAGATATCATACAGCAACACAAAGTGTATGTGTTTAGATATGCAGTTTCAACTAAAAAAAATAAAACGTTTATAATATAATTTAGTGGGCACATAGAGTGTCGGGTTAGAAACTCATTCAGGAAATAAATGAATAAAAAATACTTCTTAATGTTTAATATTTATATTAGAATATAGAAAATCTGAAGGGATATTTTATGTTATTTTAATTTTTTTATGCATCATAGGCAAAATGGTATTACGTTTATTTATAGAAAATAGAAAAAAAGTGCCTAGTGGGTCTTTGTGTTCGGTAAGGTCAAATCTTTCATTAATTTTTTGGCCGAAGGAATCATACACAGTACCAACATGGCTGATGAACAAATACCATATGTAGAGGCCATTTTTACAAGCTTGATTAAGTTTCAAAAATAATGCGGAGAGAAAAAGGTTGTGGTTTCTTATTAATAAAATTAAAATTAACATTAATGTTTATCGATAAAAAATATTAGTGGTTTTTTAATTCACATGTCCATATTTAAGTGCAAACTTTTGCATTTTTTATATTTTCTTTAAAAATATTTTTAAAATTAATTATGATTTTTTTTTGTCAAAAATAAATGTTGTAAAGAGTAAGATGCAATTAACATGAAAGAGACTTATTTAAGGAGTTACGGTGAAGATAAAACTAATAAATAAAATACTGTTTATAAAAATATCAAAGCGAAAAGACAAAATATTAACTAAAATAGAATCAATGACCTATCTGACTTATTTTTGGTAAATTGAGAAGGGAATAAAAGAAAACAAAACAAAAATTACATTCTCAAGATTCCGTTCTTATCTCATCCACCATTAGTAATGATACATTAATTTCTCTCCTTTAGAGAATGACAAAGATTCATTTTTTATTATTGAAAAAGATAATTCTTAATTGACGCAATAAAAACTGCAAGTTTATATGTTGAGAATACTCTCTGTAAAATCAAGTTAACTACATATAAGAAATCTGAAACATAAATTACATTCTAATATTGTCTCTCTCATGTCACTTTTAGACCATTAAGAATAACAGACAACTCTGCACATAAATTATCAGAGTTACATACATCACTAATAGAACCAATTAGCCAATGCCCATTACTAATGAGACCCCTTGGTACTTAGCACTTGCTAGTTGAACCCATAATTTGTCCTTACTAGGGTGCAGGTCCTAAACTAGTTCCTTAGCAACAAAATGTTCTAAAGACGAGAAATCCTGATGCTCAAGCCACCAAACTGACGCGACCTTGTGATAATAATTGGTCTAGGTTAATAACTGGTGTAGGTTAATAATAATCCAACAAATAAAAGGTTCACAATAGAATCTTAAAAAACCTTGGAAACACAATTTTGGGCAAAATAAACTCAAAGATAAGTTTAATGTTGATGTATTAATTTGTAAAGATGTTTTATACTATCATTTAATTATAATTCATCATTTATATGACTTTTAAAATATTAATAGATAAAGTCAATAAACTTACCATACATGTTATAGAGAAATGACAATGTAAAATTTTTTTACATTTTCAGTGCATGAAAACTTTCTCTGGAAAGATTAAGCCAAACATGACAAAATTAGGTTCAAACAATTTAGAGTTAAGTCTAGTATCGTTTACTCGAGTGTAAAAAACAAAGACTTGAATCTTACAAGTTTGGTTGCTTAAAATAAGTAATTTTGTGTTGAATTTAATAATTATTTTTTCCTAATTAAACTTATCTTTTGAATACATGAAATAGTCCAAATTTAATTGCTTCTTATAAAATAAGAAAGTTTTATTAAAATTATATGATTAAGGATCAAATTCTAACCTCTTTGGAAATAAACTTTAATATAAATAAGAAGCTTTACCTTAAGGTTAAAATACAACATCAAAATTCAAAATAAACTAAATAGTATAGAAAATCGAAGACTAAATAAACAAAAAAGTTAGAAGAGTTAGGCTTCTTTTTTTTTATATACCAAAAAAGAAAAATTATTCAAATGATTCACCCCTACATTATTTACCTAAATAACATCTTTTACTATTTATGTTAAGAAATTGGTAATTGGAGACTAATTTCTTAATGGGATTTTTTTTTTTTTATGTAAAAAGCCTATAAGGAATTGGTTGTTGACTCAGCAACCAATTTCTTATAGGGCCTTTTTTTTACATTTATTTTTTATTCAATTTTTAAAATTAATTTTTATTTATGTGTATGGTTTCAAGTCAAGCATTTTAAAATTAAATTTTTTTAGTTAATTTATATTTTATTTTATTATGTGTTTTATTTTTATGTTGTACATTTTTTTTCGTTGTTTTAATTTGTTTAAAACATTGTATAATTTATCTTTTAGTTTATATTTTTTAAGTTAAATTTTTTAAATTCTTTTTACCGAATAATTTAAAAATAATTTTAAATATTAGGTTTAAAAATCCTAATCTAAAAACTTTAAATTGAAAAATAAATTACAAAACATTTTAAAAAAATTTAAACTAACAAAAAAAATAAACAACATAAAAATAAAACACATAAAAAACAAAATGAAATACAAATCAACTTAAATTTTTTTTTAAAATTATACTTTTTTAAAGTGTATTTTATTTTTTTATGTGTTTTATTTTTATGTTGTGTATCTTTTCCATTATTTTAAATTTTTTAAAATTATACTTTTTTAAATTTAACATGCATACAAATTATACTTTCAAAATAAAATGATTTTAAAATTTTTTTAAGTTAATTTGTATTTCATTTTATTTTTTTATGTGTTTTATTTTTACGTTGTGCATCATTTTCATTATTTTAATTTTTTTAATACTGTGTAATTTATTTTTGTAGTTTAAAGTTTTAAAATTAAGATTTGTAAACCTAATATTTCAAATTATTTAAAATTATTTGGTAAAAAGTTTTTAAAAAATATAAACTAAAAAATAAATTACAAAACACTTAAAAAAAATTAAACAACGAAAAAATATACATAACATATAAATAGAACATAAAATAAAATAAATTAAAATAAAATATACATTAACTAAATTTTTTAAAAAAAATTAAAATTCATGATTTAAAACAATATACATAAATAAAAAATAAATTTTAAAAAATTCAAAAAATTAACTTTTTTTTTAGATTTTTTTAAAATTTGTTTTAATTTATTTTAAGTTTTTATGCAGTATATTTTTCTACAATATAATTTTAAAAAAATTAAGTTAATTTGTATTTCATTTTATTTTTTATGTATTTTATTTTGAGTTTAATTGGTATACATTGTCAATATAAATATCAGTGTAAAAATCTTTTATAAAAATGTTTTTAAGAAAAAAAAAACAGATGTTTTCAATAAAAATAAAATTAACTTTGTGTAAGTTAATTTGTAGAAAATCTCGCCCCTTTATAAAAATTATACATAAAAATTATACGAGAAACTTTTACATAAAACGTCGTTTGCAACCATAGCCACAATAGTTGTGCTGCTTATGGTTATGATAATGATAACCATTATTATAGTGATAACAATTATTATAGTGATGATGTTGATCCATAATAATTGAAATTTTTCATGTTCTGATTGGGAAATTGTTTGATAAATCTTTAAAGATTTTTTAGCCAAATAAAAATTTTAGTTTAAATTTGTAAGTATTTTTTTATGTTGATGTTAATTTTATTATTATTAATTTTATCTAATAGTTGTTACTAATTGTTCTTATGTTTCATATAAACAAATCTTCTCCATATAATCACTCCATATGTATGTGTTTCCCACGTCATCAATTTCAATGGCAGAGTGAAGATTATTACCCCACTGAATTTAAAGTTCAGGAGAAACAAAATATATTCAAGGCACATGAACGAAAGGAGGAAAAATCAAGCAATTCCTTGCTTCCCTAGTAGAACATGATTAACATCATGAATAGTACTAAAAGCAGTTGACACTTAATTTGGGAAGACTATCAATGCTGGGAACCTTCTTCTTCACAGAACTTGGAGTACTTTTCTGAATCCATCAAATTGTTTAATTCACCACTGTCACTGATATCAACTTTGATTATCCATCCATCTTTATAAGGACTTGAGTTGACCTGTATGAAGAAATGTAGGACAAGATGAAAATACTTGGTGTTGATGAAAATGAAAACATTGCAAAATTTCAGCATTACATAGGCCTGGTGATTCAAACTTTAGGTTAGTGTGTACAGAGAAAGTGCTGAAAGGAGAAAAATAGTTAGAATCTGCATACACTCAGATATCAGAATTCAGATTGTCTTTCATGTAAAAGCCTCTTCAAGAATTAGACAATAATACTCACCAAAGCAGGAGAACTGTTGAGTTTTTCATTAACTTCGACCACTATTCCTGAAACAGGAGAGTTAATATCACTAGTTGCCTTTACACTTTCAACTGCACCAAAACTATCTCCTTGTGTCACATCTGTTCCCACTTCTGGCAATTCAACATATACAACATCACCCAAATGATCTTGGGCATGATCGGTTATGCCAACAGTTGCAGAATTTCCATCAACCTTTACCCACTCATGAGAATCAGCGTACTGCAGATCTTTCAAAACTGTGTGTATAACAAATCGTAGGCATATTTGTCACAAAAAGCACTAATTGACTTTCTTACTAAATGACACAGTAAAGAAAATCAAATAATTTGGAAACATTTTTCTTCATTTTTAATAAAAAGGAGCTCTCTTCAAGGTAATTGGAAGAAGGAATGAAGAATCTAACTGGTAAACTAGTACTAGCAGCAAGAGAAAGAGAAAACAAAGCAACAAAATAATAGCATAATAATGAACCATTCAATGAGCTAGTAGGTTGTTCCCACATGCTTTCTATTCCCCAAAATGAATTTTGGGAAAAAGATGCCAAACAAGTTACATTTGGTAGCAAAATTACCAAAATGAATTTTGAGGTCCAAAAGTAATTCTCCAACAAAATGCCATGCACACCAAACAGAAGTTCTTTTCTCTGAATAATGTGAAGTTTCATTATTGAAAACTGAGATTCACATTTTCAAATTTCAATGACCTTACTAAAGCCTATATCCAAAAGAAAATACAATTGCGTAGATAAAGTGAGAAACTCTCTAGTCTTCAGGAAAACATAAAGCCATGAAGGTATATCTCTTATCAAAGTCAAACAGATCTTTAGAAACCAACATTCAAGTATTTTGGAAAATGGAAATTGTATCAAACCAATGTAAATTAAAATATGTTAGATCATACGCAGAATTATTATATCATGATATGTTTAGATCATACCCAGAATTATTAAACATGGCAAAACTCCAGTGCATTGTTGTACAATACCACTCATTCTACTTCACTGCATAAGTGCATAAGCACCACACATCCAAAGGAAAAGAATTGAAAGTCACCTATTATTTTCATGACATACCGCTCCCACTCCATTAAAAAACAATGCTTCCTGATACTCACAAGAACCATCCAAAATAGAAGTATAATAGCATAACAACCACACCAGCTCATTCTTCTTTTACAAAACTACCTTTTAGCTTCCCTGCATAAACAGAACTTGTCCGGAAAATAGAATTTGAATGGCACCAATTGCATGCTGACCCAAGAGAGAATATAAGTTCTACTTACACTTATATACCGTCAGGCATGCAAACACTTTTATCAATGACAGAAACCTCCACATATATGATGTAACCTTCAAAGCTTCTAGAACATCACACAACCCCCCATGCAGACTTCCCCTCAGATTTCTGCCACACTTGTGTCACAGAGGCTGTAATTCTATATATGCACTAACAAACGCATAAACAATTCCCCATCAGATTTTTTATTCATTTTACTATTCAAGTGCTAGACATGTTTTGGGATTCAGTACCCAATTACAACCTTGTTTCATTCCCATGAGCATATTTGTAACAACTCCACCAATTCATCAAACTCTTTTATTTTCAAAAAAGATTAGAGCATTCCTTCCTAGCCACAGAGTCCACACAACTGCAAACCAACCACACCAACATCCATCGACTTCTCAGACCTGCCCCCCTCACCCAAACATCACTCCGTTGTAGGAAATTACTCCTCACATCATTAGCACATAAGCAATGTCCCACCATCCCAGCACCCCGCCGTCCACACATGAAAAGAATTTTCACAACCAAACAATGTGTTTTGTGTCCTTATTGTCAATTGTCATCATCACATCTCCTACGATACACCTCATGAGCATCCAAAACGTTACTCACTTACTCTTATCAAGAATGAGATGGAAATCATGGAATGACATGAAATTCTCCTACCATTTGAATATTTCCTCATGGAAAGAAAAAAAAAAGTATTTCAACTATTGTTTCTGATTAAAAAAATTAGCAATCAAATAAGTCCGTTTTATCTCATACCCAAAATCATAGAAGAAAAAAAATAGATGTATTATATGGAAGGTGGAATACATTCCATCATATTTCACTGCATAATCAAGGTTTTAAAATATAGCCCATAACTGCAATTGCGGCACAACATCACAGTTTTTTAACTCTTAATTGTAATCAGATCAGCCACATTTGTATGCAGTTTAAAACCTTGATCCTAATTTAAACAAAGACAAGAAATTTAATTTCATTTAATTCAAATTCATTCAATCTCTTTTCATCCATCAATTCCAACACAGACTTAAGAGATCACCGATCACAGCTATACCCACATGACATACGAGCACCATGCATTACACTAGACATCAGAAAGCACAAGAAATGAAGAAAAGACACGAACTTGAAAACAAAACATTGAAGGGCATGCATGGATCAAGATCCACATGTTTCTCTACACTACGCACGTGACATGAGAAGAACACAAGGCAAATGACGAGTGAAAGAAAAAAAGCATCATAGAAAGAAGAAGAAGGGAGAAGAGATTACTAGTAGCGAAGGTTCTGTGAAAAACAGAGATTCTGAGGTATGAAGCAGCTCTTGAAGCCCACAACTGTCTGCAAGCCATTTTCCTCTCACTCTCTCGATCTCTACACAACACTGCTGCTTCCCACCAAACCTTTCTCTTTACCAATATTTTTTCTTTTTTCGTAGGGTTGGCAAAAGTTTTGATTTCAACTAGTGTAATTTAATTTAATATTTAATATGCATATTAGTGTAAAAAAATTATGTATAGGAACGAAAATACAGTTGCTACCCCATTTGTTTATTCGTTTTTCGTTTCAATATATTATATCAATTTTAGAGTTTTAATTTAATATTTTTTATAAAATTTTATATTTTAAAATATAAATTATTATGTGATATGTTTTAAAATATATTTTATTAATTTATATTTTTTGTTTATGATAAAAATATATCAAATCATCAATGAATATGTCAAATATAAAAAATATAGATATCAAAAGGTCATATTTCCATTATATAATATATATATATATAGTATATAATATAATATCATATATTATAAATTATAGATATAATTGGACAATTATGTGTGCTAGATATCAATATTTTAAAATAATTTTTTGTTTAAAGTTATAGGATTAGTTCGGTGGTAAAGTTTACATTTAGGGAGTGAAATGTTATAGGTTTGAGTTTCTCTTATGTCAAAGTGGTTTACTTTTTATTTTAAAATAGGTATAAGGGTAGAATAGGTATTTTGAAAAGTAGACATCAAAAGGAGGTATTCCCTTTATTAACAGTACAGATATAGGATATAATATAATATCATATATTATAAATTGTAGATATAGTTGGATAATTATGTATGTTGGATATTGATATTTTAAAATAATTTTTTACTTAAAGTTCTAAGGTTTGTCTAGTGGTAAAATTTACATTTGGCGAGTGAGAAGTTATGGGTCTGAGTCCCTCTTATGACAAACTAGTTTATTTTTTAATTTTAAAATAGGTGTAAGGGTAGAATAAGTATTTCGAAAAGTAGACGTCAAAAGAGAGTATTCTCTTTATTAATAGTATAGATTAAATATAGTATATAATATAATATTATATATTATAGATATAGTTGGACAATTACGTATGTCGTATATCAATATTTTAAAATAATTTTTTCCTTAAAGTTCTAAGGTTTGTCTAGTGGCAAAATTTATGTTTGGAGAGTGAAAAGTTGTGAGTTTGAGTCCCTTTTATGGCAAAGTAATTTATTTTTTAATTTTAAAATACATGTAAGGTAAAATATGTATTTTGAGAAGTGTACATCAAAAAGGGTATTTCCTTTGTATAGATTAGGGATGTTCATTAGGTTGTCTGAGCAATAATCAATCAAAACTTATTCAATCAAATTCAAATCACTACAAGTTATGTGGCAGATTTAGTAACGTGAGATTCAATCCGACCATAGTATTAAATTATTATATATTATTATTATTTGAAATTATGTATTTTGTTATTCTGTATTATTTTTTATATTATGTTTTTGTTGATTTTGACAAATTATTTAATTTGTATTATTTGTATGGTTTCCCTAGCTTTAACAAATTGTGTTTACTTTTATTTTGTGCACATGTTTCTTTAGTTATTATTACTTGAAAATTTAGTTATATGTTAATTTAATTTGTTTTAGTTTTAATATATAATTTATAATTATAAGTTATTGTTTATTTTTATATTATAAAAATCATATAGTCTATTTTTTAAAATAATATCCTAAAAAAATAATATTCTAATTTTTAAAAAAAAAAGAATTTTTAAGAAAAAATATTTTTTGAAAGTGTCACTCAATTAACTCAACCTTATCCAACACATTCAAGAGCAAATTGGGTTGAATTTAATGAAAAAAAAAATTAAAATACAACTCAATCCAAAAATTTATGATTGTATTAAGTTTTGAGTTTGCTCAAATCAAACTCAATTCAATCAATGTTTATCTCTAAACTGTATAATATTTATTTATAAAAAAATATTTTACTAAACCCGTCAAAATTTTATAGGCACCAAATAATATTTGATATGCATATTAGTTTAGACCCTGTATGCGTATCAAACAGCAACTTTATTTAATATGCATATAGGATCTAACTATTTTTCTCCTTTCATTATTTTTATACACAAAAAATCATCATATTAAAAATTAAACAGTATACATAGGATCTAACTATTTTTCTCCTTTCAGTACTTTTTCTGTGTTCATTAGGTAACTTTATTTTTTACACAAATTTTAAAATTAAGATTGAATTGGATCTACGAATTTTAAAGAAAAATTTTGAAGAATATATTATTTTTTATAAAATATAAGAAATAAAATATTAAATATGAAAGTTTGTAAATAAAACATATATTATTTATTCAAAATAACATAAAAGTAAAATTATATATATAAGTAGTTTATAAATAATAAAATATAAATTCTAAAAAATTAAAAACAATAAAATTTAATAACACGTAATTTTAATCACTACAAAATTTAATGTTAGGTTTTGAATGTAAGCATAGACCATAAAGTTGTTAGGTTTTGGATGTAAGCATAGACCATAAAGTTGTTAAGTTTTAAATGAAAGCAAGAAAAAGTGAAGAACTGGGGGCACAAATAAGTAAATATAATGGAATAAACAGGTTAGGAGATGTGATTGTGGATTGGGTTGGACAAATTCAGTCATACTTTCTCACTGGTTGTATTGAAAATTTTCTATTTACACCTTGTAATATTTATATAAAATAAAAATATTAAACTTTAAATTGAACGAATCGGTGCACGAATTTACAGATTTCAAAATTCAAATTCGTGATCTGATCTGACTATGGTCGAATTTAATTGGATTTGATCCGATTACAATGGATCGATTCATACATCTAATTAGATCGGTTTATATTCACAAATTTACAAATCGATTTAGATCCATTAACACTCACACTCCCAACAGAATCCACCACCTAAACAATTACGCCAAATCCTAAGGGACCAACAATCCAACAACCTTGCGTATCTCCTCCCTGAATATCTACAATATCAACATCAAGACCCCCCCCCCCCACACACACACACATTCAAAATTGAGACAAGAAGATTAGGGACTTGATTGGTTTGGTTTTGTTTTTAGTTTTTAAAAATAGTTTTCAAAAATAGTTTTCAAAAACTGTTTTCGGGAAGAAAAAAAAACTTGTTTGGCAAGTGATTTTTGAAAATTGTTTTGAAGATGTAAAAATGGAAAAACTTGTTCATGTTTATTAGAATTTCATTAATGAAAAGCAAAAAACAACATATGTTGATTGTATTTTGAGTTTTCATAACAAAAACATAAAACTAAAAACCAAAATTACTTTCAGTTGTTCCAGTTTTTTAGTTTTTAAAAACTAAAAAATCAGAACTGTTTTCAAAACTGTTTTCAGAAAACACTACCCAAGCAAGTTTTTTAGTTTTTAAAAACTAAAATACTGAAAACAATTTTATAAAACTGTTGTTAAACAAATACTAAATTTCTCAAAAATAGTATAAAAAACTGCTCCCCTCCCTCCCCCTACACCACCCCACCCCACCCAGTAAACTAGGAAGGTGACACTTTTGAATGCATCTAGTTGAGTCTTTTTAATTTTAAGATACGACTTGGATGCAAAAACATAAATCATTCACAATATAAAAAAAAAAAACTTTTTTATTAATCAATAGGATAATTTTCAAAGTAATTATAATTAAATTCACTATGTTGGTGACTTGTGTGACGCACGATCCATTGAAGACTTTTTTTAATATATATATATATATATATATATATATAATAATAATAATAATAATAATAATAATGATTAAGTTAAGAAATAAGTTATTTAAAAGAAGTAATTTATTTATAAGTGATTTTAATAAAATAAAAACTTGTTATGTTTGGGTTCAATTATAAAAAAAAAAAAATTAATCTAAAGTGATTATTACCTTGTGTGACTATAACAATTGGGTAAGTGTTTTTTTATGAAAAAATTACATAAAAATATTTATAAAAAATTATAAATAGCATGTTTGTTTTGAATAATCAATAATCACATTTAATAACAATTTGATCCTAATGTTGTTGTGGTTTTGTGCTTCTTCCATGCTTATGTGGAAATATTCACATTGTTGTGGGCAAACTATGGATTGTTGTAGTTCTAGTTCGCCTCCCACACTTTTGTGGGGATACACACACTATTATGGGAAAATCCTTGGGGTTGTTGTGGTTCCAACTCATTTTCCACACTTGTGTGGGCATAGACACACTTATGTGGGCAAACCACTAATACAATTTTGGTTTCAGCACACTTCCCACGTCTATGTGAGCATAATCATGCCTTTGTAGGCAAACTACTAGTGTTGTTTTGGTCTCAACACACCTTCCATGACTATGTGGGCATAAACACACTTCTGTGGGTGAACCATTGGTGTTGTTTTGGTTATAGTCTGCCTCTTACACCTTTGTAGTAATAGTCACACTTTTGTGGGATAAGGATTTCAATCAGTTTTCTTTTAAATCACTCCTCGTTTTGGTGTTTTTTTGCTTCCAATTTTGAAATTACTAAAAAATAGTTTTGATTTTAAGCTTTCAAATGTTTTAAAAAAACATTATTTAGGCGGCATTTAATTTGAGAAAATATTTTCTGTTTTGATTTTCTATCTTCACTTTTTGAAAATTTTTTTCATTTTCAAGTTTTAAATATTCAAAAAATATGTTTGTTTTTGCTTGATATTTTCTATTTTCAAAAAATAATATTGTTAATTTTAATCAATTTTAGCAAAAGTATTATAAATTATTTATATATATATATATATATATATATATATATATATATAGTTTAAAATGCATTTATATGGTGTTTTTTATATAATTACAATGTTATTATTAAGTTTTTGACATAGTGTTAACTTTTGAAAACATTGAAAATAACTTTTTTATTTTTTTTTTCAATTGTTTTTTGAAAATATTTTATAAATCGTTACTAAACATATTTTCACTACTTTTTTGTTTTATCTAAAGATGAAAACAGAAAACGTCCATAATAAACACCACTTTTCAAAAGTTAACATTAAGTGAAAACTTAATAACAATATTATAATTATATAAAAAACAATATATAAATGTATTTTAAAGCATATAAATAATTTATTTTTTGAAAATAAAAAATATCATGTGAAACAAACATATTTTCTAAATATTGAAAACTTGAAAATGAAAATAGTTTTTCGAAAATGAAAATAGAAAACATTTTCTCAAACCAAATACCACTGTTTCCAAATTTAAAATATTGTTTTTAAGTCTTAACAACACTAGAATCTTTCCTCCCTAAATATTAAAAATTGACAACCTATGATGGTCAGTGTTAGAAGTGGAGGATCAAGGTGGCAGCTGATGACGAAGATTGATGATTGTCGGTTATAGGTGGTAGTCAGTGATTGCTAGTTAGAGGGGGCGACCAGTGACTACTAATTGAAAGTAACGGGTAGTGACCATTGGCCACAAGTGGTGACTGGTGATCCCTGGTGATCGTTGGTCAGAGTTTATGATTAGTAATCGTTAGTCAAAGGTGGTGGCAAGTGACAATTAATCGAAGGTGGCTACCTGTGATCGACAAACAAAGGTGACAATAGTGACAGTTGGTAATTGTCAATCGAAGGTGGCAGTTGGTAATTGTTGGTTGGAGGTGGCGATCAATGATCGTCAGTTGGAGGTGGTAGTTAATAACCGTTGATCGGAGGTGGGGGTTGATGACTATTGACCAGAGGTGGTGACAACAACCAACAATTAAAGATGACAATCAATGACCATTGGTTAGAGGTGGTTGTTGATGACTGTTGGTTGGAGAAATGATGAGATCCTCCTTCGGATGCTCCTCGAAGATCAACTTCAAGAGGTCCAAGGTAGAAGTGGGTTCGGTGGAGAGGGAAGAAGGGGGAGATAGGAGGCCCTACTTTAAGAGATAAGCCTCAAGAAAAAGTAGTTTGCCACAAGGGAATGAACTAACTAAGTGTAATGTAGGATGTCATGTGACACTCTAACCAAATCCGACGCCTCTCTTGGGGAACAAGGGTCCCACCTTGCCTCCTTTATGCTTCATGTGCTAATTAATTGGGGTTTAATTAGAAAAGAGGAGTGTGGTTAATAAACAATCCACTAACATCCATAGTAGGCCTAATTAATTAATAAACTCCACAAAAAACTAGGCACACTCCCAAAAGGTCTAAAATCACGAAAAATTAAGGGCCAAAATACATGGTCAGTAAAGAAGAATAAGACCACTCCATTTAGGGGATTATAAAGCCAAATACAAGGTAAAAAATTAAATGGAGCAAGAGGACTATGGTAAAATATTTATGCACATAAGAGTGTGAGGTCTTCATCCATCTATTCTAGTTATGTCCTCCTCTATCCTCCTAAACCATAACGCTAGTGATAAGATTTTTGCTAAGAAGAATCACATTATGACAGTTGGTAGCGATCTATGACCATCGATCACAATTGTGGTAAATGGTGACAAATATATTAAGTGATGAATTTAAATAAAAAAAAAAACAAAATTTTAAAATAAAATTTTATTGTTTTTAAATCAACTATTTTTTACGAACAAGTTTTTATTTTCAAAATACATTTTAAAACAAAAAATAAAAAAATTAAAACCACCCTAAACCGAACCTAAATTTAGCTTAAATAAACTTACCTAATATTTTTTATAGAATTTTTTTTGTCTAAATATTTTATTAAAACATACATCCGTGTTTTTCTATTTTGATAAACTACTCCAAATAACTTATGGAAATAGTTTATTCTTAGCTTTCTTATATCTTATGTTTCCTTTTAAAGTTTACACAAACATTTAAAATAACTATTATCTCTAAAAATGAATTTAAAATATTAATATATGACATTTATAAAATATATTAGCTAATTTTATTAGTTAATTTATTTACTATTCGTGCGAAGACGCGCCGTCGTCGGTTCCGCCTCCGCCGCTGCGGAAAGTGCTTATCTGCGTGCTGTTTCGGTATCACTAATCCACTCAACTTCCCAACATCGCTCGGCGTAACCCTTTTCTCAAGCAACTGCTCACGCGCCGCTCCAGGTGGCCTCGTTGTCGCGGCGGCGCTATCAGTCGCGCGTGCTTCGTCCTGTTTCCATCTCTTGTTATATTATATTCTCCCCCTCGGATTGATATAGCATAGCATGGTAACTTGTTACTTGATTGGTTCTTTGCTATCATGGGATTTGAGAAGAACACAGTAACCCTAATGGAGGGCAGCACTAGGGGAAGAATCCAGGTTCGTGAGACTGATAATACTGCTATGCATCCCCTCTACTTTTCTTTTTCATCTTTTTTTTCTAATATATTTATCATTCCTTTTTCTAATTGTTGCATTTGGTGCAAATTTATTTGATGCTTGTTTGTTGTTGGGTTGTAAGTTTGTGCAAAAAGGTAAAAAATTGGAGCATGGGGATGGAGAAGCAGTGATAATTGGGGGTATGGTGTTGGACGTTCATGCTACACCTTCAAAGCGAGCAAATCCTGGAACCACTATTCCTGGAAAGGTTAGTAATAATGAATCTATATTTTTAAGTCTGTCAATTTCTATTTAGTTTAACATAGAGTTAGATATGTTAGTTACCACTTGCTAATATGATATATCCCTAAATATTAAGTTCAAATCCGTTCACTATAAGTGCTCAAGAGAACTGTATACAAGTAAATACATGCCTTGATTTAGTTGTCATCTCTTTTCAATGACAAATATGAGTTTGTTAGAATGTTTGTTTTTTATAGGCTAAATGTTAGTTTTGTTAGTAATGTTAGTTTTTGTTAGTAGGAAAGATCAAACCAACAACCTGTTTTCACCTCTCTCCTTCCTTAGTTTGTTTGAATATTAGTTTTTATTAGCTAAGGAACCGAACCAGCAACATTTTCCCTAATCAACCATTCAACCTACCTTATATCTTTGATTTACTGCGTGTTTGGAAATCCATCTGAGCATGGCCCAACGAAGGTTTCACACGTTGCAAAGCAAAAATATAAAAGGAAGGGGAGAGTTGGATACTTGGATTGGTGATATGTTTGGATGAGATAAAAATTCAAACACTCGTCAGTACTCACTGTCAAGTGGCGTTGTTAAATAACTGCCATAGTGACGTCTTGGAGCCATTGCATGGTTGATTTTTTGTCAACTGCCATAGACAATTTGTGAAGTCCGCCTTCTGTAGTGGTGCCATAAGGCGCAATTACATGTTTATATGGCCGAACTTTACCTTCTGTCATGGTCCACCATCCACTATTGGTAACAGTGCTATAAAGTCTCAACTTGTTTATAAGCATGTTTGGTTTCACATTTGAAATCAGCAAACTTGAGTTTGGAGCTAGTCAAACTTATTTTACTTTGACCAACATGTTTGGCACAAAATGTCTTAATGTGATTCAATGTTCAAACTTGAGTTGCTTCAAGGCAACATTAAGTGAAAATGATGCAGAATTGCTTCTCAGTTTATGCTAAACTAGAGAGTTGCTTGCACAATCTCTTTTACCACGGGTTTGATACTTCTGGTAGTTGGAAGTTACTTTGGGCTGTTACTAATCCTAGTCCAGCAAATCTTAAAATACTGAACCCAAAACTCTGAATAAGAGAAACCAAGTTTCTTGCCACTTAAACCAACAAGTGTTGCTTACCTGAATCATGTTAATGATGTGAAAAGCATAAGCAGTCATTAGCCCAATTCAAAATTCTTAAATCATTCTTTTTTCTTTCTTGTGTTTGTATCTATCTTCTTATACTAGAGAATTGTCAGGTCTATCATGTGCAAGGAGGTGTGGCAAGGAATGTAGCAGAGTGCATGTCAAAACTAGGAGCAAAGCCATACATGATTAGTGCCCTTGGGTTTGACGTGGCAGGTAAATTCTTACTATCAAAAAACATTTTCTCTTGCATTGCCGTCATAGTTTTTTACTGAGATTTTATTAGGGGCAAGAGGCACATTTATATTTACTTCAACTGATTTTTGTTCAAATTTGCCAGTTGTTCGTACTGTAGATATTCTCTGATCCATTTATCAAAATTATATATGTTTAGAGACTAAAGCACAAAAGTAGTATTGTTTTTCTTTATTCTTTAAACAAGAAATGTTATGAAATAATTTTCTGAAGAAACTTTGCCATCCTAGAAATGAGAGGAAAGTATATAGGACTGGAAATGGTTCTCAGATGGAATTCCAATAAGGCTTAAGAAACCCAATCCTAGAAATAAAAGATGCCCTTCCATATGAAATAGATATGGTTTGGTTATATCCATAATATTGACTGGATCTTTTGGTGGCTAAATTATTGATGTCTGATGCTTTGATTGACCTTTCTGCCTACCTTTAGTTACTTAGATCCCAGATTACAATATTTGACTTTCTACACTTAATTAACCAGTTAAATACGTAGAAAAGTCTGACTGAAAGCATCCAATAATCTAAACTGTAAGAAAGTAGTTTTCATTCCATATCATACCCATGAGCATGGATAGGTAAAACAATAATTGAGAAACTAATATATACTTCATTAGTATGTTCATTATTCCTCTAATTAACAAATTATCAAGTATCCTAAATCATTAATTCCCTGAATAATATATCCTTTTAAGTATGTGAACTGGTATGCATGTCATGCCTATTGGTTAAGAATGGTTGATTTTTTGTTATTGACTTGTGTAAGTATCAGAAGACACTATGATCAGAATGGCATTTCGAGAACAAATATAGAGAAGAAACTTACAAAATTCTTTTTTTTTTTAGGAGATTTTCTGTTGAATCAGTGGATATCTGCTGGCCTATCTATAGAAGGTATGATATCTTGTCTTTGTGGCTTTCATCATTAGATCTGCCATTACAATGTAAAATAATGGCTTTTTGTACATTATTAAATTTGAGGTAGGTATTTTGAAGGATAAAGATATTGACACTCCAGTTGTATGCAATATATTTGATGTTAATGGTGAGGTAGCAGCCGGTGTTGCTAGTGTGGAAGCTCTTGTAAGTTGATCATTCAAGTATTAAGCTATCAAGTAGTCTCCAAACTTAAGCAACCTAAAAGATGTGTTTTGCAACCTTACTATTTATGTAATGATGGTTGTTATAAAGACTGGAGCAAGTAAAAAGAAAATATTAAATATATTGCAATCATTTGTTTCAGGAAAAATATCTGACACCTGACTGGATCTTTCACTTCAAAGGTGCTTTACTTTCTGCTCCAGTGTTAATGGTTGATGCAAATCTTAGTCATCCTTCTCTTGAAGCTGCTTGTAAAAGTACATTGCATACTAATGTCTCAATTCTCTTTTCACATCTGTCTACTGGATCATAAACTCACTACAAATGTTGTTCCTTCCCTTTGCATAAATGTCTATGTTCCTCAGTGGCAGCTGACATGAAGTGTCCTGTATGGTTTGAGCCAGTATCAGTTACTAAAGCCCGAAAAATCAGTTTTATTGCCGAGTATGTGAGTGATATGCTTTCCACAAACATGATACTCTTTATTAGATTCATTTGATTGTTTGGTCAAAGGTGTTTGTGAGTAATTGAGGATTGCAATAGTCTGAAATAGTTGTTGAGAAAGAGAGAAAATTAGAAACACAGGAATCACAGGGTGAATTCTGTATGTCTAATTTACTAAGTGGAGGTTTTTGTTTATAAGTCATAAATACAATGGATAGCAGTTTCTCGAATTCATTCATAAAAATACATAAAGCTCACTTTATCTCATAATATCCCTAATTATAATATTTACAGAATCTGTAACAATCTTAAAAAGTTTGTTTGGTATCACTGTGTGACTGTGTCAACAATTTTCCTTGCATTGTCTTGAACTCTTGATGTTCATTATCTTCTTAGGAAAGCCGTTATTATGTGCTAAATTTAAACTTCTGCTAGCATCACTAAAACATTTTAAATATATTGCATTGTGCAAGTTGCATGTGATTTAACGTAATCAACATCATTGGATACCATTTGACATTTGTGCTTTTTTGTATAAAAAATTGTTTTGTATGACATGTTTGCATGCTTTGTTCAGGTAACTTTTGCTTCTCCAAATGAAGATGAACTTATTGCTATGGCAAATGCTTTTTTGCCAAGAGATGAGTTTCGTCCACTTAAAGAAAGTCAGAAGAAAAGTATTTCAGTAGTATCTTTGTTTCATATACTGAAACCAGCTATATGGGTTTTGCTAGAAAAAGGCGTTAAAGTGGTCCTAGTGACCTTTGGCTCTAATGGAGTGTTTTTCTGCAGTAAAGGAGGGTCTAGCCACTTTAAAATGCCTCCAGAGAAAACAAATCGGTCTGGCTTTGGTGGACAATTATACAAGACTGTTATGCAAAAATGTCCACCTAGTCATTATCCTGCTTTTTCTGAACTTGATAGAAGGTCTCATTTCTCTGCTGTTCATTTTCCCTCACTTCCTGCATCAGTTGTGAGGCTTACTGGTGCTGGTGATTGCTTAGTTGGTGGAATGCTCACGTCAATTTGTGCTGGATTAGATATTATGCAAAGTGTGTCTGTTGGCATTGCAGTGGCTAAAGCTGCAGTTGAGGTTGAGGCTAATGTCCCATCTACTTTCAGTTTATCTGCCATCGCAGGTAAATTTTTAGCTATTTATTTAGTTATATCCATGTTCATATAATCATATGCATGTCTAGTTGCTTCTCTTTGTTGCATGTTTGAAAGTTAATTGGTGGTCTAATTGCATCCCTGGCAGCAAATCATTACTTTTGTGATTGGAGATTTGGCAGTCTGCATGTGGACTTATTTGAATCAGTGTTTGAGAAATGCAAATTTCATTTTAAGCCTAACAAGTATTTATTTGAATTCTCATGTAAATGGTATAAGTATGCATCTTGCAAATGTTGTCATGTCTACCAAAGGCTAACTTATTTAGAACACTCTCCGGAGAATTAGTGCTTGCTTGGAAAATATGAATTTCTTAGAAGTAATCGTTTGTTTTTAAAGACTCTCTTAAGAGCTTGCAAAAGTAAACAATTACTTCTTCTCAACGGGTTCAACCAAACTTGAACTCAGATATTAACTGCTAACTAAATAATCTAACTCATTTACATTAAATTGATATCTTTCAATCACGGGCTCTTATGATCTGATAAGCATGCTTACCAAAAAAAAAATAAAAATGATCTGAAAAGCATAAAAATTGGGGAGAAGTAAATATTTGTTGTATTTGTATGTTCCAAAACATTGGAAATAAGTTAATAACAAGGTTTGGCTCCGTTTATGCTCAATGTTAGTGAATTTGAGTTTGATTTTAGAAACTTACTAAAAGCACAAAGTGGCCAATAAAAAGAAAAGTTTGGCAAGGCAAAGTCTCATATTGTACTATTAGTGTATCCTTATTAATTATGATTTTAGATTTTGTAAGGTTTTGTTTATTGATTGTTGGTGCTTCTAGAACCATGGTGATGCCATCACCTTTTCAATTGTGACCCTTTTTCTTTCTATATTGCTTGTGCAGATGATGCTAAATTTGTATACTCCGGTGCCAAAGTTCTCTTCCAGCAATCAATGTTGTGAATTTTCAATGAGGATGACAGTAGATAAGCTGCTTGAGTTATGATATAATGTGGATAATTTAGTCAACTTATTGACAGTAGCTTTTGTTTTAAATTGAGGCCTACTATTTAGTATGAATTAAAATGTCACAAGACACACGAATGTCGAATATTAAGATATAATTCTTTTTAAAATAAATATGTTAAATTTTTTTATCACGAATCATATCTGTGTTGTTGTATAAAAATAGCCTTGTGTCAACTAGCTTTTTGCTTTAATTATTCTTTGGTCAACTTAATTTTTTTTTTCAGTTTTTCTTGAAAGGTATATTAGTTAATCCTTTTAACTTAGCATTTTTTTTGTCTCTGAAACACTTTAGATATATAGTTTTTAAATTTAAAAGCTTTGTCTAAATAAAGTATTTTAGATAACACTTTTAAATTTAAAAATATTATCTAAAATGTTTTGGAAACTAAAAATAAAAAACAATGTATCATAGCTTTAAAATATCATAGGATTAAAACTGAAAAAACGTCTTATAGACTAAACGTTAAGCCTTCAAATTTTGAAAAACCTTATGCGATAGAGTTTTAAATGTTACAAAATTTCCAGAAATCATTAAAAGTATATTTTGTAGCAAAATTAAATATTTTTTCAACTGATTATATCTAATTAATTTTTTAAATGTTAAAATTTAACACTCTTAGAAATTAATTTTCATAGACAAATTTTAATATTATTTCTTGTTACTTGGTTTACGCCATCGTCTCTGCTAATCAATAATATATGCAATCAATTATAAATTGTCATATATTAATAATTTTTTATTTGTATAATAATTATCATTAAAATTATACGAATAATAATTTAATTGGATAATAATATGATTTTTTTACAATTAAAATAAAAGAAATTAAACACTTTATTTTATTAATCAACAATAATAAAAACTTATTTTGGAACAAAAGCAAATGATAAATTTAAGTTGGTTTTTGTCGAGCAAATCATGAACCAACCTTTCTTATTTTCTATTTTTTTTCTTATTTTTTTTAAATTCATATTCTTGTATTCACTAGGTCAATTTGGGCGTTCACAACATTATTTACTATTTGTCTTTTCTTTACTATATTAATTAATCAAATGTTTCATTTATTTATTTACTTTGAAAATTCTTCTTTCATTTAGAATGTATCTTTTAATCAACTATTTTTCTATATAAAATAACAATATTGAATCATTTGAACTTTGAAGAGATTTTTCTTAAATAAGAACATTTTTATTAATTATTTTTGCACTGATTGATACACATACTTTATCCGGTATAATATGTTAATATTTTAGATTAAATACAATTATTGATCCCAATTTTTTTTTTAATTTTAGACATTATTTTCCAGTATTTTAAAATCGAGACATTATGACCCTAAATTTTAAAAATTTATAAATTAATACTCTTTCTAAAGATTGTTAACACTCATTGTTAATTATGAATATGTTGACCACTGCATGTAAAAGATCAGGTGACAAGGTACCAAATTATTATTTGATAAAAAAGTTAATTCAACATTTTAAGGTTTATATGAATATTAGTGAGTAAAAGAATGCAGCATATTATACATACGTAAATCCTAAAATGTTAAATAACTTTTTTATTAACTAGTAATTGTATGTTATGTTACCTAATTTCTTACCTATGACGGTCAACACACTCACAATTTTTTGTCAA
This sequence comes from Psophocarpus tetragonolobus, assembly GCA_037954015.1. Lineage (NCBI taxonomy): Eukaryota > Viridiplantae > Streptophyta > Magnoliopsida > Fabales > Fabaceae > Psophocarpus > Psophocarpus tetragonolobus. The sequence goes on along the minus strand of CM075690.1, from coordinate 37,413,019 downwards.
TGTCAACAATACACGAAAGAATATTAATTTTCACATTTTTAAAATTTGAGGTCACAATGTAATAATTTTAAAATATAGGACCACAATGTCTAAAATTTAAAAAAAAATGGAGCATTAATTGTGTTTAAGCCTAATATTTTTTTAAGTTTATTCCTTTCAAATATACCTCTTAATTTTAATTTAATAACTAGCTCATTTTTCTATTATCTTACATGATTCTATTTTTATCTTTATTTTATATTTTTTAACTATTTATCTTTTATAATTTACCATTTTTATTTTAGTTCTAAATTAAATTCATTTTCTTTAAAAATTGATAAATAAAAATAATATTATATCACAATATAAATTACTTATTTTAAATTTAAAATATAATTTAAATTCTTAAAATATTTATTTATCGTGGATTTTAATTATAATGTAATTTATATATTAAAAAATTTATTTATTACAAATAATAAATAACTTATACAAAATAAAACTTTTATCTTGTTACAAAAATAAAATACTAAATTACATAAAATATGAAAATAATAAATATCATAGATATTGATGTTGGACGTTTTAAAAATATGTCATTCTTAATCACTTATACATTTAAAATTTTAAGAGTTTAAGGATAGTTGGTTGAGTGTGGTGCATAAATTGTTATAAATTTTCAATTCAACTCTATCAGGACTATAAAAAAAACTTATACATTTAACATTCACATGATAAAAATTCAAAACTCATGTGACTAAAATGGAAACTTTACAGAATAATTTTTATTTATTAATCAACATGTTTCAAGTTAAAAAGTGTGATGCCTTGCATAAATAATCAATTATTAAATTTAATAAATTTATTATAAAGTTGGGTTGTAAAATTGTAATTAAATTACAAAGTAACACTCTTTACATTTGTTAGTTTATGAACTATTTTTCTATATTTATATTAATTTATTTTAAATACTATTAATTTAGATTTAACGTTTTACTTTTATATTGGATTAAAAATATAACTAAAAAAATTTAAAATATATAGTTATAGAGGATTTTAATAATAATATATATCATTAAAAACTATTTATTCGTTTTAAGATTAAAGTGATATATACACTGTAAATTTTTTTACACTTTGAGTCAATTACAATTCCCTATTTACGTTCATAAAAAAACTCCCTATTTATCTGACTTAATTTTAAGGTATTTATGATAAAAAGGCAACCATCAACAAATTTAATCTCGATGCTTAATTGTGATTTACTACTTTACACTTTCATTACAAATAGTAAGTTGTACAAAAAAACAAACTTAATATTGCATACTGCACAAACTAAACTGAAATAAGAAAAGGATGGAAATAATAAATATGATAGATATTTCTATTAAAAAGGCTATAAATATGACATATCTTTCTGATTCACATATTTAAATTTCACGTAACAAAACGTAAAACATTTAGACAGACATTTAATTATATATATTCTTTATATGATTTTAAAGTATTAAGGGATAAAATTAATAAATTTATCATAAATTAAAAATTATGATTGGATATTAATATCTATTAATTCATAGCAATCAAACTCAATATATAATATATAATACTGTGATATATATATATATATATATATATATATATATATTAATTGATTTTAAGAAAAATTGAATTAATTGATGTTCATTAGTCTTTTAAATTTTTTACAGTATAATTTTTATTGAATGATATTAATTTATTTTAAATATTGTTAGTTTAAATTTAATGTTTTGTTTTTATATAATAAACCAATACATTTTTTAATTAGGCTAAATTACCACCGGTGCCCTTCCGTCAAATTATTGTCAAATTACGAATCGAACCCAGGTCTTGGAGAAAAAAAAGCTAAAGTCAATCCATTAGACCAAAGGTAAGAGTTTATTTTGTTTTGCAATTTCAATGTATTTAAACTAATTAATAGCAATGTTAATTTTAAAAATATAGAAAATTTGAGAAAAGCTAGAATTAAACCCAGGTCTAGAAGTTTAAATGCTAAAGCCATACCACAAGACCGAAAGTCAATATTAATTTTCTTGTGAGATTCAAATTCAATTAAACTAATCGTGGCAAGATTAATTTTAAAAATATATTAAAATTTACAACTTTTTTAAATGGAAAAAATTTAATTTTAAATTTTAATTCTCAATTTTAATTTATGTCTTTATTTTTAATTAGATTTTAAATTTTATATTGTTGTTAATATAACTAAATTTTAGTTTTAGTTGTTAACCCTTAAATTTTAATTTCAACTTTTAATTGTTAATTTTAGTTTCAAAATCACAAATAAAATATATAACATAAAATGACCTACAATAGATTCAAAATTAAAATATACAAATAAAATATAGAATCTAATTAAAAATAAAAGATAGAAATTAAAATTTAAATTAAAAGTTAAAAACTATAAATTAAAGTAACAACTAAAACTTAAATATAAAATTAAAAGTTAAAAAAATAAACTTATTCAAATAGATTTAACATAAAATCAAGCTAAGTAGTTTTTAGAATTTAAAAAAGTTTTTTTATTTAAAAAATTTACAACATAAATAAACAAGAATAGTAAAACAAAACAAAGAAAAAGAGACTATAAAACCAAAATTGGCTTACTATCTAGTGGTATCGTCTTACAACTCTCACATGTCCTATGTTCAAATTTTACCTTGTCCAATTTTAATATAAAATTAATGTTGTCACATGATTAGTTTAATTAAATTTGAATCTCACAAAAAAACTAATATTGACTTTTGGTCTACTGGTATGACTTTAGGAATTAAACTTCTAGACTTGGGTTCAATTCCAATTTTGTTCAATTTTTCTATATTTTTAAAATTAACATTGCTATTGATTAGTTTAAATACATTGGAATTGCAAAATATAACAGGCTTTGACCTTTGGTCTAGTGGATTGGCTTTAGCTTTTCTTGCCCATAACCTGAGTTCAATTCTTGTCATCGTACATGTTTTTAATATTTTTAAAATTAATATTTCTAAATTTTTAATTAAACTTTAATTAACTTTTAATTACAATATAACTATGTCACGTCACTTAATTCCATAAGTCAATGTTCATTTTTAACCGTCAATGCCCTAAATTTTACGGAAGGACATAAATTAAACTTTTGAAAAAATGAGAGGGCAAAAGGTGCGCAAAAAAAAATTGAGGCTCACAAAGTGAGCTACCCCATAAATAGAGGTGCACCGGTGGTAATTTAGCCTTTTAATTAATATATGTATTGGATAAAGTTTCATTTTATCTGCAAGAGGGCAATGTTATCATACTCACCTTGGGTATTGACTGGACCAAGTAAAAAGGTTATGGAGTTAGGGGTCAACTCAAGGGTCAAAATTTAACTCGCAGACTCGGTTCACATTAAAAAATATAAATAATTTATTTTTACATCATGTATATATATATATATATATATATTTATCCTACATATACTAAAGAAATTAAATAGTTTAGTGTTAAACTATATCTATTTGAACTTTAATGACATGAGTTCAAGTTATGTATGATATTATTTTTAAGCACAAGATTGGAAAAGGGTAAATGCAGGTAAAGTAATCGAGTTAACCAAAAAATCATCTGAGTCAGTAAGTTTATACTAGTTCTATAGCATAACCAATCTATTAATAAGCTCGGACTGGGCAAGTGACCGATTTTCGGTATAACCAGTTGAACTGGTTGGTCCGAACGGGATTTAATAACATTATAAGAGGGTAAGGGTAGTTAGTCACCAAGGTGATGAGTAGGGGTGACAAAAATAGCCGTACCCATGGGTATTGTCCCGATTTTGACAGGTATTACCCGCTTTAACTGAGTATGAGTACGGGTACTACCCAATATGATGAACTAGGTACGAGTATGAATATAAGTATATGACTACCCGCCTCATACCTACTTGTTATAATTTTAATAATTATATAATAAATTTAAAGTTATATATATATTTAATTAAAAATTTTAATTCTTAAACTTTTAATTTATAATTTATTGTTATTTATTATTCTTAATTTACTTTTTTCATTAAGATATAATTAATAACTTAATATATAATTGATTTATTAACAAATAAGTAAATTTAAATTGTAAAAGATAATAATATAACGGGTATTCGAGGGTATATCTGAATTCGAAAATACTTGATGGGAATGTGGATGAGGATTACTGGATTAAAATTTCTTTTTTTATACTTGAACCCATTCGGTACTTTTTGGAGACGAGGATAGGAAAGGTCAAACCCGCACTTGCCCTACCCCGTTGTCATCGCCAGTGAAGAGAGGTAGTTTAGGGGAATTAAATATATAGAGTTTAACTAATATGCATGTTTATTATAAAAAGTTTTATAGTACCCTTCATTTATGATAAGTTTATACCCATTAATACTTTAAAAAAATCATATGAATAAAGAGCTGTAGTTAGATGTTAATGTAAAACTTTTTTACCCTATCGGTATATACTAATTAAATTCTATTTTTTATGCATAATCATATACTTAAGATAAAAACTAATTAAAAAAATTTATATTCAAATGATACCTTTTATAGATCCAAGATATTTCCAAATTAAGAAGCCAATGAAAAATCCCTTTTAAGGTACTCTTGGAAGAAAAAAAAAATGTGAAGGCCCAAACCAGAATCACGTGGTTTGCACATGCCACATGTTTTCTGTTTTTAGCAACCGAAAATCCAAGAAAGTCTTTCTATATTTTTTCGCTGAGAAGAATTTCATTTAATTTGAAATTTAAAATAATTTACTTTATCATTATTTTTTAAAATAATAATTATATCAAATACTTAATATTAACAATTATATTATTTAAAAAAATAATGATAAAAGTAAGGATAAGAATAAGTTATGTTTTGTTTTAAAAATTTTCTGTTTTTAGTTCATAAAAAATTAAAAATATGTTTGATTATAATTTAAAAATATTTTAAAAATCAACTAAGAAAATAAATTATTTCAGTGCTTCAAAAATTAAATTAAGTAAAAATTTAATAATAATACCATAATTATAACAAAAAACGTATACATGTTTTATAATATTTTTATTAAAATTAATTAAATTTAATCATTTTATTTTTTAAAAATAAAAACATCAAGTAAAATCAAATACATTTTGTAAACATTAAAATTTAAAAAAAAAATTTATTTTCAAAAATAAAAATAAAGAATATTTTTTCAAACTCAAATCTCTTTTCTTCTTTATTTATTAAAACTCATTTATTATTTTTGTATTTATATTTCAATAATATTAGAACGACCCACTTCATATATGCACGGTTCCCTCTATAAGAGAGACGGTTGATACTCTATTGCAGATGAGAAAGTCTCATTACTCTGCACATTCGCGTCTCTTACGCTTCCCTTTTCTCTCACTCTCAAACCCTCTCTTCTTCTTCTTCCTCTACATCGGTACGCTCTTTCTTTCTCGCTTTTCTCATCGATTCTTTTCCTCGTTACATGCATTCTCTATTCATCAATATCATTTCATTGCCATGTTCTAACCAATGCATATTCTTCTTTCTTTTATTTCTCATCTTTTTGTTATGAATCTGTGCGTTCTTTTTTTATATTTGTTTGTGTTCCGATCGAACTGCGGAGTCGTTCTTGTTTGTATAATAATGAGGTTTTTGTTTATTTTTTTTTTAGAAATTGAAACAAAAAATATTTAGGTCTGTTTGTGTTGAACTTGATTAATCAAACGAGAGAGAGAACGTGTTTTATGTTGTGATCGAAGCAATGTGACTTGTTTTTGGTTTTAGTATTCCACTATTACCTAACCAATCGTATGCCAGTTGTTAAAGACGAGTTTCTTGTATGTTCTTGATTGTAATTTTGACTGTGGAATTTAACAGTCTCCTGTTTGATGTTTGAACTTGAAGGCATTTTTATACGTGTCACTATATTTACACAACAATGAGTTATCGTAGTATAGTTTTTTATTTTTATCCGTTAGATTGTTAGTGTGAGAAATTTAAACTCACATTAATGTGTCATCGTAGTATAGTTTGTTTTTTTTTTGTCAGTTAGATTGTTAGTGGGAGAGATTTAAACTGATGACCTCTTTGTCCTCTTCCTTTATCTTTAAAACCCTGCATTTACAACCATTAAGTCAATCATATATCTTGACAGTGTAGTATAGGAAATACATCCTTGTGTGATTGAATGATAAAACACTACAATGATAATGGAAAAGAAGGCTTGGTCTTGTGTTCTTGATTATAATTTTAACTAGAGAATTTAACTGTATGCCTTGGTCTTGTGTTCTTGATTATAATTTTAACTAGAGAATTTAACTGTATGTTTGATATTCGAACTTTGTTAAATATTGATTTGATATTTGAAGGTTGAAAGGAAGATATGCAGGACTATGTTAACACCGTGCTTATTGCTTACACTCATTGTGTATTTTCTCATGTGACAGTGTAGTAGTATAGTAATAAATATATCCCCATGGGATTCAATGAAAAGCACCACAATGATGATGTAAAAGGTCCTGTTTGTTGATTGTAATTTTGACTATATAATTTAACAGTGGTGGTTGATGTTTGAACATGCTAAATTTGGTTGATATTTGAAAGTTGAAAGGAATTTGATATGTGCGGCTATATTTACGCAACGGAAACCCTGTCGTTTATTTTCTCATGTGACAGTGTAGTATAGTAAATACATACCATGGGAATCAACGATAGGCACAATGATGCTGATGGTAAAGATCCAGATTTTGGAGCAATCTTTATCTCAAATAGTGAAACAAAATGTGAATGCTTCAAAAAAGGATTATTTGGCCTCCCATCAACTGAAATCCAGTTTGTAGAGCAGATTAAAACTGGAATGATCTTATTCTTATTTGAATACGAGAAGCGCCAACTTCATGGTGTGTTCAGGGCTTCCAGTGATGGAACTGTCAATATTGTGCCTAATGCCTTTGCAAAAGTGGGGAAGCAATATCCTGCACAGGTAAGAATCCACTAACATCATTTTATGAAATTCCCTTTTCATCTTGAATGAGCAAAGCTTTCTTTTGATTCTGAGTGCAAGAGTGCATGTTTTCTTACATAGATTAATATTGTGGTCACACTTTCTCAATGATCTGCTGTAGGTCAAGTTCGATCTAATTTGGTTCTGTGAGCCATTGCCTGAAAAATTATTCCGTGATGCAATCCGAGAAAATTACTACTCAGCTAACAAGTTTAACTTTGGGCTATCTGAAAATCAGGTCTGCTCTTGGTTTGCATGATTAATTGTCAACAACACGAGGATGATTTGCTTAAAGATTTTACATTAATCTGTTGTGTAGGTCTATAAACTTCTATATTTGTTCAGGAAGAGAAAGCTGGAACCAGAGGCTCCTGGGAGACCACTGTCCAGAACAGAAGATTTGAAATCAGAGCGGTACCCTTTTGGAAAAGTTGGAAGATCTGTCGATCATGGAATGCATATAGAAAGAGTTCAAAATGAGCAGGATGTTGGCTGTAACATATCACCCATCACAATGCATAATTGCCAAGCAGGTTGGTTGCAGTACAACGGACACGTTCAATATAATGGATTAAATGCAAGTGATATTAAGCAAGGAGGGGCTCCTCAGTTTGCGGTGGATACTACAAGCGGGTATGTCAGTGATTATTTGGGATTAAAAGATGAAAGTAGGTTTACTGCATATGAGAATGAGGATTATATGGATATCTGTCTCAGGCCAAACATGATAGGTAGATACTCCAAAAGTCCATCTGATAAAAGTAGAGCTCACGGTGAGGGAAGATTATCAATTAGTGATAGGCTCATGAGTAAATCCCTACCAGAGACTGATGAAAGGATAGTGTTTTCAAATGATGTTCCTGGTTCACATAATTCTAATGTCAACCCATCTGGCTTTTACAGCAAGCCTATTTTAGAGCATAATTCTTTGCTTCGAAATCAGTTTAGGCCAACTTCTATGATTCACCCAATGCAGACACATATCTTAAACAGTACGTGTCCAACCCAAGGAGATGGTAACTTTAAGAGCGCCTCCCTTCTCTATGATCCAGATTGTCCTGGTTTAAATTTTAGCCAGGCATCATCTATTGGAATTAATGATGGTTCTAAGCCAATAATGGAAAGAATTTCTCCTTCAAACAACTTCAGAAGGGATTCCTTAAACAGTCAACCACATTTCCTTAATAGAGAACTGAAAGACATCAAGAGATGGCACTCAGTTGGTGGAGAATTTCAAAATTCTGTTTTGTACGGTAGCAACAGGGATTGCATGCCTCTCAACAGGGTTCAAAATTCTGTCCAGCTGGCAGCAGAATCTGTTGTTTATGAGGATTTTGACATTCATTCCTTGAAATCTTCATCAGCTGCTATTCTTCATCCAGATGTTGGAAAAAGTAGCAGTCTACACGATCCCTTTTCTTCCTTGTTTCATAATAACCACTCATGGTTAGGCAACAATTTTCATTCCACTGCTTTGCAAGAAAACCCAAGTCATGAGGTAACACTACGAAAGAGCAATGAAGCATTTGCTCCTGATATTTCATTGCCAAATGAGTATCATTACAGTGATGGTGATCAGTTAATCCATGAACATGATATTGGATGTTATAGTGATTCTCAAAATTATACTTCTGGCTATCCAAAAAGTAGTGTGTTTTCTCGTTTATCTTTTATGAAGGATATTCACAAGAATAAAAATCGAAAGATTGCAATGAATGAGGAATATGATTTTCCGACTTCAGTTGATGAAGTGATGGAAAGGGTTCGGCAGAGTCAGAACAAGTGGATGAAAAAAAGGAAGCCCAAGCCTAAGCCCAACCAAACTGAAAGTTTAAAGGAAAAACCTCAAATCAGTAGCTCAAGGATGAAGGGCGATTTCTTTGAAAAAGCCTTGACTGATCAAATTATGGATTTGACTACTGCAACTGGAGGCAATACCAATAGAACAGCTGAAGTGACATGTTTTCTGGATTTCAAGCGTCGTAGCAAAGTGAGGAAACTTAGTGATGAAAATGAAATCAGAAGCTCCAATGAGAGAGAAAAGAATGAGGATTTAATGCTTGGGCAACAAAAGAGAAGAAAGTTGATCCGCCCAAATTTCAGCAAGAGTATAGCGTCTGATGACAAGGACATTGACCTTGGTGCTTCTCAAAATTTACAAGTACCATCATCACTTGGAGATTATAATGTCAAGGATCTTAGGGAAAGATGCCCTGCTTTGGTTCAAATTGAGGACAACATTAAAGCAGATACGGAAGTAAGAAATGGTACACATTCACAAGATAAGAAGGGTAGTCATGCCAAAGGATGTGCCTGCGTAGGAGAAATTAGTGAAACACACTCTGAGGATAAGGAAGGTAGTCACGCCAGGGGATGTGTCTGCATTGAAGAAGGAGAAATTACAGCTGATAGTGCTCTTATTGTTTTTAATGATAAATCAGAATGTCTGGGTAGTAATAATGAAGAAGCTGAAGTACAACACACTAGTAGTCGAATTCAACCTGAAGACAAGAATAGTGCTCATGCCACGGGATATGTCTGTGGTAAAGGAGGAGAAAAACCAACCAGTGGTGCTCTTGCTGCATTTAGTGATGGATCAAAATGTGAGAACATTAACCAAAATATCAAGAGTTGCCATATCAAGAAAGGTTTATGTATGATGGATGGTATAAAATCAGTATCTCTGAACATAGAGTCATCACATTCAATTTGTCAAGAGCATCATGTACACAAGAGCATATGTGCTTGCAGAGAAAAGCCTAATGATTGCTGCTCCTCATTTACTATTGAAGATAAAGATGGATCTGAATATTTACAGAACTCTGGTAATGAAAAGGCTCTGATTGAAACTTCTCATCCAGTGAAGGAATGTATACATGTGATTGACAGTTTAAAACCGGTAGCTGCAAGTACAGACTCACTGTGCTCAATTTGGCAAGAGAAACATACAGGTAAGAAGATCATACGCACAGGAAGAGGAAGTAAAGAAGAAATGTCTAAAGATGGTGGCCCATTCCTTGTTGGAGTTAAAGATGCAGTTGACTGTTTACAGAACTCCAAGAATGAAAATGCTTCAATTGCAGATTCTTGTTTCAAGGAAGGCTTATGCATGACTGATAGTAAAAAATCACTATCACCATGTAGAGAATCACTGCATTCGATTTGTCAAAAATTTCAGGTTGACAAGGCTATATGTGTTGATGGGGCTATTAGGACACGAGAAAGAATGTCAAAGGATCACAGATCCTCTACTACTGAAGCTAAAGGTGGATCAGATAGTTCAGAGAACTATGAAGTTAAAGGTGAATCAGTCAGTTCCCAGCAATGTGGCAATGGAAATGCTCCAATTGCTACTTGTGAACAAAATATAGCTGAGTCTGATTCTCAATACAGATTGAACCCTCATCTCTAAGAGGTGTGTAGCTCCTTTTATCATTGGGATGATGGTTGTGGTTGTTCACGCTCACTGGACTCATGCTGACTAGGAGCAAGTCAAGTACTCAGGTTGCTTTTTGCAAATCATAGTTTGGTCTTTCAGACCATAGAGATGATGATCTATGTCCCCCTGATGGTAGAGTCGCCTTACTGTTCTGGGGTTTCTTTTGCCATGGATTTCTACCTTCTCTGATTTTTTTTTTCTTTTTTTTTTTTTTTTAATTTTCATTGTCCTAAAAAAAAGGCTTGCGCATTTACTTATAACACCCAAATGGTTAGAAAGTTCAGAAACATAGAAGAATGCTCTGAGAATTTTGGTACCCTATTTTGGGAAGGCTGCTGTTGTAGGACAGAAGTTGAAGTTATGTTTTGTCAGCAAGCTGGTTCTTGTTTGAATGTTGAAAATATATGAATATATATGTTTTAGGAAGTTTAAATGTTGGAAACTATTGCAGTCTCCAATTTTCTATTCGATCTTAAAGCTAAATGTTTATTCTATAAAAGGTATTTTTAGAAAAGCTAAATCGAGAAACTCAGTGAAAAAATAAAGTCTATAAAAAGGTTGTAATTTTATTTTATGAATTTGAATAATTGTACAACAAGCATTTATATATTAAATTCACAAATGTTACGCAATAATTTCTCCAAAACGCATCCTTGTTTATTATAATACGCTGTGGTTTTCTCTTCAGGTAAAGTTTTAATATTTAATTTGATTTTATATTAATTTACACTATGTTTTCATCTTATAGATAGGGGAACATTGTAACATAGATCTTGGACGAGCAATTTATTCCGTTTGGGTCTCTTTAATAAAACTACGAGTTTCACGATTGATTCCCAATAAATGAAGGATTGTTGATACGAACAATCGGAAAAGAGAGGGAGGAAATATGGGCACCGGATTGTCTTTAGAACTTTTTCTTTGAAAATAATTCATTTACAAATTGGATCCTCCCTGAAATAAAAAAGGTTTAATAAATCCAGGAAGTGTAGCATTTACAAGCCTCTTCTTTTCTTTTTTTTTTTTTTAACAATGAAAATAAAAAAGCAGAGAAGGTAGAAATCCATGGCAAAAGAAACCCCAGAACAGTAAGGCGACTCTACCATCAGGGGGACATAGATCATCATCTCTATGGTCTGCAAGCTCAAACTATGATTTGCAAAAAGCAACCTGAGTACTTGACTTGCTCCTAGTCAGCATGAGTCCAGTGAGCGTGAACAACCACAACCATCATCCCAATGATAAAAGGAGCTACACACCTCTTAGAGATGAGGGTTCAATCTGTATTGAGAATCAGACTCAGCTATATTTTGTTCACAAGTAGCAATTGGAGCATTTCCATTGCCACATTGCTGGGAACTGACTGATTCACCTTTAACTTCATAGTTCTCTGAACTATCTGATCCACCTTTAGCTTCAGTAGTAGAGGATCTGTGATCCTTTGACATTCTTTCTCGTGTCCTAATAGCCCCATCAACACATATAGCCTTGTCAACCTGAAATTTTTGACAAATCGAATGCAGTGATTCTCTACATGGTGATAGTGATTTTTTACTATCAGTCATGCATAAGCCTTCCTTGAAACAAGAATCTGCAATTGAATAATTTTCATTCTTGGAGTTCTGTAAACAGTCAACGGCATCTTTAACTTCAGCCAGGAATGGACCTCCATCTTTTAGGTATTTCTTCTTTACTTCTCTTGCGAGTCTGCACTTGCAGCTACCCGTTTCAGCTGATTTTTAAAAATATTTTCATAAAAATGTTTTTTAAATGGTAACAAAAGAAAGATACTTTTTATTACTGTTTTTTTGTTTTATTGAAAATAAAATCACAAAACAAACTCCCCATACAAAAATATTTTTCTTTTAAAAACTCATTATTTTAATTTGTTTTGAAAATACACACATTCACGTGACGCGCCCTTGGCAGTTATTTTAATCTGTGTTCTTCGTGTTCAGATCGTTTTTTCATTTCATTCCCAATTCCAAAATGGTTCAAACCTCACCGCACCATAACCAACTCTTCGTTTTAAAATCCGCAATCTGTTCCAGACTTCTCCTCCTAACCCTAATCTCTCTTTTCCGCACACTCGTTTCCCCTTACGACACCTCCGCGCGCTTAAATCCTCCGTGCCTCTCCGCCGTCGCCGCCGCCACCGCCGCCACCGCCGCCGACGTCTCCTCTTCCGCCCTCGAAAACGGCGTCGTCTGGGACTCCGTGTACTTTCTCCGCATCGCGCAGTGCGGGTACGAGTACGAACAAACGTTCGCATTCTTACCCCTCCTTCCGCTCTCTATATATCCCTTCTCCGATCATCGACCTCTCCTCGCCCTCTCCGCTTACCTCGTCAACAACGCCGCGTTCGTCGTAGCTGCGCTTTACTTCTACCAACTCTCCCTGGCGGTGTTGAAGAACCCCCAAACGGCGTTGCGTGCTGCGGTTTTGTTCTGCTTTAACCCTGCCTCTGTATTTTATTCTTCCATGTAATCATTGCTCTTTCCTGTTTTCTCGCTTTCAATTTTAGTTTACCAAACAATTAATTATGTTTTTAATCCTAAAATTTATTTGCTTGGTGTTTGAAAGTTGAAAATAATTTTTCTCATTCATGAAATTTTAGGTTTATATTGTTTTTAGAACTAAATTTAACTAATTTTGATTAAATTTAGGAGTGAAAAACATTTCATGAATCAAAAGTGAAATAGGAAAATTTTAGGGACTAAAACAGTACACTTAGACTCCCTTAACTTATCTCATATCACACTTAGCTTCTTCTTTTAAACATTTTTAAAAGAGATGATGATTTATTCAAGCTAATTTTTGTAATTAGATAGAAGCTATCACTCATAATTTAAAAATGTGTAATTTATGGAAAAGCTGTTTCGAATTTTTTCTATTTTTTATTAGAAATGCTTGTAGAGAAAATTATCGAGACAGGCTACAATAACCTCCCTTATTGGAAAGGTGCAAGTTTAATGTTTTTAAAACTTAAAGTATTGTGTAATGTAAAAATGAACGAGTGTAATATTTGTGTAGAGTTCTAAAAGAAGTTGGGGTGTTAATGTAATAAAATCTTAGATCGTCAATGTAATTTGCTCTTTTATTTTATCTTTGATCGTAAATTATGTTGACACTGATGAAGTTTTGTTAAGTTACAATATTTGTTAAGAGAGTTTAGTTCGATTAGTATAGGATGAATTCTGATGGTGTCTTTGATCTCTACTGATAAAGATAAAGTTACACGCAATATCTGCCTTTTAAAAAAAGATTGTAACGAGTACTTTAAAAAAATTGGGCGTGGGTTGTGTAGCAGTAAAAGAAGTATTATATGCAATTCAGCTACAATCAGACGGTGCTAGTGTAATTTACTCTATCAGTGTATATTTCTTTGTGACTTGGATATTGGTGTTTGGTTTGTGATGGCAGATACTCAGAGAGTTTGTACGCTCTTATGTGTTTTGGAGGAATGTACTATTTTGTTTCTGGCGGAAACAATTTGGCTGTTATTTTGTTTGCGTTGTCCGGTTGTGCTAGGTCGAATGGGGTGCTTAATGCTGGCTATCTCTGTTTTCAGACTATGCATCGGAGTTATCATGCCCTGTTTCACAAAAAGCGTGTTACTGTTAGTTTCTTCACCCTTTCTTATTTCCTATGGGTTTCCCTTTGGTCCTGTTTGGTTAATGTTCAACATAAACACTTAGGACAAGAAAATAAGAAGTTAGAATGAATTTATATTTTTAACTCTTACAAAATCTTTCCAATCTAACTTCTTCAAAAGTTGGGTGTATAAGTTGATTTTATAACCCTCCACTAGGTGTTATAAGGTTGGCCTAAGGACAATGTCAACATGTGGGCAGGAGGTATGTGGGCAGGAGGTGGAAGAAAGAAGTCTTGGGTTTGAATCTTTACACGAACAAAATCTAACATAACATCTGCCTTTCCAAAAAAAAAAGTTGCTTTTGTAACCCATAGTCCCATAGTAAAAATTCATTTCAATTTATTATTTTCTTTTGCTACAGGTGTTTATGGAGAAATTTATCTGTAGACCTTGATAAATAATTTTGGAAGTATGGTTGGAAAATGTCATTTGTATTCAGTCTCACCTGACTGTCATTGTATTGATTAAGTTTAGAAACTGGTTTGTGTTTTGTGAATTTAATGCAATTTTCTCAAGCACTTGCAAAATTAAATTGTAGTTGTTGATGTTTAATGATGAAAGAGAGGGTGAATTCAGTGAACATGACTGGTAGCTTAAAGAAATATTTGTGCTTCTTTGTTATTTGGAACTTGGAACAGGCTTGATGGCTAATTATATTATTAACAAGTAGTATGGATGCTTATGTAGGTGTGGAAATTAGGGGACGTAAGAGTGGTGGGGGTATTGTACTATATGCTACAGTACAAAAAAGAAAATAAAGTTTGAGGTTTTTCTGCAGTTGTGTATTTTTTCACATGCGACATGTCAGAGTAAAAAGTAAATTATATACCTAGAACTAATAATTTATCTATTTCTGATTAATTTATTCTTAACTATGTATGGTAGGAACATTTGTAAACTGTTGTGTAGAGATGTAGCTCAGTTGCTCAAGTTATTAGGGGAGATGTTCTAGGATTGTTTTTCGTGTAATCTGCAAAGAAAAAGATTTCAAACGTCATTAGCATGAATATAAACTGGAATACATGATTGATTCTTTCATTGTGACAGTTGGCTTTGCAGATAGTTATTGTTGGAGCTTTACGTACTGCATGTATTTTTGCTCCATTTGTAGCTTTCCAGGCTTATGGCTATTGCAATATGTGTGTTGGACGTTCCCCTGATGAAATAAGGCCCTGGTGCAAGGCAAGAATACCGTTACTTTACAATTACATTCAAAGTCATTATTGGTATGTTCATTTTTAAGTACCAAAAGTTTTGTTGATTTATTTTGCTAATGCTATGCTTTTGGCTGAATTATCATACTCTAGTCTGTTCATATTAAGATGTATTTTCTTTGTAGTCTATTAAGTTGGAACTTGGATGTTTAAATATATTGATATTTCCAGTGAAGATTGTTAATTCTTGACTTTCCAGGGGTGTAGGTTTCTTGAGATATTTTCAGCTGAAACAGTTGCCTAACTTTCTTCTTGCATCCCCAATACTGTCTCTGGCACTTTGCTCAGTTGTCCATTATGCTAAGTCAAGGCCTCAAACCTTTTTTTCACTGGGGTTTTTAACTCCGATGGAGGAGAAGAGCTGTGGAGTTGTGTTTTTTTCAAATGATCTCTCAAGATCCGAAGCATCTCACAATGTGGAGAAATCCCCTGTTCGGATAGAAGGTATGATTCTGAAACAGATAAATGTGTTTTGCAATTATTTTGCATACTTGAAAATACATTGCTTTGTGAGGAATGGTGATCAGTAATTCACTGACTTGAGTATGACAATTGAATCATCCACTTTGACACTTTTTATGTGGTGGTGCTATTTTTTCATTCTTTCACATTACTGTTCAACCATGCTGTTTGTCTGATCATTCCTGTTTGGTAATCTATGTTGAGAAAGTAGAGTTACAAGCGATGCTTAATTCCTTCTTTCATTGTTTACAGCATATTTTGGATATACAAAAAGGCTATATATGTTATCATTGCAACCATAACACTACTCACTCCTGCAGCAGAACACTCCAATCTTAGGAGGAGAAAGAATGTGAGCAAGGGAGACGTTGCGAATGTTCCCATAGAATCTGAGACGGCAGCAATTTGGCCAGGATACATGTCTGCTTCTGCTCTCCCATTTGTGTTACACTTGGGATTCATGGCATGCACTGCTTTTTTTGTCATGCATGTACAGGTAGTGTCAAATGCCTTATTTTCTTCTGCTTCTATTTATCATCTTAGGAGAACTAACCAGTGTCAACATGAAATTTGCTAATCATCATATTTTATTACCTGCTCCTGAATATTGCTTAAGCATTCTTAAACTTGGTCACCACCGAGGGTGTACTTCCTAAAAAATGGGTAATGAAAATTTACCACAAGAAAAGTATAGATGCACCTTTCATTTTCTGTTATTCCACTTCTTTACTCTTACCCATTGCACCGTTAGTCGATTTCTATATTAACCATTCGTTTCTTGAGAATGACTGAAGTGTTTACTAATGTGGGAACTTTTGGTAATTGACATTTAACAGGTGTCTACTCGTTTCTTGTCTGCCAGCCCTCCTCTTTATTGGTTTGCTTCATACATAATGTCATACCCTGGAAAATACTACAGATGGGGATACGTCATATGGGCATACTCTATAGCATATATTTTTCTTGGCAGTTTGCTGTTTTCAAACTTTTATCCTTTTACTTAATGAGATAAGCAGATGGTTCTTCTTGAAAGCTTTAGGTCTTTTTATTTCATTTTCATCCAATGCACAATGACATGGCTACCTACTATGGAGAGTTGTTGTAGAATTTCAGATTTTTGTTGGTTGCTGTTTGATCTTACACGCGCCTCTGATTTACTAGTAGTGGGGAAAATGCCCTCCCCCTACCCATCGGCTCTCAAATTAGCACCTTGTAGATGATTAAACTAATAGTTTTTTTTTTCCTTCTCTTTTTTGTATTTTTCACTTTGGTTGTTCTTTCTGATCGATAGTTATTTTTGTAGTTCAATATTATATTTATGCTACAAAGTGATCTATCTTAGAAACATGGGCACAATAGAATACATTTTATTTTGTTTAAGAATTGATTTTATTCCATAAATATATCTAGAAACTACTCTAGGTGATTCAAAATACACTACGATACCTTTATTATGTGTGTTTTAGATAATTGGTTTAGGTGATTTAGAATGTTGTATAAGGACATGACCAATTATAGGGGTGATAATGGGGTGGATGCGGGTTTTAGATAATTGGTCATTGATAAAAATTGACTTTGAAATTTAATATAAAATTCTTGATCAAACTCATAATAAATTCAAATAAATTCAAGACTCAGTATTAATATTGAATTCTTTTTCATTGCAAAATTAAATATGTAACAATTTTAAGTTTGTAATCAATTTTCGAATGAAAACCAAACACATATTTAATTAATTACAATTAATTTCTCATTATTTGAATTTTTTTAAATCATAAAATTAAAATTTGTTTAACATGTAATTAAATTATTATCATGTATCATTAAGCTTTGTCATTTAATAACCAATATTAATTTACTAACAGTTATTAACATTATTTTATCGTGAAAAAAACATTTTAACAATTATTAAAACTTGATTTTAATGTATTTATTATGAGATAATGATAATGTTTTAAAAAATATTAAATGTAATTTTTAATATTAGTTTATTTCTATTTTTAATCTTATATTTTTTTTTATTTTTTTCCACGCTCTTGCCACTATTACGGTGGTAGTAGTTATAATAACAGTAACAAATAATAATAATAATGATAAAGATAATAAAAATAAAAGAGGATGAAAATAAAAAAAAAAGAATTAAAAGTGAAAATAAATTAGTGTTAAATGCTACATTTAATGTTTTAAAAACATAATTACTCTCTTATATTAAATACAATGAAAGTGATGTTTTAATATTATTAAAATTTAATAATTTTAAAATTAAAAGCATGTTTAAAAGTATTAAAAAGGAAATCTCAAAAATTAAAAAAATACAAATGGTAATTAAACCTACTTAAGAAGAACAGGAAATAATAGGAGTAAACGTGATTTGGTGTATTTTCTTCCCTTTCCGTCTCTACTGTCTGTCTATCTTACAGTGGAGAGGAAATTTACATTTTCTTGTCCGCACAGCATCAGTCATCACTAGTCACACAGTGAAGAAAAGAATTGAAGACAGAAAGAAAAACAGAGTCAAACACAAGCTAACGACATTCTCATGAATGCATCGCAGAGTTGAATTGATTTAATGCTGCGATCTCGGCGGCGCTCCCCTTACGGCGCCTACTTCTGCGCCGTGATCTCCGCCGTGCTCCTCCTGCTCTCCGTCTCCCTCCTCCACTCCCGCCTCTCCCGCTCCCACCCGCACCCTCTCCCCCGCCCCTCCCTCTCCGCCGCTGACCTCTCATCCTCCGACGACCCCATCGACGACCTCGACTTCATCGACGAAACCCTAGACCCGCCCCCTTCCTCCCCCCGCCTCACCCCTCCCCCTCTCTTCTTCTTCGACCCCCTCTCCGCCGCCCTCCGCCGCTCCTTCCTCTCCTCCTCCCTCCCCATCACCGCCGCCGGCGTCTTCCCCTCCCCCTCCCATGACCCCTCCAAGACCGCCTTCGCCTCCGACGACGCCCCCGTCGACTCTTCCATACGCGCCTTGGCCTCGCGCGTGGCCTCACTCGAGCACGCGCTGCTCCTCAAAGACTCCCCTCTCAGAGACCAATGGGGTGACTGGTTCGACAAGAAGAGCGTCTTCCTCAGAAAAGATCGAATGTTCAGATCCAACTTTGACTCCCTTAACCCCCTCAACAACCCCCTTCTCCAAGACCCCGACGCCGCCGCCGCCGCCGCACTCACCAGAACCGACCGCCTCGTCCAGAAATGGTGGATCCATCACTTCAGGAAAGTCCCCTTCCCTGGTGTTAAAAAAATTGGCAATGTCCCCACCAAACTGGGGACAGAGCGCAGAACTCTCAATCATCAAAATAACAACAACAACATCATCAATCATGAGATCATTAAGGAAGAAGTTGCAAGTTCAGTCACTAATGGTGCTGAATTAACCATCCGGAAAGATGCCAACTTTATGGTTGCTGAGGCAGATGGCACTAATGGTGGTGAATTAACCATCTGGAAAGAGGGCAACTTTATGGATGCTGGGGCTGATGGCACTGATGGTGGTGAATTAACCGTTCGGAAAGATGGCAACTTTATTGATTCTGGGGCTCTGGGTTTGAAGAATTCAGGCACTAATGGTTGTCGATTAACCATTCGGGAAGATGTCAACTTTACTGATTCTGGGGCTCAGGGTTTGGAGAGTTCAGGCACTAGTGGTGGTGGATTAACCATTCGGAAAGATGTTAATGTTGTTGATGTTAGGGATGAGGCTTTGAGGAATTCAGGCACTAATGGTGGTGAATTAACAATTCGGAAAGATGCTAATGTTGTTGATGCTAGCGGTGTGGCTTTGAAGAAACATGTGTATGCTGATGGGGATACTTGGGGGTACTACCCTGGACTGCCGCCGCGATTGTCGTTCAACAACTTTATGGATAAGTTTTTCAGGGTGGGGAAGTGTGTGATTAGAGTGTTTATGGTGTGGAATTCGCCGCCTTGGATGTACACTGTTCGGCATCAGCGTGGTCTTGAGAGTTTGCTTTTTCGTCATCCTGATGCTTGTGTTGTTGTGTTCTCGGAGACGGTTGAGCTTGATTTCTTCAAAGATAGCTTTGTTAAGGATGGGTAATTGTTGACTCTTTTTGTCTGGATTTTGCTTCCTTGTTGTGCAAGTTATTGTGTTGTTTTGAATTTTGAGGAATTGCTTTTGCCAGTTACAAAGTTGCTGTTGCCATGCCTAATCTAGATGAGTTGCTAAAGGGTACGCCTGCTCACATTTTTGCTTCTGTGTGGTTTGAGTGGAAGAAGACGAAGTTTTATTCTACTCATTACAGTGAGCTTGTCCGCCTTGCTGCTCTCTACAAGTAAATTTTCTTGGTTGTTGTATGACTTTTTCTAGTTGGTCGTGTTGCTTTGGTGTATTTGTGTAGTAATTTAGTGTGATTGAACAAACTCATAGTTTTGACTGTGGCTGTGTTGTATCTACTTGGAGTAGACTGTGAGTTGACTGTTTGAGATCTTCTTTTATGAGAGAAAAAGGGTAAGGATCAATCATGACAATGACATTTTCTTCTGTTTTATCAGATATGGTGGGATCTATCTAGACACAGATATCATAGTGTTGAAGTCTATTTCTTTCCTTAATAATTCTGTTGGTACGGAGGAGGATCATGGTGCTGCAATTGCTTTGAATGGTGCTGTGATGGCTTTTCAAAGGCACAGGTATTGTTAGTGTGTTCTCTATATTTCTAGAATAATTTCATTTTGTAAACAGAAGTTTCAAGTTAGGAAGCTATTGAAGTGAGGGTCATGAATGTCCTAATTCTATTCTGTCATGAAGTGACTACGATAATCAAAAGGAGTTGTTTGTTCTCTTGCATCTCTCTCTATACAATCTAATGGGTGATTGTTTGATCATGTCACCAACACATTTAATGGGATAAGACTTGGTTGTCGTTGTTGGATACTCTTTCCATAAAGTTGGTTGCACATTTGTGTTAATTTTTGTTTGTTTTATATCCCTTCAGAGTATTTCTTGAGAATGTGACAGTTATGCATGAGAAATCATAAGTCATAACATGCACATTTCTATGTTGTTCAATTTGGCTGTTGTCATTATAACTGTCATACAGAGATGCACACAAATTTATCCTTTGTTGATGTTCCTTTTATTGACTTTTCCTTTTTTTTTCTGATTCTAACATCATGAGTTTCCTCCAGTGCATAAGCAATTAAGCATGGGGACCAAAATATTAGGAAGCCCCAATGAAAGTGGAGAAAGAAAAGGATACTGTTATTGGTTGATTTGACTAACAATGAACTATGTAAAAGTCTAAGGGTCTCCCCTTCACAAAGGTTGCTTAACTAAGCACTTGCTCGGTTGATTTACACAAAATACGATGTCCTTAACGCATTCTCTCTAGTCTCTACCTTTATTTATTTAACTGAACCTCCTTTAACTAGCTTCCTAAGTGCTTCAAACTATTTTGACTCCCCTTTATTCTTCCTAAAAAATACCCTTTTACCCGTTCTGTCCTTACAGTAGAAGCAGCCCGGAAAGTAAGATTCTGTTTATTAGCATCAATACGGGGTTGAATGAAAGGTGCAAATCTGGAGTCTGGAATCCTAATTAGAGAGATGTTGAACTTTTAAGATACAGCCACAAATTTCATTACAAGTATGCATATATTTTAAATATCATATCAATATTTTAGATTAATCTATGAACAGTACATTTTGATTAAAATATTGTGTGTCGTCTTACCTTTCTGTAATCTTTTGAATGAGATAGATGGATGCAATGCAAATACAATTAATATTTTCTGCATAGAGCAGTGTTGGACTTACTTTGAGATCATAATGCAGTTTGTTCATACAGGAGTGCTTGGAAGAGTTTTACATGACATATGATGATACCAGTTTGAGAGGGAATGGTGCTGATCTGTTGACGAGGGTTGCACAAAAATATTTGGGAGAGGAAAATAAATCTGTGAAGCCCTTGGAGTTGAAAGTAGAACCCTCTTACATCTTCTTCCTCATCAGTTCTCAGAACATAACAAGGTAAATTGACATTTGCCTCAATTGATTGGAGAGTGTCACTGCCTTGCTTTTTGTTTACTTTTCTGTGCTTGTGTGCCTTACTTGATATAAACTGTAAACAGATACTTTATTGCACCGACAATAGAGACAGAGAAAGCTCAACAAGATGTGCTGCTTGAAAATATCCTGCACAATTCATTGACATTTCATTTCTGGAACAGCTTGACATTTTCTCTCATTCCTGAACCAGATAGCCTTGTGAGTAGGCTTTTGAATTATGCATGTATCCGATGCTTGGAATTACTATGAAATATGAATGCCAGCTTCCACCAATTTTGTCTTGAGTTTCCCATTCAGATTGCAGTCCAGAAGACATCGGCAGGTTCTTGTCCATTGAGTTGTACAATTTTACTGTATGTTAGTGAGATACTCTGGGTGGGTTGAAATCACTACTAAGAAAACCAAGATATACAGAAAACTTTGTAAAGCAAAACTAGCGTTATCTAATAATCATGTATTATTATATTATAATTATAATTATAATGAACAATATAGTATGTATTAGAGATGCATTGTTCATCACTACATGATTTTGGTGTAATTGCAATCAGTATCTAATATTTTTTAGTCAGTAAAGAAGCAGAGCATGTTATCATTAATTTCTTCATTTGCTATTTGCGTATTATTCTTCAAGACATTGGGATAGGGATGAAAAAATATAGTTTCATTAGGGTACTATAGTACCCAGTCCCATGTCTGCACTTAAAAGATGTACCTATACACTTATGGTTAGTAACTGTGATTCTCATTTCTTTAAATGTTGGTTACTTATATATTCATATTCACGATCTGCATTATAAATTAGGAGTTTAAATATACACCGTTAGTGTAACAAATTTTATACTGATATTCAATCACAATCATTTGTTTATGATAAGGTTGTAGACTTTATGAGTTAACTTTAAAAGTTATCTAAATGAAGAGATATCTTTTATCATTGTTTGAGCAAATTAATTAAATTCATAAATTAATATCTTTTACACATAATTAAATATAATATAAAAAACAAGTTAACATAATATTAAATGTAGAACAAAATATAAAATATTCTCTAAAGTTTTATATGATTATGTTTTTTTTTTCTGTAACATTAAATAATGTTATATGTTTATTAATAGTTATTTTATAAAAAACTCAATTTCTTTAATTTTTATTTATTAAATTGTATAAAATATATTATGTCTCTTTTTGTTTTATAATTATATAACTTATAATAAATTATAATAAATAATATTTTTAGTAATATTTTTATTCAAAAATATAATTATGTAGTATTATGTAATATAATTATATTAAATAATATTATATATGTATATATATTTTGTTGTGGATCCGGATTTGTTCCGCATCTATAAAAAGATAATTTTTGTAGGTACTCGAAAACTAGTACTCAACTAGGTCCACTTTTTCATCTTACATTTGCAATTATAGATGTCTTCGTAGTTAGAACAATGCAAGAGTACTTGTTTGAAGAGAAACACTATTATTAGGTGATTTCGTGTGGGTTCTGCTAAAAATAGAATGAACTCAATTTTTTACATAAATCAAATGAAATTTAACATTCAATTACTTAGTCTCTATAATTACACAATTTTTTACTTAGCCTCGCTAATTATTTAGTTTTATAATACAATTTGAGTTTAACATGTATGTATTAATAGTGTAAAAGAGTTTTAAACTAATGTTTAATCATAATTCTTAATTTATGATTTTTAAAGTATTAATTGGTAAAATCAATCAACTTACAAGTTATGATTAAATGTTAGGTAAAATTTTTTACAATGACAATATATAAGTGTATTTCTCATACAATTTTAATCGTTTTTCAGTCCTTATACATAGTTTTAAGAGTTTAATTTTTATATACTGACAGTGTAAAAAAGTTTTACACTAACATTCAATTATAACCTTTTGTTTAATGACTTTTAAAATATTAATTGATAAAGTAAACAAATTTACTATACATGAAAGATTGTGCTTAGATGTCAATATAAAACTTTTTACACTGGTCATCCATAAGCTATTTTGACCTCGTTTAGAAGAGCTTATTCAATAAGAGTTTCTTACATAAAAGCTTATACTATAAGTTTTAGTGTTTGGATAAACCCTCTTACTGTGCATAAACCTATACTATAAGCTCTTAAATTTAATAAACTATTTGTATTTTGATATACAAATTTAAAAGCTCTTATATAAAAATAAAGTGTTTGAATATATATATATATATATATATATATATATATATATAGAGAGAGAGAGAGAGAGAGAGAGAGAGAGAGAGAGAGATAGGGAGAAGGAGGGAGAGAGAGTGTGTGTGAGAGAGAGGGGGGAGAGGGAGGGAGAGAGAGGGATAAGGAGGGAGAGGGAGAAATAGGAAAAGAGAGAGGGGGAGAGGGATAGGGGGAGAAAGAGAGGGCTTGATTGGTTGACTTTGTTTTTTATTTTTTGAAAAAAGTTTTCAAAAACTATTTTTGGGAAGAAAATGAAAAAAAAAAACTTGTTTAGTAAGTGTCATTTGAAAATTGCTTTGAAAATGTAAAAATGAAAAAACTTGTTTATATTTATTAAAATTTTATTCATGAAATATATTCTGATTGTATTTTAAGTTTTCAAAACCAAAAATAGAAAACTGAAAAACAAAGCTACTTTTAGCTGTTCCTATTTCTTAATTTTTGAAAACTAAAAGACTTCTTTGAAAACTGTTTTCACTACTCAAACAAATTTTTAGTTTTTAAATATTGAAAATAGTCTAATAAAACTGTTATCAAACAAGCAAGTTTTAATCATGAGAAAGAAAAAAGTAAAAGGTGAAATCTTTAATAAGTTTAAAAAAGTGTTTTGCAAAAACTACTCTAAATAGTTTATTCAAATAAACTTAAAACAATTTATTGATCTTGTAAAAACGTTTTTATAAATTTATCCAAACATTTCTATAATAAGATAAACTCAAATAAACTTAAATAAACTCTTTCAAAAATGTCTTTATTTTTAATCCCTTTTAGCTATATCTATCTAAATTAGTAGAAATTAAAATGCATTGAAAATAGTATGTATAAGAAGAAAACGTATAATTTATATAAGAGTTTAATTAGAAGTATAAAAGAGTAAAACCTTTGATAATAAAGTGTATCTAATTAATGTTATTAGACTATGTTCATTAATTAAGTTGGTGTGATGGTTAATGTTACTTGAATTAATTATTAGGTCTTAAGTTTGAATCTCATCGTTGGATCTTTGCACTACAAACAATGATTGTGGGTGCAGCAATTTTCACGTCCATCTTTATCTGCACACCTTCAATCTGGTTCTGGTCAGATTGCTCACTGCGGTAACATGAGAAACCAGTGAAGATTCCATCTTTTTGAAAGGGAAAAACCCTTTTTTCTTCCCTTCGTTAGGAACACCAAAATATCAGTCCTTGTACATCTGAAGACATTGCTGCATATCAGACCAACCATTTCTGACTTCAGCATCGAATGAGACCAGGTTACTGCCTTACCACTGGAATCCTATGAGTTCTTCTGCAAAGTTACCTGCCCATCCAAGTGTTACTGCATGAAAATGTTGTAACAATACTAAAATTAATGGATTTTTTGTTCCAGTTTAATTTAAAGAAATAATACCTAATTTTACAATTGAGAAATGCGGGCAACACGTAATTCAACTAATAAATCATGTGAGTATTACTTGGATTCTTCTAATTTTATAACTTTTAATAAATTTCAACTATTAATAAAGGCTATGTTTGAAGGAGTGTCTCGTAGAATATTGATAGCACTCTCTTTACAATTCCCTAACATTTTCTCCTAAAAAAGCTAATTATTTTTAATACTATACTAAACAAGTTATTAACTCTTCAAATGGATAAAAAATATCTTTAAGGAGAATTTAGAGTGACATACCAATGGTTTCAGGGATGTATCTCTTACTCAGCAACCACTGGATACATGTCCTTTCCTTTGCTTCAGTTTGTACAAGTGGTTCTTTTTCTTCTGACAGTTAATAATATATTTCATCAAAACCCCAGTTTCATTTTCATACTCCCTTTTATTCAGGTTGTAGTTCGCTTTCTTTGTGAAGCCTTTCAGTATTAGCAATCAACAGAGGTCTGACCCCGCACTTCTTTACAATGTCCAACCGTTGAGATGGACCCTTAAATTTAAAGATGACTTTGAGCCTCAAGTTGTTGGCATCATAGTACAAGCTTAAATCCTTGAAATCTTGCAGAATGGAGGCATTAAAAGCAGGATAGTAGCATATAAATAGATGATCTGAATTAAAACCTCTTGGCACCTGCATTACAGTTGTGCAATGGCCCAGAAAGGGGACACTGGGGTCACAGTTATAGGCAGACTTCACAAAGTGATAACAATTGACATCTGGATCATACTCTTCATAACTGTTTTGCTGGAAACCACCAATTACAAGGCACAAAGCAAAACCTAAGAACTTTGAATCAGTGAACCACTGTTGAGGAATTTCCATGTCCAGTGAAGAATTTGTTGATTGGTAGCTGAACCAGTCTGGGATTTCAGTTCCTGGCAAACAAATAGAAATAAGAGGACCAAGAGGTGTTCCTTCTTGCAAAGAAGCATAAGCTGCATGAAAGGGTGCATCTGCAATGATATTGTTGCGTGAATTTTGATCCAAGTTTATGCAATTGTAATAGAATGAATATCTATCTTCTATTAAGACACTCTTTGAACTTTGAACAATCTCTAGTGACCTGCAGTCAGCTGCACAAAATGATTGCAGGCATGGTGGGAGCTCTGGTAGAGCCTGGAGCTTCCTGCACTCAATTAATGTGATCTTTTGCAAATTAATAAGATCTTTAATGCTCATTGGTAAGCTTTCAATATCACATCCACTTACAAACAAATCTTCCAAAGATGGTGGAAGCTTTGGTAAACACCGAAGCCTCGTGCACTTTGTTAAGGCTAGTTTTCTCAGATGAGAAATTTTTTTTATGCTTTCAGGTATGCACTCAATGTTGCTTTCACTTAGCGAAAATTCTTCCAAGAATGGTGGAAGATCAGGTAGAGAATGAAACCTTTTCCAATTAACCAAAGGAAACTTCTGTAGATGAGAAAGACCTTTCATGCTCACTAGATGGGAATCAACTTTACTTTCATTTAGTAATGAAGTTTTGAAAGATGATAGAAGATCCTGCGGATACAAAAGCTTCTTGTAGTTAATTAGGGTAAGTTTTCTCAAATGAGAAAGATCTTTGATACTTACAGGTAAACACTCAATATCACTTTCATCTAAGGACAAGTCTTCCAAGGATGGTGGAAGGCTTGGTAAAGTCCGAAGCTTCTTGCACTCAGTCAAGTTAAGCTTTTTCAGACTAGGAAGATCTTTGATGCTCACAGGTAAATTCTCAATACTGCTTCCTTTTAGAGATAAATCTGCTAAGGATAACAAAGTCCATGGTTCTTCCATATTTGGCCTTTCAGAAGAGGATGCCGCACTGAAGATGAGAGGCAAATCCTCAAATTTTGGTCTGTCAGGAAAACTCACAAGTTTTTTACATGAATGAAGAACCAAAGTAAAAAGCTTGTCATTGCGCCAAATAGCTGTTGGCAATTCTTTTATTGATGTTCCTCTCAAATTCAAGTATTCCATGTTCTCTGAAGTCACAGAAAACTCCTCAAGGCTTGAACAATCTCTCAGATTGAGTCTTTGAAGAGATTTTAAGTGAAGATTGCTTGTAAGACTCTTGAGCTTGTTGCAGGATTCCAGATTCAAGTAAACAAGCTTGTTCAAGTGCTGCCAAACTAATTCTGGGAAATCTGTTATTGCTGTTTCTCTCAAGTCTAGGCGTGTCATATTTTCTGAAGTCATTGAAAACTCATAAAGACTTGAACAGCGTCTGAGAATGAACATTTCAAGAGAAGTTAAGTGAATGTTTCTTGGAAGACTCTTAAGACTTTTGCAGGATTCCAAGTTAAACAAAAGAAGCTTCTTGACACATTGGATGGATAAGGGAACCTGAAGCAGACTTGTGCAATGAGAAACATCTATGGTTTCAATATTTGGTGCTAGAGATAAATCTGGGAGAATCATTAAGTTTTTGCTGGCTCGGAGGTTGATCTCTTTCAAGCTTGCAAGACTCTGCAGTGAGAAATAAATGAAAAAAACAAAGGCTTTAATAGCACAAATATACAAGGCCTGATGTAAGATAAAAAGAAATTACCTTGATTCCATCCCAAAGTTTTTCAACATGGCTTTCCACCATAGAAAGCACAACAAGGTTGTCAGGACAAAAAGTTGATGGCAAAGACTTGGAAGGGTATCCATCCCATTGTAGGTAAATTAATTTATTAGGCAATGATTTGAGACCTGAAGGAAGGTGCAAATTGCAAGTCCTACCCCTCTCCATATAGAATTTGAGAAATCTTATATTGATCATCCTTGAGAAAGTCTCATAACTCAAGAGCAAGATTTCTATTTGAGACACATCTAAGACTATGCCTTCAACTGCCTCAGTTCCCTAACAAAAAAGAATTACAATGTTAGGTAATAAAAAGTACCACACTAACCAGATTTCCAGCACTTTTTAAAAGGGAATCATTATATCTATCTTACCCAGTTATATTTCAATACATCATAAACTTCTTTAGGATCCCACAATCGGCTACGCCTTCCAGGTTCTTTGATAGATTCCTGATGAACAATTTCCCAGCCCATTTCTTGTGTCAAGTCATGCATACACACTTCACCATCATCAGAAAAAGTTATAAGACCTTTGTCTAGAAGGATTCTTATGCCAATATATGCATAGAAACCACAAATATCCAGTAGCTTTATAACATTTTCTTTATTCTCTCCTCGGAAAAAGCATGCAATGTCCAGGAACATATTTTTCTGTTCATAATCTAATCCATCATAACTCCATCTTAAAACATTCTGAATTTCCGCATTAGGAACCTTCATGAGTTTTCTCAGAGCATCATCCCACTGTTTCTCATTTCTTGAATGGAGATCTGAACCTAAAACTTTTAAAGCCAATGGATTGCCATTTACATGATCAACCACCTGTTTAGATAGCATTTCAAAACCCATTTCAGGATAGTTTTTCCCAAAGGCATTTAAACTAAAAAGTCTAACTGCATGATGAAGGGACAATCCCTTGACCTCATATATTTCATCTACCCCTTTGCTAAGGACATGCTTGTCTCTGGTAGTGACAATGACTCTACTACCAGATCCCAAGCAATCATGTTGTGCTGCTAGATATTCTAGTATCTTTGGATCATCCACATCATCAAGCACCATCAAGACCTTTTTTTGTTTAAGCCTCCTCACAGCAAAGTCAGAAGTGGATCTTACTCTCGGGGTGCTAATATGGACATTCACATCCTCTAGTACCTCAGAAAGAAGTTTATCACGTAAATAACCAAGTCCTTGCTTTTTATATTCTTCCCTTACATTTGGCAAGAAGCTACTACCTTCAAATTGAGGTGATAGTTTGGCAAATAAAGCTTTGGCAATAGTTGTCTTACCTAATCCACCCATGCCCCAGATTCCAATTATGCGAACTTCTCTTGACTTGATTCTCAATAATGATTCTATAGGAGCAAGATTTTGATCAATTCCAACAAGCGCTTCTTTTACTTCAGTTGGATATGTATGATTCAGCTTTTGCATAACATCTTTGATAATCTCCTCAATTAGTTCACATTCAGTCCTAACACGCATGAAAAAAAAAAAAAAAGAAGTGAAATATGCATCACAACTTCAAAAATAAAATCTAATCACACCATTTAAAATAAATAGACAATTGTTATACAGTACTGGAAGTGAAAGAATGTAACACATCTTCACATGATGTTGATTTGACCTATGATATGAGAAACTCTATTATGCTATGGTAGCTTAAAAAATTAAGGGTTTTGGTACTGATATTGGAGAACACTCTCCCCCTCGTTTTGCCTAAGCTCATTCAATTATTGGCTCAGAAAACAACAATACCAAAATCCTTAGATTTGTACAAGTACCATAATAACTCTCAATATATAAACGTAATCACTCATTTTCAATAAAGAAACATATATATATTTTTTACCTACAATTCTTTAGTTCCCACCCAACTAAATTGGAAACTTCAGTGAGAGCAGCTTTCCACTTCTGCAACATGGCCTTGTGTTTAGTTTCTCTTTCATATTTTTCAAACGCTTTCCCATAAGTGCCTGTCTGCTTCCTTACATGAGAAGGGTCAATCTTATAGAACACAGGTATAACTATGTGTCCACCACGTTTCTTGAGTTCAAGTATTTTGGTGAGTTCACGCAAGCACCACGTGGAGGAAGCATAGTACTTGGACAGAACAACCACTGATAGGTTGGAGTGTTTGATGGCTTCAAAAATTGAGGTAGAGATCTCATCCCCTTTGTGAAGCCTGTCATCTATGAAGGCTTGAATTTTGTTGAGCTGAAAAGCAGCATAAAGATGGCTTGTGAAACTCTTGCGTGTGTCCTCTCCTCTGAAACTGATGAAAACGTCATGTCTTTTAACAGGTGATGCAGAAGATGAAGAACAAGAAGCAACCTCAGCTGAAATTTTGACCATTCTAGGTGGACATAAACATGAACATGATGATTGTCCAAGTCTTGTGCTTCTTTTGCTACCTCCACCAAGCATGCTTCAACTAACTGTTGTTTGAAGAAGTTAATTTTGTAGTAACTATGTACATTTGTTGTTTGTTAGTGCCTATATCTGCCAATATGCATGTCAATGGGTAAACAAAACTAACTTCTTCTCATTGTGATTTGTGGATACAGGATAGGTTGTTTTCTGCAATGACACTGTTTATGTTAAAAGAAAATATAAGTTTGATAAATAAAATACATATGAACATGTTTAGATAAAAAGTTTCTAAAAGTAAGATTTAGTTAAATTTAAGTCCGCAAAAGTAATCCGAGTCCCACTTCCATAAATTCCAGTTTTCAGACAATTTTATGATAAAAAATACTTCTAGAAATAATTAAACATATTAAAATGAATTTATTTTCTAAAAACTTAATTACACTTTGTGTGTTTTTTTTTTCTTTTTACAAGCCTCCTTATTTTTAAATTATGATGTCTTCCAAATTTAAAATCGTTGAACTTGCATCCGTCCCTTAAAAGATTAACATCGACTATTAAATGATAAACCTGATTAAAAATGCTAGTGATTTAATTAATTATAATTATTTTTTATTATCCAAATCATATTTAAATAACAAAATTTAATTACTGTAATGTGACAGGCAACGATTTGTCCTTTAACAGTAAATAATAATGATAAACATTACAAAATACAATGTTATGATGTAAGAAAGGAAGACAAAATGTAAAAAATTAAAAAAATAGAGATACAAAATGTACTGAAACATTCTCTAAAATTTTTAATACATAAGAATACTTTTCAAAGGGTAACCAAAGCAAACATGCACATAGTTAACAGTGGAAACGAGAAAGAAGAGCTCCGTTGAGTCAAAGTCAACTAACATTACAATTTGGAAATAAAACCACACTTTCTGATTTCAATTTTTTCTTTGATGAGAGAATATCCAAAAATTATTGTGATGCAAAAGCAATACTCTTATGCGTAAAATTAAGGACACATACTCATATTATGTATTAATTTTTTATATTATATCATTTATAATTATATATTATAGTACTAATAAAAGAATAAATTATACTAGTATAATGTTTTCTAAAATATAGACAAATTTGTGCAAAGATTATTTCAAAAAGCAGGAATATTTTATATCATTCAATAAATTTTGAAATATAAACTACTCTGAATAAAAATTTAAACATGTGCCTCAATATCCATCAAGTATTTTGGTCCACACGGAACTTGACTTTGAGAAGTCTTCAAATAAGAAAGAAAGAACTTAGAAGCTGGATTGCATTTAGTTTACAAACCAACTATATACATCTATCTATTATTAAATTTTATTTTTGAAGAAAAAATGTTCAATTTACGTAATATAAACGCGTGTATACTGAATGAGTTTTGACAAATATTTATGGGATTTTCTTACCTTCTTCAATTAAAAGATAATCTTCTTCAATTTTAATTTTATCTTTCATTCTCAATAAAATTAAAAATAGTCATCCTGTAAGACCCTAAATTTAATTAAATAAATGTTTTTATGGCCATGATATTGAGTAATTAACAAAGGAAAAAGGCATGGAATATTCTGTAATTTGTTGGGTTAATGCAGGTTTAGAAGACTAATAATGCAATCATTTTTTATGAAAAACCTCCCGCTAGTCAAGCAGCATAAGTGGCTTTCTGGGAGTGGTGTCATGTGCCTAAAGTTATATCCTATTTTTTTACAAAATAAATCATCATATTTTTTTATAAAATGAACCATGAATCCGATCCTTTATATGGACAGACGAGATTCTTAGAAGGATACTATACATTATTTTTGTTTGTTATATTAAATAGGTCCTTATATTTCTTGTTATTTGTACTTGGATGAATGACACGAGTCCTTTTCATCTAACACTTGCTCATTAATAAATCTTTACAAGTGTTAGATGATAAAAATATATTAAACATTTTGTAAAAAAGATAGAAATAGAAAATATTATTTTCTGTATAAATATTTAAGAATAAGCAACTATCTAAAATAATATTTTTGTAATTATTTATGAGAAAGTTAAGAAGTTTAAAAAAATTGAAGCCAAGCAGGTTCTAAAATTGTCACTTCTGGACCCTCTTAGATCAAACTAATTTAAGTACATAAATTTGATCCCACGGTATACTTGTCGTTTTTCATTTCATTATCTTCTATACTTCCCTTCATAAAACTTAAAACATACTATAATATATTTATATAAATGGGACAAAATAGTCTTGTTATTTGGGTTGGAATGAACAATTCTTTTTCTATATATAGATTAGAATAATATTTTTTAAAACTTTTTAGCTTATAAAATAAGGTTCTAGAAAGGAGTAGATGCTTAAAGTATGTAATAATATCATGATCTACTAGATTTTATATATGTTCATAGCATGAATTTATTTAAATTATATACTTTTATATATTTTTAAAAATAATCTTCAGTTTAATATATTTTTAAAATTTCCTTGGCCCTTTGTACAAGAAAATGGTTTACATCAATTATTTTTTTACTAAAATATTCTTATTTATATTTTAATTTTCTCTTTCTCTTTCATAAGAAGATGAATATATATTTATTTTTCATTAATGATTATTTTCTCTGAGATTAAATTTTAAAAAATATCATTTTTATAAATAAATTTAATATTAATAACTAGATTTATTTTTTTCTTAATATTAGATCATCTCCCACATTAACTAATTAGAATCTCTAGCTAGAAAAAGGAGAGCTATTGTATTAAACATGTGGCTAATATTAAATAAAAAGAGGGATTTCCAAAAATTAATCGTTTCACAGTTTTTCGTTTTTTTAATCTCTCATTTTTATTTTTGCACCCCTTCATATTTTGTAATTTTCAAAATTTCTAAAATATTTGCAATGTAGTTTTTTTAATTTTTTTTAACTATATATAGAATTTCTTAGTTTGAGATGCACTTTTTGTTACTTATATTATGGATTTTCTAGTCTGAAATTTATGGATATATAATCCATAATTATTATTTAAGTATATTGTTGATTATATAATCCGTAAGCCTAATTTTTGTTTAGTTGACTATAGCAATAATGTGCATTTTGGATTGAGTGATCTGCAATATAAAAATGAATCACATAATTAGTACCATTTGATGCTCAAACATATTTAAAAGTAATTAAAGTCCTAATGTATTTGGATGACATTATAGATTTGGTTATATCAATGTTCAAAGCAACCTGCTATTACAGTAAAATCAAGATTTGTAAAATTTACTTCTCAATGGTTGTTGTGGTGACCTAAGGAGAGGTACATAAAATTAAGACTTCAAAGTAAGCATAAGACAATTTAAAATGACGAAAGATATTTTAAGGATTTTATGGAGTGCAAAAAGAAAGTATGGGATGCAAAAAAGAAAAAGCATTGTTTCACTTACTGGACAACCCAATTACTGTACAACCCACTTATACCCTTATAATTGTCCTGCTGAATTCAATACCATATGAGCATATTGCAAAAAAAATTAAAATACTATAAATTTAAATTAAAAATGAAATCATTTCAATGGAAAGCATTTTAAACTTAATGTATTTTAAATTTTTTATATTTATAAATTCTCCATTTAAAAACATTGTTTGCTTTTTGAAATATACTATTCATTTTGTTTGCAACTAACTATGTGATTTTTCGGCTTTTTGCTAAGTACCTAACCTTTAACAACGTGTGGATATATGGCAGACATGTAAAGAACATACTCATATGTAAAATGTAATCAATTTTATAATTACTAGAAGTGTGTTAATACAAGAGAGGTCTCTTTTAGTACATTTTATTTTTTATTCATACCTTTCAATATTTATAATTTTCTGCAAAATCCCAAAACATCTTTATTCTCTTTTATTTTAAGTTTTTTAACAAAGTATCACTCAACTTCATGACTGCACACACACCTCTACTCATATCTTTGAAAGATTATATTAATTTTAAGAACTTTTTCTGTCGTGTATGTTCGAAGAATGTGAGAGTGCTTTTTCAAAAAGGTGGATAGGTGTACGTGTGCAGTCGTTAAGTTAGATAATGCTTTGTCAAGAAACTTAGGATAAAAGAGTATTTTGGAGTTTTGCAGAAAATTATAAATATTAAAGGGATATGAATAACATATGATGGGGTGTTAAAAGAAACTATCATTATATATAGAGAGAGAGAGAGAAAGAAAGAGAGTTTAATTAGTATACACTGACAATGTAAAAGACTGTTACACTGATGTTCAATTATATATTCATTTATAAGACTTTTAAAGTATTAATTGGTAAATTCGACAAATTCACCATAAATTAAGGATTGTAATTGGATGCTAATATATGTTAGTGATATCTTTTTGCTTCTAGACAAGATCTTGTCTTCCATTTCTCAAAATTGTGCCCGCTAGCTATGTATTTCAATAAGTGATAAAAGAGTTCCAAACTGAAGTATCCGATTCCCATCTTCAAATCAAGTGCCCATGTTACCTTTCGAGTAAGTAGCAAATTGTTCCTATACTCCAGTTTCTATGTTGCTAAATCACATATCTGAACCAGAGCTAGGGTTTCACCCATGAGTGTTCACCAAAGATGTAACATCTCTATTTTTAATAACTAGATTGTTATATAATCTATTTAAATTTTAATTTAAAAATTAAAAATAGTTTAAAAACTTAATTTTTACAATTAAATTTATATTATGAATTTTTATCTATTTTAGAATTTTAATATTGTATTTAAAAAATATTCAAATAACTTAAATTTAATATATTATTAAAAGTAGTAAAATAAAAATATAATATCGAGAGTTTAAAATTATTTTTAAATTATAAATAGAAGCTACATAATTTATTGTAATTTTGAGAATTTTTTCGGAATTACTTGAGACAATTTTTATAAAATTATCTGTATATTCTGGACGACTATAAAAAATTAAATGATAATTTTTTGAGCTGAAATTTTTATGAGAAACTTATAAAAATATATAGGAATCTTTGGTAAACTAATTTTATTTCAAAACTAATTAAAAAAAAATAGCATCTCAAACTTGAGGTACACATAGTTAACTTTGTCTACACTATTGCCTCAATAAATTCTGAAAAGATAAGCTTGTTATCTTATTCTATCCAAAAGAAAAAAAAATTAATTCAAAAATATATTAATTTGAGTCTATAAACAGGCTTCATGTATGCCTTTTCTCAACAAAAAATTTTGCAATCTCTTTCTATCTCTTGTTTTCAAAATTCTGCACACGCACTCATTTAGTAAATTTTCTTTTTTTATTTTTATTACACCCTTATCACTTACAAAATATTTTAAACCAAGTTAAATTTATTTAATGTACATTTGATATTATATTTCAAGGTTCTTTACCATTCATCATCAAACTTTTATTAAAATAAGTGAGAGAATGAGATTTATGTCTTTGTGGTATTAATCTTAATAGACTTATATATTTTTATTAATCTTATTACTTTTATAATTTTAATTATTATAATTATTATTACTTGTATAATTTATAATACTTAACTTTTATTTATAAATTTCATTGTTCATTAATATACTAATTATTTTAAGCTTTATTTTCAAACATTTAATTGATTGTTCGATAATTTTTAACTATACTAGATTTTAATTATTCTCCAGATATTATTTATTTATTATCTAATTTATTTTCCAGATATTATAATTTGATTATTTGTTATTTAGTATTTTGTCTATCATCTAGATTTTATAATCTAGTCCTTTGTTATTATTTATTATTTTATTTATTCTCCAGATATTATAATATGATCCTTTACTATATTTATTATATTTTATTACATTTCCAAGAATTAGATGGTAGGACTTGAACCCATATCTCTAAGGAAAATATCAATATGCACTACCATTGAGCCAACTTACTTCTTTAATATATATTGGACAATAATATATATATATATATATATATATATAAAATAAGATAATTTACTTTATTAATTGTTTTTATAGTTTTGATTATTGTTATGATTTTTAAGTATAAAATTATATAAATTATGAAAATTTCATAATAAATATGATATTTCTAAAACAAATTTATAAAAGATAATCTAAATATGCTCTGTGGTTGCAGTCTAATATGATCTTTCATGTCAGAAAAGATATCTTTTAAAAAATTATCTAAAATTTTGATATTTAATTTTTTTAACATGTGATAATAATTAATATGCAAGTATTAAAAATCAACTATAAATATTATTTTTATCAAGTTTTGAAAACTGAACTGGCTAGTTCAACTAGGAACCGAACTAATGTCTAATCCATTGTTTCCTAATAATCGAAGACTTTCAAAATCGGGAAAAAATTGGTTGAACTGGTCAATACAGACCAGTTCCCTTGTTATGCCTTTTTTTTTTTTTAAAAAAACTTATAAGTACAAAAATTTTAAAGATCGAAAAACAGTGGTTTTTGAAATTTTAGGCACACAAATGAGAAGTATTTGTATAAGGTATTGCGAAATAAAAGAAAATATTTATAAGAAATTTTTGCAAAAGGTACTTAAGACTATAAAAAAATATTTAAAAGAATATTTTTCAAAAAAAATATTTAAAATTTAATAAGATGTATTATATTTACATACTATTAATTATATATAATTTATATTTTTGCTTAATATATATTACTGTATTAGTAGTGAAATATAAAAAA
Organism: Psophocarpus tetragonolobus; assembly: GCA_037954015.1. Classification (NCBI taxonomy): domain Eukaryota; kingdom Viridiplantae; phylum Streptophyta; class Magnoliopsida; order Fabales; family Fabaceae; genus Psophocarpus; species Psophocarpus tetragonolobus. The sequence continues at coordinate 37,375,905 of CM075690.1, read as the reverse complement.
ATAACATTTTATTGAATCCAATTCCACCTCGGTTCAACTCCGATTAAACCTTTAAATTCTAAACATATGTCTTTATCAATTCAATCATTTGTTTAGTTTTAAAAGTCTTGTCAGTTTACAAAAACACATGTATAAAAAGTTTAGGTAATAAAAATTTGTTAACAAAAGCATGATATTATCGAAATTAAAAAATGTATTACAAAAAATTATAAATAAATATTAAAAAACAATATCAAAAGAAAAGTAAGAACAAAGTTGCAAGTTTTTTTATAGAATATCTCACCTCACCAAAATAACATGGCCTACATAAGAATTGAGAGGTATGCAACACTAGTCTACAAGTTGTCCTTGTCATAAGTTCTATATGAGACCCACACCTAACAACCATAATTTTTTTAGCAACTAAACCATGATATATAAGGTAACACTTATGTATAGGTATATCTAACTTTTATTAATTATATTTTTTTTCACTAACTTGGATATTAAACTCTTTCTATGACAACTGACCATCATGTACCACCATTAGACCACTGTGAGCACTGTTGTCTACAGGAAAGTTCTCTTCTATTCTTGAAGAGAAGGTAAATTATAGGTAGAGTGGATGAGTTTTATAACTTAGGATGATAAATAATGATAAAGGATGTGAGAATAATGATTTATTATATTATAAAAACTTGGTATATGATAAACTTATGATATTTTATTTTATTTTTAATCATCATCATTACTTATTTATGTTAAATTGTGATAGTTAAAGTTTTAAATAATGATTTATGAAAATTTTAAAAATTACTATTATTCATCTATAATTTTTAAATTACAATTTTAATAACTAAACCGTTACAAATTATAGTTAAACTCTTTTTACTGGAGATTAACTACTATTTTTTTGTAGTTAATTTGAAATTTTTTTATTCCCGTTTTAAAGTCGCTCAACAAAATCAAATCCCAATTAATGTCCTTTGAATTTCTTAATCAAATTCTCTCCTGAAAAAAGCATAACTACAATTCCAAAAAAATAGATCCAAATTTCAGCTTCTAACCATTCACCATCCCTCTTATTTATTAGATCCAAATTAAAATATTTCTCATAGCAAGTTGTAAGCAAACTATATATTATAAAGAAGGTGAAGTTTTAAAGAAAATGATAACATAAATTCATAGATATATATTGTTATCAATTAAATAGATAAATTTTTTTATTCTTGATGAGTGGTAATTCAAACAAGTATGAGTGTACTTTCTATTATATTATAACTTCGGATTTAAAGTGTTACTAATTTACCCATGAGACTCTGAGATATTAGTAACTTCTAATTAATTTAGTAGGAAACAAAAACAACTACAGAACCGCACACAGAAAAATGGGCTTAGCATTGTACATGAGTTCTAATTTTCATGAATTTCAATGCATAAAATGATAAAATAAAGAAAAATATTTTATCAGATAATTGATTAGAAGGCACATAAGTTTAAATAAAATATATTATAATGTTTACTTTTAAATTTAAAAAATACACACCAATATTTATTAATAATAAAAATTTTATATTTGAAATTACAAATAAAAATATTTTAAATTGGTTTTTATTTTTTCAAAAACATTAAAATAGCATAATTTTTTCAAAAACAATTCTTCCATCGATCTAAGTGATTCAGTTTGATATTCGAAACTTGTTAAGATTCCCAACCCTATTGATTACCTTTTAACACAAATTCAGTGTTTACAAAATCCAAAATTTTAACTAATTTAAAACATACTTTCAAAAGTTATGCCACTTGTTTTGTAGGTTAAATGTAAGTAAACGTTTGCAATATTAATCTTGTGAAAATTAGTTCCAGTTAAAATTGATTTCGCTGTGAAACATCCCATCACAAATTGTGTATTGTGTATAGCAGTCCGGTTTTAAAATTGAAGGTCAACTAACGAGGGGGGATTTGGGAGCAATGAATCTATAATAAATAGAAGCATCAATTTATATCATTGCCGAATCAAAATTTTTTATCTCAAAATAAGTCCAAATCCGTACTACAGACTACAGTATCTTTAATCAAAGGTTTACATCTACTTGCTGTATAGATGAACTGCAGTGAAGATGAAGAAACCTGCCATCTGCATCACAATCAAAAGGTTATATTACCTAAAAGCCAAGGAAAATTCTTAAGATCCATTACGTAACAGATATCTAATTACAACTTCACAGCTGAGAAGTTATAAGACATGATGACAACCTGGGCATGTAATATATAGCCTAATAACAGTAACCTCCATGCATGGAAAAAGGTACTTTAATAGAAGAAAGGGCCACTCATGTGTGCATCTCATCCCTTCTATAAAGCTGACAAGTTACTAAAAAAATAAAGTGCACTCCCCCAATATTGAAAATGCACCACTTTTTGGGATGCACAAACAGGTTTATCAAGAGACAAAAATCAAGATCTAATCCCAATTTATAGATTATCCCAACCCAATGAAAATGAGACTAAGGAGAGACATCCTTACCATCGAAAATGCTGCTCCATAATAGGGATAAGCTGCTGGTATAAATCTTTCATATTCGTTGTGTCTGAAGGGGCGAACAGGAATCTGCATGGAAATTGGAAAGTCAGCACTATTCATGAATAATGTTTGCAAAATTTTGCTTATCATGGGTGTGTTTGGATTCCAGTTACATTCTACTGAACCTACGTTAAACTCAATCCACCACTCACATAGCTTTTCCATTTGTGCAAAAAACTCTGCTCAACACCATCTGACTAGTATCCAACCACACTATAGTCTATAATTTATAACTCCAATAGAGTAAGAAGTTTCATAACTACAGGTTGCCAAAGATTGACACTTAAGTTGATGTTCTAACAAACACTTAAAACAGCAATTAATTCGGGAATATGACCAATTTAACTGTATGCTAGGCAAAGCTAGGTACCATATCGATAGAGGTCAACATTTAAATTGATAGTCATAAAAAGAGGAAATACTAAACCCATAAAGGTACAGGATTAATGTGTATATATGCAAATGTCGTTATATATGAATGCAACAAGAAAAGTTTCAATGCAATCCCGCTAAAACAAAAAGGTGAATCCAATGATGCAGAAAAAGGGTGTTTGGGTAGAATAACTCTTAAAGATACAGAAATAAAATATTAGGAGACCTGCAATTACCTGCTTTGATAAAGATAAGCTTGTATATCCAAGCTTTTCATACTCAACTTTGAATTGGAAAACCCCATAGACATCTGGAACCTTAAATGATGTGAAATAACGGCCCTGAAAGAGAACATATAATCCATTGAATTTTTATCTACAGTTCATTAGAGAAGAAATTAAGAGTATGGCCAATAGGAAATTCAAAACCACCTTGCCGTCTGTTGATAAAGTCTTCAAGACATAGGGGCTCATCATGTAAAATTGCACTTGAACATCGTCAGTTACGTAAGGTTCCCAAGTTGTTCCAGACCATTCATAAATTTCAACAGAGTATTCCTTTGTAAAAAAATGGGACAAGTGTGCCCCAACAAAAAGTAATGTATCAATTAAAGCAAACATGACAAATATAAGCATTGGAATACTATTCAAATTACCAAATCATCATTGATCCTATAGATGGCTGGTTCATTAGCTTCCCCAACTTTGTGGTGTTGTACATTCACCGCCTTAATATCAAAACATGAAGCAAAAGCATATTAATGAACAGTAATGATGTTAAATGATTATGTGAAAATGAAATATCAAATAAATGAACAATGACAATAAAATTGACTGAAGTATTTTTTTCTTACCTTGAGGTGACCTCTTTCATGGAAAACCCATTTGCTAAGTTCATTTAAGAACTGCTCATTACCTGACTTCTCATGTCTGTTATTCCAAAAAAAAAAAAAACAATTTACCAAGCACCTCTTTGCAAATAATATTTCACTAGAAATCAAATTCTAGGGGGAAAAAGGCATGTGAGTATGTGACCACTGTAAGTTGGATGCAGTGAAAATATTGTGCAATATAGCTGATATAAACTGTATAATGGCAATATTAAGAGAGAAGGCTTAATGCTTTACTCACTTGGTTTGACTGCCAGCCTTCTGCACGCCAGACCTGAAAAATCTGCATAAAAATCCAAATTTGTGGAAACATGAGTTTCGGAGCCTACATATTAGTAAGTACCACAAAATCCTGAACAACATGTGAGCCTTTCATACCGGTTGCTGAACATGCTCAATGAGCCAGAGATCAATATCCGGGCATTATTTCTAGCCTGCCAAAAGAAAAAAAAAAGGAGAGAAAAAGTGAGGAATTAGTACATAGGTTCATAATTGAACTCAACGCAAAGAAAAGCATGCAATGAACAGTGAAATGTATTATGAAACAGGTGATAGTATTCTATGCAATACTTAACAGTAAATTATACTAATGCGAAAAGGGCAATAGATATCTTCAAAGGAATAACAGAAACGTTCAGAGTCAAGCCTTGCTTGCATATTTCAGAAACATAAGAACTAGGGTAAGTTGAAATACATTCAGAAAGGAACAAATGAGGAAAGCAAAATATATATACTTGAGCACACAATTGGACAATGAAATAATGCCCTACCTGTATAACTGAAACTAACGAGATCGAAGTTCCAGTGAGTGATGGAGGACTTGTCACTTTAGATTTTGGGTTAGCAGAAAAGGCTGAAGGAGATGCAGAGAGAACTTTCAACACCTGGATTAAGCACACAAAAGAAAAAGTGTAACCAAACTAATGAAAACTAATAAATGCAATAAGGCTAATGACAACATGTGAACTAAAATCAAGAAATATTACCAGGTTATTGGTAGGACTCAGTGAATGCCCAATCCCCTGGAAAAGCACAGGAGCCTGTAGCATGTAGCGAGAAAAATAAGAAAAGAAAACTGCAGCGGAGAGGAAGCATTTGCCAGTAATATACAACTCTCACCCCATTCAAACAAAAGACAGAAAGGGCAAAGGAAAAAAACACAAACAATTTCATGGACTCAAATAATAATGCAAAAGTATGGCATGGAAACTGATGTTAATGGCTTCAACACTCATTGGGTATAATGCAGTTTTTTTTTTTTTTGTAGGTCAATTATTAGTCTTGTTAGTAATGCTAGTTTTTGTTAGCTGGCTCAAACTAAATACCATTGTGCATGATGCAGTTATTAACAAATTAGCAAAGCACTTGCCTCAATTATATTGCTTCCCAATAGTACGTCAGACTTGATAAAATCATCACTAGCAATCAACGTATGATCTCCTTCAGTAGCAGACACTGCATATCCAGAGTGATCCACAGCCACAGCAGCAGGATCCTAAAACATTAAAACAAACACAGATAGTGCAGAAATAACATAGAAACACGAACCACCAACAAAATTACAGCACCATAACATGAACACGTAACTGGAAAACGTCAACCTAATAAAATCAAATAGATTGTAAGCACCTCATCAAAGTCAACTCCACACTCGGTGGCGATTTCCCTGATTAAATCAGACGGATTCCTATCAGCAGCAACAATCAAATCATGACCCGAGTCAACAAAATCCAAAATTGCAGCCGCGTCAACGGATCCTCCAAAGCCTGCAACTCTAGCGAAACACCCAATTAACACCCCTTCATTTTAACTAGCTAAAAATCAAAACTTGGAAACACGGACAAGACAAAAACCTTACTTCCTGGAGACCCAGTCGTTAAAAACAACAGAAAACAAGATCTGGATAGTTATACAGAAAAAAAGAAAGAAACATAGCAATGGGGGTTTGAGAAGTGAGAACTCACGTTCAATGGTGGGGGAAAAGAGAATTAGGGCATCGTAGAGGTACTGGCCATATCTCTGGAGCGCAATTTTGGGGTCGTCAGCGAGGTGAAAGTGAAGATCGAATCCACGAGATTTGAGAGAGTTGAAAAAGAGAGAGTGGGAGGATTTGATGGCGAAGTCATCGAGCAAAACGAGGACACGTCGATCGGAGGGTCTCTCAGGGGAGAAAGAGGCGCATAGAAGAGGAATGAGAGCAAGGAAGACGAAGATGAACTTCGACATTTTTCGCACCAAATCATCCATGGTGGACAGTGTAGCTTCTTTCTTCACTTGACTTGGCGCAGAACGCAGCGTTTTGTTGCTGCACTATTTCTACCCGTTCTTTCTCTCAAACCCGAGAACACTCTTTTTATCCATTTTCTATTTCTTTTTTTTATTTGACTTGCCTTGTAGTTTTGCATTTCTTTTTACACTTAGGAGTGCGGATAATAACTATCAAAATTTGAAAGTTTAATTATTTGAAAGTTTAATTATTATTAAAGGAGGGATCCAGGATTTTTTTTTTTTTCATAATAACAATTAAAATTTTTTTCTTATATTATAATACGATGTAATTAAATTAAAATTAATATCCCATCTTTGTTTTGATATTGGGTGAGTTTGGTTAAGTTTTTTAAAGAAAATAAAAAATTACTTATTTAAAGTCAATAAGTATCGAGTTTAAATAATATATATGGATAGTATAAAAGAGTTTTATATATTTATATAAATTTTAAAGTACTCATAAGTAAAGTTAATAAATTTAGAATGAATTATATTGTGATATAATTTTTATATATTTGATTAAAATTTAAAAAAAATAATTTATTTTGATAATCTATTTTTTCATAAAAAATAAACTACTTAGAGTGACTTCTACTTTTTGAGAAATATTAATGCATTTAAAATAAACACTTTTATTTTCGACCATGATTTTTTTACAAAAACCAATTATAAATAAATAATATTTTCAGCTTAAAGAAACTAATTGAAAAACAATTCAGTACACATTAAATTGTTTTAATTTGATGCAACGTCTTATATTCAAACCCTATAACACACCTTTTTTGTTTTTGCTAAAGTTCTCTTAAACAAATTTAGTATGGGTTGGTTTTCTATTGAGTCACACACTCATTTAGTTATAACTACTTTTTATCACTTCAATGTATCATATAATAATATTTCCATATAGTTTAATTAAATAAAAAAGTAAACAGTATACTAATGCTCAACAGAGCAAACATTTTTTTTTTTCCAAACTTATAGACAAATATAAAACTTGAGTGCATTTCAATGACTTTCCATATTAAAATTCAACTGAATATAGATAGTGACATCAAATTTGATAGATTAAGTATTAATTATTAATATATTTAACTTTTATCATGGGAATGATTCAAATTCTTTTTCTTCCTATATGAACTTTTGTCATTAAAAAACTTTATAATTTTTTTTATATATACTAAATAAACGAATAGCATATGTTTGTCCACCTTGATAAATAATTAGACAACCCTTAATAAAATCCAAATTATGAGACCACGGCGAGCAAATCTAATTTTTGTGGCAGACAAACATATTATAAACATGAAAGCAAATCATTCTTAAATGTGTATTTGGTTAACATTGATGAATGGGAAAACATGCGTTCTAAATACAAAGTAATAAAAAAAACTTGTGAATGCAGCTTATTTCTGAACATGAAAAGTGATACCTTTTCCTTATTTAAATTGCAGTACAGGAATTGCAACACGGGGAAATTAAATTACAAAAAGGAGCAATGGTGTTAGTTGATTCTCGTCAAATGGTCATACAGAAATAAATGACATTGCTGAAAATTTCAATGCGCAGAAATGCTTCTCTTCATATTTTTAGTCACTATCCTGATCCTCCATTTGGTTTGCTGCATAGACTCTTCAACAGTTCTCTATTAAAAATATTATGTGTCGATTAACTTTGGCAGTAAAAATAAAACTTAAATCATAGTATAATATAATAAAGAGTATACATATAATTTTCATTTCTAACCTTTTTCTGATTCAATAGGCAGGCAATTCCTAAAAAGAATTTCTGAAGGAAGGTTGCTGTGATGCAGGATGTTCAATAGATCATAATGTTAACTCTGCCTCCAAAAAACATTATGATAATAAATATCAGATAAACCTCCACATAGGGGAGAGGAAAACAATGACAGGAAATAATATCTAGCAAAAGGCAAATTAACATGAAAATGTTGGGTCACCATGGGATGAGGAGTCAGAAACCACAGTAGTGATATTGAGACAACATTTTTTACCCAAAGTCATGATGTATTTGACCTATGCATCTTCTCATTTACACTATCTTAGTCCATTCATTACCAATCTATGATTTGTCTATTCACTTGACTTTCCAAGTTCCAACCAGTGAATAAAACTCACAATTATAGTAACACACAAACACAAAAGTAGAAGGCAGCTTACGCTACATAAGGAGAAATAGGCCTCTCCACTTTAGATGATGTTGTCTGAGAAAAGCCATCTACTCTTGAGACACTACTTTGAGTATCTGAAACACTTGGTTTTGGCACTGTCTCACTTATCTTTGTTTGTTTCCCATCACCAGGCTTAGAAGGAGGAGATGACAGTGGCTTCAAATCATCATAACTGATAAAATAAAAATCAAATTAGTTTATGCCTCCACTTTCCACAATAAAAAGTTGGTTGTGTCCTAATCCTTATAACTTAATAAGAAAGAGTAACTGATTTCACTGCATATTTTAGTATCATGTTGTTTAGGCAATTCTGTAATTTGGCTTACACAGTATAGGGAGAAAGTTGTTGAAAAAACAATTCAAATTATTTTAACTTCAAATCTCTAAGTATTACTTAGAAAAAGATATTATTTTATCTTTAAGATTTATTTTGATTTTAAAAATATTATTTGTAAAATAAAGATTTGTGTCTTCACTTAAAATTAGAATATTAGACCTATAAATAGCGTTTCTCGGATAAAATATATCACTCAGTCCCAGAGGTTTTTACCGTAAGTGAAAGGATGTATGATGTGGAAAAAGGATTTACAGATTTTTTAATGATCCCTAAAAATTTGTTTATTTCTGCTTAGGTGTTGCAATTTATTTAATGATGTATTTTTCTTATTAATATGAATAAAGAGAAGTTAGTTGGATATGTGTTTTTTTTCTCAACAAAAGTGACTGTTTAGCCTGGTTTAGGTTGTGCAGATTTTTGCTGAGTGGCAACACTAGGTTTGACAATCACAACATTAGCAACCGCGTCTGGAACACTGACTGCTTCAGTATCTGGTTCCTGAACCATCCCAATAAACAATGACTTACCTAATATCACTCAATAGAAAAGCCAGATAAAATGGTTAATAATGACTAGCACTCTCAGTGGGAAGTTGAACAGATAAGCAGGAGGAACTCAACTGTTATGTTGCAAGTTTCGACCATTGTTTTTTCTCATGACTAGTTTTGATCATGTACCTTAAAATGTACAGTACTATACATCTAACTATAAGGAAGGAAGTACCTTGGCCTTGGGAGAAGAAATGTAAGGGCGTTGAGGAGGTATCTTTGCAAGAAATTCCTCCATTAGAGTCAGTGGTGCAGTTGTCTCTGCAATTTCCTCAACTATGTTACAATATTAAAGATCACGATTCTTGACCATAACTAGCTTGTCATGATTCCATCATACAAAAAAGTACTCCAATATGTTTGCAAAGTGTAAGAAAATTAATTTCACTTTTAACTTATCATCACAACTTCCATATATCTATCATAATTTATAGCTAGATAGTAGATACATGAAAACATTTCACATGATAAGTACCTGAAGATTTGACACCAGAACCCCAAACAAAGTATCTTCCCATGATAGGGTTATATTGTGAGTTTCCTTAAAAGCTTCAGTAGGTTGCTCCATACCTCCTGGTCTCACTATCTGAAGAGTGAAAAAATAATTAGTCATTTAGATTTTACAACCCTACACTCAGGTGAAATTAGTATAAGAGATTCAGAATGACTCACTGTATGGAAGTCCACTGGCCAACAATGCTTCTTGTGCCTTCCTTTTTCAGATCAGGACTCCCCAAAACAAACTTCGGAAGCAGAACTAAGCGATCAGCTGAACTGCTTTATGATCTCAATATGTGAACATAACCACTACTTGACTGATGACTACCAACTACAAATACGGAAATTCAAGGACATGGTTAGTAAATGACAAAGCTTTCATACTCACTTGAGGATCACTCCAGAGAAGCCAAGTTTGTTTGTTCCCAATGAAGTAACTAAGAGGAAGTGATTTACTTTTGCAACAGTGTAGAGAGAACAAATGTTGTGTGTTTTCATTCCAAACTTATCAGTGTCTTACAGTTTGATTCTTAATATTTGATATGATTTGATTATTTGATATTATCTTATTGTACACGAATAAATCATATGAATCTTATGATTCACTTGATTGAGATATTCATATGAACCTTACTATTCATTATTATTATTTTAGTTTATTTTACCAATTTTTATAAAAAATTTGAAAATTCATATAAGCCTAAATCCTTAAATGAAAAGGAATTAAAGTATCATTTCTTATCTTAGTTTATTATTACACTACTTTATTTGTTACTCAATTATTTAATGTATCCACAATATTTAGTTATTAAATTGTTTTGTTTCCATCTTTCTTAAATAAAGACTTCACAAATTCATATATAACTAATAATATTATTTTATAAGACTTAGTTAAGTTGTTTTATGTTATGTGTTAATTACTAATTAACAATTTGTAACAAATAATTATGATCACAATCTAATTACCATGATTTGGGACCATGTAAATAAATGGCTACTCAAGTAAAAATAAGAAATAATAAGCATTTACTTATGAGTTTAGCAACTATACAATGACAAATGGTAATGAATCACAACTCTTTATTTACAAGACTTTTATAGTATTAATAGGTAAAATCAATAAATTTATCATACATAAATGGTTGTGATTACACTGATAGTGTACAAGTGTTTTTTCTCTTTACTTATTAGGTTTGGTTGGCTAATAATAGTAATTGTGTTTGTTTTAGTGTTTTGAGATTATGCTTGACAAAAATTTTGAGCAATAGACAATGAAAGCTTCAATTTTACAACAAATAAAGACCAAAACATACAAAAAGTACAGGGAACTAAAACACAACAACAATGAAATCTCTTGTTACCGACATCAATTAGATTTTTTTGTGGTGTGATGATCTATCCAAAAGGGTCTAATGATGTCAAAAACTTCATTCTCACGGGCACCAATGCTACATATCACTATGATGCATTCCCTAATGTTGATCCACAATGATTATCAAAATTAAAAAATATATTTAAAAAAACTATAAAAAATTAGAAAACAACATCAAAAGAAAAGTATCAACAACAAAGTTGAAAGTTGTTTTGTAGAGTATTTGGCCTCACCTCACCAAGATAACAAAGATTGAGAAACACGTAACACCTATCAGAATCTATATGTAAAATTCCCTTGAACCAACAAGTATATCTAACTTTCAATAAGTATATGAGACCCACATGTAATCACGATATATAAGGTAACACTTACGTACAAGTATATCTAACTTTTACTAAGTATGTTTCCTTTCACTAACTTGGACATCAAAGTCTTTCTATGAGCAGCGACCATCATGGACCATTATTAGGGTCTCCAGTCAAATTCTTCTATATTCTTGGGGCAGAAGCTAAATTATAGGTAGAGTTGATGAGTTACATTACTCCATAATGTAAAAATTCAAATGATAAAGGATGTGAGAATAATTATTTATTATATAATAAAAAATTGGTATATAATAAACTTATATTATATTTAATATTTTTAATTATTTATATTATATTAAAGATTTTTAGTTATCCACGAAATATTTATAAATCTTTTTGGTAACTAATGTATGTTTGAGAACCATAGAAACACTTTTAATGAGTTCTTTTCGAATTATGTTCTTCCTATTACAAAATTTAAATTTAAAACCTTACTTAAGATTATATAAGTTTAATTTTAGTCAAACAGACGTATATTATATTTTAATTTAATGGAAAAAATTCACTATGGATTGAGAATAGATAATTAAATAAATATTTACTTGGATAGTAAGATAGATATCTTAATTAACATTTTCATCATGTGTTACTGTAATTTATTTATATAAATATTAATTTGGGGAGATTATTATCCGTACTCACTCTCTCCATCTTGTCTTATTGTCATCTCTATCCAAGTTAATTCATTCCCTTGTTCAATTTTTTATGTTTCAATGCTAGGGTGCAATGTTTCAAAGTGACGTAAATCAATTAATTGAAATATATATACAAGTTTTTAATCTAAAGTATAATTACAATGAAAGATTCTCCTAACTGTACCAACAAGAGTTGGTCCAAGTAGGATTTATTTTTCTTAAGTAATGTTCCAGATTGTGTTGGAAATCTCAAGTTAACTAGTGATATAATTAAAACAAACATATATAATTGAAGTGTAAATTTTATCTTATAAATTAGTTTTGTAGGATTGAATTAAATTTAATTTTATTATTTTTAATATGGTATTGTTGTTAGGCCTATCAATCCATCCCCAATGGTTAATATTCACGCTCAATATGTGCTCTAATTGTAACTCATTATTCAATCATCCATCATTCTCTCTTCACTCTAGCTTTTACCATTTAATCACTTTATAACTTGAAAGTTATGTTCGTTTTATCTATATGTATAATTTTCTTATACCAACAATATTATAAGTGGAATTAGCCTCTGATGAAATGTTCAGGGACATACATAGTTTCTTACCCAATACCTAAAAAAACATGCCATGAAATTTTCTGTATCCATGCATTGCTTATTTTTTTTAATTTACTAGAAAAAAGTCAAAAAGAACTTACGAAGTGGCGTAATCATAGATGGAACTGTGCAATTGTTAATTTACTGTAATGTTCTGCATGCAAGATTGCTTTGGTCGAAAGCAAAAACAAAAATAAACCGAAAGCTTGCTTCGTGCTTTGGCATAAATACAATAAACATATATAAAGTAAAAAGGAATCTTTTTCTGATAAAATATTTCAACTAGTTACTGATTGAGATTAACAGACATGTATTTTCAGTGTAAATATATATTGTTAATAAATTGACAATAATTCCTTTTAAATTTTAACCTCTTTTAAGATAGTGATCAATAAAAAATTATAGTAAATATAATTTTATTCCAGAGTGTCAACTCTTATTATACTCTTTCACGTGCTTGGTTTACAGTTTAAAATTAGATTCATTGAATAAAAGATATGCATTTCAAAGAAGAAGAAGAAAAAGCTTACTAGAATAATTTATTTTTTCCAACTGGTTCTGCACTTACTTATTAAAGTTAACTATATATTATTGTAGCTAGTGTACAAGTCCAAGTTTGCATCTAATATTTTAAAATTATTCATTTCCTCACCTAATATATGAATCATGTTGTGTCCCAGATTATTGCTACGCCCCAAAAGCACCTTTCATCTCTTTAACTTTTGCTACAACTACGACTACAAGGTATGTTTCATCAACAATCCTCTTTCTTTTAGGTATATGCAATTAGCTTGGTGGGAAATTCACGCATGTCAAAATTGTTAGTTTTCATGAAAAATATCTGCTTTTTATTGATGTTCTTTATTTTGTTATGACAAGAATTTTCTTACATGCAATTGTGAAATTAATTCATTGAACAAAAGATAGAAACGCCATCATTTGTAATTGTTATTTTTATAAGCCATCAATTGTAATTGTTATTTTTATAAGCCATCAATTGTAATTGTTACTAGGTTACATGCTTATCTTGTGAATTCTGAATCCTTTAAGTATGAGGCATGATGCATGAACTGGAGTGAATTTCTTGTTGAGCAAAGTTTTGTTTTGCTCCATTCTTTACTTTGAAGATTTGGTGCTGTTTGTGATTGGTTCCGTAAATTGTTCTGCTTAGCATATAGCAGCAATGGCTCAATCTTCAATGGAAGAGATTTCAGACTCTGGTGCATTTGTGAGATCTGCTTCCACTTTCAGAAGTTGGATTTCAAGGGACCCGAATTCGCAGTTTCCACCAGAATCAGGGAGGTATCATCTCTATGTATCATATGCTTGTCCTTGGGCTTCCAGGTGCCTTGCTTACTTGAATATTAAAGGGCTTAACAAAGCCATCAGTTTCTCGGTTAGTTAGTAGCCTTCCTCATGCTGAATGCTTTTCAAGTAGAATAATTGTGCAGTTCCTGCGAAATTTCATGGATTATGTGTTTAATTTCATCTATTATGGCTTTAATTAATGATCAGGCTGTGAAACCAATCTTTGAAAGAACTAGAGAATCAGATGAATATAAGGGGTGGATTTTTCCTGATTCAGACACTGAGGTGCCTGGAGCTGAACCTGATATGTTGAATGGTGCAAAGAGTATTAGGGAACTTTATGAAATTGCAAGTGCAAACTACACTGGGAAATACACAGTTCCTGTACGAGGATACACTATCTTCTTTGGATTTTGTTGTTTTCTTTGCTAGGCAGATGTTTATGAGTTTAGCATGTATCTCCTGACAGTGTAAAAGAGTTTTATACTGTCATTCAATCATAATCTTGTATTTGTATGACTTGATTGGTAAAGTTAAAACTTGACCATATACAAAGAGTTGTGATTGAATGTCAATATAAAACTTTTTATACTGACCGTATATAAGTCTTTTTCTCTTATTTTGTTGCCAACTGATGGTTTTTGATCTGTGCAGGTTCTGTGGGATAAGAAACTCAAGACAATAGTTAACAACGAGAGCTCAGAGATAATCCGCATGCTTAATACTGAATTCAACAACATTGCAGAAAACTCCTCCTTGGACTTGTGTCCTGCTGATTTAAAAGACCAAATTGACAGCATCAATGAGTGGATATATGATAGTATAAATAATGGTGTTTATAAATGCGGGTTTGCGAAGAAGCAAGAACCATACAATGAGGTATGTGTCTAATTTTAACCTTTGCTAGCAACAGTTTGTACTTTAATGCTTGCATTTGTTTAAAAACTGTGGTGCTCAGGTGGCTGCAACTGTTTACTTGGTCCTCATTTTCTGCAGGCTGCAAGGCAATTGTATGAAGCTTTGGACAAATGTGAGAATATACTAAGTAAGCAACGCTACATATGTGGCAACACACTCACAGAAGCAGACATTCGTTTGTTTGTCACTCTCATTAGATTTGATGAGGTAAAGTGTGTGTGTGTGCAGACATTTATGTTCTTTCCAGTTGCTTGTGTTACGAAAACCATTGTTGGTACAACACAAGAACATAAACAGAGAAACAAAGTAGAGAAAACTGAAAAGTAATAAATTTTTAATCAACTGAATTATGTTTATTCACTGCACTGCTACCTTTTTATAGAGCTTACACATATCAGAAACAAGAAAGCATCTTGCTAATAGGAAGCCTATCTGATAGATTCCTCAAGATAATTAATAGATTCCCGATCAAGCAATAATGAAATATATATTTCCTTACTTATTTGGTTCAATGACCAATTATTCGGCAACTTTTCATAGCAACCCCAAGGCATGTTTACAACACTCTCCTCATTCTGTCTAGGCACATTTTGCCTTATTTGTATATCTGTAAGTATTTTCTGATAAAAATTACATGATTTTTTATATCACTACTGCTAATCACAAGGCACATCGAACAGGCTTTTAGAAACAATAAACCACTTCGTAAAGACATCTAGCAGATCCCTCATAGCAAGAAACAACAAAATAAAATATAGCCTAAAAATTTGATCCAATGACCAATGTCATAAGTTACTGAGTAAAATGCTAGAGCCTCCTTAGTTTTAAAACTATCTTCTTTTCTTTTTAAAATATGGAGTTCGTCCTGTCAAATTTCATTTCCATCTTCAAATGAAAAGAAGAAATTAAACTTTTCATTTCAGAATAGTCAGTTTTCCCTGTTATGCTTTTAGTGTAGTATTTAACTCTTAATTAGGCTAATGAAAATAAACTTAGCTCAGTTAGAAAATAAATCATCTCGGTTAGTTCATTGTTCTATATGCCTGTAGCCTGTATCTGGTGCAAAAATTGTAACTTCTGAAACTTCTACTTTATTCTCAGTTTATACTTTCATGTTATGTACTCTTCTGCATTCCCATGTTCTCACTGTTGAGTAATAGCCCTTTGTTATATTTGTAGGTCTATGCAGTTCACTTCAAGTGCAACAAGAAGCTGCTGCGTGAATACCCAAATCTTTTCAATTACACCAAAGACATTTTCCAAATTCCTGGCATTAGTAGCACAGTGAACATGGAACATATAAAGTTGCATTACTACGGAAGCCATCCTACTATCAATCCATTTGGGATAGTTCCTTTGGGGCCAAATATTGATTATTCTGCTCCTCATGATAGAGATAGGTTTCCTGCATAGGTTTATTCGTATATTTGTAAGGGATTTGTGAGAAATTTTCTGTACCTTCTAAGGGAATGTTTTGTTGAAAATTACAGGAACAAAAGTGTTTTGCTGAAAAACATAATTTCAAAATAAATTGAGACAGTTATGTATACTTTTAATGTTAGAATTTCTTCTGTGATTGAACTTCACTGATTCCCTTGTTTGTAAAAAATGCTTGAATTGTAGCCAGACATACCCCAATAACTACCTATTGGACCCAGTATTTTTTTTTTTTTTTAAAAAGAAAGACAAAATTTTATTCAGTAATAATAATATACTCCATATTACTAGAAGTGACATGAACAGTGTTTATACATCACAGTAACAGCACCTACTAGCTCAGAAATACAAATTCTCCCCTATGAGGACAAAGTCCAATGCCATAATAAATTAGAAAGTTTCCCTACCTAATCTTAGAAAAACAATATGATGGTTGTACAAACCATTTATAGAAGGGAAAATATGGTTTTTATAAACCTTATGCACCCATACCCACAATCTTTGCAGAGAGACCTGTCAAGCTTGCTTGACATTGAAAGGCACCCCTTAGAACACCAAAAGTTTCTTGCCAGTCAAATTTCCTACAAGGTGACTAACCAAATAATACATAGAATATCCCCCAGACACTTTCCCCATAGCTTTTATACTACCCAAATGTTACTAGAAATGAGATTGGCAATTTCGAGGGCAAAACAAATAAATAACCTAATCATTCGTAACATTTCATCCAAATTTAGTAACTAGAGTACATGTGAAAAGCAAATGGGTCATAGATTCCAATTCATTACAACATACCAGACAAGAAGCATCCATAGATAAGATAATATTGCGTGTTGCCAACTCTACCTTCGTCGGATCCTATTATGACTTGTCTTCTAGGAAAATGCCAAGACCTTAGAAGGCACCTTCACCTTCCATAACCAGCTAAAGAATCATGAATCCAGGAAACTCCTCACAGACTAAACTATAAGTTTCTCTGATGGAGTAAAGAACTTTATTGCTTGGACTACCAGTTCATCTCCATCCATCTTTGACACTCCACCCTTAGTTAAACCCCCCCAAGAAACCCCTCCAACTCCTTGATACACTCTTGTTCCCAGTTGAATAATTATCTCCTCCACTTAAATTTTCATTCCCATCTGTCAACATTCCAGCCTCAACCTCACATAGAAGAGCCTTTTTTCTGATTAGATAGTGCATACAAGCTTAGAAACAGAGACTTGAGGCCTTCCAACCCTCCCTACCCCCTATCCCAAAATTTGAACATTGACCTGTCTCCTATCAAAGGTTTAACACTACTCAAAAACTAGGCACCCACTCCCACATAAGAGATTACTTTCAATATATTCTTCCACCATTGAGACTCTATACTTCGCCGCCTTAGTAATATATTACTCCTCAAGTCTTCCCCATACTTTGCTTGTAGAACTTTGATCCAGAGGGATTCCTCCCCCTGAAGTATCCTCCATCGCCACTTACCAAGAAGTGCTTTGTTAAATGTTATCACGTCTTTGATACTTAAACCCCTTAACTCTTCTCTTCACACACTAGCTCCCACTTAATCCATGCAATTTTGTTGACTTCATCTGATCCCCATAGAAATCGCCTTTACAGGCTTTGGATGGTGAAGGTCACCTTTTTCGGAATCATGAAAAAAGATAAAAAATGCAAGTGAATAGACGAGAGAGTAGATTTGATTAGATAAATTTGTTGTCCCAGAGATAAATTTTTTTGTTTCCAATAAGTAAGTTTTGCTCTTATTTTTTTCAAAACTGATTTCCAATCTCTCTCACATCTCATATTTGCCCTCACTAGTAACCCTAGGTAGAGGAATGGTAATTGCATTACTCCATAATTAAGAATCATTCACCCCTATACCCCCCAAATTGCTCTTTGTGAAAATTAATTTTTAAGTCCGAAATCAATTCATAACATCTAAGTGTACTCTTGAGGGTATAAATATTCTGAACTTCAAAAGCCACCATAAAAATAATATCATCAGCCTATTGTTGAGACACAACATGTATTAGACCCAATATAGACATGTATTTGACATATATGATTTTAAAAAGAAAGGTTTAATGAAATTTTTGGTCCCTCAAAAATAGTTTTTTTTTTTATATTTTGATTCTTTGAAGAAATTTTTTAATTTAATATTTTAAAGAATTTTTTGTATGTTTTAATTTCAACTTTTAAGAAACCATGTTAAATGATATATATAAAGTTAATAGTCTAGTAAATTTTGTTGTTAGCCTTATATTAAGGAGTCTCAAAGAATAGATAGTTTAACGTAATATATTTAGATAAATTTGTTTTTAATCACTTATAAAATATGATGTTGTAATCTGTTTTGAATAGATAAGATATTAAAAATAAAAATTATTTTAAAATAATCATACAAAACTATCTCTTTTATATTTCTTGATGATATATTAAGTCACTGGAATGTAAAAGTCGTTTTATTAACATTATTGCTTGAAACTAAGAATTAAAGGGAAAATTAATCAAACAAAATCTTTGGTGAATCTTTGGTTCCTTTTGTACACATCTTGTAATTTTGTTTCGATTTATTAATAAAATCTTTTGGTTTATAAAAAACATTAATCAAACAAAAATATTCGGAAAAATCTTTAAAAGATTAAAATAAATTGATGCGTTTTCAATATCAAAATATTATTTTAAAAAATTGGATACAAATTAGAAAGATGAAGAAAAAAGTGATTTTATATTTAAAAGACTAAATTATTGCTATTTTTTAGATTTCTTTTAAGCCTTAGAAATGTTTATATTATTTATATTTTTTTTTTCTTACCAAACCGTCATGAGCCCAAACACTAAAACAATGATAAAATGTCTAGAAAGAAGGTTTAAATACAATTGATGCCTCCAAAATTTTAATTTTAGACATTGTGCCCAAAGTTTAAAATCCGAACATTATGCCTCTAAATGTTAAAAATGTGTGAATTGATATCCCTTCGCGAATTGTTGATGTTGAATGTTAACTTTCAGTGTGTTGATTGTCACGTATAAGTAATTAGGTGGTGTGATGGAGAATTATTACTTAATAAAAATATTAAGTTAATGTTTTAGCTGAATATGGATATTAATTGGTTGAAGAACGTGACTAATAAAACAAAAATCAGGTCTAAATTGATCAAATAAAACCAAAAACAAATCTAAATTGATCAACATGTCTAAATTTATATCCAATTACCTTGTTAGTCATGTTTTTTTACTCACTAATACTCACGTTTAGTTAAAACGTTAACTAAAATCTTTTTATTAAGCAATAATTCTATGTTACAACACCTAATTTCTTGCAAGTGGTGATCAACATATTCAAAATTAAGAATCAACATCAACAATTCATGAAAAAATATCAATTTACACACTTTTAAAATTTAAGACATAATATCATGATTTTAAACTTGGGACACAATATCTAAAATTAAAAAATTTAAAACATCAATTATATTTAAGACTAAAAAGAAATATAACAAAGATTGCACAAGTGCAAACATTCTTGCAGCCCCTAAACAAAGGGTGGATGGATCAATTAGTAGTGCTTTTTTTTTTATTATTCTTAGGTTGATTTGTTAGTTTTTTTATTAGGTCTCTCTTCAATTTCTTTTACACTTAACCTTCAACCACTAACCTTCAATATCTCTTTAGATCAACACACAATATATTATAAGTATGTTGCTTAGTACACACAACTTAAACGGGAACATTATAAGGTGAGTTTAGATAATTAACTAATTAAGGTTCATGTTAATATCTTTGCATAAATAATATATTATTATATTTTTTAAAATTATAGAATTAGAATATTTTATAAAGATATTCATACAAAAGAGGCGAGGGACTGTTTTAGACAGACAATTTGCAACTGGTGCAAAAACCAATATCACATATGTAGAACTAAAACTGTAACTTTCACACGAAAAACTAATAAATTAGGTCTCCTAAAAAAGAATAAAATAGGTGAGTATATATATCTATAAACCGAATGTAATTAAAAAAATATTTTAACATTTATACACCGATAATATAAAAAAATTTTATACTAATTAATCATAATTTATTATTTATATAATTTTTAAAATATTAATTGATAAAATCAATAATTATGATTTACAGTCAATATAATTTTTTTTTATCTTTACAGTATATAAGTATTTTTCTTTTTAAAAAAATCTCAAATACCATCAAGTAAATGATCAACGGATAAAAATTGTTTCACCTTAACCAAATTTCTTAAAATCATTTTTGAATTAAATAATTTAAAAGTCATGTTCATTATTCTAAATAACTTGATCTGAAATATATTAATTATATAATTTATATCAATTAAAATTATACCATTTCCAAATAGCTTGATCCGGAACCCATTTGTGATACACTCTAGATCAATTATACGAAGTTTGAGTGAAAAATATGGCATTTCCAAATCATACGTTTCGGAGGCCTATCTAAGTTATCCGAATTGCCTGATAAGGAAAATAGTACATTAACGTATTGAATGAAGATTTTGATTAATAACAGTTTTATAAAATTGTTTTTAGTATTTTAATATTTAAATATTAAAAACTTTATTTAGTTATTATTTTCTTAAAATAATTTTTGAAAAAAGTTTTGATTTTTTAATTTTTAAAATTAAAAAATAAAAAAATATTATAAGTAATTTTACTTTTCAGTTTTTTTTTTATTTTAGAAATTCATAATACAATGAAAATAAAAATATGTTAATTTTTGCTGTTTATTATGACATTTTCATAAATATGTACTATTTTTTTCATTTTCATGTTTTCAAAACAGTTTTTAAATAATAGTTATCAAATAAGGTTGTTTTTTTTTCTCTTCTTTCAAAAAATAGTTTTTGGAAACCATTTTTGAAAAATCTTTTTAAAAACTAAAAAATAAAATAAAATCAATCAAATTTTAAGACTCCATAATCTGGCATGATAATAGGAAAAAAAAGAAAAGAAAAAGTAAAATGGAAAATTTTCAAAATTATTAAACAAATGGGAGATGCTAAAGAAATGTGGAATGTCATCACAAAATGAGAAATGGATCCCTGCCGTCACACAAGTGATTGCATAGAATCTCAATCACCCTAATAAATTTTATAATAAAAAATATAAAATATTAAAATTTTAGCCCTTAGATTATGATTGTATAGTCTTACAATCATGACTGCAAGCAATCCAGATCCCATAAAATGTCACACATTTGTATGCTGCAATGCTTCAGGTCTAAGTAACTCTACTGTACCTAGTAAAGTGTGATTTATATAAAATAAAAAAGGCTTAAATAAGTTTTTTTTACTAAAAGTTTCACAAAAAATCACTTTTAGTCCTTAAAATTCAAAAATATTTTTTAGTCTCTATTCAATTTTAGTTCTTTTTCTCCAGGCAACGCAATTAAAAAATTGCTAACAAGGAGCATGTTTTTATACCTGTGAATCATTCTCCTTCTCAACACTAACCCCAATTTTCAATTTCACATCCGGCACAAGCAAATACACCAGAACTTATAAAAGGATAACGTTAATACAAAAAATAAATTAATTTTAGATACTAAAAAAATACTTTTGAATTTCAAGAACCAAAAGTGATTTTTGGTGAAACTTTAGAGACAACAAACTTATTTAAGTCAATATAATATTTTAGTGAAGTTTTCATATAATTATATTTTGAGCGCTCATGAATCCAAATCGACTTGTTCATATGAACTCTTCTAATTAAATATGTAAACTTATCCAAATATAATCAAATCAAATTTGATCCAATCTGATTAAATCTAACCTTAATAGGATTGGTTCATGAATTTAAACTCTTCATATCCGTTTATCTGTGAATTGGTTCATTAGGTTAATGTTTTTGTTTATATATATTGTATAGGTTGTAAATAACAAATTAGCATTATACAATCCAATGATTTTAGGTCAATGCACATCTTTTAGTCTCCTCACTTTATCACAATATATCACTTGACACTAAAAAAAATTAAAACTCAAACACAAATGCATTAAGTATTGTGATCATGAACATAGTTATTAAATTATACTGTTTTTAGCATTTTATTATTTACATTTTATCTTTTATAAACTAATTTTGTATGTAATTTTACTTTTATACGTTATTTTAAAGAAACAATGTGTGTTTAATATTCTATTTACAAACTTTTATATTTATTATTTTTTCCTATGTTTTATAAAAAAACAAAATAGATAATTTTTTTTATATAATTCATGGATTCATTTCTCTCTGTTCTTAATCGGATTAGATTGTTAAATTATTTTTTTATCTAATCCAATTAAAGTTTATCATATTAGATTTTATTTTACTCTAAATCTAATCCCAATATGTAAACACCCCTAATTTTATTTCAAAAATTACAAAGATATAAAAAAAAAAATATTAAGCTCCATTAAAATATATTCTTTTTATAAATAGACATCTTAAATTTTAATTTATTATAATTAATTATTAGACTTTATTTCTTTATTTAAATCGTCACCATAAATTTTTATTTTATTTAAATAAATCCTTAAACTTAATTTTTTTCATATAGATACCTGAATATCAATTGCAATTTCATCTCAATTAAGCCCTGAAATTTTTCCTTTTATAAAATAATATCTTATATTTAAATATTGAAGTTAAATTACTAATGAAAAATCTTGACATTTGTTTATTTAAATTCCAAAATTAAAATAATAAATTTAGAATTTAAATAAAATTAAAATTATTTATATTAATATTATTTTCCTTTTTATATATATAAGTTATAAATTCGTGTTTTTTAAATTCTAT
This sequence comes from Psophocarpus tetragonolobus, assembly GCA_037954015.1. Lineage (NCBI taxonomy): Eukaryota > Viridiplantae > Streptophyta > Magnoliopsida > Fabales > Fabaceae > Psophocarpus > Psophocarpus tetragonolobus. The sequence continues at coordinate 37,352,788 of CM075690.1, read as the reverse complement.
TCTAAATATAGACACAAATTCTTAGATTTTAACTTGCGCGTCCTTAATGTATTTTCTGTCTGTTGCACGAATAAAAATCAAAATAAATAACTATGAGATTATAATATTTTTAAAATTAGTATAATAAAATATTGTAAAATGGATCAAATAAAATGGGACTTATTGTAAGTTGCACTTTGTAAATTAAAAATAAATGTTTGAATTAATTTCTAATATAAACTTTAAATTGATTCCGGACAAAAACTTTATAAATAAACGAGTACTCTACTGTGAATAGTTAATTCTTCTTGTAAAACAAAAATGCCTATAGTTTCGTGTTCTATTTTCTGATTACGAATGATGGTGAAAAGTACTTTGTATTTGTGCCTTTACTTTTACGTGTAAACTCTACAACGAGCAAATGATGTAGAATGGTAAAGTATATTTAGCTATCATTGAGCATTGTGAAAATAATTATTAAAAAGAAAATGGATTTATACATCTTTTGTGTTTAAGGAGACTTGTACATATTACAATAAATAAAATATCACCGTAGATAAAATGGAAGGGGTTATTCTACCTTGTTCAAAGATAATTATATCAAATCCAATTGTGTTAAATATTTAAAGAAAGAGTTTGTTAATTATAATATTCTTATAATACAAGGTTTATATATTTTTTTTGTTAAAGGAAAGATTTGAACTTATAATATCTCATCAATTTTATAACTTCAAGACTCGAATAATCGTTGAAATTAAACATACTTTTGAATTTTAATTATTTTTTTTAAATATGTTTTTGTCTTAGAATTTTTAGTCAAATTTGGTTTCAATTTTTTACTTTTAAATGGTTTCAATCAAATATGTTAATTCCAAACTTTAAGTATATGTTAGTCTTCTACCTTTAACAGCATTAGTTATATTAATATATTTTTTTTATAAATAAATATTGATTGTTAATATATAGTTTTATTATTAAGAAGATTTAAATTCATAACTTTCCTCAACAATACAATAGGGCTAGCAAATTGGTGAAGCAAAGTGGCTATTATTGGGAAGCATTGACGAGGTCCTGATGGCAAACTCGATTTGGTGTAACGGTTCTGGTGTGAACACATGTGTGCTAATTTATAGTGCAAATGTAACCATTAATAAATGTGTGGCATAGAATAGGAGTTATGATTGTTGAAAATGATGGGCTGCTGTTTTATTATTATTATTTTTAGAGACAAATGAGGCACTCTTTGATTGTTAATAAAATAATTAAAATTTTTTATATAATGTGACAATTATGTAAGTTGATTATATATATTTTGTGAATTTTTTTTAAAATTTTTAAATAAATTATTATTGAAAAAATAATTAAGGATAAAGTTGAAAATTGAACATGAACACTAAAGAATGAAGTGTCTTTCTATATACTTGCGGTGGAAACACTCACTTTGACGTCCATGAGTTTATATTTCTTTTTAGTGATATCATTTTTCCATTCTTATAATTAAATACTAAATTAGCATAGAGTGAATGATGATTTGGATCCCACAAGATCCACTAACATACAACTTGTCCCTGCAAAGTCCACTAACATACGACTTGTCTCCATGAGCTCTATTAACACACAACCTTTCCCTACGACCTGTCTCTACAAAGTCCACTAACACACGACCTGTTCTCCAAGCTCCACTAATGCACAATCGAAGCTAATAGAGAAAGTGCTCCTCAATTTAGAAGGTCAATAACTACCATTTTTAGCTTATATAAAGCCAAGAAAATAATCGACTTAAAGATCTAATTCATTCTGAATATAGTAATCATTAATAGGATAACCTAGCACCTCAAAGCTAAAAGAAATACGTTATAAAAATTTTAATTCATGTATATATATATATATATATATATATTATGATAAATTACAATTAATATACTAAAATAATTTCTATTATTATATTCTAACAAAAATACAAAGCATTGTTGCCTTTTTTTATTTACATTTTTATTATATTAAATAAAAATATCCAACCTTTTTACACATATTACACCCATAAAATGCAGAAAAAAAAAGCAACATTTTAAATAACTATTGTAATTAGCCAACTAAATAAATATAAAAAATCATCCTTATAATATTTTGTACGTGACGATTGTTATTATTAATGATATAGGTTATAAATTATAGATTAAAGATGTACAACAAGAATGATGATAATACTAGACTCAAAATTTAATTAAGGTTTAAGAGTATAGTTAACAAAAACTATAACTAAATTATTTTTACAAATTCAACGTGTGTTTGCATTTGAAATACATCCAGACTACTTTTAGTTTTATCAAAGAAACGAAAGAATTTACAAGGTAAGTTATATAAACATTTGTTGCATTTGTTATATAAAAATAAGATTTATATAAGTTTTTTTTTTAAGTTTAAAAAAAAATCATTTTTATTTTTCAAAATTAAAAAATTTTTTAGTCTGTGATTCATTTTTAGTTTTTTTTTCTTCGGTTAACATTGAGAACATGTTTTTTTATTTATGAATCACTCTTTTTCTTAATTCTAACCCTCTCTTTATAATTTTTCAATTTTACATTTACAAACAACATTAATACAAAAAATAAATTAATTTCAAAGATTAAAAAAATATTTTTAAATTTCAAGATCAAAAGTGATTTTTTATAAAATTTAAAGTAAAAAAACTTATTTAAGTTTAAAAGATAATGTGATCCATTTCTTTCCCAAGCAACCAATTGATTAGTGTGGCGTATGCAGTTTGCTGGGTCTTCAAGAATCAACAGCCTTTTAGGCCATAGTTCTGTTTCTTTCAATGAAAAAGGATTTTAAGTCTTTAGGCTATGGTTGTTTTTCTTTCAATGAAGCGATTTTTGGAAAAGTAAAGTTGAAAATATTTCAAGAAAATATGGTATTGCACTCTACTCAATTTATATTAATATAGACGCTCATAAAAAAGAGGGTATTCTCCTTTTTACTCTTAAGAATATTTTTTTTCATTTGCATTTAAAGAGGTCAAAATTATATAGGAAGCTCGTGCATTAATTTGTTGTCATAACATGTTAAAAAAATATATGGATTTTTCAACTCATTTGTTGCTATCAACAAAATTTCCAACGCATTTTTAAGTGTGGTGATTTTTCTTTTTTTTCTATCATATTTTTTTCAATTTCTCTCTAGGCCCTTATTTTTCTCTCACCGTTAAATTGTTAAACAATCATCACAACAACACAAACATCAAATTCGACAGTAGCATTAATAACATCAAAGACAAGGATAATAGTAACATTTTTAACCAAGTTAACACATCCTCCTAAGTTTTTTTTTATGTTCATTTAGGTCACTATCTATGGACGTTGTCACTATGGCATAGCCTATACCTTTGCAAGATCCACAAAAGTTCCCTTAAGTGAGATTGCATGCTGTAAAAATTTAACTTTTTTCAACCAAAACTCATACTTTGACAATAACAACTTTACATATAATTATTTTTCCCTTAGAACCTCTGACAGTATATTCATATGTCATTGTTAGATGGAATCTATTTTAAAAGGGGTGAAAGATTTTATTCATATACTTCATGAATAAAGCATGAGCATTTATCACTCTGAACGGGATCATAACATCCTCATAATGCTCATACTATCTCCAAATGGTGCATTCAATATGTCCTCGTCTTTAACCTACATTTGATTATATCTAGTCTACAAGTTTATTTTTCATGAATTCATTGCTCCTGTAATTGATCATAAAATCATCGATCATTGATAGTGGATACTTGCTTTTAAAATATTAATAGCAGGCAGAAATAAGTAGATTAAACAATAAAGGATAACTTGGTAGTTATATCTTATTTATACAATCACATAGGAGATAAAGGAATATGTAGTGCTTTAATAAAAGAGAAAATATAAATGATTACCAATTATGACACTATTTGAATCAAGTTTTTAGACTTAATTAAAAGTATGGTAAAAAGAGTGGTACTCTTTCCAAAACAGTAGGAGCAAGTCATTTGATTGTAGTTGCAACAAGTGAACTTCCCAATCTATGACATGAGAAGTTAGGTCATGTGAGTGAGAAAGAGATAAAGATCATGCATTCAAAGGATAAACTACTAGGTCTTTAGTCGGTAGAAATTTACATGTGGAGAGTATACACTTTGAGAGCAAAAACAAGTAAGCTTTTAGACAAGTGAAAGAACCCCAAAGAAGAAGAGACTTAAGCTTGTTCACTTTGACGTTTGGAACGATTGTCTCATCCATTAGTGGGAAGTAATATTTCGTGACTTTTATTGATGATAACTCTAGGAAGGTGTAAGTATACTTTTTGAAATATAAGTTTGAAGTATTTGAGACTTTCAAGATTTGGAAAGTCATGGTAGAAAATGAGATAGGATTGAAGATAAAAAAAATTACAACAGACAATGGTGGTGAATATGGAAATAACAGATTTAATAAGTTTTGCTATGAGCATATGAATCAAATGTTAATTGAAAGAACTAGAAGCTTGTGTTTGCAATCAGACTTACAAAAGTAATTCTAGACAGAAACAGGAAACACAAAAACTTACTTAATCAACTGAGTTCCACTAACACCATTGGAGCACAAAATATCATAAGATGTACGAAACAGATAAGAAGTAAAACTCTCACATCTTAAAAATTTTGGTTGTGTAGCATATGTGAACATTAGAGATCATGGAAAGAACAAGCTTGATCCCAAATTGAAGAAGTGCACTTTCGTTGCTTATAGTGAGGATTAAGTCTTTAGTATCCAATCAAACATGGGAATAGGTAGACTTACCTATTGGGAAAAAGGAACTTCATAACAAATGGGTGTATCGGGTGAGTAAATATCATGATGGCTCTAAGAGATACAAAGTTTGACTAGTTGTCAAAGGATTTCAGCAAAAATAATGAATTGACTATACTAAAATCTTTGCTCTAGTTGTGAAACTCAATACTATCAGGTTCATCTTAAGTATTGTTGTTAGTGAAAAAGCTATACCTTGAGCAATTGAATGTGTAAACTGAATTTTTACATGGAGAGTTAGATGAGGAGAGTTATATGATAAACCAAAAGGTTTCTTAAATGAAGGGGAAAATAATATGATGTGCAAATTAAAGAAAAACTTCTATGGTTTGAAACAAGCTCTCAGACAAATGATAGAGGAAGTTTAAAAGTTTCATGTACAAGCAAGGTTTCCAGAAGTGCAATGTCGACTATTGTTGTTTCTTCTGTAAATGGCTGTAGAAAATATTGACAAGGTATCGTGTGCGTGGATGCTTTAGAGAGCTTGTATGGAGTAGGAGAAAGACCCCTAATAAAGGTTGAAAGCAGTATCCCCTTAGGACAACAACCCTTGAAGTAACTCCTTTTATATTGTATCCTTACTAACATATGGCACATGAGACAACTATAACTAGAAGTTGTTGGCGAGTAGTAACTGTTGACTATTCATACCTTCCGCTAGATGAGTAGTGGTGACACTTATCTAGCATGCCTTATGATGATGTTGGATCTATACCTCTAACTATAACTTGAAACTAGTAAATCAATAGGTACATTTTACTAGTAATTAGGTTAGGGAGTGGGGAATTAGAAGTTGAAGACCCTCTCCCTTAGGGGGTTCTAACATACCAATAAGAGATATAAGTCAAGTTATATCATTTTGCTACTTTATGTCAATGATATGTTAGTAGTCAGTTTAGATATGGATAAGATCAAAAGATTAAAGCAACACTTGCCAAAAGAATTTGACATGAAGGACTTGAGTCCTGAAAAAAGATAGTTAGAATGCAAATCATGAGAGATAAGAATTTTGCAGTCATTTTTGTTTATCCAATGATCAATTCCCTCATATGGAGGAGGAAAAAAAGTTCATGGCTAACATTTTGTATGCTTTAGTCATTGGAAGTTTGATGTATGTGATGGTCTGGATGAGACCAAACATTGGTCATGCAATGAGAGTTGTTAACAGGTTTATGTCAAATCCAATTAAAGCTCATTAGGAAACAATTAAGTGGATTTTGAAGTGTCTACAAGGCACTACAGAGAGTGTTTGTACTTTAATAAAGAAGAGTTAAAAGTATAAGGCTATGCAGATGCAAACTTTGGAGGTGAAATCGATTACCATAGAAGTACCATTTGTTACATTTTCATTGTTGGTACTACAATTGTTAGTTGGATGCCACAAATACAAAAGATTGTTGTTTTATCCACTACAGAGGCTGAGTATATAGCAATAAAAGAAGCCAATAAATAATTAATATGGCTTCACGAATTATTAACAAAGTTGGGATTCATTTATGAGAATAGTATTTTGCATAGTGATAGTCAAAATGTGATATATCTAACAAATAATTCAATATTTTATTCTTAAATAAAGCACATTGAACTCCATTATCACGTCATTAAATCTTTACTTGAGGATGATGTTCTAACATTGAGAAAAATTCTCGAAAGCAAAAACCCAACAAATATGTCAACAAAGGTTATAACCATTGAAAAATTGAAGTTGTGTTCAACTTCAATTAGCCTGCTAGAAAAACAAAGAAGATAAAATTGTTGCATTGATCAAGGTGTAAAGACAAATTAAAATTAGTCTTCAAGTGGGAGATTATTAGAATTAGTCAAAAGAAAACTGACAGAAATGCAATTGCTTTGTGGAGAAAAATAAGAAAAACCACTAAAGAGATGTATGGAAATAAGAAAGAAGTTAGCGATAGAGAAGCATTACATTCATTTATAAATATAAGTTTTTTATTGTTTTCTTATTCATTCTAACTACAAGAAAAAGAAAAAGAAAGAAGAGGAAGGGAAAAATATTAGAATATATATATAGATTAATTTTTTGAGTATACTTTAGTTGTAAGCTTAGTATTTTGTGAACACTTTGATATTTTACATTTTATTAATAATATATATGTCACGCGATTAAAAGAACTTTGTTATCAATGTTATTATTCCACATTTATATTGTTTATTGCAAATTTGATTTAAGAATCCTTGTGTGATTTCTCAACCATAGGATCGGGTTTAGTTTTAGTTGTCCCTTCTCTGAAAAAGGTAGAGCGAGTACCCGAATACAAATTTCAATATGTCTCATCTTCATTGGGTTTGTTCGAGTTTAGGTATATTCGTGTTTAACATGTATATACTCTTTTTTATCATTTTTAATTTATTTATATACTTTAAACTAAATTATATATTAACTTGTTAATTATATTTTAATTTAGATAGTGTGAAGAAATTGTGAAATACAAAATTAAAAATAAAAATAAGAATTAAATTATATTTTTATTAAATGTAAAAGCTTGAGATTGTTATTTAATTATAGTTACAATTATTTAACTATTAATCTAATTGGTTTATATTTTCAAAATCATAACAATAAAATTTTTAATATGCATATTATGTATATACATGTTGTAATAAAACAATTATAAAAATCATAAAAATGACGATCCTGATCCTTATGGATATAGTTCTATACTCATATTTTTCTTTCTGTTTAAATAAATATGATATTACCTATATCATATCTATCTCTTATTAAAATAGGTATTATTTGTCAAAATCGATACAATAAAAAAATATATCCATGAATATGAATTTGTTTATCATGGTTAAAACCGAATTACCATTCTAGAATAGATACACTGCAATTTGATGACCATTGTAAACAAATTAACAAGTGAGTTTGTGGTTATATTATTTTAAAAAACCGATAATGTATTAAGAATATTTTTATAAAAATATATTCTGAATTTTAACAAAATTATAAATTATATTTTAGCCTTCTAAAGTATAAATAACTTTCACTTAAAATTTACGAAAAAAAAATCAATAGTTGACATAAAAAAACTTGATTATCTGATCATAAAAAACACTAGTTAAACACATTTTTCAAATGTAATTGTTTATTATTAAAAGGCCCTCCAAATATCGTTGAGAAGCTATAAGATTCCAAACTTTATAAAATAGTTTAATTTGAAAAAATGTTATTTGTTTTTATTTTTTTTAAGTTTTAACATTCAAAAAAATATGTTGTCATCATTTTATATTTTTATTTTAAAAAATAATTATTTAATTTAATCACTTTTAATAAAAATATTATAATATTTATATAATTTAAATACATTTTTATATATTTTTTGCTATAAATAAAACACTTTTATTAAGTTCTATAGAGTTTTGATTTCTGAAATACTATAAACAATTTTTTTTTTGTTTTCTGTAATGATTTTTGAAAATATATTTTAAATTTTTTTTCTAAATTTTAATCAATATATTTTTACAATTGTTTTTTATTTTATCCGAAAATGAAAATAAAAAATACAAACACAAACAAGGAATTATGGTTCCAACTTACAAACTAATCAAAATTTAGAATTATAAATATTAATATTATTTCTAAATTTCTTAATCAATATCTATAATAATAAAGAGAATCTTTAGAGTTTTAGTTTACACATTTCTTATTTCTCAATTTACTCTCTACACACATAATGTATATTATTCATTCCAGCTTCTATGTCTTTTCTATTATTTTGAAAACCACTCCCACTTCTTAATTTTTTTTTATTTATTTATATTCTCTATTCACTTACTTTCTAAATAATATAACAAAATAGAAATATGAAAAAAGGAATGGGGCAATGTGGCCTAGGAAAAATAAAAACTATACTCTGTTTTTCTATTGACACCAAACACTGCAATATCCGAAAAAGATACAAAGGATTGCGTAGTTTGATAGTACATTCTTGGGCCGTTGGACGAGAGTGCGCTGACCATATTAGCATGCGTAAGATAAGAGAGTTAATTGTGGTGGGCCCCACCTACATGGGCCACCTTTCTCCAATTATTGCATATTTGAAGTTTTTCTTTCATAAAAAAAATAAATTTAAGGGTATGAATGGTTTCACAATAATTTCTATCCATGATTTTAGATAAATTTCGAGGGTAGGTTTCGTTTTGGAAAAGAATTTAGAGTTAATTTTAGGTTTAGAATTAATTTTGGGTGTATAATTGATTTTTAGTTGAAACAAATTGGAGTAGCTTTTGTGTTATATTAATAATTTTACACTAAGTGTATATTTGGTTTTATATTTGAAAATTGATTTTGAACTCAAAATTTATTTTAAATAAATTTTGACATGTTTTGTTTCACATTAAAGAAGAATTTAAAATTTATTCTATTCCAAAATTGATTGTAGGTTAAAACAACTTAAAATATATTTTTTTATTATATCAAGAATTTTATCTTAGAATTTATCTTGAACTTGTTTGTATAATAAAAGTATTTAAACAAAAATACATTATCTCAAAATAAATTCTATTTAAAATCAATTTTGTGAATATCAATCCAAACATGCACTAAATTTTACTTTTTCTTTTAAAGAGACTAAAGATTTTTATTCAAAAGGTTGAATGATATATCTCAATCACAAAAAAATTATTAAGAAATGTCAATATAGAACCAGTTAAAATACAAAACAAAATGAACATATTTAGCCTTACTCACATTTGATATTAGTATAATTTAGATAATAAAGCCCCCAACTACTTTGTATATTACTTATTACTTAATTTAATGATGCACTACTTTACTTGTAATGACTAGTTGTAGAAAGAGAAAAAGAAAGGTTTTTAAGAACCCCTAAGCCATAACTAAAATTTTAGGCAGGTTTCCTGCCATTTTAATAACTCATAGAGCTTTACTTGTTTAAAAACTAGATAATATTTTGCTAGTTAAATTGACCACACAGTGACTACTTAAATAGTTGTCATACTTTTTTTTTTTTTTCATTGACAATAATGAAACCTTGACACAAATAAAAAAAAAATAGTTAAAGGAAGAAATATCAAGTACCTTAATCAATGCTAACACCGTAGCCAAACTTAATACACCGATTTAGAAAAAAAAAATAACAATAGAGATTTTGATTCAACATGGCAAAGGCATGTATAAACTATCCCCTCACAAGCTAAATTTTATAAACATATACTACTCATATCATCTCAAATTAATTTTATAAAATCAATTATATTAAAATAAAATTTACTGACGTTTATTCAAACACGGTCGACATAATAGGAGAAGGAAAATTACTTTGTAAGAGTTTGATTTTGCATTTGCAATCTCATATCTACATTTTCGATGTAAAAGATGAAAGTTATTTGAAGTAATTTTGACATAGATATGAATCAGGGATCCACATTTACCTTGACTTGGGTCAGAATCAAACATGCACTTTTATCTTTTCAATAGACAAAATATGTGTTAAATAATATTGAATTTGATAAAGACAAGTGCACAAACATATACAAGCCTTTAAATATTATGCAAATGCAAAAAATTAAAGGCATATCCTAGAATATCTTATTTTGCTGGCACAACGGTTTATACCATATTTGTCTTGTCCCCTAGCTAGTAAAGTTCACATATCTAACTGAAAGATCAGTGTCTTTTATTATATTAGTGCAAATATTATTCCTAACTACTAATAATAAAATATTTAAAACTAAATCTAATTATCTCACAATTTTACAAAATCAATTTTATTAATATCTTTTGTCTAATGGCTCAAACTCCAGACTTGATTCATGATAAATTGATAATGCAAGCGCACCATGGTAGAGTGTAGAGGCACAATTATATTTGGTGTATTTATTTATTATTTATAATAATAATAATGAGACACTTTTAAGTCTTTGTGTTAATAATTTAATATGAGTTGAAAGATATCATGATTTGATGATTGAAAATTGAAAACCATGATGTGACTAATAATAGTGAAGATAATGTGAGGATAATGGTTGATTGGACTGGGAGAAAGAGAAAGGGAGATAGAGACAAATGGTTGTTGTTTGTTTTCATGAAAAATTTTTCTTGCTAGATCTCAAGCTTGTAGTATTGCGTAAGCTTTAATTTGTGACCGTGTATTAACATTTATTTTTTAATCTTGACAATTTCAAAAAAGGATTTTATGTGTAAAAAGTTTTCTCCTACCATTTAATTATAATTATATTTTTTTATGAGTTTAATGAATATATATTAAAATATAAAATATTTTATATTATTATTCAATCACAATTTTAATTTAAAATAAGTTATTTAAATCAATTAAATATTTTAAAAATTATATAAATAAATATATATGATTTAATGTTTATGTAAAAATCTTCTATATTAATTAAATTTATTTTTTATTTATAATAATTTTATTAGTTAATATTTTAAAATCATAAAAATCATATAAAACTTTTTTATAGTACAATAAATACTAATTAAATTCATTTCTTAATTTTGTATAATACAATACTCTGCTCAGTTTCATATAAAACTAAAATTTCATAGACCACAATTTGGTAGAGTTTTAGAGTTATTCAAACCTCATATATAATCTCCTTCATTGGCTAATATATTCAAAAACAGTATTTTGTCCTCATGTTTCTTTGTGTAAATTTCAACTCTTTTGGGTGTTTAGAAATATTTCAAAATCTTAAAAGAGATTAAATATTAAATTATTGAAATATTATAAGTTAAATTGTAATTGAACATCTAATTAAGAGGATTAGTGGTTCTGAGTGAGCACACTCAAGCACTCAAGTCCAATTCATGAGAGTTAATTTACCTTGATCTAATTTTTAACTTTTTTTTTATTAATAATATTGTAATCATTTAGTTCAGAATTTAATAATTTCTAACCTTTCTCATTTTTATTTAGAAATGTATTATTTGATATTCAAACTCAACTTTTCATCGTAGATGTAACATGTATTATCAACTCAATTACGGTCATTAAAAATTCTAATACTAAAAAATCAAACAAATGAGATTCTGATAATTATGCAATTCTACAGTTAAAATACATTATAAAACGTTTTAAAATAATTTTAAAATGTTGAGATTGAGGATCATTCAATATACCCCATCTTAAATATTCCTCTTAATAGATGGGTAGAAGTCTATATAATAATTCAATGACAAAATCAAAATGAATTCAATAAAATTAAAATATGGAAACACAGAGTAAGAGTAAAGCGATATTATATTTAAGCATCGATTTTGCAGCGATATTTCATATGCCCATATAAAAGCAAACGGGTCTTAACTCTTAAAGGCATTATTTGTATATCTTTGATGTTATAATATTAATTGGGACGAGGTGGTGTTTCAGTGGCTGCAAAATCAAACCAACAATGAGTCGTGCAAAATCACTATCTTTGAGCCACAATTATAAAAAATTTAGAAACAGATAATACAGAAAAATATGTTTATTTATTATTCATACCAATATTATTATAATACATCATGTTGATTTATTTTATGCATATGAATGAACTAAAAATACATTTACATATAATATTATTCTCGATAGTGACTTGTATATACCAATATCATCATGATTATCATAAAATAAAGATATCATCAAACATAAATATTAGCATTTGCAATGAATAAATTAATTTAATTGTTAATTAATCAAATAATTAATATTTAATACACATAAAATAAATACATAATCCATTATCACATATAGTTACACATATTCTTACATAGTCATGCTTCATTGCTACACTTTTTTTAGGGAGCATTCATTTCACTTACTCTAGTAAAATTCTATAAATCTTTTGAATCAACTACTAAATTATAAACGGTTTAGGTTAACTTATAATTTTCCGAATATGAAAGTTTTCAATAATAAGAGACCGAGTTGAGTAAAAACTTTTATTTGGTAAGAACAGCTTTTATTAGAGCAAAAACCACTATAAGAACACCTCTCAAAACCAAATCAAAATCAAACATTATATACAAGTTTAATTAGGGTTCATCTATTAGATAAAGTCCTATTTTTATTTTGTTATAGAACATTTAGTCTTTCTAGATCATAAAAATTGATTTTAAACTTTTAATTAATATTAAGTATAATTAAGTATAATGTGATATTCATAACGAATAAGATAACTATTTTTAATTGAATTGAATTTTAACATTTTCTAAATTAAAATTTCAATCTTTTATTAGTTTTTTATACCCGTAAAATAATTTGTATTACTTGATTAAATTTTCAAAATGTGTTATTAATTTATAGTTTTATATAGATCCGTATTAAATGATTCATAATTAAAATTAGAAATTTCTATACAATTGCTTCCCTAAACATTCATGCAATGTAACCGTAGCAGCCATTGGCAAGTTTCCTTTTGCCTTGTCTCCATCAAATTCAGTGTCTGTGTCCCAAAAGGTTTCTACAAATAACGTTGGTGCCGACGACCTGCTTCAAACCAAGTTGGAAAAATGGGAAAATGGAAAAAAAAAAGTGTGAAATACTTCATTCGTTATAAAATTAGCGTGGTTTAAGCTATTTTAATTGAAAAAATTAATATTAAATAATAACTAACTTTAATATTAATATTACATTAAAAAATTAAATATCACGTTTATTTTGAAACAAAATTTTCTTTTACTAAATACGGCACTTATTTTTAGAACCAACGAGTGCTAAGTATTTTTTAACGCAATTTAAAACTTGATTGTATAAGAATCGTATAGGATGTGTTAAAAACAATATGTTACTACTTACTAGAAGTTACAAACAAATTAAATAAATGCTAAAGCTAGAATTTAATAATGATTTGGTTTACTAAACATATTCATCAATCTTATAATAGAGGCAACTTCTATTCAATACAATTCACAAGTTTCATCATCTGTTATAATAAGTGAAAATAAAGTTCTCAGAATGGTTATCTGTTTCGATCCAATTCATTGGGTCAACTAAAAAATGGGTAGATTAGGACATATTTAATATGATTGTCTTTTTTTGACTTGTTGGATCTGTTCAAATAGACTTTTTTTTCTTATACTTGTATAGATTTATATAATTTTTAGAAAAAAAAATATAAATTTAAATAATGTCAAATTCAAGTAGATCAAATTCTATATAGGTTTGAGTTTTTTAAGTCTGACATAATCCCATCAAGCTAACCCATTTAGGCTAGTTTTATATGACCTAAGTTTCTTAACCTCAATTGACCCATTTTATTAGGGTATGGGCAACTCATTGTTATAGCTCTAAGTATAAGAAAGAAAGCTATTTGACCACACATAAAATCGCTTGGTAAATACCCAAATAACTTAAATAACCATTTGAAAGAAATAGTGTCACAAATATCATTTCAATTCTAAACATGAAATGAAGATGATATTTTCAAACCATATTACTTAAACACATTTTTCAATAACATCCAGTTAAGATACATCATGTTTAAGAGTGAGCAATAAAGAAACAAGCACGAATGTAGAAAATAAGCAAAAATATGGGAATAATAATTTATTAAAAGAGTAAAATAATTTACTAACTTCTTATGTCACTAGCTAGGATTTAGGAACATAGAAAATAGATTATTACAACAAGAAAAATGGTTGATGATGATGAAAATTATAAAGCCCTTTGTCTCTACACCTTAGCCTTCATTATAATGCCAAAAAGTAAAATTGTTGAGTCAAAAAATCTTCTTTATGTTTTCTCATAAAGGTTTTTTTCACTTAGTGACTAAGAACTCATTACGTAAAATTGCACTTTTTTTTTCCTTTTCTAGCTCTTAACATTTCTCACTAAGTGAGAAACAGCATTTAGTAGGTGTATAACATGTGTTGGATGTGGGGTGACTTGCTTATTTTTTAATTGTGGTATTTATTTTATTATTTTAAGATTATATTTGGAGATATTATTAATAAGTAATATGACAATATAATAAAAAATAATATCATTATATTAATTTACATAAGTTAATGCTCTAATTTAATTGATTAAGCAATATGTATAAGTTATTGTATTATTGCTATTATCTTCAATTGGACAAATAAAAAAAAATATGAATCAACATAATAAAGGTATGACATAAACTTAATAAATGAGTATTTATAACCGCCATTACTCTTCATGATATTATTTTAATGTTTAATATAAACTATAATATTTTATCAAATATTATAAAAATAAAAATAAAATACTATGTTTAATTCAAAAATATTATGTTTAATATAAACTATAATATTTTAATGTTTAATTCAAAGTATAAAAATTAAAATTATCAAATATTATGTTTTTATCCATAAAATAAAATAAAAATTTATTTAAAAATACCATAAGAACATTTTTGTTTCTATCGTTTGATATTTATCAATTACTTTAATAAATAATTTTATTATCTATTCATAATA
Source organism: Psophocarpus tetragonolobus (assembly GCA_037954015.1). Taxonomy (NCBI): domain Eukaryota; kingdom Viridiplantae; phylum Streptophyta; class Magnoliopsida; order Fabales; family Fabaceae; genus Psophocarpus; species Psophocarpus tetragonolobus. The sequence continues at coordinate 37,337,569 of CM075690.1, read as the reverse complement.
AATCTTTAACTTTAGCTTATAAATTATTTTTACACCACATCAAATATTCAGCATTTTAAAATAAACGTTCGTGTTAAAGGACTCAAACTACGGTCCACGGATTATTAAAAAAAAAAAAAAACCTCAACTACTCTTTGATCATGCTTTTTTTTTAATAAGCTTACTCTTTGATCATGTTAAAACAACTGTAAAGGATAAAGACCAAAAACAATTTTTAATGTAACATATCAAGAGTTCTTTTTAGTGTGAAATAACTACTGCATTTAGTTTATCAATATAATTTTAGTAATTTAATATATAATCAATAATTAAAATTTTAATTTATATAATATATGTGTGTGTGTTTCTGGATAGAACTTTTCGGATGTCTCCTTCGTTACTCTTTGAACTTGAGTTTCCTGCGCAATGGCCGAACAGGTGGATATCTGCAAAAGACACTTCGACTCTCAAGGTAGAGGGGTATTCGGTTTAAGTGTCAGACAGTGAATATATTTTTTATCTATCTTTTATCGTGGGTACTATTACCTATTTTTAGGGATGGACTGGGCCTCTGTCTATTGGGCCTTGTTTAAGTACCTGAACTTAGGTAATGTGACCTTAATTAAGTTAACGACTAATAATTGGGATTTGTACTGACTAATCCTGACTTGGTCGTTGGCCGAGTGTGTGTGGTCTTCGGTGTTAGAGCCGAGGTCTTCTATTGTGACTGAGGTCCATGTTTAGTGTCGAGACCGAAGTCTTCGACCTTGACCAAGGTCTATCCTGTTCACTTTCCCCCAGCGTCGGTCGTAGCGCAGTAAGGACCAAAGTTAAAAAGAAAAATGGAATGTGAAAGGTTTCGGCTAAGAAGGGAGTCTTGTGTTGGCTGATGTAAAAAGGCGGGAAACCAGGGGGTGAAAGATCTGGGCCGTTAATATCATCGTGGAGGTTACGATCTGAAGGGTCGCCAAATTTGGACAGTTGATATGGAGAGGCTTGGACGGTCACGATCCATCATCCCGCTTAGATTTTTGGTACTATATATAGAGGGTGTGCCTCGTCCAGTCTTCACCATATTTTCTACCCTCTGAGCCGAGATCTCCGAATCCCGACTTGTTAACTCAGCTAGCCAAAGAAATCTGAGAAGGTACGCTGTTCCAAAAAAATATCTTCGTCTTCCTTTACTAGTTTTGCTCTCTCTTCTTCTTCGTCTTCGTGGGGTGACGCCTCGGACTCAACCGAAGTCACCCCTTCCCGAGAGGGTATCAATATTTGCTCTGCTACCCGTCCTCTTTCTGTCCCCGCCGCAGCCACTGAAGTTGAGGTTGAGGTTGCTCCTCCTGAAGGATCGCCGAAAGAGGAGGCCCCTACTCGTAAGGCAGTGGGAAACCCTAAAAAGGAGTTCCCCCTATCACAGACCCTGAGTACGACTGGGTTGACGGAGAGGTCGTTGCCTACTACTCCCGTTATAATACGAAGGAAGTTTTATTAGCTTTCGTAAGGAGCGTAGAGTTATGTCCATTCGAAAACGCTCTAGATTTTCCTTTCTTCATCCATCATTGCCAAAATGACAGTTTTGACACACCCGATTTTGTTTATCGCCATAAGAGTGCCGAGGATAAGTTCGATTTCTTTTATGCCCATGATTGTATCTTTCGAGACGTCGGCGTTCAAATCCCTTTTGACGACTTCACTATAGGGGTTATTCTTCGTATTCTCAATACTGCTCCCACGCAACTGCATCCGAACGTCTGTGCCTACCTCCAAGCGTTTAAGGCCTTGTGCTTATTTACACATGTCAAGGCCAATCCCGGTTTGTTCTTGCATCACTTCACTACTCGTCCACATAAGAAGTGTAAGTGGGTGTCCTTATACCGAAACCCTAAAAATCCTCTTCTCCAACTATATACCACCTCTTATAAAAATTTCAAAACCGATTTTTTTAAACTTTTGGTTGACCCCGAGACTGGTTCGAAGCATTTTTGTGAATGAGACGGGGAGTGGTTGTTCCCTTTCTACTGGAAGCAAGCGCCGAGGAGGTATGATTCCTATCCTCCAGAGTTGCTTATGGTCGAGGAAGTGACAGCAGCTGCCTTTCTGGATTCACTTCCTCGACGCCTCCTCGTCAGAAAATTGATAAGGTTGTTCCAGTCTCCTACACCCCTCGAGGACTTAGAGAGTGAGTAGTCGAAGTTAATGTCTTGTCTGTTTATTTGTTGTGAATGTATTTCGATTTAATGGATATGCTGTTTTATGCAGGTATAATTATGGACGGAGGTGGAAATGTGATGGATTTCTGGAAGAGTCGGCATGTCCTGGCTGACCTCTCTTCAGACGATGAGGAGAAGGTCCCCCAAGAGATTTTTGAGCTGGATCCAGAGCCAAAAGACCCTCCTACGAACATTCTTCCTCTCCTGAAGGATCAAGGGGAAAGTCCAAGTCGAAAGGTAAGGACACTGAAAAGGAGAGGGAGAAAGGGAAGAGAAAAAGTAGGGAGCGGAAGAAGTCCTTCTCCAATAAGTCCAAGAAAGCAAGGACTGAAGATCCCCTAGCTTCATCGTGCCTACCGCCATGGTCTCCTTATCCTTCTTCCATGAGGACTTCGATCCTCTCGCCGTCACTTCACTAGGTTCATTACTGCGAGCTCTCAACCTGAATGCAAGCTTTGGGTTGCCATCTCTTTGCCACCGAGACCACGAAGCTTCAAAAACAGCTGAAGCGTTCAAAGGAATCATTGGAAGCAGCCACTAAGGCTGTAGACTCTCTAAACGCCAAAGTCATTGGGCTGAAAGAGAAAAACAAGTTCATGGTCTCAGTCGAGGAGTATGAGGCGGCCTTGAAGGAAAAGGACGCAAGGGTCAAGGAGGCGTTGGATATTTATAGGGAAGCCGACACCGCTCGTGAAGAAAATGAGAAGGTTTGTGAGTCGCTGAATTGTGATCTCAAGGCGGTCAAAACTAGGTTCTCCAAGTATAAGAAGCAGACGATGAAGGACATATGTGCGAAGCACGAGGCCAGGTTCCGCCATGCCGTTCGTCAGGCCTACCAGTTTGGCTCTTTCCCTCGGGACTTCAAGTTCGACTCAAACTGGGACTTCTCCGGCTGAGTTCAAGCACTTTGATGAGATGCCAGATAATTTGCCCCCAGACATCCATGCCCCCTGCATGACGGTTGAGCTTGATCGTACTGAACAGGTTGACATAGAAGACGAGGGTGCCGAAGATGCCAAAGAAGTGGATGGGGGAATCTCATGCCCCTTGGGTGGGGGGTTCTTATGTGGGAGATTTTTTGGATGTATTTTTTGTACAGACCGAGGTGTGGGCCTTTCAACTTTTTATAACTTAGGCCTGCCAGATGTGATGAACACTTTTTGTACTTACAGGCGTATTTTATATTAAATCTATGATGAATGGAACATTCCTTTATTTCTGTTTTCATCTTCTTATGCGCCTTACTCAATGTTTTGGATTTTCCTAGATAATCTTCACATGTCTCGCGCATTTTGAGAGTTACCATAGTCTGTGTGTAGTTGATAGAACGCTTTAGTTTTTAAGTGTTTTCTTGACCAAACCCAGTGCCAAGTTGGTATGGCACTTTAATTGCGAGTACCGCCTAGACCGAGCTCTATGTCGAGTTGGTAGGGCACTTTAAATCGTGACCGCTGCCTGGACTGAACTCTGTGTCGAGTTGGTAGGGCACTTTAAATCGTGTAAGGTTCTTCTTAGACGGAAAAAGATAATGGAAGTGGTGGGACAAATGATCATATTATTGAATTGAATCAAGCCTTGTTAAAAACCTCCCTAGCTAAAACCCTCCTTAGGGATAAAAAACCAAGTGAGGAAAAGAGTGCTTGCAGTACATTATACTAGCTGTAGTAATTTTTCAAGTGAGTAGAGTTCCAGGTCCTCGGAATGAGTTTTCCAGATAGTTCTTCTAGCTTGTAAGCGTCCTTGCCAAGACTTTAGTGGATCCAAAACGGTCCATCCCAATTGGGAGCGAGTTTTCCTTCCTTTTGATCTCTTCGGGCATCCCCAGTCACTCTCTACACTAAGTCACCTTGTGTGAACTCTCACACCCTTAACTTTCTGTTGAACTTTCTGGCCATCCTTTGCTTACATGCTTCCACAGCTATTATTGCTTTGTCACGTTCCTCGTCGATGCAATCCAACATGGCTAGTAGGGCTTCTTGGTTACCTTGCTCATCAAAGTGGGCTCTTCGGAATGATTGCTCTTCTATCTCGACAGGGATCATGGCATCTGTTCCATACACAAGCCTAAAAGGAGTTTCTTTTGTAGAAGACTAACGAATGCATTGATATGCCCATAGGATTTCAGGGATCATTTCGGCCCATTCTCCCTTTGTCCCTATCATCCTTTTCTTCAACTCTCCTAAGATTACCTTGTTGGCAGCCTCGGCCTGTCCATTCGACTGTGGATGCTCTACCGAGATCACCCTGTGTTTGATATGTAGACTTTCTAAAAAGGAGTTCAATTTTTTGTCCGTGAACTGCAACCCGTTGTAGATGACGACGGCCTGGGGGATCCCAAACTTGGGTGATTATGTTTTTCCATAAAAACTTCTGAACATTTTGAGCCGAGATGATGGCCAAAGGCTCGGCCTCGACCCACTTTGTGAAGTAGTCAACGACCGCAAGTAAGAATTTCACCTGTCCTTTCGCCATAGGGAATGGTCCAAGAATGTTCATTCCCCACATGCAGAATGGCCATGGGGCAGTTATTGGTATGAGGTTGTCTGCTGGTTAATGGATAAGGTTGCCATGCCTCTGACATTGTACACATTTTTTTATAAAAGCCAAACAATCTTGCTGGAGGGTGGGCCAGTAGTATCCGGCCTTTAGTACCTTGGCAACTAAAGTTCTTCCCCCGGTGTGCATACCACAGACACCAAGATGTATCTCTCTAAGAACATAGTCACCTCGTCAGTGGCGATGCATTTTAGCAAAAGAGTTGAGAATCCTTTTTTGTACAAGTCATCGACTGTCATGGTAAATCGGGCTGCTTTCATTCTGATGGCCTTGGCCTCGGCTAGGTCTGCAGGTAGCTTTCCTTGCGTTATGTAGCTTGTGATTTCTTGTCGCCAATCATTAGTAACTGAGACAACATGCACTCCTATGCTCGGTGATGTAAGCTCTTGCTGAATGATCGTTTTCAATTGCCCTGGTTTCTTGGTATTGGCCAATCTGGCCAACTGATCCGCACTTTCGTTATGTTCTCGTGGTATGTGAACCACTTCGACTTTATCAAATCTGGACAGCATTTCCTTGCAAGCATGGTAGTATTGCAACAACCTGAGCTCATTGACCTGAAAAGTATCATTGACCTGCTCAGCCACCATCTTAGAATCTGTTAAACACCTTACTATTTTTGCTCCCAACTCTTCGGCTAGCTTCAGACCAGCTAACAAGGCTTCGTATTCTGCTTGATTGTTAGAGGCTTTGAAGCCAAAACGTAATGATTGTTCCTCAATAATTCCATTTGGTCATTCTACTATTACCCCCGCCCCATTTCCACTGCTTCCCGTCGACCCATCTACATGTATGGTCCATAAGGCCATCGAGTTATCTTCTGGCTCGGTCAGGGGATGAAGTTCGTTCACAAAATCAACAAAGAATTGGGACTTTATGGGGACTATGGGTTCGTATAGGATGTCAAATTTACACAATTTTATGGACCATGTTACCATCCTTCCTGTCAGTTCTAGCTTTCTCAAGACCTTCGCGATGGGGCAGTCAGTCCGGACAGCGATTCGGTGGCTTTAAAAGTATGGTCTTAAGCGCCTAGCTATGCTTATCAGGGCCAAGTCCGTTTTCTCCACGGCCTGGTATCTGACTTCAGCATCACGTAGTATGTGGCTAGTAAAGTACACGGGGCATTGACCCCCTTCAGCTTCCTGAACTATAACGGTGCGTATAGTCAAGGAGGAGACAGAGAGATACACTATCAACATTGTCGAAGTTGGCTTGACCAATACTGGGGGGAAGCCAAGGTTCTTTTGAGGGTAGAAAACACCTCCTCATATTCTTCAGTCCATTTGAACGGTTGCGCCTTCCAAAGTAACATTATAATGGGCTTGGTCTTCTCGGCCATGCAAGGCAAGAAACGAGATAAGGCCGTCAATCTGCCCATTAGGTGTTGTACTTCTTTCTATTGGTCAAGCTCTTTATTTCGAGAACAACTAAGCATTTGTTCGGATTGGGCTCTATCCCTCGTCTCGTTATCATGAATCCGAGAAAGTTACCTCCTTGTACCCTGAAGACACATTTTTCTGGATTCAATCTCATTGAATGCCTCCTTAGGGTTTGGAAGACTTCTTCTAAGTCTTACACATGCCCTGCAACCTTTTCAGACTTGACTACCATGTCATTAACGTATACTTCTATGTTCCTTCCTATCTGCCGGTGGAAGACTTTGTCTATAAGCCTCTGATAAGTGGCTCTGACATTTTTTAGGCCGAAATCCATGACCCTATAACAGTATGTAGCCTCTTTTGTGATGAACATCGTCTTCTCTTCATCTAGAGGGTGCATTCGTATTTGATTATACCCAGAGAAACTGTCCAGAAAACTAAGGGCGGCATGTCCCGAAGCCCCATCTACTAATTTGTCAATGTTAGGCAAAGGGTATGCATCCTTGGGACATGCTTTATTAAGATTCGTGTAGTCAGTGCACATCATCTACTTTCCATTATGCTTCTTTACCATGACCACATTTGCCATCCATGTGGTGTATTTAACCTCCTTTATGAACGGCTGCCCTGAGCTTGTTGACCTCTTCCTTCACAACTTTTGATCGCTCAGCCCCCATCTTTCATTTCTTTTAAGCCACTGGCTTGGCTAGAGGTCACACCACCAATTTATGGGATAAGAAGTGGGGATTGATTTTGGGCATATCGACGGGTGTCCAGGCGAATAGGTCGGCATTCTCTCGTATCACTATCGTAATCTCTTTTCGGTCCTTTTTTGGGAAGGGAGGAGCCGAGATAAGTGACCTGGGTGTTTATTTTTCCAATTCGGATGGGTTGAATTTCCCCCGTTGGTTCAACCTTCTCTGTCTCGTCAGACCTGTGGTCTAGATCTAGACTTGTAGTGTGATGGTGTACTAGCATGTTGACGGCACGAATCTGTTGTTTTTATTTCTAGGGTTGAATCTTGAGGCTGGTCAAGTAACACTCTCTGGCTGCCCTTTGGTCAGCATGAACTGTGATAATCTTTCCTCCTTCGGAAGGGAATTTCATGGCCATATGAGGTGTGGATACTATGACTCCCATCTTGTTAAGAGAGGGTCTACCGAGGAGTACATTGTAGGAAGTGTTTGCTTTGACCACAATGTACCTAATTTCTATGGTACGACTCTGTCCATTTTCGGCCCCGAAGCTGGTATATAGGTCCACACAACCTTTGGTCGCCACTCTTTCTCCAGCGAAACCAATAAGTGGTTTGTCAAAAAGCATCAATTGTTCAGATGATAGGCCGACCTCTTGGAATGTCCTCCAATAAAGTACATCGGTCGAGCTCCCTTTGTCTATCAAGGTTTTCTTGACTATACAGTTGGATATTTCGATGATAATAACCATGGGGTCATCTTGTGTGGGATCTACAGCCAGAAAATCCTCATCTGTAAAAGTGATAGGTGACATTCTAGGTCTGAAGTAAGGAGTTATTAAGTTAACAGATCGCAAGGTTCGCATGTGCCTTTTCCTCTAGGATGATGTGGCCCCGCCTCCGGCGAACCCTCCTACAATAGTATTGATCTCCTTCTTTGGGGGGTTTGGCTATTCTTTCCCAGATCTACTCTAGTCTCTGCTATTCTCGTACCCCCTGTGGCGATAGCATTCACGTGGATCCTCTCGACATTCTTGGCCTTGTCTCCTCGGATGGGTTCTGGTGGCAGGGACATTGGAGCGGTAGCTTGGCTGGTAAACACAGTTTTTCAAGTGGCCCTACTGGATGAGGTCCTCAATCTTGTCTCTTAACGCCAAACACTCATCGGTGAAGTGTCCTTTGTTCTAGTGGTATGACAATGTTTTAAGGCGTCAGCCCCCAGAGGAGTGTTGGCCCTTTTTGGCATGACCAAAAGGTCAACCAACAATGCTTGTTCTAGCACTTTCGATCTCGAGGTGTTGAGGGGGGTGTATTGGTGATGTCTCGGTCCCTTGAGCGGCCTCTCATTGAATTGTTCCTTTCTTTGGCCTCTGTCTCCTCGGTCCCTCTCCTTGGGTCGTAAACTGGGAATGAGCTCATGTTCCTTTTTTTGGAACGCCTGCAATTCTTCAATCTTAATGAAGGATACAGCTCGACTCCTCATTTCCTCCATACTCCTCAAAGGAACATGAATCACGCTTTTGGCGAAATCTCCTGGCTACAGGTTAGTCAGGAACATGTGAAGAATGACTTCTAGTTGTAAGTTTTTAATGCTCAAGGCAGCCTTTCTGAAACGGTCTATGAACGACCTGAGAGGTTCCCCTTTTTCCTATCTCACAGTTGTCAGCGCTTGAGAAGTGAACCGATGGGGCCAGGATGTGGCAAACTGATTTCCGAACTTGGCGGCTAGAGTCTGGAAGCTCTCGACCGAGCTCGGGGGAAGCTGAATAAACCAATTCAGAGCTGGTCCTTGGAGGGACATTAGAAATATCTTGCACAAGGCGGTTTGATCCTTTGTGTACATTCCCACCTGGGTCATGAAAGTCGCCAGGTGACTGTCGGGGTCCGTGGTCCCATCATATTTCTCAAGGGAAACATGCTTCCAGCTTTCAGGCAGGGGAGTTTCCATTATTTTGGGTGTGAATGGGTGATGCGGCCTGACTATGGAAGGCGCCAACTCGGCTTGCCAGGGTACATGGCTTGAAGACCCCGGCAGGGCATTATCCATCGGCCTATGCCCGTGGTGAGGTTGGGACTCGACAGGGGTTGCTGACAAGCCGTGAGGGTGTCGACTTCTCGTGGGCATTGCCGATTCTCCCCCATGTGATTCATCTCTTAACTGATCTGAATCGTCATCTTTCGTTTGGTGTTTCCCTCTAATCTCGGCTGTTTCTTGACGCAACTCCTCTACTTCTTCTCTCAGTTGCCTGATGACTTCTGCCAAACTGGATTCATTCACCACCTCGGGATTACCCGCTGTGGTTCTGGTCCCTGCTCCCTCATTGGCTTGATTCTTGGGTCCTGCTCCATTGCTTCTTGTCCTCGCCATGGTCAGTTAGTAGTTATTAGTGGGGTTTGGTGTTTTACTTTAGGCCCCACGGTGGGCGCCAAAATGTTCCTGGATAGAACTCTTCGGATGTCTCCTTCGTTACTCCTTGAACTTGAGTTCCCCGCACGGTGGCCGAACAAGTGGATACCTGCAAATGACACTCTGACGCTCAAGTTAGAGGGATATTCGGTTTAAGTGTCAGACAGTGAATATTTTTTTTATCTATCTTTTAACTTGGGTACTGTTACCTATTTATAAGGATGAACTGAGCCTCTGTCTATTGGGTCTTGTTTAAGTACCCTGAACTTAGGAAATGTGACCTTAATCAAGTTAATGACTAGTAATTAAGATTTGTACTGACTAATCCTAACTTGGTCGTTGACCGAGTGTGCATGACCTTCAGTGTCGGAGTCGAGGTCTTCTGTTGTGACCGAGGTCCATGTTTAGTGTCGAGATCAAATTCTTCAACCTTGATTGAGGTCTATCTGTTCAATATGTATATATATTAGATTAAAGTGTTTTTAATTAATGATTTGGTTAAAATTATATTTTATTATGATCAACACTACTTTTGTTTAAGTGAAGAGTTAAAAGTTATTCAATTAACTTTAAACGGTAATATATTCACCGCTTAAATAATCTATTACAAATTATTAATATATAATAAATTTACTAATTTTTATTATAATTAACTTAACGCTATATAAACTAAGTTTTTTAGTTAAACATAACTGTATACAAATTAATACAACTATTTTACACCTTAAATTCATCACTAATAAAATTTAACTTTTAAATAAGCTGAAAATGTTTTATAAATCACTAAATGAAACATTATCACCATTGAGTAAGTGCGTTTTGGCCACGTGTCAAATTATTATGTAAATCAACAAATCATGTGTTAAATTGAGTAAAGAACAGGTTAGAAGCTTCTCGTTTGGTGCAGAGTTATGTATACTTAAAAGTTAAACAAGTTATTATTGAGTTCTTAATTTAAAAGTTTTAAATATCTAATCACTGCATTAAAAAATAAAATAAAATTAGCGATCAAAGTTTTGTAAATATAATTTTTTAAACAATACTGGAAAATTTTGTGATTCCCAAATTAATAATATATATATATATATATATATATATATATCAATGAAATAATATAATGTTAATATTAATTTTTTTTCTTAAATATCTTTTTTAACTTATACGTCTACATTTCACTTATATTTATAAACAACGTTACATATTGTATAAAATACGTTCTAGTTAAAAGTTAAAACATTTTTGTCACTTATTTTCCTTTTACTTCTGCATACAATTAAAACTTAGGGTTATATATGTTTTTACTTCACTTCAAATTAGCAAATTGTGTTTTTTATTTTTGTAAATAATTTTAACTAAATTTTTTTTGTAATTTTGTTTTTGTTTGCATATGGTCCTTTCTTCAAATGATGTGTGTCGGGAAGTTGATTTAACATACTTTTTGTCCTAATTACTATTTATATGTGAATTAAACTGTTTTATAACAGGTGTAATATATTTAAATGTCAATTAATTAGTTCGATTAAAAAATTCATCCGATACCTTCTTCCTTATCCTTCAAAATTTAGCACAACAAAGACAAACTTCTATCGCAAGAAACAGAATAAAAATGATACAAGTTACGATTGCCTTCACCTTAGACCTTTTACCAACTAGTTTCCTTTGTAACATTGTCACTTTCCTTTTTAGCTTCTCAATTTCATCATCATAAAACTATCAATCTTTAAACTTGAGTTGTTGCTATCAAACATTTTTCAATCAGTCCACCTAAAGAAGTTACAAGTCATTTACTTATGAAATTCCATAAATAAAAGAAAGTTGAGCTCAACCCCATTGTGTCCAGATATAGAATCTTATAAATTCAAAGAATTTGAAATATATTTAATTTGAAATCTTTCAATTCAAATGATTTGATTTTTCAAATACTTTGTTTGGATAAGATAATTTAAATTTATTGAATTTTAATTTTCTTGTTTGGATAGAGTAGTTCAATTTTCACTAAAAATAATAATTTATTTTATTAAATAATATTTAATAATTCAAAAATATCGATTAAATTATTATAGCTAATAAAATATTTTAACTTGTGCACAAGAGTATGAATCTAAATTTGGTCATCAACACATCTACCTTATTACTGTATAATAAAACAAAAAGTATTGTAACTACTGTTATGAAACTTTGCATGTTAAGAAATAACTTCAACTAACATTAGCAAAAATTTGAGCGACATATCCTTAAAAAAATGTTAAAAATAAGTCAAAAAATAAGTCAACAAAAAAATAATTCTAGTTAATGTCAACAACAAACTTTTAGCTAATGTTAAGGAAAAATAATCTGGTTAATTTTAGTAAAAGAAAAGTAGGTTTAAAGAATTTCAAATTTCTACTTTTTTTAAGGAATTTGAAATTCTACCACTTTAACTAATCAAATTGCTTTAAAAAATAACAAGAATTTCAAATTCTGTTAAATTTCTCTTCCAAATAATGTATTTCATCACAAAGTATTTGAAATTTCAAAATAAAATGAATTACCATCTTGAAATTCTTCATTCAAATACACTAAACTACGATAAAGAGAAAATTAATTCAATGAAGACTACATTCCATTAGAGCATCTCCAAAACTTTCTTCTTTGATTTTTCATAGATTTCAACTTCAATAAAGCGACATCTTCATCGCATGAACAAAGCATCACTCGCGTGATGGATGATGAAGAATAAGACTTCCAAGAAACATTTCACTTGTCTCGAACAAAATCAATCATTTTACCTTTCATGGTTGCTCAACCAAACAATGGTTTTAAGGTTTACATCGACTTCATCAAATATGAATTCTAATGGAGCAGAGAAGATAATGATATAAATGGAGATTATCAAGTGAGAAAGGAGGTAGAGATTTAAAATTTAAATTTATTAAGTTCACACATGAAAATTGAATTTCATGTATAATTGTATTGACTAGAAGAGAAATGAGACACATTAACTAATTAAACGTACTAATTACAAAGAAGGATGTAAACCAAACAAAAAAAACTTTACAAGGATGTTTTAATTGAAAAAATTTGTAATTTTATATTAATCTTATTTTATTTTTAAAGAGCTTAAAACAGAGTCATTTTTCTGTAGGTTAACCGTGTTCTTTTTTTAATAACGTTGTATACTCCTATTGTCTCTCGTTATCTAATTATAAAATCCCTTTCAAACAATGTTTTTTGTCATTTTGTACAAGATTTTTCTCAAGTTTTTAGACGCATTCATTATTTTTAAGTTATCCTTAATCATTAAAAAATTCTTTATTTCTTTCTCTTATTTTGATAGGAAATGTGAATAACTTTATTCATAGAACAAAATTTTATCTCTCCACATATTAATTAATTAGATGAAAATAATTAAATAAAAAAGAGAGTATGGGTGAATTTGAAAGAATAATATTAATAATTGAACACTTAGGACCTTGTTTGAGGTGATTTTTTATTTTCAGTTTTGAAATTTAGAAAAATAAAAGCTAATTTTTGTTTTAAGTTTTCAAAATTTTAAGAACAATATTATTTTGGTTTCCAAATTAAAAACATTGTTTTCAAATGCTAACCACACTAAAATATTTCCTCTTTAAATACAAAAGATTGATGATCAAAGGTAGTTTTGATAATTGGAAGTAACTGTCAGTGACGGATGATTGAAGGTGGTGGTTAGTGATCATAGGTGGCATCCAGTGACCATCAGTCGAAGATAGCATCTGGTGACTGTCAATCAAAGGTGACGACCTCCAATTGGTGATTACCGATAAAAAATGATAGTGACCTGTGGTGAGTGACACCAAATGATGAACTTGAATAAAAACAAACAGAGATATGAAAAACCAAAATTTGTTGTTTTTGAAATGAATGAAAATTGTTTCAAAAATAACTAAAAAGAGCATTGTTTTGCAAGTAAATATTTATCAGGATAACAAGTACTAGTTTTGGTTTTAAGTTTTTAAATTTTTAAAAACAACATTATTTTGGTTTCCAAATTTAAAACATTCTTTTCAAATCATAATAAAAAAGAACCTTTCCTCTTAGAGACTGAAAACTAATGATCGATGATCAGTCATTGGTGTTGGAGGTGACAGTCAATGACTTTCAGTGGGAGTTAGGAGTCAATGACTGACAATTGGAAGTAACGGTCGGTGAACGGCGGCCAAAGGTAGTGACCGATGATCGGAGGTGGCGGTTGGTGATTGCTGATCTGAGGTGGTAATCGGTGATCACCGATCGAAGGTGGCGATCGGTGACCACTAGTGAAAGGTGTCGGCCAGTAGCCGTTGGTCAGAGTTGGCAGCCAATCACTACGATCAAAGATGGTGGTCATGGTGGTGGTAAGTGATGTCAAGTGATGAACTTAAATAAAAACAGAAATCTGAAAACCAAATTTTATTATTTTTATAATTAAGTGACAAATGTTTCGAAAATGAGTAAAAAAAATAAAACTATTTTTGCCAAATATATTTCTATTTTCAAAATACATTTCTATTTAGAAAACATTTTTTAAAACATCTTTAACATTCATTTGAAAACAAAAAACAGAATTTTTTTTTTCATTGTTTAAAAATAATTAAAACTATGTAGAACTTTAATAACAATATTGTTATTCTAACAAAAACTATATATAATGTATTTTAAATTTTATATATATGTATTAATATTTTACTAAAATTGAATAAATTAAATTTTTTTATTCTTTAAGCATAGAACATATAAAATAAAAATAAACATATTTTCAATTTAAAAATGAAAACTACTTAAAAAAAATAAAAATTGAAACATTTTTTCAAATGAAGTGTCACCTTAAATCTTAACAACCCTTCCTGACCTCTGTACCAACATAAACAAAACTGTTAAATACATGATTATCAAATCCTTCAATAGTCAAATTCAACTGAAAACCAAGATTTTGATAAATAAATTACAAGAACAAAAGATCAAAAGATAAAAAAAAAAGAGATGATTATGATTTACTTGTTACTAAAAACATTTTATCTGCTAGATGTAATAGAGAATACATGCTCTCTCTTTCACTCAGATAGATATATATAAATTTAATGTTCATGCAAGGTCAGTATAAAAAAATTTATATTGTCATTCAATCAGATAACTTTTAAAATATTGATTATAAAATCATCAAACTTATTATATATAAAACATTGTGATTGAATCTCAGTGATTTATTATCAATCTTTTATTAGTTTATAAAAGATTATTTTGTGATTGAATTACAAAGTAAATTTTTATATATGAGACAAAATTGTGATTGATATCTTTACTATGCATGAAAAATGCACTAGTTCTCAAGATCACTGCACGAGTGGGAGCTTGAGCAAATTATGACCTTAAACCATTAGGAGCTTATGCTACAACAAAAAATGCATTAGTTCTCAAGAACACTGCACGAGTGGAAGCTTGAGCAAATTGTATAAAGACATCACCTACAAATTCTTGTAGTAGTATTGTAATATTTTCCTTTGTTTGGGACACTAAAGTAGATTTTGGTACGGACAATCATTTTCGTATCATTTTACATGTTTTCAATTATGACAACACCAATAGGAGAATGAAAATAAAAATCAAAATTACTTGGGTAAAAAAAAAAGAAGCAAAGTAACATTTTAATATTTAAAATCATATATACACTATCTCTCTTTGGTTATGCATCCATCTCACTTAATTTGTATCTAATTTTTATATTTAAGATTATATTAGAGGATTTTTTGGATTGAATCTACTCGGCATCGAACTATTTCTGAATCAGACTTATCTATAAGGTCGAGTCTACTCCTAAAGTAGGTAGGCATCTCGACTTAAGTAGGATCCACCATCCTTAAGTACAAAGTTCAAACTACTTATTTTCAGATAAATTTAAACACTAATAACATAAATCTAAGTCTAAAAAATAAACACTATAAATAATAGATAATAAGTACAAGTTTAACTCTTAAATATTATAGTATCAGAATACTTCTACAATTATCCACCTTCACTAGCTTGAAGTAACTATCAAAAAGAAAATTCAAAGTGTTGAAGGAAGGTCCAATAATACTAAAAAATTTGGTTAATGTGTGTTGGGCCAGAAACATTGGCAAAAGTTACTTTTTATAAATTCTTTTTACGATGAATACACGCGTCTAACATATTAGACACATATTCTGGTTACTAAAATATTTTAGATAATATTTTAAAACTAAATTATATAAAAACAGAAACATCATATGCTATTGCATATCTAAATACTTATATCATAAACAATTATATGACCAAAGAAGAATGGACAAAAATGTAAGGGCAGCCGTTCCGTTTTCCTTTTGTTAAGAAATGAATTAATAAGATTGAAAGGGTGTGCAACTTTTGGGGAGCAAACAGGGATGGCCCCCTAAACCCCACCCACATGAATAAATTGATAAAAAAATATCATATCATCTGTATCCAAGAAATGTATATTATTATTATTATTTTCCTTATTGCCTGGGTGCCCATGTTTCCTCCATTAAAATTTCCCCACTCATAATTGTAAGCTGTGACAGGAATAGGATCTCCATAGCTGAAACAAAAAAGCTACTGTTAACATTAGAAAAAAAAAAGAAAGGGCTAAAAGAATTAATATTAATAATACATAGTTTATTGTATTGCCATGTAACATAGTATATGGTAGATACTACATACAGATATATTAATGCTTTTTGATAATCCACAAGTATAGCTATTAGCTAGTGCTCTTTCATCATCATCATCACTATTCTCTCTCTCAATACTCTCCTTCGTACACTCTACACGCACCACCTTGTGAGAAAGGGTTCAGGAATCATTATTTGTATTTTAATGCACCCTTTTGAACTTTGTTCTTATTGAGTCATACCCTTGTGCTGACATCTTAATCTCATAGATGATTGGCACGAAATTTACATGTACTAGGGCATGAAAACCTTCAAGCTCCGTTTTTTCGAGTCCAGTTCCATTGCTCCAACATTGCTGATCGGTGAGTTTTCTATGACCCAGTCTTCAAAATTGTATCTTTTTCACAACCCTTTTCAATGAACGGGGTTGCGTTTTTATTTTCGCACTGATTGTGCCTGAGCTGAGAAACTTTGTTTTTTTTTTTGGATGGGTCTGTTGTTGCACGTACTGTTTGCCCATTGTTCCATTTTGGGGTTCCTATTTCTTGAAATGGCTTTCTGGGTTTTCTTTGCTTCAATTTTTCTTTATCTCGTCTGATAAAAACATCTAGCTTGTGATGGGGTTCTTATCTTTAAGCTGTTAGTGCACGTGAAGATTCATTTTGTATTGTTTTAAATTTCTTATTGCTTTTGTTTTTATGGGTTCACTTTGTATTATCACTTGAAGATTTGCTGTATATCTTTGGCATTAAGAGGGTGGTAGTCCTAATTTTTTTGCTTTAGAGTCAAAGTGGTGTTGATATTTTGTATGCAAATGTATATTCTATTACTCTTGAGTACCATTATAATACTTGCTACTAAAGAACTTGGCTAATTATCTCTATTTTCCATAGTCTGTAATTTGCCTATATATTGATCTTTTTTTTCTTTTATTTTGTGAAAACTCATGGAGCTTCCAGTTGGGTTGTACAGTGTACTGAGGCATTCCAGTCTGTGTCGTTTATATTATTATGTACCTGAAATAGTGATTTTTAACTTGTTAGGTTTACTTTATGCTGATGAAGTTTACATTGTGTAAAGCGTTTTCTTTTGCCAGGCACAAAAATCTGTATAAGATAAATATCTTTGAACGTTTTTCTCCACCTATGTTGAAGCTGTTTTGTTAATTGAATTTGTAGTTTGAGTATAACAAGAAATGGCATTTTGATTTGGTTAAGTGGATCTGGGTCTTCAATTATTTAAGTTTATCGAAGCCACGTATAGTGTGAATGTGATGTAGGGGAATTGACAGATGAATCAGAATCGATTGTACTTAAGAGCTCATCATTCTGGATCTACACAATCAGAGGAGTCTGCTCTGGACCTGGAAAGGAGCTACTATGGTCATCCTAACCCTTCATCCAGTCCTTCACCCTTGCAACCTTTTGCAGGAGGTGCTCAGCATTCTGAGAGCAACGCTGCCTACTTTTCTTGGCCCACGTTGAGTCGATGGAATGATGCAGCAGAAGATAGAGCCAACTATTTTGGGAACCTTCAAAAGGGTGTGCTGCCTGAAACTTTGGGTCAATTGCCAACAGGGCAGCAGGCTACCACCTTACTTGAACTGATGACTATTAGGGCATTTCATAGCAAGATCTTGCGCCGATTCAGTCTTGGCACTGCAATTGGTTTTCGAATTAGAGGAGGTGTTTTGACTGATATTCCAGCTATTCTTGTCTTCGTTGCCCGTAAAGTTCACAGGCAATGGCTCAACCATGTTCAGTGCCTACCTGCTGCCCTTGAGGTGGGGAATTTTGGTTCTTCTGGCTATGTTGCAGGTTTCTACGTGGCTTTAGTGGATCTCCTCAGACTTTTTCAGTTGAATTATTGATTATTTACTGTTGTTTCCATTTTGGTTGTCTTTGTTTTAGTATTTACATATGGGTAATATATTGCTTCTATGATTTGGATTTCTAAATGGAAAAAGTGCCAAAACTATAGAATGTTAGATATGGGAAATTTTTTAATTGCTGACTTACTAAAAGTTTTCACAATTCTTATTAACTGTTCAGGATTGTGTTGTAAATAAAGGATGATTTAGCATAAGAAAAATATGGAGGTTATTCAGAAAATTTTGTGACTATCAAATGGATGTTTTATTAAGGCTAAGAGCAGAATGGTTCTCCACATGCCTGATAAGGCACTGAACAGTGAATGTCATTTATTTTTCTTTGGCCTACAATGGTCTCTTATGAGAAAATGATTAATAATTTCTAGTATGAAAAAGTAGGATTCTCCAACAATATCACTTATGTTTACATTGGTCAATTTCCTCCACTAACTTATACTATTCTGTGTTTATGCAAATCTGAGTTGAATTAACATATATTTTTTCATGTTTTATTTTTATCAAACTACAATGTTTTCTTTTTATTTAGTTTTTGGTATTTTATGGATTAATAAGAAACATAGGAATTTCTTTATGTTATTAACTTAACTTGTTATAAAACCTATTTCTCTAAAAGTTTATGTTAAAGCAACAATGGAACTATAGAACTATTGTTTAAGATCTAAAGTTTGTTATAATTTCTAATGAGGGGTTTCTATTAAATGATGCTGAAGCCATCTCTTAATTTTCCAAATAGGGGCCGGGAGGTGTTTGGTGTGATGTGGATGTTGTGGAGTTCTCGTATTATGGTGCACCTGCACAAACTCCTAAAGAACAATTATATACGGAGCTTGCTGATGGCTTAAGGGGAAGTGATTCATGTATTGGCTCTGGTTCTCAGGTACCTCTGGTTTGAAAAATCAATATCCTGTGTCACATTTTCTGTATACTAAATGCAAGTAAAATGAAAATAATGTTTCTTAATTTGATACTAGAGAAGAGAGATATACCATCGTGCAATAATGGTCATCACTATCTTTTTATTTTTATGAAGTTAAAATTATTGAGCAGTTATATTTGCAAATAAATAGTTGTGTCTCTACTCTCTTTTGGACATGATGGTTATGTATGCTGCTGGCAGGCAGCTTCATTTTTTTATTAGATAAACAAGTGGCAGTAGATGAAACTCATTTTTATTTGTTCTTCTACTTTTAAAATTGTTCAGATACTTCTTTGTTTAGATTTTTTTTTCTTCAAATATTGATTTCTCCTCTTCATTTCCTTGAACCTTGATCTAATACTAGCATATATCTGAAGTCTTGGTAATTATTTCCCTTTTTTTCCTTTATAATTTCTTCTCCCTGAAGGTTGCAAGCCAAGAGACATATGGAACATTGGGTGCTATTGTCAGAAGCCGATCAGGAAATCGAGAAGTTGGCTTTCTAACAAATCGACATGTAGCTGTTGATTTAGACTATCCAAACCAGAAGATGTTTCACCCATTACCACCCAGCCTTGGACCTGGTGTATATCTTGGTGCCGTTGAGAGAGCAACATCATTTATTACTGATGGTCAATGGTATGGAATTTTTGCAGGAACAAACCCAGGTAATGTGGTTTTAAAATTGGAGATTATCATAAATATTTTACCTATGGTGGTCAACAATCAAGGACTTCTCAGTCAAGAGCTATATGTCAATGTTAAAATTTGGTGTCTAACTTGTCATTAATGCAAAATAATAGGTGTTGTGTTGCTGTGGTCTACAAGTTAATCAAGTGAAGTTTCTTAAGGTGGTGTAGTGTTTAGCTCCTGACATGAAAATTATTTTTCCGAATAGTCCATAGTTTTCACCCTGCACTTCCACTACAGTAGTGACTACACCAGTCTATTGTCTAGGATTTTGGCTTTAGAAATTAGGATTTTCTGTTGGGTCCTTACCCTTGATTGCTGCACATACACATTACAATTTTGTTATCTTGCAGAAACATTTGTACGAGCTGATGGGGCTTTCATCCCATTTGCAGAAGATTTCAACATGAACAATGTAATTACAACTGTAAAAGGTGTGGGTGAGATTGGTGATGTAAACATCATAGACTTGCAGTCTCCAATCAACAGTCTCATAGGAAGACAAGTTGTTAAAGTTGGAAGAAGTTCTGGTTTGACTACGGGGACTATCATGGCCTATGCTCTAGAGTACAATGACGAGAAAGGGAATTGTTTTCTTACTGATTTTCTTGTTGTTGGTGAGAACCAGCAGACATTTGACCTTGAAGGTGACAGTGGAAGCCTCATTCTCTTGACTGGACAAAATGGGGAGAAGCCACGCCCTGTAGGCATTATCTGGGGTGGGACGGCAAATAGGGGCCGTTTGAAACTAAAAGTTGGTCAACCACCAGAAAATTGGACAAGTGGAGTTGATCTTGGCCGACTTCTTGATCTCCTTGAACTTGATCTCATTACAACAAATGAAGCACTACAAGGTTTGCTAATATTCAGTTTTTTAATAATTCAATTCCCTCAATATCAATTGTAAAAGGCTCCAGTGTTCAGTATTTTATTGTTTCACAATTTGAAAATTTTAGGGTTTAACAAGGAAATGGAAGAAGAGAAAAAGCTAGCAATGTATTTTGTGTTTGTTTGATAGTAAGATGTTACTCATACTCAGATACAATAACCTAATTATACTATTAATTGGGTCAAGCACTAGGACTTCTAGTATGAGCCCCAATAACACTACTATGTTGTAACTGCTAATATATATTCTGGAACCACCCCTCCAGATTAAGTTTATTACAGGTAGCAAACCCACAATGACAAACAGAGAGCACTACAAACTTTTAAACCAACTCAACTGATCTCAATAAAAAAATTTGGGAACCAGTACTTCACTGATGAAGTTCAGGAATTCAAGAGCAGTAGTCTCCATTGTGTAGGATAAGGTGGGTATTGAGGGAATTTTTAATTGTATTTGTGAATACCCTGTATAGACCTAGGCAATACTATTTATACATCATCCTAAACCCCAGTTATTCTGCGAGGCCTTAAAACTAGCTAACTAACAATTTATACTATGTTAGCAAACTCTCAGCTAACTACCAAAAATGGGAAAGTAACAAAAATGCGCTAGGATGGCTATTCTTGAATTTGGGACAGGCCTAACTTAATGCCAAAAGTTATCTTACGAGGTGAGAATTGCTTTTTCTCATGAGGTGAAGATAGCTCCCTAATTAGTGTATGTTTGGGAATGCGGTGGAAAAGTACGGTTG
The DNA here is from genome assembly GCA_037954015.1 of Psophocarpus tetragonolobus. NCBI lineage: Eukaryota > Viridiplantae > Streptophyta > Magnoliopsida > Fabales > Fabaceae > Psophocarpus > Psophocarpus tetragonolobus. The sequence continues at coordinate 37,316,560 of CM075690.1, read as the reverse complement.
AGGAAAAAAGTACTTTTGCAAAAGCATTCATGACTTGAACCCTTGCTTTTACTTTTAATTTGCTTTTATTAATTAGATTTATATCGTAATGTGGCACATTATTTTCATCGTCAATCCAAGCATGCACTTAGTTTTGTTTTAATTCTATGATTCTTTTTCTTCTTTCAGTTAACTGTTTCTTCTGTTGTATCATCTTTTAATCTTCATGGCTTCAAGTTTGTCTGAGTTTCAATCACCTCCACCATGCAATTTTACCAATACCAGCAAGTTTCAAATAATTTGTGTTTCCGAATTTCAATCTTCTTTGCTGATCGAACACCAATTTGAAATAGATGAAAATAGGATAGAATCATATTAACTTATAGAAACTACAGCACTCTCTTGCTGTCCCAGAGTTCAGAAATTCCTACAGAGGGACATGACTGTCCCTTAACACCTCCACACAATTCAAACGAAAATGCATTCATGTTTCCTTTATAGAATGGGTCTTGCTAACTAGTGCCTGATTAAGGAACTAAAAGGAGAAAGCTTTTATTAGGAGTTATATGTGAACACAATTCAAAATCAAAGGTAAGTGCAATTTTGTGCATCCCAATAAAACTTTTTCTCCATATAGCTCTTTAACCAGTGTTCTAAGGAACATTGGTTAGCATTCCCTTGCAGAAACTGTATCATGACAGTCATTAAAACTAAATCCTAATAGAACCATTAGGGAATAGGGGGTCAGCCTAATGGCGTGAGTTTGGGTAGACACATGAGGACTTACATTTGATCTTTATTGCTATCATTATACACCAAACTGAAACTTGAGATAAGAGAATCTCTTTTGGCTACTTCTGAAGATAATTGACTTGTTCAGAATCAATTGCAGAGAGCATACATCCTTCTGTGAAGGTTCAAAACTTCTAAAACATAAAATTTGTATTGAGTAATTCTAGTGTTCTTAGATATGGAGAATGGTTCTTACCTGTATTATTTGAAGCGTGTGTGTAATTCCAAGTAAAGGCTTAGGCAAAGGAGAGTTCTTTATTTTGATTGTTTATTTGTTTGGCACTTGAAATGCTTTCAAACTAGCAGTGTGGCTTTCTGGAATTTTTGGATTGTACAGCGTCATCCCTTTTTTCTTCTCATTCTGTTTGCCTAAGATGGTATTTTCTTTTTCTTTTCTCTGAATATAGCTCCTCCTCGATTTCAAAACAACACACTTTAGAAATGGAGCTGGAGCATGATTTATTGATTCATTTATTTGCTGAACATTTAAAGCTTACTTTTCCTTTCCTTGTCATTTTGTAGCAGCGGTGCTAGAACAAAGGAATGGTTTTGCTGCTGGGATTGATTCTACAGTTGGAGAATCCTCTCCGACTGTGCCAATAAAAGAAAAGCTCGAAGAGAGCTTTGAGCCTTTTTCCTTGAATACCCCACTTGCTCAAGTTGAAGATGAACCCTCTCGAAGAGTCAACCCATCATTAAGGCCATGTGAGTTTCATATAAAAAATGAGATTGAAACAGCTCCAAGTGTAGAACACCAGTTCATACCAACCTATATCGGCAAGTCTCCAGTATGTCAAAGCTATCCGAAAGAAGACATGGAACTGAGAAGTCTTGCTGAACTTAGGAATGGCCATGATGAAGATAATTTTGTTGCCTTGCATTTAGGAGAGCCTGAGCCAGAAACAAAGAGAAGAAAGCTTTCAAATTCTTCTTTTTGCATTAAAGAATTAAAGTAACTAGTAGGTTTAAAAATGAAGTAAAATGAAGCATATATACTCAATGAAGCGACTGTCTCATTTGCATGGCTGTTCTATGTGCTATAGAAACGCAAGGCCTTTAGCATGTGTGGTGCCTAGTATGGGAGGAGCTTCAAAAGCAAAGGATAAACCAGATTCACTTCTGGATGATATTCTTATTCTTTTTTTCTTTTTTCAATCTTGTTTCAGCAAAGTGATGCTATTAGTCACTTGTGGGTTATATGATATTTTATAGAGGACATTTAGCATGCACTGTGTTGAATGATTTATACCACTTTTGTAGACTTTGTATTATAAAGCACTCCCTGAAGGAGGAGCAGCTATTGTAAGTTATCGGAATGTGAAATATATCCTTGTTAAGCAGCTTCGGCCTATTCAGTATCCATGTTTTATCCTTATACTTCAGTTCTGAGTCATGCCTTAGATTATTGTCCATTTATGAGACAATTAATTTAATGTTTTTATGTAGAATGCAAATTAGTTTCTAGCTTTCTATGGAATTCCTAGGTGCTCTTTTAGTTGGAGCTGTGAAAGATGAGATAAACTGAGGAAACTACCATGTTTGTCTTTGAAATTTACAGACAATAGCCCATAGATTCTTAAATTTTTTAAGCAAATTGGTCCTTTAGCTAATGTTTTTAACATTTTAAGTGTTATCTAAAACGTTTTATGGACTACTATGCATAACTTTAAAAAAATTTAGAAATTTTTATGTTAAAAAATATTTTTTAGAACCTATCTGTTATCTCTAACATATAACATCTTTTAGGACTTTTTTAGAGGTCGATGAACTTTCTTATGTTAACATTTTGTAGTTCCTAATTTTCTTTCACGGATGTAGTTTAGCAGATAATGTCAGCTATGGTTGTTCAGTCTAATTTCATTTTCATTTGAGTTTTGACAAAAACTATTTTGAGTAATTAGTTTGCAACTATACTTATTACATGCAAATATGTTGGTTCTGGATTTAAATCTGACTAACCGGTCATAGAGTGTAACTTTACTGTTAGTCTAAGGCTGCAAAGGTTAACATTTAGCAACTAGATTTGAACAGCCGGTTTAACTGGTTAGACTAAAAACCAGTCTGTTCTCTAGCTTGAAAAGCATAAAACAAATATAACTGGTTTAACTGATTTTTTTTTTTTTAAATTTGATGATTTGAATATTTTTTGTTTGATTTTAGTTTGTGTTACGAAACAACAATTTTGTTTTTAGTTTTAACTAACGAATATTAAGTGACTTTTTTGCAATTTAATAACTTAATGCATCATCTAACAGTTTCAAGGGGATAGACATATATAATTTTTCCATATAGAATATGTTTTTAATATTTTATTTATTCGAAACAATTTATGATTTCAGAATAAATTTATAAGCTATTAAAAACACAACACTGAGTTATCCTATGAGGGGAGAGTTTAATGTGTCTTCCATAATTTGAGAGGTATTAATATTTTTTTTAACCAATCAAATTATAAATTTTATTTTTATCTTCTTTTATAAATTAAAATGTTTTATTTATTTATATAATAAGTTTTTGAATTTGTATCAATTCATCACTTTTTTCTTGTTAAAGATATAAATAAATAAAACTTATTTTAATTTATAAAAAAATAAAAATAAAATTTGCAATTTGATTAGTTGAAAAAAAAGAATATCAATACCTCTCAAATTATAGAAAGTATGGTAGAAATCGCTATCTTATGAGATTCTAATTATTAACATAAGACGAGGTACGTCGTATGTTAGTTATTTTTATTTCTTCAATGTTGTAACTAAAATTAAACAAAAGAATTTTTTTTAATTAACAAAAGAAAGTCTTGAAAAGATCAAATTCAATTTTTTTAAAGAACCAAAATTAGAAAAAAACATTATTTTTCATGACCAAATTAAATCTTATCGATCCAAAAAGAAAAAAGCCATTAGACTTAAACCTGGTGGCTAAGAAAACACCACAGTTCACTTACTTAGAATCTCAGTCAACACAAAATACATATAATTCATTCTGTATTTTTGAGTTAAAATCAACAAACCTACCTCAAACATTATAAAATGGTTCAAAACCAGTGAGCTTTTAAACGCAAGAACCTTCCTCTGACCACTTGACAAGAAAAACAAAATACTCCTAATTAAATTTAATCACGGGTTACACTATTACTACTGTTTGGATTGCTAATGTATGATGTATCTGAAATTAAAGAAATTCAGACAAAGCTTTACCTTCGGAGAAGGTCCTGCACAAGATTAATTATCATACTTGGTCTTGATTATCCACAGATGACCCTTTTTTCTCATATTCCTTTTCTACGTGGTGCTTTTTAACTAAGGAAATTGCATTAATAGAAAATTGTGTTAGTGGGTAATATTTATTGGCCATACATTTCTCGAGAATTATTCTTATAAGCTGTCTATGAGTGCTTCTATTCTTCGTGGTTTTTTATATATTTAGTTGGGATGCAAATGTAATTTGTTTTGGTTCTAGGTGATGGTTTTTTAATTCTTTAAGAAATGCCCGAGGCATTAACTTCTAGTACATTTTCAATGAAATTTGCCTATAGAAAAAAGAGTTACACCTTGCCGTTTATGCTACACATAGATACCAATCTCATGTAAGTTCCACGCATTTGTGACCATTATTCACGGACACATAGACGCTTTTTTGTTCAATATAAAGTAAAAAAGTAAAATTTAAAAATTTTTAAAACAGTGAGATTTTTTATGAACTAATTAGTTTGTAAAAAAAAAATTATATCTTACATTAAACATACAAGAAATTGCTAGCACGATTGAGTTTCATGTATAATTTTAGAGTTCAATTAGTATGTACTAACAGTGGAAATGAGTTCTACACTAAAGTTGAATTACACTGACAAACTTGTTTATTTATATGATTTTTAAAGTATTAATTGATAAAGTCAACACACTTATCATAAATGAAGGGTTATGATTGAATGTTAGTGTATTTATACATTGATAGTGCCTACTAAATTAAACTCATAATTTTATAGGGTTAAACATAAAATTACATTTTTGGATAACAATTTTCACAACTATTATTTATTTTGTAATTTCTATAACAAAGTTTAGAAGACCTATTTAGCCCTAGTAGTGAGTATATGGATCCGGGTACGCAAACCTCCTAAACCTGCATTAGGTTTGATCCTTGAATTTCGTAGACTTCACTCACATACTTGACATGTAACTCGTTTAAATGAACTACTTTATCATTTGTACTATTAATTTGTATTAAAGTTATGACTTATTTATTGTGATATTTTAGACTTTTAATATAGAAAATATTTAATGTTTAGGATTATTATAAACAATTATATAATTTTAGTATAATATAATAAAGTTTAATTAGTTTAAAAATAAAAAAAATCTTAAACATATATGGGTGTGCTGTTGATTTGCGGATTTTGCGATCCAAATCCTAACTTATAAAAGAATTAATTGATTTTGCAGACTTATCCAACTAATTTAAGTGCATGTTTGATTTCACGTTAGAAAATTGACTATAGACTCAAAATTAATTAACTTTAGATAAATTTTGAAATTTTAATTTTGAAGAAGAATTCAGAATTAACTCTCTGTTTAAAATTGATGTTAGGTTAAGTAACTTAAATTTTGATATGTTCGGGTGCCATCGCAATATGGGTTAGGTGGTCCTACCATATGTTAATTTTGTGGATTTTGCGACCCAAATTCAAAATTAAAAAAGAATTCATTGATTTCGCAGACATATCCAACTAATTTATGTGCATGTTTGATTTTACATTAAAGAATTGACTATAGACTCAAGATTAATTAATTTTAGATAAATTTTGACATTTTAATTTTGTGTTGAAGAAGAATTAAAAAATTAACTCTCTATTGAAAATTGATCTTAGGTTGAAGCAACTTAAATTTTGACATGTTTGGGTGCCATCAGAACATGGGTGAGGTGGTCTATCTGTGTTTTACAACGTGTATCCCTCGCATGTGCGGCGTCATAAGCGTTTGGAGAAGCATTGGAAGCACACGCGAGTAAACTCGAGAGTGGCTAACTTTGTAAGAGAGCTCTCACTGAAGCGCCTGCCAATTTGGCTGGTTGGGATGTCAGAAAATCCTGGTCACTTCAACAATCTTTTTCTTCTTTCTCAAATTTTTATGCATAATTATAATTTTTGGGAGTTTTATAAAATTCTTTTTAATATTTTAACATTTAAAAATTAAAAAATTCAATTAATTAATTTTTTTTAAAATAATTTAAGAAAAGATTTTATTTTTTAGTTTTTAAAAACTAAAAAATAACTATTAAATATTTTACTTTTCTGTTTTATATTTTTTTAACTTAAAAAACAGGTTGTATTTTGCTTTTCATTAACCATGTTTTTGTAAATATAAATAATTTTTTTATTTTCATGATTTTAAATCATACTTTTCAAACAATTTTTTTTCTTAAAAAAATAATTTTTACTCATTTACTCATATTAATAAAGTAGTTCAAATACTAGCTAATTGAGGAGCGCAAAATTTGATTAACAATGTTGGTTTACATATCATACATAAGTGAAGATACTACTTCCTGATATAGATCATATGTAGCTATGGAATGGGTAAGCTCTAGACCTTTTTTGTCCGTCATAGGAGTTCGTCAGGGTATCTTATTTCTCTATATCTGTTTTTCTTATGCATGAAGCAACTATTTCACATGATTTAGGCCACAATGGATAAAAGGTGGTGGAAGCCTATCAAACTCTCTCAAGACAGACCAAAACTAGCATATCTTGCTTTTGTTAATGATCTCCTCTTGTTTGTCGAAGCCTTCCTCAATCAAGTGGCATTCATTAATCATATTTTCCAAATGTTTTATAGAAGCTTTGGCCAAAAAGTTAACCAAGATAAGACTCAAGTTTTTCTTCTCCGCCAATGTCCATTGGCAAAGACAAGAACAAATATCAAGGGAGTTGGAGTTCCAAAGGACTTGCAATCTAGGCAAGTATCTTGGAGTGTGAATTCATCATGGTCGAGTGTTGCACCAATCATATTAGTTTCTTGTTGACAAAATTCAACAACATCTTAGTAGTTGGAAGAGGATAACTCTTTCTTTTGTAGGCAGACTTACATAAGCAAAATCAGTTGTGCATACTCTACCTACCTATATTATGCAAACTAACCTGTTACCTATATCTATCTATAATTTGATTGATAAAAAATATAGGGGCTTTGTCTGGAGGGACCCTAAGAACACAAGGCAGGTTTACTGACTCAAGTGGAACACTATTTTCCAACCTAAGCAAGTGGGTGGTCTGGATCTTAAGAAGATAGGACAAGTCAATTTAGCTCTTCTCTCAAAAGGAGGGTGACAGTTGAACAGTAGGAAGGATGCAAAGTAGGACAACTTCATAAGGTCCAAGTACAAATGTGAAGGGGATGCCAAAATCCACATTGACCTAACTCGGAAGGGCACCAACTTCTAGAGGGCAATTGTATAGTTTTGGTTGAATGTGCTTCAAAATATTGCTTGGCAAGTAGGCAATGGCAGATTGATTGATTTTTGGTTTGACAATTGGGTAGCAAGTCGAGGGCCTCTGGTAAATTGGTGTAATGAAAATACATGTATTCAAACTAATGATACAATGTGTTTGTTTGTATCTTTCGACAGGTTTTGGGATGTCCAAAAATTAGTCATGTTGCTACCATCTGATGTGATTGTTGATATTTGTAAAATTGAGGCCCCTAAAGGTGGTAGGCTTCTAGACTCCCCAAGATGGGTGGGAAACACTTTTTCCACTAAGTCTGCTTATGCGAGTCTAATGAGCCACAATGAAGCACATAATCAACAAATTTTCCAGTATTTGTGGAAGCGGAAAGAGCCTTAATGGATTTGAGTTTTCCTTTGGAAGGCAACCAAAACTATCCTTCTTACAAATGAGTTAAGGTTCCACAGGCACATGGTGACAAATCCTATGTGCCCTCTCTACAAACACCAAAGGGAATCCAGGATGCATGCTTTATGGGATTGTATTTATGCCCATATGATTTAGAGGAAGATGGGTATGGAGACAATCTCAAATTTTTTCATTGAGCAAAACTTTGACTTGTGGCTACCAGCAAATCTAAAGTCTAATTTTAACCAACACAAATTCGTGTGGAGCCAATTTTTTTGTATTTTCCTTGACCGCTTGTGGTGGAAAAAGAACCAATTCATTTTTCAAGGCCGATGGGAACCTAACGAGCAGATTGTTTGCTCTGTAAAATTCCCTTCTCAGTGTGATCTTGTAGGTATTCATCAATTGCGTTCAATTATGAAGGAAATTGGAGCTTAGTACAGTGGATCTGCAATGTCGGAATACTTGGTAGCCCCCAAAGAGAGGCACATTTAAAATAAATTGTCATGCAGTTGTTTCTTGGGATTGTCGAGTAGTGGCTGTTAGGAGTGCTATTTACGATTACAGAGGTGTTTTCCTTGTGAGTTTTGCTCGTAGGATGCCATACTGTGATATTGGAAAGGTTGAACTTTTGGCTATTGTTCATGCTTTCACACCTGCTTATGAAAATGGTTTTCGTAACTTTATTGTTGAATCGAATTCTCTAAATGTCATTAAGATATCGGAGCAGGGTTGTGCCATAGAGCATGAGTGCTACTCAATTGTCAAACATATGTACATGATTAGTGGTAAAACTTTGTCTTGGAGCTTCATCTATGACCCCCGTGAGGAGGAATTTGTTGGCTAACGATTTTACAAAATTTGGTTTGACTATGGATCTTTTTGAGATTTGTGTTGTAATGTAATATCTACTATTGAATAAATTTATATTGGGCTTTTGCCCACACACTCCAACAAAAAAGAAATCATTTGTGGAGGTTTAAGAAGATAATTTTTTTCTACTATTTTAATTTAATTTTAAAATTAATAAATTTTGTTTCTTGATCCTACTCTTTTAAGAGTTGATGGGTAACTTCGTTAAGTTTACTTTTGACGTGAAACTAACATTTAAAATTACAAATCAACTATTAGAAATTATTAAAAAATTAAAATTGAAAGAACAAAATCTCTTAATTTTAAAGTTTTTAGAGATAATTTAGATCATAAATTACAGAGGAAAAAAATTATAGGGATAGAAAATGTAAATGATAAAAAATTTAAAAAAATAATTGATAAATTAATAATTAGTATAAATAAAAATATAGATTTTTAGGTAAAATATGTTTTAAGTTCCTAAAAGATTCTCAATATATTAAATACATTTTTCAAAATTTTTTCATATTATTTTGGTCACTTATTTTTTAAATATCACATTTGGTCATTCAAATGCTATTTGAATAATTTTTATCTTTCTATAAAGTGATATCTAGAACACTTGAAATCCTAAAAATGATGTATTTTTAAAATTAGAGAATAAAATAAATATAAAAATTTTGAAAAATATATTACTTCAAGAATTTTTCAGAGACTTAAAACATATTTTAACCTAGATTTTTTAAGGAGTATAAAAAATTATAAATAAGAATAGTATTCTTTTGAAAAAAAAATAAAATAAAGAAACACATACTAGTATGTTTTTCCAGAAGAAGATTATGCATTAGTAATTTAGTATGGTAATATTTTCAAAGTAGAAGAAGTTTTATATACTTATATTACAATATATACAATTTAATTTTTTATACGATAATAATAAATAAAATTAAGCTAAAAATAAGAATTAAAAGATTGGTTTATGTTTGTAATGGTTTAGTTGATAAGAATTGATATCATGTGATGCATTAATTTTATAAATAATACTATAAAGCATAGTAATTATTCATGTAAAATAAAAAATTATTATTATTCAATTTTAAAATAGTTCAACATCTATATACTATCAGTATACAAAGTTTTGTTCTGAAAGTTAATCATAACTCTTTGTTTACATGATCGTTAAAGTATTAATTGGTAAAATCAACAAATTTTAGATCAAATTTTTAATCAATAATGAATAATTTTGGAGGCTAAATAATTTTACTAAAACTATTAATTATCAAGATCAAATTGATCATATATATTTTGTAGCTTAGTGATCCTGAGTTCGAGCATTAGGGATACAAATATTTTAAATGCTAATTTTTTTATTTAATGATGAAAAGCTAAGTCTTATAATCTAGATTGTCTTTAATTTAATATTTTAAATCTGACCTTTAGTGAAGGGTTACTTTAAATCTCTCAAATTTTATCGAGTATTACATGTTTTGACTCCATACAGATATTATTATTTTTTAAACAAGATATGAGTATGAATATATGTGACTCTTTGTCCATGTATCCATTTTGTTATGGTTATAATAGTTATATAATAAACTTAAAATTAAATATTTAATTAAAATTTAATTCTTAAATTTTTATTATAATTTCTTATTATCATTATTTTTTACATTTTTAAATTAAAATATAATCAATAATTTAATATATAATTTTTTAATAAAAAAATTTTAAAAAATAATATAATGATTATTCACAAATATCTAGACCCAAAAATACTTGACATGAATAAAAATTAATATTCAAATTTCATATTTACTTTTTTTTATACATGAACTGTCTTGCATTTCTTCTCTATCCTGCCCCTTTGTCATCCCTTGTTAAATATATATATATATATATATATATATATATATATATATATATATTTGACTATATTATTAAACAATTTAAAATCATCTAAAAATTTCAACATACCTTCATCCTATTTTAACCCATGTTTAGGGTGTAAATTTAAGATGTTCCTGATTAATTGATCCGAAATGTCTTAAAATGTATATTCCAAATTAGTTGATCCAAAATATATTATGTTAATTTCGGATCTAGTGATCCAGAATTCAGTAGTATGACATGACCAATTGTATATTTATGTTCTGGATCACTAGATCCGGAACATAAATATGATATTACACTTCCAAATGAGTCAATTAAAAATATGATTTTTTTACAATTCGATATGCACCTATTTAGAATAAAAATTGACAAATGTTACAGTTTTGGATTACCTAATTAGAAATACAATTCTTCATGTCCTATTGTTGTATTTCGGATCACCTAATTTCAAATTAACTTAGTGTATTCCAGGTCAACTAATTCAGAATATACATTTTAAGGCATTCTGGATTAACGGATCTGAAACACCTTAAAATATTTATTCCGAATTAATTGATAAAATATACCTAAATGTTGGTTAAAACAGAATAAAAGGTATATTGGGATTTTTAGATAATTTTAAATGCCATGGGCTATAAATAGGAAATGAGAGAGTATGGAAAAAAAAGTGTTGTAATCTACCAATGAAATGTATTGTCATCTACAAATAACATTATAAGTCGAATAATAATCACAATTATTAATATAAGTAAATTATAATGTTTTTTTCCTGAGACTTAGAGTCACTAATACTTTAGATCTTTGAATAAGTTTTTAACCTAATTACTTGGTTATGCAAATTGATTCCTAAACACTTTAGATATCGCATTTAAAACTTTAAAAGTAATATCCAAAATATTTTAAAAATTTTAATGTGCATAAACACTATAGATATTCAAAGAACAACATAATAAAAAATATTTTTCAAAAACATAAAAATTAACTCGATCATATTTCAGGGAGGATGAGGAGGTTTACTCTCACTAATATAAACTCTAATACTGTACAAGAATATTGATGGAAAATATTAAATGTATACCTTCAATGTGTACGGTTTACTACACTTATTTTATAATATATTTTATTATAATTTATTTAAATAATTAATATAAATATATTATAAAAATAAATATATTAATTAAAAAAGGGTGTGTAATGGAGATAGTGGTATATGTATCACCGCTTAATATTGATAGCAGATGCGTATTAAATGTGGCAATCCGTCACAGAAGTCAGAATAAAAACAGTTCCAAAGAAGTATTTTATGATATTGATAGAATGATTCAAAGATAAAAAAGTTAATGGTGGTCTCTTATTTGTTATCATGGTACCAAAATTTGAATTTAAGAAATTTTGGATAACATGCCAATCCTTTTAAGACCATGATGGTCTCATTTATAATAATTATTGAGTACTCTTAAAAAATATTAAAAAGTAATTGGTCATAACAAACTAATTAAATGAGTAATTAATTAAATAATTTTCAGTAAAAAAATTAATTAAATTATTTTAATAGAATTTTCAATCTCCCAATAATACCTAATTAAAATTCAGCAAAAGCTAATTAATTTTTTAATAATTAATTAATATCCTATAAAAGTAAGAGCATTTACCATGTAAAACTTATTCGCTGGTGTCACCCAGAAAGAACGATTCTTATATCTAAAATTATTAGAGTTTTGCCGCCATTCTCATCTTGTGAAACTCAATAAAGTTGAATAAGTGTGGTCTATAAATAAAATAAAAGCTCTCTCAAAGTTGACGGAATTTTAATTGTTCATAATCTGTGATTTAGAGTTAAAAGTTAACACTTAGTATGCAAATATGCAATAGCTAATCTTGATTGAGAATTTCATCCTACTTAGTTCAAGCAGTTAGCAGAATTGTCTTGTAAAGGATATATGTGGTTTATTAAAAAACTCTTTTTTAGTTGTTCTTTTAAAGCAAGCTAATCTCACAGTTATTTAAGGTGCTCTCACATAACATTTTTTGAATTGAATGGACTAACTTTTACTTGAGATAGTTATACCACACACTACGTTCTTTGCTTATGATTTGACCCTAATTCCTTTTTAATATGATTATTGTCACAGGAATGAAAACAAAGTGGTGAATCAAATTGTTACGGTTGTTTTGGAAAAAACTAGATATTTCATTGTTGTCTATAACAGATTATCCAGTAGGATTGGAATCCCACTGAGGGAATTCATATTTCAAAGTCTCTTCTAGAATGTTTGTTCTGTCAAGTGTGTTTAGTTACTGTGCAGTAGTACAAGTGTGTTTCTCAGAAACTTTATGTATTGTATTGTTTTATAGTGAACCAAGAACTTTTCTCTCTCTCTCTTTTTCCTAATTTTTCTCAGCTATTTGCTTTTACAGGGAACAGAAGATATTAAGGGACTGACCTTGAATTTGAAGAGTAATGGAAGAGTTGCTTCAATACCAATACTTCTAAGGAAATGAAGAGATTGAGATTGTTACTGTTACAACTTTTATGCATATATTTCCAAACACCTCAAATGGGTCAATTGGCAAGGTTTTACATTAAAATACATACCCAATAGCTTTTACCAGCAAAATTTAATTGTTTTTAAGGCATAGTAATCTCAAACTAGTCTGGAAAGAGCCCCAGTATATGCGACATTTTTCTTTTAAAATTCAAGTATTAGTGACAATTTGATAGTCACCCGAATTTCATTTTCTGTTTTCCTCAAAATTTTCTTATAAAAAATTCTTTACTTGTTGCAGTTGCTAGTTATGGTAAAAATCCTCAATTTCAGCCATTCTAGGAACTTGACAAGCACTACTGACTTTTGTTTCTCAAGGGTTTTTCAAGTTTGCTAAAAGTACACGAGTCCATTGGAGATTTCCCGAGTCTAGTTTTGATAAATTTGAACAACTGTAAAAGCCTTTATAGTCTTCTAAGAATGATCTATAAGTCGAAATCTATGAAAACTTTCATCTTTCTGGTTATTTGAAAATAGATAAGTTGAAAAAAACAAAAGACAGATGGAATCCTTAACAATTCTAATAACAAGAAAATATTATTGTTAAATTTTAGTTTAATATTAAGCAAGTGAGACTCTGTTCAACCATGACTTCTGTCTATATTTAAAAATAGATCTTTACGGATAATGATCATGACTTATGATTCAGACATGACTTATAAATGCTAAATAAATCTGAAATATGTTTCCATGACCTTTACTTACATTTGAAAAATATGCAAACTTTTATTGATAATGACTTATGATTCAGAGATACCTTATAAATGTTAAATAAATTTCAGAGATATGTTCCTATGACAATGACCTTCCATTTGAAAATATGTAAACCTTTATTGATCATGACTTATGTTCTATTACCATGACCTTTATACGATATTTGAAAATATGCAAAATTTTGTTGATCATAACTTATGATTCAGATATCTTTGTAAATGTTAAATAAATTTTAGAAATATGCTCCTGTAACCATGACTTGTGATTTCAGAAATAAATGTATTTTTATTTTTTTAAAATTTTTTAAATTTATTTTTATTTTTAGACTTATATGTAATTTTAGTCCTCTTATTTTTTAAAATTTGCAATTTTTGTCCATCTATTTTAAAATAAAGATACTTAGTCATCTTATTTTATAAAATTCACATTTTTCATCCTTCTATCTTATGATAGAGTTTTGATTTCTCAACTTTTTTAAAATCTAAAATTTTGATTATTCCATCAAATTATAATTAATGCATTTAATCTTAGTGTGCATAAAAAAAAGTGAAATTATATATAATTTAATAAAAATTATTTATTTTATAATGATAACTATTGGACCTAATCAAATTTAATAATCCTAATTACGTGCAACAAATAATTAAGTTCTTCATGTTAACAATATTTGTTACTAAGATAAGTGAGTTATTTAGGCTGATTTTATTAAAATCAAGAAGAGAGCTAGAGAATGATAAGCACAAAGAAGAAAATAGAGAACTCGGTAGGTTTTCAAGGACATTTTTGTCCAAAAAAAACTCATTAAACTGTTTTCAACTATTATAGCTTTTGTTTCTTTAAAAATTTTAACTAAGTATCTAAAAATTACAATAAATACTTATTATATTTAAATAATTGATAAATTTAAAGGATTGTACATGTCTTCATAGTCTTCCAAGAATGATCTATTAGTCGAAATCTTTGAAAACTCTCATCTTTTTTGTTGTTTGAAAATAGATAAGTTGAAAAAAAAGAATAGGACATATGGAATCCTTAACAACTCTAATAGCAGAAAACATTGCTGTTAAAGAAGTGCCCTTTTTCATAATGAGATCCAAAAGCATTGGATATATATCTATACTGAGATGACCTAAGGGAAAGATTGGATCTCATCGGATAACCTAAAAGCAAGATTAGACCTTCCCTAATAGAGTCGGGTAAGACTCTAGGATAAGATTAGAAATTTTTTTTCGTGCACCCCCATAACTTCTTCTTGCACCTCCATAAATGTAGAAAAAAAATCTAAAAATACTCCTAGGTTAAAAAATAACTTAACTTCTTTTTACTCATTCTTTTTCATCCAGATCCTTCTTCTTCTCTGAGCTTTGTGAAGTCCTGCACCTCCTTCTTTTATCATTCTTCTTTTATCATTCTTCTTTTTGTGAAGTTCTACACCTCCTTCTTTTCTCATTCTTTTTTTTTTGTGAAGTCTTGCGTCTCCTTCTTGTCTTCTGAATGTATGTTGCTCTTCGTCTCGTTCATTCTCGCTTTTTAAAAAAATGCAATTTTTTTATAAGTCCAGACAGAGGTATCCGAACTTGTAAAAAAAATTGCAAAAAACTTGATTCCATAATATACCCAAGAAAAGAGAATATGAACACAAACTTAAACCAGAAAAAACAAAACAAATAAACAAAAATGGGAAGAACACAAACACATGAAAAAAAAAGAAAGAAGAGAAGGTTACTGATTCAGTTGAAAAGAAAAATAAAGTTATGCGAGAGAAGCAAACGAGAAGAGTGCGAAATGAAAGATAGGTGCAAACAAAAGAAGAAAAGAAAGAGGTGTGTGGTAATTAAATTTTTATTATTTTTATTAAGGGTCTTTTTGCCATTTTAAAACTTTATGAAGGTGTAGAAAAAACTTATGAAGGTGCAAGGAGAAATTCTCTAAGACTAGAAAAACCCACCAACCTCACACAAAACCGGAGCATTAGCAGAAAAGTACCAAGCCCAAGGTTAAGCAAAATTTCCAAATTATCCTTCCAGCTTAAAAACCTTGAGTAAAAGGCCCAAGCTCAAGGTGAAATATCGCCAGTACTAAGTGACCTTTCAAAACTTAGAAGTGTTTGGGTGCAATGTTGCTCAGAGTCTCAATTCTCAACTATTTGAAGAATTACAAAGAATTATTAATGGTATATATGATATAAATTTCATTGAATTGGAGACAAAATCAGATGAGTCAGCATCAGATCTCTCAGAGTTAGAGCCTTCTTTGAGGTCTGTTTTGATTGGAATAAGAAGTTACTACCAAGTCCTCAATACTCCTTAGCAAGAACATATCAAATGTTTTTCTGTCTTCCCTTACCTTTATTATCATCTTAATTCTTCACTACTTTAAGGGATAGTGGAAATTTTCCTTGGTAAAAATAACAAGTGCAAATTTGAATAGTGCCTTTGCTTTCTGAGTTTAAAAATAAGAAATTCTTTATAAAAATTTTTCCAATGTGGGTGCAGGTAATGCATTTATGTACAACAAACTAGGTAATAGAAGGTAGTTTAAGAAGAAACTTTAATTATTAGATGATCGAGACCATCATGGTCCTAACTAATTTTCTTATGACACATAATTAACTGTTATTAATTATTGTCTTTTTTAATTGAAAAACTTGAATAAGTGTTGCATAGAGATTCGTTTGGTGGACTATAGTCTGAGAGTGTGTTTGCATATCGGTTTGCAAGATTTTTTTACATTAATATGTTAAATAATTTTTAATTTTGCTTCATAAAAAATAATATTCCCGGAAAAGAATAATACTGTTTCGTCAGATTAATTTATAATATATATATATATATATATATATAATATTAAAGAGAGAATAAATTGATATTAATTTTATCCCTTTATTTTTTTTTTAGTATTACTATTAACGATGAAAAGATCATTTACAATTTTAAAACATGAAAGTGTGTAAAGAGAAATTATAATTTGTAAAAGAAAATAGATATTTTAGTTTTTCTATAACATTATGTATTTTATAAAAATTTGAAATATTTTTTCTGCAAAAATTATTTTTTTCTTTTCTATTTTTTTTTCTGATGTGCGCCGTACTTATGCATTGGGCATTAATTTTATTTATATTTATTATTTTTCTCTTTTTATCTCATTACACGACAAATGATATTTATTATTTTTTCTCAGCTAGGAGGTCATTTAACACATAAGTGTCCATATATGATTTTCCAACCAAAACATTAACCGTTTGTTTGATACAGAGAAAAGAAAGAGAGGGAGTTGGTGAAAAAAAAAAGGAAAAATAAATAAAAATATATGTAGAATACAAAATGTTCTTAGATTGCATATCATGTTTCTTTACATTTCTGTATATTAATTTGGGATGTATTACTATTGTTTCTT
Organism: Psophocarpus tetragonolobus; assembly: GCA_037954015.1. NCBI lineage: Eukaryota > Viridiplantae > Streptophyta > Magnoliopsida > Fabales > Fabaceae > Psophocarpus > Psophocarpus tetragonolobus. The sequence continues at coordinate 37,299,541 of CM075690.1, read as the reverse complement.
TTAAGTTTTTTTTTTTTACTCGTCTAACTTATGTTGATGGGAAGAATATCAAAATAATTTAATGTATTATTAAATTGTAATTTTACTTGCAAGAAATGTTGTTTGTTATTTAAAGGAGTTCATTTTTGTATGCATGATAAAAGTATTTCAAAAGTTTTTAATATGAACTAAAAGTTATTGTAAAAAAAAATTATTATTATTATTATTATTATTATTATTTATTAGTATTATTATTATCTTATGAATGATCAATACAGTCAGGAGATTTTATTAAAATGATAGAAAAAAAGTAGGCTTAGACACATTTTGAGGAGTTATTTTAAATTCTAGTCTCCATATTAAGTAGTAAGACTCTATTTAACCATGATCTTTGTAAGTTTTTATTGATCATGACTTATAATTCACAGACACTTTATTTAGAAATATATTTTCCTATGCCTATGTGACATACATTTGAAAATATGTAAGTCTTTATTCATCATGACTTATATGATTCAGAGTCACTTTATTTCAGAAATATGTTTCTATGCCCATGTAACATACATTTGAAAATATGCACATATTTATTGAGCATGACTTATGATTCAAATATGACTTATAAATGCTAAATAAGATTTTGAAATATGCTTCCATGACCATGACCTTTACTTGAAAAGTCTGCAGACTTTTATTGAAAATGACTTATGATTTAAAGATGTCTTGCAAATACTAAATAAATTTTAGGAATATGTTTCTATGACCATGACCTTGATTTGACATTTGAAAATAGGTACACCTTTATAGATATCTTGCAAATGTTAAATAAATATGAAAAATATGTTTATGACCATGACCTCTATCTGATATTTAAAAATATGTAAATTTTTGTTGATAATGACTTATGATTCAGATATGCTTTTTAAATGTTAAATAAATTTTAGAAATATGTTTCTGTGACTATGACTTATGATTTTAGAAATAAATGTATTTTTATTTTTTAAAATCTGTTATTTTTTTTTATTTTTAAGTTTAAATGTAATTTTAGTCCTCCTATTTTTTAAAATTTGTAATTTTTGTCCCTCTATTTTAACATAGAGATACCTAGTCATCTTATTTTATAAAATTCACATTCTTCATCCTCCTATCTTATAACAGAGATTTGATTTCTCAACTTTGTAAAATCCGAAATTTTGATTATTTCATTAAACTATAATTAATGCACTTAATATTCTTCATCCTCCTATCTTATAACAGAGATTTGATTTCTCAACTTTTGTAAAATCCAAAATTTTTTATTATTTCATTAAACTATAATTAATGCACTTCATATTAGTGTAGGTAGAAAAATAAAAAAGAGTGAAATCATATATAATTTAATAAAAATTCTTTATTTTATAATGATAACTATTGGACGTAGTCAAATTTAATAATCCTAATAATGTGTAATACATAATTAAGTTCTTCATGTTAACAATATTTGTTACTAAGATAAGTGAGTTATTTAGGCTGATTTTATTAAAATCAAGAAGAGAGTTAGAGAATGACAAGCACAAAAAGGAAATTGTTTTCAAGGGCATTTAAAACTCATTAAATTGTTTTAAACTATTTTTAGCTTTTGTTTTTTTTTTCAAAATTTTAACTAAGTATCTGAAATGTTTAGATAAGTGATCTTTCTAAAAAAAATTAAACAAACTCACACAATATAATGTAGTATTTAATGTTACTAATATAATATTTTTATAAGTATTTAAATAAGCATATTTATTTAAATAATATTAAATATTATATTTAATAATACAATATATTTATTAAATTCAATAATTAAAACTTAATTATATTAAATTTTAGCTTTTTATCAAAATTAATAATAAAATAAAATATAATTACTATAAAATTTCATAACTATATTAATATTGTAACATCTATATTAATACTTATGTCAAATATATTTATTTATTTAACTTAACTAACTTAAAATTTAATTATGGAATAATTTATAATGCAAATATTTTTGTAAGTCTTTCTTCAATTATGTTAAATTAGATAACATTTACATTATATATTATAATAATATACCATAATATAAAAAATAATATATTTCAATAAAATATTAAAATAATAAAAAAATTACTCTTGACTGCATTTTATTGAGTTTTGTGTTTTTATGGTATTTTCAATTGAAACGTCAAAGTTAATCATGAGCACTTGGAGTTAAACATAAGGAATTTCCAAAAATTTCAAAATAATTCTATAATCATAATAAAATTAGATCTTGAGTAAATTATGAGGTTTTGTTCAGATTCTATTACATGTTTTTTTTTTTAAAAATGATACAAAAATTTCTGATTTATTTTTAAAGTATTATAATAACACTCATTTCTACACATTATAGATGTATCCTTTAAATTTTAACAATATTATACTTTTATGCTCCTTTATATCAATGTAAAAATAATAATAATGTAAGTGTAATATAAAAATAATCTGAAAATTATCCATATAATTTACTTTATTGTTTTTATTACAACATATGTGATCTTTAACAATAATTTTTTTGTTTAATAGTTAAAAAATATTATAAATTGTGAATAAATGTTATTAATATGTTTTTACTATATATATTTTATTAAATGTTATTTATAGTCTATGTTGTTGAAGGCTTTAGTGATATTTATTCATAATTTTTTATATTTTTATTCATAATTTATGAAAATTTTAAATGTAGTTTAGTAATATTTTTATTTTTATTAACTATTATAAAAAAACGTTGCTGAAATTTACATGTGTAATTAATAATGTTTCTAAGGCAACTTCACGTACAGAATTTGGGATAAAAATTTTTAATTTTAAGCATATTTATTAGTTGTTATACAAAAAGAATCCACATTTATGCATACTAACCAACAAGACATCAAATCACATTAGAGATCATGTACCTACGTGGGATACAATCTTGGTTGAATTTGCCAAATGGCCATCCCATAGGAGCAACTAATTAAAGGAGAAATTATTGAAAAAAAAAAACTCTACTATATTTAGCTTTTTATTATATATAGATTATTTTTATTAATATTTTTAGTAAATATCACTTTAGTTTCTTAATTTAATATTAATAAAAGTTTAATTTTTGTAAGACTATCACTCTTTTTTTTATTCATTAATTTATCTCGATCTTTGTAAAACAATCTAAGATAATTATTTTGAAATAAAAATATGTTAAAATTTTTACAATTTTTGTTGATTAAAATTATAAGTTTTGATGAGTTTTAGTTTCGGAATTTATTTATTTTTACAGTGGTTTCACATCTTATTTAGCATTTCTTTATTATTATAATAAGTGTTTATTTGGTAACAGTTTTATAAAATTGTTTTATTTTAGTATTTAAAAACTAAAAAACTTAGTTGGGTAGTGTTTTCTGAAAACAATTTTCGAAAATAGTTCTAATTTTTTAGCTTTTAAGAACTAAAGATCTGGAACAAGTCAATATAATTTTGTTTTTTAGTTTTCTATTTTTGTTTTTTGAAAAGTTAAAATACAATCAGAATATGTTGTTTTATGCTTCTCATTAATGAAATATTAATAAATATGAACAAATTTTTCTGTTTTTATATCTTCAAAACCGTTTTCAAATATTACTTTCCAAACAAGTTTTTTTTTTTTCGAAAACAGTTTTTGAAAATTATTCTTGAAAATTCTTTTCAAAAACTAAAAAACAAAAACAAACCAATCAAGGTCTAAATATTTCTTTTTAGCACTTTCCTATGGATTAAATATTATTTTATAATTATAGAATTTTTTAAATTTTTTTGAAAATTCCTTATATTTAACCCAAAGTACTCATGTTTAACCTTCAATTGGAAATACTATAAAAAGAAAAAACACAAGAAAATGTACTCATGAGTAAATTTTTTATTATTCTTTTAAAAGAGTAGTTTATAAAACATAGTTTTTATTATTATTTTATACAAGCTCAACTATGTATATATCAACTAATTACATATATGTCTGACTAATATTGATAACAACACATTAATTGGAACACATAAATATCATATCCACAATTTTCTTATTAGGATGAATTTTTTATTTTTTTTTTACCGCAGGATGCTATATAACCTTTTTCTTCCGTATATGAATTTACAATTTTTTGAACAAAAATTGTAGAAGAAAATCTCTCCCATCTACATTATTCTCCTCCAACTGAAAAGTATGAAAATTTTATTGTCAACTTGTCTTTTATTTTGGCAACTTCTACAATCACATCACTAACTAATTAAATAGTGTTTAATCAGCCAAAATCTAATCATTTTTATCAAAATTTTATTCGATATTTTGGATGTGGGTCTGCAAAATCCAACAAGAAGCAAAAGCACATAACTTGGTTGAAAGTGATCACAGCATGAGCTATTATGAAAGACTATATTAAACATTTGCTAGCACAAGTGAGTGTGTATTGGGATAAATAGTTAATTAAACATTTTTATTAAAGCAAGAGCTCACTCACAAGCTTAATAGTGAACTTTATTAAATCAATAAAAAATATTTCTTGATAATTTTTATGAAATTTTAAAATAATTAAATTAAAAGAACTCTTAATTTGAAGCTCATCTATAACCCATTTTCACTATGACTTTATGATAGCCATTTATCACTCCAAGGAAACTTGAAACTCATTCACACAAATTGAATACTTTTCACCCACCCATCAAAAAATGAATAAAAGAATGTGGAGGTTCCATTTAACCATTAAATAAAAAAAATAACAATTGAAATTAGGAAAAATATATGCTCATATATATAACAAGATCATATGTAATAATTAGGTTATATAAAATACATGCATATATATATATATATATATTAATTAAGAGTTTAATTGGTATATACTATCAGTGTAAAAGATTTTTTATACTAACATTCAATTATAATTTTTCATTTTGTGATTTTTAAAGTAGTAACGAGTAAAGTCAACATTTTGATTAAGTTTTCTTAAATAACTTTCAAAAATATTTTTATTTTTGTTTTGAAAACTCAAAATACATAAAGAAAGAGTTATTTTTTGCTTTTTATTAATAACAAAGTAAACATATTTTTTTGTCTTGTTCTTTTACTCAGAGGTGGTACAATGTTCTGAAGTGGATTAGTATTGAATTCCCTTTATCTGATGAAATCTCTCAAATGTTTCATTTGACTAGTGCTTAGGTGGTAGGTAAACATAAAAGTAAATATAAGTATTTCTTTTGGCATGTGGTCTGTTGCTGTAGCTGGATATCGAGAAACCCCATTGTTTTCAAGAATAGAACAATGATGTCTTTGGATATTATGAGCTCTATTCAAGCTATTTCTTAGAAATGGTTAATGCACAAGTTTTGTTTTAATAGGGGTGTTATCTTCTCCGATTGGTGCAGTAATCCTCGATTGTGTGTTAAGAGCATAAAGTAATTATCTAGGGAGGTTTTTCTTGAGGTTGAGTATATTGTTTTCAGGTACACTTACATCATAGTAGATGTTGATTGGTTTTGTAGTCATACTTGTATAGGGTATTAGAAACTTTTTGTTTCACCTTTTATTTATATATATATATATATATATATATATATATATATAATATACTATTTTTACCTTTTAAAAAAACATCTTTTTGTAAATATGAACACATTTTTCATTTTTATATTCCAAAAAAAATTTCAAACAACATTTACTAAATAATTTTTTTTTCATTTTATTCTTAAAAATTATTTTTTAAAAAATTAAAAACAAAATTATACCAACCAATTACTTACGTTAATAGTCTCTCAAACAATAACAAGTGGTAACCAATAAATTTGAAGATGGCATGACACAGGCAAAAATGGGATAAACTAAACATGAAAAAAAAGGACTCTAAATGAGTGGAACTCCATCTTTTATGTCGTTTCTAGTTTTTCTTTTACCTTTTAATTTTTCAGCCCATTGGAATAATTTCAAGTAAGCGGTTGCAAAGAAAATGTTGAAAAAATAAACTCAGAAAATTAAATGTGAAGTTTATGATTTACCTGATTATAGCTTCTTAAAAGTAAATGAGAATATGCTATATGCATGTGTCACGGGAATGTCTTCTGATAATATACTTTCTATTATTTAGACTAGCAAAAATACGGGTATGTCACACTTATGTATTATCTATGATCAAAGTTAAATATATATTAATGATGTTTAAGGAAAATTGATTTATAATAAAGTAAAATATATAAAAATATATATTTATTATTGTGAGAAAAGTTATAAAATATTTGAAAAGATAATACAATCATAAAATGTGAATAAAAAATTATCTATTTCCATTATATTATATATATATATATATATATATATATATATATATATATTATAGATTATTGATAGTAGAATGATTATGCATGTTGAATATAAAAATTTTAAAATAATTTTATTATTAAGGTTATAAGATTGATTTAATGACAAAGTTGATGTTTAGCGAATAGAAATTATTCATTCAAATTTCCTCTTTAATACAATAGTTTGTTTTTTTATTTTCTTATAGGTATAAGAATAGAATAAATATTAATAAAAATACAAATAAAAATGAGATATTATATAGATATAAATAAACTAAATTAAGCACATGAATGATATATATTTAAGTAGGAAAACATTTTAAGAGCAAAATATATATATATATATATATATATATATATATATATATATATATATATATATATATATATATATATATATATATATATATACTTTCTAGATTCACATGCATATAAGTTACCACCGGCAATATTCTAATCAGCTTAGTACCTTTAAACAAAACCTATTTGTCAACCCATTTTTACAAATTTTTCCTTTGAAGACAAAAATATACCTAAACTAAAAGCAACCACCATCTCCAACAGCTGTCTATATTTAATAGGATATATATCACACGAATTCTAAGAAATAAGAATCCATATGCCAAACAAAGAATCATCATATCCACACAAATAAATTAGTAGTTGAATTAAAAATTTTTACCAAATGCTATTTAGGGCATGGTTAACATCACAATTAACCACAACTTAATTAGTTCTACTCTAAAACGAGTGAAGCGTATAAATTTGATTAATTTTCATTATGGTTTAAGACATGCTTTCATATCGTAGACAAATACTGAAATTTAATGCTGATATACTATCATAGTGATAATGTTAAATAATTTTACTCTGTTTATTAATAAAAATGAGGGTTGATATAACTTTTAAATAATTATTATAAAAAAAACTAATTTCATAAAAATATTGAATTATGACTAGACAATGGTACAAAACTATTTACTTTATTTATCCAACTTATTTTCTCTAATAGAAGAAGTTAAACCATATGTAAAATTACTTTGTCAATATGAAATAAAATCTTGATCAGCTGCGTATTAAAAGCTTGAGAAGGTTTGGTTATTATATATATATAACTGATGTTTCAATTGCATTGTTGAATCACATGATGTTGCCGTGATGTCTTAATTGCAGTAATAGTTGTATTATATGAAAACATTAAAAAACTGAGACTGTATGTATCATTATAAACAGTTGTAGTTATCTTTTGCTTACTATACACGTACCTAAAAAGCATATATATTCCAAAATTAAAAAGGACAACACTTAGTTGTCTCATTTAAATGTCCACAAACCATTTTCTCAGTTGCAATTACTGCTAGGACGGAGCATGAGGTCATGTTTTTTGTAGCAATTGATATAATCAACTAGTAACAGTCCCAAAATGGTTGCAACTGTACCACAATAAAAAAACCCTGCATATGTGACTACTGCATGAGGCTAGAATTGAATGAGATGCAGCAGCAGCAGCACCGATCAACCTAAATAAAATTTATGACAAACAGAAAATTAAAATGCAAAATAAGTAGTCTATTCCATATGAGAAAAAGGTTCATCATGCACTCTTAGTGTATAATCTCAACTCATCTTTTATATAATGTTTAAAGTATTTATATATATAAAATGTTGAGATTAAAAGCCTTAGTATTCCATATTGCCTCAACTAACATTTCAGCGCATGTTTGATTTTTCTGTCAAAACTTATGGTTGAGGGAAAAATAACTTTGCAAAAGTAGGTATCAAATCAGAACTCTTATTTTTACTTTTATTTGTGGTATTTACATTGAAATGCGTGCATAGGCGGTGAATCTCTATCATATATCAATAGTCATATATACGAGTAATTGAGTGCAATTCAAATCTTTCTAACTAGCAGATGCTGAATAGAATGAATATATTTCAGAGGGCTTAGGTGGATATAAATTGGACCACATACAGTTGTCTAAGGAAGCTAACAAATTGAACCGCTTCCATTTGGAGAAAACGCATCCCAAAGAGGTTAGAGAAAGGTTGGAGAAAGGTTGTTGAGATTATGAGACAAATGAGTACCAAGTATATATAAAAACAAATATGTGAACAATTGTATCTATCTGTTAGATACATCACTTTCATGTTGTAGAAAGACACATACATATGCACACAGACAAATATATTACTACTCAACAGAATAATATGTTTAACTCATGGTGTTCGCATGAATTATTTATATTATATTTTATATATATATATATATATATAATATATAAATTTAAGTTCATATATACTTTATCTTGTGTATGTACATAGACTCTTCCATCTTTTTCTTTTGTTCATTTTTATGGCAGATATATAATTTTTTCTTTCATTATTAACAAATTAATGAATATAAGTATGCATGAGATATTATGTATAGTAAAAGTGACTAATAAGTATAGAAGACATGTATTTTTAGTTTTTTACATATACAGTTGATAATAAAAGAAATTAAATAATATATATATTAGAAAAGAAAGTGTAAGGTATGTGAAAGTCTGGTACCTGAGATAGAGATTGAGATTATAGTTGAACAGTACCAGATTTCATAAGTTGAGAGACTAATCTGTTGGTTATTGAGTGATTGAAGCTGCAAGATGACCTGATGGAACCACATCGTATAATAACCAAATTGCCCTTCTGGTAGGTTTCCTACTTTTTTTCTAAGGATTTCATGTGTTTTTTTTTTTTAATAATTTAAATACATTTTAGTAATTACTCATACTCGACTGAAACAATAATCAAACAAAGATTCAAAACAAAATCATAAGACATGCATCCTGAATGTTTAAGAAATTCATGTTTATAATTTATAATAAGTACCTTTTTATTGTTTGGCTCAGGAACTTAAAGAAAATGATTTATTTTTTTTTTTAAAAAAAAAGCCATGTAAACTCAACACATGATATGTTCAACAAAACTCCATGACTTTTTTTCACCATTGACACAACCAGAAGCCTTGATTTGAGCTAAAAAGGAATAGATGGAGTTTTTTTTTTTGTCATTATTTTCTCTAAAGATTTGTGGTTAAGAATTAGGCATAGATGAGAAATTAAAAAGGAGTGTGTGGTTTACCAGATCATGCTGGCAGCTTCAACCTCTCAAACCAACATACTTGTGTGAAAAGAGTGATGAACCTTTGACTGATGCAAATCCTGTGAAGGTACCAACATGTTGATACATAGAAATTAACAAAAAAGGGAACAAGCCATGCATGTTTGGAGTAATTAAAAGAAGGGCCTCGTGATCCTCTCTTATTTCCTGATCCATATGAATGCCTTGTGCGCAGCTCAATGTCTTTTGTTTCACTGTGCCATAGAGAAGGGGTATTTAATGGTAGCTTTTGGTCCTCCTTACAGCTATTGACAGTGACTTCTTTCCTCTCCTTTCTCTCTCTATCTCCCTCTCACTGTGTAGGGTTTACTAATGCTTAATCATATTCTAACTCATATCAAAGGCACCGCTGAGATGCGCGCGTGACATAGTTGTAAATAATCTTATTTCTTAAACACGTAATCCAGCATTTAATCTCTGAAAGGAACATATAAAAAAACATCTGTTGCGAAAGGTCAACTTCATATAGCCACTATACTGAATAGGTAAAGTTTATTTGGAAACACACCCTGGTTTTTTAAAAATAAATTCAATTTTCACATAATACACTTTGGAAGAAATGAACTAATAAGTAGAGTAATTATGGTTGATTAATCCAAAAATAAGAAACAAAAAAATATAAAGGGACCACATAATGGTCCTTAAGAAATTAAAACGATTTTGGGAAAATGTATATTAGAAGCTAAGCCATTATTGACAAAAAGAGAGTAGCACTGGTCCTGGTCTTGGATGAGAGATCCTTTTCTTGGAAGAGGGCTGAAACATGCAAATATTTAATTTAATATATGTGCTAATTGGGATAAAATAACTGTCTCATAATATCTAAATCAAGATTTTAAGGTTAAATACACATAAATTAACTGCAAGATTCATCATTAGTACGTACTATTTATATAACTAATAAAATGAGGTTATGATATTTCAATATGTTTTCACTGAAGTTGAACTCATCCATTTTTGTCTCATAATTTTGATGGATTTTTGTGTGAGATAATATATATATATATAATATATATATAATTATAATTATAATTATGTGGTTTGAATTAAAATAATATTTTTCCAAACTTTTTTTAAAAAAAAGCATTCTCTTATCTATAAACAATTTTTTTCTATTATATATAATTCGAAATAAATAAAATAATCTATAATAATATAAAAAAATATATCATTGAATTAAATTCAAAGAGTACACAGTATAAATCATTCTAACAAAGAAAATTACATATCATTTGTTGTTTTGTGTAAAAGGGTCTGTATTTGGCTTAAAAAAAAGAAAAAGAAATTAATTAATGCATGTGAATATAACTAAAGTGTGTAAAACATTTCTTGCATACAAAATCACCATCATAATTACTCACACTTTAACAACAGACAAAAGGATCAACAATACTGGTTTATGTTGATACTATTGGTATGATAATACATGTTCATTACTTTATTAATAATTTATTTTGTTTTCGTGAGAGATTGCATAAGGACTAAAAGGAGCTGAATAAGCTTTTTGTGCTTCATATTTGATTTGGTAATGCAGTGTCCAAATTAAATCAAATTCTTATGATTAAATGATAGATAGTCAACAATACTATAGTATTTATGGCATGCCTTGAGTTAAAAGGTTATTGTGGTTTATGGTTGTAGAAGTTTGAAAAAAGAAACAATGAAATTTTAATTTAAGCCTACTCATCTCAATCAACTATTACGATATTAATAAAACCAAAGTCTTTTAATTTTTTTTCAATATATCAATAAAGTGCAATTGATGAAATCTCTATAAAATCGATTTGTATTCATTTGCCACAACTATGACAGCAAGGTTTTTAAAAGAAATTGGGTTTCCTAATATTAATGTTAACGAACATGATATGCTTAATTATATTGAAGAGAAAAATACAATTTTTATAAAATTTTGTGAGTCTTACAACCAATCATCATGAGCCCTTCATTAAAAATTATGTCCATGTCTTTTCAAAATCACTACATATGGTATCATACATGTTAGTTAAGAAAGAATACAAATCCGCTCTCTTTTATTATACAAGAATCGAACACACATCAAAATGTTTACTATAATTCATACATTTGTTCAGACTCTCTTGACTCAAAATTCATCCTTAAGACACTATAAGAGTGCATTACTAGTAAGTTTGGCAATAGTTCAGTACCCTTTTGAGTTTCTTTGGATTTGATTAATTAATCTTGGTTTAAACTTGTAATAAAGATAATGTTCCCATGTGCTTTGAGAGAATTTGGTCCCTACATCCACATAATCAAAATTAAATTATGTCTTGTAATTAGATGTAATAAAAAGGGGTATAAATTGGCCAGGTTGGTGGAATCAGTTGAGGGTGCCCTCATTTTGTCTTTAGCTTTGGGTGGTTTCTCTGTCTTTGGTGTATTTGGTTGACAAACAATGACATATGGACAGACCAAATGGAAGGCAAGGACCACATATATGCATCTTTTTTAAATAGTTCTTCTGATTAGTGGATAGAGTCACATGGTTTTGCTTTTGTGTTTTAGCTCAATCAGTTTGATATCTTCAATTGATTAAGGTAGTTGTGACTTGTATGTGGTGGTTGTGAATAGAAACACTTCATATTAGGGCTGCTCCCTTTACCAAACGTATTAGGGTTCTCTTCTTTTATTTTTCTTTGTGGGCCACTTGTTCCTTTGATCATTCAATTTAATAGTTTAATAGTTACACTGTCATTTAATAATAAATCATGATTTACCATTTATAAAAAAAAATTGGTACGGTGAATTCTGATTAGATGACTGGTTAAACAAAATGTAATTTTACATTGTTTTTTGTATGATTTTTTTTTCAATTAACTTTTCTTTTTAAAAAAAGACAAATATTTATTAATTCAGTAGTGGTAAAGCCTTCAATTAACTTTTTAATTATATATAGTTTTTTTAATCAGGATGCCCTTTTGCTTTCCTTGCTTTCAATATCTCACAGTTAGTTTGTCCTAGCATATACCTAAATCAGGGCAAATGTTTCTTTTTAAGAGAAAATTACAGTTATCATGGCCAACTTTTTTGTTTCACCTGCTCCATATCATTTCAATCACACTAATTAGACACTCGACTAGATCATTAGCTAGAAAAAAACTGACCTATAAATTAAAGGAGCACAAACATTATTATATATAATCCAAAATTATACAAAAATGAACCATATGCTTTGATACATATACAATTGTTTATTATCTCCAAAAATAGGATTCAAATCATATGCATGTACTCTTTTTACTTTTCCCCTTCTTTGTTTCTTCCCCGGTAAAAACGTGGCATATCAAAAAAATTAATTAAGTTCCCATTTAATAGTTTTTTTTTTGTATATAATTTTTTTCGTAATTCCAATTTAGATTAAACAAATATTTGTTTAATCTCCAACCTAATTTTGATAGAGAAAACATGTCTCACTAAATTCCAATTTAGATTTTTTTTCCAATCTAAAAATAATAATTAAATACTATAATTGAAATTGCACATTTTATTAAGATATAATTCCATTTTTAAGATATTTTTTTGTTTATTTGGATTTTTTATATTATTTAAATTAAATATAATATGAGTTTAATTAGTATACATTGTTAACAAATTTATCATAAATGAAGGTTATAATTGAATGTCAGTATAAAAATCTTTACACTGACAGTATATACCAATTAAATTTATGTAATATTATATTTTAATAACGTGTGACTTATTTAAAATAAATAAAGAATTATTTTTTGAAAAATGAGTTGTTATTCTATTGATTAATGTATGTAATCTTGGTTTTTCTATTTTAATATAAAGACATTCACTCTTGGTGTGTTCAAATTTGTCATTTGATCTATCAATTTTAAAATAGATATATTTAGTCTCCCAATTTTTAAAGTTCATGATTTTGATTTTTTTTCAAAAATTAGAAATATTAGACATTAAAAATTACTTAATGTGATTTATATTTAGTTACATGACTAAGTGACTTGAGATTATTCGTTTAATACATGGGATAGTTAACATTAATTAATATAATTAATGTTTCTCAAGGTGCTTGTCCTCAGTATACTTCTTTAAGCTCTTATGTAAACTTTTTAAATTAATATAATTTACCTTATAAAAAAATAGTTAACATTAATTATTTTTTTATTTGAAGAATACCAAAATTATTAATTTAAAAAATTAGGACTAAAGGTCATTATTTTAAAAGAGATCAAAATTATGAATTTCATAAAATTAAGTAGAAAGTAAATGTTTTTATTTTAAAATGAGACCAAAATTACATTTAAATCTTAATTTTTCTTACTGGACAACAATGACATTAAATATGAAGTTTTAATTATAATTTTTATTATGAATTTAATTAGTATGCACTTACAAAGTATAACAGTTTTACAGTGACATTCAACTATAAATTTTCATTTATATAACTTTTAAAGAATTAATTGTTAAAGTCAACAAACTTACTATAAATGAAAAATTGTTATTTGATGACAATGTAAAATTTTTTATATTATAAGTTCGTACTAATTAAACTTTTTTTTTTATCTTTTTTTCTCTTAAATATGATATAAATCCTACTTTGTTGTGATTAAGACATTTATAATAACTCACATTCTACTTAATCACTAAATGAGACTTTTTCTCATTATGATTTTTTTAAGGCCAAATTTATTCAATAATAGCAATACTCACTCATGTCACAAGACATAACAAGAAAGTAAGAATAAATACAATATACATCAGTATAGATAGGATGATACATAAATTCACCTATAGGCACCCCTTACATGAACCATTAAAGCATAATATTAGTTGAGAGACCATTCAAATACACTGATAAAGCATTATAAAACTTTCTAATCCACATACTTTTACATGACAATTGTCATACTTTTCTACATTAAATGACTCTCCCTTAATATTAATATACATAATTGTTGTTAATAATTAATATTAAGTAGGGAGACATTAAATTAATTATATACACTTATATAACTTACACGAATTACTACACCATTAATTTAATAATTTTTAACCAAATAATCTATATTACATCATTCAATAATTTTTAATTAGATAATTGTTATTACACTATTCAATATATCTATAAAAAATTATATTAATCTTAAATTATTTAATAATTCATTTATATATATGAATGTGTTCGAAATATTAATTATTAATATTTATCAATTAAAGTCGCTTTAAAACTATCTCCTTTACACATACTCTCTTGTGGGTCATTTTAATATTTTAGAGAATCAAATTAATAGAAATATAATTGTGAAGGAGATCTACACCTATTTCATTCCCTCCCAAATATTAGTTCACCTTACATTCCTAGTTGTCATCTGTGGAATTTTAAATTGTTTTGGAAACCTAATAAATCTACATTTACTTTGAATGGTGTGATACTTTTCTTACCATTGCAATTAAAATTGCTGTTGACCAATCAATTAGCTAATTGATCCAATATTGTATTTATATTTTACGGTTGTAGTTGACGTCGTTGAATTGGTTACAAATGGGCATTAAATGTGGGAATGAAAGAACTGAGTAATATATATAGATGTTATTATTATGATTCTAATTAAAGGATTAATAATAATTTTGTGAGACGTATAGATTCAAACTGGGAAATTAGATTATTAATAAATAGATTTAAGTTTTAAGTTGTGGCCAAACCGTAATATACTGATCACTCGCTTATCTTGTTAGCTTCTATGTTGAATGTTCATATATTAATTCCTCCCTTAGCATGTCTGAATAATTCATCTGTCAAATTACTTACTAATACATATTTATTTAAATTAGAAAAGCTACCGTATCATAGAACCTATTCACTGGTGTTAGGCTTCATTATTTTATATTTGAATTTAATTAATATAGTTTGAGTTAAAAAAAATTATACTAACTCTGTTGAGATTTATTCTTATTGTATCTAGTGCACGCACTTTCATTTTTAAATTCTATAAAAATCTCTTTTAATTGTTTGACTTTCATTACAATGATGTCTTTAAGATTTTCTTTTTATTATATCAAACCCACTCTCGGACAAACAAAAAATACTACATCATTCCTATTAGAGAGTAGGTTAATGAATGGAGTTTGTGTATGAATAATATATTAGAAAAATAGATAATGCAATTCAATAATTGATAAATAATTTAATTTTTTTAATTTTAAATATCTAAGATATTATTTAAAAAAAGTATTATCTTGTCTTTTAAGAATTATTTAAATTTTAAAGATATTATTTATAAATTAAATATTTATTTTATTATTTAAGGTTAGGATGTTGGTTCTATTATAAAATAAGGATTTTGATATGAGAAAAATTACTCAACCTAGGTCTATGTTGATTTCTAAGTTGTATGAAAATTGTAGAGATATGAGAAGAAAGAAAGTATTTCTCTAGTTGGTATTAAATAAAATAGTAAGAAAAAATATTAATAATTGATCATTTTACTTTTTCTTTTCTTTTCACTCAAAATATATATGAAAAGGAATTGCAAAGAAATTTAATGCTTCCAAAATTACTCTTATTTTGCAAGTATAAGTAATAAATGTATGTGTAATTTTAATTGTAATAGTAATTATTTTAATTTATAATCTTCCTTATTTTCTATACCATTTTTTTCTTAACTGAGCACTCTAATTTTTACTTTACTTTATCTCTTTCTTGTTTTTTCATTTTTCACATTTTCTTTCCTTTTCCTTTTATGCAGCAAAATAAAGCCTAAGTGTGAGAGAAAGGCATGAGTTTTTAATTATCCTAAAAACTTATTATGAGGTTGCTAGGGGTGGGCAAAAGCTAGTTTTTTAAAGAACTAAACCGAATTGTTTGAAATAATTCAGTTTTTAAACTTAAAAAGCAAACTATTTTAGAAAACTGGTTTGTAACCGAATTGTTTTTATAAAACTGGTTCAAAACTAGTTCGAAACAATTCTAGATTAAACTAGTTTTGAACTTGGTTTTTTTAGTTCTTTTTTTACAGTGTTGGGATATGACCACAATAGTGTGGACAACTAGAGGGAGTATTTTTCTAGTAAGTGAGGTTCTCACATGTTTGTGAAAAGTTTCATAGAGGTGTGGGATACGAAAAAAATGTTTTTTTTTTATAAATCAATAAACTAAACTATTTATAAAACTGGTTTGAACCGAATTGGTTTAAAAACAATGTAGTTCAAACCGAACTGTTTTTGGTTAATTTTTATTAAGCTGGTTCGACTCAAAACTAGTTTGATTCGGTTCGCTTCAAAACCAATTTGGTTCGAACTAATTTTTTTGCACATCCCTAGAGGTTGACATAGAAATAAAGGATTAGTCAAACCATATTACACAAAGTTGTAAGGTCACCAGTGTAGACATATGATGTGAACCATATTAAATATTTTGTTATATTTATTTTTTAATGTGTTATATTTTCTTATTTTGTAGTTATTTTTATCAATATGAATAAAACAAAGAATTATCATAATTTTTTTATTTTTATAAAAATTATCTTAAAATTTATTTAAATAATGATTTTTTAGTGAATATACTATAAGTATCTGCTTATTAAGAAAAACTATCCATTTTCCTCTTAAAGATAAAAGTGTTTAAAATTGTTGAATTTTATAATAATAAAAAAAGTTTAATTGATATACATTGTCAGTGTAAAAGATTTTTACACTGACATTAAATTATGAATTTTCATTTATGTATCTTTTAAACTAGTAATGAGTAAAGTCAACAAATTTACTATGAATGAATGGTTGTAATTGAATGTCAGTGTAAAAATCTTTACACCAACAGTCTATATTAATTAAACTCTAATAAAAATTTATTATATATAATAAATTTGTCAACTTTTATAATAAGAAGTTAAAGGTTAGATAATGATACTATAGAATAATTAATTTTATAGTTATTCAATTAACACTCATGGATCATTTTGGTAGCTGTGGGACACTTTCTCCCAAGACATATTTATACAGTGGTATATCCACCTTGGTAGCTAGGGGCAATTTCCCCCAAGATTTTTTTACATGAATATGTTAAACACTTTTTAATTTTGCTTCATACAAAATAATGTTGTCTCTGTAAGACTATTTTTTATAAAAAAATATATAAAATATTAAAGGGAGAATAAATTGATATTAAACCTTTATTTTTTTTTTAGTATTACTATTAACAATGAAAAAGTCATCAACATTTTTAAAACGTGAAAGCGTGTAACATTATGTATTTTATAAAAAAATTGAAATATTTTTCTATAAAAATCATTTTTTTCTTCACTCATTTTTTTTTTCTAAATCTGCAGTGTAGTTATACATCAGCCATTAATTTTATTTATATTTAATATTTTTTGCCTTTATATAGATGATGTTTACTTACGTGTCTATCTCAATATTAAGTCTGAAAGTGTTGTTGTTGTTTTGACTCATATAAGGGAAGGTGTTGTCTTCAAATTCCTTCTTTCACTTGTGGCAACATCTCAATATGCCAGTAGAAAGAATACTAGATTTAATGTATTATTTGGTTGCAATTTCACTTGCATAAGAAATGTTCTTAGCATTCATAGGAATCCAATCTTTTGTATATGACATAAGCCTACTAGGAGACACTCTAAAATTTTTAGTTTTGAGCTAAAAGTTATTATAAAAATGCATTATTTAGACATAGCTAAAATACTCATGAGTGCTCAATACACCTAAAGTATTTCATAAATGTCTAAAAAAAAAAAGAGTAAGTTTAGACATAGCTTGAGAGATTATTTTGAATTCTAATCTTATAAGTGGGAGAAATTGTGAAACTATGATCATAACCTTATCTAAAATTTGAAAATATGCATGTCTCTTGATCATGACTTATGATTCAAGATGTCTTGTATATGAAAAACAAACATGCAGTCTCTTGATGATGAGTTATAAATACAAATTTTTTTCAGAAATATGTATTTGACATAAAAAACATGCCCGCTTCTTGATAATGACTTACAAATGCTAAATTTATTTTAGAGATATGTTATAATGACTTTTATCTTACATATGAAAACATGTGTCCTCCTTCATAATGACTTATAAATGCTAAATTTTTTCAAAAATATATATCTGACATAAAAAACATGCACGCTTCTTGATAATGACTTATAAATGCTAATTTTTTTTTTCAGAAATACGTTACCATGACCTTTACCTGAAATATAACATATATAGCTCTGCTAATATGACTTATGATTTTAGAAATAAAATATGATTTTTATTTTTTTCAAATTTGTTAAGTTTTTTTTTTTAGACTTAAATTCAATTTTAGTCTTCGTATATTTTAAAATCTACAATTGATCCCTATTTTAAAATACAGACATTTAGTTCTCTTATTTTCTAAAATTCACATTTTCATCCTCCTATCTTAATACAGAGATTTGGTTCTCATTTTTTTAAAATTCAAAATTTTGGTTATTCCATCAAACTACAATTAATTTATTTAATCTTTATTTTTATTTAATTTAAAATGTATTTAATGAATGCATATTTTATTTTTAAAATATAAAATTATACAAAAAGAAGAGGAGGGGTTGTAAATGGAAGAAAGGTTAATTAATTATGTTTCTAATTTAATAAATCTCCTTAAGAATGGTTAGGAATGAGTTTTGCTGCTATTACCATATTTGAGAACATATTTTTTGAACTATTTTCAAAAAAAAAAATTTATTAATTGAAATATACTGAAAAATTATAAAAAAAATTGTAAATTTCATGTCTTATTAAATAGTTTTTTTCTACATTGAAAATTTTCAATCAGTCTTAATTAATGGAATAAAAATGTTAAAAAAATTTTTGACCACAATGTGTGAATTAATTTGTATAAGATTGTTTCAGCTTAATGTCTTGACTTCATATTTTAAATATACAGTTTTGTTAAATATTAGTAAAAAAACCAACTTTATTTCTCCTTTTCTCTCGTAATCTCTAATATTAAATGTGCATTTAAAGAACGTGAGAAAATGGTGACCATCTTATTGTAATTGAGAACTTTACGATTTTGGACAGAGTGCATAGGCCGTAACATCTATATTCCAATCACGCCATCAAGGTTGGTCCAATTAATAACATAAGTCCGTGATATTTAACTATATTCAAATAATTAATGGAGGCTGGTCCAATTAGAAATTGTTTTTATATTGAGGTGATTTTTTTAAAATTATTCACGTAAATATTTAATTTTTAAGTTATGCAAAGAGTCCTATTAGAGGATAAAAAAAACTTATTTAAAATAATCTTATAATATAATAATCTATATTTTAACGACAAGTTGCATAAAATATAAATATTAATATAAATAACTAAGTCGCACTGTAAAATACTTCGATGTTTCTTGAATGATATGATTTTTTATCTAAAATTAATTCGAACCAAACTTAAAAAAAAGTGTGGTGTAATTTGTTTTGATTTAAATTAATTATAAAATTTAAATCAAATTAATCTTTTATGTTTTCTTTTATGTTTTAAAATTTCTATTATTAAATTAAAAAATATATTATTTTTTTTAAAATTATATAAAAGTTTACTCACTCTCAAAAAAATATAAAAATAGTAATTATTAAATTTAAATTATAAAAAATCAATTTATTTAAACTTTACATTTTACTAATGATCGTCAAATAGTATCTAAAGAAATTAAATCAAATAATTTTGCTAAAATATTCATTTATCAGCTAATACATGTTAATCTTAATGTGTAAACATTAACAGGTCACTTTTTATAACATGAGGTGTTTTGCTATTGTCGAATAAAATTTGTCTTTTTAAAAGAAAAACTAATACATATTAACTAAAAATACTAATTAAAGATTAAGTAAAAATAATAGAAACTTAAAAAATAATGAGTAATTGTATATGAGTTTTTGTAAATTTACTAAAAAAATTAACATGAACAGTTTAATTTGGTTTGATGTAATTTCAACATCTCAAAATGAATTAAACCACATAGTTTGAAAATTATAAAAACTAAAACGATTTTTTGTAATTTTTTATTTTTAGGTTTGATTTTCAGTTTTTAATTTGATTTGGAGCACCTTAAGGAAAAACATTCAATTTTTTTGTTATATCTTTTTTTAAAGATGTTATAGAGTTTAGGGTTTAAAATTTTCTTATTTTATAGTGTATTTTTACCGATATGAATAATTTGCTATGATGCTATTTTACTCTGATATCAGAGTGCATTCTCAGTTTTCTCTAATACTAATTATTTAAAGGATAATAAAATATATTCACATGTTTCAATGTTTGTTTTGTTAATAAAAGAAGTATATTCGCATTTGAATTTTCAAGTAAGAACGTGGATGAAGAAACTATGAACATGCTCCAAAAGTGATTAGAAGTGCAAAATCCATGAATCATCATTATCAATATCTTGTGGTCATAAGACAAAACATTTTCATCTTTATTGTCACGCATGCTTCATGTGAGGTCACGTGTCACATGACGACTCCTGTTCGAGATTGTTTCAAATCCAAATTAGTATATATACGTTTTAAGTTTATCTACAACTATTTTTAAGAGAGAAAGATAAGAAGAAAAAATGAAATATTTTTGTCTGAAAATTAAAATTAATTTATGAAAAAATAATTTTTAGATGCTATTTTATATAATTTTTCAAAATATGTAAGAGTTTTAATGAATTAATTTATGTATAAGTTAATTTTCATTTATAATTAACTTGATTTATCTTATTTTATTTTTATTATTAAATCTAAATTTTTAGATTAATCTAATTCTATATTAATGGATAAGTTTAAAATTAATTTTGAGTTAAAATAATTGTTTTGCTGAATTGAAAATTTTATATTGAGATCTATTCTTTGTTTTTATAGGGTCAAAATTAATTTAAATATTAATTATATTATTTTAAAATTTATTTTATCCATACCTATTTAACTATATACTTATACAGTGGCAACGCAGATCCACCTTGGTAGCTATGGGGGCAATTAATTTCCCGCAATATTTTTTTACATGAATATCTTAAAGATTTTTAATTTTGTTTCATAAAAACCAATATTCCTATAAAAAATAATATTGTCCCCATAAGACTAGTTTTTTTGAAAAAAATGTGTAAAATACTAAATAAATAATAATTTGATATTAATTTTATTCCTTTATTTTTCATTTTTTACTATTACTATTAACAATGAAAAAATCATACACATTTTTAAAACATGAAAGTGTGTAAAGAGAAATTATAATTTGTAAAAAAATAGATATTTTAGCTTTTCTATAACATTATGTATTTTATAAAAATTTGAAATATTTTTCTATAAAAATAATTTTTTTTCACTATTTTTTTTCTGAATTTGCAATCTAATTATATATTAGACGTTAATTTTATTTATATTTATTATTTTTGTCTTTGTATCACATATAATGCTTTTTTATCTCCCAGAGTGTTTGTTTGGTAACAATTTTATAGAACTGTTTTCAGTAAATTAGTATTTAAAAACTAAAAATTGGGTAGTATTTTTTTAAAACAGTTTTGAAAAACAGTTCTATTTTTTTAGTTTTTCAAAACTAAAAAATAAAAACAAATGAAAGTAGTTTTACTTTTTAGTTTTCTATTTTTGTTTTGAAAAATCAAAATACAATCATAATATGTTGTTTTTTGCTTTTCATTAATGAAATTTTAATAATGAAAAGCAAAAAACAACATATTAAGTAGTTGAACCAATTGGTCTACTCTGGTTTTCGAGATCCTCTCACGAATGTTCAATACAACCAAAGTATATCATTAAAAGTTGAAGAGAAAAGTAAACTTAGACACATTTTGAAGTGTTATTTTAAATTCTAGTCTCATATTAAGTGGGAGAGACTTTGTTCATATAATCATGATTGTCCTTTATCTAACATCTAAAAATAAGCAAGTTTGTGTTGATCATCACTTATGATTTAGAGATGCCTTACAAATGCTAAATAAATTTCAGAAATATGTTCACATGACATTTATCTACATTTGAAAATATGCAGACCTTTGTTGATCCCGACTTATGATTTACAGATGCCTTGCAATGCTCAACTTGACCTGGGTCACTGGTTTTTGCTTGAATCGGCCAGTTCTAACAGGTTCAAAACGGGCAACTGCATGCTCGGTCTGTTGGACAAACCAACCTGGTTATGTGATTGGATCCTAGTCTGAACCGATTTTCACAACTATGATAAAAAATACTACTTACAAATTGCTTCTCACACTTGTGGCAACATCTCAATCATGTCAATAGGAAGACTTACAAGAGAATTTAATGTATTATCTGGTTGCAATTTGGCTTACAAGAAATGCAAGCTCTTAGTATTCAAAAGAGTTCACGTGGGTCTCTACTAAAGGTGAAAAGTTAGTTGAAAAATAGAATATTCGTCAGCAATGTTTATTAAAAAAATATTATAAAAAACCCTAGAATGGTTCATTATAAAGACAAAAACATAGTTTAAATAACTTTAAAAATACTTATTTCACCCCTTAAAATTCAAAGACTGGTTTTTATTTTATATATTTTAACATTTTTAACAAAAATTTTATTATTATGAAATTTATTTTTTATGAAAAGATTATTAATATTCTTATCTTTTTAATTAATTTATTTTTTATGTTTTTGGGTTGAAAATACCTTATTTTAGGCACAAAGAAGTAAAGGTCAAATATTAATAAAAAGTATAAAAGTCAACCAAAATTGGATGTCTAGAGAGACATTCCAAATATTTAACTATAAACTAAAAGTTATCGTGAAAATGCATTATTCCCCTCTCATGATTGTTCAATACAACCAAAGTATTTGATTGAAAACCTAAGAAAAAAGTAAGCTTAGACACATCTTGAGAGGAGGTTTTTTTAAATTCTAGTCTCATATTAAGTGGAAGAGATTTTCTTCCCATAATCATGACCTTTATCTGACATGTGAAAATATGTTGGTCTCTGTTGATCATTACTTATGATTCAAAGATGTCTTGCAAATGCTAAATTTAATAAATATGATCCCATGACTTTTATCTAACATATGAAAATATGCAAGTCTATAATAATCATAACTTATAATTCAGAGATGTCTTGCAAATACTAAATAAATTTCAGAAATATGTTTCCTTGACATTTACGTGACATCTGAAAATATACAGATATCTATTTATCATGACTTATAATTTTAGAAATAAATGTGATTTTTTAAAAAATTTGTTGGGTTTATTTTTATTCTTAGACTTAGATGCAATTTTAGTCCTCCTATTTTTTAAAATCTACAATTTTGGTCACTCTTTTTTAAAATAGAGACATTTAGATCTCTTATTTTGTAAAATTTAAATTTTTTATACTCCTATCTTAAAGAAATTTGATTCTCAATTTTATAAAATTTGAATTTGGTTATTCCTCATTTTTATTAATTATTTTTCTCTCTGTATGACATACATGGTTTTCTTAGTATTAAAAGGAGTTCAATTTTTTGTGCATGATAAAAGTCTAACAAGAGACACTCAAAATATTTGGCTATGAACTAAAAATTATTGTATTTTACAATAAATTTTAGTTGTGTCTAAGCTTACTTTTTCTAAAATTTTGGTTATTCATCAGTTTTATTTATATTTTTTTACATAGCATATGATGTTTTTTTACCTGATTGTTAAGTTCGAATATGCTCTATTGTTTTGTTTTAGATAATAAAAGGAACTACCGCCTCTAAATTAATTGCTTCTGTCACATGTGACATCATCTAAATCACGTTAGTAGGAAGAATACAAAATAATTTGGCTTGCAAGAAATGTGCACTCTTAGTATTTGAGAAGTTTAATTTTCTGTGCAATGCCAAAGTCTAGTGAGAGATACCACAAATCTTTGGTTATAAACCAAAGGTTATTGTAAAAATACATTATTTCTCTCTCATTAGTGCCCAATAGAACCAAAGTATTTCAAGTTTAAGAACAAAGTAAGCTTAGGCACATCTTGAGTGATTATTTTAAATTCTCATCTCATATTTAATGGAAGAGACTTCAGTTCTATGATCATGACCTTTATGTGACATCTGAAAATATGGAAGGCTTTGTTAATCATGACTATTCAAAGATCTCTTCCTAATGCTAAATCAATTTCTGTTCCCATGACCTTTACCTAAAATTTGAAACAGGCCTACGATGATCATGACTTATGATTTAGACATGTCTTACAAATGCTAAATAAATTACAGAAATATGTTCCCATGAGCTTTATCTAACATGAAAATATGTAGGTTTCTATTGATTATAACTTATGATTTTAGAAACAAATGTAATTTTTATTTTCTTAAAATTTGTGACATGCATGATACAAAACATGTATGAGACAAAATGATCAATACACATAAGTATAGGTGAAAGAGTGCTTAGAGTAATAATTTTTTATTTTGTGTGTGATGCATGATGCAGGACATGTTTGATGAAAAAATAAACATTACAACAGTATGAAAACCTATATACAAAAAAAAAATTAAATTCATTTTTTATGTGATGTAATTATGAACTATTTATAAGATAATTAATTACTCATTTTGTTTTCTTTTTCAAGATTTTTTTAAAAGTACATTTAAAAAGAAACAGCCATTAACTTGAAGTTTAGAATGATATGGATGCAAATAATAAAACTTTTTTACGCATGAAATGACTATAACAATGAATGAAGATGATTAAACTTTCTACACGTATTTTAGATGTAAATGTGATGCTAGACATATGCATGTTAAGAGGAAACATATTTATACGATATTTTTTTTATGAGAATGATAATTTTTTTTTTTATAAATGACTCTTTTTTTAATATTAAAAAGAAAACCATGTATAAAGAAATTTTTTTTATGGTTTATATGGTAATATGAAATATGAATACCAAAATAATGGTAAAATAAATTGACTTTTGCAAAAAAGTTGTGGTTTTTTTTTACATGCTAATATATGAAATAAATAAATGTTTATGTTAATGATGATTACATGAAACGAATTAATTATTTTGATCATATGAAACATCAAATATGCATGATGAATGAGTTCCTAATTATTTTTATTTTTTTCTTTTTTTACTTTTTTTTAACTAAAAAAATAAAATATTTTATGAAATGAAAGATGATATTTTTTATATGTTTAATGCATGCAGTGAAATGCTATTGATATTTTCAATTGAGAAAATGAATAGGTAAATTATGAATGAAAAGAATGTAATGTTTTATTTTTGTAATGGATGAAACTAGAATGCATGGAGTAACGAAGATTATAAGCGATGACATTTAATACATGAAGGAATAAATTTATTGAGACAAATTTTATGTGTATGTTATCTCTCTTTTAATTATCCTTCATTTTATTTTATTTTTTTACGAACATAAAATTGAGATTGAGATATGTATTTTTCATATATGGCAAATATCAATGAGATGGTAACATGAACCAAAATGAGATAGGATGAACATTTTTTTCTTTTTTTTTATATGACAAATGCATGTTTAAAAGGATTGAAAATGCATGATTAAAAATTTTATTTCCATTTTTCTAGTAAACATAATTAAAATGCTATTTCCATTTTTTAAAATGAAGGGCTAAAACACTCGTAATCTTAATGACAAGTTAATTTATTCAATGTATGTGAAAATATTATTATTTTGATTATGCGAATGGAAGTGTGACAAAATGACAAGTTAATTTTTTAAAATGCTATTACTTTATTTTTTTAAAATGTAACAAAATATAGAAGAGAAACAAATGCAATTTGAGTTGATTATATTTTTATTCCTCTGGAATATTTGCTTTTAATGACTTGTTTTTATTTTGTTACCTTTTAAATCTTTTAAATGCACAAGATGTCATTCTTAGTCCTTGAATGTTTCTCTTCTCTTTTGCTTTTTTATGTGTAATTTGTAACTTTTCTCTTTTTTTTTTTTGTAGTAAGGACTAAAAAGAACATCTTGTTTTTAGTTCGAGGGCTAAATTTGAAGGGCTAAAAACATGTTTAAACCATACAATTTCATTTTTCTAAAGTGAATGTAATGATTTTTTATTTTTTTTGCCAACAAAGTAAAAAAAAATGCTCAAAATGATGAAACAAAAAGGTAGTCAAGAAAAATTATGTAAGTACCTAGATATCTGAACTCAAGAATGGAGGAAAATATCTACCCTATGTCTTTAAGAGAGTCAATTCTCCAATAGGTAGTTATTTTAGCTGCCCGAAGATCTCTAGTGCTCTATACTCATTACTTATCTCAAAATACAGCTATAAATTGGAAGTGCATCTAAAATGTGAGCATCCACAAAAAGAAGAGTCACGTTCTAGATGAGGCTTTTTGTTATAACCAAATTAGAAGCGCATCTAAAATGCTACCACTAATTATCTCTTACTCCTTAGGCTACTCTTGGTCCTAAGTATAGGATCCAGTCATGTGTGTGAAAAGTACACTTGCAGTGTGTGAAAGAGAAAACACAAAAGTACCTCATACGTATGATAAAAACTAGGGGTGCTTGCGGTGCGATTTTGAGTCTAAAACTAGTCTAAACAAAACTATAAAAATAAGTGCGATGCACTTTGGTTCACTTTAGATTAATTATAAAATACGAACGAAACCAAACCAATCTTTTGCGATTTGGTTTGATTTGGTTTCGCGGTTTAAAATTTCTATTATTAAGTGTTAAAAAATACATTGAAAAAACTTATTTCTAAAATTGTATAAAACGTTTAGTCACTTCCAACAAAATTATATCGAAGTAGCAACCATTAAATTGTATCCAATAAACAAATAATTCATTTAAACATTACATTCTAGTGGTTGTCGTAAAATTGTATCCAATAAAATTAAATCAAATAGTTTTGCTAAAATATTTATTCATAATTAATTTATAATAATTAAAAATTTTAGTTAAAGATTAAGTCAAAATCTTACAAACCTAGAAAATAATGAGTAATTCTATGTCTTATTAGGAATTTGCTAAAATAACTAAAGGATGAGGGGTTTGATTTGGTGTGGTGTAGTTTCATTATCTTAAATTGCAAATTAAACTAAATCACGGGTTTGAAAATTATAAAAAAAAAAAACCCCAAATTAAAGTGATTTTTGTGGTTTTTGGTTTCAGCAGTTTGGTTTTCGTTTTTCAATTTGGTTTAATTCGGTTTTGAACATCCTGATAAAAACATATGTCATCTAACCTATGGTTCGATAAAAAATACTACACAAATGAGTAATACATAAAACAAGAGCAAATAACCAAAAAAATAAATCAAACAATGAGTGAAACAAATAAATTAAAAGCTATCAATTTTGCATGTTTAATTGTTGTAGGCATGACTCTCAAAAGCTCAACAATGGAGTCCTCATTTGTCAACACGTAGGTCTCAACTAAAGGTGAAGATGATTTGAAAAAAAAGGAGTCCTTATCAATGTTCATAGGAAAATATAAAAAAAACCTTATTAAGAGAAAATATTAGCACCTTACAACGTTTCTCATAAAGACACTTCAAATATTTGGCTATGAACTAAAACTTATTGTAAAAATGCAATATTCCCTTTTCATGAGTGTTTAATACAACCAAAGTATTTCATTAAAAGTCTAAGAAAAAAGTAAGTTTACACACATCTTGAAAGGTTATTTTAAATGCTAGTCTCATATTAAGTGGAAGAGACTTTGTTACTATAATCATGACATGACATTTATCTGGCATATGAAAATATGCGTCTTTATTGGTTATAACTTATGATTTAGAGATGTCTTGTAGATGCTAAATAAATTTTAAAAATATGTTTCCATGAATTTTACCTGACATTTGGAAATATATAGGCCTCTAATGATGACTTATGATTCATAGGTGTCTTGCAAATGTTAAATAAATTTCAAAAATACCTTTCCATGACCTTTATATGACATCTAAAAACATGTGCAGGTCTCTATGATTTCATAACTAAATATGATTTTTATTGATTTTTATTTTTTTAATTAATTTTTTATTTTTATTTTTACACTTAAATGCAATTTTATTCATCCTATTTTTTAAACCTACAATTTTGGTCGTTCTTTTTTAAAATAGAAACATTTAGTTCTATTATTTTGTAAAATTCAAATTTTTCATCCTCCTATCTTAAAAGAAGAAATTTGATTCCATGATTTTTTAAAATTTGAAATTTTGGTTATTCCTTAATTTTATTTATATTTATTATTTTTCTCTTTTCATCACATATGGTATTTTCTTACCTTCCTGTGTATTATGTATAATCAAAGGTACTACCTCCAAATTGTTTCTCTCACCTATGGGAATATCTCAATCATGTCCGTAGGAAGAATCCAAAAGAATTTTATGTACTATCTAATTGCAATTTGTCTTGCAAGACATGCACTTTCTTAGTATTTGAAGGAATTCATTTTTTTGTGCATGACAAAAGTCTAGCAAAAGACACTCCAAATATTTGACTACGAATTAAAGGTTATTGTAAAAAGACATTACTCTCCTCAGGGCTCGATACAACCAAAGTCTAATAATAAAGTAATATTAGACACATCTTAAGGGGTTATTTTAAATTCTAGTCTCATAGTAAGTGAAAGAGACTATGTTTCTATGACCATAACCTCCTTTATCTAACATATGACAATATACATGTGTCTCTGTTGATCATGACTTATGATTTAGAGATCTTTTGTGAATGCTAAATAAATTTTAGAAATATGTTCTCATGACCTTTATCTTGTTGGGACAAAAAACACAACCAACGAACTAGTTTAAAAATATGCAGATCTCTGATGATCATGACTTATGATTCAAAAATGTCTTGCAAATGCTAAATAAATTTAAGAAATATGTTTCCACAACATTTATCTGATTTCTAGAAATATGCAAGTCTCTATTGCCTATGACTTATGATTTCAGAAACAAACGTGATTTTTATTTTCTTGAATGTTAACTTTATTATTATTTTTAGACAAATGAAATTTTGGTCCTCCTTTTTTAAAACCTACAATTTTGGCCCCTCTATTTTAAAATAGAGACATTTAGGTAACGTTTATTTTGACCATTTTCATTTTTCGAAAAAACAGAAAACAATAATGAATATATGTTTTATTACAATTTAGAAAACATTTTTGCTAAAAAGATTATAAAAAAAACTGAAAATAGAAAACAGAAAAAAATTGTTTTCAGTTTTTCAAAAGTTAACACTATATAAAAACTTAATAACAATATTGTAATTATATAAAAAATAATATATAAATATATTTTAAACTATATATAAATAAGTTATAATATTTTTGCTAAAATTTATTAAATTTAGCAATATTATTTTTTGAAAATAGAAAATATTATGTGAAAACAAACATATTTTCTAAATGTTGAAAACTTGAAAATGAAAATAGTTTTCAGATAAAGGAAATAGAAAATGAAAGTAGAAAACATTTCTCAAACCAAATGTCACCTTAGTTCTCTTAAATTTATTATTTTTCTCTTTGAATCACAAATGTTTTCTTGCTACTTGTGTATTAGGTTTGTGTTGGAGTACAAGTGTGAGTTGAAGTCCCACATTGGTAAGAAATTGGTATATTGAGTAATATATAAGTGAGAAAGACCCATAACTCAATGCCCTTTGCTGGAGGGGAGTTTACAATGTGAAAGAGACTCACACTTGAGGGGGAGATTGTTGGAGTACAAGTATTGAGTTGAAGTCCTATATTGGTAAGAAATTGAGATATTGAGTAATATATAAGTGAGAAAGTATTAAAAGAAGTTCAATTTTTTGTCATAGCAAAAGTTTAGGGGAGTATTAGGAGATACTTCAAGTATTTGGCTATGATCTAAAAGTTGTGGTAAAAATGACTTTTAGGACGACTTTTAATCATGTCTAAGCTTACTTTTTTTTGAAATTTTGGTTTTCATCAATTTTATTTATATTTATTATTTTTCCCATTGCATTGCATATGATGTTTCTTACATACCTGTGTATTAAGTTTGAATGTGTTGTTATTGCTTCTCTTGCTTGTGGCAACATCTCAATCACACCAGTAGAAAGAATACAAAAAGAGTTTGATATATTATCTACTTGCACACTCTTAATGTCTGAAGGAGTTGAATTTTTTTGTTCATGGCAAAAGTCTAGATAGAAACACTCTAAATATTTGCTTATGAACTAAAAGTTATTATAAAAATGCATTCTTTCCTCTCACGAGTTTGAATACAACGGAAGTATTTTATTAAAAGTTTAAGAAAAAGTTAGCTTAGACATATCTTGTGAGAGATTATTTTAAATTATAGTCTCGTATTAATTAGGAGAGACTCTTTTTATATGATCATGACCTTAATCTTAGTCTGAAAATGCTAAATAAATTTAAAAAATATATTCCCATGACCTTTATCTGACATCAAAAACATGTCGCCTCTATTGATTATGACTTATTATTACAAGAAGATATGTAATTTTTATTTAAGTTTATCTACTATTTTGGTCCCTTTAGATATTTGGTAAAGTCATATTTTGGATCCTCTAGATATTTGGTTCCTCAATTTTGTAAAATACAAAATTTGATTATTCCATCAAACTACAATTAATTTATTTAATTTTTACTTTTATATAATTTAAAGCATGTTTAATTAATACGTTTTATTTTAAAAATATAAAATTATCCAAAGTAAGACTTTTTTATAGAGGTGACTTTTTTTAAATATTATGTAAGTATTTAATTTTTAAGTTGTCAGAATTGTGCTAATTGGGATGAGTCCTTGAAATCTAACTCACTTAAAATAATTTTATAACATAATAATCTATATTTTGACAACGAGTCGCACAAAATATAAGTATAAATACAAAGAAATAAAAAAGAAAATAAATAAAAAATCTATTTGAATACTTACATAAGTGAATAGAACAAAATAAATAAACTGCATAAAAAATATTTTATTTGAACTAAAATTAAAATTTTTACTTATTGTTTTTCTTAATTTTATAATAATTTAAAGATAAAAAATAAGAAATCAATTTGTGAAGAGTTAGGTAAAGTGGAGAGATGGAGAGAAAGGATTGGTGAGTTCGAATTCATCTAATACATTAACATTTAATGTTTGACCTATAATTTTTTTTTTTATATTTAATACACTTGTATACTTAGGATTTAAACTTAAATTTTCTAGTTAAATTAAAACAATTTCTTCTAACTTATTCACATATTTAGTGATATTTTATGTTATTATCTAATAATAAATTATCATTTATATGATATTTAAAATAATTATGATAAAAGTGTAAAAAATTGAGATAACTAGCACTCTTTTTCTTTTATTCCTTTTTGTCAAATAAATAATAAAATTTAAGGAGATTTTTATCTTATTCCCTCCATGTTCGTTGTTTTTTCTTGAGATCTTTCCTCTATACGAACAAACAGGAAGAATAATATTTTTCTCTTATTCTTTATCTCAAATAAATAATATAAATTTAGTAAATATATATTCAGAATAAAAATTGCTTTCCCAATAAAACAATTAAGATAGCGATGGAAAGTATTTATTAAGATGGATGTTTGGTAGGCAAAAGCAAAAGCGTGCAGTGGGAACAGTACTCCTTAATTTATGTTGCAGAGTTATTACGAAAGAAAATATTGAAAAACATAGGAATAATTTTATGAGTTTAATTAGTATGTAATGAAAATGTAAAAAATGTTTTATGTTGATATTTAATTACACTTTGTTCATATGATTTTTAAAGTATTAATGGTTAAAGTTAAAAATGAATGATTTTTTTTATACTAACGACGCATACTAATTAAACTTTAATTTCATATTCAGAAAAAATACTTACAAGATTATGGTTATAAAATTATATATAATAAGTTTGTTAATTTTATTAATTAAGAGTTTAATTAATATGCAGCGTTTAACTACAATTCTTCATTTACATTATTTTTAAAATATTAATTAGAAGTTTAATAAAAGAGTTTAATTAGTATGCAATATTAGTGTAAAACTTTAGACTGATATTCAATCACAGTTGACTTTACTCATTAATATTTTAAAAATCATATAAAATGGAAATGTGTGATTAAATGTCAGTGTAATATTCTTTTACACTGTCAATACATATTAATTAAACTTCTTTTAATAAAATTAGTATGTACTGACAGTGCAAGAGAGTTTTACCGTTCAATCACAACTTTTGGTTTATATGACTTTTAAAGTATTAATCAGTAAAGCCAACAAAGTTACTCTAAATATATGATTGTAATTGAATATTAATATAAAACTTAATTTTTATAGACATTGCATACTAATCAAACTCATTAATTAATACGTTAACAGTCATATAAATGGAAGAGGGTAATTAAACACAATGTTCAGTATTTAGGTGTTAAACTCTTTTATATTTAATTTATTGGGTTAGAATTGAAATAAAGAAGAAAAAAATAATAAAAAAATTTAAAGATTTTATACACATATTTACAAAATTATTCAATTATGAAGCACGACAATTAAAATATTTTTTATAAAAAAAAACAAATAAATTTATTCTAAATAGGTGATTGTAAATGAATAATAGTGTAAAATAATTTAAAAAATTGTTAGGAAAACTCTCAATCTAAATTTCTCATGTGTTACAATTTATTAAAAAACGCAACAAAGTCATTTAATAACAAATTTTGAGAGGGTTTTTCAAGTATTTCAATGTTTTAAAGTGCATAATCTATTTTCTCATAATAAAAATAAATAGAAAAGGTATATTTTATATAAATAAAATAAAAGATAAAATAGAGAAAATGTTATTTTATTTATTTTCATGAAAAATATATAAATATAAATAAATAAATAAGTTATATAAAAATTTATTACTAAAAGCCAATTTAACTAAAAGATTACATTTTTATTATGTTTTTATAAATAAAAATATTATTTTTATAAAAAATAAGCTTTAATAAAAAAATATTAACTTCTTTTCGTCCAAATTTTCATGCTCATGGGAGAGGAAAAAAATAGATTTGTTAAATTCTGAACATAAATTTTTAATATTTTCATTTTAAGCATATAGCATTTATTTTGCCTATAAAAAAGTTTAGTATTATTTTAGGGTATCATTGAATCGAAAGTTCAATTAATCCATTGAGAAACATAGATTTATTTAAGGGATAAACATCTTCCACTGACGAGTAACATGTGTTTTTCCATACTTCATAAATAAAGACTATGAATTGAACCACTGACCACATGATTCTATTTCTATTTTAGTAAATCATTATTAGTCCCTAAACTTTTGAAACACTAGTACTTCAATTCCTGAATATTTTAGACAAATCCTTACTTAATAATTATATTTTTATACAAATTTATGATTAAAACATTTTGAAAAATATTTTTAAAACACTTTAACAGTACTATCTAAAGTGTTTGTCAGTTTTTAAATAATATTTTAAAACATTTTTTAAAACTAACTTGTATATGTTGGAAAAATTGAGTATTAATTTGTAATTTGTGATTTTAAAAACGCATTAAAATATTTATTATTATTGTTCAATTTTATTATATATTAAATTTAATATTTATTATGTATTGAATATAATTAATTCATAATTACGTAATTAATTATATTTAATTTTCTTATTATAATTCATAATTGCAAACTCAGAGCCCTCTACCGAATAGTCTTTCAGAGCAATGTGTAACATGTCTCGTAAAAATAACTTTTTCACCTGAATTATCAAAAGTACAACATTATAAAAATTTAAGAGACTATAATGCTAAAAAATATTTTTAAAAAAATTTAAAATCACCTTTACGAAATTACTTGTTTTGGCTTGCATCATATTTTTATACAAATAAATATAAACAACAAAAAGATATTGAAATATAATTTTAAAAGAGATGATAAGAGCAGAAGTTAATTTTGGTAACAGCAGTAGAAAATGGAATCCTGCTTGATTTAGTTTTTGATGCAGCAAATCAAGAAAAACAATTGTAAAAAAAAAAAAAAAAGCTGCTGCAATAAAAGCTCTGGGTTTATTTTCCCCTAAATGCATCCAAACAAGAACACCATAAAGGAATAGTTGATATTTAAAAGTGTGAAAATTAATTTGATTAGACTTGGATCACAGGAAATTCAATTCAGAACGACAAAGGATATTGATTTTCCATTAAAATTGAAAAATATGTTTCTAATGTTCTTATCCTATTCAATGTATTAAGCTAGCTTGTAAAACTATATTATCAAGGATTATTATGCACATGAAATTGACTATTCTAGTACTCCCTTAATATGAGTGCTATATGTTTGTCTTATTAATTAAAGAATAAAGAAAAGGACTCCTTTTATGTTCCATCAACTATGCATATATTGAGGAAACGTGCAGATCCAAAGCTTCATCCAAGAAGTATTGTTTTCATTGAACACGTCAGATATATAAACTCTTGTAGGAGCCAATTCTACTTGAATAGCACAACTATCAATAATAAATTTTTATTTTAAGTATTAATTAATTTAACAAAATTTAATATGTAAAAATCGAAACTTGAGATTATTAATTACTTTTTTTTATAATAGATTTTTTTTATCTTTCTCATAGGAGTCGAAGATAATGTCAGAAATTTATAATAACTTATACACTTTGCTCAACCGACTTAGTTAGACCACTTTCATTTATTCTATAATAAAATATTATATAAAAAATAAATAAAATGATCATATTTTAGAAAAAATAATAAAAAGTTATTTGGATAAATTTCTTTACAGGTTCTTATAGAAAGAAAACATACAAAAAGGTAAAAAAATGTCACATAAGTTAAAATTAGTTTATTACAAACAAATATATGTATAAACAAATGTTTGGT
This sequence comes from Psophocarpus tetragonolobus, assembly GCA_037954015.1. NCBI lineage: Eukaryota > Viridiplantae > Streptophyta > Magnoliopsida > Fabales > Fabaceae > Psophocarpus > Psophocarpus tetragonolobus. The sequence continues at coordinate 37,264,248 of CM075690.1, read as the reverse complement.
TGTATGAAATTATAATAAAAATTGTATAAATTTTCCAATATTTAAATTAAAATAAATAATATATAAAATATAATGTTAATTTACATAAAAAAAGAAAAAAAGAAAAAAATATAGTAAGTAACATAATTTAATAATAAAAAAATTAAAAAATTATAGATATTAAAGAAATATACATAATATTGAGATATTTATATATAATATAATTATTTACAATTTTCTTTGCTTATATAAAATAATATTTTTTATTAAATTTTTATCTTAACCTCTTTAAATAACATTTTTGGCTTTGCCCTCGCCTTCGTCATTTGACCTAAAAAATGTCTCATCCATAACTATATTTGCACTTGTTGTTTCTGCATATTACTCCTAATACTTCTTTGTTAGTTTATTTAATATTATATTTCTATAAATATACTAATCAATTACTATAATTATTAATATAGTATATTTTTTTAATTTATTAAATATAATGATAATATATATAGAGTTTAATTAGTATGCATTCTCATTATAAATAATTTTATATTGATATTCAATCATAATCATTCATCTATAGTAACTTTATTAATTAATACTTTAAAAATTATATACATAAATAAAAAAATTGTTATTTAACATTAGTGAAAAACTCTTTTACATTTTTAATTACTAATTAAACTCATATATATAATGAAATATTTTTTTTATCATCCTTAAAAATTAATTTATAAAAACTTAAATATATGTTAGTATAACATATATAATACTAATAATAATAATAATTTATTTCACTATTTATTTTTAATTAAATCAATTTTGATTTAAAATTATTTTATTACAAATATTAAGATATCATTTAATTAATTTTATTAATATAAAATTTATATAAATATACGATATATAATTAATTGAGTAAATTATACTCAGACACTCTATGTTTTCTACAAATTGTGTTCAATACCTCTCAGTTAAAGGGGCATTTTTAACCACACATTACAACACAAGAGAGATCAAAATAATATATCACCTTATAAAAAAATATCAGACAATTTATTAATTTATATAAAACACAATAGACATGAGACTCTACTTCCCCCCAAACCCAAAGGCTGAATCTCAAAACAAGCTTTGGGGAGAATGAAGAGCAACAAAGAAGTAACTATCCCATCACTACATTCTGAAAAAATAACCCAAAATTGGCAATCAATTAATAATGTTTGAAACAACTGTTTTAGCATATTAAAAACTTACCAATACACCAACTTCTTTACGTATATATCCAAAATTTATAGATGGGAATCTTTTATCCCGTTTGGTATCTTTTTTTTATTCCCACCGATAAAAAAACACCATGCTATGCAAAGGAAAAAAAAAGTTAGAAAAAATAGGAAAAGGGACACAAATTTTATACATGTTTTTAAATTAGATTTAGAGTTTTAAATTAATAACATACAAAAAAAAAAACTCTATTTTCATATATTACCAAAATAAAACTCTAAATCTAATAAGAAGATACCATAAACAATACTTACGTTATTATATTTAGAGTTTAATTTATATACATTATTATTGTAAAAGATTTTTATAATAATATTTAATCATAACTTTTTATTTAAGTAATTTTTTAAATAATAATAAGTAAAGTCAATAAATTTACTATAAATAAAAAATTATACTTGAATTTAATTTAAAAATCTTTATACTAATAGTTTATATCAATTAAACTCTTATTCATTTAAATATTTTTCTTTTATCATATCCAACACATAAACCCTTGCCTTAAGGGAACTTCCATGATACCAAGCACAAAGTGGCACATGGCAACAAACTATAAAGTGACAACTTGTACCCTCCAATGGGCAATGGCCCTTGATTGCTCTGGTTTTTTACTTTTAAATATATTTTTTTCTCTACATTTACGCATGGGAAAAGTGAATAGAGATCTAGTTGTCTCGTATTGGTTATAGGGCAGGGTGTTGGGACTTGGGAGGACCATTTGCTCTTGCTGTGAGAATCTTTAACAATATTTTTATACTTAAAAGGGCTATGAGCATAGCACAAAAGGTGGAGCTATACGTAGCTACCTAGCTATAGCGTGATTTGTGAGCATTATTATGCAATTTGTTAAATGTTTTGGGATCTCTCTTCACGACTTCACCTATATGATGATTTCAATTTTTCAATGTGTCTTCATCTTGCATAGGCTTTAGTGAGAATCATCCTTTTTTTTTAAAAAAAACAAAAAGTTTTAGCCCCACGACTTGGCTCATTTTGACTTGTAAACTTCGTCATTGATGCTTTATCTATGAAGGAAGTCAAAGTTTTGCTTTTCATGACCAACTAAGTGAGACATTTTTGTTAAGTATGCTATGAAAAATATATTGTTATACATTGTTTAGTAGAAACTAATTGATATGTGTGCTTGTATTTCTAAAATAAAAAGCAACTAAGCACACGCGTACATATATACATATACATATGTGTACATATATTTCTAAACTACACTTTCAATTTGTTTTATAATTTTAAAAAAATCAACCTAAATAAAGCCAAACTGCAATATAATGTTTAGTTTAAAAGATATATCAAACTGATGTTATAAATATAGTCATGCAAAAATAAATAATCGATAGTAGCAGTACTCTAATTTTTACTAATTAGATATGTGATAAAATTTTACTTTTTAGGTAGTTTTAGGGTGAAGTTCATTTTAAATAAATTACCAATAGATATTTAAATAGTTATTAAAGTAAAATAAACTATTTAATTATTCTTAGAGAAGTATTATAAATCATAATAAATAATACCTGATAACATTTTTAAAATAGTAGAAACCAAATCAAACTGCTAATGATTGATTTAAGTTGATTGAGATTTTATAATACTTTCAAATCAAACCACACTTAATTTTCTTATTTGATTCGAATGAATTTTACTATCAAAATTGAACTAGACCACAGGGAACACCTCTCCTTCTCTCTCTATATATAAGTTTAATTAGTATGTACGAATAATGTAAAAGAATTTTACACTTACGTTTAACACATCTGTTCATTTATATGACTTTTAAATATTAATTGATAAACTCAATAACTTTACCATAAATGAAGGATTGTGATTAAACGACAGTGTAAAATTTTTTACACTAACAGTGTATACTAATTAAACTTTCTTTATATATATATATATATATATATATATATAATGAGAGATTAGAATTATGAGGCGTATGAAGTGAGAAAAAAGTTTATTATGAGATATGAGAGGAATAAATAATAAGCATAAAATTAACAATCCACTTAAAGATATTATGTACCTCCTACATCATAACTCACCTTAGAGTCATCAAAACGGGCTGGTCCGACCCATATGAGCCAATCCACCTTAGCCCACTTAAAAAAAAAAGCAACCAAACCCGGCTCTTTTCTCCTTTCCTGCTCAATCTACTGGTCTAGCCTGACCCTGACCCATCACGGGTTGGTGGGTTATATGGGTCAGCTCACAACACATTAAAAAATAAAAAGTTAATTTTAAAAAATGAGACCTTTTAAAAATTTTAAAATTAGCTATTTAATTAAGTCTTTATTTAAAATCAAGAAACATTGTTTTCTATTTGATTATGTAATATAATAATTTAAAATAAAAAAATTATAGAAAGTACAAATTTACAATTGAAATAAAAAACAATTAAAAGTGGATTCAATACAAGCTGACCCGACCTACCCAGGTTGAACCCATATGGGTCGATTCCTAAATGGGTCGGGTCATGTCATGGGTTTCGAATCGTTTTGATGGCTCTAACTCACTCCTACCCTCAGCATCACCCTACCACCACTATCATTGTCACCACCTAACTACTGCTATCACCACCATAATTGCCCTCCAACTTTTTTAAAAGTTTAATTTTTTCCCTTCCGTCAAATTTAGGGCATTGACTGTTAAAAATGAAATTTGACTTATGTAATTAAGTGACGTGACATGGTTATATTGTAATTAAGATAATTATTTGAAAATGTTAATTTTAAAAATATAAAAAACATGTACCATGGCAACCCAGGTCTGGAGGGAAGAAAAGCTAAAGCCAATCCACTAGACCAAAGGTAAGAGTCTATTTTATTTTGTAATTTCAATGTATTTAAACTAATTAATAGTAATGTTAATTTTAAAAATGTAGAAAATTTGAGAAAGGCTAGAATTGAACCTAGGTTTAGAAGTTTAAATGCTAAAGCCATACCACAAGACCGAAAGCTAATACTAACTTTCTTATCAGATTTAAATTTAATTAAACTAATCGTGACAAGATTAATTTTAAAAATATATTAAAATTTACAACTTTTTTAAATGGAAAAATTTTAATTCTCAATTTTAATTATGTCTTTATTTTTAATTAGATTTTAAATTTTATATTATTGTTAATATAACTAAATTTTAGATGAATAGATAATAAGCTTAATATTAAAAGTAATGATTAAAATTAAAATAACACACTTAAAAGATATATATACCTTTTACTTTGTAACTCACCCTTACCTTCACCCCCACCCTCAACATCACCCTCCCACCACCATTGTCGTCGCCGCCGTCATCACCCCACTTATTGCCGCCACCACTTCTAGCGGTCACTATCGATGATCACCTCCACTATGCCACCATTACGACCACCAGCATTACTGAGATCACCATCGCCACCACCAGCACCACAGTTGGCAGTGGTAGGGGTGATGTTGAGGGTGGGGGTAAGGGTGAGCTACGGTGTAGGAGGTACATGATATTTTTAAGTGAATTATTTTAATTTGATCCATTATTTTAATCTTATGTTTATTATCTATTCCTCTCATTTCTTATAAATAAACATTTTTCTCACTTGATACAACTTCATATTTAGGACAATTCAAGTGAGAAAAAAATTATAGTGAAAAATGAGAAGATATAATGCTTGTTTGACAACAGTTTTATAAAACTGTTTTTAGTATTTTAGTATTTAAAATTTAAAAAACTTGTTTGATTTTTTAGTTTTTAAAAACTAAAAAACAGAGGCAACTGAAAATAGTTTTCCTCTTCAGTTTTCTATTTTTGTTTTGAAAACTCAAAATACAATAAGAATAAGTTGTTTTTTGCTTTTCATTAATGAAATTTTAATAAATATGAATAAGTTTGTTCATTTTTACATCTTCAAAACACTTTTCAAATAAAACTTACCAATCAAATTTTTTTTCTTATCTTCTCGAAAACAGTTTTTGAAAACTATTCCTGAAAACTCTTTTTAAAAACTAAAAAACAAAACCAAACTAATGAAGCTCATAATAATAATCATAAGATTTTAATAAACAATTAAGTTTGAGTTGTTAATTATACAATAAATAAATAAATATATCTATATTCATTTATTTGTTCCAACACTTTAAAAAGAATTTCCTACATCCTATTCCAGATATGTATTTTCTCTTCGAATTAATCATTAGGAAAAATAAAATTCGGGATGCACAATGAAAAACATATGACTATGTGGTGATAATTTCTTTTAATACTCTCTCATTTTCTATTCGCACCTTTTTAATGTTTACAATTTTTGCAAAATCCCCAAAACACTTTCACCCTATTTTATCTTAAGTTTCTTAACAAAACATCACCTAGCTTTATTGACTGCATACACATCTCTACCCACCTTTTTGAAAGAGTACTCTCATTCTCTTAAAAAAGTTTCTAAAAATAAAGGTGAAATATATATATATATATATATATATATATATATATATATTATATGTTCGAGAAGGTGAGAGTGTAAAATAGATAAATCAAAGTAATCTTTAAAAAAGAGTGTAAAATAGATAAAGGTGCACGTGCATTTATGAAATCAAGTGATGTTCTATAAATAAATTTAGGATAAAAGAGAGTAGAGTATTTCAGAATTTTACAAAAAATTATAAATACTAAAGAGATATAAATAAGAAATGAGGAATACTAAAAGAAATAGAGCTGTCGGAGCATAGGTTTGTCACGGCCGAAGACATAACGAGATTTAGTATTTGGGCCTTTGAAGTAGGTTCTTGGCTTGCCATGGTCTTCACTCTTCAGCAATTAAAATTTGACTTCATGCTCTAATATACTTAGCAATTAAAATTGCTTTGATATAAAAAAGAGTTCGAATCGATGCTTTATTTCTGTGCTAATTGATTTCCATTTGACATTAAAGTCATCTTCAAATAATTTTGTTAGTAAATACTACATATTTTATTCTATTCATAAATCTATTATTTTTCATGGAAAATTAGTAATCAATGTTTTATTATTTTTCTAAAAGAAAATTCTAAAAAATAGTTTATGTAAAAGAATTTGATCTGTTTCATTGAGATCAACAGTATGCTTGGACCAGAGGACCTGGGTACAAGTATAACTAGTAGTAGCTAGGGCTTCTGTTTACCTTAATTTTTAGTTTTTGTTTTTAAAAGAAACCAAACCAAAATCATATCAAAGTCTATATAGATAAATCTAAATTTTCCAGGTCTAGATATGTCTGAATAGAAAATAACTGTGTAATTGTCTCTCCTTGTTATTAAAAAAAAAAAACTGTAATTTCAAAGTTGGTATTTACTAACCCAAACTTGTAAAAATATAGTTTTTTTTAATGTTCGGATTAACTACTTCAGACTTCTCAAATACTTAGTGTTTTGGAATTACACTGAAATCAGATTTACTATGAAATGCAACCACTTACCCGCTACGTGAGAGAGACAAAGCAAGATACAAATCGGAGTTTAGATTAAGTAAGAGGAGATAAAATAAAAAAAAAAAAACACTAAGCACCGGAGTCGGTCGCTCAGAACACAAGAAAGAAAAAGACAACAAAAGAAGGATGAAGGCCAGATGTTTTACCTTATGTATTTTTAACCACTTTAACCTTAAGGGTACTTTTGTCTTTATACGAGGTGCAAGAAGAAAAAATCATGAGTAATGGGTAATCTTTTGTGCTAAAGTTTTGGATTGGTTCAAAAGAAAAAACTTATTAACAAGGGAGTGCACTTAACAGAAATTGAAATCACTCACGATACGCATCACCCTCGTTACTTCAGCACGAACCCCCTGTTTTTCTCGTAATCTGCTCTATTCTTTCTTCCCCCGAACCCTCCTTTCTCCAATTTCTTGCATGCCCGCGAGTTGCAGAGAACTAAGCAAGAGATGGTCCTTCCTCCATTTCTCTTCTTCTTGAGCTAGATTTTAGTGGGTAAGTTCTCCTTCTACTCAGTTGGACCATCTTTTTGTTGTTGTTAGGACCAACATTGATGATCTAAACTCTCAAGTTCTTTATGGTTTTGGGGTTTTAACAGGGTCTTGGTAAGTTTCAATAACCGTCAAAGTGCTTGGGAAGCCCTTGATCCCTTAGTTCCTCTATTCTCCTCAAGAAATAGGTAAGGTATGTTTTTGATTTAGCAACTTTTGAATTAATGATGATGTGTTTGTGTAATTGGTTGTTGATTAATGTTGTTTTGTACTTGCATTGAGTTTTGGAATGAGTTTTTAGTCTGTGAGTGATTTGAGGGATTGGGAATGATTTTGCTAGATGTTTGGATTCGTCAGAAGCGCTCCCTAGAGCTGTGGCAAATCCCACACTGGCGTGGGAGACTCGCTGAGAAAAAAAGTGTACCAGGGTTCGCCCACAGTGATGTGGATATTCCCACATTGGTGTGGGAGACACGCAGAGATAAAAGTACATCAGGGGTTCGAACGTGGAAAAGTTCACAGAGATGTGGGAAATAGTCTGAAAGCGATATTAACCTAAAACTTATGAAATGATTTGATGCCTGTGTTGATCCCGAATCTAATGTATGTGGGGATTGGGGAGCAGATGACTAGGAGGTGGTTGTCTATCTTTTAGAAATTGCTTTGACATGTGTGTTGAGACGTGGAGGTGTACACTTATATTTACTTCTTTTAGTTTTGTTCATAGTAACGAGTGCTGAGTAATGACAAACTTGGTTGTTTTAAAATTTATATGTTAATATAAATGTATATCCATTTAATGTATTAGTAGAATTGATATGTTGTTTTATCTTGAAATCAGGATTTTTAGTTTGGAGTTACAAGTATTTTCATAATTAAATTAATAGAATAGTTTTAACTAAATCTAAAATCAAGTTTTCACGTTGGTAATTTATTAGTTAGGGTCGTTTACGTTGTTACAACTTACAAGTGCTACTAGGGTAAAAAATCCAACTTAGGTTAAAATTGGTAACAAAGGGTATTTTGGAACTTTAAAAAAGATTTTAATAAAAAATTAACCTCTAATAAATATTTAAAAAAATTATTGGTGTAACCTCTGGTAAATAATAAATATTGGTGTAATCTCTAATAAATAATTACTTTTATAGAAAGATGTTTTGGTTTTACAGGGAAACTAGTATATTTTTTACAAAAAAAAATAGAAATGTAATATTTTCTAAAAAATATATAATAAAACAGAAATAGAAAATATTTTCTAACTAAGTCACTTTCACTTTCACATTCCAGTTTTCAAATGCATCTTTCTTGTGAGAGGTGAACAGAGTGAGAAAAAGGGAGTAGTTGTGTGTATCTGACAGAAAGATGGAAAGTAGCGAGGAAGAAGATGACTTTCCTTCCATTGAGAGCATCATTCCCCAATCCAAGGTTGACTCTCTGTACCAGTCCCACACCGAAAAGGTTTGTTCTTTCTTCCTTCATTTCTCAATCTACAAAAAATGATTAATTTGGAACCCTTCATTTGTTCACTTTCATGTTCTGTGATTTCTCTGCAGGGGATTAGGAAGCTTTGCTGTGAGCTCCTAGATTTGAAGGATGCTGTGGAGAACTTGTGTGGCAATATGCATTCCAAGTTCTTGGCTTTCTTGAGGTAACATGACTTATATCATCACACAGTTAGCATTTGTGTATTGTCTATCGCAATTGTTTGAAGTTACCCAGAAAGGAATTTCTAAACTTTTTAATAAATCTGTGTGCTTTTTTATCTGAATAGCATTGATACAAATTCCATTAGCAGCACATGGGGCATATGGGTATGGGAACAATATTTCTAATTTAAGTGGTGTATTGGTTTGGTCTTGTGGTCATTAGCCATGCTCTTGCAGCATAAGTTTTTGTGCTAATCAATATTTGTTTCCTTTTTGTTTTTTGAATCAATATAAGATGTATCTTTGCTTGTTGATTCTATTGTGAAAGCTGAAGCTAGCGATCTTATTTCCTTGATTGGTAATTACTAATTTCTTGCTAAGGGTTTAATGGTAAATTTTATGTTGTTTTTTAATTTGGAGACTTGTTGATTAGATTCATGCCTTTAATAGCTCTGTCTCAGTTCATTTTCTCTTTTGTAATGTTCATTTTCCCTTTAATGTTATTTGGGCCTGCTGCAGATGATGGTTGCTTCTTGAGGTGCCAAACTAGTTGGGATCTCTTGAAGCATTGTGATGCGTGTGCAGTTCCTCTTTTGTGCTAAAAAAAATAGTTGTCTCAAAAAAGGGGGAAAATGGTTAACATCTTGATGAGGATAAAAATGGGAGTGGAAAATTCATAGAAAAGTTATAGTAAAGTTGTGTTGAGAGTTGGTTCATGATTTTATCATCTCCGTTCTCACCCAGGAAGCAAACTAGCCTAAATAGGTTTCACTTTCTTCAGTGGTAAGTGATAAAGCTATGGCTAGTCTTCTGGTTTATTTGCTTGTTGCTTCACTGTAATTTTCTCTAGTCATGGTGATATTTTTCAAAATCCTTTTTAGTGAACAAAGTAACCGTTGTAGTGCACAATTCCTGCTGCAAAGATAGCTTGTTAAAGGTTTATATTATATGGATACTACATTGGAAGATAAGGAACGAACCAGTATTGCTTTTATTTGTTAATTCTGTCAAGAAAAAGCTCAAGCTGTTAAAAGATTGCTCAGTAAGTTGGTTATACTTTTAGTATGTCCAACATGCTCTAATACACAAAGGCTATTTTTGGGCTAGAACATAAAATGTGCACACAGCACTAGCTACCTTGTGAAATTTAATTTAATCAGGGGAATAGAGATGAAAAGTATTGAATACTTGGTTGAAAGACCAAGGCCAAGCTTTCCAAAAGCCTGTTAGCAGAAGGCTCATGAATGGTTCCTATTTTAATATTTCTAATAAGTTTACAAAATGAACTATAAAGCAACAGACTTTTGTGACGATTTAAAATCACTTTCCTCAACCATATTATATTCATACAAATGTTGTTGTTTGTTCTTGATATTGTAGGATATCTGAAGAGGCTGTAGAAGTAAAGCATGAATTGATTGAGCTTCAAAAGCATATCTCAGCACAAGGTATTCTTGTTCAGGATTTAATGACTGGTGTCTGCCGTGAATTGGAAGAGTGGAATCAGTCAAACAATGATGTTGCTGAAATTCAGCAGGAACCTGAACTCCTTGAGCCCTTACCAAATGAGAGAAATGACCAGAAAATATTATTCTTGGAAAACATTGATGTACTTGTGGCTGAGCATAAGTTTGAAGAAGCATTAGAAGCATTAGACACTGAAGAAAAAAAATTTGTGGAGTTGAAAGGCTCAGGGAATAACTCTTCAGATGATGTTTCCTCATACAAGTCTGCCTTGTTGGAAAGAAAGGAAGTTCTTGAAGAGCAGCTGGCTGGAATTGCCGCACAACCTTCTGTTAGTTATCCTGAGCTGAAGACAGCCTTAAATGGTTTATTAAAACTTGGAAAAGGTCCTCAAGCACATAAACTAATGCTGAAATTTTACCAGTCTCACCTCCAAAGGAAAATTCAAGCTTTGCTTCCCTCAAGTTCTCTCTGTCCTGAAACATTTCCTTCTACATTATCTAAGATTGTGTTTTCTGTAATATCATTGACAAGAAAGGAATCTGCTTTGATTTTTGGAGATAATCCTGTTTATACCAACAGAGTTTTTCAGTGGGCAGAGTGGGAAATTGAATATTTTGTGCGAGTGGTGAAAGAGAATGCACCCTCATCTGAGTCTCTTTCTGCCTTACGTGCTGCTTGCATCTGCATTCAGGCTAGTCTGAACTACTGCTCGATGTTGGATTCACAAGGATTGAAAATGTCTGAATTACTGTTGGTGCTTTTGCGTCCTTCTGTTGAAGAAGTTTTAGAATCAAATTTTAGACGAGCTAGAAGAGCAGTTCTTGACATGGCAGAATCTGCCGAATACTGCCCATTATCACCACAGTTTGCATCTTCACTTTCTGCAATTGCAACTTCATCTAGTAGCATGCTTGTTGAGAGTGGAATGCGATTTATGCACATTGTTGAAGTAAGTAACTTTATCATATGATATGGCTATTTTCAAATTAACAATAATTATGTTATTTTGTTTTTGTCTATGGAGTCTTTTGTGTAGATAAAAAAAGCCTTTTCTTTAAATTTTTCTCCTTGCTAGCTTTGTCTTTAAAACATTTATATGCTAGAGATATGCTGCATGCTGCTAACTCTCATGTCAACAAATTAAAATGAAACATATGTAATAAATCGGTGTGTTTGATAAGGAACTATTGAGGTCCTCTTCACGTATGGTTTTAGTAAATGTTCCTTCATATCCGTGATTTTCAGTGCATGAGGACTTAACTATACTCAGTTGGTGTGTAACTAGTGCTAATGACTATTTGCATACTTTTACACTAATTTAATATGTTGACTTCTATGTGCATTTGTGGCTTGATGAGTACTAGCTATCCCCAAATTCCTGTTGGAAGTGTGCCTGGTTTAGGAACAACTTATGCCTATACTGGTTGGCTATGTTTTGTACAGTGGTTTGATAAGTTACTGTTTCTTTAGCCACATTTTCCCTAAACTATAATTAATTCTACCAAGAATTCCTTCTTGGTAATTTTTCCATTTTGTAATTAAAGAAATATTATTGTAAACAGTAAAGATATGAAACACCCTGGAAAGTGTTAGTGTTCCGCTACTAAATAGTCCAAAATAACTGCTAAGTTAACATGATTGTTCATTGTACAAGTCCTATTATTAACCACAGTCATATGTTCTAACAAAATATTTGACCTTAGAAGGGGCTTTGGATATTTAAAAGGTTCAGTAATGCTTGAAGTGGATGGTGGGGTGTCCTGAATGTGATAATTGGTGTTGATGGCCATAATGTTTTTGCTCCACCCTTGTCTTCGTCTTCTCTTGTTTTGTTTATATCTTATCATGTATGTTCGAGAGATTTTCTTCAGTTCAGTGCATGAATGAACTTGCTTGGAATTTTGTGTTGTGCTGCTATAACATAAATATTTTACTTTTGGTACAAATTACAGGAGATATTGGAACAGCTAACGCCATTGGCTTGTTTGCATTTCGGTGGAAATGTACTGAATAGAATCTTACAACTATTTGATAAATACTTGGATGCTCTTATCAGAACACTACCAGGTCCTTCTGATGATGACAATCTTCCTGAACTGAAAGAGGCTGTGCTTTTCAGAGCTGAGACTGACTCAGAACAACTAGCAATATTGGGAATGGCATTTACAATCTTTGATGAATTGTTACCTGATGCTGTATTATCAAGGTGGAGGCTGCAAAGTGAAAGCAAGGCCAAGGAACCAAATAGTGAACCATTGGAGAATGTAACCTTCAATATAAATGCTAGTGTAGAATTGAAGGAGTGGAGGAAACAGCTTCAACATTCTTTTGACAAACTTCGGGATCACTTCTGTCGGCAATATATTGTTACTTTCATCTATTCTAGAGAGGGAAAAACTCGATTGAATGCTCATATTTACTTGAGTAATAACAGAGAGGATTTTTACTGGGGTTCTGATTCACTGCCTTCGCTTCCATTTCAGGTGACTATTCTTGTTTTTCTGCTTTTGTGGCTGCACTTGTTTTTGCTCTCGAACTTTTTGTTTATTTGATAACCCCTTTGTGTTTCCAACTTTCCATGTTTCCTTTCTGGTAATGTTAGCTGATGGCTGTTATTGACTCACTAATTTTCTGCATTGTGCATCTGTCATTTGTATATATTTATTAATATGTTGATTCTGTTCATATTGAAGTTTGCTGCTTTGTTTTATTACTGACAAGTGTAGCTATATTTGAAGGCATTATTTGCAAAGCTGCAACAATTAGCAACTGTGGCTGGAGACGTATTAGTTGGGAAAGAGAAAATACAGAAAATTTTGCTTGCTAGGTTAACAGAGACTGTTGTCATGTGGCTATCTGATGAGCAAGAGTTCTGGGGTGTGTTGGAGGACAGCTCAGCTCCTCTACAGCCAATTGGTTTGCAGCAGGTACTTTTTTATACATATATGTCCAAATTCTGTGATCCAAAATTTTAAATGCTATTTGAGTTTTAAAATGGTTTTTTATGCCTGCTAAGATGGATTTGTGAACATTGAATAAACAAAATCAAAGTGATGCCTATAATTGGGTCTTAAGCTTTACCCAGCAGTCGTGATGCATCATTTGCAGAATATTTGGTTAAATTCACATTTTCTCACAAATAGCATTCTTTTTTGCATGTCGAATAAATAATTTTGATGGTTAATACATATGATGGGAGTCTGAGATTGCATCTTAAGAATTTGTATCAACCAGAATTGAAGATATGATGCATTATCATTTAATGTTTATGTCTGTAGTTATCATAGTGTAATAAAGCAATTGTTTTACTGTGAAGCACCATAATTCAATGTGCTTCATGTATCTGTGTATGATAGGTATCAATGAATTATCAAAGCCTCTAAAAGAAATGGAGAAAATCCAATGTAGCTACATGAGACATATATACATGTATAGATAAAAATATGGAAGTATTTCTCATTGATGAATCAAACGTGGATGATATGATGCATTTCATCCTTTGATCTTATGTCTGTAATACCATTTTTTAGTAAAACCTATGTTTACTACGAAACACTGGTAATTCAATTTTCTTAGTGTATCTGTATCCAATATAATATATATTAGTGAAGTATCAAAGCCTCTAAAAGAAATTGTTAAAATCCAATATAGCTGCATGAGACATAAATATGTATAATATAAAAACATGGTACTATGGTAGCATTGCTTCTTGGTGAATAAAAATGGAAGCAGTTCTCTTTATGGATGATTTCAAGAAAGGAATGACATTAATAATACTATCTTATTTGTAAATAATAGGAAATAATTTATTATGACAATGATTTATAATTTTTGTTTTAACTAATGTCCAAAAAATGTTTGTAATTTGGATCTACCGAATTGCAATTATATATTTTTGTATAGTTTTGTGAATTTTTTACACATCTAGATACGTATCTAACATATATCTTATCCTATATATTTTAAATAATTGTATTCTTTTTATCGCCTTATTTAGATATGCATCTAACATGTATGGTATCCTATATATTTTAAAATAATTGTACTGTCATATCATATTTGTGCATCATAGTGAGAAAATTACTTAAAATATGGTGCTATTATTGCTCTTTCCCATTGGAAAAATTGTTAAGACAATTATGCTCTTTCAATTTAGTTTGGTATAGTTTTGAGATAGGGTTTCTTTCTCCTGCCCTCCTCTCATCCATGGCTGTCTTTACGTGACAGTTAATTCTTGATATGCACTTCACTGTTGAAATTGCACGCTTTGCGGGGTATCCATCTCGACATGTTCATCAGATAGCATCAGCTATCATAGCCCGTGCCATCCGGACCTTCTCTGCTAGGGGCATAGATCCACAAAGGTATTCTTCATTTTTCTGCATTTTTTATTAATCATGTTATTGGTATAAAGTATCCACCAGTTTTATCGATAATGAATTTCTATCGGGAAAATTGGTTGGTTACATTTAATAGGATCTCCCTTTCCAACTATGTTTTTTTCCATACACAAGACTTGAGCTGAGGCCTTCCTTAAGGGGATCGAGTCCAGTATCGTTTGAACCAACAACTTGTTGGGTCGTTTTTCTGCATTACCATTCCATATCCTTATTCCTTAGTTGTACAGTGTTCTAATATTCTAACACCTACCATTTGTCATGATCAATTACCAGTGCACTTCCTGAGGATGAATGGTTTGTGGAAACTGCAAAGTCAGCAATAAACAAGCTCTTGCTTGGGGCATCCGGGTCCGAGGCATCCGACAGTGATGAAGATCATATTATTGTTCATGATGAAATTATCTCAGACTCTGATACTGTTTCATCCTTGTCTTCTATGGAGTCAACAGAGTCTTTTGCTTCTGCTAGCATGGCCGAACTTGACAGCCCCTCTAACTTGTCTGATCCAGATAATTGATTTTTTCTGGTAGTTTATTTAAAATATAGAGTAGTTTGAGAAAGGTGTACTGTCCTCTGTTATCAAATTTGCAATGACATGGCACATGGAGTTATTTAATATAAAGCATCAAATGTGTTGTAGGACGTGTTCATAAACCTTGCTATGGCATAGGCAGATTTCTTGAATTTTAAATTAGAGTTGAGAGTTGGAGAGTTATTGTAGATTGATATATGTTTATATTTTGAAAGGAGGGTAAGTTGGCTGGGCCTCTTCTATTCCCTTTTTTTTTTTTATAATATATATTACACCATCTACAGAAGCGAGTGCTTAGATGAGTTGTTTAACTCTAAGAAACAGTCTGTTTTTTAAGTTGGTTACAAACTAAATGAAGTCAAAGTTTTGCTTGAGTTGGTGACCAACTAAAGGAGACATTTTTGTTAACTACGCTATGAAAAATATATTGCTATTCATTGAGTAGTAATTAGTAGGCACTAATTGAAGTGTGTGTGTACATACTCGGGAGATTCCTTTACTTTAAATTTAAATTAAAAGTAAATTTAAATGAGTTATTTTTCAATTTTTATCTCATCATTAATTTTTTAGCAATCTTAATGGTTCTAACGAATAATTAATTTTAAGAAAATAATTAGTTAAGATAAAAAGAGTAAATTTCTTAAATTTATTCTTAGAGAAGTAGATTATATGACGTGGTATTTATTCCAGCACCTTCGAAATTTTTTCCAACATCCCATTTTAGATGTGTTTTTTCTCTTCGAATTAGTCATTTGGGAAAATCAGGATTTGGGTTCAGAAGAAAAACTCATATATGAGTGTGTGGTGTAGCTTGCCAGGCCCAAACACATAAGGAGATTTGGTATTTGGGCCTCGGAAGTAGGTTCATGACATGCCATGGTCTTCAGCACTGTCTCACAGATTTATTGATTATACTTAAGAAAATGTAAAATTTGTCTATAATTAATTTTGACTTGACACTCAAATATACCCTTAGCAATTAAAATTTTCTGACATAAAAAAGAGTTTGAAGCAATGCTTTATTTTTGTGCTATTTGACATTGGTTATATATATCTTCGAATACTTTTTGTCAATGCATACTACATATTTTATTGCATTCATAAATAAATTATTTTCACTGTGAGTTTTAGTCTCTATCCGAAATTGGTAATCACTTTTTTATTATCTTTTTTAAAATTAAAAGAAAATTCTAAAAAAATAGTTTATGCAAAAGAATTTGATCTGCTGCATTGAGATTCACAGTATGCTTGGATCAGAGGATCTGGGTACAAGTATACGTCTAGTAGTAGCTAGGGCTTCTGTTTACCTTAATCTTTTGTAATTTTTTTAAAAGAAACCAAACCCAAATCATATCAAAGTTTATATAAATAAATCCAAAATTTCCATGCCTAGATAGTCTGCATAGAAAATAACTGTGTAAGCTAGAAATAACAGTAAACCAAATATTCATACATTGTGAAAGGATGAAACAAAAGTTAATAGCATGTTTGGTTCCGCTAAATTCTACATAAATAATAATTTATTTTCCAAAAGTTCTCTAAAAAATGGAAAGAAATAAGCAATTATATTTTAAAAATAAATTGAACCAAATATATATTTAATCACTTTTCTTCAGTCTCTATACTTGGCCATCCTTGATTAGCCTGTAACTTGACAAACTCGGCCAATATCTTGATATCTTCATCTTCCAAACGAGCTCCAAATGTGCACTGACCTCGTGGCATGCACTCTTTACCAAAGCCCTACAAGGAAGTGTAAGACACATTCTTTGGTCAAGTAGAATCTAAAGACAGTTTAACTCTTAAGTACTGTTTTATACTATAATTAATAGTAATTAAAAAGCTACTAAATTTATCATTCACAATAGTATGTAATTAGATGATAGTGTAAGCTAAAATTATTCTATACCGCAAGTGTAAGTGCATAATCATTCTTCTCTCATCTATGCCTACAAATTATTTAAAGGAATAAACATAAAAATATGAATTATGAAAGACAAAATACTAAGGCATCAAGTGAAGGAAATTAGCAAATGTATATGTGCATTTTAGTGAAAATGAAAGGTAAAATCCATTCCGGTTCGTGGATCTCCCAAATCCATGGAGATTTTTATTTCACACCTACCAACATTTTATTTAACACTTACTACTTTTAATTTTTTTTGACATACCAATTTTATCCTTTTTAATTTTATAGTCTATTCTCTCTCCTCTCACTCTCTTTCTTCTTCTCTTATTATTATTATTATTATTATTATTATTATTATTTATTATTATTATTATTATTATTAACAACGAAGCACATGTATTGCATATATATATAATTGCCATTATTGCATTTGCCATACAAATACTTCTCTGGTTCTCCTGTGCTGGAGAAGTAAAAAAAATTGCAAATTTGTCTAGTTCTCCGGCGGTGCATTGTCGGAGAGTAAAATAATTTGCAATTTTTTTTACTCTCCGGCAGTGCATTGCCGGAGAGTAAAAAATAAAAGGCATAATGGTATTTTTCCAACCGGTAGGTGGGAAATGAAAAATCAGTAGGTGTTAAATAAAAAACCCAATCCATGTGTGTTTTGAACCTTTTTTATTAAATAATATGAATTGTAGAAAAAAATTGAGTCCGGTATATGAAATCCACAAGCTAAGTCTGCGGGCTTAAAGACTTGGCTTATAACTCATTTAAAGGGACATATCATTTAGATTATTAGTTTTTATTAATGTTGTGATTTTTTTTATATAAATTATGATATTTTAGATTTTTAGTATAGAACATATTTAGTATTTTAGATTATTATAAATAATGATATAGTTTTTAATATAATACATCTTGGTTTAGTTAATTTAAAGAATATTATAATTTTCTTAATTATTTTGGTGGGCTGGATTTATAATTTTTAGTATGATATATACAAATTATTAAAAAAGTTTTTTTTTTTACAAATTAGACTTATTTAATCTATTTAAAATATAGATTTTATAGATCAAACTTAAACAAGTTAAACTGGTCCATTTCCTCACCTAAGGTAAGAGAAGTTACAAAACTTAATTGATTTTTTTTAAGTGGGTGTATGCCCATCTAAAGAGTTAGAGACAAATTGCTCATGGTTTTCGCTAGTCTAAGAAAGGAATCTTTCGTTAAATAGATTGTTCCTTCACATGTGAACACCACGAAACCTTACTAACATAATATACATGCGCGCACACACACTAAAATGAAATTTCTTATGGTTGTCTATTTTCCTCTTTCCTATATATCCATTTTAGTATATGGGAAGCTCATCCTTTAACTATACAAAAGATAACTTACTGGCATTCGGCCTTTTCCGTAGTATGTGACACGATAGATAGCTTCTTCTGTGTCAACTCCATTTCTGTTGAGCAACATTTGGATTATTTCGCAGATATAAGAAAAGGACTAAGAAGTTTGCAACAACTTTTTTTATACAGAAGAAAAATCTTATAATTCCATTCATAGTATAAGAGCGTATACAATTTGGAATGAAATCAAAGACTTGTGAGCCATCATGAAATCTAAACACTCTAGCTAATGGATGAACAATTTTATTAACTTGCCCACAAATAACTTTTATGTAAAACAATGAAGTTGTGAAGCTTCATCTCTGCACTTCTTCAAAAACGACTCCCACCTCATTGTTTGGAAATTGTGAATTTTAAATTCACATTTATTGATACTCTGAATAAATTGTTAAGCAAGCATTTTACAATAAAGATATATTGATTGATTCTTTCAATTTAGGCCATAGCAATTTGCAAATGAAATAGTTGATACTTGGTAGATTATTTTCATTCTTCATAGTCTGAAACAAATGAGCTATGAGATTTTTAGTTTCAACTAAGATTTGAAGTGTATACTTAAAAATTTTTAGTGCTTTCTACTCGAGTGGAAGTATCATTTTAGCCTTTAAAATTTATAAGTTAACATTTAAGTTTTTATTGATGTTCCTGTCTTTATGTAAATTGTTACCTAAAATGTTTTGTATAACATTTTAAAAAAGTGATTTAGATAGTGTGTTAAAAGACCACTTTAGATAGAAACATTATTCCTTTCTATCATTTACTTAAATACTAGCGTCTGTAATTTTCAAAGACTAAAATATACTTTATTCCTTTTATACTCTACTATATTTTCAATTCACAGCATGAGGGTTCTTGGGTTTTCTCTAGTTACCTCTGCAAATCCTTTGTAAATAGAGTTGCCCCCTGTAAGTTAAAACAATGGAAAAGAATAAGGAACAAATGATAAATTGATTTTTCATGGACATAAAGAGATGCCATGTATGAAGTGATGCTCACTGGTTGAATTATGTTTCCACCTGCATCGTGACATCCAATACAAGCTTGACGAAACAATGTAGTTCCTCTCTGAATATCTATAGTTTGAGCACTTGAAACTGTGGAATAGAAGAAGCTAACATGAACTACAAGTTTCTGTCATGTAAAGTTTACCTTTAGAATAGCTTACAAGTCCAGAAGTTCTAGTTCTTTGTAGCAACATAGTAAACTTTCTTTTCTTACATTTAAGATAAGTGAAACAAGATAAAGCACGAAAAAACTAAGTTGATCCAATAACTGTAAAAAGATTTTAGCCAATTGACACACGCAAATGTTTAGTAAGCACGAGATGCCACGAATGTTTAGGAATCCATATATAAATTTGTAATTGTAGATAAGATGCTCTTAACAGCCATGCAATATGCAAACATGAAAATCCAAGAAAAAGAGAGAAATTATAATGAGTTAAGGGTAGTTGATTAAATAAGAGATTACACTATGACATAAAAACAAGAGGGAAATCTACTAACCAACTAAATAGAATTATAACCAATTTATATTTATCTCTAACTATCTCCAAACTAAAATACATTTTCTCCACTTAAATTGGGATTTTCTCACATACTGTACCAAGATACCTCTTGGTTAAATTACAAATGCAAGATGGTTCTGAGTTATTTTACTCTTTACATAAAAACCTTTCATCACTTTCAGCTCAGTATATATTCTTCTAAAGTTTAGTAGGCAAAAAAATTTATATCGACAATCAATCATAATTGATAAATCATCTCTAGTATGATTTTTAAGTTAATTATTATAAAATTCACCATTATATTCATTGTTGTTTTAGATGTATATTTCGAGAAGAATCAGGCATTGAAGATTTGTTTTTTGATAGATTTTGAAGCTGTCAATATGATTAAACTAAGTAAATGTTTGGATGAGTGTTAGTAAAATAGATTAAAATTAATTTTGAGATAATATTATATATTTAAATGTCTTTATAATAAAAACAGGTTAGGATTAAAATTTAGTGTAAATTCTTAATACAATACAAAGTTAGTCTAAGTTGCTTAAATTCAAATAAATTCTAAACAATTTTAAATTCTATCTAAAAATTTATTTATGTGAATTATTTTGGCCTTAATGCACATCAGCAAAAAGAAATATTGACTCTGAAAATGAGCTGTACAAAACAAGAGTGAGTGAGTGGCATGTTGGCAGTGATGCAGTTTGAACAACCAGCAGGGGCATTTTGGTAATTTAGAAAAGAGGAAAGGATAAGGAGTGAGGACAACTCACCTGGAGTGCTGCAAATTGGAGATAAGGCCAGAAAAGCAGCCACAAGAGGAGGAGCCAAGCTCTTAAAAAATTTCACTTCTTTCACACTTGTTGCAATTGGCTTCTCTTCCCTCATCACATTGCTCTTTAATAATTAACTCAACACCAAACATTCTACTTGTCATTACTTTCTTTTTTTGCTGAGAGACTAAGGTTGTAACATAATTCAGAATGACAGAAAAAGTCAGAGAGAGAAGAGAGTTTTACCTTAATAAAGAGGAGGGGAGTGTAATCAGTGGAACCAGAAATGAAGGAAGCAAGTTTCATTTCGTATGTTCCTATGTAGATAATGTAGTAGTACTAAGAAAGTTTTACTCACAACTAAAATTGGATACGCGAGCCCACACATACCTCTTATATTCTTAGAAAGCAACCTAGCTATTTGGGTTGATTCAAATAAAGAAGTATCTTGCTTAATTACCAGTGAATTGATCATGCAAAATATTTTCAAAACTGAAGTACTGTGTTACAATTTCTATTTTTTTTATTCAACTTTTTACATTACTTTTAACCCTCTGAGTGGTTAGTACTGTATGATCTTTGGTCTAAGAGGGAGAGTCCCTGTATCATAAGTAAAAATCTCAGAAGAATGATTAATGAAAGTACAAAATAAAGAGAAGTTTCGTAGGGTTAAAAAATAGAGGTGTAATAAAAACAAAGGAATTTGCGTAATTTAATTTAAATTTTTTATTTTATTTTAAGTTCTAGATAATATTTTCAATTTCTTGAAAGTGCTTTAAAAAGAATGATTTATATAACGCTTTAAAATAAAAGATATTAAAAATCCAATAAAAAAGCAAAAACATTATATGAATTTAACATGAAATTCACTAATATCTCAAGGAGCTAAAATATACTTAATTCTTTATTTTATTAAATATTTTTAATTAATTTATTTTTTACTTCTTACAGATAGTTATATTACAGTGCTATATTGAGGACAAAAGACATACACTTGACGGCCATTGCTTGGAAAAAAAATCATACTATCTGTAATAAGTAATGAAATTTGCATTATGTATAACTATTAATACACGCAAAAATAAGTTTAACATGTAATTATTAATTAATTAGCCCTTTCGTCGGCCTTTACAAATTAGGCTTGCATTATATTTGCATTATGTATAACTATTAATACACGCAATTAGCTCTATACATTTTTTATTTTAAAATTATCCTTCCTTTAATATATATGTTTAATTGTTAATTTTATCTTTCTCATAAATTTCATACTAATTAATTAATAAGTTTCTCTATTTTTCGTTTTATGACCTTACCATCAGGTTTCACAAAAAAAAAAAAAAACCTCATTTTGTAGAGATTAAATTTATCTAGATTTTTAACTATGAATATGATTTGTTTTTTGACATTATATAAGAAAAAGTTTTATTTTCAACTAAACAAAGAAAAGGAATTGTAAACTCTGTCTAATATATGAAGATATATATATTTTCATTGTTGTAACAATGAAGATACATATTTTCATTGTTGTAAAGTCTGTCTAAAGATATATATTCTCCATAATGAAACATCTTTATAATTTCATTGTTGTAACAATCAAGACATTTTGAAATATTTTCACGATCTTATTCTTGTAACAAATTCTTTTAACATAAAAACTATGAAAAATAATAATTGTTATATATGTTCTCGATCACTGAGAATAAGAATTCCATCCCAATTAAAGAGTTAAGTACTAATGGTAACTACCTAATCTTTATTTTCCTCATGTAAAGAAAGATTTTGATGTGATTGCTGAAGTGGAATATGCCAATTGTTGTAAAACTCTTAAGTTTGTACAAATTTAAATTTGATCTGATATCTCAATCTTAGAAATAAAATTTGTACATTTAAATATCATTAGTTTCTCCACGTCCTTATCCATCAACTTGAAAAACTTGAACCTTAATTGAGTAATTGGAAAAAAAAAAGTTACAGACATTTAAAATAACCAAAATTACAAATTTTAAAAAATAAGGACTAAATTTCTCTAAGGAAATCAAATTTGCATATTTCGAAAAATAGAAGAAATTAAATTACATTTAAGCTTTTCATTTTGAATGCCTATAACTTTAAATTCTCAGTCAAGGTTGTTGATGATAAGGTTAAGTCATCCCACCAAAATGTCAATATATAATTTCTAGTTTCTATTTCTTTTTGGAAAAGAAGTGACTATCAACAAAAGTGAGCATAACTTCCTTATCAATCAGTAGCTTTAATAAAATAAAAACCTTGTTTGTTAATAATCAAACATGCTAATTTCATTTCTTCATGATCTAGTAGTTGAAACTAAAATTATCTTAGCTACATATGATCAACCTCAAAATTCAGTTAACATATACTTACCTAAGTTCATGATCTAATTGTGTATCAGCAGACAAATATATATCTTAAACTGTTAATAGGAAGTCAAGGTTAGCTCGAATTCTTTAAGTGGGTGAAACCAATCATTCGTGCTTGAATCTTCATGTTTTTGAGACAAATATAAACACGCGAGAATAAACTAAAATTGGCAGCTATAAGGTGCTTTGTCTTTGATATAAGGAGCTTCATTGTATTATATATCATCCTGTTTGAAAAAGAAAAATCATATTGATATTGACAGCTAATATGAAATGAGTATCTGCTGTGTTGCTGAATCCAAGACATGCCTTCTTTTTTTTTTTGCACAGTGTATACATTGGCCTATGATAGAGCACTATGAAATGAAATAAATACAAAGAGAAGGAAGAACCCTATGAAATGAAATACACGAAGAGAAGGGAAGAGAACTGTTGTTAACTGTGGTGACATCAAAATTTCACACTCAATTACTTTTTTTAGCACAATTGAAAGTCTGTTTTTTTTTAATTAGTAGATTGGAAGAAGTAGGATAGTATATAATTAATAAATTGTGTCAATGTAACGCGGGACTTATTCACAGCAAATCTACAGATGCAGCATATGTTACTTCAAGCACATGCTTAATATATATGCAGTTTATGGAAAAGTTGAAGATTAGGCATAACAATCCAACTGCTAGATTGTTTATAGACAAGGTGCTAAGGAAGTGGAATTGTATTGTCTCTGTCACCGGAAATCAAGAACATCCAAGTCCCACATAGATAAAATGATCCACAAATCACTCGATGCTCGCTATAAAATGCACTGTTCAAGGTAATCAGACCATACCTTTCTCGGCCTTTTGGCTAAGATCAAGTGTAGTATCTGTTCTTATCAGTTTAATATCTGATATGTGAATCATTGATTCACACGATATTAAATTTATTTTTCTAAGGGGAGAATCTATTCCTGGGGCTTGCCACTGAGGTTCTCAAGTGTCATCCTTGTTTTTCACTAATGCAAGGGTTTGGCACATCCTATACTATCAGTTAAAATTTTATAATTTTCTATTTTGCTACGAAGATTGTTTTTGTAAGTTGAAATTATCCATAAATTTTCAGTTTCTTTCTATCTGTTTAATGAGATATATGATTCCTTTTGTAAGTTGAAATTATCTATAAATTTTCAGTTTCTTTCTATCTGTTTAATGAGAAATATGTTTCCTGTTTTATGAGGGTTCAGGATCATCTCCTTGAAATATCTGAGTAGATAGTTTCTCAAACTAGTTCAGTAGCAAATTAACCATGTTAATTTTACTCAAACTAGTTCAGTAGCAAATTAACCATGTTAATTTTACTCAAACTAGTTCAGTAGCAAATTAACCATGTTAATTTTAGGCTTCATTTTCATTGTGCTTAGGCTTCATTTTCATTGTGCTTAATTGACGGCTTGGCTGACAGTATATTGCTGTACAATCCCAGTCATATGTTTGACCTCTGAAAATTCTATATTTATGTTTTATATAATGAAATTTTAAAATTAATACAATTCAAAAGTAGATTTGAATTTAATTATATGAATATATAAGATTATATAAAATATATATTCATATAAATAGTCAAATGAATTTGAATTCAAATAGTATGAAATTTCTTAAAAAAAATGGTATGGAATCAAGTAACCTTGTTTTTTCTTTTCTGAGATGAAGTATTCAACATATGAACTCTCCCATAAATTTTTTTCCTTTTTGAAGTTTAGTGAGATTAGGTCATTAGTGTACTCACATTTAATTTCAGTACACAAGCTCAGCTTAAACTCCATTGGTGAATACTCCATTGGTGAATAATATGTGTCTCTGAATCTTTATATAATTGTTTCATATCTTATTATTAATAACTATTGATAATAAGTGATAAAATCTCAATGTTAATAGTTCTTAACAAGTTGTTAGTCTCCTTCCAATCTCATATTGTTGTGTCTTTGATATTAAATAAAATTTTACAAGTATTTTTTCAAAATGTTTTTCATATTTTACTGTCAATGTCCTTAACAATAAATCATAAAAGTTCAGTTCGAACCCATTTCACAAATCTTTTTCTTTATCCAAAAATCTTAACTCAAAATGCTCTAAACTAATTTAATAAAAAAACTTATTTTATATTAAAGTTTTATTCAAATTTCATAAATGAAATTAAATATTAAAATTCATACCTATTTTTCTAAACTCATTGAACTTCTTCTAAGTTTGTCTTGATATCTTTTTCCTTTCTTCTTTATTTTCCATCTTCTTGATATTTATCTTGTTTGTCTGTAGTACACAAGAGAAGTTTAGTGCCTTCTTTTTCTGCTACTCTGATATTATCTGAGGTGATTCTTTTGTTAAGTGATCTATCATACGGTTAAACATGTTTTTATATCTCTTCTGCAATGCCATATACAGGAAGATTCAGATTTTTTTTTTTCTCAAGACCAATTCTTACCTCATTGGTTGTACAATATTCTAGTATGCGAAGTGGACATCCCTCAATTTTTTTTAGTTCTTAATCCCTTTAAAACCACGTATGAAAATTTTTACCACCAATTTGGTATACTTTAGGCAAGAGTTTGCTCACTCAACAAGTTAATTCACAATCATTTATCCTTCTACAAGTTTCTACACATAACAGTTTCCCATAATCTTACTTTTTTTTTTTTTTTCATAATTTTATTAACTTGTGAGTGTCTTTCAAATTAACTGTCATCATCAATTTTTGTTTTTGAACTTAGTAAAATTATTTAATTATCTTAGAAACTGATTTGGGTTAAAATTTTCATTATTAGAAACTTAAGACTAAGTTTCTCAATCAAAGTTTTTCTTTGTGGTATTAACAATTTCAAGTCTCTGAAACAATGCACCGAGTTCAAACAATTATGCCGCAGAGACATTGCTTCTCATAAAATATACTAAAAGTACTGTTTTCTGCATTAATGAAAATATTTGTGTTAGGTATACTGCTGCAAGAATAAGAATGGGGAAACAAGACATTCAGTCTTATTTTAGATGGAATTTCAAATGATTATCAACATAAATCCCACATCAAAACAAATAGTTAGAGTGGAACAAAACATGACATACAAATATGAAACGTATCCCTCTGAATAACATACTTACCTGGATGGGGTTAATGGATGATCAAGAAGGTTCATGGCCTAGAAAAGGACCTCCATTGCACTTGGGAGGGGTGCTTTTCTAAGGTCTGCCCAAGTGGCAGAGCCTACGTCATAATTTGTGGTAGTTGAGGCTTGCGTTCGCGCAGCCTCTTTCAATTTCAGTATCCAAAAATTTTATGCTGAGTTTAGAAGTAATTTGAGCTGGATGAAAAGAGTTATGAAAGTAAGACTAGGAAATGAATGGTAACTTTGTATTTGTATTCTGCTACATGACTTTAGTCTGTTTTTTCTGTTTTTTCTTTTGTCTATACCTTTTAGCTGAGTTTGTGTACACTCTTGGTTAAAGTTATTCATGGATCTCACTGGATCTATATTATATTTAGGATTGCTTGTACTGTGGAAGTGGTCTGAAACTAATAAATTTGAAATTGGATTTTCCAAATGATACAGATTAAATGGTTTTGTTTTATGACTGAACTTTTGCAATGGATTGTCCTTGTATTAAATCTTACAGTAGATTGTTTATAGACCCTATTTTGAAGAAGTCATATTATTTTCTCACTTCTACTGCAGAGCTACAACATCCACACAAAACAATTAAAACATAGATCTGTTATACACCAACATGTATGCAATGATAGTTATTTTCAAGTTATGTGCACCTATTACATAAGTGTCAGATTAGATGCTCAATGTTGAACTACTCCAAGTCAGCCCACATAGTTGTGGGGATATAACATTTAGCTCATGTTTTGAAGGGGAGAGTCTGTAGCTTGCTACTGGGATTTTCGAGTGTCTTCTCTGTTTTGCAATATTGCATAGACTAGGCACACCCTAATAGTAGTTAGAGTTTAAATTTTTGTTTTTATATTTCATGAACTTCTCATGTTAACCACAAATAACTTACATTATATACCAAATTTGTCTTTTTTATTTTGTTTTTAGATTGCTTTAAATGTCTCCTAAGGATAATTAGTATAATGCTCTGTTACCATTTTGTTTACTTTTTTTCGAATTTACAATGTTTTTTAGTATATTTGACGTGGAATTATTAATTATTTCAATGTTTTTTGTTCTATGTTGATAATGGTTTACTAAGCTTGCAGATCTTAAGCTTCTTTTTCTTTTGAAACCTTCATTATGTTTAAGAAAGGTCAAGTCCTACACTGTAAAGTCATATAGTGATTGGTTTCCACTGTGTGAGACATCAAGCACATTTTTATGATATAATTATGTAGTCTCAGTGTACATGCTGGAAAGTTTCTATTGAATGCTGAGAGAATTCAGAAATGTAGGATATATTTGAATAAATATTTTAGGACATTACCTAGGAGGTTATTTGCAGGATCTATTTGATAAGTATTTTAGGATAGCATCTAACACGATTGTTGAAAATTTACAATAATCTAAACAACTTATGGACAGAGAAAATGATTTTGCAATGGTGGTTAGTTACTTATTCATGAATTTTTTGGAAAGAAATGCTTAATTGAGTATGCAGCGTAGAAACTCCTTCATAGAAAGTATTATGGAGAGGAAAACACATTTGTTTCTAGTATTGGTAGTATCAAAAACTAATAAATAGCAGTTGTTAATTTAAATTGATTTACTTTATTTTCAAAAAATACTTTTATGTTTTAAATAAAAAAGAATAAAAATATAACATTAAACAAATAAAAGAGAAATTAAAGAATAATAATGATAATAGTAATTTAAATATCGTATTTTTATCGGTATAATTCCCTGTGATATCTTCTAAACAAATATATATATATATATATATATATATATATATATATATATATATATATATATATATATATATATATATTACCATTAACAATTACATCCTAAAAAAAAGAAAGTCCAAATTTTTCCAAAAAAGATAATAGAGAAATTTAAATTTTTAAATAAAAATGTTTGATCATTTCTAAATAAATAAGAAAGGAACCACGAAAAATGCATTGAAGGTGACTTGAAGTTTTGAAATTAAAATATAAAAGTTTTTAAATAATAATGGTTTACACTATACATCGTTAAAAATGTGGGGGAAAGACTACTTCACCAAAATTAAATTGGTATCCGATCAAGTAACTAAAAAATATCAAACAATTTAAAATTAAATTTATATTATTCATTCGTATAAATGTGTCAAAAATTTTCTCTAGTTAAGCACTTAAACTATACCAAATAATTTAACATAAAAATAATTAATATGAAAGTAAATTAATACTCTTTGACAATAATCCCAAAGAACTGTGTCAAATCCAACACAAGAGTTAGACACATGCAAAAGGAGAAGATGCATAAAAATTTACCCATAGTGTTGTCTTAAATACCACATGGGTGGGCAAGACTCATAGAAGGAGAAGATGCATCTAGATTTTTGCCATCGAGTTTGGTCAAATAACACAAGGATGTGGCAGATGCAAAGAAAGAAAAAAATGCATGAGTGATGCTCCCTTAGACATGTGTCAAATACTAAAATCCTACATGGGTTTGAGAGTAGCTCAAAAGGCGAAGATGCATCAAGGATTGTTCTACAGATGGGTGAAAATTCCATGTGATTTTGAAAGACGAGTTGAAGAAAAAATACTTTAGGATTCTACCACAACACTATATCATAGTTCACAATGATGTGGGATAAACCCAAAAGAGATAGTCATAAAAAAAATGAGATATTTAATCAATTTGATTCATGATTAATTATTTTAATTATAAAGAATATTAAGTGTTTTTTCTTTCATGCATGTAGAGTTATTTATACCACAAGAATTGAATTTTTAAATTATTCTTTTCTTTTTAGTATTGGAAATACATGATTTGAAAAACTATTGAAAATTATGAGTAACAATCCTTTAAGATACAACTTATATAACAATGCGTTTGGGGAAGCAAGGGTAAGGATGAGAATGTTTATAACACGGTGAGTTTGGAGGAGCAAGAATAGGGATGAGAATGTCATACCCATCTCCGTCATGTTGGGGGGTTTAAAAATAGTTTTCAACCAGTAATAGATGCGCCTTAGTTAGAACCTTATTAGCCTAAGCCAAACTTAGGTCTAATAATTTCATTAAGCACGTGTAAAACTTATATAACTTCACGATTAGTCCTAAAACCAGCCTCACATGATTACTTATGTAAGCCAGTGGAAGCATCTTTTGAAGTTTTAAAACGCTTTAAACTAGAAATAACAATTTTCCTTGGTGACAATTATATTTTTTCACACACTTTTCTTTTTTGGTTCTGAACATTTTTATTTTGGTTTATACATTTATCTTCTTCACAAGAATAAAAATCTCTACTTGATGACAAATTTTTTATGGAATAAAATTATCATCCTAACATTAATAGATACAAATTTATTGTATTTATGAAGAATAAGTGCTTGATTTATTTTATTTTATTTTTTAGTTTTTTAAAGAGTTTTCAAGAATTATTTTCTAGAAAAGGAAAAAAAAAGCTTGTTTGGTACGTGTTATTTGAAAACTGTTTTGAATATATAGAAATAAAAAACTTATTCATATATATGGAAACGTCATTCATGGAAAGCAAAAATAACATATTCTCATTGTATTTTGAGTTTTTAACACAAAAACAGAAAATTGAAAGGCAAAACTACTTACAGTTATTCCCCTTTTTTAATTTTTAAAAACTAAAAAATCAAAATTGTTTTAAAAAATCTCTTTTAAAAAAACACTAACTAACGAGTTTTTTAATGCTAATGTACTAGTTTTGTCATCTACTAGTAGTTCTAGTCTACTAGTAGTGTACTAGTACTAGTCTACTAGAAATGCTAGTCTATTAGTAGTACTAGTACTAGTGTACTAGTAGTGCTAGTAGTACTAGTGTACTAGTAGTGATAGTCTACTAGTTGTGCTAGTTTATTAGTAGTGTTAGTCTATAGTAATACTAGTTTGCTAGTAGTGCTAGTCTAATAGTAGTGCTAGTCTACTAATAGTGCTAGTCTACTAGTAGTACTAGTCTACTAATAGTGTTAGTTTACTAATAGTACTAGTTGTGTTAGTCTACTAGTAGTGTTAATTTACTAGTATTACTAGTCTACTAGTAGTGTTAGTCTAATAGTAGTGCTACTCTATAGTAGTGTTAGTCTACTAGTAGTCCTAGTCTAGTAGTAATCCTAGTCTAGTACTAGTCCTAGTCTACTAGTAATACTAGATTACTAGTAATGCTAGTCTACTTGTAGTACTAGTTTACTAGTAGTGCTAGTCTACTACTAGGGCTAGTCTACTAGTAACAGATGTTTACTAGTAGTGCTAGTTTACTAGTGGTGTCAGTCTACTAATAGTACTAATATTGTTGCTCTGCTAGTTGTGTTAGTCTACTAGTAGTACTAGTTTATTAGAAGTGTTACTTTGCTAGTAGTGCTAGCCTTCAAGTAGTGTTTGTCTTCCTGTAGTACTAGTCTACTACTAATGCTAATGTACTAGTAGTGGTAGTGTACCAGTAATGCTAGTTTACTAATAATGCTAGCGTACTAGCTGTGCACAAAATAAAGTGAATAAAAATAGAATTGTATTAAAAAATACACTAATTAAGTTAAAATAACATATAGGGAAAGCCTTACAAGTAAACATTCATTAAGCACAAAATAAATCATTCAACAAATTAATTGAACATTAATACAATGTAAAAAAATTTTATAAAAAAGAATATAAAAAATGTTACAATATCTTAAATTTAATTTCTTCAAATTACTGACTTATAATACTTTTCTATATATGTTAGATGAAAGTACACATGTGTGATAGTAAAAGATTATAATAATTTAAATGTTTTAATTTTTAGCAAACTAAAATACAACAACTCTATAGAAATGTAAACACACATATATTGTTGAGCATAAATTCAAGTTTTTAAATGATTTTACTTCAAAATCAAATTATTCCCTTTATTATATTAATAAATAAAAATTTAATATAATAAAAATATGTATATTATGTATGTCACATATATACATACTAATAGGTTTTCAAATTAAAATAGTTGAAGTTTTTTTTAAAAGCCAAAGGATGTTATTGAAAAGAAATAGAGAGTGCAAGAACTGTCATCCACAAAACTAATGTCTAAACATTACAAAAGTGAAACCAAGTTCATGATGGTCATGCTACAGAATCATATGAATTCATAACCCATCTAGTATAAAAATGTGAGACTTAGAAGCACGTCACCACTCTCACGAATGCAATTGTATAGCTTAAGCAACGTCTTGAATATCCACCACCTATTTCTAGCCTTTCATAGTTTCAAACTCGTGCAAACCACACCAAAGACTAGGGATGACAAAATAACCTACGCTCGCAGATATGCATGGATAAAATATGTGAAAATATCCACACTGGGTACCTACCACCCGCGGGTATAGGTTTTTCTCCTCATTACTTAACGGAAACAAGTATCATAGTACCCGTACTCGTGAGTATCGACTAAACTAAAATACTATATATATATATATATATTAAGTTAAAAAACATAATATTTTTGTAAAATAAATCAAATTAAAATATTAATTGTCAAATTTTTATTTATATCAATCTTATTTTTTTATGAAAACTTGATAATTAATAAAATTTCATTATAAAAATTTCAATAATATAAAGTAAAGATTTTATTTGAATTAAATATTTTTTATAGTATATTTTATTAATCTACTTTTAGACCTAATTAATTTTGTAGAAAATAATATAATTGTATTTCTAGATTTTCCAATAAATAAATGATTTATTTGATAAAACTTCTTATAAGAAAAATATATTTTTTAAAATATCTACAAGTAGTAGGCAACCACCACTTCTGTCTGCCCCAACCCATTGCAATTCATACCCACAACTACGCGTTCCAATACCCGGCCTTTGATATAAGTTATAATGTGCTTTATCCTTGATATAAAGACACGAGAATAAACTAAAATTGGAAGCTATAAGGTGCTTTGTCTTTGATATAAGGGGCTTCGTTGTATTATATATATCATCTGTTCGAAAAGCATATTGATAAATGATAGCTAATATGAAATGAGTATCTGCTGTGTTGCTGAATCCAAGTCATATGGTTTTTGTTGCAGTGTATTCATCGGCCTATGATAAGAGCTCTATGAAATGAAATAAATACAAAGAGAAGAAAAAGCCTTATGAAATGAAATAAATAAAAAGAGAAGGAAAGAGAACGTTAACTATGGTGATACCAAAATTTCATACTAATTACTCTTTTTACTAGGAAAATTGTGACAACAATGATGTTTAAATTTAGAACAAATTAGGGATGCATTCCTTAGGAAAATTCTTCTTTTCTTTTTTTTTTAAACTATATAAAACTTTCTTACTTTTATGTATTCATTATACTAAATATTAGAGTATCCTGAATTATTACACTATTCTAGATCACCACATCATCTGTGGTCTCAACAATAAACATGTAATATATAATTAATTAATTAACTTCTTTTGTAATTATATTAATTAAATAATTATATACTAATTGATTGAATCATAGATAACAACGTGGTTGGAGACATCTAATAATTTCTCCCTGTATATTTGAAATAACATTCCTTAAATTTGAAGTAACACTTCTCTTAAACTCTACACAATACGAAAGTAATGGTTAAAGAAGAGGAAGTGCATACATTGAAGTGGTGGGAAAGGTGTTGTAGTAATTTCCTCTTAAATTTGTAACTCTGTGTATAATAAACAATTTAGAAAGACTTTATACTTTGGTAAAATTTCTATATGAACAAAATGTAATTCTACATAAAACAGGCTCAGCAATGGTGTCAGGCTGGTCAATGACATCGTTACTTGACATCAAAGTTAACTACTTAGTAAACTATTTATAAATGTGGTAAAGTATAGTTGGTAACTTTATAATTACTTATACTTGTAAACTATTTACTTTACCTACATGTTAACTTTTAAGTATCTTATTTGGTTCTTCCAAGACATGCATAACTAACACAAGAATATACATACAAAAATAATTTATATCAAGAAGTACATGTTGTTATAACAATAGTAGCATAGTGTGTACCCTTTTAAATCTCAGAAACATAAAGCGAAGAAGAATAAACTTTTATGCAGTTGAAATTTGAGAATTCATGGTAACACATCCTCACATAAGCAGCTGTAAGTGTAAATATTGTAAACCAAACAGTGTATTTCATCATATACTTTCTTCTTCTGGTTGGATTTTCTTCTTTGTTTTCGAAAAAGTGCATTAAGTGCAAGGTATCCATTTATTCAGGAGTAAGCGTACTCATTGATAATATAGAGTCAGAGTTTGTCATTCAGTTTCTATCATATCATCACCTTTTCAGTTAAATTAAATTTTTGTATAATTATTTAAATGTGAGTCTGTGTTGTTTAGTTAGTATATAATTAATAAATTGTGTCAATGTAACTCCTAGACTTTTTTCACAACAAATTTACATATGCAGCGTATGTTACCTCAACTCCGAAAGCAGCATGCTTAACATATGTTACTGGATAGAACTCTTCGGATGTCTCTTTTGTTACTCCTTAAACTTGAGTTCCTTGCACAGTGGCCGAACAGGTGGGTATCTGTAAAAAACACTCTGACGCTCAAGTTAGAGGGGTATTCGGTTTAAGTGTCAAACAGTGAATATATATATTTTTCTCTCCTCTTTACCTTGGGTACTGTTTACCTATTTATAGGGATGAACTGAGTCTCTGTCTATTGGGCCTTGTTTAAGTACCCAGAACTTAGGTAATGTGATCTTAATCAAATTAACAACTAGTAATGGAGATTTGTACTGATTAATCCTGACTTGTCGTTGGCCGAGTGTGCTTGGTCTTGGCAGCGTATCAAAGCTGAAGTCTATCCCGTGGTCTTCGGTGTCGGAGCCGAGGTCTTTGACTGTGACTGGGGTCTATCTTTGGTGTCGAGACCGAAGTCTTCGGCCTTGGCCAAGGTCTATCCTGTTCACTTGCCCCCAGCTAGTTGTAGTGCAGTAAGAACCAAAGTTAAAAAGAAAAATGAAATGTGAAGGGTCTTCGGCTAAGAAGGGAGTCTTGTGATAGGTGATGTGAAAAGGCGGGAAACCAGGGGGTGAAAGATCTGGGCCGTTGATGACATCATGGAGGTGAGGATCTGAAGGTCGCCGAATTTGGACCGTTGATATGGAAAGGCTTGGACGGTCACGATCCATTGTCCTGCCTAGGTTTTTGGTACTATATATAGAGGATGTTCCTCGTCCAGTCTTCACCAGATTTTCTACCCTTTGAGCTGAGATCTCCGAATCCTGACTTGTTAACTCAGCTTGCTAAAGAAATTTGACAAGGTACGCTGTTCCAAAAAAATGTCTCCGTATTCCTTTACTAGTTCTACTCCCTCTTCTTCTTCTTCTTCTTCGTGGGGTGACGCCTCAGACTCAACCGAAGTCACCCCTTCCTGGGAGGGTAGCAATATTTGTTCTGTTACCTGTCCTCTTTCTGTCCCCACCGCAGCTACTGAAGCTGAGGTTGGGGTTGCTCCTCCTGAGGGATTGCCAAAGGAGGAGGCCCCTAGTCGCAAAGTGGTGGGAAACCCTAAAACGGAGTTCCCCCCTATCAAAGACCCTGAGTACGACTGGGTTGATGGAGAGATCGCTGCCTACTACTCTCGTTATAATACGAAGGAAGTTTTATTAGCCTTCGTAAGGAGCGTGGAGTTATGTCCTTTCGAAAACGCTCTAGATTTTCCTTTCTTCATGCATCGTTGCTGAAATGGCAGTTTTGGCATGTCCAATTTTGCTTATCGCCATAAGAGTGCTGAGGATAAGTTCGATTTCTTCTATGTCGATGATTGTATGTTTCGAGACCTCAGCGTCCAAATTCCTTTTGACGACTTCACTATAAGGGTCCTTCGTATTCTCAATACTGATCCCACGCAACTGCATCCGAATGCCTGGGCCTACCTCTAGGAATTTAAGGCCTTGTGCTTATTTATGCATGTCAAGGCAGTCTCGGTTTGTTCTTGCATCACTTCACTACTCGTCCACATGAGAAGTGTAAGTGAGTGTCCTTATACTGAAACCCTAAAAATCCTCTTCTCCAACTATATACCACCTCTTATAAAAATTTCAAAACCGATTTTTTTAAACTCTTGGTTGACCCCGAGACTGGTCCAAAGCATTTTTGTGACGAGACGGGGAGTGGCTGTTCCCTTTCTACTGGCAGTGAGCGTCGAGGATGTATAATTCATATCTTGCGGAGTTGCTCATGGCCGAGGAAGTGACAACAGCTGCCTTTTTGGATTCATTTCTCGGCGCCTCGCCGTCGAAAAATTGATATAGTTGTTCCCATCTCCTACACCTCTCGTAGACTTAGAGAGTGAGTAGTCAAAGTTAATGTCTTGTCTGTTTATTTGTTGTGCATGTATTTCGGTTTAATGGATGTGCTATTTTATGCAGGTATAATTATGGACGGAGTTAGAAACGTGATGGACTTCTAGAAGAGCCAGTGTGTCCTGGCTGATTTCTCTTCGAACAATGAGGAGGAGGTCCCCCAAGAGATTTTTGAGCTGGATCCCCAACCAAAAGAACCTCCTACCGACATTCTTCCTCCTGCCCCTAAAGGATCAAGGGGAAAGTTCAAGCTGAAAGGTAAGGATGTTGAAAAGGAGAGGGACAAAGGGAAGGGAAAAAGTAGGGAGGGGAAGAAGTCCTCCTCCAACAAGTCCAAGAAAGCAAGGATCGAAGATCTCTCCCCTAGCTTCGTCGTCCCTGCTGCCATGGTCTCCTCATCCTTTTTCCATTAGGACTTTGATCCTTTCGCCGTCATGTGCCAGGTTGGGGAGAGTTTGTCCGAGGCAAGCCAAGATTACATGACCACCACAAACCCCACCCTTCACTAGGTTCATTATTGCGAGCTCTTGACCCGAATGCAAGCTTTGGGTCGCCATCTTTTTGCCACTGAGACAACGAAACTTCAACAACAGTTGAAGCATTTAGAGGAATCATTGGAAGCAGCCACTAAGGCTTTAGACTCTCTGAATGCCGAAGTCGTTGGGCTGAAAGAGAAAAACAAGTCCATGGTCTCGGTCAAAGAGCATGAGGCAGCCTTAAAGAAAAAGGACACGAGGGTCGAGGAGGCGTTGGATATGTACAGGAAAGTCGACGTTGCTCATGAAGAAAGTGAGAAGGTCTGTGAGTTTCTGAACCGTGATCTTAAGGCGGCCAAAACTGGGTTCTCCAAGTATAAGAAGCAGGCAATTAAGGACATATGTGCGGAGCACGAGGCCGGGTTCCGACATGCTATTCATCAGGCCTACCAGTTTGGCTCCTTCCCTTAAGACTTCAAGTTCGACTCGGACTGGGACTTGTTCGGCAGGGAGTTCAAGTACTTTGATGAGGTGCCAGATAATTTGTCCCCAGACCCCTATGCCCCCTGCATGACGGTTGCGCCTAACCGCACCGAGCGCGTCGACATAGAGGATGAAGGGGCCAAAGATGCCGAAGAAGTGGATGGGAGGAACATAGGCTCCTAGGCTAGGGGGTTCTTATGTGGGGGATTTTTTGGATGTATTTTTTGTACAGGCCGAGATGTGGGCCTTTCAGCTTTTTATGACTTAGGCCTACCAGATGTGATGAACACTTTTTGTACTTACAGGCGTAGTTTATACTAAATCTATGATGAATGGAACATTCCTTTATTTATGCTTTCATCTTCTTATGTGCCTTACTCAATGTTTCAAATTTTCCTAGATAATCTTTAGACGTCTCGTGTATTTTGAGAGTTGTTGTAGTCTAGGTGTAGTTGATAGAACGCTTTAGTTTTTTAAGTGTTTTCTTGATCGAACCCAGTGCCAAGTTGGTATGGCACTTTAATCGCGAGTGCAGCCTAGACCGAATTCTGTGTCGAGTTGGTAGGGCACTTTAAATCGTGAGCGCTGCTTGGACCGAACTTTGTGTCGAGTTGGTAGGGCACTTTAAATAGTGAATGCTGCCTGGCCGAACTCTGTGTCGTGCTAGTAGGGCACTTTAAATTGTGAGTGCTTCCTGGACCAAACTCTCTATCGAGTTGGTAGGGCACTTTAAATCGTACAAGGTTCTTCTTAGATGAAAAAAAGATAATGGAAGTAGTGGGACAAATGATCATATTATTGAATTGAAGTCAAGCCTCGTTAAAAACATCCCTAGCCAAAACCCTCCTTAGGGATAAAAAACCAGGTGAGGAAAAGAGTGCTTGCAGTGCATTATACTAGTTGTAGTAATTTTTCAAGTGAGCGGAGTTCCAGGTCCTCAGAATGAGTTTTCCAGA
This sequence comes from Psophocarpus tetragonolobus, assembly GCA_037954015.1. Lineage (NCBI taxonomy): Eukaryota > Viridiplantae > Streptophyta > Magnoliopsida > Fabales > Fabaceae > Psophocarpus > Psophocarpus tetragonolobus. Next base: position 37,226,624 of record CM075690.1, on the reverse strand, counting down.
GAGTTCTTCTAGCTTATGAGCGTCTTTATAGAGACTTTGGTGGATCCAAAATGGTCCATCCAATTGGGAGCAAGCTTTCCTTCCCTTCGGTCTCTCTGGGCATCCCCAGTCGCTCTCCACACTAAGTCACCTTGCGCGAACTCTCGCACCCTTACCTTGCTGTTGAATCTTCTTGCTTACATGCTTCCACAACTATTGTTGCTTTGTCTCGTTCTCGTCAACGTAATCCAACATGGCTAGCAAGGCTTCTTGGTTACCTTACTCATCAAAGTGGGCTCTTTGGAATGATTGTTCTCCTATCTCGATGGGGATCATGGCATATGTTCCATATACAAGCCTGAAGGGTGTTTCTTTTGTAGAAGATTGAGGAGTGCATTGATATGCCCATAGGATTTCGGGAATCATTTTGTCCCATTCTCCCTTTGCCCCCATCATCCTTTTCTTCAACTCTCCTAAGGTTACCTTGTTGGCAGCCTCGGCTTGTCCATTCGACTGTGGATGGTTCATCGAGGTCACCTCCTGTTTGATATGTAGGCCCTCTAAAAAGGAGTTAATTTTTTGTCCATGAACTGCAGCCCGTTGTCAGTGATGACAGCTTGGGGGATCCAAAACCTGGTGATTATGTTTTTCCATAAAAACTTCTGGACGTTCTGAGCCAAGATAGTGGCCAAAGGCTCGACCTCAATCCACTTTGTGAAGTAGTCAACAACCACAAGTAGAAATTTCACCTGTCCTTTCGCCATAGGGAATGGTCCAAGAATATCCATGCCCCACATACAGAATGGCCATGGGGCTGTTATTGGCATGAGGTCGTCTGCTGGTTGGTGGATAAGGTCATCATGCCTTTGGCATTGTACACATCTTTTGAAAAAAGCCAAACAATCTTGTTGGAGAATGGGCCAATATTATCTGGCCCTTAGTACCTTGGCAGCTAAAGTTCTTCCTCGATGTGCATACCACAGATGCTGAGATGTATCTCTTTGAGAACATATTCAACGTCGTTAATGACGATGGATTTTAGCAATGGAGTCGAGAATCCTCTTATGTACAGGTCGTTGGCTATCATGGTAAATTGGGCTGCTTTCATTCTGATGGCCTTGGTCTCGGCTGGGTCTGCAGGTAACTTCCCTTGTGTTACGTAGCTTGTGATTTCCTGTCGCCAATCATTATTAACTGAGACAATGTGCAATCCTATGCTCGGCGACGTAAGCTCTTGCTGAATGATCATTTTCAACTGCCCTGATTTCTTGGTGCTGGCCAATTTGGCCAGCTGATTTGCCCTTTCATTTTGTTGTCGTGGTATGTGAGCTACTTCGACTTTGTCAAATATGGGCAACATTTCCTTGTAAGCATGGTAGTATTGCAACAGCCTAGGCTCATTGACCTGAAAAGTATCATTGACATGTTCGGCCACTATCTTGGAATCTGTTAAACACCTTACTGCTTTCGCTCCCAACTCTTCGGCTAGTTTTAGGCCGGCTAACAAGGCTTCGTATTCTGCTTGATTGTTAGAGGCCTTGAAGCCGAAACGTAATGATTGTTCGACAATAAGCCTATTCGGTCCTTCTACGATTACTCCCGCCCCACTTCCACTGCTTCCCATCGACCCATCTACACGTATGGTCCATGAGGCCGGCGGGTTACCTTCTAGCTCGGTCAGGGGATGAAGTTCGTTCACAAAATCAGCCAAGAATTGGGACTTTATGGGACCTCTAGGTTCGTACTGAATGTCAAATTCGGATAGTTCTATGGACCATGCTACCATCCTTGCTGCCAGTTCTGCCTTTCTCAAGACCTTCGCGATGGGGCAGTCGGTCTGGACAACGATTCAGTGGCTTTGAAAGTATGGTCTCAAGCATCTGGCTGTGCTTATCAGGTCCAAGTTCGTTTTCTCCATGACCTGGTACCTGACTTCGGCATCACGTAGAATGCGGCTGGTAAAGTACACAGGGCATTGGCCCCCTTCAACTTCCTGAACTATAACGACGCTTATAGCCAAGGAGGAGATAGAGAGGTACACTATCAACGTTGCCGAAGTTAGATTGACCAATAATGGAGGGGAAGCCAAGGTTCTTTTGAGGGTAGAAAATGCCTCCTTACATTCTTTAGTCCATTTGAACGGTTGCGCCCTCCGAAGTAACATTATAATGGGCTTGGTCTTCTCGGCCATGTAAGGCAAGAAACTAGATAAGGCCGTCAACCTGCCCATTAGGCGTTGTACTTCTTTCTGGTTAGTCGAGCTCCTCATTTCGACAACAGTTGAGCATTTATCCAGATTGGCCTCTATCTCTCGTCTCGTGATCATGAATCTAAGAAATTTACCCCCTTGCACTCTGAAGACACATTTTTCCAAATTTAATCTCATTGAATGCCTCCTTAGGGTTTGGAAGACTTCTTCTAGGTCTTGCACATGACTTGCAACCTTTTCGGACTTGACTATCATATCGTCAACATATACTTCTATATTTCTTCCTATTTGCTTGTGAAAAACTTTGTCCATAAGCCTCTGATGAGTGGCCCCGATGTTTTTTAGGCCGAAAAGCATGACCCTATAACAATACGTAGCCTCTTCCATGATGAACGTCGTCTTCACCTCATCTAGAGGGTGCATTCCTATTTGATTATACCCAGAGAAAGCGTCCAAAAAGCTAAGGGCAACGTGTCCTGAAGCCCCATCTACTAATTTATCAATGTTAGGCAAATGATATGCATCCTTGGGACATGCTTTGTTAAGATCCGTGTAGTCAGTACACATGCTCCATTTACCGTTATGCTTCTTTACCATGACCACATTTGCTAGCCATGTGGTGTACTTTACCTCCCTTATGAATTCGGCTGCCCTGAGCTTATTGACCTCCTCCCTCACAGCTTTCGATCTTTCGACCCCCATCTTCCATCTCCTTTGAGCCACTGGCTTGGCTAGAAGGCACATCGCCAGTTTATGGGATAAGAAGTGGGGATCAATTTTGGGCATATCAGCGGGTGTCCAGGTGAACAGGTTGACATTCTCTCTATCACAGTCGTGATCTTTTTTTGGTCCCTTTCGGGAAGGAAGGAGCCGAGATAAGTGAGCTGGGTGTCTATTTTTCCAATTTGGATGGGTTGAATTTCCCCCATAGGTTCGACCTTCTCTATCTCATCAGGCCTAGGGTCTAGGTCTAGACTTGTAAGGTGGTGGTGTGCAAGCATGTTGACGGTACGAATCTGTTGTTTCTATTCTCAGGGTTGAATCTTGAGGCTGGCCAAGTAACACTCTCTGGCCGCCCTTTGGTCAACATGGACTGTGATAATCTTTCCTCCTTTGGAAGGGAATTTCATGGCAGATGAGGTGTGAACACTATGGCTCCCAGCTTGTTAAGGGAGGGTCTACCAAGGAATACATTGTAGGAAGTGTTTGCTTTGACCACAATGTACCTAATTTTTATGGCACGACTCTGCCCATTTTCAACCCTGAAGCGGGTATATAAGTCAACACAACCTTTGGTTGCCACCCTTTCTCCAGCGAAACCAATAAGTGGTTCCTCAAAAGGCATTAACTGTTCAGGCAATAGGCCGAGCTTTTGGAATGTCCTCTAGTAAAGCACATCGGCCAAGCTCCCTTGGTCTATCAAGGTTTTCTTGACAATAAAGTTGGATATTTCAATGCTAATGACCATAGGGTCATCTTGTGTGGGGTCTACGACCAAAAGATCCTCATTTGTAAAAGTGATAGGTGGCATTCTGGGTCTGAGATGAGGAGTTATTGAGTTAACAGATCGCAAGGTTCGCATGTGCCTTTTCCTCGAGGATGAGGTGGCCCCGCCTTCGGCGAACCCTTTTGCAATAGTATTGATGACCTTCTTTGGGGGGCCTGGTTGGTATGCCACCCTTCTTTCCCAAGATCTGCTCCGGTCTCTGCTTCTATTCTCGTATCCCCTGTGGCAATAACATTCACGTGGGTCCTCCTGACGTTCTTGGCCTTGTCTCCTTTGATAAGTTCTAGTGGTAGGGACATCGGAACGGTAGCTTGGCTGGTAAACACAGTTTTTCAAGTGGCCCTGGTGGATGAGGTCCTCAATCTTGTCTCTTAACGCCGAACACTCTTCGGTGGAGTGTCCTTTGTTCTGGTGGTACCGACAATGCTTAGAGGCGTCGGGCCCCAGAGGAGTGTTGGCCTTTTTTGGCATGACTAAAAGGTCGACCAACAACGATTGTTCCAACACTTTCGATCTCGAGGTGTTGAGGGGGGTGTATTGGTGATGTCTCGGTCCCTTGGGCGGCTTCTCATTGAATTGTTCCTTTCTTTTGCCTTTGTCTCCTTAATCCCCCTCCTTGGGCCGTAAACTAGGGATGATCTCATATTCCCTTTTTTAGAACGCCTGCAATTCTTCAATCTCAATAAAGGATACAACTCGACTTCTCATTTTCTCCATACTCCTCGGGGGAACATGAATCATGCTTTTGGTGAAGTCTCCTGGCTGCAGCTTAGTCAGGAACATGTGAAAGGTGACTTCTGGTTGTAAGTTTTTAATGCTCAATGTAGCCTTTCCGAAGCGGTCTATGAACGACTTGAGGGGTTCCCCTTTTTCCTGTCTCACAGTTGTCAGTGCTTGAGAAGTGAACCGATGGGGCTTGGATGTGGCGAACTGATTTCCAAACATGGCGGCTAGAGTCTGGAAGCTCTCGACCGAGCTCGGGGGAAGCTGAATAAACCAATTCAGAGCTGGTCCTTGGAGGGACATCGAAAATATCTTGCACAAGGCTGTTTGGTCCTTTGTGTACATTCCTACCTGGGTCATGAAAGCCTCCAAGTGACTGTCGGGGTCAGTGGTCCCATCATATTTCTTAAGGGAAACATGCTTCCAGCTTTCAGGCAGGGGAGTTTCCATTATTTCGGGTGTGAACAGGTGGTGAGGCCTGACTATGGAAGGCGCAGGCTCGACCTGCCGGGGTACATGGCTCGAAGACCCTTGCAGGGTACTATCCATCAGCCTACGCCCGTGGTGAGGTTGGGATTCAGCAGGGGTTGCTGACAAGCCGTGAGGGTGTCGACTTCTTGTGGATGCTGCCGATTCTCCCCCATGTGATTCATCTCTTAACTAATCTGAATCTACATCTTTCTTCTGGTGTCTCCCTTTGATCTCAGTTGTTTCTCGAAGCAATTGCGCTACTTCTTCTCTCAGCTGGCTAATGACTTTTGCCAAACTGGACTCGTTCACCACCTCAGGATTACCCGCTGTGGTTCTGGTCCCTGCTCCCTCATTAGCTTGATTCTTGGGTCCTACTCCATTGCTTCTTGTCCTCGCCATGGTCAATCAGTAGGTATTAGTGGGGTGTGATGTTTTACTTCGGGCCCCACGATGGGTGCCAAAATGTTCCTGGATAGAACTCTTCGGATGTCTCCTTCGTTACTCCTTGAACTTGAGTTCCCCTCACGGTGGCCGAACATGTGGGTACCTGCAAAAGACACTCCGACACTCAAGTTAGAGGGGTATTCGGTTTAAGTGTCAGATAGTAAATATATATATTTTTCTCTCCCCTTTGCCTTGGGTACTGTTTATGTATTTATAGGAATGGACTGAGCCTTTGTCTATTGGGCCTTGTTTAAGTACCCAAAACTTAGGTAATGTGACCTTAATCAAATTAACAACTAGTAATGGAGATTTGTACTGATTAATCCTGAATTACCGTTGGCCAAGTGTGCTTTGTCTTGGCAGCGTATCAAAGCTGAAGTCTATCCCGTGGTTTTCGGTGTCGGAGCCGAGGTCTTTGGCTGTGATCGGGATCTATCTTTGGTGTCTAGACCGAAGTCTTCGTCCTTGGCCGAGGTCTATCCTGTTCAACGTATATGCAGTTATTACCAATCCACTGTTAGATTGTTTATAAACTAGGTCCTAAAGAAGTGGAATTGGATTTTCTCTTAGCCACTAGAAAGCAAGAACATTCCAGACCCACATAGATTAAAAGACCCCAAAATTACTTTGCTTAGTGATAAAATGCACTGTTTAATGAGAAAGTCACCAATTTCTAGTTTTTTACTAAGATTGTTCTTTTAAGTTTGAATTATCTATAAAGTCACCAATTGTCATAATAGTTTAATGAGAAATATGAATAACAGATAAATTGGTTTAAAATTTGTTTGAAACCCGTCCTTTAAACTGGGGCAAAAGAGTTGAAACCTATGGCAAAGGAGTTTTATTGACCATGAGAGTTGGAATTATTGTTAATTCGTTCAAAGCATAACATCCCAGTCACATGGTAAACAATTTTGATTTCTGTTTTATGAGTCCAGGAATATCACCTTGAAACTGGATAGTTTCTCAAACTAGTTGAGTAGTAAAATAACCAGGAATATCACCTTGAAATGATCATGACAAACATAAAGATACTGGAGATGAAAATAAACTTAGCAGCACTAAAGGGTTTTGTTTTGAGATAATTAAGGGATTTCATTTTCATTGTATTATGTATATCTTAATTGAAGGCTTGGCTGCCAGCATATTGCTGAAAAACATTTTGCTGTAAAATCCGAGTCATATGTGTGTTTCAGTGGTTGATTAATTGATTATACTAGTTAATAAGAACTTGACTGACCTATGTTTGATCTCCATAAAAGAAATTTAAACTAGGGATAAGAAAGAAGTAAATGTAAATTGCTGCCGAATTATGAATTAATCATGCAAATATTCAGAATTGGATAATAGAATGTGTTTTTTACATTAAAGCATACCTAAACAACAATAGATGTTTTTTATTTAGAACTTTAAAAGGCCAAGTGAATATTGTGAAATGGCATTCAAAGATATATTTTCATGATTACAGGAAATACATATATGTAGAGCAGTAGAGAGAATATATCTCTGGAAACAAAAACTGCCCAATCCCTATAATTAAGCTAATCCCTCTGACTAATCATGGAAGTTAGTTAATGCAATAAATCAACCTATATTTGGTAATTTAATATACAGTGAATCAATTATAAATCTCAACACTCCCCCTCAAGTTGGTGCATAAATGTCAGTCAGGCCCAACTTGCTTAGAAATTTTGAGAACACTGGTTTTAGAACTGCTTTAGTGAGAATACCAGCCAATTGATCTTCTGTTCTGATCTTAGGCAACTCTAAAATCTTCTTATCCAACTTTTCCTTGATGAAAAATCTGTCTACTTCAACATGCTTTGTACGATCATGTTGTACTGGATTATGGACAATATCACATGCAACTTTGTTGTCACAATACAGCTGGATTGGTTGCCTAGGAGGGTATCCCAAATCTTCCAACAATAGCTTTAACCATAATGCTTCACATAGACCAAGTGCTATACCTCTAAATTCAGCTTCTGCACTTGAGCGGGCCACCATGTTTTGTTTTTTGCTCCTCCAAGTTACAAGGTTTCCTCCTACAAAAGTGAAATAACCTGAAGTAGACCTCCTGTCATCTATGGCTCCAGCCCAATCTGCATTTGTATATACATTTATTTCTTGATAATCAGTGTGTTTAGTGAACAAAATACCCCTTTCAGGTGCAGATTTCAAATACCTTAAGATGTGCATGACAACATTCATATGTTTTTCTCCTGGGTTATGCATGTACTGACTAACAACACTTAATGCATAAGTAAGATCTGGTCTGGTATGGGCCAAGTACATTAATCTTCCTACAAGCCTTTGATATCTTCCTTTGTCAACCAGTATTTGATTTGGCTCAAGACACAATTTCAATCCTTCTTCAATAGGAGTAGTAGCAGGATGACACTCTTCCATGCCTGTTTCACGCAAAAGATCTAGGATATATTTTCTTTGGGAGAGAAATAGTCCTGTTTTTTATCTGGAAACTTCTATCCCAAAAAATATTTCAGAGGATCAAGATCTTTCATTTCAAATTTTCCAAATAAATAGCTTTGTAGAGCTTTCTGTTCTTCAGGGTCATTTCCAGTAACAATCATATCATCTACATATATGATAAGAGCAGTAATCTTACCGTGTTGTTTCTTTAGAAACAAAGTATGATTGGAATTGCTCTGATGATAGCCAAAAGCAGTCATTGCCTCTGAAAATCTTCCAAACCATGCCCTTGGAGATTGCTTCAAGCCATACAATGATTTCTTTAATTTACACACCTTTTGACTATGCTTCTTTGGAACCATACATCCTGGTGGCAGTTCCATATAAACTTCTTCAGATAATTCTCCATGGAGGAAGGCGTTCTTTACGTCAAGTTGTTATAACGACCAATCTAAGTTTACTGCTAGAGATAACAACACTCAAACTGTGTTGAGTTTAGCCACAAAAGCAAATGTCTCTGTATAGTCTACCCCATAAGTTTGAGTGTAGCCCTTTGCTACTAACCTTGCTTTTAGCCTTTCAATTGTGCCATCTGCTTTGTACTTTATAGCATAAATCCATCGACATCCAACTGGTTTTTTTCCTAGTGGACAGTCAACAAGTTCCCATGTTTCATTTTGTTGCAAGGCTTTCATTTCCTCATTCATCGCATTTTTCCATCATGGATCAGCCAAGGCTTCCTGTACATTGTTAGGAATAGAAACAGTAGATAATTGATTTACAAATGACTTATTTGATTCAGACAAACGGTGGTAGGAAACAAAATTATTCATGGGGTATCTAACCTTATTAGAAAGAGTGGGCTCATAAGTGAGTTTAGGAATACCTCTAGTGTGTCGTTCTGGTAGTTGTTTTTTTGTTGGCACAAGATTAAGAGCATCCATGACAGTAGATGATTGGTTTGGTGTGTCATCAAGAGGAGTCATACCAAGTTCTGTCACCACCTCATAATGTGAAGTCCCATTTATTTCATTTTCCATCTCATCCGTACAACTTGATTGTAAGTTATCTGCACAAGAATTATCGTTGCTGCAATTTACCTCTAAATGGTCTTTCTCAAGATATACATATTCTTGGAAATTATAGTCTAGAGTCTGCCGTTCTTTATGGTTCTCCCCCTGAAGTGCAGATTCTGAAGAGAAATACATTATTTGTTCATGAAAAACAACATCCATGCTTATAAACATCCTTTTAGTTGGAGGATGGTAACACCGATACCCTTTTTGGTGTATAGCATATCCAAGAAACACACATCGTAAAGCCCGAGGTGCCAATTTGTTTGGGTTCTTTTGAATATGCACGAATGCTACACAACCAAAAACACGAGGAGGCAAATCTGTACTACCAAGGGCAACCACTTTGTTCAGGAGAGTCTACAGTGGCGTTTGAAACTCATTAGAGTTAGAAGGGATACGATTTATGACATATGTTGCCATTGTAAGAGCCTCTCTCCAATAAGAGAAAGGCATATGGGCCTCTAATAATAAAGAACGTACCACCTCTAGTAAGTGTTGATTTTTTCGCTCGGCAACACCGTTTTGTTGCGATGTATTAGGACACGTAGTTTGATGAATAATGCCATGTACTTCCAAGTACCTCTTGAGGTCTAAGCTTTGGTATTCACCACCATTGTCACTACGAAGAACCTGAACCTTTGTGTTGTATTGGGTTTCAATAATTTTGTGAAACTTTTGAAATATCAAGTTCACTTCTCCTTTGGACTTCATTAACCATAACCAAGTCATTCTAGTGCAGTCATCTATGAAAGTAACAAACCAACGTGATCCTCTTAAAGTAGAAATCTTAGAAGGACCCCAAACATCCGAGTGTATAAGCATAAAAGGAACAATACTTTTATTCAAACTGATTGGAAAAGGAACACGATGACTTTTTGCTTGTTCACATACATCACAACGAAAAACAGAGATGTCAATCTTTGCAAATAATAAAGGAAACAATTTTTTCAAGTAACTAAATGAAGCATGTCCCAGGCGACGATGCCATAGCCAAATTTCAGTTCCTTCTTTCTGTTTGGTAGAACTCTTCACGGTCAAAGCGTTTTCTAACTTCCCAGAATCTTTCGACACCAAGTCCAAATAGTATAATCTTCCTTGTTTAACACCATAACCAATCGTCTGTCTGGTCTGAATGTCCTTAAACACACAAAAATTAGGCCAAAAAATAACAATACAATTTAGGAATGTAGTAATTTGTGATACAGACAAAAGGTTATATTCTAGAGATGGAACAACTAAAACAAAATCCAAAGTAAAATTATTAGTAAGAGTTAAGGATCCTTTTCCAATAACAGAGGTTGTGTCACCATTGGTAGTGGAAATAAATTCTTTTGAGGATGATTTCATGGATAAAATTTGTCTAGAATCAAAAGTCATATGATCAGTAGCACCTGAATCAATTATCCATGTGCTATTAGTACTAGGTACAGAAAACTCACCATCATTACCTCTAATTGCCATCAAAGCAGTGAACTCTTTGGAGGCTTCATCTGTGTTTTTTGCCTCAACAACTGCTGCAACTGGATTCTTTCTTCGTTGATCCCGACTGTGATCCCACCACTCTGGATATCCATTAAGTTCAAAACAACGACTCTTAGTGTGACCCTGCTGATTGCAGTGAGTGCATTTAAACTTAGACTTATCTATATTTGAGTTCGCTTTAGGATGGTTTCCTTTTGTTTGACCCTGCCAGTTTCTGTTTCGAGTTATCATGGCTGTGTTGTCAGAACTTTCTGATTCACCTTTCAAAGTCGCTTGACGTATTGCCTCTCGACGAATCAATGCATAAGAATTCTCCAACTCTGGGACAGGTTCTTTGCGTAAAATCTCTGCACGAATTTGTTGAAACTCACCATCTAATCCCGCAAGGAATATATGCAACCTTAGTCGTCCAATTGATTTCTTGTAAGCTGTGAATCAATTAGAAATCTCAACAAAACTCGAGTTTAATAATTTCCGAGTCCGTGTGGGATGTTATAAGTTATCTATAGTTAGTCCTAATATCATCTTTTGATGTTTTAAGACACTCTAAACCAGTTAGAGTTAATGTATAAGACATTTTAAGCCGCAGAAGTGAGTCCTTCCTGAGAATTTTATTTTTTCTAACAAAATTATCATCCTAACACTAATAGATACAAAAAATTATTGTATATATAAAGAATAAAGACTTGATTAATTTGATTTTATTTTTTAATTTTTGATAGAGTTTTCAAAAATAATTTTCTAGAAAAAGAAAAAAAATTGTTTAGTAAGTATTATTTGAAACTATTTTAAAAATATGAAAATTAAAAAACTTATTCATATTTATTGAAGCATCATTAATGAAAAGTGAAAACCAACAACATATTCTCATTTATCATAACTGAGATAACGATGAAATGACACAAATATTTTATGGAGCCTTAGTTAGAACCTTAATAGCCTAAGCGATAGATGTGTCTTAGTTAGAACCTGAATTGCCTGGGCGAAACTCAGGTCTAATAATTTTTTTTGAGCCCATCAGAGACCTATATATAACTTCGTGTTAATCCTAATACCCTTTTAATGTTTTAAGACACTCTAAACCAATTGATGTTTTAAGATAATCTAAACCAGAAATGAGTCCTTGTTGACAATTTTACTTTTTCACACACTTATCTTCTTTGGTTTTGAACATTTTTACTTTGATTTATACATTTATCTTATTCACAAGAATAAAAGCCTCTACTTGATGACATATTTTTTATGGAATAAAATTATCATCCTAACACTAATAGATACAAAATTATTGTATGTATAAAGAATAAAAGTTTGATTGATTTAATTTTGTTTTTTAGTATTTTAAAGAGTTTTCGAAAACAATTTTCTGAAAGAAGAGAAAAAAAACTTATTTGATAAGTGTTATTTGAAACTATTTTAAAGATGTGAAAATAAAAAAAAAATTATTCATATTTATGGAAACATTATTAATAAAAAGTAAAGACCAACATATTTTCATTTGTTGTAACCAAGTTCATGATGAGATGACACAAATATTTTGTGAAGTGGCCAATATTTTATTTTAAGGGGAAAAACATTAAAAACCCTTAATAAAATGGTCTTTAGAGTTAAAGTTGGGTTCGAAAGTCAATTACGTGTAGAAAATACATTAACACCCTACGATGCCTATTAAAAATAATACTTTTAATTTAATTGTGCAGCACTATATAATTTTACAAATATTTATTTTACTCCTAAAAAAAAATATATTTTTTATTTTTTTATTTTCAAGTTCGTTGCACGAGAATTTAAGCTATTTATTGACTAGTAGTTAAGCTTTTATGACTCAATAATGTTAACGATAGAAAAGAATTTATTTTACTTCCTACATATAAATATAGCAAAATGACTATTCTATAAATTTTTAACATCTAAACATGAAAAGGTAGTATTGTTCCTCAATTAATTAATGTTTCTCGTTATTGTTTAAATAAAAAAAGGTTTTATATTTAAAATTTCAATATTGAATCAGATGTCAAATATTTTTTTACTTTTTAAATATTGAGTTATTATTTTTTAACTCTAAACTATGCACGTAACGTAGGAATTTAGTTATCAATCAAATAGAAAAAGGAAATGCCTAAGAACTATATCTCATGCAATAAAATCATTATTATTTAAAATAAAAAAACAGATTCGTAAAAAATTAAAGAAAAACTGTACGTGGAAAACGTAACTCCTAATACCTACATAAAACCTAAAACATATATTAAATCAGAGAAATTGTGCATAAAATAAGAAAAATACCTAACTAATGGTAACAAGGAAAACAAATATTTACGGAAGAAAAGACTGTACGTAAAACCTATTAAATTAATTATTAGATCTAAAATTAAAATAATAAAAAAAAAATTATGTAACTCTACAATCTTAACAAAATAACTATTTCGATCCTAATTTTTAATTTTCTTTTAAACTAAAACTGCATGTAAAATTGATGGTCTATTTTAATTTTTTTATGTGACAAAAAAATATTATTTTTTTATGATTAATGATAATATATCCTGCATAAATAAAAAACTATTAAATATAAAACGTGTGTTTACATTAATGTATTTATTATTATTGTTTTTCTTAACACAAAATAAACAACATAAATGAAACTAAGTATAAGACAAGAACAAAAAATGAAAGAAATATTGCCTCCACATGTACATTTCCATTTTCTTGAAAGCCCTGTGAAGAGGAATTTTTTTATTTTCTATTTTTATCTCTCTGCTGCTCACCCAAATTTTTTTTTTATTATGAGGAATTTAAACTTATCATTAAGTTATTGATTCACACAAATGTTAAATTTAATTTTTTGAAGGGAAGAATCTATTCCAGTAGCTTGCGACCGAGGTTCTCAAGTGTTGTCCTTGTTTTACACAAATGAATGGCCTGGCACATGCTACATTTTCAGTTTAAATTTTATAATTTTAAACTTTTACTAAGATTTTTTTTGTAAGTTTAAATTATTCATAAAATTTTCAATTTATGTCATCTTAGTTTAATAAGATCATGTACTACAGAATGGGTTCAAACCTGTCCTTTAGAGTATTTATTGACCTTGAGAGTCGAAATTATTGTTAATCTCCTTGAAAGTAAAATAAATACAAAGATTTAGTTTTGATATAATTAAGGGGCTTTATTTTCATTGTATCCTCTATAGCTTAATTGCAGGCTTGGCATTCCTGAAAAACATTTTGCTGTAAAATCCGACTTATGTGTGTTTCAGTGTTTGGCTGGTTGGCTATGCTAGTGTCTGACCTCTATGAAAGAGAAATTTAAACTACTGATGAAAAGGAAGTAAATTGTAAATTGCTAGCTGCAAAAATGCAGAAATATCATGCTGAATTACTAGTGAATTGATCGTGCAAATATATTTTTGGAATTAAATTACAGAATGTGCTTCAAAATGAATGGTTAAAGTATTTTTTATTGAATTGATGAACAGGATGATTGACTATGGACATGCTAAAATGGAAGGATCAAGGAAAGTCATTCCCCATTTGGCAAAGACCCACATAGATACCTGATAAGTTAAGTGAGCTGCTTCCGCTATAAAACACAAGGATTTCATTTACCTCAAACCATGGAGCTGCGTAGTGAATCATTGACTCACAATATTAAATTTATTTTTCTGAAGGGAGAATCTATTCCACGGGCTTGACACTGATGTTCTCAAGTGTGAGTTTAATATTTGATATGTGAATCATTGATTCACACAATATTAAATTTATTTTTCTAAGGGGAGAATCTATTCCACGGCCTTGACACTGATGTTCTCAAGTGTGATCCTTGTTTTGCATGTTTTGCACTAATGTTAGGGTTTGGCACACCCTACACTATCAGTTGAAGTTTTATAATTTTCTATTTTGTTACGAAGATAGTTTTTGTAAGTTGAAATTATCCATAAATTTTAAGTTTCTTTCTATCTGTTTTGAGAAATATGATTCCTGTTTTATGAGAGTCCAGGATCATCTCTTTGAAATATCAGAGTAGATAGTTTCTCAAATTAACCATTTTAATTTTAGGCTTCATTTTCATTGTGCTTAATTGACGGCTTGGCTGACAGTATATTGCTGTACAATCCCAGTCATATGTGTGTTTTAGTGGTTGACTGATTGGCTATGCTATTTAATAAGAACTTGACTGTATATGAATTTAATTATATGAATGTATAAGATTATATAAAATATATATTCATATAAATAGTCAAATGGATTTGAATTCAAATAGTATGAAATTTCTTAAAAAAAATGGTATGGAATGAAGTAACTTTGTTTTTTCTTTTCTGAGATGAAGTATTCAACGTATGAACTCTCCCATAAATCTTTTTTCTTTTTGAAGTTTAGTAAGATTAGGTCATTAGTGTACTCACATTTAATTTCAGTACACAAGCTCAGCTTAAACTCCATTGGTGAATAATATGTGTCTCTGAATCTTTATATAATTGTTTCATATCTTATTATTAATAACTATTGATAATAAGTGATAAAATCTCAATGTTAATAGTTCTTAACAAGTTGTTAGTCTCCTTCCAATCTCATATTGTTGTGTGTTTGATATTAAATAAAGAAAATATTTTACAAGTATTTTTTCAAAATGTTTTTCGTATTTTACTGTCAATGTCCTTAACAATAAATCATAAAAGTTCAGTTCGAACCCATTTCACAAATCTTTTTCTTTATCCAAAAATCTTAACTCAAAATTCATTCAAGATTCAAAAATTTCATATCTTCTAACATCAAATGCTCTAAACTAATTTAATAAAAAAACTTATTTTATATTAAAGTTTTATTCAAATTTCATAAATGATTAAATATTAAAATTCATACCTATTTTTCTAAACTCATTGAACTTCTTCTAAGTTTGTCTTGATATCTTTTTCCTTTCTTCTTTATTTTCCATCTTCTTGATATTTATCTTGTTTGTCTGTAGTACAGAAGAGAAGTTTAGTGCCTTCTTTTTCTGCTACTCTGATATTATCTGAAGTGATTCTTTTGTTAAGTGATCTTTCATACGGTTAAACATGTTTTTATATCTCTTCTGCAATGCCATATAGAGGAAGATTCAGATTTTTTTTTTCTCAAGACCAATTCTTACCTCATTGGTTCTACAATTCAATTTTTTTTAGTTCTTAATCCCTTTAAAACCACGTATGAAAATTTTTACCACCAATTTGGTATACTTTAGGCAAGAGTTTGCTCACTCAACAAGTTAATTCACAATCATTTATCCTTCTACAAGTTTCTACACATAACAGTTTCCCATAATCTTACTTTTTTTTTTTTTCATAATTTTATTAACTTGTGAGTGTCTTTCAAATTAACTGTCATCATCAATTTTTGTTTTTGAACTTAGTAAAATTATTTAATTATCTTAGAAACTGATTTGGGTTAAAATTTTCATTATTAGAAACTTACGACTAAGTTTCTCAAGCAAAGTTTTTCTTTGTGGGATTAACAATTTCAAGTCTCTGAAACACAATGCACCGAGTTCAAACAATTATGCCGCAGAGACATTGCTTCTCATAAGATATACTAAAAGTACTGTTTTTTGCATTAATGAAAATATTTGTGTTAGGTATACTGATGGAAGAATAAGAATGGGAAACAAGACATTCAATCTTATTTTAGATGGAATTTTAAATGATTATCAACATAAATCCCACATCAAAACAAATAGTTAGAGTGGAACAAACCATGACATACAAATATGAAACGTATCCCTCTGAATAACATACTTACCTGGACGGGGTCAATGGATGATCAAGAAGGTTCATGGCCTAGAAAAGTGACATCCATTGCACTTGGGAGGGGTGCTTTTCTAAGGTCTGCCCAAGTGGCAGAGCCTACGTCATAATTTGTGGTAGTTGAGGCTTGCGTTCGCGCAGCCTCTTTCAATTTCAGTAACTAAAAATTTTAAGCTGAGTTTAGAACTGTTTTGTAATTTGAGCTGGATGAAAAGAATTATGAAAGTAGCACTAGGAAATGATTTGGCAAATGGTAACTTTGTATTCTGCTACATGACTTTAGTCTGTTTTTTCTTGTCTATAAGCAAATATAGCATGTAGAGAAACAACCTTCTAACCTTTTAGCTGAGTTTGTGTACACTCTTGGTTAAAGTTATATAATTATATAACACTATTAGTAGACTATAACTAAAAATTTTAAGCTTAATTAATAGTTTTGTAGGCAAACTCACTTCATATTCATAACAGTTATATAATTATATCATTTTAAAAGGTATTCATTTCCGGGAACACACAGACACGTTGATTTATAATGTAAATATTTTTCATGATCGAAGTTTGTAATTCAGCTTGTATTTATAGTTTGTAATTCCCGGAACATACAACGTCAACACAAAACAATTAAAACATAGCATCTTTGTTTTTATATTTCATGAACTTCTCATGTTTACCCACAAATAACTTATTTTATATAACAAATTTGTCTTTTTTATTGTTTTTAGATTGCTTTAAACGTCTTGTAAGGATAATTAGTATAGTGCTCTGTTACCATTTTGTTTCCATAGGAATATGATCTCTTCTTGAATGACCTTATGAGAAGAAATTGGATGAGATTAGCGGACCCTCTACCTAAGTTTGATCCGGAGATTGTTAGAGAATTTTATGCTAATGCTTATCCCTTAGTTGGTCCGGGAGACAAGCGGTCCAAGGTTCGAGGTAGGTGAGTTAATTATGACAGAGAAACAATTAGTGATTTCTTAGGCCATCCATTGTCACTAGAAGAAGGTCAACAATGTGATTATACAAGAATGAGAAGAAGCCAACAAGCATATGATGAAGAAGAAGTTGCAAACTTGATATGCATTCCTAACAGGTCCTATCAGCTTGTATCTTCTGGCAATCCTCGCAGAATACTTATAACAGATATGAAGACCTTAGCTCAAGTCTGGATGACATTCTTACTGTCAAATATAGTGCCTATTGGCCATGTATCTGACTTGAATGTGCCTAGATGCCATCTTCTATATTATATAATGAGGGAAGATCTCACTGTTGATGTGACCACCATTATCTCTAAGGAAATCCATAAATTTGTGCGATATGAAGTCAACAAAAATAATGAGAAGAGAAAAGGTGCTTTAGGATTTCCAACTTTAATCACAGCTCTTTCTTAAGCTCAAGGGGTGGAGGTAGAATTAAGTGTTCAACTGAACCTAACAACAATTTTGCAGCTAGTTTCACACCAGGTGAAGGACCATCAAGAGTTGCAGATAGAGATGACCTTGTTGTGGGGGAAGAGGCAATCGTTGCTGGGGAAGAGGAAATCGGAGTGGACCTTCAAGAGGAAGAGTTTCAGACTGATTTTGATGGAGTAATGAGGGGAGATTGACACACAACACTATTCCAACATCCAGAACTCAATTAAATACGGTTGTTTTTTTTTTTTTTTTACTGCAGAACTTTTATATTTAGTAATATTGTGTTTTAGTTGTTTTGGGTTAGAATGTTGTTACCTTATCTAAAACAACTAAAGTTTCTTTTTGGGCATTATTAGAAAATCTTTCTTGAGGAAATTGTTTAAAGAGAAATCAAGTTCAATAAGTATCCTAAGATAGTACAACTAAAAAAAAAAAGGAAAAAAATTTGGTTGAATCCATAATTAAATGGGATTGGGATATTAGTGCTGGATTATTGGTTAAGATAACCAATTGTAACAACAAGTGATATACCAAGGAAAGAAACCCAGTGAGTGTGTGAATCCTTAAACAGTTTGAGAGTTCCCACTGTTTGTTGTCAAGTTGATATTGCTTGAGTTTTCATTTGGATAACATCACACTTGAAGTATGGCAATGATCAAGGCAGTTTTATTGAATTTAAATAACCCAGTGCCAAACATCCAACCTAAGAAAAATCATCCTTTTGTGATAGCCCATTTGAGCCTAATTACTTTGAATTATGTACCTTAAGCTTAACTTTAATTATTATCCTTTCCCTTTGCACACTTTAGGGATAGGGAGCATAAGTGCATTTTATTCAACTTTAAAATGGGAATTGGTTGGTGGAATTGTACTTAGAAAAGAAAGGGGCTGAGTATTTTGTACTATAATTCACTCCTTAGTATTGTATATAAATGTATCAATTAAAAAAAAAAAATTTAAATAGGGGGAAAGAAGAAAAAGAAGGAGTGAATAATGAATGAAAAAGAAGCATCTGGTTTTGAGGTATGAGAAGTGATGAATGAAGGATAGAAATTGAGGTGGTTTTGAAGTGTAGTTATGCTCTCTTTTCTAAAGTTGTGCTTTGTTATCCTGAAAAACCATAATTCCTTGAACCCAGCCTCATTACAACCCTTAAAAGACCTTGAGATCCATGCTGATTGTGTGTGTTGTTTGATTGAAAATGACTGGCAATTTTAATTTGTTCAATTTCAGTGGAAAATGAGAAAAACACATCCCTGTAAGAGTCAAGAGAGAATTTCCTTGGTTAGAATCAGTGGTTCTTACAATTGATTGTCTTGAAAATTTTGCTGCACTTTTATCCTGCTTCTATTTGATAATTGGATTCACCATTTGCTTCTGATTTTGAATCTGTAATTTGGAATGCAAAAGTTGTCTTGTAAGGACTATGAAATTGATTACTCAAATAACCAATTTCAAATTGAGTTTTGAAAAGCTGTTGGGATCTTATTACCTTGCTTGAGGACAAGCAAGATGTTAGGTTAGGGGGAGTTGATAAGTGCTAAAAAGTAGTAAATTTTCATATGGAATTTTGGCACTTCTATTTTAAATTATGAACATTTGTATCAATTTTTCCTAATCTAACAAAGATGAAATGTAAGCATATGTTTCCGAGTTTTTGATTAAAAAGAAATAATTTGATCCCTATTTTGTATATGATTCAGGTAAATTAAGAGAGAAGAGCAAATCCTGCAACAATTCGCCCAAGCTAGAATGATCTCGCCTAAGCGAGACCTGATCAGAGAAGTACCTTTCACAAGCCATTCTAGCCTAAGCGAAAATGATCTCACTTGAGCGAGATTCGTCCAGGGAGAAATTAATTTAATTAAAAGTCATTCTAGCTTAAGCGAGAATATTTTAGTTGAAGCGAGAATGACCTTTCTTCATCATGAAGTACCTTCTAGCTTAAGCGAGAATGACCTTTCTTCATCATGAAGTACCTTCTAGCTTAAGCGAGAATATTTTAGCTTAAGCGAGAATGACCTTTCTTCACCATGAAGTACTTTCTAGCTTAAGCGAGAATATTTTAACTTAAGCGAGAGTTCGTGCAGTATATATACTTATGGATCATGAAGAAAAAAAGGAGAAAAAAGTGAGAATCAAATCACAGAGCATTGAAAGAGTCGTTCTTGAACCTCAGTTGTAGGATCTTCTTCTTCATCTCTTAGAATGTTAATCCTTTTCTCTTGGGATTGAATGTAATCGATTAGAACTCGGATGTAATCTGGTGATATTTCTTTATAGCAGTTCTATTTTTTTTCAAGCTTGGTATTTTTGTTCTGCTCTTAATGCTTGATTCTATCTGATCAATAGTTTCATGAATGTGAATTTTGGATGAGACTGGAAAGTAATTCTAAAAATCTGATATGAACAAACATACTTGATATATTGTGATGCTAGGAATAGATTTCAGTATATCAATTGCTTATAACACCTGAATATAATGCTGGACAGTTTGTTGGATATGTGAGGAATCAATATTCAAGGAGCTGATCTTATGAATTTTATACGCAAGGAATTGGTATAAATGACTTATGTGTGTTGCATCAATATTGGTAATTTCAGATGCTATATGTTCATATCCATCCAGATTGCAGATGAGTGAGATAGATGAATTCAATCTTAACTTCTCATATCAAATTTTCTCAAACTTACTTACTGTTACTATTTTACTTTCGTGCAACGTAGTATAAATCATCAAAGTGCACTATGAATCAGATTGAATATTCCTGTATATATGCTGTTTGAGATAAAATTATCTATTTCATTGAAACTGTTCCTCGTGGGATCGACACTTTTACTTGAAAATCATTATACTACAGTTGACTATTGGTACGCTTGCCAAAAGATTCAACAAGAAGCAAGGGTGAAGACGAGAATGTTATAATACGATGACTTTGGGGTAGCAAGAATAGGGATGAGAATGTCATACCTATCTCCGTCATGTTGCCATGCCTAAAGCCTAAGAAGGGGTTTGAAAATAGTTTTCAACTAGCAATAGACACGCCTTAGATAGAACCTTAATAGCCTAAGCCAAACTTAGGTCTAATAATTTCATTAAGCCTGTGTGAAACTTATATAACTTCACAGTTAGTCCTAACACAAACCTCACATGATTACTTATGTAAGCCAGTGAAACCATCTTTTGATGTTTTAACACACTCTAAACTAGAAATAACAATTGTATTTGATGACAATTATATCTTTTCACACACCTATCTTGTTTAGTTCTAAACATTTTTATTTTGGTTTATACATTTATCTTCTTCACAAGAATAAAAACCTCTACTTGATAGCATATTTTTTTTTGGAATAAAATTATCATCCTAACATTAATAGATACAAATTTATTGTATATATGAAGAATAAAGGCTTAATTGATTTGGTTTTTTATCTTTTAGTTTTTTAAAGAGTTTTCAAGAATGATTTTCTAAAAAAGAAAAAAAAAACTTGTTTAACATGTGTTATTTGAAAATTATTTTGAATATATAGAAATAAAAAACTTATTCATATATATGGAAATGTCATGAATGAAAAACTACAAACAACATATTCTCATTATATTTTAAGTTTTTAACACAAAAATTGAAAACTGAAAAAGCAAAACAAATTACAGTTATTTCTCTTTTTTACTTTTTAAAAACTAAAAAATCAAAATTGTTTTGAAAATTTGTTATAAAAAAACACTAACCAAACGGGTTTTTTAGTGCTAGTGTACTAGTTGTGCTATCTACTAGTAGTTCTAGTCTACTAGTAGTAGTCTAGTAGTAGTCTACTAGAAATGCTAGTCTATTAGTAGTACCAGTACTAGTGTCTTAGTAGTGCTAGTCTACTAGTTTACTAATATTCTTAGTCTACTAATAGTACTAGTATACTAATAGTACTAGTCAACTAATAGTACTACTAGTAATACTAGTTTGCTAGTAATGCTAGTCTACTAATAGTGCTAATCTACTAGTAGTCCTAGTAGTAGTAGTCTTAGTCTACAAGAAGTACTAATACTACTAGTAGTGCTAGTCTATTAGTAGTCATAGTCTACTAGTAGTGCTAGTCTACTATTAGTATTAGTCTACTAAAAGTACTAGTAGTGCTAGTCTACTAGTAGTGTTAGTCTAATAGCAGTGTTAGTCTATAGTAATGCTAGTATACTAGTAGTCCTACTCTATTAGTAATGCTAGTCTATTAGTAATATTAGTTTATTAGTAATGCTGGTGTACTAGTAGTACTAATAGTACTACTAATGTCAGTATATTAGTAGTGTTAGTCTACTAGTAATGTTAGTCTACCAATGTGTAGTCTACTAATCGTGCTAGTCTATTAGTAGTGTTACTCTGCTACTAGTACTAGTCTACTAGTAGTGGTAGTTTACTAGTAATGCTAGTCTACTAGTAGTGCTAATCTGCTAGTAGTACAAGTCTACTAGTAATGATAGTCTAATAGTAGTGCTAGTCTACTAGTAGTGTCAGTCTACTAGAAGTGTTAGTCTATTAGTAGTTCTAGTCTACTAGTAATGTTAGTCTACTAGAAGTGTTAGTATACTAGTAGTACTAGTCTATTAGTAGTTCTAGTCTACTAGTAGTTATAGTCTACTAATAGTGTTAGTCTACTAGTAATGCTAGTCTGCTAGTAGTACAAGTCTATTAATAATGCTAATTTACTAATAATTCTAGTCTACTAGTAATGTTGTTTTACTAGTTTTACTAGTCTACTAGTAGTGTTAGTCTACTATTATTGCTAGTCTACTAGTGGTATTGGTTTACTAATATGTTAGTTTCCTAGTAGTACTAGTATTGCTAGTCTACTAGTATTGTTAGTCTACTGGCAGTGTTAGTATAATAGTAGTGCTAGTCTACTAGTAATAATAGTATACTAATAATGTCAGTCTACTAGTAGTATTGGTCTACTAGTAACAATGCTAGTCTACTAGTAGCGTTAGTCTACTAGTAATAATAATCTATATGTAGTGTAGTTTACCATTAGTGCTAGTTTACGAATAATGCTAATTTACTAATAATGATAGTCTACTAGTAGTGTTAGACTATCAGTACTAATAGTGTTAGTCTACTAGTACTATTAGTTTACTACTAATGTTGATCTACTAGTAGTATTGGTCTACTAGTAGTGCTAGTCTACTAGTAGTGCTAGTCTAATAGTAGTACTAGTAGTGTTGATCTACTAATAGTACTAGTTTGCTAATAGTGCTAATCTACTAGAGTATTAATCTAATTGTAATACTAGTTTACTAGTAGTGTTAATCTACTACTAGTGTTAGTCTACTAGTTGTACTTTTTACTAGTAGTACTAGTTTACCAGTAGTGCTAGTCTACTGATAGTACTAGTTTTGTTGGTTAGTTGTATTAGTCTACTAGTAATGGTAGTCTATTAGAAGTGCTAGTCTACTAGTAGTGATAGTCTACTAGTATTGCTAGTCTTCAAGTAGTGCTAGTCTACTACTAATGCTAATATGCTAGTAGTGGTAGTGTACTAGTAGTATTAGCATACTAGCTGTGCACAAAATAAAGTGAATAAAAATAAAATTGTATTGAAAAATACACTAATTAAGTTAAAATAACATATAGGAAAAACCTTACAAGTAAACATTCATTAAGCACAAAATAAATCATTCAACAAATTAATTGAACATTAATACATGGTAAAAAAATTTTATAAAAAAGAATATAAAAAATGTTACAATATCTTAAATTTAATTTCTTCAAATTATTGACTTATAATACTTTTCTATATATGATAGATGAAAGTACATGCGTGTAATAGTAAGAGATTATAATAATTTAAATGTTTTAATTTTAGCAAATTAAAATACAACAGTTCTATAGAAATGTAAACACATATATATTGTTGAGCATAAATTCAAGTTTTAAATGATTTTACTTCACAAATCAAATTATTCTCTTTATTATTCAATATAATATAAAAATTTAATATAATAAAAATGTGGATATCATGCATGTCACATATATACATACTCATGCATACCTGTCACCCGTGGATATAGGTTTTTCTCCACACTACTTAATGGGAACAGGTATCATAACACCCGTACCCGTAGGTACACTAAACTGAAATAATATATATATAAGTTTAAAAAAATAATATTTTTGTAAAATAAATCAAATTAAAATATTAATTATCAAATTTTATTTATATCAATCTTATTTTTTTTTATAAAAATTTGTTAATTAATAAAATTTCATTACAAAAATTTCAATAATATAAAGTAAAGATTTTGTTTGAATTAAATATTTTTTATAATATATTTTATTAATCTACTTTTAGACCTAATTAATTTTGAGAAAATAATATAATTGTATTTCTAGATTTTCCAATAAATAAATGATTTATTTGATAAAACTTATTATAAAAAAATTGTTTTCTATTTTTTTTAAATATTTGTGGGTATATGTAGATACATGCAGATATTTCTATAATGGATACCTGATGAATTTTTAGTGGATAAATAGTTTTTTGACAAATTGGGTAGCGGGCAACCACCACCTGTGTCCGTTCCAACCGGTTGCTATTCACACCATAACCACGCCTTCCTATGTCTGGCCTTTGATATAAGCTATAAGGTGTTTTATCTTTTGATATATAAGACATGAGAATAAACCAAAATTGGCAGCTATAAGGTGCTTTGTGTTTGATATTAGGGGCTTTGCGTTCGCGCAGCCTCTTTCAATTTCAGTAACTAAAAATTTTAAGCTGAGTTTAGAACTGTTTTGTAATTTGAGCTGGATGAAAAGAATTATGAAAGTATAGGAAATGATTTGGCAAATGGTAACTTTGTATTCTGCTACATGACTTTAGTCTGTTTTTTCTTTTGTGTATAAGCAAATACAGCATGTACAGAAGAACAACCTTCTAACCTTTTAGCTGAGTTTGTGTACACTCTTGGTTAAAGTTATTCATGGATCTCACTGGATCTATATTATATTTAGGATTGCTTGTACTGTGGAAGTGGTCTGAAACTAATAAATTTGAAATTGGATTTTCCAAATGATACAGATTAAATGGTTTTGTTTTATGACTGAACTTTTGCAATGGATTGTCCTTGTATTAAATCTTACAGTAGATTGTTTATAGACCCTATTTTGAAGAAGTCATATTATTTTCTCACTTCTACTGCAGAGCTACAACATCCACACAAAACAATTAAAATATAGATCTGTTATACACCAACATGTATGCAATGATAGTTATTTTCAAGTTATGTGCACCTATTACATAAGTGTCAGATTAGATGCTCAATGTTGAACTACTCCAAGTCAGCCCACATAGTTGTGGGGATATAACATTTAGCTCATGTTTTGAAGGGGAGAGTCTGTAGCTTGCTACTGGTATTTTCGAGTGTCTTCTCTGTTTTGCAATATTGCATAGACTAGGCACACCCTAATAGTAGTTAGAGTTTAAATTTTTGTTTTTATATTTCATGAACTTCTCATGTTAACCACAAATAACTTACATTATATACCAAATTTGTCTTTTTTATTTTGTTTTTAGATTGCTTTAAATGTCTCCTAAGGATAATTAGTATAATGCTCTGTTACCATTTTGTTTACTTTTTTTCGAATTTACAATGTTTTTTAGTATATTTGACGTGGAATTATTAATTATTTCAATGTTTTTTGTTCTATGTTGATAATGGTTTACTAAGCTTGCAGATCTTAAGCTTCTTTTTCTTTTGAAACCTTCATTATGTTTAAGAAAGGTCAAGTCCTACACTGTAAAGTCATATAGTGATTGGTTTCCACTGTGTGAGACATCAAGCACATTTTTATGATATAATTATGTAGTCTCAGTGTACATGCTGGAAAGTTTCTATTGAATGCTGAGAGAATTCAGAAATGTAGGATATATTTGAATAAATATTTTAGGACATTACCTAGGAGGTTATTTGCAGGATATATTTGATAAGTATTTTAGGATAGCATCTAACACGATTGTTGAAAATTTACAATAATCTAAACAACTTATGTACAGAGAAAATGATTTTGCAATGGTGGTTAGTTACTTATTCATGAATTCTTTTGGAAAGAAATGCTTAATTGAGTATGCAGCTTAGAAACTCCATCATAGAAATATGGAGAGGAAAACACATTTGTTTCTAGTATTGGTAGTATGAAAAACTAATAAATAGCAGTTGTTAATTTAAATTAGTTTACTTTATTTTCAAAAACTACTTTTATGT
Organism: Psophocarpus tetragonolobus; assembly: GCA_037954015.1. Taxonomy (NCBI): domain Eukaryota; kingdom Viridiplantae; phylum Streptophyta; class Magnoliopsida; order Fabales; family Fabaceae; genus Psophocarpus; species Psophocarpus tetragonolobus. The sequence goes on along the minus strand of CM075690.1, from coordinate 37,200,864 downwards.
TTTAAATAAAAAATAATAAAAATATAACATTAAACAAATAAAAGAGAAATTAAAGAACAATAATGATAATAGTAATTTAAATATCATATTTTTATCTGTATAATTACCTATGATATCTTCTAAACAAATATATATATATATATATATATATATATATATATATATATATATATATATATATATATATGTTACCATTAACAATTACATCCTAAAAAAAAAAGAAAATCCAAATTTTTTCAAAAAAAAAAAATAGTAGAGAAATTTAAATTTTTAAATAAAAATATTTGATCATTTCTAAATAAATAAGAAAGGAATCACCAAAAATGCATTGAAGATGACTTGAAGCTTTGAAATTAAAATATAAAAGTTTTTAAATAATAATGATTTACACTATACATTCTTAAAAATGTGGGGTACTTCACCAAAATTAAATTGGTATCTGATCAAGTAACTAAAAAATATCAAACAATTTAAAATTAAAGTTATATTATTCATTCTTATAAATGTCTCAAAAATTTTCTCCAATCAAGCAGTTAAGATATACCAAATAATTTAACATAAAAATAATTAATATGAAAGTAAGTTAATCCTCTTTGACAATAACCCCAAAGAACTGTGTCAAATCCAACACAAGAGTTAGACACATGCAAAAGGAGAAGATGCATAAAAATTTACCCATAGTGTTGTCTTAAATACCACATGGGTAGGCAAGACTCACAGAAGGAGAAGATGCATCTAGATTTTTGCCATAGAGTTGGGTCAAATAACACAAGGATGTGGCAGATGCAAAGAAAGAAAAAATGCATGAGTGATGCTCCCTTAGACATGTGTCAAATACTAAATCCCACATGGGTTTGAGAGTAGCTCAAAAGGAGAAGATGCATCAAGGATTGTTCTACAGATGGGTGAAAATTCCATGTGGTTTTGAAAGACGAGTTGAAGAAAAAATGCTTTAGGATTCTACCACGACACTATATCATAGTTCACAATGATGTGAGATAAACCCAAAAGAGATAGTCACAAAAAAATGAGATATTTAATCAATTTGATTCATGATTAATTATTTTAATTATCAAGAATATTAACTGTTTTTTCTTTCATGCATGTAGAGTTATTTATACCACAAGAATTGAATTTTTAAATTATTCTTTTCTTTTTGGTATTGGAAATACATGATTCAAAAAACTACTGAAAATTATGAGTAACAATCCTTTAAGATACAACTTATATAACAATGCATTTGGGGAAGCAAGGGTAAGGATGAGAATGTTTATAACACAGTGAGTTTGGGGGAGCAAGAATAGGGATGAGAATGTCATACCCATCTTCGTCATGTTGGGGGGTTTAAAAATAGTTTTCAACCAGTAATAGATGCACCTTAGTTAGAACCTTATTAGCCTAAGCCAAACTTAGGTCTAATAATTTCATTAAGCACGTGTAAAACTTATATAACTTCACGATTAGTCCTAAAACCAACCTCACATGATTACTTATGTAAGCCAGTGGAACCATTTTTTGAAGTTTTAAGATGCTTTAAACTAGAAATAACAATTTTCCTTGGTGACAATTATATTTTTTCACACACTTTTCTTTTTTGGTTCTGAACATTTTTATTTTGGTTTATACATTTATCTTCTTCACAAGAATAAAAACCTCTACTTGATGACAAATTTTTTATGGAATAAAATTATCATCCTAACATGAATAGATACAAATTTATTGTATTTATGAAGAATAAGGGCTTGATTGATTTTATTTTATTTTTTAGTTTTTTAAAGAGTTTTCAAGAATTATTTTCTAGAAAAGGAAAAAAAAAGCTTGTTTGGTACGTGTTATTTGAAAACTGTTTTGAATATATAGAACTAAAAAACTTATTCATATATATGGAAACGTCATTAATGGAAAGCAAAAACAACATATTCTCATTGTATTTTGAGTTTTTAACACAAAAACAGAAAATTGAAAGGCAAAATTACTTACAGTTATTCCCCTTTTTTTATTTTTAAAAACTAAAAAATCAAAATTTTTTTAAAAAATCGCTTTTAAAAAAGCACTAAATAACGAGTTTTTTAATGCTAATGTACTAGTTTTGTCATCTACTAGTAGTTCTAGTCTACTAGTAGTGTACTAGTACTAGTCTACTAGAAATGCTAGTCTATTAGTAGTACTAGTACTAGTGTACTAGTAGTGCTAGTAGTACTAGTACTAGTGTACTAGTAGTGATAGTCTACTAGTTGTGCTAGCTTATTAGTAGTGTTAGTCTACTAGTAATACTAGTTTGTTAGTATTGCTACTCTAATAGTAGTGTTAGTCTACTAATAGTGCTAGTCTACTAGTAGTACTAGTCTACAAATAGTGTTAGTTTACTAATAGTACTAGTAGTGTTAGTTTACTAGTATTACTAGTCTACTAGTAATGTTAGTCTAATAGTAGTGTTAGTCTATAGTAGTGTTAGTCTACTAGTAGTCCTAGTCTAGTAGTAATCCTAGTCTACTAGTAATACTAGTCTACTAGTAGTGCTAGTCTACTACTAGGGCTAGTCTACTAGTAACAGTTGTTTACTAGTAGTGCTAATCTACTTGTAGTACTAATTTACTAGTAGTGCTAGTCTACTACTAGGGCTAGTCTACTAGTAACAGTTGTTTACTAGTAGTGCTAATCTACTTGTAGTACTAATTTACTAGTAGTGTTAGTCTACTACTAGGGCTAGTCTACTAGTAACAGTTGTTTACTAGTAGTGCTAGTTTACTAGTGGTGTCAGTCTACTTATAGTACTAGTATTGTTGGTCTGCTAGTTGTATTAGTCTACTAGTAGTGCTAGTTTATTAGAAGTGCTACTCTACTAGTAGCGCTAGCCTTCAAGTAGTGTTTGTCTTCCTGTAGTGCTAGTCTACTACTAATGCTAATGTACTAGTAGTGGTAGTGTACCAGTAATGCTAGTTTACTAATAATGCTAGTGTACTAGCTGTGCACCAAATAAAGTGAATAAAAATAGAATTGTATTGAAAAATACACTAATTAAGTTAAAATAACATATAAGGAAAACCTTACAAGTAAACATTCATTAAGCATGATTTTACTTCAAAATCAAAGTATTCCCTTTATTATTAATATAATAAATAAAACTTAATATAATAAAAATGTGTATATTATGTATGTCACATATATACATACTAATAGGTTTTCAAATTAAAATAGTTGAAGTTTTTTTTAAAATCCAAAGGATTTTATTGAAAAGAAATAAAGAACACAAGAAGTGTCATCCACAAAACTAATGTCTAAACATTACAAAAGTGAAACCAAGTTCATGATGGTCTTGCTACAGAATCATATGAATTCATAACCCATCTAGCATAAGAATGTGAGACTAACTTAGAAGCAACGTCTTGAATATCCACCACCTCTACTCTGAAGAACACAACATTTCTAGCCTTTCATAGTTTCAAACTCGTGCAAACCACACCAAAGACTAGGGATGGCAGAATAACCCACGCTCGCAGATATGCATGGATAAAATATGTGAAAATATCCACACTGGGTACCTACCACCGGCGGGTATAGGTTTTTCTCCTCACTACTTAACGAAAACAAGTATCATAGTACCCGTACTCATGAATATCCAGTAAACTAAAATACTATATATATATATATATATATATTAAGTTAAAAAACATAATATTTTTGTAAAATAAATCAAATTAAAATATTAATTGTCAAATTTTTATTTATATCAATCTTATTTTTTTATGAAAACTTGATAATTAATAAAATTTCATTATAAAAATTTCAATAATATAAAGTAAAGATTTTATTTGAATTAAATATTTTTTATAGTATATTTTATTAATCTACTTTTAGACCTAATTAATTTTGTAGAAAATAATATAATTGTATTTCTAGATTTTCCAATAAATAAATGATTTATTTGATAAAACTTCTTATAAAAAAAATATATTTTTTAAAATATCTACAAGTAGTAGGCAACCGCCACTTCTGTTTGCCCCAACCCATTGCAATTCATACCCACAACTACGCGTTCCAATACCCGACCTTTGATATAAGTTATAATGTGCTTTATCCTTGATATAAAGACACGAGAATAAACTAAAATTGGAAGCTATAAGGTGCTTTGTCTTTGATATAAGGGGCTTCGTTGTATTATATATATCATCTGTTCGAAAAGCATATTGATAAATGATAGCTAATATGAAATGAGTATCTGCTGTGTTGCTGAATCCAAGTCATATGGTTTTTGTTGCAGTGTATTCATCGGCCTATGATAAGAGCTCTATGAAATGAAATAAATACAAAGAGAAGGAAAAGCCTTATGAAATGAAATAAATAAAAAGAGAAGGAAAGAGAACGATAACTATGGTGATACCAAAATTTCACACTAATTACTCTTTTTACTAGGAAAATTGTGACAACAATGATGTTTAAATTTAGAACAAATTATAGATGCACTCATTAGATTTAGCAAAATGAGAGATGCACCTCCTTTTCTTTCTTTTTTTTTTTTAAACTATACAAAACTTTCTTACTTTTGTGTATTCATTACCCTAAATATTAGAGTATCCTGAATTATTACACTATTCTAGATCACCACATCATCGGTGATCCCAATAATAAACATGTAACATATAATTAATTAATTAACTTATTTTGTAATTGTGTTAATTAAATAATTATATACTAATTGATTGAATCATAGATAACAACGTGGTCGGAAACATCTAATAATTTCTCCCTGTATATTTGAAATAACATTCCTTAAATTTGAAGTAATACTTCTCTCAAACCATACACAATACGAAAGTAATGATTAAAGAAGAGGAAGTGCATACATTGAAGTGGGAAAGATTTTGTAGTAATTTCCTCTTAAATTTGTAACTCTGTGTATAATAAACAATTTGGAAAGACTTTATACTTTGGTAAAATTTCCATATGAACAAAATGTAATTCTACATAAAACAGGCTCAGCAATGGTGTCAGGTTGGTTGATGACATCGTTACTTGGCATCAAAGTTAACTAAACTATTTATAAATGTGGTAAAGTATAGTTGGTAAATTTATAACTACTTATACTTGTAAACTATTTACTTTACCTTAAAAGTATCTTATTTGGTTCTTGCAAGACATGCATAACTAACACAAGAATATACATACAAAAATAATTTATATCAAGAAGTACATGTTGTTATAACAATAGTAGCATAGTGTGTACCCTTTTAAATCTCAGAAACATAAAGCGAAGAAGAATCAACTTTTATGCAGTTGAAATTTGAGAATTCATGGTAACACATCCTCACATAAGCAGCTGTAAGTGTAAATATTGTAAACCAAACAGTGTATTTCATCATATACTTTCTTCTTCTGGTTGGATTTTCTTCTTTGTTTCCGAAAAAGTGCATTAAGTGTAAGGTATCCATTTATTCAGGAGTAAGCGTACTCATTGATAATATAGAGTCAGAGTTTGTCATTCAGTTTCTATCATATCATCACCTTTTTAGTTAAATTAAATTTTTGTATAATTATTTAAATGTGAGTCTGTGTTGTTTAGTTAGTATATAATTAATAAATTGTGTCAATGTAACTCCTAGACTTTTTTCACAACAAATTTACATATGCAGCGTATGTTACCTCAATTCCGAAAGCAGCATGCTTAACATATGTTCCTGGATAGAACTCTTCGGATGTCTTTTTCGTTACTCCTTGAACTTGAGTTTCCCGCGCGGTGGCCAAACAGGTAGGTACCTAAAAAAGACACTCTGACGCTCAAGTTAGAGAGGTATTCAGTTTAAGTGCCAAACAGTGAATATATATATTTTTCTCTCCCCTTTACCTTGGGTACTGTTTACCTATATATAGGGATGGACTGGACCTCTATCTATTGGGCCTTGTTTAAGTACCCAGAACTTACGTAATGTGACCTTAATAAAATTAACAACTAGTAATGAGATTTGTACTGATTAATCCTGACTTGCCGTTGGCCGAGTGTGCTTGATCTTGGCAGGGTATCAAAGCTGAAGTCTATCCCGTGGTCTTTGGTGTCGGCGCCGAGGTCTTTGGCTGTGACTGGGGTCTATCTTTGGTGTCGAGACCGAAGTCTTCGGCCTTGGCCAAGGTCTATCCTGTTCACTTGTCCCCAGCTTCGGTCGTAGCGCAGTAAGAACCGAAGTTAAAAAGAAAAATGAAATGTGAAGGGTCTTCGACTAAGAAGGGAGTCTTGTGATAGGTGATGTGAAAAGGCGGGAAACCAGGGGGTGAAAGATCTGGGTCGTTGATGACATCATGGAGGTGAGGATCTGAAGGGTCACCGAATTTGGACCGTTGATATGGAAAGGCCTGGACGGTCACGATCCATTGTCCTGCCTAGGTTTTTCGTACTATATATAGACGGTGTTCCTCGTCCAGTCTTCACCAGATTTTCTACCTTTTGAGCCGAGATCTCCGAATCCCAACTTGTTAACTCAACTTGCTAAAGAAATTTGACAAGGTACGTTGTTCCAAAAAAATATCTTTGTCTTTCTTTACTAGTTCTGCTCCCTTTTCTTCTTCTTCTTCGTGGGGTGATGCCTCAGATTCAACCGAAGTCACCCCTTCCTGGGAGGGTAGCAATATTTGTTCTGCTACTTGTCCTCTTTCTGTCCCCACCGCAGCTACTGAAGCCGAGGTTGGAGTTGCTCCTCCTGAGGGATCACCGAAGGAGGAGGCCCCTAGTCGCAAGGCGGTGGGTCGTTGATGACGTGATGGACAGAGTTAGAAATGTGAAGGACTTCCAGAAGAGCCGGCGTGTCCTGGCTGATCTCTTTTCGAAAAATGAGGAGGAGGTCCCCTAAGAGATTTTCGAGGTGGATTCCCAGCCAAAAGAACCTCCTACCAAAATTCTTCCTCCTGCCCCTAAAGGATCAAGGTGAAAGTCTAAGCTGAAAGGTAAGGATGTTGAAAAGGAGAGGAAGAAAGGGAAGGGAAAAAGTAGGGAAGGGAAGAAGTCCTCCTCCAACAAGTCCAAGAAAGCAAGGACTGAAGATCCCTCTCCTAGCTTCGTCGTCCTTACCGCCATGGTCCCCTCATCCTTTTTCCATTAGGACTTTGATCCTCTCGCCGTCATGTTCCAGGTTGGGGAGAGTTCTTCCGAGGCAAGACAAGATTACATCACCACCACAGACCCCACCCTTCACTAGGTTCACTACTGCGAGCTCTCGACCCGAATGCAAGCTTTGGGTCGCCATCTTTTTGCCACCGAGACCACGAAACTTCGACAACAGCTGAAGCGTTAAGAGGAACCATTGGAAGCAGCCATTAAGGCTTTAGACTCTCTGAATTTCGAAGTAGCTGGGCTGAAAGAGAAAAACAAGTCCATGGTCTCGGTTGAGGAGCATGAGGCGGCCTTAAAGAAAAAGGACACGAGGGTCGAGGAGGCGTTGGATATGTACAGGGAAATCGACGCTGCTCATGAAGAAAGTGAGAAGGTCTGTGAGTCACTCAACTGTGATCTCAATGCGGCCAAAACTGGGTTCTCCAAGTATAAGAAACAGGTGATTAAGGACATATGTGCAGAGCACGAGGCCGGGTTCTGCCATGCTGTTCGTCAGGCCTACTAGTTTGACTCCTTCCCTCAAGACTTCAAGTTCGACTCGGACTGGGACTTCTTCGGCAGGGAGTTCAAGTACTTTGATGAGGTGCTAGAGAATTTGCCCCCAGACACCTATGCCCCCTGCATGACAGTTACGCCTGACCGCACCGAGCGCGTTGACATAGAGGATGAAGGGGCCGAAGATGCCGAAGAAGTGGATGGGAGGAACATAGGCTCCTAGGCTGGGGGTTTTTATGTGGGGGATTTTTTGGATGTATTTTTTGTACAGGCCGAGATGTGGGCCTTTCAGCTTTTTATGACTTAGGCCTGCTAGATGTGATGAACACTTTTTGTACTTACACGGATAATTTATATTAAATCTATGATGAATAGAACATTCCTTTATTTCTGCTTTCATCTTCTTATGTGCCTTACTCAATGTTTCAGATTTTTCTAGATAATCTTCACACGTCCCGCGTATTTTGAGAGTTATGGTAGTCTACATGTAGTTGATAGAATGCTTTAGTTTTTTAAGTGTTTTCTTGACCGAACCCAGTGCCAAGTTGGTATGGCACGTTAATCGCGAGTGTAGCCTAGACCAAACTTTGTGTCGAGTTGGTAGGGCACTTTAAATCGTGAGCGCTGCCTGGACCGAACTCTGTGTCAAGCTGGTAGGGCACTTTAAATAGTGAGTGCTGCCTGGACCGAGGTTTGTGTTAAGCTAGTAGGGCACTTTAAATTGTGAGTGTTGCCTGGACCGAACCCTCTATCGAGTTGGTAGGGCACTTTAAATCGTATAAGGTTCTTCTTAGACGAAAAAAAGATAATAGAAGTGGTGGGAAAAATGATCATATTATTGAATTGAAGTCAAGCCTCGTTAAAAACCTGCCTAGCCAAAACCCTCCTTAGGGATAAAAAACCAGGTGAGGAAAAGAGTGCTTGCAGTACATTATACTAGTTGTAGTAATTTTTCAAGTGAGTCGAGTTCTAGGTCCTCAGAATGAGTTTCCCAAAGAGCTCTTCTAGCTTATAAGCTTCGTTACCGAGACTTTGGTGGATCCGAAACAGTCCATCCAATTGGGAGCGAGTTTTCCTTCCCTTCGGTCTCTTCGGGCATCCCCAGTCGCTCTCCACACTAAGTCACCTTGCGCGAACTCTCGCACCCTTACCTTGCTGTTGAATCTTCTGGCCATCCTTTGCTTACATGCTTCCACAACTATTGTTGGTCCGTCCCGTTCCTCATCGACGCAATCCAACATGGCTAGCAAGGCTTCTTGGTTACCTTACTCATCAAAGTGGGCTCTTCGGAATGATTGTTCTCCTATCTCGATAAGGATCATGACATCCGTTCCATATACAAGCCTGAAGGGTATTTCTTTTGTAGAAGATTGAGGAGTGCATTGATATGCCCATAGGATTTCAGGAATCATTTCGGCCCATTCTCCCTTTGCCCCCGTCATCCTTTTCTTCAACTCTCCTAGGATTACCTTGTTGGCAGCCTCAACCTGTCCATTCGACTGTGGATGCTTCACCGAGGTCACCTTGTGTTTGATATGCAGGCCTCTAAAAAGGAGTTCAATTTTTTGTCTGTGAACTGCAGCCCATTGTCAGTGATGATGGCCTGGGGGATCCAAAACCTAGTGATTATGTTTTTCCATAAAAACTTCTGGATGTTCTGAGCCAAGATAGTGGCCAAAGGCTCGGCCTCAATCCACTTTGTGAAGTAGTCAACGACCACAAGTAAGAATTTCACCTGTCCTTTCGCCATAGGGAATGGTCCAAGAATATCCATGCCCCACATACAGAATGGCCATCGGGCCGTTATTGGCATGAGGTCATCTGCTTGTTGGTGGATAAGGTTCTCGTGCCTTTGGCATTGTACACACCTTTTGACAAAAGCCGAACAATCTTGTTGGAGGATAGGCCAATATTATCCGGCCCTTAGTACCTTGGCAGCTAAAGTTCTTCCCCTCGTGTGCATACCATAGATGCTGAGATGTATCTCTTTGAGAACATAGTCAACGTCGTCAATGGCGATGCATTTTAGCAATGGAGTCGAGAATCCTCTTTTGTACAGGTCGTTGGCTATCATGGTAAATTGGGCTGCTTTCATTTTGATGACCATGGTCTCGGCTGGGTCTGCAGGTAACTTCCTTGTGTTACGTAGCTTGTGATTTCTTGTCACCAATCATTAGTAACTGAGACAATGTGCACTCCTATGCTCGGCGACGTAAGCTCTTGCTGAATTATCGTTTTCAATTGCCCTGATTTCTTGGTGCTGGCCAATCTGGCCAGCTAATCTGCCCTTTCATTCTATTGTCGTGGTATGTGAGCTACTTCGACTTTGTCAAATCTGGCCAGGATTTCCTTGTAAGCATGGTAGTACTGCAATAGCCTAGGCTCATTGACCTGAAAAGTATCATTGACCTATTCGACCGCTATTTTGGAATCTGTTAAACACCTTACTGCTTTCGCTCCCAACTCTTCGCCTAGCTTCAGGCTGGCTAACAACGCTTTGTATTCTGCTTGATTGTTAGAGCCTTGAAGCTAAAACGTAATGATTGTTCGACAATAAGCCCGTTCGGTCCTTCTACGATTACTCTCGCCCCACTTCCACTGTTTCTCGTCGACCCATCTACACGTATGGCCATGAGGCCGGCGGGTTACTTTCTGGCTCGATCAGGGGATGAAGTTCGTTCACAAAATCAGCCAAGAATTGGGACTTTATGGGACATCTGGGTTCGTACTGAATGTCAAATTCGGATAGTTCTATGGACCATGCTACCATCCTTCCTGCCGGTTCTGGCTTTCTTAAGGCCTTCGCGATGGGGCAGTCGGTCCGGACAACGATTCAGTGGCTTTGAAAGTATGGTCTCAAGCGTCTGGCTGTGCTTATCAGGGCCAAGGCCGTTTTCTCCACGGCCTGGTACCTGACTTCGGCATCACGTAGAATGCGACTGGTAAAGTACACGGGGCATTGGCCCTCTTCAACTTCCTAAACTATAATGATGCTTATAGCCGAGGAGGAGATAGAGAGGTACACTATCAACATTGCCGAAGTTGGCTTGACCAATACTGGAGGGGAAGCCAAGGTTCTTTTGAGGGTAGAAAATGCCTCCTTACATTCTTCAGTCCATTTGAATGGTTGCACCCTCCGAAGTAACATTATAATGGGCTTGGTCTTCTCGGCCATGCAAGGCAAGAAACTAGATAAGGCCATCAACCTGCCCATTAGGCGCTGTACTTCTTTCTGGTTAGTTGAGCTCCATATTTCGAGAACAGTTGAGCATTGTCCAGATTGGCCTCTATCTCTCGTCTCGTGATCATGAATCTAAGAAATTTACTCCCTTGCACTCTGAAGACACATTTTTCCAGATTTAATCTTATTGAATGCCTCATTAGGGTTTGGAAGACTTCTTCTAGGTCTTGCACATGTCCTGCAACCTTTTCGGACTTGACTATCATATCGTCAACATATACTTTTATGTTTCTTCCTATCTGCTGGTGAAAAACTTTGTCTATAAGCCTCTGATAAGTGGCCCCGACGTTTTTTAGGCCGAAAGGCATAACCTTATAACATTACATAGCCTCTTCCATGATGAACGCCGTCTTCACCTCATCTAGAGGGTGCATTCGTATTTGATTATACCAAGAGAAAGTGTCCAAAAAGCTAGGGGTAACGTGTCCTGAAGCCCCATCTACTAATTTATCAATGTTAGGCAAAGGATACGCGTCCTTGGGACATGCTTTGTTAAGATACGTGTAGTCAGTACACATCCTCCATTTTTTGTTATACTTCTTTACCATGACCACATTTGCTAGCCATGTGGTGTACTTAACCTCCCTTATGAATTCGGCTGCCCTGAGCTTGTTGACCTCTTCCCTCACAAATTTCGATCTTTCGCCCCCCATCTTCCGTCTCCTTTGAGCCACTGGCTTGGCTGGAAGGCATACCACCAGTTTATGGGATAAGAAGTGGGGATCAATTTCAGGTATATCGGCGGGTGTCTAGGCGAACAGGTCGGCATTCTCTCGTATCACAGTCGTGATCATTTTTTGGTCCCTTTCGGGAAGGAAGGAGCTGAGATAAGTGAGCTGGGTGTCTATTTTTCCAATTTGGATGGGTTGAATTTCCCCCATAGGTTCGACCTTCTCTATCTCGTCAGGCATAGGGTCTAGGTCTAGACTCGTAGGGTGGTGGTGTGCAAGCACTTTGACGGCACAAATCTGTTGTTTCTCTTCCCAGGGTTGAATCTTGAGGCTGGCCAAGTAACACTCTCTGTTCGCCCTTTGTTCAACATGGACTGTGATAATCTTTCCTCCTTTGGAAGGGAATTTCATGGCAGATGAGGTGTGAAAACTATGGCTCCCATCTTGTTAAGGGAGGTTCTACCAAGGAATACATTGTACGAAGTGTTTGTTTTGACCACAATGTACCTAATTTTTATGGTACGGCTCTGCCCGTTTTTAGCCCTGAAGCGGGTATATAGGTCAACACAGCCTTTGGTCGCCACCCTTTCTCCAGCAAAACCAATAAGTGGTTCGTCAAAAGGCATCAACTGTTCAGGCAATAGGCCGAGCTCTTGGTCTGTGCTTCTATTCTCATATCCCCTATGGCAATAACATTCCCGTGGGTCCTCCTGACGTTCTTGGCCTTGTCTCCTCTGATAAGTTCTAGTGGTAGGGACATCGGAATGGTAGCTTGGCTGGTAAACACAGTTTTTCAAGTGGCCTTACTGGATGAGGTCCTCAATCTTGTCTCTTAACGCCGAACACTCTTCAGTGGAGTGTCCTTTGTTCTGGTGGTACTGACAATGCTTAGAGGCGTCGCCCCCCGGAGGAGTGTTGGCCCTTTTTGGCATGACTAAAAGGTCGACCAACAGTTATTGTTCCAGCACTTTCGATCTCGAGGTGTTGAGGGGGGTGTATTGGTGATGTCTTGGTCGCATGGGCGGCTTCTCATTGAATTGTTCCTTTCTTTTGCCTTTGTCTCCTCGGTCCCCCTCCTTGGGCTATAAACTGGGGATGAGCTCATGTTCCCTTTTTTAGAACGCCTGCAATTCTTCAATCTCAATGAAGGATACAACTCGACTCCTCATTTTCTCCATACTCCTCGGAGAAGCATGAATCATGCTTTTGGCGAAGTCTCCTGGCTGCAGGTTAGTCAAGAACGTGTGAAAGGTGACTTCTGGTTGTAAGTTTTTAATGCTTAATGCAACCTTTCCGAAGTGGTCTATGAACAACCTGAGGGGTTCCCCTTTTTCCTGTCTCACAGTTGTCAGTGCTTGAGAAGTGAACCGATGGGGCCTGGATGTGGCAAACTGATTTCCAAACTTGGCAGCTAGAGTCTGGAAGCTCTCAACCGAGCTCCGGGGAAGATGAATAAACCAATTCAGAGCTGGTCCTTGGAGGGACATCGGAAATATCTTGCACAAGGCGGTTTGGTCATTTGTTTACATTCCCACCTGGGTCATGAAAGCCGCCAAGTGACTGTCCGGGTCCGTGGTCCCATCATATTTCTCAAGGGAAACATGTTTCCAGCTTTTGGGCAGAGGACTTTCCATTATTTCGGGTGTGAACGGGTGGTGAGGCCTGACTATGGAAGGCGCTGGCTCGGCCTGCCGGGGTACATGGCTCGAAGACCTTGGCAGGGCACTATCCATCGGCCTACGCCCATGGTGAGGTTGGGATTTGGCAGGGGTTGCTGACAAACCGTGAGGCTATCGACTTCTCGTGGGTGCTGCTGATTCTCCCCCATGTGATTCATCTCTTAACTAATCCGAATTGGCATTTTTCGTCTGGTGTCTCCCTTTGATCTCAGTTGTTTCTCGACTCAGCTCCGCTACTTCTTCTCTCAACTGCCTGATGACTTTTTCCAAACTGGACTCGTTCACCACCTCGGGAATACCCATTGTGGTTCTGGTCCTCGCTCCCTTATTGGCTTGATTCTTGGGTCCTACTCTATTCCTTCTTGTCCTCGCCATGGTAAATCAATGGCTATTAGTGGGGTGTGATGTTTTACTGTGGGCCCCACGGTGGGTGCCAAAATGTTCATAGATAGAACTCTTTGGATGTCTCCTTCGTTACTCCTTGAGCTTGAGTTCCCCACACGGTGGCCGAATAGGTGGGTACTTGCAAAAGACACTCCGAAACTCAAGTTAGAGGGGTATTCGTTTTAAGTGCCAGACAGTAAACATATATATTTTTCTCTCCCCTTTACCTTGGGTACTGTTTATCTATTTATAGGGATAGACTGAACCTCTATCTATTAGGCCTTGTTTAAGTACCCAGAAGTTAGGTAATGTGACCTTAATCAAATTAACAACTAGTAATGGAGATTTGTACTGATTAATCCTGACTTGCCGTTGGTCGAGTGTGCTTGGTCTTGGCAGCGTATCAAAGCTGAAGTCTATCCCGTGGTTTTCAGTGTTAGAGCCGAGGTCTTTGGCTATGACCGAGGTCTATCTTTGGTGTCGAGACTGAAGTCTTCGACCTTGGCCAAGGTCTATCATGTTCAACATATATGCAGTTATTATCAATCCACTGTTAGATTGTTTATAAACTAGGTCCTAAAGAAGTGGAATTGTATTTTCTCTTAGCCACTAGAAAACAAGAACATTCCAGTCCCACATAAATTAAAAGACCCCAAAATCACTTTGCTTGGTGATAAAATGCACTGTTCAACATAAGCAACCTTTCATGTGATATAATATTTATCTTTGAAAGGGAGAGTCTATTCCAGTTGCTTGCTATTGATGTTCTCAAGTGTAGTACTTACTACCTCAAGCCCTATGAAATAGGGGCCTGCTATGGTAGCATGATAGTATGCTAGCCTCCGGCTGGAGAGCGAGGGCATCCCTCTTTTTGGTTAGTTGATGCCTATTAAGCTGAAGGAAACTTCTAACTCATATTGGTCATGAGTTGAGCACGGGAATTTAACTCTATAAGATCGAATTTTCCGTTGTTCCTCAGTAGCTCAGTGGTAGAGCAGTCGACTGTTAAGTGACTGGTCGTAGGTTCGAATTCTACTTGGGGAGATTTTATTGATTCCGAAATCTGTAATTCGGAATGAAAGAGTTCACTTTGATCATTAAGAAGAGTGGGGAGATTTGATTGATTCTGAAATCTGCAATTCAAAATGAAAGGGTTAGCTTTGACTCTTAAGAAGAATAGAAAACTCGTTTACCTACCAGACAAAGAAATCCTATACTCTAAATTAAGTTGTTGTTCTTGTTTTGCACTAATGCATGGGCTTGATACACCTTACATTTTTAGTTTAAATTTTATAATTTTTAGTTTTTTACTAAGATTGTTCTTTTAAGTTTGAATTATCTATAAAGTCACCAATTTCTATCATAATAATTTAATGAGAAATATGAATAACAGATAAATTGGGTTAAAACCTGTTTGAAACCTGTCCTTTAAACTGCGGCAAAGGAGTTGAAACCTATGGCAAAGGAGTTTTATTGACCATGAGAGTTTGAATTATTGTTAATTCGTTCAAAGCATAACATCCCAGTCACATGGTAAACAATTTTGATTCTGTGTTTATGAGTCTAGGAATATCACCTTGAAACTAGATAGTTTCTCAAACTAGTTAAGTAGTAAAATAACCAGGAATATCACCTTGCTGTAAAATCCAAGTCAGATGTGTGTTTCGGTGGTTGATTGATTGACTAGTTAATAAGGACTTAACTGACCTATGTTTGATCTCCATAAAAGAAATTTAAACTAGGGATAAGAAGGAAGTAAATGTAAATTGCTGCTGAATTATGAATTAATCATGCAAATATTCAGAATTGGATAATAGAATGTGTTTTTTTCATTAAAGCATACCTAAACAACAATAGATGTTTTTTATTTAGAACTTTAAAAGGCCAAGTGAAACTCAAGTTTAATAATTTCTGAGTCTGTGTGGGATGTTATAAGTTATCTATAGTTAGTCGTAATATCATCTTTTGATGTTTTAAGACACTCTAAACCAGTTACAGTTAATGTATAAGACATTTTAAGCCACAAAAATGAGTCCTTCCTGAGAATTTTATTTTTTCTAACAAAATTATCATCCTAACACTAATAGACACAAAAAATTATTGTATATATAAAGAATAAAGACTTGATTGATTTGATTTTATTTTTTAATTTTTGAAAGAGTTTTCAAAAATAATTTTTTAGAAAAAGATAAAAAAAATTGTTTGGTAAGTATTATTTGAAACTATTTTAAAAATGTGAAAATAAAAAAAGTTATTCATATTTATTGAAGTATCATTAATGAAAAGTGAAAACCAACAACATATTCTCATTTATCATAACTGAGATAACGATGAAATGACACAAATATTTTATGGAGCCTTACTTAGAACCTTAATAGCCTAAGCGATAGATGTGTCTTAGTTAGAACCTGAATTGCGTGGGCAAAACTCAAGTCTAATAATTTTTTTTTAACCGAGACCCTATATATAACTTGCTGTTTATCCTAACACCCTTTTAATGTTTTAAGATACTCTAAACCAATTGATGTTTAAGATACTTTAAACCAGAAATGAGTCCTTGTTGACAATTTTACTTTTTCACACACTTATCTTCTTTGGTTCTGAACATTCTTACTTTGATTTATACATTTATCATATTCACAAGAATAAAGGCCTCTACTTGATGACATATTTTTTATGGAATAAAATTATCATCCTAACACTAATAGATACAAAATTATTGTATGTATAAAGAATAAAGACTTGATTGATTTGATTTTGTTTTTTAGTATTTTAAAGAGTTTTCGAAAACAATTTTCTGGAAGAAAAGAAAAAAAAAACTTATTTGATAAGTGTTATTTGAAACTATTTTAAAGATGTGAAAATAAAAAAAAATTATTTATATTTATGGAAACATTATTAATAAAAAGTAAAGACCAACATATTTTCATTTGTCATAACCAAGTTCATGATGAAATGACACAAATATTTTGTGAAGTGACCAATATTTTATTTTAAGGGGAAAAACATTAAAAACCCTTAATAAAATGGTCTTTAGAGTTAAAGTTGGGTTCGAAAGTCAATTACATGTAGGAAAGACATTAACACCCTACGACGCCTATTAAAAATAATACTTTTAATTTAATTGTGCAACACTATATAATTTTACAAATATTTATTTTACTCCTAAGAAAGAAATATATATTTTTTATCTTTTTTATTTTCAAGTTCCTTGCACGAGAATTTAAGCTATCTATTGGCTAGTAGTTAAACCTTTATGACTCAATAATGTTGACGATAAAAATTGCTATTCAAATAACATCATTAGCAATTTGTACTCGTAGATAACTTAACTTTTATAAATTATAACTAGAAAAGAATTTATTTTACTTCCTATATATAAACATAGCAAAATGACTATTCTATAAATTTTTAGAATCTAAACATGAAAAGGTAGTATTGTTCCTCAATTAATTAATGTTTCTCGTTATTGTTTAAATAAAAAAAATTTTATATTTAAAATTTCAATATTGAATCAGATGTCAAATATTTTTTTATTTTTTAAATATTGAGTTATTATTTTTTAACTCTAAACTATGCACGTAACGTAGGAATTCAGTTATCAATCAAATAGAAAAAGGAAATGCCTAAGAACTATATCTCATGCAATAAAATCATTATTATTTAAAATAAAAAAACAATTCGTAAAAAATTAAAGAAAAACTGTACGTGGAAAACGTAACTCCTAATACCTACATAAAACCTAAATCACATATATTAAATCAGAGAAATTGTGCATAAAATAAGAAAAATGCCTAACTAATGGTAACAAGGAAAACAAATATTTACGGAAGAAAAGACTGTACGTAAAACCTATTAAATTAATTATTAGATCTAAAATTAAAATAATAAAAAAAAAATATTATGTAACTCTATTTAAAATTGATGGTCTATTTTAATTTTTTTATGTGACAAAAAAATATTATTTTTTTATGATTAATGATAATATATCCTGCATAAATAAAAAACTATTAAATATAAAACGTGTGTTTACATTAATGTATTTATTATTATTGTTTTTCTTAACACAAAATAAACAACATAAATGAAACTAAGTATAAGACAAGAACAAAAAATGAAAGAAATATTGCCTCCACATGTACATTTCCATTTTCTTGAAAGCCCTGTGAAGAGGAATTTTTTTATTTTCTATTTTTATCTCTCTGCTGCTCACCCAAATTTTTTTTTTTTATTATGAGCAATTTAAACTTATCATTAAGTTATTGATTCACACAAATGTTAAATTTAATTTTTTGAAGGGAAGAATCTATTCCAGTAGCTTGCGACCGAGGTTCTCAAGTGTTGTCCTTGTTTTACACAAATGAATGGCCTGGCACATGCTACATTTTCAGTTTAAATTTTATAATTTTAAACTTTTACTAAGATTTTTTTTGTAAGTTTAAATTATTCATAAAATTTTCAATTTATGTCATCTTAGTTTAATAAGATCATGTACTACAGAATGGGTTCAAACCTGTCCTTTAGAGTATTTATTGACCTTGAGAGTCGAAATTATTGTTAATCTCCTTGAAAGTAAAATAAATACAAAGATTTAGTTTTGATATAATTAAGGGGCTTTATTTTCATTGTATCCTCTATAGCTTAATTGCAGGCTTGGCATTCCTGAAAAACATTTTGCTGTAAAATCCGACTTATGTGTGTTTCAGTGTTTGGCTGGTTGGCTATGCTAGTGTCTGACCTCTATGAAAGAGAAATTTAAACTACTGATGAAAAGGAAGTAAATTGTAAATTGCTAGCTGCAAAAATGCAGAAATGTCATGCTGAATTACTCGTGAATTGATCGTGCAAATATATTTTTGGAATTAAATTACAGAATGTGTTTCAAAATGAATGGTTAAAGTATTTTTTATTGAATTGATGAACAGGATGATTGACTATGGACATGCTAAAATGGAAGGATCAAGGAAAGTCATTCCCCATCTGGCAAAGACCCACATAGATACCTGATAAGTTAAGTGAGCTACTTACACTATAAAACACAAGGATTTCATTTACCTAAAACCATGGAGCTGCGTAGTGAATACAAAGCGAACTATTCTTTCGCCTTTTACTAAAGAATACCGTGTATTCTCTGCATTAAGCAGCATACACTAATTTTTGTAAGAGTTTTCTAAAAGAAGACTCTGTAATTAGTTTATATTTTAAACTCTGTAATTAATGTATGTTTTTAATGTACTGTCTTCTTAAAATTATGTTTATTGTTGAGTGTGAGAGAATGAATATAGTTAATTATTTTTTGCAGTGTATACATTGGCCAATGATAGGGCACTATGAAATGAAATAAATACAAAGAGAAGGGAAGAGAACCGTTAATTGTGGTGACATCAAAATTTTACACTCAATTACTTTTTCTAGTACAATTGTGAGTCTGTTTTTGTTTTGTTTAACTGGGAGATTGAAAATCTACATATGCAACATATGTTACCTATAACCTCATCGAAAAGTTGAAGATTCAGCATAACAATCCAACTGTAATAATTATATAATAATTGGTAGGAATCATGGATAACATCATCAGAGACATCTAATCATTTCTCCCTGTATATTTGAAACAACACTCCTTAAATTTGAAATAACACTTCTCTCAAACTTTACATTAATACTCTTAGAATATGAAAGTAATGATTAAAAAGTGCATATGTAATTATATTGTATTTCAGAAAGTGTTGTAGTAATTTTCTCTTAAATTTATAACCCTATGTATAATACACAATTTGAAAAGACTTTATACTTTGGTAAAATTTCCATATGAACAAAATGTAATTCTGCATAAAACAGGCTCAGCATGGGTGTCAGGCTGGTGATGACATGGTTCCTTGGCATCAAAGTTAACTACTTAAACCTGTAAACTATTTATAAATGTGGTAAAGTATCGTTTGGTAAATTTATAATTACTTATACCTGTAAACTTTAAGTATCTGATTTTGGTTCTTCCAAGATGACATGCATAACTAAAACAGGAATATACATACAAAAATCATTTATATCAAGAAGTACATGTTGTTATAACAATAGTAGCATAGTGTATACCCTTTTAAATCTCAGAAACATAAAGTGATGAAAAATAAACTTTTATGCAGCAGGAATTTGAGAAGTCTTGGTAACACACCCTCACATAAGCAACTATAAGTGTAAATATTGTATACCAAACAGTGTAATTCATCATATACTTTTTTCTACTGGTTGGATTTTCCTCGTTATTTTCAAAAAAATGCATTAAGTGTAAGGTATCTATTCATCCAGAATAAGCGGATGCATTGATTTATTATGTAAATGTTTTTAGAGTCAGAGTTTGTCATTCAGTTTCTATCATATCATCCACCTTTTCAGTTAAATTAAACTTTTGTATAATTATTTAAATGTGAGTTTATTTTGTTTAGTTAGTATACAATTAATAAATTGTATCAATGTAACGCCCGGAAATTTTGACAACAAATTTACAGATGCAACATATGTTACCTCAATTCCAAAAGCAGCATGCTTAACATATATGCAGCTTATGAAAAAGTTGAAGATTCAGCATAACAATCCAACTGCTAGATTGTTTGTAGACTAGGTCCTAAAGAAATAAAATTGTATTTTCTCTTTGCCACTGAAAAGCAAGAACATCCAAGTCCCACATAAAAGAAAAGAGCCCAAAATCACTTAATGTTTGGTGAGAAAATGCACCGTTCAAGATAATCTAATTTATATGAGTCTTTGACTCACATGATATTATATTTATCTGTGAAAGGGAGAGTCTATCCCAGTAACTTGCTATTGAGATTCTCAACTGTTGTCCTTGTTACCTCAAATGACGTCTTTGTTTTACACCAAAGCATGACCTGACACACCCTACATTTTCAGTTTAAATTTTATAATTTTTAATTTGTTATTAAGATTGTTCTTTTTAAGTTTAAATTATCCATAAAATTTTCAATTTCTGTCATTATAGTTTAATGAGAAATATGAGTAACAGTTAAATAGGGTTGAAACCTGTCTTTTAGATGATGGCAAAGGAGTTTTATTGACCATGAGAGTTAGAATTATTGTTAACTGGTTCAAAGCATAAACATCCCACAGTCACATGGTAAATCATTTTTATTTCTGTTTTATGAGTCCAGGAATATTACCTTGAAATATCTGAGTAAATAATTTCTCAAACTAGTTGAGTAGCAAAATAACCATTTTAGACTGAAGCTTCATATTTCATGACAAACATAAAATACTGAAGATGAAAATAAACTCAGCAACGCTAAAGGGTTTTGTTTTGATGTAATTAATGGGCTTCATTTTCATTGTATTATGTATAGTTAATTGCAGGCTTGGCTGCCAGCATATTGCTGAAAAACATTTTGCTGTAAAATCTGAGTGTAGTTGACTGGTTGGGTTGGCTATGCTAGTTAATAAGGACTTGACTGACCTATGTTTGATCTTTTATAAAAGAAATTTAAACTACGGATAAGAAGGAAGTAAATCGTAAATTGCTAACTGCAAAAATGTAGAAATGTCATGCTGAATTACTAGTTAATTGATGGTGCAAATATTTCTGAAATTGAATTACAGAATGTGTTTCAAAATGAATGGTTAAAGTATTTTTTATTGAATTGATGAACAGGATGATTGACTATGGACATGGACATGATAAAATTGAAGGATCAAGGAAAGTCATTCCCCTCTGACTCTGATAAAATTGAATGGTTAAAGTATTTTTTTTTCATATTATGTCCTATTATTATTTGAGACAAAGAATATAGTTAAAGATCATACTAATTTGTTTCCAACTTTAATTTTGTCTTTTTATTTCAATCCTCTTTAATTTTAACTTTACATTTTTTTTATATTATTAGTTCTGTATTTTTTAATATCTTTTTATAAAAAATAATAAACTTAGTGCATGTATGTCTATTATATTAATAATTTTTTTATCTTTTTATATTATTATATTTCTTTATAATAGTGATTAGTTTCAACAACAAATAAAATAAAAGATAAAATATAATTATGTTTCCACTATTTTATTTTTTCGCATTATTATATTTCACATTTTATTTATCATGGAAGCTAATAAAATATTACAAACAAATAAATAATAATATAAAAAAATAGAATGAGAAAAATGCTGTTATTACTATATAAACATGTTTTGCGCTAAGTTTCAGTTTGAATGCTATAACTTTAAATTCTCAGTCAAGGTTGTTGATGATAAGGTTAAGTCATCCCACCAAAATGTCAATATATAATTTCTAGTTTCTATTTCTTTTTGGAAAAGAAGTGACTATCAACAAAAGTGAGCATAACTTCCTTATCAATCAGTAGCTTTAATAAAATAAAAACCTTGTTTGTTAATAATCAAACATGCTAATTTCATTTCTTCATGATCTAGTAGTTGAAACTAAAATTATCTTAGCTACATATGATCAACCTCAAAATTCAGTTAACATATACTTACCTAAGTTCATGATCTAATTGTGTATCAGCAGACAAATATATATCTTAAACTGTTAATAGGAAGTCAAGGTTAGCTCGAATTCTTTAAGTGGGTGAAACCAATCATTCGTGCTTGAATCTTCATGTTTTTGAGACAAATATAAACACGCGAGAATAAACTAAAATTGGCAGCTATAAGGTGCTTTGTCTTTGATATAAGGAGCTTCATTGTATTATATATCATCCTGTTTGAAAAAGAAAAATCATATTGATATTGACAGCTAATATGAAATGAGTATCTGCTGTGTTGCTGAATCCAAGACATGCCTTCTTTTTTTTTTTGCACAGTGTATACATTGGCCTATGATAGAGCATTATGAAATGAAATAAATACAAAGAGAAGGAAGAACCCTATGAAATGAAATACACGAAGAGAAGGGAAGAGAACTGTTGTTAACTGTGGTGACATCAAAATTTCACACTCAATTACTTTTTTTAGCACAATTGAAAGTCTGTTTTTTTTTAATTAGTAGATTGGAAGAAGTAGGATAGTATATAATTAATAAATTGTGTCAATGTAACGCGGGACTTATTCACAGCAAATCTACAGATGCAGCATATGTTACTTCAAGCACATGCTTAATATATATGCAGTTTATGGAAAAGTTGAAGATTAGGCATAACAATCCAACTGCTAGATTGTTTATAGACAAGATGCTAAGGAAGTGGAATTGTATTGTCTCTGTCACCGGAAATCAAGAACATCCAAGTCCCACATAGATAAAATGATCCACAAATCACTCGATGCTCGCTATAAAATGCACTGTTCAAGGTAATCAGACTCATACCTTTCTCGGCCTTTTGGCTAAGATCAAGTGTAGTATCTGTTCTTATCAGTTTAATATCTGATATGTGAATCATTGATTCACATGATATTAAATTTATTTTTCCAAGGGTTGAATCTATTCCAGGGGCTTGCCACTGAGGTTCTCAAGTGTCATCCTTGTTTTGCACTAATGCAAGGGTTTGGCACACCCTATACTAAGTTGAAATTATCCATAAATTTTCAGTTTCTTTCTATCTGTTTAATGAGATATATGATTCCTTTTGTAAGTTGAAATTATCCATAAATTTTCAGTTTCTTTCTATCTGTTTAATATTCTATCTGTTTAATGAGATATATGATTCCTTTTGTAAGTTGAAATTATCCATAAATTTTCAGTTTCTTTCTATCTGTTTAATGAGAAATATGATTCCTGTTTTATGAGAGTTCAGGATCATCTCCTTGAAATATCTGAGTAGATAGTTTCTCAAACTTGTTGAGTAGCAAATTAACCATGTTAATTTTAGGCTTCATTTTCATTGTGCTTAGGCTTCATTTTCATTGTGCTTAATTGACGGCTTGGCTGACAGTATATTGCTGTACAATCCCAGTCATATGTTTGACCTCTGAAAATTCTATATTTATGTTTTATATAATGAAATTTTAAAATTAATACAATTCAAAAGTAGATTTGAATTTAATTATATGAATGTATAAGATTATATAAAATATATATTCATATAAATAGTCAAATGGATTTGAATTCAAATAGTATGAAATTTCTTAAAAAAAATGGTATGGAATGAAGTAACTTTGTTTTTTCTTTTCTGAGATGAAGTATTCAACATATGAACTCTCCCATAAATTTTTTTCCTTTTTGAAGTTTAGTGAGATTAGGTCATTAGTGTACTCACATTTAATTTCAGTACACAAACTCAGCTTAAACTCCATTGGTGAATATATGTGTCTCTGAATCTTTATATAATTGTTTCATATCTTATTATTAATAACTATTGATAATAAGTGATAAAATCTCAATGTTAATAGTTCTTAACAAGTTGTTAGTCTCCTTCCAATCTCATATTGTTGTGTCTTTGATATTAAATAAAGAAAATATTTTACAAGTATTTTTTCAAAATGTTTTTCATATTTTACTGTCAATGTCCTTAACAATAAATCATAAAAGTTCAGTTCGAACCCATTTCACAAATCTTTTTGTTTATCCAAAAATCTTAACTCAAAATTCATTGAAGATTCAAAAATTTCATATCTTCTAACATCAAATGCTCTAAACTAATTTAATAAAAAAACTTATTTTATATTAAAGTTTTATTCAAATTTCATAAATGAAATTAAATATTAAAATTCATACTTATTTTTCTAAACTCATTGAACTTCTTCTAAGTTTGTCTTGATATCTTTTTCCTTTCTTCTTTATTTTCCATCTTCTTGATATTTATCTTGTTTGTCTGTAGTACAGAAGAGAAGTTTAGTGCCTTCTTTTTCTGCTACTCTGATATTATCTGAGGTGATTGTTTTGTTAAGTGATCTTTCATACGATTAAACATGTTTTTATATCTCTTCTGCAATGCCATATAGAGGAAGATTCAGATTTTTTTTTTTTTCTCAAGATCAATTCTTACCTCATTGCTTCTACAATATTCTAGTATGCGAAGTGGACATCCCTCAATTTTTTTTAGTTCTTAATCCCTTTAAAACCACGAATGAAAATTTCTACCACCAATTTGGTATACTTTAGGCAAGAGTTTGCTCACTCAACAAGTTAATTCACAATCATTTATCCTTCTACAAGTTTCAACACATAACAGTTTCCCATAATCTTACTTTTTTTTTTTTTTTCATAATTTTATTAACTTGTGAGTGTCTTTCAAATTAACTGTCATCATCAATTTTTGTTTTTGAACTTAGTAAAATTATTTAATTATCTTAGAAACTGATTTGGGTTAAAATTTTCATTATTAGAAACTTAAGACTAAGTTTCTCAATCAAAGTTTTTCTTTGTGGTATTAACAATTTCAAGTCTCTGAAACAATGCACCGAGTTCAAACAATTATGCCGCAGAGACATTGCTTCTCATAAAATATACTAAAAGTACTGTTTTCTGCATGAATGAAAATATTTGTGTTAGGTATACTGCTGCAAGAATAAGAATGGGGAAACAAGACATTCAGTCTTATTTTAGATGAAATTTCAAATGATTATCAACATAAATCCCACATCAAAACAAATAGTTAGAGTGGAACAAAACATGACATACAAATATGAAACGTATCCCTCTGAATAACATACTTACCTGGACGGGGTTAATGGATGATCAAGAAGGTTCATGGCCTAGAAAAGTGACCTCCATTGCACTTGGGAGGGGTGCTTTTCTAAGGTCTGCCCAAGTGGCAGAGCCTACGTCATAATTTGTGGTAGTTGAGGCTTGCGTTCGCGCAGCCTCTTTCAATTTCAGTAACTAAAAATTTTAAGCTGAGTTTAGAACTGTTATGTAATTTGAGCTGGATGAAAAGAATTATGAAAGTAGCACTAGGAAATGATTTGGCAAATGGTAACTTTGTATTCTGCTACATGACTTTAGTCTGTTTTTTCTTGTCTATAAGCAAATATAGCATGTAGAGAAGAACAACCTTCTAACCTTTTAGCTGAGTTTGTGTACACTCTTGGTTAAAGTTATATAATTATACAACACTATTAGTAGACTATAACTAAAAATTTTAAGCATAATTAATAGCTTTGTAGGCAAACTCACTTCATAACAGTTATATAATTATATCATTTTAAAAGGTATTCATTTTCCGGAACATACAGACACATTGATTTATAATGTAAATATTTTTCATGATCGAAGTTTGTAATTCAGCTTGTATTTATACATTCTAACCTTTTAGCTGAGTTTGTGTACACTCTTGGTATAATATTCAGATTGATTTGGTTTCAATTACTTGATGTTTGGTTGAAGTTATTCATGGATCTCACTGGATCTATATTATATTTACGATAGCTGGTACTGTGGGAGTGGTCTGAAACTAATAAATTTGAAATTGGATTTTCCAAATGATACAAATTAAATGGTTTTGTTTTATGACTGAACTTTTGCCATGGATTGTCCTCGTATTAAATCTTACAGTAGATTGTTTATAGACCCTATTTTGAAGTAATGAAATTATTTTCTCTCTTCTGCAGAGCTACAACGTCCACACAAAAGAATTAAAACATAGCATCTTTGTTTTTATATTTCATGAACTTCTCATGTTCACCCACAAATAACTTATTTTATATAACAAATTTTTCTTTTTTATTGTTTTTAGATTGCTTTAAACGTCTTGTAAGGATAATTAGTATAGTGCTCTGTTACCATTTTGTTTCCAGAGGAATATGATCTCTTCTTGAATGGCCTTCTGAGAAGAAATTGGCTGAGATTAGCGGACCCTCTACCTAAGTTTGATCCGGAGATTGTTAGAGAATTTTATGCTAATGCTTATCCCTTAGTTGGTCCGAGAGACAAGCGGTCCAAGGTTCGAGGTAGGTGAGTTAATTATGACAGAGAAGAAATTAGTGAATTCTTAGGCCATCCATTGCCACTAGAAGAAGGTCAACAATGTGATTATACAAGAATGAGAAGAAGCCAACAAGCATATGATGAAGAAGAAGTTGCAAACTTGATATGCATTCCTAACAGGTCCTATAAGCTTGGATCTTCTGGCAATCCTCGCAGAATACTTGGAACAGATATGAACACCTTAGCTCAAGTCTGGATGACATTCTTACCGTCAAATATAGTGCCCATTGGCCATGTATCTGACTTGAATGTGCCTAGATGCCATCTTCTTTATTATATAATGAGGGAAGATCTCACTGTTGATGTGACCACCATTATCTCTGAGGAAATCCATAAATTTGTGCGATATGAAGTCAACAAAAATAATGAGAAGAGCAAAGGTGCTTTAGGATTTCCAGCTTTAATCACAGCTCTTTCTTAAGCTCAAGGGGTGGAGGTAGAATTAAGTGTTCAACTGGACCTAACAACAATTTTGCAGCTAGTTTCACACCAGGTGAAGGACCATCAAGAGTTGCAGATAGAGATGACCTTGCTGTGGGGGAAGAGGCAATCGTTGCTGGGGAAGAGGAAATCGGAGTGGACCTTCAAGAGGAAGAGTTTCAGACTGATTTTGATGGAGTAATGAGGGGAGATTGACACACAACACTATTCCAACATCCAGAACTCAATTAAATACGGTTGTTTTTGTTTTTTTTTTTACTGCAGAACTTTTATATTTAGTAATATTGTGTTTTAGTTGTTTTGGGTTAGAATGTTGTTACCTTATCTAAAACAACTAAAGTTTCTTTTTGGGCATTATTAGAAAATCTTTCTTGAGGAAATTGTTTAAAGAGAAATCAAGTTCAATAAGTATCCTAAGATAGTACAACTAAAAAAAAAAAGGAAAAAATTTTGGTTGAATCCATAATTAAATGGGATTGGGATATTAGTGCTGGATTATTGGTTAAGATAACCAATTGTAACAACAAGTGATATACCAAGGAAAGAAACCCATTGAGTGTGTGAATCCTTAAACAGTTTGAGAGTTCCCACTGTTTGTTGTCAAGTTGATATTGCTTGAGTTTTCATTTGGATAACATCACACTTGAAGTATGGCAATGATCAAGGCAGTTTTATTGAATTTAAATAACCCAGTGCCAAACATCCAACCTAAGAAAAATCATCCTTTTGTGATAGCCCATTTGAGCCTAATTACTTTGAATTATGTACCTTAAGCTTAACTTTAATTATTATCCTTTCCCTTTGCACACTTTAGGGATAGGGAGCATAAGTGCATTTTATTCAACTTTAAAATGCGAATTGGTTGGTGGAATTGTACTTAGAAAAGAAAGGGGCTGAGTATTTTGTACTATAATTCACTCCTTAGTATTGTATATAAATGTATCAATTCAAAAAAAAAAAAATTTAAATAGGGGGAAAGAAGAAAAAGAAGGAGTGAATAATGAATGAAAAAGAAGCATCTGGTTTTGAGGTATGAGATGTGATGAATGAAGGATAGAAATTGAGGTGGGTTTGAAGTGTAGTTATGCTCTCTTTTCTAAAGTTGTGCTTTTGTTATCCTGAAAAACCATAATTCCTTGAAGCCCAGCCTCATTACAACCCTTAAAAGACCTTGAGATCCATGCTGATTGTGTGTGTTGTTTGATTGAAAATGACTGGCAATTTTAATTTGTTCAATTTCAGTGGAAAATGAGAAAAACACATCCCTGTAAGAGTCAAGAGAGAATTTCCTTGGTTAGAATCAGTGGTTCTTACAATTGATTGTCTTGAAAATTTTGCTGCACTTTTATCCTGCTTCTATTTGATAATTGGATTCACCATTTGCTTCTGATTTTGAATCTGTAATTTGGAATGCAAAAGTTGTCTTGTAAGGACTATGAAATTGATTACTCAAATAACCAATTTCAAATTGAGTTTTGAAAAGCTGTTGGGATCTTATTACCTTGCTTGAGGACAAGCAAGATGCTAGGTTAGGGGGAGTTGATAAGTGCTAAAAAGTAGTAAATTTTCATATGGAATTTTGGCACTTCTATTTTAAATTATGAACATTTGTATCAATCTTTCCTAATCTAACAAAGATGAAATGTAAGCATATGTTTCCGAGTTTTTGATTAAAAAGAAATCATTTGATCCCTATTTTGTATATGATTCAGGTAAATTAAGAGAGAAGAGCAAATCCTGCAACAATTCGCCCAAGCTAGAATGATCTCTCCTAAACGAGAGCTGATCAGAGAAGTACCTTTCACAAGCCATTCTAGCCTAAGCGAAAATGATCTCACTTGAGCGAGATTCGTCCAGGGAGAAATTAATTTAAAAGTCATTCTAGCTTAAGCGAGAATATTTTAGCTTAAGCGAGAATGACCTTTCTTCATCATGAAGTACCTTCTAGCTTAAGCGAGAATGACCTTTCTTCATCATGAAGTACCTTCTAGCTTAAGCGAGAATATTTTAGCTTAAGCGAGAATGACCTTTCTTCACCATGAAGTACTTTCTAGCTTAAGCGAGAATATTTTAGTTTAAGCGAGAGTTTGTGCAGTATATATACTTATGGATCATGAAGAAAAAAAAGGAGGAAAAACGCGGGAATCAAATCACAGAGCATTGAAAGAGTCGTTTTTCAAACTCAGTTGTAGGATCTTCTTCTTCATCTCTTAGAATGTCAATCCTTTTCTCTTGGGATTGAATGTAATCGATTCGAACTCGGATGTAATCTGGTGATATTTCTCTATAGCAGTTCTATTTTTATTCAAGATTGGTATTTTTGTTCTGCTCTTAATGCTTGATTCTATCTGATCAATAGTTTCATGAATGTGAATTTTGGATGAGACTGGAAAGTAATTCTAAAAATCTGATCTGAACAAACATACTTGATATATTGTGATGCTGGGAATAGATTTCAGTATATCAATTGCTTATAACACCTGAATATAATGCTGGACAGTTTGTTGGATATGTGAGGAATCAATATTCAAGGAGCTGATCTTATGAATTTTATACGCAAGGAATTGGTATAAATGACTTATGTGTATTGCATCAATATTGGTAATTTCATATGCTATATGTTCATATTCATCCAGATTGCAGATGAGTGAGATAGATGAATTCAATCCTAACTTCTCATCTCAAATTTTCTCATTTCAGATTGCATTCGCGCAGCCTCTTTCAATTTCAGTAACTAAAAATTTTAAGCTGAGTTTAGAACTGTTTTGTAATTTGAGCTGGATGAAAAGAATTATGAAAGTAGCACTAGGAAATGATTTGGCAAATGGTAACTTTGTATTCTGCTACATGACTTTAGTCTGTTTTTTCTTTTGTGTATAAGCAAATACAGCATGTACAGAAGAACAACCTTCTAACCTTTTAGCTGAGTTTGTGTACACTCTTGGTTAAAGTTATTCATGGATCTCACTGGATCTATATTATATTTAGGATTGCTTGTACTGTGGAAGTGGTCTGAAACTAATAAATTTGAAATTGGATTTTCCAAATGATACAGATTAAATGGTTTTGTTTTATGACTGAACTTTTGCAATGGATTGTCCTCGTATTAAATCTTACAGTAGATTGTTTATGGACCCTATTTTGAAGAAGTCATATTATTTTCTCACTTCTACTGTAGAGCTACAACATCCACACAAAACAATTAAAACATAGATCTGTTATACACCAACATGTATGCAATGATAGTTATTTTCAAGTTATGTGCACCTATTACATGAGTGTCAGATTAGATGCTCAATGTTGAACTACTCCAAGTCAGCCCACATAGTTATGTGCACCTAGAGAAAATGATTTTGCAATGGTGGTTAGTTACTTATTCATGAATTCTTTTGGAAAGAAATACTTAATTGAGTATGCAGCTTAGAAACTCCATCATAGAAATATGGAGAGGAAAACACATTTGTTTCTAGTATTGGTAGTATGAAAAACTAATAAATAGCAGTTGTTAATTTAAATTAGTTTACTTTATTTTCAAAAACTACTTTTATGTTTTAAATAAAAAATAATAAAAATATAACATTAAACAAATAAAAGAGAAATTAAAGAATAATAATGATAATAGTAATTTAAATATCATATTTTTATCTGTATAATTACCTATGATATCTTCTAAACAAATATATATATATATATATATATATATATATATATATATATATATATATATATATATATGTTACCATTAACAATTACATCCTAAAAAAAAAGAAAATCCAAATTTTTTTAAAAAAAAAAAGTAGAGAAATTTAAATTTTTAAATAAAAATGTTTGATCATTTCTAAATAAATAAGAAAGGAATCACCAAAAATGCATTGAAGATGACTTGAAGCTTTGAAATTAAAATATAAAAGTTTTTAAATAATAATGATTTACACTATACATTCTTAAAAATGTGGGGTACTTCACCAAAATTAAATTGGTATCCGATCAAGTAACTAAAAAATATCAAACAATTTAAAATTAAAGTTATATTATTCATTCTTATAAATGTCTCAAAAATTTTCTCCAAGCAGTTAAAATATACCAAATAATTTAACATAAAAATAATTAATATGAAAGTAAATTAATCCTCTTTGACAATAATCCCAAAGAACTGTGTCAAATCCAACACAAGAGTTAGACACATGCAAAAGGAGAAGATGTATAAAAATTTACCCATAGTGTTGTCTTAAATACAACATGGGTGGGCAAGACTCACAGAAGGAGAAGATGCATCTAGATTTTTGCCATAGAGTTAGGTCAAATAACACAAGGATGTGGCAGATGCAAAGAAAGAAAACATGCATGAGTGATGCTCCCTTGGACATGTGTCAAATACTAAAATCCCACATGGGTTTGAGAGTAGCTCAAAAGGAGAAGATGCATCAAGGATTGTTCTACAGATGGGTGAAAATTCCATGTGATTTTGAAAGATGAGTTGAAGAAAAAATACTTTAGGATTCTGCCACAACACTATATCATAGTTCACAATGATGTGGGATAAACCCAAAAGAGATAGTCACAAAAAAATGAGATATTTAATCAATTTGATTCATGATTAATTATTTTAATTATCAAGAATATTAACTGTTTTTTCTTTCATGCATGTAGAGTTATTTATACCACAAGAATTGAATTTTTAAATTATTTTTTTCTTTTTGGTATTGGAAATACATGATTCGAAAAACTACTGAAAATTATGAGTAACAATCCTTCAAGATACAACTTATATAACAATGCATTTGGGAAAGCAAGGGTAAGGATGAGAATGTTTATAACACGGTGAGTTTGGGGGAGCAAGAATAGGGATGAGAATGTCATACCCATCTTCTTCATGTTGGGGGGTTTAAAAATAGTTTTCAACCAGTAATAGATGCACCTTAGTTAGAACCTTATTAGCGTAAGCCAAACTTAGGTCTAATAATTTCATTACGCACGTGTAAAACTTATATAACTTCACGATTAGTCCTAAAACCAACCTCACATGATTACTTATGTAAGCCAGTAGAAGCATTTTTTGAAGTTTTAAGATGCTTTAAACTAGAAATAACAATTTTCCTTGGTGACAATTATATTTTTTCACACACTTTTCTTTTTTGGTTCTGAACATTTTTATTTTGGTTTATACATTTATCTTCTTCACAAGAATAAAAACCTCTACTTGATGACAAATTTTTTATGGAATAAAATTATCATCCTAACATTGATAGATACAAATTTATTGTATTTATGAAGAATAAGGGCTTGATTGATTTTATTTTATTTTTTAGTTTTTTAAAGAGTTTTCAAGAATTATTTTCAAGAAAAGGAAAAAAAAAACTTGTTTGATACGTGTTATTTGAAAACTGTTTTGAATATATAGAAGTAAAAAACTTATTCATATATATGGAAACGTCATTAATGGAAAGCAAAAACAACATATTCTCATTGTATTTTGAGTTTTTAACACAAAAACAGAAAATTGAAAGGCAAAATTACTTACAGTTATTCCCCTTTTTTAATTTTTAAAAACTAAAAAATCAAAATTGTTTTAAAAATCGCTTTTAAAAAAACACTAAATAACGAGTTTTTTAATGCTAATGTACTAGTTTTGTCATCTACTAGTAGTTCTAGTCTACTAGTAGTGTACTAGTACTAGTCTACTAGAAATGATAGTCTATTAGTAGTACTAGTACTAGTGTACTAGTAGTGCTAGTAGTACTAGTACTAGTGTACTAGTAGTGATAGTCTACTAGTTGTGCTAGTTTATTAATAGTGTTAGTCTACTAGTAATACTAGTCTGTTAGTATTGCTACTCTAATAGTAGTGTTAGTCTACTAATAGTGCTAGTCTACTAGTAGTACTAGTCTACTAATAGTGTTAGTTTACTAATAGTACTAGTAGTGTTAGTTTACTAGTATTACTAGTCTACTAGTAGTGTTAGTCTAATAGTAGTGTTAGTCTATAATAGTGTTAGTCTACTAGTAGTCCTAGTCTAGTAGTAGTCCTAGTCTAGTAGTAGTCCTAGTCTTCTAGTAATACTAGTCTACTAGTAGTGCTAGTCTACTTGTAGTACTAATTTACTAGTAGTGCTAGTCTACTACTAGGGCTAGTCTACTAGTAACAGTTGTTTACTAGTAGTGCTAGTCTACTTGTAGTACTAATTTACTAGTAGTGTTAGTCTACTACTAGAGCTAGTCTACTAGTAACAGTTGTTTACTAGTAGTGCTAGTCTACTTGTAGTACTAATTTACTAGTAGTGTTAGTCTACTACTAGAGCTAGTCTACTAGTAACAGTTGTTTACTAGTAGTGCTAGTTTACTAGTGGTGTCAGTCTACTAATAGTACTAGTATTGTTGGTCTGCTAGTTGTGTTAGTCTACTAGTAGTGCTAGTTTATTAGAAGTGCTACTCTACTAGTAGCGCTAGCCTTCAAGTAGTGTTTGTCTTCCTGTAGTGCTAGTCTACTACTAATGCTAATGTACTAGTAGTGGTAGTGTACCAGTAATGCTAGTTTACTAATAATGCTAGTGTACTAGCTATGCACAAAATAAAGTGAATAAAAATAGAATTGTATTGAAAAATACACTAATTAAGTTAAAATAACATATAAGGAAAACCTTACAAGTAAACATTCATTAAGAACGATTTTACTTCAAAATCAAAGTATTCACTTTATTATTAATATAATAAATAAAAATTTAATATAATAAAAATGTGTATATTATGTATGTCACATATATACATACTAATAGGTTTTCAAATTAAAATAGTTGAAGTTTTTTTTAAAAGCCAAAGGATTTTATTGAAAAGAAATAGAGAGCACAAGAAGTGTCATCCACAAAACTAATGTCTAAACATTACAAAAGTGAAACCAAGTTCATGATGGTCTTGCTACAGAATCATATGAATTCATAACCCATCTAGCATAAGAATGTGAGACTAACTTAGAAGCACGTCACCACTCTCATGAATGCAATTGTATAGCTTAAGCAATGTCTTGAATATCCACCACCTCTACTTTGAAGAACACAACATTTCTAGCCTTTCATAGTTTCAAACTCGTGCAAACCACACCAGAGACTAGGGATGGCAAAATAACCCACGCTAGCAGATATGCATGGATAAAATATGTGAAAATATCCACACTGGGTACCTACCACCCAGCGGGTATAGGTTTTTCTCCTCACTACTTAACGAAAACAAGTATTATAGTACTCGTACTCATGAATATCCAATAAACTAAAATAATATATATATATATATATATTAAGTTAAAAAACATAATATTTTTGTAAAATAAATCAAATTAAAATATTAATTGTCAAATTTTTATTTATATCAATCGTATTTTTTTATGAAAACTTGATAATTAATAAAATTTCATTATGAAAATTTCAATAATATAAAGTAAAGATTTTATTTGAATTAAATATTTTTTATAGTATATTTTATTAATCTTCTTTTAGACCTAATTAATTTTGTAGAAAATAATATAATTGTATTTCTAGATTTCCAATAAATAAATTATTTATTTGATAAAACTTCTTATAAAAAAATATATTTTTTAAAATATCTACAAGTAGTAGGCAACCGCCACTTCTGTCTGCCCCAACCCATTGCAATTCATACCCACAACTACGCGTTCCAATACCCGGCCTTTGATATAAGTTATAATGTGCTTTATCCTTGATATAAAGACACGAGAATAAACTAAAATTGGAAGCTATAAGGTGCTTTGTCTTTGATATAAGGGGCTTGGTTGTATTATATATATCATCTGTTCGAAAAGCATATTGATAAATGATAGCTAATATGAAAGGAGTATCTGCTGTGTTGCTGAATCCAAGTCATATGGTTTTTGTTGCAGTGTATTCATCGGCCTATGATAAGAGCTCTATGAAATGAAATAAATACAAAGAAAAGAAAAAGCCTTATGAAATGAAATAAATAAAAAGAGAAGGAAAGAGAACGTTAACTATGGTGATACCAAAATTTCACACTAATTACTCTTTTTACTAGGAAAATTGTGACAACAATGATGTTTAAATTTAGAACAAATTATAGATGCACTCATTAGATTTACCAAAATGAGAGATGCACCTCCTTTTCTTTCTTTTTTTTTAAAACTATACAAAACTTTCTTACTTTTATGTATTCATTACACTAAATATTAGAGTATTCTGAATTATTACACTATTCTAGATCACCACATCATCTGTGATCCCAACAATAAACATGTAACATATAATATAATTAATTAATTAACTTATTTTGTAATTGTGTTAATTAAATAATTATATACTAATTGATTGAATCATAGATAACAACATGGTCGGAAACATCTAATAATTTCTCCCTGTATATTTGAAATAACATTCCTTAAATTTGAAGTAATACTTCTCTCAAACCCTACACAATACGAAAGTAATGATTAAAGAAGAGGAAGTGCATACATTGAAGTGGGAAAGATTTTGTAGTAATTTCCTCTTAAATTTGTAACTCTGTGTATAATAAACAATTTGGAAAGACTTTATACTTTGGTAAAATTTTCATATGAACAAAATGTAATTCTACATAAAACAGCCTCAGCAATGGTGTCAGGTTGGTTGATGACATCGTTACTTGGCATCAAAGTTAACTAAACTATTTATAAATGTGATAAAGTATAGTTGGTAAATTTATAACTACTTATACTTGTAAACTATTTACTTTACATTAAAAGTATCTTATTTGGTTCTTGCAAGACATGCATAACTAACACAAGAATATACATACGGAAATAATTTATATCAAGAAGTACATGTTGTTATAACAATAGTAGCATAGTGTGTACCCTTTTAAATCTCAGAAACATAAAGCGAAGAAGAATAAACTTTTATGCAGTTGAAATTTGAGAATTCATGGTAGCACATCCTCACATAAGCAGCTGTAAGTGTAAATATTGTAAACCAAACAGTGTATTTCATCATATACTTTCTTCTTCTGGTTGGATTTTCTTCTTTGTTTCCGAAAAAGTGCATTAAGTGTAAGGTATCCATTTATTCAGGAGTAAGCGTACTCATTGATAATATAGAGTCAGAGTTTGTCATTCAGTTTCTATCATATCATCACCTTTTCAGTTAAATTAAATTTTTGTATAATTATTTAAATGTGAGTCTGTGTTGTTTAGTTAGTATATAATTAATAAATTGTGTCAATGTAACTCCTAGACTTTTTTCACAACAAATTTACATATGCAGCGTATGTTACCTCAATTCCGAAAGCAGCATGCTTAACATATGTTCCTGGATAGAACTCTTCGGATGTCTTTTTCGTTACTCCTTGAACTTGAGTTTCCCGCGCGGTGGCCAAACAGGTAGGTACCTAAAAAAGACACTCTGACGCTCAAGTTAGAGAGGTATTCAGTTCAAGTGTCAAACAGTGAATATATATATTTTTCTCTCCCCTTTACCTTGGGTACTGTTTACCTATATATAGGGATGGACTAGACCTCTATCTATTGGGCCTTGTCTAAGTACCCAGAACTTAGGTAATGTGACCTTAATCAAATTAACAACTAGTAATGAGATTTGTACTGATTAATCCTGACTTGCCGTTGGCCGAGTGTGCTTGATCTTGGCAGCGTATCAAAGCTGAAGTCTATCCCGTGGTCTTTGGTGTCGGCGCCGAGGTCTTTGGCTGTGACTGGGGTCTATCTTTGGTGTCGAGACCGAAGTCTTCGGCCTTGGCCAAGGTCTATCCTGTTCACTTGTCCCCAGCTTCGGTCGTAGCGCAGTAAGAACCGAAGTTAAAAAGAAAAATGAAATGTGAAGGGTCTTCGACTAAGAAGGGAGTCTTGTGATAGGTGATGTGAAAAGGCGGGAAACCAGGGGGTGAAAGATCTGGGTCGTTGATGACATCATGGAGGTGAGGATCTGAAGGGTCGCCGAATTTGGACCGTTGATATGGAAAGGCCTGGACGGTCACGATCCATTGTCCTGCCTAGGTTTTTCGTACTATATATAGACGGTGTTCCTCGTCCAGTCTTCACCAGATTTTCTACCTTTTGGGCCGAGATCTCCGAATCCCAACTTGTTAACTCAGTTTGCTAAAGAAATTTGACAAGGTACGCTGTTCCAAAAAAATATGTTTGTCTTTCTTTACTAGTTCTGCTCCCTTTTCTTCTTCTTCTTCATGGGGTGATGCCTCAGATTCAACCGAAGTCACCCCTTCCTGGGAGGGTAGCAATATTTGTTCTGCTACCTGTCCTCTTTCTGTCCCCACCGCAGCTACTGAAGCCGAGGTTGGAGTTGCTCCTCCTGAGGGATCGCCGAAGGAGGAGGCCCCTAGTCGCAAGGCGGTGGGAAACCCTAAAAAGGAGTTCCCCCCTATCAAAGACCCTGAGTACGACTGGGTTGATGGCGAGGTCGCTGCCTACTACTCCCGTTATAATACGAAAGAAGTTTTATTAGCCTTTGTAAGGAGCGTGGAGTTATGTCCTTTCGAAAACGCTATAGATTTCCCTTTCTTCATCCGTCATTGCCGAAATGGCAGTTTTGACGCGCCTAATTTTGCTTATCACCATAAGAGTGCTGAGGATAAGTTTCATTTCTTCTATGTCCATGATTGTATGTTTCGAAACCTCGGCGTCCAAATTCCCTTTGACGACTTCCCTATAGGGGTCCTTCGTATTCTCAATACTGCTTCCACGCAACTGCATCCGAATGCCTGGGCCTACTACCTCCAGGAATTTAAAGCCTTGTGCTTATTTACGCATGTCAAGGCCAGTCTCAGTTTGTTCTTGCATCACTTCACTACTCGTCCACATGAGAAGTGTAAGTGAGTGTCCTTATACCGAAACCCTAAAAATCCTCTTCTCCAACTATATACCACCTCTTATAAAAATTTCAAAACCGGTTTTTTTAAACTCTTGGTTGGCCCCGAGACTGGTCTGAAGCATTTTTGTGACCGAGACGGGGAGTGGTTATTCCCTTTCTACTGGCAGTGAGCATCAAGGAGGTATAATTCCTATCCTGCGGAGTTGCCCACGCCCGAGAAAGTGACAACAGTTGCCTTTTTGGATTCACTTCCTCGGTGCCTCCCTGTCGAAAAATTGATAAAGTTGTTCTAGTCTCCTACACCTCTCGAAGACTTAGAGAGTGAGTAGTCAAAGTTAATGTCTTGTCTGTTTATTTGTTGTGCATGTATTTCGGTTTAACAGATGTGCTATTTTATGCAGGTATAATTATGGATAGAGTTAGAAACGTGATGGACTTCCAGAAGAGCCAGTGTGTCCTGGCTGATCTCTCTTCGAAAAATAAGGAGGAGGTCCCCTAAGAGATTTTCGAGGTGGATTCCCAGCCAAAAGAACCTCCTACCAAAATTCTTCCTCCTGCCCCTAAAGGATCAAGGGGAAAGTCTAAGCTGAAAGGTAAGGATGTTGAAAAGGAGAGGAAGAAAGGGAAGGGAAAAAGTAGGGAAGGGAAGAAGTCCTCCTCCAACAAGTCCAAGAAAGCAAGGACCGAAGATCCCTCTCCTAGCTTCGTCGTCCTTACCGCCATGGTCTCCTCATCCTTTTTCCATTAGGACTTTGATCCTCTCGCCGTCATGTTCCAGGTTGGGGAGAGTTCTTCCGAGGCAAGACAAGATTACATGACCACCACAGACCCCACCCTTCACTACGTTCACTACTGCGAGCTCTCGACCCGAATGCAAGCTTTGGGTCGCCATCTTTTTGCCACCGAGACCATGAAACTTCGACAACAGCTGAAGCGTTAAGAGGAACCATTGGAAGCAGCCATTAAGGCTTTAGACTCTCTGAATTCCGAAGTAGCTGGGCTGAAAGAGAAAAACAAGTCCATGGTCTCGGTCGAGGAGCATGAGGCGGCCTTAAAGAAAAAGGACACGAGGGTCGAGGAGGCGTTGGATATGTACAGGGAAATCGACGCTGCTCATGAAGAAAGTGAGAAGGTCTGTGAGTCGCTCAACTGTGATCTCAATGCGGCCAAAACTGGGTTCTCCAAGTATAAGAAACAGGTGATTAAGGACATATGTGCAGAGCACGAGGCCGGGTTCTGCCATGCTGTTCGTCAGGCCTACTAGTTTGACTCCTTCCCTTAAGACTTCAAGTTCGACTCGGACTGGGACTTCTTCGGCAGGGAGTTCAAGTACTTTGATGAGGTGCTAGAGAATTTGCCCCCAGACACCTATGCCCCCTGCATGACAGTTACGCCTGACCGCACCGAGCGCGTTGACATAGAGGATGAAGGGGCCGAAGATGCCGAAGAAGTGGATGGGAGGAACATAGGCTCCTAGGTTGGGGGTTTTTATGTGGGGGATTTTTTGGATGTATTTTTTGTACAGGCCGAGATGTGGGCCTTTCAGCTTTTTATGACTTAGGCCTGCTAGATGTGATGAACACTTTTTGTACTTACAAGGATAATTTATATTAAATCTATGATGAATAGAACATTCCTTTATTTCTGCTTTCATCTTCTTATGTGCCTTACTCAATGTTTCAGATTTTTCTAGATAATCTTCACACATCCCGCATATTTTGAGAGTTATGGTAGTCTACATGTAGTTGATAGAATGCTTTAGTTTTTTAAGTGTTTTCTTGACCGAACCCAGTGCCAAGTTGGTATGGCACTTTAATCCCGAGTGTAGCCTAGACCAAACTTTGTGTCGAGTTGGTAGGGCACTTTAAATCGTGAGCGCTGCCTGGACCGAACTCTGTGTCAAGCTGGTAGGGCACTTTAAATAGTGAGTGCTGCCTGGACCGAGCTTTGTGTTAAGCTAGTAGGGCACTTTAAATTGTGAGTGTTGCCTGGACCGAACTCTCTATCGAGTTGGTAGGGCACTTTAAATCATATAAGGTTCTTCTTAGACGAAAAAAAGATAATGGAAGTGGTGGGACAAATGATCATATTATTGAATTGAAGTCAAGCCTCGTTAAAAACCTGCCTAGCCAAAACCCTCCTTAGGGATAAAAAACCAGGTGAGGAAAAGAGTGCTTGCAGTACATTATACTAGTTGTAGTAATTTTTCAAGTGAGTCGAGTTCTAGGTCCTCAGAATGAGTTTCCCAAAGAGCTCTTCTAGCTTATAAGCTTCGTTACCGAGACTTTGGTGGATCCGAAACGGTCCATCCAATTGGGAGCGAGTTTTCCTTCCCTTCGGTCTCTTCGGGCATCCCCAGTCGCTCTCCACATTAAGTCACCTTGCGCGAACTCTCGCACCCTTACCTTGCTGTTGAATCTTCTGGCCATCCTTTGCTTACATGCTTCCACAACTATTGTTGGTCCGTCCCGTTCCTCATCGACGCAATCCAACATGGCTAGCAAGGCTTCTTGGTTACCTTACTCATCAAAGTGGGCTCTTCGGAATGATTGTTCTCCTATCTCGATAAGGATCATGACATCCGTTCCATATACAAGCCTGAAGGGTATTTCTTTTGTAGAAGATTGAGGAGTGCATTGATATGCCCATAGGATTTCAGGAATCATTTCAGCCCATTCTCCCTTTGCCCCCGTCATCCTTTTCTTCAACTCTCCTAGGATTACCTTGTTGGCAGCCTCAACCTGTCCATTCGACTGTGGATGCTTCACCGAGGTCACCTTGTGTTTGATATGCAGGCCTCTAAAAAGGAGTTCAATTTTTTGTCTGTGAACTGCAGCCCATTGTCAGTGATGACGGCCTGGGGGATCCAAAACCTAGTGATTATGTTTTTCCATAAAAAC
This sequence comes from Psophocarpus tetragonolobus, assembly GCA_037954015.1. Classification (NCBI taxonomy): domain Eukaryota; kingdom Viridiplantae; phylum Streptophyta; class Magnoliopsida; order Fabales; family Fabaceae; genus Psophocarpus; species Psophocarpus tetragonolobus. The sequence goes on along the minus strand of CM075690.1, from coordinate 37,160,242 downwards.
TTCTGGATGTTCTGAGCCAAGATAGTGGCCAAAGGCTCGGCCTCAATCCACTTTGTGAAGTAGTCGATGGCCACAAGTAAGAATTTCACCTGTCCTTTCGCCATAGGGAATGGTCCAAGAATATCCATGCCCCACATACAGAATGGCCATCGGGCCGTTATTGGCATGAGGTCATCTGCTTGTTGGTGGATAAGGTTGTCGTGCCTTTGGCATTGTACACACCTTTTGACAAAAGCCGAACAATCTTGTTGGAGGATAGGCCAATATTATCCGGCCCTTAGTACCTTGGCAGCTAAAGTTCTTCCCCTCGTGTGCATACCATAGATGCTGAGATGTATCTCTTTGAGAACATAGTCAACGTCGTCAATGGCGATGCATTTTAGCAATGGAGTCGAGAATCCTCTTTTGTACAGGTCGTTGGCTATCATGGTAAATTGGGCTGCTTTCATTTTGATGACCATGGTCTCGGCTGGGTCTGCAGGTAACTTCCTTGTGTTACGTAGCTTGTGATTTCTTGTCACCAATCATTAGTAACTGAGACAATGTGCACTCCTATGCTCGGCGACGTAAGCTCTTGCTGAATTATCGTTTTCAATTGCCCTGATTTCTTGGTGCTGGCCAATCTGGCCAGCTGATCTGCCCTTTCATTCTATTGTCGTGGTATGTGAGCTACTTCGACTTTGTCAAATTTGGCCAGGATTTCCTTGTAAGCATGGTAGTACTGCAATAGCCTAGGCTCATTGACCTGAAAAGTATCATTGACCTATTCGACCACTATTTTGGAATCTGTTAAACACCTTACTGCTTTCGCTCCCAACTCTTCGCCTAGCTTCAGGTTGGCTAACAACGCTTCGTATTCTGCTTGATTGTTAGAGCCTTGAAGCTAAAACGTAATGATTGTTCGACAATAAGCCCGTTCGGTCCTTCTACGATTACTCTCGCCCCACTTCCACTGTTTCTCGTCGACCCATCTACATGTATGGTCCATGAGGCCGGCGGGTTACTTTCTGGCTCGATCAGGGGATGAAGTTCGTTCACAAAATCAGCCAAGAATTGGGACTTTATGGGACATCTGGGTTCGTACTGAATGTCAAATTCGGATAGTTCTATGGACCATGCTACCATCCTTCCTGCCAGTTCTGGCTTTCTCAAGACCTTCACGATGGGACAGTCGGTTCGGACAACGAATCAGTGGCTTTGAAAGTATGGTCTCAAGCGTCTGGCTGTGCTTATCAGGGCCAAGGCCGTTTTCTCCACGGCCTGGTACCTGACTTCGGCATCACGTAGAATGCGACTGGTAAAGTACACGGGGCATTGGCCCTCTTCAACTTCCTGAACTATAACGATGCTTATAGCCGAGGAGGAGATAGAGAAGTACACTATCAACATTGCCGAAGTTGGCTTGACCAATACTGGAGGGGAAGCCAAGGTTCTTTTGAGGGTAGAAAATGCCTCCTTACATTCTTCAGTCCATTTGAATGGTTGCACCCTCCGAAGTAACATTATAATGGGCTTGGTCTTCTCGGCCATGCAAGGCAAGAAACTAGATAAGGCCATCAACCTGCCCATTAGGCGCTGTACTTCTTTCTGGTTAGTTGAGCTCCACATTTCGAGAACAGTTGAGCATTTGTCCAGATTGGCCTCTATCTCTCGTCTCGTGATCATGAATCTAAGAAATTTACTCCCTTGCACTCTGAAGACACATTTTTCCAGATTTAATCTCAATGAATGCCTCCTTAGGGTTTGGAAGACTTCTTCTAGGTCTTGCACATGTCCTGCAACCTTTTCGGACTTGACTATCATGTCGTCAACATATACTTTTATGTTTCTTCCTATCTGCTGGTGAAAAACTTTGTCCATAAGCCTCTGATAAGTGGCCCCGACGTTTTTTAGGCCGAAAGGCATAACCTTATAACATTACATAGCCTCTTCCATGATGAACGCCGTCTTCACCTCATCTAGAGGGTGCGTTCGTATTTGATTATACCAAGAGAAAGTGTCCAAAAAGCTATGGGTAATGTGTCCTGAAGCCCCATCTACTAATTTATCAATGTTAGGCAAAGGATAAGCGTCCTTGGGATATGCTTTGTTAAGATACGTGTAGTCAGTACACATCCTCCATTTTTTGTTATACTTCTTTACCATGACCACATTTGCTAGCCATGTGGTGTACTTAACCTCCTTTATGAATTCGGCTGCCCTGAGCTTGTTGACCTCTTCCCTCACAAATTTCGATCTTTCGCCCCCCATCTTCCGTCTCCTTTGAGCCACTGGCTTGGCTGGAAGGCATACCACCAGTTTATGGGATAAGAAGTGGGGATCAATTTCAGGTATATCGGCAGGTGTCTAGGCGAACAGGTCGACATTCTCTCGTATCACAGTCGTGATCATTTTTTGGTCCCTTTCGGGAAGGAAGGAGCCGAGATAAGTGAGCTGGGTGTCTATTTTTCCAATTTGGATGGGTTGAATTTCCCCCATAGGTTCGACCTTCTCTATCTCGTCAGGCATAGGGTCTAGGTCTAGACTCGTAGGGTAGTGGTGTGCAAGCATTTTGACGGCACGAATCTGTTGTTTCTCTTCCCAGGGTTGAATCTTGAGGCTGGCCAAGTAACACTCTCTGGCCGCCCTTTGGTCAACATGGACTGTGATAATCTTTCCTCCTTCGGAAGGGAATTTCATAGCAGATGAGGTGTGAAAACTATGGCTCCCATCTTGTTAAGAGAGGTTCTACCAAGGAATACATTGTAGGAAGTGTTTGTTTTAACCACAATGTACCTAATTTTTATGGTACGGCTCTGCCCGTTTTCAGCCCTGAAGCGGGTATATAGGTCAACACAACCTTTGGTCGCCACCCTTTCTCCAGCGAAACCAATAAGTGGTTCGTCAAAAGGCATCAACTGTTCAGGCAATAGGCCGAGCTCTTGGTCTCTGCTTCTATTCTCATATCCCCTATGGCAATAACATTCCCGTGGGTCCTCCTGACGTTCTTGGCCTTGTCTCCTCTGATAAGTTCTAGTGGTAGGGACATCGGAATGGTAGCTTGGCTGGTAAACACAGTTTTTCAAGTGGCCTTACTGGATGAGGTCCTCAATCTTGTCTCTTAACGCTGAACACTCTTCAGTGGAGTGTCCTTTGTTCTGGTGGTACTGACAATGCTTAGAGGCGTCGCCCCCAGAGGAGTGTTGGCCCTTTTTGGCATGACTAAAAGGTCGACCAACAGTTATTGTTCCAGCACTTTCGATCTCGAGGCTTTTGAGGGGGGTGTATTGGGGATGTCTTGGTCTCTTGGGCGGCTTCTCATTGAATTGTTCCTTTCTTTTGCCTTTGTCTCCTCGGTCCCCCTCCTTGGGCTGTAAACTGGGGATGAGCTCATGTTCCCTTTTTTAGAACGCCTGCAATTCTTCAATCTCAATGAAGGATACAACTCGACTCCTCATTTTCTCCATACTCCTCGGAGAAGCATGAATCATGCTTTTGGCGAAGTCTCCTGGCTGCAGGTTAGTCAAGAACGTGTAAAAGGTGACTTCTGGTTGTAAGTTTTTAATGCTTAATGCAACCTTTCCGAAGTGGTCTATGAACAACCTGAGGGGTTCCCCTTTTTCCTGTCTCACAGTTGTCAGTGCTTGAGAAGTGAACCGATGGGGCCTGGATGTGGCAAACTGATTTCCAAACTTGGCAGCTAGAGTCTGGAAGCTCTCAACCGAGCTCCGGGGAAGCTGAATAAACCAATTCAGAGCTGGTCCTTGGAGGGACATCGGAAATATCTTGCACAAGGCGGTTTGGTCATTTGTGTACATTCCCACCTGGGTCATGAAAGCCGCCAAGTGACTGTCCGGGTCCGTGGTTCCATCATATTTCTCAAGGGAAACATGTTTCCAGCTTTTAGGCAGAGGAGTTTCCATTATTTCAGGTGTGAACGGGTGGTGAGGCCTGACTATGGAAGGCGCTGGCTCGGCCTGCCGGGGTACATGGCTCGAAGACCCTGGCAGGGCACTATCCATCGGCCTACGCCCGTGGTGAGGTTGGGATTTGGCAGGGGTTGCTGACAAACCGTGAGGGTGTCGACTTCTCGTGGGTGCTGCTGATTCTCCCCCATGTGATTCATCTCTTAACTAATCCGAATTGGCATCTTTCGTCTGGTGTCTCCCTCTGATCTCAGTTGTTTCTCGACTCAGCTCCGCTACTTCTTCTCTCAACTGCCTGATGACTTTTGCCAAACTGGACTCGTTCACCACCTCGGGAATACCCATTGTGGTTCTGGTCCCCGCTCCCTTATTGGCTTGATTCTTGGGTCCTACTCTATTCCTTCTTGTCCTCGCCATGGTAAATCAATGGCTATTAGTGGGGTGTGATGTTTTACTGCGGGCCCCACGGTGGGTGCCAAAATGTTCATGGATAGAACTCTTTGGATGTCTCCTTCGTTACTCCTTGAGCTTGAGTTCCCCACACAGTGGCCGAATAGGTGGGTACTTGCAAAAGACACTCCGAAACTCAAGTTAGAGGGGTATTCGTTTTAAGTGCCAGACAGTAAACATATATATTTTTCTCTCGCCTTTACCTTGGGTACTGTTTATCTATTTATAGGGATAGACTGAACCTCTATCTATTAGGCCTTGTTTAAGTACCCAGAAGTTAGGTAATGTGACCTTAATCAAATTAACAACTAGTAATGGAGATTTGTACTGATTAATCCTGACTTGCAGTTGGTCGAGTGTGCTTGGTCTTGGCAGCGTATCAAAGCTGAAGTCTATCCCGTGGTTTTCAGTGTTAGAGCCGAGGTCTTTGGCTGTGACCGGGGTCTATCTTTGGTGTCGAGACTGAAGTCTTCGACCTTGGCCAAGGTCTATCATGTTCAACATATATGCAGTTATTATCAATCCACTGTTAGATTGTTTATAAACTAGGTCCTAAAGAAGTGAAATTGTATTTTCTCTTAGCCACTAGAAAGCAAGAACATTCCAGTCCCACATAAATTAAAAGACCCCAAAATCACTTTGCTTGGTGATAAAATGCACTGTTCAACATAAGCAACCTTTCATGTGATATAATATTTATCTTTGAAAGGGAGAGTCTATTCCAGTTGCTTGCTATTGATGTTCTCAAGTGTAGTACTTACTACCTCAAGCCCTATGAAATAGGGGCCTGCTATGGTAGCATGATAGTATGCTAGCCTCCGGCTGGAGAGCGAGGGCATCCCTCTTTTTGGTTAGTTGATGCCTATTAAGCTGAAGGAAACTTCGAACTCATATTGGTCATGAGTTGAGAACGGGAATTTAACTCTATAAGATCGAATTTTCCGTTGTTCCTCAGTAGCTCAGTGGTAGAGCAGTCGACTGTTAAGTGACTGGTCGTAGGTTCGAATTCTACTTGGGGAGATTTTATTGATTCCGAAATCTGTAATTCGGAATGAAAGGGTTCACTTTGATCATTAAGAAGAGTGGGGAGATTTGATTGATTCTGAAATCTGCAATTCAAAATAAAAGGGTTAGCTTTGACTCTTAAGAAGAATAGAAAACTCGTTTACCTACCAGACAAAGAAATCCTATACTCTAAATTAAGTTGTTGTTCTTGTTTTGCACTAATGCATGGGCTTGATACACCTTACATTTTTAGTTTAAATTTTATAATTTTTAGTTTTTTACTAAGATTGTTCTTTTAAGTTTGAATTATCTATAAAGTCACCAATTTCTATCATAATAGTTTAATGAGAAATATGAATAACAGATAAATTGGGTTAAAACCTGTTTGAAACCTGACCTTTAAACTGCGGCAAAGGAGTTGAAACCTATGGCAAAGGAGTTTTATTGACCATGAGAGTTTGAATTATTGTTAATTCGTTCAAAGCATAACATCCCAGTCACATGGTAAACAATTTTGATTCTGTGTTTATGAGTTTAGGAATATCACCTTGAAACTAGATAGTTTCTCAAACTAGTTAAGTAGTAAAATAACCAGGAATATCACCTTGCTGTAAAATCCAAGTCATATGTGTGTTTCGGTGGTTGATTGATTGACTAGTTAATAAGAACTTAACTGACCTATGTTTGATCTCCATAAAAGAAATTTAAACTAGGGATAAGAAGGAAGTAAATGTAAATTGCTGCTGAATTATGAATTAATCATGCAAATATTCAGAATTGGATAATAGAATGTGTTTTTTTCATTAAAGCATACCTAAACAACAATAGATGTTTTTTATTTAGAACTTTAAAAGGCCAAGTGAAACTCAAGTTTAATAATTTCTGAGTCTGTGTGGGATGTTATAAGTTATCTATAGTTAGTCGTAATATCATCTTTTGATGTTTTAAGACACTCTAAACCAGTTACAGTTAATGTATAAGACATTTTAAGCCACAGAAATGAGTCCTTCCTGAGAATTTTATTTTTTCTAACAAAATTATCATCCTAACACTAATAGACACAAAAAATTATTGTATATATAAAGAATAAAGACTTGATTGATTTGATTTTATTTTTTAATTTTTGAAAGAGTTTTCAAAAATAATTTTTTAGAAAAAGAGAAAAAAAATTGTTTGGTAAGTATTATTTGAAACTATTTTAAAAATGTGAAAATAAAAAAAGTTATTCATATTTATTGAAGTATCATTAATGAAAAGTGAAAACCAACAACATATTCTCATTTATCATAACTGAGATAACGATGAAATGACACAAATATCTTATGGAGCCTTACTTAGAACCTTAATAGCCTAAGCGATAGATGTGTCTTAGTTAGAACCTGAATTGCGTGGGCGAAACTCAAGTCTAATAATTTTTTTTTAACCGAGACCTTATATATAACTTGCTGTTTATCCTAACACCCTTTCAATGTTTTAAGACACTCTAAACCAATTGATGTTTAAGATACTTTAAACCAGAAATGAGTCCTTGTTGACAATTTTACTTTTTCACACACTTATCTTCTTTGGTTCTGAACATTCTTACTTTGATTTATACATTTATCATATTCACAAGAATAAAGGCCTCTACTTGATGACATATTTTTTATGGAATAAAATTATCATCCTAACACTAATAGATACAAAATTATTGTATGTATAAAGAATAAAGACTTGATTGATTTGATTTTGTTTTTTAGTATTTTAAAGAGTTTTCGAAAACAATTTTCTGGAAGAAAAGAAAAAAAAAAACTTATTTGATAAGTGTTATTTGAAACTATTTTAAAGATGTGAAAATAAAAAAAAAATTAGTCATATTTATGGAAACATTATTAATAAAAAGTAAAGACCAACATATTTTCATTTGTCATAACCAAGTTCATGATGAAATGACACAAATATTTTGTGAAGTGACCAATAATGTTGACGATAAAAATTGCTATTCAAATAACATCATTAGCAATTTGTACTCGTAGATAACTTAACTTTTATAAATTATAACTAGAAAAGAATTTATTTTACTTCCTATATATAAACATAGCAAAATGACTATTCTATAAATTTTTAGAATCTAAACATGAAAAGGTAGTATTGTTCCTCAATTAATTAATGTTTCTCGTTATTGTTTAAATAAAAAAATTTTTATATTTAAAATTTCAATATTGAATCAGATGTCAAATATTTTTTTATTTTTTAAATATTGAGTTATTATTTTTTAACTCTAAACTATGCACGTAACGTAGGAATTCAGTTATCAATCAAATAGAAAAAGGAAATGCCTAAGAACTATATCTCATGCAATAAAATCATTATTATTTAAAATAAAAAAACAATTCGTAAAAAATTAAAGAAAAACTGTACGTGGAAAACGTAACTCCTAATACCTACATAAAACCTAAATCACATATATTAAATCAGAGAAATTGTGCATAAAATAAGAAAAATGCCTAACTAATGGTAACAAGGAAAACAAATATTTACGGAAGAAAAGACTGTACGTAAAACCTATTAAATTAATTATTAGATCTAAAATTAAAATAATAAAAAAAAAATATTATGTAACTCTACAATCTTAACAAAATAACTATTTCGATCCTAATTTTTAATTTTCTTTTAAACTAAAACTGCATGTAAAATTGATGGTCTATTTTAATTTTTTTATGTGACAAAAAAATATTATTTTTTTATGATTAATGATAATATATCCTGCATAAATAAAAAACTATTAAATATAAAACGTGTGTTTACATTAATGTATTTATTATTATTGTTTTTCTTAACACAAAATAAACAACATAAATGAAACTAAGTATAAGACAAGAACAAAAAATGAAAGAAATATTGCCTCCACATGTACATTTCTATTTTCTTGAAAGCCCTGTGAAGAGGAATTTTTTTATTTTCTATTTTTATCTCTCTGCTGATCACCCAAATTTTTTTTTTTTATTATGAGCAATTTAAACTTATCATTAAGTTATTGATTCACACAAATGTTAAATTTAATTTTTTGAAGGGAAGAATCTATTCCAGTAGCTTGCGACCGAGGTTCTCAAGTGTTGTCCTTGTTTTACACAAATGAATGGCCTGGCACATGCTACATTTTCAGTTTAAATTTTATAATTTTAAACTTTTACTAAGATTTTTTTTGTAAGTTTAAATTATTCATAAAATTTTCAATTTATGTCATCTTAGTTTAATAAGATCATGTACTACAGAATGGGTTCAAACCTGTCCTTTAGAGTATTTATTGACCTTGAGAGTCGAAATTATTGTTAATCTCCTTGAAAGTAAAATAAATACAAAGATTTAGTTTTGATATAATTAAGGGGCTTTATTTTCATTGTATCCTCTATAGCTTAATTGCAGGCTTGGCATTCCTGAAAAACATTTTGCTGTAAAATCCGACTTATGTGTGTTTCAGTGTTTGGCTGGTTGGCTATGCTAGTGTCTGACCTCTATGAAAGAGAAATTTAAACTACTGATGAAAAGGAAGTAAATTGTAAATTGCTAGCTGCAAAAATGCAGAAATGTCATGCTGAATTACTCGTGAATTGATCGTGCAAATATATTTTTGGAATTAAATTACAGAATGTGTTTCAAAATGAATGGTTAAAGTATTTTTTATTGAATTGATGAACAGGATGATTGACTATGGACATGCTAAAATGGAAGGATCAAGGAAAGTCATTCCCCATCTGGCAAAGACCCACATAGATACCTGATAAGTTAAGTGAGCTACTTACACTATAAAACACAAGGATTTCATTTACCTAAAACCATGGAGCTGCGTAGTGAATACAAAGCGAACTATTCTTTCGCCTTTTACTAAAGAATACCGTGTATTCTCTGCATTAAGCAGCATACACTAATTTTTGTAAGAGTTTTCTAAAAGAAGACTCTGTAATTAGTTTATATTTTAAACTCTGTAATTAATGTATGTTTTTAATGTACTGTCTTCTGAAAATTATGTTTATTGTTGAGTGTGAGAGAATGAATATAGTTAATGGTTTTTTGCAGTGTATACATTGGCCAATGATAGGGCACTATGAAATGAAATGAATACAAAGAGAAGGGAAGAGAACCGTTAATTGTGGTGACATCAAAATTTTACACTCAATTACTTTTTCTAGTACAATTGTGAGTCTGTTTTTGTTTTGTTTAACTGGGAGATTGAAAATCTACATATGCAACATATGTTACCTATTACCTCATCGAAAAGTTGAAGATTCAGCATAACAATCCAACTGCTAGATTGTTTATAGACTTGGTGCTAATTAATTTATTTTGTAAATTATGCTAATTAAATAATTATATAATAATTGGTAGGAATCATGGATAACATCATCAGAGACATCTAATCATTTCTCCCTGTATATTTGAAACAACACTCCTTAAATTTGAAATAACACTTCTCTCAAACTTTACATTAATACTCTTAGAATATGAAAGTAATGATTAAAAAGTGCATATGTAATTATATTGTATTTCAGAAAGTGTTGTAGTAATTTTCTCTTAAATTTATAACCCTATGTATAATACACAATTTGAAAAGACTTTATACTTTGGTAAAATTTCCATATGAACAAAATGTAATTCGGCATAAAACAGGCTCAGCATGGGTGTCAGGCTGGTGATGACATGGTTCCTTGGCATCAAAGTTAACTACTTAAACCTGTAAACTATTTATAAATGTGGTAAAGTATCGTTTGGTAAATTTATAATTACTTATACCTGTAAACTTTAAGTATCTGATTTTGGTTCTTCCAAGATGGCATGCATAACTAAAACAGGAATATACATACAAAAATCATTTATATCAAGAAGTACATGTTGTTATAACAATAGTAGCATAGTGTATACCCTTTTAAATCTCAGAAACATAAAGTGATGAAAAATAAACTTTTATGCAGCAGGAATTTGAGAAGTCTTGGTAACACACCCTCACATAAGCAACTATAAGTGTAAATATTGTATACCAAACAGTGTAATTCATCATATACTTTTTTCTACTGGTTGGATTTTCCTCGTTATTTTCAAAAAAATGCATTAAGTGTAAGGTATCTATTCATCCAGAATAAGCGGATGCATTGATTTATTATGTAAATGTTTTTAGAGTCAGAGTTTGTCATTCAGTTTCTATCATATCATCCACCTTTTCAGTTAAATTAAACTTTTGTATAATTATTTAAATGTGAGTTTATTTTGTTTAGTTAGTATATAATTAATAAATTGTATCAATGTAATGCCCGGAAATTTTGACAACAAATTTACAGATGCAACATATGTTACCTCAATTCCAAAAGCAGCATGCTTAACATATATGCAGCTTATGAAAAAGTTGAAGATTCAGCATAACAATCCAACTGCTAGATTGTTTGTAGACTAGGTCCTAAAGAAATAGAATTGTATTTTCTCTTTGCCACTGAAAAGCAAGAACATCCAAGTCCCACATAAAAGAAAAGAGCCCAAAATCACTTAATGTTTGGTGAGAAAATGCACCGTTCAAGATAATCTAATTTATATGAGTCTTTGACTCACATGATATTATATTTATCTGTGAAAGGGAGAGTCTATCCCAGTAACTTGCTATTGAGATTCTCAACTGTTGTCCTTGTTACCTCAAATGACGTCTTTGTTTTACACCAAAGCATGACCTGACACACCCTACATTTTCAGTTTAAATTTTATAATTTTTAATTTGTTATTAAGATTGTTCTTTTTAAGTTTAAATTATCCATAAAATTTTCAATTTCTGTCATTATAGTTTAATGAGAAATATGAGTAACAGTTAAATAGGGTTGAAACCTGTCTTTTAGATGATGGCAAAGGAGTTTTATTGACCATGAGAGTTAGAATTATTGTTAACTGGTTCAAAGCATAAACATCCCACAGTCACATGGTAAATCATTTTTATTTCTGTTTTATGAGTCCAGGAATATTACCTTGAAATATCTGAGTAAATAATTTCTCAAACTAGTTGAGTAGCAAAATAACCATTTTAGACTGAAGCTTCATATTTCATGACAAACATAAAATACTGAAGATGAAAATAAACTCAGCAACGCTAAAGGGTTTTGTTTTGATGTAATTAATGGGCTTCATTTTCATTGTATTATGTATAGTTAATTGCAGGCTTGGCTGCCAGCATATTGCTGAAAAACATTTTGCTGTAAAATCTGAGTGTAGTTGACTGGTTGGGTTGGCTATGCTAGTTAATAAGGACTTGACTGACCTATGTTTGATCTTTTATAAAAGAAATTTAAACTACGGATAAGAAGGAAGTAAATCGTAAATTGCTAACTGCAAAAATGTAGAAATGTTATGCTGAATTACTAGTTAATTGATGGTGCAAATATTTCTGGAATTGAATTACAGAATGTGTTTCAAAATGAATGGTTAAAGTATTTTTTATTGAATTCATGAACAGGATGATTGACTATGGACATGGACATGATAAAATTGAAGGATCAAGGAAAGTCATTCCCCTCTGTTTCTGACATCTGGTAAAGACCCACATAGATAGGTGATAAATTAAGCGAGCTGCTTACACTAAAAAAATACAAGGACTTCAATTTCATCAAACCATGGAGCTGCGTGGTGAATAGAAAGGGAACTATTCTTCGGCCTTTTGAAAACTGTGAATAGAAACGGTGTATTCTGTACATTAAGCAGCATACACTGAAGAATACCATGGAAAACTCTGTGATTGGTTTATATTTTTTAATCATTTGTCTTTTGAAAATTCTGTATTTACTGTCGAGCGTAACAGCATGAATATAGTAAATGATTATTAAATTTATTTCTTATTATTAATTTATTTTTAATTTTAATCTTGTATTTTACTTTAAACTTTTTAATTTTACATTTTTTTATATTAGTATTTCTGTAAATTTTTTTTCATATTATGTCCTATTATTATTTGAGACAAAGAATATAGTTAAAGATCATACTAATTTGTTTCCAACTTTAATTTTGTCTTTTTATTTCAATCCTCTTTAATTTTAACTTTACATTTTTTTTATATTATTAGTTCTGTATTTTTTAATATTTTTTTTAATATCTTTTTATAAAAAATAATAAACTTAGTGCATATATGTCTATTATATTAATAATTTTTTTTATCTTTTTATATTATTATATTTCTTTATAATAGTGATTAGTTTCAACAACAAATAAAATAAAAGATAAAATATAATTATGTTTCCACTATTTTATTTTTTCGCATTATTATATTTCACATTTTATTTATCATGGAAGCTAATAAAATATTACAAACAAATAAATAATAATATAAAAAAATAGAATGAGAAAAATGCTGTTATTACTATATAAACATGTTTTGCGCTAAGTTTCAGTTTGAATGCTATAACTTTAAATTCTCAGTCAAGGTTGTTGATGATAAGGTTAAGTCATCCCACCAAAATGTCAATATATAATTTCTAGTTTCTATTTCTTTTTGGAAAAGAAGTGACTATCAACAAAAGTGAGCATAACTTCCTTATCAATCAGTAGCTTTAATAAAATAAAAACCTTGTTTGTTAATAATCAAACATGCTAATTTCATTTCTTCATGATCTAGTAGTTGAAACAAAAATTATCTTAGCTACATATGATCAACCTCAAAATTCAGTTAACATATACTTACCTAAGTTCATGATCTAATTGTGTATCAGCAGACAAATATATATCTTAAACTGTTAATAGGAAGTCAAGGTTAGCTCGAATTCTTTAAGTGGGTGAAACCAATCATTCGTGCTTGAATCTTCATGTTTTTGAGACAAATATAAACACGCGAGAATAAACTAAAATTGGCAGCTATAAGGTGCTTTGTCTTTCATATAAGGAGCTTCATTGTATTATATATATATCATCCTGTTTGAAAAAGAAAAATCATATTGATATTGACAGCTAATATGAAATGAGTATCTGCTGTGTTGCTGAATCCAAGACATGCCTTCTTTTTTTTTTGCACAGTGTATACATTGGCCTATGATAGAGCACTATGAAATGAAATAAATACAAAGAGAAGGAAGAACCCAATGAAATGAAATACACGAAGAGAAGGGAAGAGAACTGTTGTTAAATGTGGTGACATCAAAATTTCACACTCAATTACTTTTTTTAGCACAATTGAAAGTCTGTTTTTTTTTAATTAGTAGATTGGAAGAAGTAGGATAGTATATAATTAATAAATTGTGTCAATGTAACGCGGGACTTATTCACAGCAAATCTACAGATGCAGCATATGTTACTTCAAGCACATGCTTAATATATATGCAGTTTATGGAAAAGTTGAAGATTAGGCATAACAATCCAACTGCTAGATTGTTTATAGACAAGATGCTAAGGAAGTGGAATTGTATTGTCTCTGTCACCGGAAATCAAGAACATCCAAGTCCCACATAGATAAAATGATCCACAAATCACTCGATGCTCGCTATAAAATGCACTGTTCAAGGTAATCAGACTCATACCTTTCTCGGCCTTTTGGCTAAGATCAAGTGTAGTATCTGTTCTTATCAGTTTAATATCTGATATGTGAATCATTGATTCCAGGGGCTTGCCACTGAGGTTCTCAAGTGTCATCCTTGTTTTGCACTAATGCAAGGGTTTGGCACACCCTATACTATCAGTTAAAATTTTATAATTTTCTATTTTGCTACGAAGATTGTTTTTGTAAGTTGAAATTATCCATAAATTTTCAGTTTCTTTCTATCTGTTTAATGAGATATATGATTCCTTTTGTAAGTTGAAATTATCCATAAATTTTCAGTTTCTTTCTATCTGTTTAATGAGAAATATGATTCCTGTTTTATGAGAGTTCAGGATCATCTTCTTGAAATATCTGAGTAGATAGTTTCTCAAACTAGATGAGTAGCAAATTAACCATGTTAATTTTAGGCTTCATTTTCATTGTGCTTAGGCTTCATTTTCATTGTGCTTAATTGACGGCTTGACTGACAGTATATTGCTGTACAATCCCAGTCATATGTTTGACCTCTGAAAATTCTATATTTATGTTTTATATAATGAAATTTTAAAATTAATACAATTCAAAAGTAGATTTGAATTTAATTATATGAATATATAAGATTATATAAAATATATATTCATATAAATAGTCAAATGGATTTGAATTCAAATAGTATGAAATTTCTTAAAAAAAATGGTATGGAATCAAGTAACCTTGTTTTTTCTTTTCTGAGATGAAGTATTCAACATATGAACTCTCCCATAAATTTTTTTCCTTTTTGAAGTTTAGTGAGATTAGGTCATTAGTGTACTCACATTTAATTTCAGTACACAAGCTCAGCTTAAACTCCATTGGTGAATACTCCATTGGTGAATAATATGTGTCTCTGAATCTTTATATAATTGTTTCATATCTTATTATTAATAACTATTGATAATAAGTGATAAAATCTCAATGTTAATAGTTCTTAACAAGTTGTTAGCCTCCTTCCAATCTCATATTGTTGTGTCTTTGATATTAAATAAAATTTTACAAGTATTTTTTCAAAATGTTTTTCATATTTTACTGTCAATGTCCTTAACAATAAATCATAAAAGTTCAGTTCGAACCCATTTCACAAATCTTTTTGTTTATCCAAAAATCTTAACTCAAAATTCATTCAAGATTCAAAAATTTCATATCTTCTAACATCAAATGCTCTAAACTAATTTAATAAAAAAACTTATTTTATATTAAAGTTTTATTCAAATTTCATAAATGAAATTAAATATTAAAATTCATACTTATTTTTCTAAACTCATTGAACTTCTTCTAAGTTTGTCTTGATATCTTTTTCCTTTCTTCTTTATTTTCCATCTTCTTGATATTTATCTTGTTTGTCTGTAGTACAGAAGAGAAGTTTAGTGCCTTCTTTTTCTGCTACTCTGATATTATCTGAGGTGATTGTTTTGTTAAGTAATCTTTCATACGATTAAACATGTTTTTATATCTCTTCTGCAATGCCATATAGAGGAAGATTCAGATTTTTTTTTTCTCAAGACCAATTCTTACCTCATTGCTTCTACAATATTCTAGTATGCGAAGTGGACATCCCTCAATTTTTTTTAGTTCTTAATCCCTTTAAAACCACGTATGAAAATTTCTACCACCAATTTGGTATACTTTAGGCAAGAGTTTGCTCACTCAACAAGTTAATTCACAATCATTTATCCTTCTACAAGTTTCTACACATAACAGTTTCCCATAATCTTACTTTTTTTTTTTTTTTCATAATTTTATTAACTTGTGAGTGTCTTTCAAATTAACTGTCATCATCAATTTTTGTTTTTGAACTTAGTAAAATTATTTAATTATCTTAGAAACTGATTTGGGTTAAAATTTTCATTATTAGAAACTTAAGACTAAGTTTCTCAATCAAAGTTTTTCTTTGTGGTATTAACAATTTCAAGTCTCTGAAACAATGCACCGAGTTCAAACAATTATGCCGCAGAGACATTGCTTCTCATAAAATATACTAAAAGTACTGTTTTCTGCATAAATGAAAATATTTGTGTTAGGTATACTGCTGCAAGAATAAGAATGGGGAAACAAGACATTCAGTCTTATTTTAGATGGAATTTCAAATAATTATCAACATAAATCCCACATCAAAACAATAGTTAGAGTGGAACAAAACATGACATACAAATATGAAACGTATCCCTCTGAATAACATACTTACCTGGACGGGGTTAATGGATGATCAAGAAGGTTCATGGCCTAGAAAAGTGACCTCCATTGCACTTGGGAGGGGTGCTTTTCTAAGGTCTGCCCAAGTGGCAGAGCCTACGTCATAATTTGTGGTAGTTGAGGCTTGCGTTCGCGCAGCCTCTTTCAATTTCAGTAACTAAAAATTTTAAGCTGAGTTTAGAACTGTTATGTAATTTGAGCTGGATGAAAAGAATTATGAAAGTAGCACTAGGAAATGATTTGGCAAATGGTAACTTTGTATTCTGCTACATGACTTTAGTCTGTTTTTTCTTGTCTATAAGCAAATATAGCATGTAGAGAAGAACAACCTTCTAACCTTTTAGCTGAGTTTGTGTACACTCTTGGTTAAAGTTATATAATTATACAACACTATTAGTAGACTATAACTAAAAATTTTAAGCTTAATTAATAGCTTTGTAGGCAAACTCACTTCATAACAGTTATATAATTATATCATTTTAAAAGGTATTCATTTTCCGGAACATACAGACACATTGATTTATAATGTAAATATTTTTCATGATCGAAGTTTGTAATTCAGCTTGTATTTATACATTCTAACCTTTTAGCTGAGTTTGTGTACACTCTTGGTATAATATTCAGATTGATTTGGTTTCAATTACTTGATGTTTGGTTGAAGTTATTCATGGATCTCACTGGATCTATATTATATTTACGATAGCTGGTACTGTGGGAGTGGTCTGAAACTAATAAATTTGAAATTGGATTTTCCAAATGATACAAATTAAATGGTTTTGTTTTATGACTGAACTTTTGCCATGGATTGTCCTCGTATTAAATCTTACAGTAGATTGTTTATAGACCCTATTTTGAAGTAGTGAAATTATTTTCTCTCTTCTGCAGAGCTACAACGTCCACACGAAAGAATTAAAACATAGCATCTTTGTTTTTATATTTCATGAACTTCTCATGTTCACCCACAAATAACTTATTTTATATAACAAATTTGTCTTTTTTATTGTTTTTAGATTGCTTTAAACGTCTTGTAAGGATAATTAGTATAGTGCTCTGTTACCATTTTGTTTCCAGAGGAATATGATCTCTTCTTGAATGGCCTTCTGAGAAGAAATTGGCTGAGATTAGCGGACCCTCTACCTAAGTTTGATCCGGAGATTGTTAGAGAATTTTATGCTAATGCTTATCCCTTAGTTGGTCCGAGAGACAAGCGGTCCAAGGTTCGAGGTAGGTGAGTTAATTATGACAGAGAAGAAATTAGTGAATTCTTAGGCCATCCATTGCCACTAGAAGAAGGTCAACAATGTGATTATACAAGAATGAGAAGAAGCCAACAAGCATATGATGAAGAAGAAGTTGCAAACTTGATATGCATTCCTAACAGGTCCTATAAGCTTGGATCTTCTGGCAATCCTCGCAGAATACTTGGAACAGATATGAACACCTTAGCTCAAGTCTGGATGACATTCTTACTGTCAAATATAGTGCCCATTGGCCATGTATCTGACTTGAATGTGCCTAGATGCCATCTTCTTTATTATATAATGAGGGAAGATCTCACTGTTGATGTGACCACCATTATCTCTGAGGAAATCCATAAATTTGTGCGATATGAAGTCAACAAAAATAATGAGAAGAGCAAAGGTGCTTTAGGATTTCCAGCTTTAATCACAGCTCTTTCTTAAGCTCAAGGGGTGGAGGTAGAATTAAGTGTTCAACTGGACCTAACAACAATTTTGCAGCTAGTTTCACACCAGGTGAAGGACCATCAAGAGTTGCAGATAGAGATGACCTTGCTGTGGGGGAAGAGGCAATCGTTGCTGGGGAAGAGGAAATCGGAGTGGACCTTCAAGAGGAAGAGTTTCAGACTGATTTTGATGGAGTAATGAGGGGAGATTGACACACAACACTATTCCAACATCCAGAACTCAATTAAATACGGTTGTTTTTGTTTTTTTTTTTACTGCAGAACTTTTATATTTAGTAATATTGTGTTTTAGTTGTTTTGGGTTAGAATGTTGTTACCTTATCTAAAACAACTAAAGTTTCTTTTTGGGCATTATTAGAAAATCTTTCTTGAGGAAATTGTTTAAAGAGAAATCAAGTTCAATAAGTATCCTAAGATAGTACAACTAAAAAAAAAAAGGAAAAAATTTTGGTTGAATCCATAATTAAATGGGATTGGGATATTAGTGCTGGATTATTGGTTAAGATAACCAATTGTAACAACAAGTGATATACCAAGGAAAGAAACCCAGTGAGTGTGTGAATCCTTAAACAGTTTGAGAGTTCCCACTGTTTGTTGTCAAGTTGATATTGCTTGAGTTTTCATTTGGATAACATCACACTTGAAGTATGGCAATGATCAAGGCAGTTTTATTGAATTTAAATAACCCAGTGCCAAACATCCAACCTAAGAAAAATCATCCTTTTGTGATAGCCCATTTGAGCCTAATTACTTTGAATTATGTACCTTAAAGCTTAACTTTAATTATTATCCTTTCCCTTTGCACACTTTAGGGATAGGGAGCATAAGTGCATTTTATTCAACTTTAAAATGCGAATTGGTTGGTGGAATTGTACTTAGAAAAGAAAGGGGCTGAGTATTTTGTACTATAATTCACAACTTAGTATTGTATATAAATGTATCAATTCAAAAAAAAAAAATTTAAATAGGGGGAAAGAAGAAAAAGAAGGAGTGAATAATGAATGAAAAAGAAGCATCTGGTTTTGAGGTATGAGATGTGATGAATGAAGGATAGAAATTGAGGTGGGTTTGAAGTGTAGTTATGCTCTCTTTTCTAAAGTTGTGCTTTTGTTATCCTGAAAAACCATAATTCCTTGAAGCCCAACCTCATTACAACCCTTAAAAGACCTTGAGATCCATGCTGATTGTGTGTGTTGTTTGATTGAAAATGACTGGCAATTTTAATTTGTTCAATTTCAGTGGAAAATGAGAAAAACACATCCCTATAAGAGTCAAGAGAGAATTTCCTTGGTTAGAATCAGTGGTTCTTACAATTGATTGTCTTGAAAATTTTGCTGCACTTTTATCCTGCTTCTATTTGATAATTGGATTCACCATTTGCTTCTGATTTTGAATCTGTAATTTGGAATGCAAAAGTTGTCTTGTAAGGACTATGAAATTGATTACTCAAATAACCAATTTCAAATTGAGTTTTGAAAAGCTGTTGGGATCTTATTACCTTGCTTGAGGACAAGCAAGATACTAGGTTAGGGGGAGTTGATAAGTGCTAAAAAGTAGTAAATTTTCATATGGAATTTTGGCACTTCTATTTTAAATTATGAACATTTGTATCAATTTTTCCTAATCTAACAAAGATGAAATGTAAGCATATGTTTCCGAGTTTTTGATTAAAAAGAAATCATTTGATCCCTATTTTGTATATGATTTAGGTAAATTAAGAGAGAAGAGCAAATCCTAAACGAGAACTGATCAGAGAAGTACCTTTCACAAGCCATTCTAGCCTAAGCAAAAATGATCTCACTTGAGCGAGATTCGTCCAGGGAGAAATTAATTTAAAAGTCATTCTAGCTTAAGCGAGAATATTTTAGCTTAAGCGAGAATGACCTTTCTTCATCATGAAGTACCTTCTAGCTTAAGCGAGAATATTTTAGCTTAAGCGAGAATGACCTTTCTTCACCATGAAGTACTTTCTAGCTTAAGCGAGAATATTTTAGTTTAAGCGAGAGTTCGTGCAGTATATATACTTATGGATCATGAAGAAAAAAAAGGAGTAAAAACGCGGGAATCAAATCACAGAGCATTGAAAGAGTCGTTCTTCAACCTCAGTTGTAGGATCTTCTTCTTCATCTCTTAGAATGTCAATCCTTTTCTCTTGGGATTGAATGTAATCGATTCGAACTCGGATGTAATCTGGTGATATTTCTTTATAGCAGTTCTATTTTTATTCAAGATTGGTATTTTTGTTCTGCTCTTAATGCTTGATTCTATCTGATCAATAGTTTCATGAATGTGAATTTTGGATGAGACTGAAAAGTAATTCTAAAAATCTGATCTGAACAAACATACTTGATATATTGTGATGCTGGGAATAGATTTCAGTATATCAATTGCTTATAACACCTGAATATAATGCTGGACAGTTTGTTGGATATGTGAGGAATCAATATTCAAGGAGCTGATCTTATGAATTTTATACGTAAGGAATTGGTATAAATGACTTATGTGTGTTGCATCAATATTGGTAATTTCATATGCTATATGTTCATATTCATCCAGATTGCAGATGAGTGAGATAGATGAATTCAATCCTAACTTCTCATCTCAAATTTTCTCATATCAGATTGCATTCGCGCAGCCTCTTTCAATTTCAGTAACTAAAAATTTTAAGCTGAGTTTAGAACTGTTTTGTAATTTGAGCTGGATGAAAAGAATTATGAAAGTAACACTAGGAAATGATTTGGCAAATGGTAACTTTGTATTCTGCTACATGACTTTAGTCTGTTTTTTCTTTTGTGTATAAGCAAATACAGCATGTACAGAAGAACAACCTTCTAACCTTTTAGCTGAGTTTGTGTACACTCTTGGTTAAAGTTATTCATGGATCTCACTGGATCTATATTATATTTAGGATTGCTTGTACTGTGGAAGTGGTCTGAAACTAATAAATTTGAAATTGGATTTTCCAAATGATACAGATTAAATGGTTTTGTTTTATGACTGAACTTTTGCAATGGATTGTCCTCGTATTAAATCTTACAGTAGATTGTTTATGGACCCTATTTTGAAGAAGTCATATTATTTTCTCACTTCTACTGTAGAGCTACAACATCCACACAAAACAATTAAAACATAGATCTGTTATACACCAACATGTATGCACTGATAGTTATTTTCAAGTTATGTGCACCTATTACATGAGTGTCAGATTAGATGCTCAATGTTGAACTACTCCAAGTCAGCCCACATAGTTATGTGCACCTATTACAATAATCTAAACAACCTATGTACAGAGAAAATGATTTTGCAATGGTGGTGAGTTACTTATTCATGAATTCTTTTGGAAAGAAATACTTAATTGAGTATGCAGCTTAGAAACTCCATCATAGAAATATGGAGAGGAAAACACATTTGTTTCTAGTATTGGTAGTATGAAAAACTAATAAATAGCAGTTGTTAATTTAAATTAGTTTACTTTATTTTCAAAAACTACTTTTATGTTTTAAATAAAAAATAATAAAAATATAACATTAAACAAATAAAAGAGAAATTAAAGAATAATAATGATAATAGTAATTTAAATATCATATTTTTATCTGTATAATTACCTATGATATCTTCTAAACAAATATATATATATATATATATATATATATATATATATTTATATGTTACCATTAACAATTACATCCTAAAAAAAAAGAAAATCCAAATTTTTTCAAAAAAAGAGAGTAGAGAAATTTAAATTTTTAAATAAAAATGTTTGATCATTTCTAAATAAATAAGAAAGGAATCACCAAAAATGCATTGAAGATGACTTGAAGCTTTGAAATTAAAATATAAAAGTTTTTAAATGATAATGATTTACACTATACATTCTTAAAAATGTGGGGTACTTCACCAAAATTAAATTGGTATCCGATCAAGTAACTGAACAATATCAAACAATTTAAAATTAAAGTTATATTATTCATTCTTATAAATGTGTCAAAAATTTTCTCCAAGCAGTTAAAATATACCAAATAATTTAACATAAAAATAATTAATATGAAAGTAAATTAATCCTCTTCGACAATAATCCCAAAGAACTGTGTGAAATCCAACACAAGAGTTAGACACATGCAAAAGGAGAAGATGTATAAAAATTTACCCATAGTGTTGTCTTAAATACAACATGGGTGGGCAAGACTCACAGAAGGAGAAGATGCATCTAGATTTTTGCCATAGAGTTGGGTCAAATAACACAAGGATGTGGCAGATGCAAAGAAAGAAAACATGCATGAGTGATGCTCCCTTGGACATGTGTCAAATACTAAAATCCCACATGGGTTTGAGAGTAGCTCAAAAGGAGAAGATGCATCAAGGATTGTTCTACATATGGGTGAAAATTCCATGTGGTTTTGAAAGATGAGTTGAAGAAAAAATGCTTTAGGATTCTGCCACAACACTATATCATAGTTCACAATGATGTGGGATAAACCCAAAAGAGATAGTCACAAAAAAATGAGATATTTAATCAATTTGATTCATGATTAATTATTTTAATTATCAAGAATATTAACTGTTTTTTCTTTCATGCATGTAGAGTTATTTATACCACAAGAATTGAATTTTTAAATTATTCTTTTCTTTTTGGTATTGGAAATACATGATTCGAAAAACTACTGAAAATTATGAGTAACAATCCTTCAAGATACAACTTATATAACAATGCATTTGGTAAAGCAAGGGTAAGGATGAGAATGTTTATAACACGGTGAGTTTGGGGGAGCAAGAATAGGGATGAGAATATCATACCCATCTTTTTCATGTTGGGGGGTTTAAAAATAGTTTTCAACCAGTAATAGATGCACCTTAGTTAGAACCTTATTAGCCTAAGCCAAACTTAGGTCTAATAATTTCATTAAGCACGTGTAAAACTTATATAACTTCACGATTAGTCCTAAAACCAACCTCACATGATTACTTATGTAAGCCAGTAGAACCATTTTTTGAAGTTTTAAGATGCTTTAAACTAGAAATAACAATTTTCCTTGGTGACAATTATATTTTTTCACACACTTTTCTTTTTTGGTTCTGAACATTTTTATTTTGGTTTATACATTTATCTTCTTCACAAGAATAAAAACCTCTACTTGATGACAAATTTTTTATGGAATAAAATTATCATCCTAACATTGATAGATACAAATTTATTGTATTTATGAAGAATAAGGGCTTGATTGATTTTATTTTATTTTTTAGTTTTTTAAAGAGTTTTCAAGAATTATTTTCCAGAAAAGGAAAAAAAAACTTGTTTGATACGTGTTATTTGAAAACTGTTTTGAATATATAGAAGTAAAAAACTTATTCATATATATGGAAACGTCATTAATGGAAAGCAAAAACAACATATTCTCATTGTATTTTGAGTTTTTAACACAAAAACAGAAAATTGAAAGGCAAAATTACTTACAGTTATTCCCCTTTTTTAATTTTTAAAAACTAAAAAATCAAAATTGTTTTAAAAATCGCTTTTAAAAAAGCACTAAATAACGAGTTTTTTAATGCTAATGTACTAGTTTTGTCATCTACTAGTAGTTCTAGTCTACTAGTAGTGTACTAGTACTAGTCTACTAGAAATGCTAGTCTATTAGTAGTACTAGTACACTAGTGTACTAGTAGTGCTAGTAGTACTAGTACTAGTGTACTAGTAGTGATAGTCTACTAGTTGTGCTAGTTTATTAGTAGTGTTAGTCTACTAGTAATACTAGTTTGTTAGTATTTCTACTCTAATAGTAGTGTTAGTCTACTAATAGTGCTAGTCTACTAGTAGTACTAGTCTACTAATAGTGTTAGTTTACTAATAGTACTAGTAGTGTTAGTTTACTAGTATTACTAGTCTACTAGTAGTGTTAGTCTAATAGTAGTGTTAGTCTATAATAGTGTTAGTCTACTAGTAGTCCTAGTCTAGTAGTAGTCCTAGTCTAGTAGTAGTCCTAGTCTACTAGTAATACTAGTCTACTAGTAGTGCTAGTCTACTTGTAGTACTAATTTACTAGTAGTGCTAGTCTACTACTAGGGCTAGTCTACTAGTAACAGTTGTTTACTAGTAGTGCTAGTCTACTTGTAGTACTAATTTACTAGTAGTGTTAGTCTACTACTAGAGCTAGTCTACTAGTAACAGTTGTTTACTAGTAGTGCTAGTTTACTAGTGGTGTCAGTCTACTAATAGTACTAGTATTGTTGGTCTGCTAGTTGTGTTAGTCTACTAGTAGTGCTAGTTTATTAGAAGTGCTACTCTACTAGTAGCGCTAGCCTTCAAGTAGTGTTTGTCTTCCTGTAGTGCTAGTCTACTACTAATGCTAATGTACTAGTACTGGTAGTATACCAGTAATGCTAGTTTACTAATAATGCTAGTGTACTAGCTATGCACAAAATAAAGTGAATAAAAATAGAATTGTATTGAAAAATACACTAATTAAGTTAAAATAACATATAAGGAAAACCTTACAAGTAAACATTCATTAAGAACGATTTTACTTCAAAATCAAAGTATTCCCTTTATTATTAATATAATAAATAAAAATTTAATATAATAAAAATGTGTATATTATGTATGTCACATATATACATACTAATAGGTTTTCAAATTAAAATAGTTGAAGTTTTTTTTAAAAGCCAAAGGATTTTATTGAAAAGAAATAGAGAGCACAAGAAGTGTCATCCACAAAACTAATGTCTAAACATTACAAAAGTGAAACCAAGTTCATGATGGTCTTGCTACAGAATCATATGAATTCATAACCCATCTAGCATAAGAATGTGAGACTAACTTAGAAGCACGTCACCACTCTCATGAATGCAATTGTATAGCTTAAGCAATGTCTTGAATATCCACCACCTCTACTCTGAAGAACACAACATTTCTAGCCTTTCATAGTTTCAAACTCGTGCAAACCACACCAAAGACTAGGGATGGCAAAATAACCCACGCTAGCAGATATGCATGGATAAAATATGTGAAAATATCCACACTGGGTACCTACCACCCAGCGGGTATAGGTTTTTCTCCTCACTACTTAACGAAAACAAGTATCATAGTACTCGTACTCATGAATATCCAATAAACTAAAATAATATATATATATACATATATTAAGTTAAAAAACATAATATTTTTGTAAAATAAATCAAATTAAAATATTAATTGCCAAATTTTTATTTATATCAATCGTATTTTTTTATGAAAACTTGATAATTAATAAAATTTCATTATGAAAATTTCAATAATATAAAGTAAAGATTTTATTTGAATTAAATATTTTTTATAGTATATTTTATTAATCTTCTTTTAGACTTAATTAATTTTGTAGAAAATAATATAATTGTATTTCTAGATTTTCCAATAAATAAATGATTTATTTGATAAAACTTCTTATAAAAAAATATATTTTTTAAAATATCTACAAGTAGTAGGCAACCGCCACTTCTGTCTGCCCCAACCCATTGCAATTCATACCCACAACTACGCGTTCCAATACCCGGCCTTTGATATAAGTTATAATGTGCTTTATCCTTGATATAAAGACACGAGAATAAACTAAAATTGGAAGCTATAAGGTGCTTTGTCTTTGATATAAGGGGCTTCGTTGTATTATATATATCATCTGTTCGAAAAGCATATTGATAAATGATAGCTAATATGAAATGAGTATCTGCTGTGTTGCTGAATCCAAGTCATATGGTTTTTGTTGCAGTGTATTCATCGGCCTATGATAAGAGCTCTATGAAATGAAATAAATACAAAGAGAAGAAAAAGCCTTATGAAATGAAATAAATAAAAAGAGAAGGAAAGAGAACGTTAACTATGGTGATACCAAAATTTCACACTAATTACTCTTTTTACTAGGAAAATTGTGACAACAATGATGTTTAAATTTAGAACAAATTATAGATGTACTCATTAGATTTACCAAAATGAGAGATGCACCTCCTTTTCTTTCTTTTTTTTTAAAACTATACAAAACTTTCTTACTTTTATGTATTCATTACACTAAATATTAGAGTATTCTGAATTATTACACTATTCTAGATCACCACATCATCTGTCATCCCAACAATAAACATGTAACATATAATATAATTAATTAATTAACTTATTTTGTAATTGTGTTAATTAAATAATTATATACTAATTGATTGAATCATAGATAACAACGTGGTCGGAAACATCTAATAATTTCTCCCTGTATATTTGAAATAACATTCCTTAAATTTGAAGTAATACTTCTCTCAAACCCTACACAATACGAAAGTAATGATTAAAGAAGAGGAAGTGCATACATTGAAGTGGGAAATATTTTGTAGTAATTTCCTCTTAAATTTGTAACTCTGTGTATAATAAACAATTTGGAAAGACTTTATACTTCGGTAAAATTTTCATATGAACAAAATGTAATTCTACATAAAACAGGCTCAGCAATGGTGTCAGGTTGGTTGATGACATCGTTACTTGGCATCAAAGTTAACTAAACTATTTATAAATGTGATAAAGTATAGTTGGTAAATTTATAACTACTTATACTTGTAAACTATTTACTTTACATTAAAAGTATCTTATTTGGTTCTTGCAAGACATGCATAACTAACACAAGAATATACATACAGAAATAATTTATATCAAGAAGTACATGTTGTTATAACAATAGTAGCATAGTGTGTACCCTTTTAAATCTAAGAAACATGAAGCGAAGAAGAATAAACTTTTATGCAGTTGAAATTTGAGAATTCATGGTAGCACATCCTCACATAAGCAACTGTAAGTGTAAATATTGTAAACCAAACAGTGTATTTCATCATATACTTTCTTCTTCTGGTTGGATTTTCTTCTTTGTTTCCGAAAAAGTGCATTAAGTGTAAGGTATCCATTTATTCAGGAGTAAGCGTACTCATTGATAATATAGAGTCAGAGTTTGTCATTCAGTTTCTATCATATCATCACCTTTTCAGTTAAATTAAATTTTTGTATAATTATTTAAATGTGAGTCTGTGTTGTTTAGTTAGTATATAATTAATAAATTGTGTCAATGTAACTCCTAGACTTTTTTCACAACAAATTTACATATGCAGCGTATGTTACCTCAATTCCGAAAGCAGCATGCTTAACATATGTTCCTGGATAGAACTCTTCGGATGTCTTTTTCGTTACTCTTTGAACTTGAGTTTCCCGCGCGGTGGCCAAACAGGTAGGTACCTGAAAAAGACACTCTGACGCTCAAGTTAGAGAGGTATTCAGTTCAAGTGTCAAACAGTGAATATATATATTTTTCTCTCCCCTTTACCTTGGGTACTGTTTACCTATATATAAGGATGGACTGGACCTCTATCTATTGGGCCTTGTTTAAGTACCCAGAACTTAGGTAATGTGACCTTAATCAAATTAACAACTAGTAATGAGATTTGTACTGATTAATCCTGACTTGCCGTTGGCCGAGTGTGCTTGATCTTGGCAGCGTATCAAAGCTGAAGTCTATCCCGTGGTCTTTGGTGTCGGCGCCGAGGTCTTTGGCTGTGACTGGGGTCTATCTTTGGTGTCGAGACCGAAGTCTTCGGCCTTGGCCAAGGTCTATCCTGTTCACTAGTCCCCAGCTTCGGTCGTAGCGCAGTAAGAACCGAAGTTAAAAAGAAAAATGAAATGTGAAGGGTCTTCGACTAAGAAGGGAGGCTTGTGATAGGTGATGTGAAAAGGCGGGAAACCAGGGGGTGAAAGATCTGGGTCGTTGATGACATCATGGAGGTGAGGATCTGAAGGGTCGCCGAATTTGGACCGTTGATATGGAAAGGCCTGGACGGTCACGATCCATTGTCCTGCCTAGGTTTTTCGTACTATATATAGACGGTGTTCCTCGTCCAGTCTTCACCAGATTTTCTACCTTTTGGGCCGAGATCTCCGAATCCCAATTTGTTAACTCAGCTTGCTAAAGAAATTTGACAAGGTACGCTGTTCCAAAAAAATATTTTTGTCTTTCTTTACTAGTTCTGCTCCCTTTTCTTCTTCTTCTTCGTGGGGTGATGCCTCAGATTCAACCGAAGTCACCCCTTCCTGGGAGGGTAGCAATATTTGTTCTGCTACCTGTCCTCTTTCTGTCCCCACCACAGCTACTGAAGCCGAGGTTGGAGTTGCTCCTCCTGAGGGATCGCCGAAGGAGGAGGCCCCTAGTTGCAAGGCGGTGGGAAACCCTAAAAAGGAGTTCCCCCCTATCAAAGACCCTGAGTACGACTGGGTTGATGGCGAGGTCGCTGCCTACTACTCCCGTTATAATATGAAAGAAGTTTTATTAGCCTTCGTAAGGAGCGTGGAGTTATGTCCTTTCGAAAACGCTATAGATTTCCCTTTCTTCATCCGTCATTGCCGAAATGGCAGTTTTGACGTGCCTAATTTTGCTTATCGCCATAAGAGTGCTGAGGATAAGTTTCATTTCTTCTATGTCCATGATTGTATGTTTCGAAACCTCGGCGTCCAAATTCCCTTTGACGACTTCCCTATAGGGGTCCTTCGTATTCTCAATACTGCTTCCACGCAACTGCATCCGAATGCCTGGGCCTACTACCTCCAGGAATTTAAAGCCTTGTGCTTATTTACGCATGTCAAGGCCAGTCTCGGTTTGTTCTTGCATCACTTCACTACTCGTCCACATGAGAAGTGTAAGTGAGTGTCCTTATACCGAAACCCTAAAAATCCTCTTCTCCAACTATATACCACCTCTTATAAAAATTTCAAAACCGGTTTTTTTAAACTCTTGGTTGGCCCCGAGACTGGTCTGAAGCATTTTTGTGACCGAGACGGGGAGTGGTTATTCCCTTTCTACTGGCAGTGAGCATCAAGGAGGTATAATTCCTATCTTGCGGAGTTGCTCACACCGGAGAAAGTGACAACAGTTGCCTTTTTGGATTCACTTCCTCGGTGCCTCCCTGTCGAAAAATTGATAAAGTTGTTCTAGTCTCCTACACCTCTCGAAGACTTAGAGAGTGAGTAGTCAAAGTTAATGTCTTGTCTGTTTATTTGTTGTGCATGTATTTCGGTTTAACAGATGTGCTATTTTATGCAGGTATAATTATGGATAGAGTTAGAAACGTGATGGACTTCCAGAAGAGCCAGCGTTTCCTGGCTGATCTCTCTTCGGAAAATGAGGAGGAGGTCCCCTAAGAGATTTTCGAGGTGGATTCCCAGCCAAAAGAACCTCCTACCAAAATTCTTCCTCCTGCCCCTAAAGGATCAAGGGGAAAGTCTAAGCTGAAAGGTAAGGATGTTGAAAAGGAGAGGAAGAAAGGGAAGGGAAAAAGTAGGGAAGGGAAGAAGTCCCCCTCCAACAAGTCCAAGAAAGCAAGGACCGAAGATCCCTCTCCTAGCTTCGTCGTCCTTACCGCCATGGTCTCCTCATCCTTTTTCCATTAGGACTTTGATCCTCTCGCCGTCATGTTCCAGGTTGGGGAGAGTTCTTTCGAGGCAAGACAAGATTACATGACCACCACAGACCCCACCCTTCACTAGGTTCACTACTGCGAGCTCTCGACCCGAATGCAAGCTTTGGGTCGCCATCTTTTTGCCACAGAGACCACGAAACTTCGACAACAGCTGAAGCGTTAAGAGGAACCATTGGAAGCAGCCATTAAGGCTTTAGACTCTCTGAATTCCGAAGTAGCTGGGCTGAAAGAGAAAAACAAGTCCATGGTCTCGGTGGAGGAGCATGAGGCGGCCTTAATGAAAAAGGACACGAGGGTCGAGGAGGCTTTGGATATGTACAGGGAAATCGACGCTGCTCATGAAGAAAGTGAGAAGGTCTGTGAGTCGCTCAACTGTGATCTCAATGCGGCCAAAACTGGGTTCTCCAAGTATAAGAAACAGGTGATTAAGGACATATGTGCAGAGCACGAGGCCGGGTTCTGCCATGCTGTACGTCAGGCCTACTAGTTTGACTCCTTCCCTCAAGACTTCAAGTTCGACTCGGACTGGGACTTCTTCGGCAGGGAGTTCAAGTACTTTGATGAGGTGCTAGAGAATTTGCCCCCAGACACCTATGCCCCCTGCATGACAGTTACGCCTGACCGCACCGAGCGCGTTGACATAGAGGATGAAGGGGCCGAGGATGCCGAAGAAGTGGATGGGAGGAACATAGGCTCCTAGGCTGGGGGTTTTTATGTGGGGGATTTTTTGGATGTATTTTTTGTACAGGCCGAGATGTGGGCCTTTCAGCTTTTTATGACTTAGGCCTGCTAGATGTGATGAACACTTTTTGTACTTACAAGGATAATTTATATTAAATCTATGATGAATAGAACATTCCTTTATTTCTGCTTTCATCTTCTTATGTGCCTTACTTAATGTTTCAGATTTTTCTAGATAATCTTCACACGTCCCGCGTATTTTGAGAGTTATGGTAGTCTACATGTAGTTGATAGAATGCTTTAGTTTTTTAAGTGTTTTCTTGACCGAACCCAGTGCCAAGTTGGTATGGCACTTTAATCCCGAGTGTAGCCTAGACCAAACTTTGTGTCAAGTTGGTAGGGCACTTTAAATCGTGAGCGCTGCCTGGACCGAACTCTGTGTCAAGCTGGTAGGGCACTTTAAATAGTGAGTGCTGCCTGGACCGAGCTTTGTGTTAAGCTAGTAGGGCACTTTAAATTGTGAGTGTTGCCTGGACCGAACTCTCTATCGAGTTGGTAGGGCACTTTAAATCGTATAAGGTTCTTCTTAGACGAAAAAAAGATAATGGAAGTGGTGGGACAAATGAACATATTATTGAATTGAAGTCAAGCCTCGTTAAAAACCTGCCTAGCCAAAACCCTCCTTAGGGATAAAAAACCAGGTGAGGAAAAGAGTGCTTGCAGTACATTATACTAGTTGTAGTAATTTTTCAAGTGAGTCGAGTTCTAGGTCCTCAGAATGAGTTTCCCAAAGAGCTCTTCTAGCTTATAAGCTTCGTTACCGAGACTTTGGTGGATCCGAAACGGTCCATCCAATTGGGAGCGAGTTTTCCTTCCCTTCGGTCTCTTCGGGCATCCCCAGTCGCTCTCCACACTAAGTCACCTTGCACGAACTCTCGCACCCTTACCTTGCTGTTGAATCTTCTGGCCATCCTTTGCTTACATGCTTCCACAACTATTGTTGGTCCGTCCCGTTCCTCATGACGCAATCCAACATGGCTAGCAAGGCTTCTTGGTTACCTTACTCATCAAAGTGGGCTCTTCAGAATGATTGTTCTCCTATCTCAATAAGGATCATGACATCCGTTCCATATACAAGCCTGAAGGGTATTTCTTTTGTAGAAGATTGAGGAGTGCATTGATATGCCCATAGGATTTCAGGAATCATTTCAGCCCATTCTCCCTTTGCCCCCGTCATCCTTTTCTTCAACTCTCCTATGATTACCTTGTTGGCAGCCTCAACCTGTCCATTCGACTGTGGATGCTTCACCGAGGTCACCTTGTGTTTGATATGCAGGCCTCTAAAAAGGAGTTCAATTTTTTGTCTGTGAACTGCAGCCCATTGTCAGTGATGACGGCCTGGGGGATCCAAAACCTAGTGATTATGTTTTTCCATAAAAACTTCTGGATGTTCTGAGCCAAGATAGTGGCCAAAGGCTCGGCCTCAATCCACTTTGTGAAGTAGTCGACGGCCACAAGTAAGAATTTCACCTGTCCTTTCGCCATAGGGAATGGTCCAAGAATATCCATGCCCCACATACAGAATGGCCATCGGGCCGTTATTGGCATGAGGTCATCTGCTTGTTGGTGGATAAGGTTGTCGTGCCTTTGGCATTGTACACACCTTTTGACAAAAGCCGAACAATCTTGTTGGAGGATAGGCCAATATTATCCGGCCCTTAGTACCTTGGCAGCTAAAGTTCTTCCCCTCGTGTGCATACCATAGATGCTGAGATGTATCTCTTTGAGAACATAGTCAACGTCGTCAATGGCGATGCATTTTAGCAATGGAGTCGAGAATCCTCTTTTGTACAGGTCGTTGGCTATCATGGTAAATTGGGCTGCTTTCATTTTGATGACCATGGTCTCGGCTGGGTCTGCAGGTAACTTCCTTGTGTTACGTAGCTTGTGATTTCTTGTCACCAATCATTAGTAACTGAGACAATGTGCACTCCTATGCTCGGCGACGTAAGCTCTTGCTGAATTATCATTTTCAATTGCCCTGATTTCTTGGTGCTGGCCAATCTGGCCAGCTGATCTGCCCTTTCATTCTATTGTCGTGGTATGTGAGCTACTTCGACTTTGTCAAATCTGGCCAGGATTTCCTTGTAAGCATGGTAGTACTGCAATAGCCTAGGCTCATTGACCTGAAAAGTATCATTGACCTATTCGACCACTATTTTGGAATCTGTTAAACACCTTACTGCTTTCGCTCCCAACTCTTCGCCTAGCTTCAGGCTGGCTAACAACGCTTCGTATTCTGCTTGATTGTTAGAGCCTTGAAGCTAAAACATAATGATTGTTCGACAATAAGCCCGTTCGGTCCTTCTACGATTACTCTCGCCCCACTTCCACTGTTTCTCGTCGACCCATCTACACGTATGGTCCATGAGGCCGGCGGGTTACTTTCTGGCTCGATCAGGGGATGAAGTTCGTTCACAAAATCAGCCAAGAATTGGGACTTTATGGGACATCTGGGTTCGTACTGAATGTCAAATTTGGATAGTTCTATGGACCATGCTACCATCCTTCCTACCAGTTCTGGCTTTCTCAAGACCTTCACGATGGGGCAGTCGGTCCGGACAACGATTCAGTGGCTTTGAAAGTATGGTCTCAAGCGTCTGGCTGTGCTTATCAGGGCCAAGGCCGTTTTCTCCACGGCCTGGTACCTGACTTCGGCATCACGTAGAATGCGACTGGTAAAGTACACGGGGCATTGGCCCTCTTCAACTTCCTGAACTATAACGATGCTTATAGCCGAGGAGGAGATAGAGAGGTACACTATCAACATTGCCGAAGTTGGCTTGACCAATACTGGAGGGGAAGCCAAGGTTCTTTTGAGGGTAGAAAATGCCTCCTTACATTCTTCAGTCCATTTGAATGGTTGCACCCTCCGAAGTAACATTATAATGGGCTTGGTCTTCTCGGCCATGCAAGGCAAGAAACTAGATAAGGCCATCAACCTGCCCATTAGGCGCTGTACTTCTTTCTGGTTAGTTGAGCTCCACATTTCGAGAACAGTTGAGCATTTGTCCAGATTGGCCTCTATCTCTCGTCTCGTGATCATGAATCTAAGAAATTTACTCCCTTGCACTCTGAAGACATATTTTTCCAGATTTAATCTCAATGAATGCCTCCTTAGGGTTTGGAAGACTTCTTCTAGGTCTTGCACATGTCCTGCAACCTTTTCGGACTTGACTATCATGTTGTCAACATATACTTTTATGTTTCTTCCTATCTGCTGGTGAAAAACTTTGTCCATAAGCCTCTGATAAGTGGCCTCGACGTTTTTTAGGCCGAAAGGCATAACCTTATAACACATTACATAGCCTCTTCCATGATGAACGTCGTCTTCACCTCATCTAGAGGGTGCATTCGTATTTCATTATACCAAGAGAAAGTGTCCAAAAAGCTATGGGTAATGTGTCCTGAAGCCCCATCTACTAATTTATCAATGTTAGGCAAAGGATAAGCGTCCTTGGGACATGCTTTGTTAAGATACGTGTAGTCAGTACACATCCTCGATTTTTTGTTATACTTCTTTACCATGACCACATTTGCTAGCCATGTGGTGTACTTAACCTCCCTTATGAATTCGGCTGCCCTGAGCTTGTTGACCTCTTCCCTCACAAATTTCGATCTTTCGCCCCCCATCTTCCGTCTCCTTTGAGCCACTGGCTTGGCTGGAAGGCATACCACCAGTTTATGGGATAAGAAGTGGGGATCAATTTCAAGTATATCGGCGGGTGTCTAGGCGAACAGGTCGGCATTCTCTCGTATCACAATCGTGATCATTTTTTGGTCCCTTTCGGGAAGGAAGGAGCCGAGATAAGTGAGCTGGGTGTCTATTTTTCCAATTTGGATGGGTTGAATTTCCCCCATAGGTTCGACCTTCTCTATCTCGTCAGGCATAGGGTCTAGGTCTAGACTCGTAGGGTAGTGGTGTGCAAGCATTTTGACGGCACAAATCTATTGTTTCTCTTCCCAGGGTTGAATCTTGAGGCTGGCCAAGTAACACTCTCTGGCCGCCCTTTGGTCAACATGGACTGTGATAATCTTTCCTCCTTCGGAAGGGAATTTCATGGAAGATGAGGTGTGAAAACTATGGCTCCCATCTTGTTAAGGGAGGTTCTACCAAGGAATACATTGTAGGAAATGTTTGTTTTGACCACAATGTACCTAATTTTTATGGTACGGCTCTGCCCGTTTTCAACCCTGAAGCGGGTATATAGGTCAACACAACCTTTGGTCGCCACCCTTTCTCCAGCGAAACCAATAAGTGGTTCGTCAAAAGGCATCAACTGTTCAGGCAATAGGCCGAGCTCTTGGTCTCTGCTTCTATTCTCATATCCCCTATGGCAATAACATTCCCGTGGGTCCTCCTGACGTTCTTGGCCTTGTCTCCTCTGATAAGTTCTAGTGGTAGGGACATCGGAATGGTAGCTTGGCTGGTAAACACAGTTTTTCAAGTGGCCTTACTGGATGAGGTCCTCAATCTTGTCTCTTAACGCCGAACACTCTTCAGTGGAGTGTCCTTTGTTCTGGTGGTACTGACAATGCTTAGAGGCGTTGCCCCCGAAGGAGTGTTGGCCCTTTTTGGCATGACTAAAAGGTCGACCAACAGTTATTGTTCCAGCACTTTCGATCTCGAGGTGTTGAGGGGGGTGTATTGGTGATGTCTTGGTCTCTTGGGCGGCTTCTCATTGAATTGTTCCTTTCTTTTGCCTTTGTCTCCTCGGTCCCCCTCCTTGGGCTGTAAACTGGGGATGAGCTCATGTTCCCTTTTTTAGAACGCCTGCAATTCTTCAATCTCAATGAAGGATACAACTCGACTCCTCATTTTCTCCATACTCCTCGGAGAAGCATGAATCATGCTTTTGGCGAAGTCTCCTGGCTGCAGGTTAGTCAAGAACGTGTGAAAGGTGACTTCTGGTTGTAAGTTTTTAATGCTTAATGCAACCTTTCCGAAGTGGTCTATGAACAACCTGAGGGGTTCCCCTTTTTCCTGTCTCACAGTTGTTAGTGCTTGAGAAGTGAACCGATGGGGCCTGGATGTGGCAAACTGATTTCCAAACTTGGCAGCTAGAGTCTGGAAGCTCTCAACCGAGCTCCGGGGAAGCTGAATAAACCAATTCAGAGCTGGTCCTTGGAGGGACATCGGAAATATCTTGCACAAGGCGGTTTGGTCATTTGTGTACATTCCCACCTGGGTCATCAAAGCCGCCAAGTGACTGTCCGGGTCCGTGGTCCCATCATATTTCTCAAGGGAAACATGTTTCCAGCTTTTGGGCAGAGTTTCCATTATTTCGGGTGTGAACGGGTGGTGAGGCCTGACTATGGAAGGCGCTGGCTCGGCCTGCCGGGGTACATGGCTCGAAGACCCTGGCAGGGCACTATCCATCGGCCTACGCCCGTGGTGAGGTTGGGATTTGGCAGGGGTTGCTGACAAACCGTGAGGGTGTCGACTTCTCGTGGGTGCTGCTGATTCTCCCCCATGTGATTCATCTCTTAACTAATCCGAATCGGCATCTTTCGTCTGGTGTCTCCCTCTGATCTCACTTGTTTCTCGACTCAGCTCTGCTACTTCTTCTCTCAACTGCCTGATGACTTTTGCCAAACTGGACTCGTTCACCACCTCGGGAATACCCATTGTGGTTCTGGTCCCCGCTCCCTTATTGGCTTGATTCTTGGGTCCTACTCTATTCCTTCTTGTCCTCGCCATGGTAAATCAATGGCTATTAGTGGGGTGTGATGTTTTACTGCGGGCCCCACGGTGGGTGCCAAAATGTTCATGGATAGAACTCTTTGGATGTCTCCTTCGTTACTCCTTGAGCTTGAGTTCCCCACACGGTGGCCGAATAGGTGGGTACTTGCAAAAGACACTCCGAAACTCAAGTTAGAGGGGTATTCGTTTTAAGTGCCAGACAGTAAACATATATATTTTTCTCTCCCCTTTACCTTGGGTACTGTTTATCTATTTATAGGGATAGACTGAACCTCTATCTATTAGGCCTTGTTTAAGTACCCAGAAGTTAGGTAATGTGACCTTAATCAAATTAACAACTAGTAATGGATATTTGTACTGATTAATCCTGACTTGCCGTTGGTCGAGTGTGCTTGGTCTTGGCAGCGTATCAAAGCTGAAGTCTATCCCGTGGTTTTCAGTGTTAGAGCCGAGGTCTTTGGCTGTGACCGGGGTCTATCTTTGGTGTCGAGACTGAAGTCTTCGACCTTGGCCAAGGTCTATCATGTTCAACATATATGCAGTTATTATCAATCCACTGTTAGATTGTTTATAAACTAGGTCCTAAAGAAGTGAAATTGTATTTTCTCTTAGCCACTAGAAAGCAAGAACATTCCAGTCCCACATAAATTAAAAGACCCCAAAATCACTTTGCTTGGTGATAAAATGCACTGTTCAACATAAGCAACCTTTCATGTGATATAATATTTATCTTTGAAAGGGAGAGTCTATTCCAGTTGCTTGCTATTGATGTTCTCAAGTGTAGTACTTACTACCTCAAGCCCTATGAAATAGGGGCCTGCTATGGTAGCATGATAGTATGCTAGCCTCCGGCTGGAGAGCGAGGGCATCCCTCTTTTTGGTTAGTTGATGCCTATTAAGCTGAAGGAAACTTTGAACTCATATTGGTCATGAGTTGAGAACGGTAATTTAACTCTATAAGATCGAATTTTCCGTTGTTCCTCAGTAGCTCAGTGGTAGAGCAGTCGACTGTTAAGCGACTGGTCGTAGGTTCGAATTCTACTTGGGGAGATTTTATTGATTCCGAAATCTGTAATTCGGAATGAAAGGGTTCACTTTGATCATTAAGAAGAGTGGGAAGATTTGATTGATTCTGAAATCTGCAATTCAAAATGAAAGGGTTAGCTTTGACTCTTAAGAAGAATAGAAAACTGGTTTACCTACCAGACAAAGAAATCCTATACTCTAAATTAAGTTGTTGTTCTTGTTTTGCACTAATGCATGGGCTTGATACACCTTACATTTTTAGTTTAAATTTTATAATTTTTAGTTTTTTACTAAGATTGTTCTTTTAAGTTTGAATTATCTATAAAGTCACCAATTTCTATCATAATAGTTTAATGAGAAATATGAATAACAGATAAATTGGGTTAAAACCTGTTTGAAACATGTCCTTTAAACTGCGGTAAAGGAGTTGAAACATATGGCAAAGGAGTTTTATTGACCATGAGAGTTTGAATTATTGTTAAATCGTTCAAAGCATAACATCCCAGTCACATGGTAAACAATTTTGATTCTGTGTTTATGAGTCTAGGAATATCACCTTGAAACTAGATAGTTTCTCAAATTAGTTAAGTAGTAAAATAACAGGAATATCACCTTGCTGTAAAATCCAAGTCATATGTGTGTTTCGGTGGTTGATTGATTGACTAGTTAATAAGAACTTAACTGACCTATGTTTGATCTCCATAAAAGAAATTTAAACTAGGGATAAGAAGGAAGTAAATGTAAATTGCTGCTGAATTATGAATTAATCATGCAAATATTCAGAATTGGATAATAGAATGTGTTTTTTACATTAAAGCATACCTAAACAACAATAGATGTTTTTTATTTAGAACTTTAAAAGGCCAAGTGAAACTCAAGTTTAATAATTTCTGAGTCCGTGTGGGATGTTATAAGTTATCTATAGTTAGTCGTAATATCATCTTTTGATGTTTTAAGACACTCTAAACCAGTTACAGTTAATGTATAAGACATTTTAAGCCACAGAAATGAGTCCTTCCTGAGAATTTTATTTTTTCTAACAAAATTATCATCCTAACACTAATAGACACAAAAAATTATTGTATATATAAAGAATAAAGACTTGATTGATTTGATTTGATTTTTTAATTTTTGAAAGAGTTTTCAAAAATAATTTTTTAGAAAAAGAGAAAAAAAATTGTTTGGTAAGTATTATTTGAAACTATTTTAAAAATGTGAAAATGAAAAAGTTATTCATATTTATTGAAGTATCATTAATGAAAAGTGAAAACCAACAACATATTCTCATTTATCATAACTGAGATAACGATGAAATGACACAAATATTTTATGGAGCCTTACTTAGAACCTTAATAGCCTAAGCGATAGATGTGTCTTAGTTAGAACCTGAATTGCGTGGGCGAAACTCAAGTCTAATAATTTTTTTTTAACCGAGACCCTATATATAACTTGCTGTTTATCCTAACACCCTTTCAATGTTTTAAGACACTCTAAACCAATTGATGTTTAAGATACTTTAAACCAGAAATGAGTCCTTGTTGACAATTTTACTTTTTCACACACTTATCTTCTTTGGTTCTGAACATTCTTACTTTGATTTATACATTTATCATATTCACAAGAATAAAGGCCTCTACTTGATGACATATTTTTTATGGAATAAAATTATCATCCTAACACTAATAGATACAAAATTATTGTATGTATAAAGAATAAAGACTTGATTGATTTGATTTTGTTTTTTAGTATTTTAAAGAGTTTTCGAAAACAATTTTCTGGAAGAAAAGAAAAAAAAACTTATTTGATAAGTGTTATTTGAAACTATTTTAAAGATGTGAAAATAAAAAAAAAATTATTCATATTTATGGAAACATTATTAATAAAAAGTAAAGAGCAACATATTTTCATTTGTCATAACCAAGTTCATGATGAAATGACACAAATATTTTGTGAAGTGACCAATATTTTATTTTAAGGGGAAAAACATTAAAAACCCTTAATAAAATGGTCTTTAGAGTTAAAGTTGGGTTCGAAAGTCAATTACATGTAGGAAAGACATTAACACCCTACGACGCCTATTAAAAATAATACTTTTAATTTAATTGTGCAACACTATATAATTTTACAAATATTTATTTTACTCCTAAGAAAGAAATATATATTTTTTATCTTTTTTATTTTCAAGTTCCTTGAACGAGAATTTAAACTATCTATTGGCTAGTAGTTAAACCTTTATGACTCAATAATGTTGACGATAGAAATTGCTATTCAAATAACATCATTAGCAATTTGTACTCGTGGATAACTTAACTTTTATAAATTATAACTAGAAAATAATTTATTTTACTTCCTATATATAAACATAGCAAAATGACTATTCTATAAATTTTTAGAATCTAAACATGAAAAGGTAGTATTGTTCCTCAATTAATTAATGTTTCTCGTTATTGTTTAAATAAAAAAAGTTTTATATTTAAAATTTCAATATTGAATCAGATGTCAAATATTTTTTTATTTTTTAAATATTGAGTTATTATTTTTTAACTCTAAACTATGCACGTAACGTAGGAATTCAGTTATCAATCAAATAGAAAAAGGAAATGCCTAAGAACTATATCTCATGCAATAAAATCATTATTATTTAAAATAAAAAAACAGATTCGTAAAAAATTAAAGAAAAACTGTACGTGGAAAACGTAACTCCTAATACCTACATAAAACCTAAATCACATATATTAAATCAGAGAAATTGTGCATAAAATAAGAAAAATGCCTAACTAATGGTAACAAGGAAAACAAATATTTACGGAAGAAAAGACTGTACGTAAAACCTATTAAATTAATTATTAGATCTAAAATTAAAATAATAAAAAAAAATATTATGTAACTCTACAATCTTAACAAAATAACTATTTCGATCCTAATTTTTAATTTTCTTTTAAACTAAAACTGCATGTAAAATTGATGGTCTATTTTAATTTTTTTATGTGACAAAAAAATATTATTTTTTTATGATTAATGATAATATATCCTGCATAAATAAAAAACTATTAAATATAAAACGTGTGTTTACATTAATGTATTTATTATTATTGTTTTTCTTAACACAAAATAAACAACATAAATGAAACTAAGTATAAGACAAGAACAAAAAATGAAAGAAATATTGCCTCCACATGTACATTTCCATTTTCTTGAAAGCCCTGTGAAGAGGAATTTTTTTATTTTCTATTTTTATCTCTCTGCTGCTCACCCAAATTTTTTTTTTTTATTATGAGCAATTTAAACTTATCATTAAGTTATTGATTCACACAAATGTTAAATTTAATTTTTTGAAGGGAAGAATCTATTCCAGTAGCTTGCGAACGAGGTTCTCAAGTGTTGTCCTTGTTTTACACAAATGAATGGCCTGGCACATGCTACATTTTCAGTTTAAATTTTATAATTTTAAACTTTTACTAAGATTTTTTTTGTAAGTTTAAATTATTCATAAAATTTTCAATTTATGTCATCTTAGTTTAATAAGATCATGTACTACAGAATGGGTTCAAACCTGTCCTTTAGAGTATTTATTGACCTTGAGAGTCGAAATTATTGTTAATCTCCTTGAAAGTAAAATAAATACAAAGATTTAGTTTTGATATAATTAAGGGGCTTTATTTTCATTGTATCCTCTATAGCTTAATTGCAGGCTTGGCATTCCTGAAAAACATTTTGCTGTAAAATCCGACTTATGTGTGTTTCAGTGTTTGGCTGGTTGGCTATGCTAGTGTCTGACCTCTATGAAAGAGAAATTTAAACTACTGATGAAAAGGAAGTAAATTGTAAATTGCTAGCTGCAAAAATGCAGAAATGTCATGCTGAATTACTAGTGAATTGATCGTGCAAATATATTTTTGGAATTAAATTACAGAATGTGTTTCAAAATGAATGGTTAAAGTATTTTTTATTGAATTGATGAACAGGATGATTGACTATGGACATGCTAAAATGGAAGGATCAAGGAAAGTCATTCCCCATTTGGCAAAGACCCACATAGATACCTGATAAGTTAAGTGAGCTACTTACACTATAAAACACAAGGATTTCATTTACCTCAAACCATGGAGCTGCGTAGTGAATACAAAGCGAACTATTCTTTCGCCTTTTACTAAAGAATACCGTGTATTCTCTGCATTAAGCAGCATACACTAATTTTTGTAAGAGTTTTCTAAAAGAAGACTCTGTAATTAGTTTATATTTTAAACTCTGTAATTAATGTATGTTTTTAATGTACTGTCTTCTGAAAAATTATGTTTATTGTTGAGTGTGAGAGAATGAATATAGTTAATGATTTTTTGCAGTGTATACATTGTCCAATGATAGAGCACTATGAAATGAAATAAATTCAAAGAGAAGGGAAGAGAACCGTTAATTGTGGTGACATCAAAATTTTACACTCAATTACTTTTTCTAGTACAATTGTGAGTCTGTTTTTGTTTTGTTTAACTGGGAGATTGAAAATCTACATATGCAACATATGTTACCTATTACCTCATCGAAAAGTTGAAGATTCAGCATAACAATCCAACTGCTAGATTGTTTATAGACTTGGTGCTAATTAATTTATTTTGTAAATTATGCTAATTAAATAATTATATAATAATTGGTAGGAATCATGGATAACATCATCAGAGACATCTAATCATTTCTCCATGTATATTTGAAACAACACTCCTTAAATTTGAAATAACACTTCTCTCAAACTTTACATTAATACTCTTAGAATATGAAAGTAATATTAAAAAGTGCATATGTAATTATATTGTATTTCAGAAAGTGTTGTAGTAATTTTCTCTTAAATTTATAACCCTATGTATAATACACAATTTGAAAAGACTTTATACTTTGGTAAAATTTCCATATGAACAAAATGTAATTATGCATAAAACAGGCTCAGCATGGGTGTCAGGCTGGTGATGACATGTTGGTTCCTTGGCATCAAAGTTAACTACTTAAACCTGTAAACTATTTATAAATGTGGTAAAGTATCGTTTGGTAAATTTATAATTACTTATACCTGTAAACTTTAAGTATCTGATTTTGGTTCTTCCAAGATGACATGCATAACTAAAACAGGAATATACATACAAAAATCATTTATATCAAGAAGTACATGTTGTTATAACAATAGTAGCATAGTGTATACCCTTTTAAATCTCAGAAACATAAAGTGATGAAAAATAAACTTTTATGCAGCAGGAATTTGAGAAGTCTTGGTAACACACCCTCACATAAGCAACTATAAGTGTAAATATTGTATACCAAACAGTGTAATTCATCATATACTTTTTTCTACTGGTTGGATTTTCCTAGTTATTTTCAAAAAAATGCATTAAGTGTAAGGTATCTATTCATCCAGAATAAGCGGATGCATTGATTTATTATGTAAATGTTTTTAGAGTCAGAGTTTGTCATTCAGTTTCTATCATATCATCCACCTTTTCAGTTAAATTAAACTTTTGTATAATTATTTTTTAGAGTCAGAGTTTGTCATTCAGTTTCTATCATATCATCCACCTTTTCAGTTAAATTAAACTTTTGTATAATTATTTAAATGTGAGTTTATTTTGTTTAGTTAGTATATAATTAATAAATTGTATCAATGTAACGCCCGGAAATTTTGACAACAAATTTACAGATGCAACATATGTTACCTCAATTCCAAAAGCAGCATGCTTAACATATATGCAGCTTATGAAAAAGTTGAAGATTCAGCATAACAATCCAACTGCTAGATTGTTTGTAGACTAGGTCCTAAAGAAGTAGAATTGTATTTTCTCTTTGCCACTGAAAAGCAAGAACATCCAAATCCCACATAAAAGAAAAGAGCCCAAAATCACTTAATGTTTGGTGAGAAAATGCACCGTTCAAGATAATCTAATTTATATGAGTCTTTGACTCACATGATATTATATTTATCTGTGAAAGGGAGAGTCTATCCCAGTAACTTGCTATTGAGATTCTCAACTGTTGTCCTTGTTACCTCAAATGACGTCTTTGTTTTACACCAAAGCATGACCTGACACACCCTACATTTCCAGTTTAAATTTTATAATTTTTAATTTGTTATTAAGATTGTTCTTTTTAAGTTTAAATTATCCGTAAAATTTTCAATTTCTGTCATTATAGTTTAATGAGAAATATGAGTAACAGTTAAATAGGGTTGAAACCTGTCTTTTAGATGATGGCAAAGGAGTTTTATTGACCATGAGAGTTAGAATTATTGTTAACTGATTCAAAGCATAAACATCCCACAGTCACATGGTAAATCATTTTTATTTCTGTTTTATGAGTCCAGGAATATTACCTTGAAATATCTGAGTAAATAATTTCTCAAACTAGTTGAGTAGCAAAATAACCATTTTAGACTGAAGCTTCATATTTCATGACAAACATAAAATACTGAAGATGAAAATAAACTCAGCAACGCTAAAGGGTTTTGTTTTGATGTAATTAATGGGCTTCATTTTCATTGTATTATGTATAGTTAATTGCAGGCTTGGCTGCCAGCATATTGCTGAAAAACATTTTGCTGTAAAATCTGAGTGTAGTTGACTGGTTGGGTTGGCTATGCTAGTTAATAAGGACTTGACTGACCTATGTTTGATCTTTTATAAAAGAAATTTAAACTACGGATAAGAAGGAAGTAAATCGTAAATTGCTAACTGCAAAAATGTAGAAATGTCATGCTGAATTACTAGTTAATTGATGGTGCAAATATTTCTGGAATTGAATTACAGAATGTGTTTCAAAATGAATGGTTAAAGTATTTTT
Organism: Psophocarpus tetragonolobus; assembly: GCA_037954015.1. Lineage (NCBI taxonomy): Eukaryota > Viridiplantae > Streptophyta > Magnoliopsida > Fabales > Fabaceae > Psophocarpus > Psophocarpus tetragonolobus. The sequence goes on along the minus strand of CM075690.1, from coordinate 37,116,686 downwards.
TATTGAATTGATGAACAGGATGATTGACTATGGACATGGACATGATAAAATTGAAGGATCAAGGAAAGTCATTCCCCTCTGTTTCTGACTTCAATTTCATCAAACCATGGAGCTGCGTGGTGAATAGAAAGGGAACTATTCTTCGGCCTTTTGAAAACTGTGAATAGAAACGGTGTATTCTGTACATTAAGCAGCATACACTGAAGAATACCATGGAAAACTCTGTGATTGGTTTATATTTTTTAATCATTTGTCTTTTGAAAATTCTGTATTTACTGTCGAGCGTAACAGCATGAATATAGTAAATGATTATTAAATTTATTTCTTATTATTAATTTATTTTTAATTTTAATCTTGTATTTTACTTTAAACTTTTTAATTTTACATTTTTTTATATTAGTATTTCTGTAATTTTTTTTTCATATTATGTCCTATTATTATTTGAGACAAAGAATATAGTTAAAGATCATACTAATTTGTTTCCAACTTTAATTTTGTCTTTTTATTTCAATCCTCTTTAATTTTAACTTTACATTTTTTTTATATTATTAGTTCTGTATTTTTTAATATTTTTTTTAATATCTTTTTATAAAAAATAATAAACTTAGTGCATGTATGTCTATTATATTAATAATTTTTTTTATCTTTTTATATTATTATATTTCTTTATAATAGTGATTAGTTTCAACAACAAATAAAATAAAAGATAAAATATAATTATGTTTCCACTATTTTATTTTTTCGCATTATTATATTTCACATTTTATTTATCATGGAAACTAATAAAATATTACAAACAAATAAATAATAATATAAAAAAATAGAATGAGAAAAATGCTGCTATTACTATATAAACATGTTTTGCGCTAAGTTTCAGTTTGAATGCTATAACTTTAAATTCTCAGTCAAGGTTGTTGATGATAAGGTTAAGTCATCCCACCAAAATGTCAATATATAATTTCTAGTTTCTATTTCTTTTTGGAAAAGAAGTGACTATCAACAAAAGTGAGCATAACTTCCTTATCAATCAGTAGCTTTAATAAAATAAAAACCTTGTTTGTTAATAATCAAACATGCTAATTTCATTTCTTCATGATCTAGTAGTTGAAACACAAATTATCTTAGCTACATATGATCAACCTCAAAATTCAGTTAACATATACTTACCTAAGTTCATGATCTAATTGTGTATCAGCAGACAAATATATATCTTAAACTGTTAATAGGAAGTCAAGGTTAGCTCGAATTCTTTAAGTGGGTGAAACCAATCATTCGTGCTTGAATCTTCATGTTTTTGAGACAAATATAAACACGCGAGAATAAACTAAAATTGGCAGCTATAAGGTGCTTTGTCTTTGATATAAGGAGCTTCATTGTATTATATATATATCATCCTGTTTGAAAAAGAAAAATCATATTGATATTGACAGCTAATATGAAATGAGTATCTGCTGTGTTGCTGAATCCAAGACATGCCTTCTTTTTTTTTTTGCACAGTGTATACATTGGCCTATGATAGAGCACTATGAAATGAAATAAATACAAAGAGAAGGAAGAACCCAATGAAATGAAATACACGAAGAGAAGGGAAGAGAACTGTTGTTAAATGTGGTGACATCAAAATTTCACACTCAATTACTTTTTTTAGCACAATTGAAAGTCTGTTTTTTTTTAATTAGTAGATTGGAAGAAGTAGGATAGTATATAATTAATAAATTGCGTCAATGTAACGCGGGACTTATTCACAGCAAATCTACAGATGCAGCATATGTTACTTCAAGCACATGCTTAATATATATGCAGTTTATGGAAAAGTTGAAGATTAGGCATAACAATCCAACTGCTAGATTGTTTATAGACAAGGTGCTAAGGAAGTGGAATTGTATTGTCTCTGTCACCGGAAATCAAGAACATCCAAGTCCCACATAGATAAAATGATCCACAAATCACTCGATGCTCGCTATAAAATGCACTGTTCAAGGTAATCAGACTCATACCTTTCTCGGCCTTTTGGCTAAGATCAAGTGTAGTATCTGTTCTTATCAGTTTAATATCTGATATGTGAATCATTGATTCACACGATATTAAATTTATTTTTCTAAGGGGAGAATCTATTCCAGGGGCTTGCCACTGAGGTTCTCAAGTGTCATCCTTGTTTTGCACTAATGCAAGGGTTTGGCACACCCTATACTATCAGTTAAAATTTTATAATTTTCTATTTTGCTACGAAGATTGTTTTTGTAAGTTGAAATTATCCATAAATTTTCAGTTTCTTTCTATCTGTTTAATGAGATATATGATTCCTTTTGTAAGTTGAAATTATCCATAAATTTTCAGTTTCTTTCTATCTGTTTAATGAGAAATATGATTCCTGTTTTATGAGAGTTCAGGATCATCTTCTTGAAATATCTGAGTAGATAGTTTCTCAAACTAGATGAGTAGCAAATTAACCATGTTAATTTTAGGCTTCATTTTCATTGTGCTTAGGCTTCATTTTCATTGTGCTTAATTGACGGCTTGACTGACAGTATATTGCTGTACAATCCCAGTCATATGTTTGACCTCTGAAAATTCTATATTTATGTTTTATATAATGAAATTTTAAAATTAATACAATTCAAAAGTAGATTTGAATTTAATTATATGAATATATAAGATTATATAAAATATATATTCATATAAATAGTCAAATGGATTTGAATTCAAATAGTATGAAATTTCTTAAAAAAAATGGTATGGAATCAAGTAACCTTGTTTTTTCTTTTCTGAGATGAAGTATTCAACATATGAACTCTCCCATAAATTTTTTTCCTTTTTGAAGTTTAGTGAGATTAGGTCATTAGTGTACTCACATTTAATTTCAGTACACAAGCTCAGCTTAAACTCCATTGGTGAATACTCCATTGGTGAATAATATGTGTCTCTGAATCTTTATATAATTGTTTCATATCTTATTATTAATAACTATTGATAATAAGTGATAAAATCTCAATGTTAATAGTTCTTAACAAGTTGTTAGTCTCCTTCCAATCTCATATTGTTGTGTCTTTGATATTAAATAAAGAAAATATTTTACAAGTATTTTTTCAAAATGTTTTTCATATTTTACTGTCAATGTCCTTAACAATAAATCATAAAAGTTCAGTTCGAACCCATTTCACAAATCTTTTTGTTTATCCAAAAATCTTAACTCAAAATTCATTCAAGATTCAAAAATTTCATATCTTCTAACATCAAATGCTCTAAACTAATTTAATAAAAAAACTTATTTTATATTAAAGTTTTATTCAAATTTCATAAATGAAATTAAATATTAAAATTCATACTTATTTTTCTAAACTCATTGAACTTCTTCTAAGTTTGTCTTGATATCTTTTTCCTTTCTTCTTTATTTTCCATCTTCTTGATATTTATCTTGTTTGTCTGTAGTACAGAAGAGAAGTTTAGTGCCTTCTTTTTCTGCTACTCTGATATTATCTGAGGTGATTGTTTTGTTAAGTAATCTTTCATACGATTAAACATGTTTTTATATCTCTTCTGCAATGCCATATAGAGGAAGATTCAGATTTTTTTTTTCTCAAGACCAATTCTTACCTCATTGCTTCTACAATATTCTAGTATGCGAAGTGGACATCCCTCAATTTTTTTTAGTTCTTAATCCCTTTAAAACCACGTATGAAAATTTCTACCACCAATTTGGTATACTTTAGGCAAGAGTTTGCTCACTCAACAAGTTAATTCACAATCATTTATCCTTCTACAAGTTTCTACACATAACAGTTTCCCATAATCTTACTTTTTTTTTTTTTTCATAATTTTATTAACTTGTGAGTGTCTTTCAAATTAACTGTCATCATCAATTTTTGTTTTTGAACTTAGTAAAATTATTTAATTATCTTAGAAACTGATTTGGGTTAAAATTTTCATTATTAGAAACTTAAGACTAAGTTTCTCAATCAAAGTTTTTCTTTGTGGTATTAACAATTTCAAGTCTCTGAAACAATGCACCGAGTTCAAACAATTATGCCGCAGAGACATTGCTTCTCATAAAATATACTAAAAGTACTGTTTTCTGCATAAATGAAAATATTTGTGTTAGGTATACTGCTGCAAGAATAAGAATGGGGAAACAAGACATTCAGTCTTATTTTAGATGGAATTTCAAATGATTATCAACATAAATCCCACATCAAAACAATAGTTAGAGTGGAACAAAACATGACATACAAATATGAAACGTATCCCTCTGAATAACATACTTACCTGGACGGGGTTAATGGATGATCAAGAAGGTTCATGGCCTAGAAAAGTGACCTCCATTGCACTTGGGAGGGGTGCTTTTCTAAGGTCTGCCCAAGTGGCAGAGCCTACGTCATAATTTGTGGTAGTTGAGGCTTGCGTTCGCGCAGCCTCTTTCAATTTCAGTAACTAAAAATTTTAAGCTGAGTTTAGAACTGTTATGTAATTTGAGCTGGATGAAAAGAATTATGAAAGTAGCACTAGGAAATGATTTGGCAAATGGTAACTTTGTATTCTGCTACATGACTTTAGTCTGTTTTTTCTTGTCTATAAGCAAATATAGCATGTAGAGAAGAACAACCTTCTAACCTTTTAGCTGAGTTTGTGTACACTCTTGGTTAAAGTTATATAATTATACAACACTATTAGTAGACTATAACTAAAAATTTTAAGCTTAATTAATAGCTTTGTAGGCAAACTCACTTCATAACAGTTATATAATTATATCATTTTAAAAGGTATTCATTTTCCGGAACATACAGACACATTGATTTATAATGTAAATATTTTTCATGATCGAAGTTTGTAATTCAGCTTGTATTTATACATTCTAACCTTTTAGCTGAGTTTGTGTACACTCTTGGTATAATATTCAGATTGATTTGGTTTCAATTACTTGATGTTTGGTTGAAGTTATTCATGGATCTCACTGGATCTATATTATATTTACGATAGCTGGTACTGTGGGAGTGGTCTGAAACTAATAAATTTGAAATTGGATTTTCCAAATGATACAAATTAAATGGTTTTGTTTTATGACTGAACTTTTGCCATGGATTGTCCTCGTATTAAATCTTACAGTAGATTGTTTATAGACCCTATTTTGAAGTAGTGAAATTATTTTCTCTCTTCTGCAGAGCTACAACGTCCACACAAAAGAATTAAAACATAGCATCTTTGTTTTTATATTTCATGAACTTCTCATGTTCACCCACAAATAACTTATTTTATATAACAAATTTGTCTTTTTTATTGTTTTTAGATTGCTTTAAACGTCTTGTAAGGATAATTAGTATAGTGCTCTGTTACCATTTTGTTTCCAGAGGAATATGATCTCTTCTTGAATGGCCTTCTGAGAAGAAATTGGCTGAGATTAGCGGACCCTCTACCTAAGTTTGATCCGGAGATTGTTAGAGAATTTTATGCTAATGCTTATCCCTTAGTTGGTCCGAGAGACAAGCGGTCCAAGGTTCGAGGTAGGTGAGTTAATTATGACAGAGAAGAAATTAGTGAATTCTTAGGCCATCCATTGCCACTAGAAGAAGGTCAACAATGTGATTATACAAGAATGAGAAGAAGCCAACAAGCATATGATGAAGAAGAAGTTGCAAACTTGATATGCATTCCTAACAGGTCCTATAAGCTTGGATCTTCTGGCAATCCTCGCAGAATACTTGGAACAGATATGAACACCTTAGCTCAAGTCTGGATGACATTCTTACTGTCAAATATAGTGCCCATTGGCCATGTATCTGACTTGAATGTGCCTAGATGCCATCTTCTTTATTATATAATGAGGGAAGATGTGACCACCATTATCTCTGAGGAAATCCATAAATTTGTGCGATATGAAGTCAACAAAAATAATGAGAAGAGCAAAGGTGCTTTAGGATTTCCAGCTTTAATCACAGCTCTTTCTTAAGCTCAAGGGGTGGAGGTAGAATTAAGTGTTCAACTGGACCTAACAACAATTTTGCAGCTAGTTTCACACCAGGTGAAGGACCATCAAGAGTTGCAGATAGAGATGACCTTGCTGTGGGGGAAGAGGCAATCGTTGCTGGGGAAGAGGAAATCGGAGTGGACCTTCAAGAGGAAGAGTTTCAGACTGATTTTGATGGAGTAATGAGGGGAGATTGACACACAACACTATTCCAACATCCAGAACTCAATTAAATACGGTTGTTTTTGTTTTTTTTTTTACTGCAGAACTTTTATATTTAGTAATATTGTGTTTTAGTTGTTTTGGGTTAGAATGTTGTTACCTTATCTAAAACAACTAAAGTTTCTTTTTGGGCATTATTAGAAAATCTTTCTTGAGGAAATTGTTTAAAGAGAAATCAAGTTCAATAAGTATCCTAAGATAGTACAACTAAAAAAAAAAAGGAAAAAATTTTGGTTGAATCCATAATTAAATGGGATTGGGATATTAGTGCTGGATTATTGGTTAAGATAACCAATTGTAACAACAAGTGATATACCAAGGAAAGAAACCCAGTGAGTGTGTGAATCCTTAAACAGTTTGAGAGTTCCCACTGTTTGTTGTCAAGTTGATATTGCTTGAGTTTTCATTTGGATAACATCACACTTGAAGTATGGCAATGATCAAGGCAGTTTTATTGAATTTAAATAACCCAGTGCCAAACATCCAACCTAAGAAAAATCATCCTTTTGTGATAGCCCATTTGAGCCTAATTACTTTGAATTATGTACCTTAAAGCTTAACTTTAATTATTATCCTTTCCCTTTGCACACTTTAGGGATAGGGAGCATAAGTGCATTTTATTCAACTTTAAAATGCGAATTGGTTGGTGGAATTGTACTTAGAAAAGAAAGGGGCTGAGTATTTTGTACTATAATTCACAACTTAGTATTGTATATAAATGTATCAATTCAAAAAAAAAAAAATTTAAATAGGGGGAAAGAAGAAAAAGAAGGAGTGAATAATGAATGAAAAAGAAGCATCTGGTTTTGAGGTATGAGATGTGATGAATGAAGGATAGAAATTGAGGTGGGTTTGAAGTGTAGTTATGCTCTCTTTTCTAAAGTTGTGCTTTTGTTATCCTGAAAAACCATAATTCCTTGAAGCCCAACCTCATTACAACCCTTAAAAGACCTTGAGATCCATGCTGATTGTGTGTGTTGTTTGATTGAAAATGACTGGCAATTTTAATTTGTTCAATTTCAGTGGAAAATGAGAAAAACACATCCCTATAAGAGTCAAGAGAGAATTTCCTTGGTTAGAATCAGTGGTTCTTACAATTGATTGTCTTGAAAATTTTGCTGCACTTTTATCCTGCTTCTATTTGATAATTGGATTCACCATTTGCTTCTGATTTTGAATCTGTAATTTGGAATGCAAAAGTTGTCTTGTAAGGACTATGAAATTGATTACTCAAATAACCAATTTCAAATTGAGTTTTGAAAAGCTGTTGGGATCTTATTACCTTGCTTGAGGACAAGCAAGATACTAGGTTAGGGGGAGTTGATAAGTGCTAAAAAGTAGTAAATTTTCATATGGAATTTTGGCACTTCTATTTTAAATTATGAACATTTGTATCAATTTTTCCTAATCTAACAAAGATGAAATGTAAGCATATGTTTCCGAGTTTTTGATTAAAAAGAAATCATTTGATCCCTATTTTGTATATGATTTAGGTAAATTAAGAGAGAAGAGCAAATCCTGCAACAATTCGCCCAAGCTAGAATGATCTCTCCTAAACGAGAACTGATCAGAGAACTACCTTTCACAAGCCATTCTAGCCTAAGCAAAAATGATCTCACTTGAGCGAGATTCGTCCAGGGAGAAATTAATTTAAAAGTCATTCTAGCTTAAGCGAGAATATTTTAGCTTAAGCGAGAATGACCTTTCTTCATCATGAAGTACCTTCTAGCTTAAGCGAGAATATTTTAGCTTAAGCGAGAATGATCTTTCTTCACCATGAAGTACTTTCTAGCTTAAGCGAGAATATTTTAGTTTAAGCGAGAGTTCGTGCAGTATATATACTTATGGATCATGAAGAAAAAAAAGGAGTAAAAACGCGGGAATCAAATCACAGAGCATTGAAAGAGTCGTTCTTCAACCTCAGTTGTAGGATCTTCTTCTTCATCTCTTAGAATGTCAATCCTTTTCTCTTGGGATTGAATGTAATCGATTCGAACTCGGATGTAATCTGGTGATATTTCTTTATAGCAGTTCTATTTTTATTCAAGATTGGTATTTTTGTTCTGCTCTTAATGCTTGATTCTATCTGATCAATAGTTTCATGAATGTGAATTTTGGATGAGACTGAAAAGTAATTCTAAAAATCTGATCTGAACAAACATACTTGATATATTGTGATGCTGGGAATAGATTTCAGTATATCAATTGCTTATAACACCTGAATATAATGCTGGACAGTTTGTTGGATATGTGAGGAATCAATATTCAAGGAGCTGATCTTATGAATTTTATACGTAAGGAATTGGTATAAATGACTTATGTGTGTTGCATCAATATTGGTAATTTCATATGCTATATGTTCATATTCATCCAGATTGCAGATGAGTGAGATAGATGAATTCAATCCTAACTTCTCATCTCAAATTTTCTCATATCAGATTGCATTCGCGCAGCCTCTTTCAATTTCAGTAACTAAAAATTTTAAGCTGAGTTTAGAACTGTTTTGTAATTTGAGCTGGATGAAAAGAATTATGAAAGTAACACTAGGAAATGATTTGGCAAATGGTAACTTTGTATTCTGCTACATGACTTTAGTCTGTTTTTTCTTTTGTGTATAAGCAAATACAGCATGTACAGAAGAACAACCTTCTAACCTTTTAGCTGAGTTTGTGTACACTCTTGGTTAAAGTTATTCATGGATCTCACTGGATCTATATTATATTTAGGATTGCTTGTACTGTGGAAGTGGTCTGAAACTAATAAATTTGAAATTGGATTTTCCAAATGATACAGATTAAATGGTTTTGTTTTATGACTGAACTTTTGCAATGGATTGTCCTCGTATTAAATCTTACAGTAGATTGTTTATGGACCCTATTTTGAAGAAGTCATATTATTTTCTCACTTCTACTGTAGAGCTACAACATCCACACAAAACAATTAAAACATAGATCTGTTATACACCAACATGTATGCACTGATAGTTATTTTCAAGTTATGTGCACCTATTACATGAGTGTCAGATTAGATGCTCAATGTTGAACTACTCCAAGTCAGCCCACATAGTTATGTGCACCTATTACAATAATCTAAACAACCTATGTACAGAGAAAATGATTTTGCAATGGTGGTGAGTTACTTATTCATGAATTCTTTTGGAAAGAAATACTTAATTGAGTATGCAGCTTAGAAACTCCATCATAGAAATATGGAGAGGAAAACACATTTGTTTCTAGTATTGGTAGTATGAAAAACTAATAAATAGCAGTTGTTAATTTAAATTAGTTTACTTTATTTTCAAAAACTACTTTTATGTTTTAAATAAAAAATAATAAAAATATAACATTAAACAAATAAAAGAGAAATTAAAGAATAATAATGATAATAGTAATTTAAATATCATATTTTTATCTGTATAATTACCTATGATATCTTCTAAACAAATATATATATATATATATATATATATATATATATATATATATATTTATTTATATGTTACCATTAACAATTACATCCTAAAAAAAAAGAAAATCCAAATTTTTTCAAAAAAAAAGAGTAGAGAAATTTAAATTTTTAAATAAAAATGTTTGATCATTTCTAAATAAATAAGAAAGGAATCACCAAAAATGCATTGAAGATGACTTGAAGCTTTGAAATTAAAATATAAAAGTTTTTAAATGATAATGATTTACACTATACATTCTTAAAAATGTGGGGTACTTCACCAAAATTAAATTGGTATCCGATCAAGTAACTGAACAATATCAAACAATTTAAAATTAAAGTTATATTATTCATTCTTATAAATGTGTCAAAAATTTTCTCCAAGCAGTTAAAATATACCAAATAATTTAACATAAAAATAATTAATATGAAAGTAAATTAATCCTCTTCGACAATAATCCCAAAGAACTGTGTGAAATCCAACACAAGAGTTAGACACATGCAAAAGGAGAAGATGTATAAAAATTTACCCATAGTGTTGTCTTAAATACAACATGGGTGGGCAAGACTCACAGAAGGAGAAGATGCATCTAGATTTTTGCCATAGAGTTGGGTCAAATAACACAAGGATGTGGCAGATGCAAAGAAAGAAAACATGCATGAGTGATGCTCCCTTGGACATGTGTCAAATACTAAAATCCCACATGGGTTTGAGAGTAGCTCAAAAGGAGAAGATGCATCAAGGATTGTTCTACATATGGGTGAAAATTCCATGTGGTTTTGAAAGATGAGTTGAAGAAAAAATGCTTTAGGATTCTGCCACAACACTATATCATAGTTCACAATGATGTGGGATAAACCCAAAAGAGATAGTCACAAAAAAATGAGATATTTAATCAATTTGATTCATGATTAATTATTTTAATTATCAAGAATATTAACTGTTTTTTCTTTCATGCATGTAGAGTTATTTATACCACAAGAATTGAATTTTTAAATTATTCTTTTCTTTTTGGTATTGGAAATACATGATTCGAAAAACTACTGAAAATTATGAGTAACAATCCTTCAAGATACAACTTATATAACAATGCATTTGGTAAAGCAAGGGTAAGGATGAGAATGTTTATAACACGGTGAGTTTGGGGGAGCAAGAATAGGGATGAGAATATCATACCCATCTTTTTCATGTTGGGGGGTTTAAAAATAGTTTTCAACCAGTAATAGATGCACCTTAGTTAGAACCTTATTAGCCTAAGCCAAACTTAGGTCTAATAATTTCATTAAGCACGTGTAAAACTTATATAACTTCACGATTAGTCCTAAAACCAACCTCACATGATTACTTATGTAAGCCAGTAGAACCATTTTTTGAAGTTTTAAGATGCTTTAAACTAGAAATAACAATTTTCCTTGGTGACAATTATATTTTTTCACACACTTTTCTTTTTTGGTTCTGAACATTTTTATTTTGGTTTATACATTTATCTTCTTCACAAGAATAAAAACCTCTACTTGATGACAAATTTTTTATGGAATAAAATTATCATCCTAACATTGATAGATACAAATTTATTGTATTTATGAAGAATAAGGGCTTGATTGATTTTATTTTATTTTTTAGTTTTTTAAAGAGTTTTCAAGAATTATTTTCCAGAAAAGGAAAAAAAAACTTGTTTGATACGTGTTATTTGAAAACTGTTTTGAATATATAGAAGTAAAAAACTTATTCATATATATGGAAACGTCATTAATGGAAAGCAAAAACAACATATTCTCATTGTATTTTGAGTTTTTAACACAAAAACAGAAAATTGAAAGGCAAAATTACTTACAGTTATTCCCCTTTTTTAATTTTTAAAAACTAAAAAATCAAAATTGTTTTAAAAATCGCTTTTAAAAAAGCACTAAATAACGAGTTTTTTAATGCTAATGTACTAGTTTTGTCATCTACTAGTAGTTCTAGTCTACTAGTAGTGTACTAGTACTAGTCTACTAGAAATGCTAGTCTATTAGTAGTACTAGTACACTAGTGTACTAGTAGTGCTAGTAGTACTAGTACTAGTGTACTAGTAGTGATAGTCTACTAGTTGTGCTAGTTTATTAGTAGTGTTAGTCTACTAGTAATACTAGTTTGTTAGTATTTCTACTCTAATAGTAGTGTTAGTCTACTAATAGTGCTAGTCTACTAGTAGTACTAGTCTACTAATAGTGTTAGTTTACTAATAGTACTAGTAGTGTTAGTTTACTAGTATTACTAGTCTACTAGTAGTGTTAGTCTAATAGTAGTGTTAGTCTATAATAGTGTTAGTCTACTAGTAGTCCTAGTCTAGTAGTAGTCCTAGTCTAGTAGTAGTCCTAGTCTACTAGTAATACTAGTCTACTAGTAGTGCTAGTCTACTTGTAGTACTAATTTACTAGTAGTGCTAGTCTACTACTAGGGCTAGTCTACTAGTAACAGTTGTTTACTAGTAGTGCTAGTCTACTTGTAGTACTAATTTACTAGTAGTGTTAGTCTACTACTAGAGCTAGTCTACTAGTAACAGTTGTTTACTAGTAGTGCTAGTTTACTAGTGGTGTCAGTCTACTAATAGTACTAGTATTGTTGGTCTGCTAGTTGTGTTAGTCTACTAGTAGTGCTAGTTTATTAGAAGTGCTACTCTACTAGTAGCGCTAGCCTTCAAGTAGTGTTTGTCTTCCTGTAGTGCTAGTCTACTACTAATGCTAATGTACTAGTACTGGTAGTATACCAGTAATGCTAGTTTACTAATAATGCTAGTGTACTAGCTATGCACAAAATAAAGTGAATAAAAATAGAATTGTATTGAAAAATACACTAATTAAGTTAAAATAACATATAAGGAAAACCTTACAAGTAAACATTCATTAAGAACGATTTTACTTCAAAATCAAAGTATTCCCTTTATTATTAATATAATAAATAAAAATTTAATATAATAAAAATGTGTATATTATGTATGTCACATATATACATACTAATAGGTTTTCAAATTAAAATAGTTGAAGTTTTTTTTAAAAGCCAAAGGATTTTATTGAAAAGAAATAGAGAGCACAAGAAGTGTCATCCACAAAACTAATGTCTAAACATTACAAAAGTGAAACCAAGTTCATGATGGTCTTGCTACAGAATCATATGAATTCATAACCCATCTAGCATAAGAATGTGAGACTAACTTAGAAGCACGTCACCACTCTCATGAATGCAATTGTATAGCTTAAGCAATGTCTTGAATATCCACCACCTCTACTCTGAAGAACACAACATTTCTAGCCTTTCATAGTTTCAAACTCGTGCAAACCACACCAAAGACTAGGGATGGCAAAATAACCCACGCTAGCAGATATGCATGGATAAAATATGTGAAAATATCCACACTGGGTACCTACCACCCAGCGGGTATAGGTTTTTCTCCTCACTACTTAACGAAAACAAGTATCATAGTACTCGTACTCATGAATATCCAATAAACTAAAATAATATATATATATACATATATTAAGTTAAAAAACATAATATTTTTGTAAAATAAATCAAATTAAAATATTAATTGCCAAATTTTTATTTATATCAATCGTATTTTTTTATGAAAACTTGATAATTAATAAAATTTCATTATGAAAATTTCAATAATATAAAGTAAAGATTTTATTTGAATTAAATATTTTTTATGGTATATTTTATTAATCTTCTTTTAGACTTAATTAATTTTGTAGAAAATAATATAATTGTATTTCTAGATTTTCCAATAAATAAATGATTTATTTGATAAAACTTCTTATAAAAAAATATATTTTTTAAAATATCTACAAGTAGTAGGCAACCGCCACTTCTGTCTGCCCCAACCCATTGCAATTCATACCCACAACTACGCGTTCCAATACCCGGCCTTTGATATAAGTTATAATGTGCTTTATCCTTGATATAAAGACACGAGAATAAACTAAAATTGGAAGCTATAAGGTGCTTTGTCTTTGATATAAGGGGCTTCGTTGTATTATATATATCATCTGTTCGAAAAGCATATTGATAAATGATAGCTAATATGAAATGAGTATATGCTGTGTTGCTGAATCCAAGTCATATGGTTTTTGTTGCAGTGTATTCATCGGCCTATGATAAGAGCTCTATGAAATGAAATAAATACAAAGAGAAGAAAAAGCCTTATGAAATGAAATAAATAAAAAGAGAAGGAAAGAGAACGTTAACTATGGTGATACCAAAATTTCACACTAATTACTCTTTTTACTAGGAAAATTGTGACAACAATGATGTTTAAATTTAGAACAAATTATAGATGTACTCATTAGATTTACCAAAATGAGAGATGCACCTCCTTTTCTTTCTTTTTTTTTAAAACTATACAAAACTTTCTTACTTTTATGTATTCATTACACTAAATATTAGAGTATTCTGAATTATTACACTATTCTAGATCACCACATCATCTGTCATCCCAACAATAAACATGTAACATATAATATAATTAATTAATTAACTTATTTTGTAATTGTGTTAATTAAATAATTATATACTAATTGATTGAATCATAGATAACAACGTGGTCGGAAACATCTAATAATTTCTCCCTGTATATTTGAAATAACATTCCTTAAATTTGAAGTAATACTTCTCTCAAACCCTACACAATACGAAAGTAATGATTAAAGAAGAGGAAGTGCATACATTGAAGTGGGAAATATTTTGTAGTAATTTCCTCTTAAATTTGTAACTCTGTGTATAATAAACAATTTGGAAAGACTTTATACTTCGGTAAAATTTTCATATGAACAAAATGTAATTCTACATAAAACAGGCTCAGCAATGGTGTCAGGTTGGTTGATGACATCGTTACTTGGCATCAAAGTTAACTAAACTATTTATAAATGTGATAAAGTATAGTTGGTAAATTTATAACTACTTATACTTGTAAACTATTTACTTTACATTAAAAGTATCTTATTTGGTTCTTGCAAGACATGCATAACTAACACAAGAATATACATACAGAAATAATTTATATCAAGAAGTACATGTTGTTATAACAATAGTAGCATAGTGTGTACCCTTTTAAATCTAAGAAACATGAAGCGAAGAAGAATAAACTTTTATGCAGTTGAAATTTGAGAATTCATGGTAGCACATCCTCACATAAGCAACTGTAAGTGTAAATATTGTAAACCAAACAGTGTATTTCATCATATACTTTCTTCTTCTGGTTGGATTTTCTTCTTTGTTTCCGAAAAAGTGCATTAAGTGTAAGGTATCCATTTATTCAGGAGTAAGCGTACTCATTGATAATATAGAGTCAGAGTTTGTCATTCAGTTTCTATCATATCATCACCTTTTCAGTTAAATTAAATTTTTGTATAATTATTTAAATGTGAGTCTGTGTTGTTTAGTTAGTATATAATTAATAAATTGTGTCAATGTAACTCCTAGACTTTTTTCACAACAAATTTACATATGCAGCGTATGTTACCTCAATTCCGAAAGCAGCATGCTTAACATATGTTCCTGGATAGAACTCTTCGGATGTCTTTTTCGTTACTCTTTGAACTTGAGTTTCCCGCGCGGTGGCCAAACAGGTAGGTACCTGAAAAAGACACTCTGACGCTCAAGTTAGAGAGGTATTCAGTTCAAGTGTCAAACAGTGAATATATATATTTTTCTCTCCCCTTTACCTTGGGTACTGTTTACCTATATATAAGGATGGACTGGACCTCTATCTATTGGGCCTTGTTTAAGTACCCAGAACTTAGGTAATGTGACCTTAATCAAATTAACAACTAGTAATGAGATTTGTACTGATTAATCCTGACTTGCCGTTGGCCGAGTGTGCTTGATCTTGGCAGCGTATCAAAGCTGAAGTCTATCCCGTGGTCTTTGGTGTCGGCGCCGAGGTCTTTGGCTGTGACTGGGGTCTATCTTTGGTGTCGAGACCGAAGTCTTCGGCCTTGGCCAAGGTCTATCCTGTTCACTAGTCCCCAGCTTCGGTCGTAGCGCAGTAAGAACCGAAGTTAAAAAGAAAAATGAAATGTGAAGGGTCTTCGACTAAGAAGGGAGGCTTGTGATAGGTGATGTGAAAAGGCGGGAAACCAGGGGGTGAAAGATCTGGGTCGTTGATGACATCATGGAGGTGAGGATCTGAAGGGTCGCCGAATTTGGACCGTTGATATGGAAAGGCCTGGACGGTCACGATCCATTGTCCTGCCTAGGTTTTTCGTACTATATATAGACGGTGTTCCTCGTCCAGTCTTCACCAGATTTTCTACCTTTTGGGCCGAGATCTCCGAATCCCAATTTGTTAACTCAGCTTGCTAAAGAAATTTGACAAGGTACGCTGTTCCAAAAAAATATTTTTGTCTTTCTTTACTAGTTCTGCTCCCTTTTCTTCTTCTTCTTCGTGGGGTGATGCCTCAGATTCAACCGAAGTCACCCCTTCCTGGGAGGGTAGCAATATTTGTTCTGCTACCTGTCCTCTTTCTGTCCCCACCACAGCTACTGAAGCCGAGGTTGGAGTTGCTCCTCCTGAGGGATCGCCGAAGGAGGAGGCCCCTAGTTGCAAGGCGGTGGGAAACCCTAAAAAGGAGTTCCCCCCTATCAAAGACCCTGAGTACGACTGGGTTGATGGCGAGGTCGCTGCCTACTACTCCCGTTATAATATGAAAGAAGTTTTATTAGCCTTCGTAAGGAGCGTGGAGTTATGTCCTTTCGAAAACGCTATAGATTTCCCTTTCTTCATCCGTCATTGCCGAAATGGCAGTTTTGACGTGCCTAATTTTGCTTATCGCCATAAGAGTGCTGAGGATAAGTTTCATTTCTTCTATGTCCATGATTGTATGTTTCGAAACCTCGGCGTCCAAATTCCCTTTGACGACTTCCCTATAGGGGTCCTTCGTATTCTCAATACTGCTTCCACGCAACTGCATCCGAATGCCTGGGCCTACTACCTCCAGGAATTTAAAGCCTTGTGCTTATTTACGCATGTCAAGGCCAGTCTCGGTTTGTTCTTGCATCACTTCACTACTCGTCCACATGAGAAGTGTAAGTGAGTGTCCTTATACCGAAACCCTAAAAATCCTCTTCTCCAACTATATACCACCTCTTATAAAAATTTCAAAACCGGTTTTTTTAAACTCTTGGTTGGCCCCGAGACTGGTCTGAAGCATTTTTGTGACCGAGACGGGGAGTGGTTATTCCCTTTCTACTGGCAGTGAGCATCAAGGAGGTATAATTCCTATCTTGCGGAGTTGCTCACGCCGGAGAAAGTGACAACAGTTGCCTTTTTGGATTCACTTCCTCGGTGCCTCCCTGTCGAAAAATTGATAAAGTTGTTCTAGTCTCCTACACCTCTCGAAGACTTAGAGAGTGAGTAGTCAAAGTTAATGTCTTGTCTGTTTATTTGTTGTGCATGTATTTCGGTTTAACAGATGTGCTATTTTATGCAGGTATAATTATGGATAGAGTTAGAAACGTGATGGACTTCCAGAAGAGCCAGCGTTTCCTGGCTGATCTCTCTTCGGAAAATGAGGAGGAGGTCCCCTAAGAGATTTTCGAGGTGGATTCCCAGCCAAAAGAACCTCCTACCAAAATTCTTCCTCCTGCCCCTAAAGGATCAAGGGGAAAGTCTAAGCTGAAAGGTAAGGATGTTGAAAAGGAGAGGAAGAAAGGGAAGGGAAAAAGTAGGGAAGGGAAGAAGTCCCCCTCCAACAAGTCCAAGAAAGCAAGGACCGAAGATCCCTCTCCTAGCTTCGTCGTCCTTACCGCCATGGTCTCCTCATCCTTTTTCCATTAGGACTTTGATCCTCTCGCCGTCATGTTCCAGGTTGGGGAGAGTTCTTTCGAGGCAAGACAAGATTACATGACCACCACAGACCCCACCCTTCACTAGGTTCACTACTGCGAGCTCTCGACCCGAATGCAAGCTTTGGGTCGCCATCTTTTTGCCACAGAGACCACGAAACTTCGACAACAGCTGAAGCATTAAGAGGAACCATTGGAAGCAGCCATTAAGGCTTTAGACTCTCTGAATTCCGAAGTAGCTGGGCTGAAAGAGAAAAACAAGTCCATGGTCTCGGTGGAGGAGCATGAGGCGGCCTTAATGAAAAAGGACACGAGGGTCGAGGAGGCTTTGGATATGTACAGGGAAATCGACGCTGCTCATGAAGAAAGTGAGAAGGTCTGTGAGTCGCTCAACTGTGATCTCAATGCGGCCAAAACTGGGTTCTCCAAGTATAAGAAACAGGTGATTAAGGACATATGTGCAGAGCACGAGGCCGGGTTCTGCCATGCTGTTCGTCAGGCCTACTAGTTTGACTCCTTCCCTCAAGACTTCAAGTTCGACTCGGACTGGGACTTCTTCGGCAGGGAGTTCAAGTACTTTGATGAGGTGCTAGAGAATTTGCCCCCAGACACCTATGCCCCCTGCATGACAGTTACGCCTGACCGCACCGAGCGCGTTGACATAGAGGATGAAGGGGCCGAGGATGCCGAAGAAGTGGATGGGAGGAACATAGGCTCCTAGGCTGGGGGTTTTTATGTGGGGGATTTTTTGGATGTATTTTTTGTACAGGCCGAGATGTGGGCCTTTCAGCTTTTTATGACTTAGGCCTGCTAGATGTGATGAACACTTTTTGTACTTACAAGGATAATTTATATTAAATCTATGATGAATAGAACATTCCTTTATTTCTGCTTTCATCTTCTTATGTGCCTTACTTAATGTTTCAGATTTTTCTAGATAATCTTCACACGTCCCGCGTATTTTGAGAGTTATGGTAGTCTACATGTAGTTGATAGAATGCTTTAGTTTTTTAAGTGTTTTCTTGACCGAACCCAGTGCCAAGTTGGTATGGCACTTTAATCCCGAGTGTAGCCTAGACCAAACTTTGTGTCAAGTTGGTAGGGCACTTTAAATCGTGAGCGCTGCCTGGACCGAACTCTGTGTCAAGCTGGTAGGGCACTTTAAATAGTGAGTGCTGCCTGGACCGAGCTTTGTGTTAAGCTAGTAGGGCACTTTAAATTGTGAGTGTTGCCTGGACCGAACTCTCTATCGAGTTGGTAGGGCACTTTAAATCGTATAAGGTTCTTCTTAGACGAAAAAAAGATAATGGAAGTGGTGGGACAAATGAACATATTATTGAATTGAAGTCAAGCCTCGTTAAAAACCTGCCTAGCCAAAACCCTCCTTAGGGATAAAAAACCAGGTGAGGAAAAGAGTGCTTGCAGTACATTATACTAGTTGTAGTAATTTTTCAAGTGAGTCGAGTTCTAGGTCCTCAGAATGAGTTTCCCAAAGAGCTCTTCTAGCTTATAAGCTTCGTTACCGTGACTTTGGTGGATCCGAAACGGTCCATCCAATTGGGAGCGAGTTTTCCTTCCCTTCGGTCTCTTCGGGCATCCCCAGTCGCTCTCCACACTAAGTCACCTTGCACGAACTCTCGCACCCTTACCTTGCTGTTGAATCTTCTGGCCATCCTTTGCTTACATGCTTCCACAACTATTGTTGGTCCGTCCCGTTCCTCATGACGCAATCCAACATGGCTAGCAAGGCTTCTTGGTTACCTTACTCATCAAAGTGGGCTCTTCAGAATGATTGTTCTCCTATCTCAATAAGGATCATGACATCCGTTCCATATACAAGCCTGAAGGGTATTTCTTTTGTAGAAGATTGAGGAGTGCATTGATATGCCCATAGGATTTCAGGAATCATTTCAGCCCATTCTCCCTTTGCCCCCGTCATCCTTTTCTTCAACTCTCCTATGATTACCTTGTTGGCAGCCTCAACCTGTCCATTCGACTGTGGATGCTTCACCGAGGTCACCTTGTGTTTGATATGTAGGCCTCTAAAAAGGAGTTCAATTTTTTGTCTGTGAACTGCAGCCCATTGTCAGTGATGACGGCCTGGGGGATCCAAAACCTAGTGATTATGTTTTTCCATAAAAACTTCTGGATGTTCTGAGCCAAGATAGTGGCCAAAGGCTCGGCCTCAATCCACTTTGTGAAGTAGTCGACGGCCACAAGTAAGAATTTCACCTGTCCTTTCGCCATAGGGAATGGTCCAAGAATATCCATGCCCCACATACAGAATGGCCATCGGGCCGTTATTGGCATGAGGTCATCTGCTTGTTGGTGGATAAGGTTGTCGTGCCTTTGGCATTGTACACACCTTTTGACAAAAGCCGAACAATCTTGTTGGAGGATAGGCCAATATTATCCGGCCCTTAGTACCTTGGCAGCTAAAGTTCTTCCCCTCGTGTGCATACCATAGATGCTGAGATGTATCTCTTTGAGAACATAGTCAACGTCGTCAATGGCGATGCATTTTAGCAATGGAGTCGAGAATCCTCTTTTGTACAGGTCGTTGGCTATCATGGTAAATTGGGCTGCTTTCATTTTGATGACCATGGTCTCGGCTGGGTCTGCAGGTAACTTCCTTGTGTTACGTAGCTTGTGATTTCTTGTCACCAATCATTAGTAACTGAGACAATGTGCACTCCTATGCTCGGCGACGTAAGCTCTTGCTGAATTATCATTTTCAATTGCCCTGATTTCTTGGTGCTGGCCAATCTGGCCAGCTGATCTGCCCTTTCATTCTATTGTCGTGGTATGTGAGCTACTTCGACTTTGTCAAATCTGGCCAGGATTTCCTTGTAAGCATGGTAGTACTGCAATAGCCTAGGCTCATTGACCTGAAAAGTATCATTGACCTATTCGACCACTATTTTGGAATCTGTTAAACACCTTACTGCTTTCGCTCCCAACTCTTCGCCTAGCTTCAGGCTGGCTAACAACGCTTCGTATTCTGCTTGATTGTTAGAGCCTTGAAGCTAAAACGTAATGATTGTTCGACAATAAGCCCGTTCGGTCCTTCTACGATTACTCTCGCCCCACTTCCACTGTTTCTCGTCGACCCATCTACACGTATGGTCCATGAGGCCGGCGGGTTACTTTCTGGCTCGATCAGGGGATGAAGTTCGTTCACAAAATCAGCCAAGAATTGGGACTTTATGGGACATCTGGGTTCGTACTGAATGTCAAATTTGGATAGTTCTATGGACCATGCTACCATCCTTCCTACCAGTTCTGGCTTTCTCAAGACCTTCACGATGGGGCAGTCGGTCCGGACAACGATTCAGTGGCTTTGAAAGTATGGTCTCAAGCGTCTGGCTGTGCTTATCAGGGCCAAGGCCGTTTTCTCCACGGCCTGGTACCTGACTTCGGCATCACGTAGAATGCGACTGGTAAAGTACACGGGGCATTGGCCCTCTTCAACTTCCTGAACTATAACGATGCTTATAGCCGAGGAGGAGATAGAGAGGTACACTATCAACATTGCCGAAGTTGGCTTGACCAATACTGGAGGGGAAGCCAAGGTTCTTTTGAGGGTAGAAAATGCCTCCTTACATTCTTCAGTCCATTTGAATGGTTGCACCCTCCGAAGTAACATTATAATGGGCTTGGTCTTCTCGGCCATGCAAGGCAAGAAACTAGATAAGGCCATCAACCTGCCCATTAGGCGCTGTACTTCTTTCTGGTTAGTTGAGCTCCACATTTCGAGAACAGTTGAGCATTTGTCCAGATTGGCCTCTATCTCTCGTCTCGTGATCATGAATCTAAGAAATTTACTCCCTTGCACTCTGAAGACATATTTTTCCAGATTTAATCTCAATGAATGCCTCCTTAGGGTTTGGAAGACTTCTTCTAGGTCTTGCACATGTCCTGCAACCTTTTCGGACTTGACTATCATGTCGTCAACATATACTTTTATGTTTCTTCCTATCTGCTGGTGAAAAACTTTGTCCATAAGCCTCTGATAAGTGGCCTCGACGTTTTTTAGGCCGAAAGGCATAACCTTATAACACATTACATAGCCTCTTCCATGATGAACGTCGTCTTCACCTCATCTAGAGGGTGCATTCGTATTTCATTATACCAAGAGAAAGTGTCCAAAAAGCTATGGGTAATGTGTCCTGAAGCCCCATCTACTAATTTATCAATGTTAGGCAAAGGATAAGCGTCCTTGGGACATGCTTTGTTAAGATACGTGTAGTCAGTACACATCCTCGATTTTTTGTTATACTTCTTTACCATGACCACATTTGCTAGCCATGTGGTGTACTTAACCTCCCTTATGAATTCGGCTGCCCTGAGCTTGTTGACCTCTTCCCTCACAAATTTCGATCTTTCGCCCCCCATCTTCCGTCTCCTTTGAGCCACTGGCTTGGCTGGAAGGCATACCACCAGTTTATGGGATAAGAAATGGGGATCAATTTCAAGTATATCGGCGGGTGTCTAGGCGAACAGGTCGGCATTCTCTCGTATCACAATCGTGATCATTTTTTGGTCCCTTTCGGGAAGGAAGGAGCCGAGATAAGTGAGCTGGGTGTCTATTTTTCCAATTTGGATGGGTTGAATTTCCCCCATAGGTTCGACCTTCTCTATCTCGTCAGGCATAGGGTCTAGGTCTAGACTCGTAGGGTAGTGGTGTGCAAGCATTTTGACGGCACAAATCTATTGTTTCTCTTCCCAGGGTTGAATCTTGAGGCTGGCCAAGTAACACTCTCTGGCCGCCCTTTGGTCAACATGGACTGTGATAATCTTTCCTCCTTCGGAAGGGAATTTCATGGAAGATGAGGTGTGAAAACTATGGCTCCCATCTTGTTAAGGGAGGTTCTACCAAGGAATACATTGTAGGAAATGTTTGTTTTGACCACAATGTACCTAATTTTTATGGTACGGCTCTGCCCGTTTTCAACCCTGAAGCGGGTATATAGGTCAACACAACCTTTGGTCGCCACCCTTTCTCCAGCGAAACCAATAAGTGGTTCGTCAAAAGGCATCAACTGTTCAGGCAATAGGCCGAGCTCTTGGTCTCTGCTTCTATTCTCATATCCCCTATGGCAATAACATTCCCGTGGGTCCTCCTGACGTTCTTGGCCTTGTCTCCTCTGATAAGTTCTAGTGGTAGGGACATCGGAATGGTAGCTTGGCTGGTAAACACAGTTTTTCAAGTGGCCTTACTGGATGAGGTCCTCAATCTTGTCTCTTAACGCCGAACACTCTTCAGTGGAGTGTCCTTTGTTCTGGTGGTACTGACAATGCTTAGAGGCGTCGCCCCCGAAGGAGTGTTGGCCCTTTTTGGCATGACTAAAAGGTCGACCAACAGTTATTGTTCCAGCACTTTCGATCTCGAGGTGTTGAGGGGGGTGTATTGGTGATGTCTTGGTCTCTTGGGCGGCTTCTCATTGAATTGTTCCTTTCTTTTGCCTTTGTCTCCTCGGTCCCCCTCCTTGGGCTGTAAACTGGGGATGAGCTCATGTTCCCTTTTTTAGAACGCCTGCAATTCTTCAATCTCAATGAAGGATACAACTCGACTCCTCATTTTCTCCATACTCCTCGGAGAAGTATGAATCATGCTTTTGGCGAAGTCTCCTGGCTGCAGGTTAGTCAAGAACGTGTGAAAGGTGACTTCTGGTTGTAAGTTTTTAATGCTTAATGCAACCTTTCCGAAGTGGTCTATGAACAACCTGAGGGGTTCCCCTTTTTCCTGTCTCACAGTTGTTAGTGCTTGAGAAGTGAACCGATGGGGCCTGGATGTGGCAAACTGATTTCCAAACTTGGCAGCTAGAGTCTGGAAGCTCTCAACCGAGCTCCGGGGAAGCTGAATAAACCAATTCAGAGCTGGTCCTTGGAGGGACATCGGAAATATCTTGCACAAGGCGGTTTGGTCATTTGTGTACATTCCCACCTGGGTCATCAAAGCCGCCAAGTGACTGTCCGGGTCCGTGGTCCCATCATATTTCTCAAGGGAAACATGTTTCCAGCTTTTGGGCAGAGGAGTTTCCATTATTTCGGGTGTGAACGGGTGGTGAGGCCTGACTATGGAAGGCGCTGGCTCGGCCTGCCGGGGTACATGGCTCGAAGACCCTGGCAGGGCACTATCCATCGGCCTACGCCCGTGGTGAGGTTGGGATTTGGCAGGGGTTGCTGACAAACCGTGAGGGTGTCGACTTCTCGTGGGTGCTGCTGATTCTCCCCCATGTGATTCATCTCTTAACTAATCCGAATCGGCATCTTTCGTCTGGTGTCTCCCTCTGATCTCACTTGTTTCTCGACTCAGCTCTGCTACTTCTTCTCTCAACTGCCTGATGACTTTTGCCAAACTGGACTCGTTCACCACCTCGGGAATACCCATTGTGGTTCTGGTCCCCGCTCCCTTATTGGCTTGATTCTTGGGTCCTACTCTATTCCTTCTTGTCCTCGCCATGGTAAATCAATGGCTATTAGTGGGGTGTGATGTTTTACTGCGGGCCCCACGGTGGGTGCCAAAATGTTCATGGATAGAACTCTTTGGATGTCTCCTTCGTTACTCCTTGAGCTTGAGTTCCCCACACGGTGGCCGAATAGGTGGGTACTTGCAAAAGACACTCCGAAACTCAAGTTAGAGGGGTATTCGTTTTAAGTGCCAGACAGTAAACATATATATTTTTCTCTCCCCTTTACCTTGGGTACTGTTTATCTATTTATAGGGATAGACTGAACCTCTATCTATTAGGCCTTGTTTAAGTACCCAGAAGTTAGGTAATGTGACCTTAATCAAATTAACAACTAGTAATGGATATTTGTACTGATTAATCCTGACTTGCCGTTGGTCGAGTGTGCTTGGTCTTGGCAGCGTATCAAAGCTGAAGTCTATCCCGTGGTTTTCAGTGTTAGAGCCGAGGTCTTTGGCTGTGACCGGGGTCTATCTTTGGTGTCGAGACTGAAGTCTTCGACCTTGGCCAAGGTCTATCATGTTCAACATATATGCAGTTATTATCAATCCACTGTTAGATTGTTTATAAACTAGGTCCTAAAGAAGTGAAATTGTATTTTCTCTTAGCCACTAGAAAGCAAGAACATTCCAGTCCCACATAAATTAAAAGACCCCAAAATCACTTTGCTTGGTGATAAAATGCACTGTTCAACATAAGCAACCTTTCATGTGATATAATATTTATCTTTGAAAGGGAGAGTCTATTCCAGTTGCTTGCTATTGATGTTCTCAAGTGTAGTACTTACTACCTCAAGCCCTATGAAATAGGGGCCTGCTATGGTAGCATGATAGTATGCTAGCCTCCGGCTGGAGAGCGAGGGCATCCCTCTTTTTGGTTAGTTGATGCCTATTAAGCTGAAGGAAACTTTGAACTCATATTGGTCATGAGTTGAGAACGGTAATTTAACTCTATAAGATCGAATTTTCCGTTGTTCCTCAGTAGCTCAGTGGTAAAGCAGTCGACTGTTAAGCGACTGGTCGTAGGTTCGAATTCTACTTGGGGAGATTTTATTGATTCCGAAATCTGTAATTCGGAATGAAAGGGTTCACTTTGATCATTAAGAAGAGTGGGAAGATTTGATTGATTCTGAAATCTGCAATTCAAAATGAAAGGGTTAGCTTTGACTCTTAAGAAGAATAGAAAACTGGTTTACCTACCAGACAAAGAAATCCTATACTCTAAATTAAGTTGTTGTTCTTGTTTTGCACTAATGCATGGGCTTGATACACCTTACATTTTTAGTTTAAATTTTATAATTTTTAGTTTTTTACTAAGATTGTTCTTTTAAGTTTGAATTATCTATAAAGTCACCAATTTCTATCATAATAGTTTAATGAGAAATATGAATAACAGATAAATTGGGTTAAAACCTGTTTGAAACATGTCCTTTAAACTGCGGTAAAGGAGTTGAAACATATGGCAAAGGAGTTTTATTAACCATGAGAGTTTGAATTATTGTTAAATCGTTCAAAGCATAACATCCCAGTCACATGGTAAACAATTTTGATTCTGTGTTTATGAGTCTAGGAATATCACCTTGAAACTAGATAGTTTCTCAAATTAGTTAAGTAGTAAAATAACAGGAATATCACCTTGCTGTAAAATCCAAGTCATATGTGTGTTTCGGTGGTTGATTGATTGACTAGTTAATAAGAACTTAACTGACCTATGTTTGATCTCCATAAAAGAAATTTAAACTAGGGATAAGAAGGAAGTAAATGTAAATTGCTGCTGAATTATGAATTAATCATGCAAATATTCAGAATTGGATAATAGAATGTGTTTTTTACATTAAAGCATACCTAAACAACAATAGATGTTTTTTATTTAGAACTTTAAAAGGCCAAGTGAAACTCAAGTTTAATAATTTCTGAGTCCGTGTGGGATGTTATAAGTTATCTATAGTTAGTCGTAATATCATCTTTTGATGTTTTAAGACACTCTAAACCAGTTACAGTTAATGTATAAGACATTTTAAGCCACAGAAATGAGTCCTTCCTGAGAATTTTATTTTTTCTAACAAAATTATCATCCTAACACTAACAGACACAAAAAATTATTGTATATATAAAGAATAAAGACTTGATTGATTTGATTTGATTTTTTAATTTTTGAAAGGGTTTTCAAAAATAATTTTTTAGAAAAAGAGAAAAAAAATTGTTTGGTAAGTATTATTTGAAACTATTTTAAAAATGTGAAAATGAAAAAGTTATTCATATTTATTGAAGTATCATTAATGAAAAGTGAAAACCAACAACATATTCTCATTTATCATAACTGAGATAACGATGAAATGACACAAATATTTTATGGAGCCTTACTTAGAACCTTAATAGCCTAAGCGATAGATGTGTCTTAGTTAGAACCTGAATTGCGTGGGCGAAACTCAAGTCTAATAATTTTTTTTTAACCGAGACCCTATATATAACTTGCTGTTTATCCTAACACCCTTTCAATGTTTTAAGACACTCTAAACCAATTGATGTTTAAGATACTTTAAACCAGAAATGAGTCCTTGTTGACAATTTTACTTTTTCACACACTTATCTTCTTTGGTTCTGAACATTCTTACTTTGATTTATACATTTATCATATTCACAAGAATAAAGGCCTCTACTTGATGACATATTTTTTATGGAATAAAATTATCATCCTAACACTAATAGATACAAAATTATTGTATGTATAAAGAATAAAGACTTGATTGATTTGATTTTGTTTTTTAGTATTTTAAAGAGTTTTCGAAAACAATTTTCTGGAAGAAAAGAAAAAAAAAACTTATTTGATAAGTGTTATTTGAAACTATTTTAAAGATGTGAAAATAAAAAAAAAATTATTCATATTTATGGAAACATTATTAATAAAAAGTAAAGACCAACATATTTTCATTTGTCATAACCAAGTTCATGATGAAATGACACAAATATTTTGTGAAGTGACCAATATTTTATTTTAAGGGGAAAAACATTAAAAACCCTTAATAAAATGGTCTTTAGAGTTAAAGTTGGGTTCAAAAGTCAATTACATGTAGGAAAGACATTAACACCCTACGACGCCTATTAAAAATAATACTTTTAATTTAATTGTGCAACACTATATAATTTTACAAATATTTATTTTACTCCTAAGAAAGAAATATATATTTTTTATCTTTTTTATTTTCAAGTTCCTTGAACGAGAATTTAAACTATCTATTGGCTAGTAGTTAAACCTTTATGACTCAATAATGTTGACGATAGAAATTGCTATTCAAATAACATCATTAGCAATTTGTACTCGTGGATAACTTAACTTTTATAAATTATAACTAGAAAATAATTTATTTTACTTCCTATATATAAACATAGCAAAATGACTATTCTATAAATTTTTAGAATCTAAACATGAAAAGGTAGTATTGTTCCTCAATTAATTAATGTTTCTCGTTATTGTTTAAATAAAAAAAGTTTTATATTTAAAATTTCAATATTGAATCAGATGTCAAATATTTTTTTATTTTTTAAATATTGAGTTATTATTTTTTAACTCTAAACTATGCACGTAACATAGGAATTCAGTTATCAATCAAATAGAAAAAGGAAATGCCTAAGAACTATATCTCATGCAATAAAATCATTATTATTTAAAATAAAAAAACAGATTCGTAAAAAATTAAAGAAAAACTGTACGTGGAAAACGTAACTCCTAATACCTACATAAAACCTAAATCACATATATTAAATCAGAGAAATTGTGCATAAAATAAGAAAAATGCCTAACTAATGGTAACAAGGAAAACAAATATTTACGGAAGAAAAGACTGTACGTAAAACCTATTAAATTAATTATTAGATCTAAAATTAAAATAATAAAAAAAAATATTATGTAACTCTACAATCTTAACAAAATAACTATTTCGATCCTAATTTTTAATTTTCTTTTAAACTAAAACTGCATGTAAAATTGATGGTCTATTTTAATTTTTTTATGTGACAAAAAAATATTATTTTTTTATGATTAATGATAATATATCCTGCATAAATAAAAAACTATTAAATATAAAACGTGTGTTTACATTAATGTATTTATTATTATTGTTTTTCTTAACACAAAATAAACAACATAAATGAAACTAAGTATAAGACAAGAACAAAAAATGAAAGAAATATTGCCTCCACATGTACATTTCCATTTTCTTGAAAGCCCTGTGAAGAGGAATTTTTTTATTTTCTATTTTTATCTCTCTGCTGCTCACCCAAATTTTTTTTTTTTTATTATGAGCAATTTAAACTTATCATTAAGTTATTGATTCACACAAATGTTAAATTTAATTTTTTGAAGGGAAGAATCTATTCCAGTAGCTTGCGAACGAGGTTCTCAAGTGTTGTCCTTGTTTTACACAAATGAATGGCCTGGCACATGCTACATTTTCAGTTTAAATTTTATAATTTTAAACTTTTACTAAGATTTTTTTTGTAAGTTTAAATTATTCATAAAATTTTCAATTTATGTCATCTTAGTTTAATAAGATCATGTACTACAGAATGGGTTCAAACCTGTCCTTTAGAGTATTTATTGACCTTGAGAGTCGAAATTATTGTTAATCTCCTTGAAAGTAAAATAAATACAAAGATTTAGTTTTGATATAATTAAGGGGCTTTATTTTCATTGTATCCTCTATAGCTTAATTGCAGGCTTGGCATTCCTGAAAAACATTTTGCTGTAAAATCCGACTTATGTGTGTTTCAGTGTTTGGCTGGTTGGCTATGCTAGTGTCTGACCTCTATGAAAGAGAAATTTAAACTACTGATGAAAAGGAAGTAAATTGTAAATTGCTAGCTGCAAAAATGCAGAAATGTCATGCTGAATTACTAGTGAATTGATCGTGCAAATATATTTTTGGAATTAAATTACAGAATGTGTTTCAAAATGAATGGTTAAAGTATTTTTTATTGAATTGATGAACAGGATGATTGACTATGGACATGCTAAAATGGAAGGATCAAGGAAAGTCATTCCCCATTTGGCAAAGACCCACATAGATACCTGATAAGTTAAGTGAGCTACTTACACTATAAAACACAAGGATTTCATTTACCTCAAACCATGGAGCTGCGTAGTGAATACAAAGCGAACTATTCTTTCGCCTTTTACTAAAGAATACCGTGTATTCTCTGCATTAAGCAGCATACACTAATTTTTGTAAGAGTTTTCTAAAAGAAGACTCTGTAATTAGTTTATATTTTAAACTCTGTAATTAATGTATGTTTTTAATGTACTGTCTTCTGAAAAATTATGTTTATTGTTGAGTGTGAGAGAATGAATATAGTTAATGATTTTTTGCAGTGTATACATTGTCCAATGATAGAGCACTATGAAATGAAATAAATTCAAAGAGAAGGGAAGAGAACCGTTAATTGTGGTGACATCAAAATTTTACACTCAATTACTTTTTCTAGTACAATTGTGAGTCTGTTTTTGTTTTGTTTAACTGGGAGATTGAAAATCTACATATGCAACATATGTTACCTATTACCTCATCGAAAAGTTGAAGATTCAGCATAACAATCCAACTGCTAGATTGTTTATAGACTTGGTGCTAATTAATTTATTTTGTAAATTATGCTAATTAAATAATTATATAATAATTGGTAGGAATCATGGATAACATCATCAGAGACATCTAATCATTTCTCCATGTATATTTGAAACAACACTCCTTAAATTTGAAATAACACTTCTCTCAAACTTTACATTAATACTCTTAGAATATGAAAGTAATATTAAAAAGTGCATATGTAATTATATTGTATTTCAGAAAGTGTTGTAGTAATTTTCTCTTAAATTTATAACCCTATGTATAATACACAATTTGAAAAGACTTTATACTTTGGTAAAATTTCCATATGAACAAAATGTAATTATGCATAAAACAGGCTCAGCATGGGTGTCAGGCTGGTGATGACATGTTGGTTCCTTGGCATCAAAGTTAACTACTTAAACCTGTAAACTATTTATAAATGTGGTAAAGTATCGTTTGGTAAATTTATAATTACTTATACCTGTAAACTTTAAGTATCTGATTTTGGTTCTTCCAAGATGACATGCATAACTAAAACAGGAATATACATACAAAAATCATTTATATCAAGAAGTACATGTTGTTATAACAATAGTAGCATAGTGTATACCCTTTTAAATCTCAGAAACATAAAGTGATGAAAAATAAACTTTTATGCAGCAGGAATTTGAGAAGTCTTGGTAACACACCCTCACATAAGCAACTATAAGTGTAAATATTGTATACCAAACAGTGTAATTCATCATATACTTTTTTCTACTGGTTGGATTTTCCTCGTTATTTTCAAAAAAATGCATTAAGTGTAAGGTATCTATTCATCCAGAATAAGCGGATGCATTGATTTATTATGTAAATGTTTTTAGAGTCAGAGTTTGTCATTCAGTTTCTATCATATCATCCACCTTTTCAGTTAAATTAAACTTTTGTATAATTATTTTTTAGAGTCAGAGTTTGTCATTCAGTTTCTATCATATCATCCACCTTTTCAGTTAAATTAAACTTTTGTATAATTATTTAAATGTGAGTTTATTTTGTTTAGTTAGTATATAATTAATAAATTGTATCAATGTAACGCCCGGAAATTTTGACAACAAATTTACAGATGCAACATATGTTACCTCAATTCCAAAAGCAGCATGCTTAACATATATGCAGCTTATGAAAAAGTTGAAGATTCAGCATAACAATCCAACTGCTAGATTGTTTGTAGACTAGGTCCTAAAGAAGTAGAATTGTATTTTCTCTTTGCCACTGAAAAGCAAGAACATCCAAATCCCACATAAAAGAAAAGAGCCCAAAATCACTTAATGTTTGGTGAGAAAATGCACCGTTCAAGATAATCTAATTTATATGAGTCTTTGACTCACATGATATTATATTTATCTGTGAAAGGGAGAGTCTATCCCAGTAACTTGCTATTGAGATTCTCAACTGTTGTCCTTGTTACCTCAAATGACGTCTTTGTTTTACACCAAAGCATGACCTGACACACCCTACATTTCCAGTTTAAATTTTATAATTTTTAATTTGTTATTAAGATTGTTCTTTTTAAGTTTAAATTATCCGTAAAATTTTCAATTTCTGTCATTATAGTTTAATGAGAAATATGAGTAACAGTTAAATAGGGTTGAAACCTGTCTTTTAGATGATGGCAAAGGAGTTTTATTGACCATGAGAGTTAGAATTATTGTTAACTGATTCAAAGCATAAACATCCCACAGTCACATGGTAAATCATTTTTATTTCTGTTTTATGAGTCCAGGAATATTACCTTGAAATATCTGAGTAAATAATTTCTCAAACTAGTTGAGTAGCAAAATAACCATTTTAGACTGAAGCTTCATATTTCATGACAAACATAAAATACTGAAGATGAAAATAAACTCAGCAACGCTAAAGGGTTTTGTTTTGATGTAATTAATGGGCTTCATTTTCATTGTATTATGTATAGTTAATTGCAGGCTTGGCTGCCAGCATATTGCTGAAAAACATTTTGCTGTAAAATCTGAGTGTAGTTGACTGGTTGGGTTGGCTATGCTAGTTAATAAGGACTTGACTGACCTATGTTTGATCTTTTATAAAAGAAATTTAAACTACGGATAAGAAGGAAGTAAATCGTAAATTGCTAACTGCAAAAATGTAGAAATGTCATGCTGAATTACTAGTTAATTGATGGTGCAAATATTTCTGGAATTGAATTACAGAATGTGTTTCAAAATGAATGGTTAAAGTATTTTTTATTGAATTGATGAACAGGATGATTGACTATGGACATGGACATGATAAAATTGAAGGATCAAGGAAAGTCATTCCCCTCTGTTTCTGACTTCAATTTCATCAAACCATGGAGCTGCGTGGTGAATAGAAAGGGAACTATTCTTCGGCCTTTTGAAAACTGTGAATAGAAACGGTGTATTCTGTACATTAAGCAGCATACACTGAAGAATACCATGGAAAACTCTGTGATTGGTTTATATTTTTTAATCATTTGTCTTTTGAAAATTCTGTATTTACTGTCGAGCGTAACAGCATGAATATAGTAAATGATTATTAAATTTATTTCTTATTATTAATTTATTTTTAATTTTAATCTTGTATTTTACTTTAAACTTTTTAATTTTACATTTTTTTATATTAGTATTTCTGTAATTTTTTTTTCATATTATGTCCTATTATTATTTGAGACAAAGAATATAGTTAAAGATCATACTAATTTGTTTCCAACTTTAATTTTGTCTTTTTATTTCAATCCTCTTTAATTTTAACTTTACATTTTTTTTATATTATTAGTTCTGTATTTTTTAATATTTTTTTTAATATCTTTTTATAAAAAATAATAAACTTAGTGCATGTATGTCTATTATATTAATAATTTTTTTTATCTTTTTATATTATTATATTTCTTTATAATAGTGATTAGTTTCAACAACAAATAAAATAAAAGATAAAATATAATTATGTTTCCACTATTTTATTTTTTCGCATTATTATATTTCACATTTTATTTATCATGGAAACTAATAAAATATTACAAACAAATAAATAATAATATAAAAAAATAGAATGAGAAAAATGCTGTTATTACTATATAAACATGTTTTGCGCTAAGTTTCAGTTTGAATGCTATAACTTTAAATTCTCAGTCAAGGTTGTTGATGATAAGGTTAAGTCATCCCACCAAAATGTCAATATATAATTTCTAGTTTCTATTTCTTTTTGGAAAAGAAGTGACTATCAACAAAAGTGAGCATAACTTCCTTATCAATCAGTAGCTTTAATAAAATAAAAACCTTGTTTGTTAATAATCAAACATGCTAATTTCATTTCTTCATGATCTAGTAGTTGAAACAAAAATTATCTTAGCTACATATGATCAACCTCAAAATTCAGTTAACATATACTTACCTAAGTTCATGATCTAATTGTGTATCAGCAGACAAATATATATCTTAAACTGTTAATAGGAAGTCAAGGTTAGCTCGAATTCTTTAAGTGGGTGAAACCAATCATTCGTGCTTGAATCTTCATGTTTTTGAGACAAATATAAACACGCGAGAATAAACTAAAATTGGCAGCTATAAGGTGCTTTGTCTTTGATATAAGGAGCTTCATTGTATTATATATATATCATCCTGTTTGAAAAAGAAAAATCATATTGATATTGACAGCTAATATGAAATGAGTATCTGCTGTGTTGCTGAATCCAAGACATGCCTTCTTTTTTTTTTTGCACAGTGTATACATTGGCCTATGATAGAGCACTATGAAATGAAATAAATACAAAGAGAAGGAAGAACCCAATGAAATGAAATACACGAAGAAAAGGGAAGAGAACTGTTGTTAAATGTGGTGACATCAAAATTTCACACTCAATTACTTTTTTTAGCACAATTGAAAGTCTGTTTTTTTTTAATTAGTAGATTGGAAGAAGTAGGATAGTATATAATTAATAAATTGCGTCAATGTAACGCGGGACTTATTCACAGCAAATCTACAGATGCAGCATATGTTACTTCAAGCTCATGCTTAATATATATGCAGTTTATGGAAAAGTTGAAGATTAGGCATAACAATCCAACTGCTAGATTGTTTATAGACAAGGTGCTAAGGAAGTGGAATTGTATTGTCTCTGTCACCGGAAATCAAGAACATCCAAGTCCCACATAGATAAAATGATCCACAAATCACTCGATGCTCGCTATAAAATGCACTGTTCAAGGTAATCAGACTCATACCTTTCTCGGCCTTTTGGCTAAGATCAAGTGTAGTATCTGTTCTTATCAGTTTAATATCTGATATGTGAATCATTGATTCACACGATATTAAATTTATTTTTCTAAGGGGAGAATCTATTCCAGGGGCTTGCCACTGAGGTTCTCAAGTGTCATCCTTGTTTTGCACTAATGCAAGGGTTTGGCACACCCTATACTATCAGTTAAAATTTTATAATTTTCTATTTTGCTACGAAGATTGTTTTTGTAAGTTGAAATTATCCATAAATTTTCAGTTTCTTTCTATCTGTTTAATGAGATATATGATTCCTTTTGTAAGTTGAAATTATCCATAAATTTTCAGTTTCTTTCTATCTGTTTAATGAGAAATATGATTCCTGTTTTATGAGAGTTCAGGATCATCTTCTTGAAATATCTGAGTAGATAGTTTCTCAAACTAGATGAGTAGCAAATTAACCATGTTAATTTTAGGCTTCATTTTCATTGTGCTTAGGCTTCATTTTCATTGTGCTTAATTGACGGCTTGACTGACAGTATATTGCTGTACAATCCCAGTCATATGTTTGACCTCTGAAAATTCTATATTTATGTTTTATATAATGAAATTTTAAAATTAATACAATTCAAAAGTAGATTTGAATTTAATTATATGAATATATAAGATTATATAAAATATATATTCATATAAATAGTCAAATGGATTTGAATTCAAATAGTATGAAATTTCTTAAAAAAAATGGTATGGAATCAAGTAACCTTGTTTTTTCTTTTCTGAGATGAAGTATTCAACATATGAACTCTCCCATAAATTTTTTTCCTTTTTGAAGTTTAGTGAGATTAGGTCATTAGTGTACTCACATTTAATTTCAGTACACAAGCTCAGCTTAAACTCCATTGGTGAATACTCCATTGGTGAATAATATGTGTCTCTGAATCTTTATATAATTGTTTCATATCTTATTATTAATAACTATTGATAATAAGTGATAAAATCTCAATGTTAATAGTTCTTAACAAGTTGTTAGTCTCCTTCCAATCTCATATTGTTGTGTCTTTGATATTAAATAAAGAAAATATTTTACAAGTATTTTTTCAAAATGTTTTTCATATTTTACTGTCAATGTCCTTAACAATAAATCATAAAAGTTCAGTTCGAACCCATTTCACAAATCTTTTTGTTTATCCAAAAATCTTAACTCAAAATTCATTCAAGATTCAAAAATTTCATATCTTCTAACATCAAATGCTCTAAACTAATTTAATAAAAAAACTTATTTTATATTAAAGTTTTATTCAAATTTCATAAATGAAATTAAATATTAAAATTCATACTTATTTTTCTAAACTCATTGAACTTCTTCTAAGTTTGTCTTGATATCTTTTTCCTTTCTTCTTTATTTTCCATCTTCTTGATATTTATCTTGTTTGTCTGTAGTACAGAAGAGAAGTTTAGTGCCTTCTTTTTCTGCTACTCTGATATTATCTGAGGTGATTGTTTTGTTAAGTAATCTTTCATACGATTAAACATGTTTTTATATCTCTTCTGCAATGCCATATAGAGGAAGATTCAGATTTTTTTTTTCTCAAGACCAATTCTTACCTCATTGCTTCTACAATATTCTAGTATGCGAAGTGGACATCCCTCAATTTTTTTTAGTTCTTAATCCCTTTAAAACCACGTATGAAAATTTCTACCACCAATTTGGTATACTTTAGGCAAGAGTTTGCTCACTCAACAAGTTAATTCACAATCATTTATCCTTCTACAAGTTTCTACACATAACAGTTTCCCATAATCTTACTTTTTTTTTTTTTTCATAATTTTATTAACTTGTGAGTGTCTTTCAAATTAACTGTCATCATCAATTTTTGTTTTTGAACTTAGTAAAATTATTTAATTATCTTAGAAACTGATTTGGGTTAAAATTTTCATTATTAGAAACTTAAGACTAAGTTTCTCAATCAAAGTTTTTCTTTGTGGTATTAACAATTTCAAGTCTCTGAAACAATGCACCGAGTTCAAACAATTATGCCGCAGAGACATTGCTTCTCATAAAATATACTAAAAGTACTGTTTTCTGCATAAATGAAAATATTTGTGTTAGGTATACTGCTGCAAGAATAAGAATGGGGAAACAAGACATTCAGTCTTATTTTAGATGGAATTTCAAATGATTATCAACATAAATCCCACATCAAAACAATAGTTAGAGTGGAACAAAACATGACATACAAATATGAAACGTATCCCTCTGAATAACATACTTACCTGGACGGGGTTAATGGATGATCAAGAAGGTTCATGGCCTAGAAAAGTGACCTCCATTGCACTTGGGAGGGGTGCTTTTCTAAGGTCTGCCCAAGTGGCAGAGCCTACGTCATAATTTGTGGTAGTTGAGGCTTGCGTTCGCGCAGCCTCTTTCAATTTCAGTAACTAAAAATTTTAAGCTGAGTTTAGAACTGTTATGTAATTTGAGCTGGATGAAAAGAATTATGAAAGTAGCACTAGGAAATGATTTGGCAAATGGTAACTTTGTATTCTGCTACATGACTTTAGTCTGTTTTTTCTTGTCTATAAGCAAATATAGCATGTAGAGAAGAACAACCTTCTAACCTTTTAGCTGAGTTTGTGTACACTCTTGGTTAAAGTTATATAATTATACAACACTATTAGTAGACTATAACTAAAAATTTTAAGCTTAATTAATAGCTTTGTAGGCAAACTCACTTCATAACAGTTATATAATTATATCATTTTAAAAGGTATTCATTTTCCGGAACATACAGACACATTGATTTATAATGTAAATATTTTTCATGATCGAAGTTTGTAATTCAGCTTGTATTTATACATTCTAACCTTTTAGCTGAGTTTGTGTACACTCTTGGTATAATATTCAGATTGATTTGGTTTCAATTACTTGATGTTTGGTTGAAGTTATTCATGGATCTCACTGGATCTATATTATATTTACGATAGCTGGTACTGTGGGAGTGGTCTGAAACTAATAAATTTGAAATTGGATTTTCCAAATGATACAAATTAAATGGTTTTGTTTTATGACTGAACTTTTGCCATGGATTGTCCTCGTATTAAATCTTACAGTAGATTGTTTATAGACCCTATTTTGAAGTAGTGAAATTATTTTCTCTCTTCTGCAGAGCTACAACGTCCACACAAAAGAATTAAAACATAGCATCTTTGTTTTTATATTTCATGAACTTCTCATGTTCACCCACAAATAACTTATTTTATATAACAAATTTGTCTTTTTTATTGTTTTTAGATTGCTTTAAACGTCTTGTAAGGATAATTAGTATAGTGCTCTGTTACCATTTTGTTTCCAGAGGAATATGATCTCTTCTTGAATGGCCTTCTGAGAAGAAATTGGCTGAGATTAGCGGACCCTCTACCTAAGTTTGATCCGGAGATTGTTAGAGAATTTTATGCTAATGCTTATCCCTTAGTTGGTCCGAGAGACAAGCGGTCCAAGGTTCGAGGTAGGTGAGTTAATTATGACAGAGAAGAAATTAGTGAATTCTTAGGCCATCCATTGCCACTAGAAGAAGGTCAACAATGTGATTATACAAGAATGAGAAGAAGCCAACAAGCATATGATGAAGAAGAAGTTGCAAACTTGATATGCATTCCTAACAGGTCCTATAAGCTTGGATCTTCTGGCAATCCTCGCAGAATACTTGGAACAGATATGAACACCTTAGCTCAAGTCTGGATGACATTCTTACTGTCAAATATAGTGCCCATTGGCCATGTATCTAACTTGAATGTGCCTAGATGCCATCTTCTTTATTATATAATGAGGGAAGATCTCACTGTTGATGTGACCACCATTATCTCTGAGGAAATCCATAAATTTGTGCGATATGAAGTCAACAAAAATAATGAGAAGAGCAAAGGTGCTTTAGGATTTCCAGCTTTAATCACAGCTCTTTCTTAAGCTCAAGGGGTGGAGGTAGAATTAAGTGTTCAACTGGACCTAACAACAATTTTGCAGCTAGTTTCACACCAGGTGAAGGACCATCAAGAGTTGCAGATAGAGATGACCTTGCTGTGGGGGAAGAGGCAATCGTTGCTGGGGAAGAGGAAATCGGAGTGGACCTTCAAGAGGAAGAGTTTCAGACTGATTTTGATGGAGTAATGAGGGGAGATTGACACACAACACTATTCCAACATCCAGAACTCAATTAAATACGGTTGTTTTTGTTTTTTTTTTTACTGCAGAACTTTTATATTTAGTAATATTGTGTTTTAGTTGTTTTGGGTTAGAATGTTGTTACCTTATCTAAAACAACTAAAGTTTCTTTTTGGGCATTATTAGAAAATCTTTCTTGAGGAAATTGTTTAAAGAGAAATCAAGTTCAATAAGTATCCTAAGATAGTACAACTAAAAAAAAAAAGGAAAAAAATTTGGTTGAATCCATAATTAAATGGGATTGGGATATTAGTGCTGGATTATTGGTTAAGATAACCAATTGTAACAACAAGTGATATACCAAGGAAAGAAACCCAGTGAGTGTGTGAATCCTTAAACAGTTTGAGAGTTCCCACTGTTTGTTGTCAAGTTGATATTGCTTGAGTTTTCATTTGGATAACATCACACTTGAAGTATGGCAATGATCAAGGCAGTTTTATTGAATTTAAATAACCCAGTGCCAAACATCCAACCTAAGAAAAATCATCCTTTTGTGATAGCCCATTTGAGCCTAATTACTTTGAATTATGTACCTTAAGCTTAACTTTAATTATTATCCTTTCCCTTTGCACACTTTAGGGATAGGGAGCATAAGTGCATTTTATTCAACTTTAAAATGCGAATTGGTTGGTGGAATTGTACTTAGAAAAGAAAGGGGCTGAGTATTTTGTACTATAATTCACTCCTTAGTATTGTATATAAATGTATCAATTCAAAAAAAAAAAAATTTAAATAGGGGGAAAGAAGAAAAAGAAGGAGTGAATAATGAATGAAAAAGAAGCATCTGGTTTTGAGGTATGAGATGTGATGAATGAAGGATAGAAATTGAGGTGGGTTTGAAGTGTAGTTATGCTCTCTTTTCTAAAGTTGTGCTTTTGTTATCCTGAAAAACCATAATTCCTTGAAGCCCAGCCTCATTACAACCCTTAAAAGACCTTAAGATCCATGCTAATTGTGTGTGTTGTTTGATTGAAAATGACTGGCAATTTTAATTTGTTCAATTTCAGTGGAAAATGAGAAAAACACATCCCTGTAAGAGTCAAGAGAGAATTTCCTTGGTTAGAATCAGTGGTTCTTACAATTGATTGTCTTGAAAATTTTGCTGCACTTTTATCCTGCTTCTATTTGATAATTGGATTCACCATTTGCTTCTGATTTTGAATCTGTAATTTGGAATGCAAAAGTTGTCTTGTAAGGACTATGAAATTGATTACTCAAATAACCAATTTCAAATTGAGTTTTGAAAAGCTGTTGGGATCTTATTACCTTGCTTGAGGACAAGCAAGATGCTAGGTTAGGGGGAGTTGATAAGTGCTAAAAAGTAGTAAATTTTCATATGGAATTTTGGCACTTCTATTTTAAATTATGAACATTTGTATCAATTTTTCCTAATCTAACAAAGATGAAATGTAAGCATATGTTTCCGAGTTTTTGATTAAAAAGAAATCATTTGATCCCTATTTTGTATATGATTCAGGTAAATTAAGAGAGAAGAGCAAATCCTGCAACAATTCGCCCAAGCTAGAATGATCTCTCCTAAACGAGAGCTGATCAGAGAAGTACCTTTCACAAGCCATTCTAGCCTAAGCGAAAATGATCTCACTTGAGCGAGATTCGTCCAGGGAGAAATTAATTTAAAAGTCATTCTAGCTTAAGCGAGAATATTTTAGCTTAAGCGAGAATGACCTTTCTTCATCATGAAGTACCTTCTAGCTTAAGCGAGAATGACCTTTCTTCATCATGAAGTACCTTCTAGCTTAAGCGAGAATGACCTTTCTTCATCATGAAGTACCTTCTAGCTTAAGCGAGAATATTTTAGCTTAAGCGATAATGACCTTTCTTCACCATGAAGTACTTTCTAGCTTAAGCGAGAATATTTTAGTTTAAGCGAGAGTTTGTGCAGTATATATACTTATGGATCATGAAGAAAAAAAAGGAGGAAAAACGCGGGAATCAAATCACAGAGCATTGAAAGAGTCGTTTTTCAAACTCAGTTGTAGGATCTTCTTCTTCATCTCTTAGAATGTCAATCCTTTTCTCTTGGGATTGAATGTAATCGATTCGAACTCGGATGTAATCTGGTGATATTTCTTTATAGCAGTTCTATTTTTATTCAAGATTGGTATTTTTGTTCTGCTCTTAATGCTTGATTCTATCTGATCAATAGTTTCATGAATGTGAATTTTGGAT
This sequence comes from Psophocarpus tetragonolobus, assembly GCA_037954015.1. Taxonomy (NCBI): domain Eukaryota; kingdom Viridiplantae; phylum Streptophyta; class Magnoliopsida; order Fabales; family Fabaceae; genus Psophocarpus; species Psophocarpus tetragonolobus. Next base: position 37,076,522 of record CM075690.1, on the reverse strand, counting down.
GAGACTGGAAAGTAATTCTAAAAATCTGATCTGAACAAACATACTTGATATATTGTGATGCTGGGAATAGATTTCAGTATATCAATTGCTTATAACACCTGAATATAATGCTGGACAGTTTGTTGGATATGTGAGGAATCAATATTCAAGGAGCTGATCTTATGAATTTTATACGCAAGGAATTGGTATAAATGACTTATGTGTATTGCATCAATATTGGTAATTTCATATGCTATATGTTCATATTCATCCAGATTGCAGATGAGTGAGATAGATGAATTCAATCCTAACTTCTCATCTCAAATTTTCTCATATCAGATTGCATTCGCGCAGCCTCTTTCAATTTCAGTAACTAAAAATTTTAAGCTGAGTTTAGAACTGTTTTGTAATTTGAGCTGGATGAAAAGAATTATGAAAGTAGCACTAGGAAATGATTTGGCAAATGGTAACTTTGTATTCTGCTACATGACTTTAGTCTGTTTTTTCTTTTGTGTATAAGCAAATACAGCATGTACAGAAGAACAACCTTCTAACCTTTTAGCTGAGTTTGTGTACACTCTTGGTTAAAGTTATTCATGGATCTCACTGGATCTATATTATATTTAGGATTGCTTGTACTGTGGAAGTGGTCTGAAACTAATAAATTTGAAATTGGATTTTCCAAATGATACAGATTAAATGGTTTTGTTTTATGACTGAACTTTTGCAATGGATTGTCCTCGTATTAAATCTTACAGTAGATTGTTTATGGACCCTATTTTGAAGAAGTCATATTATTTTCTCACTTCTACTGTAGAGCTACAACATCCACACAAAACAATTAAAACATAGATCTGTTATACACCAACATGTATGCTATGATAGTTATTTTCAAGTTATGTGCACCTATTACATGAGTGTCAGATTAGATGCTCAATGTTGAACTACTCCAAGTCAGCCCACATAGTTATGTGCACCTAGAGAAAATGATTTTGCAATGGTGGTTAGTTACTTATTCATGAATTCTTTTGGAAAGAAATACTTAATTGAGCATGCAGCTTAGAAACTCCATCATAGAAATATGGAGAGGAAAACACATTTGTTTCTAGTATTGGTAGTATGAAAAACTAATAAATAGCAGTTGTTAATTTAAATTAGTTTACTTTATTTTCAAAAACTACTTTTATGTTTTAAATAAAAAATAATAAAAATATAACATTAAACAAATAAAAGAGAAATTAAAGAATAATAATGATAATAGTAATTTAAATATCATATTTTTATGTGTATAATTACCTATGATATCTTCTAAACAAATATATATATATATATATATATATATATGTTACCATTAACAATTACATCCTAAAAAAAAAGAAAATCCAAATTTTTAAAAAAAAAAAAAGTAGAGAAATTTAAATTTTTAAATAAAAATGTTTGATCATTTCTAAATAAATAAGAAAGGAATCACCAAAAATGCATTGAAGATGACTTGAAGCTTTGAAATTAAAATATAAAAGTTTTTAAATAATAATGATTTACACTATACATTCTTAAAAATGTGGGGTACTTCACCAAAATTAAATTGGTATCCGATCAAGTAACTAAAAAATATCAAACAATTTAAAATTAAAGTTATATTATTCATTCTTATAAATGTCTCAAAAATTTTCTCCAAGCAGTTAAAATATACCAAATAATTTAACATAAAAATAATTAATATGAAAGTAAATTAATCCTCTTTGACAATAATCCCAAAGAACTGTGTCAAATCCAACACAAGAGTTAGACACATGCAAAAGGAGAAGATGTATAAAAATTTACCCATAGTGTTGTCTTAAATACAACATGGGTGGGCAAGACTCACAGAAGGAGAAGATGCATCTAGATTTTTGCCATAGAGTTAGGTCAAATAACACAAGGATGTGGCAGATGCAAAGAAAGAAAACATGCATGAGTGATGCTCCCTTGGACATGTGTCAAATACTAAAATCCCACATGGGTTTGAGAGTAGCTCAAAAGGAGAAGATGCATCAAGGATTGTTCTACAGATGGGTGAAAATTCCATGTGATTTTGAAAGATGAGTTGAAGAAAAAATACTTTAGGATTCTGCCACAACACTATATCATAGTTCACAATGATGTGGGATAAACCCAAAAGAGATAGTCACAAAAAAATGAGATATTTAATCAATTTGATTCATGATTAATTATTTTAATTATCAAGAATATTAACTGTTTTTTCTTTCATGCATGTAGAGTTATTTATACCACAAGAATTGAATTTTTAAATTATTTTTTTCTTTTTGGTATTGGAAATACATGATTCGAAAAACTACTGAAAATTATGAGTAACAATCCTTCAAGATACAACTTATATAACAATGCATTTGGGAAAGCAAGGGTAAGGATGAGAATGTTTATAACACGGTGAGTTTGGGGGAGCAAGAATAGGGATGAGAATGTCATACCCATCTTCTTCATGTTGGGGGGTTTAAAAATAGTTTTCAACCAGTAATAGATGCACCTTAGTTAGAACCTTATTAGCCTAAGCCAAACTTAGGTCTAATAATTTCATTAAGCACGTGTAAAACTTATATAACTTCACGATTAGTCCTAAAACCAACCTCACATGATTACTTATGTAAGCCAGTAGAACCATTTTTTGAAGTTTTAAGATGCTTTAAACTAGAAATAACAATTTTCCTTGGTGACAATTATATTTTTTCACACACTTTTCTTTTTTGGTTCTGAACATTTTTATTTTGGTTTATACATTTATCTTCTTCACAAGAATAAAAACCTCTACTTGATGACAATTTTTTTATGGAATAAAATTATCATCCTAACATTGATAGATACAAATTTATTGTATTTATGAAGAATAAGGGCTTGATTGATTTTATTTTATTTTTTAGTTTTTTAAAGAGTTTTCAAGAATTATTTTCAAGAAAAGGAAAAAAAAAACTTGTTTGATACGTGTTATTTGAAAACTGTTTTGAATATATAGAAGTAAAAAACTTATTCATATATATGGAAACGTCATTAATGGAAAGCAAAAACAACATATTCTCATTGTATTTTGAGTTTTTAACACAAAAACAGAAAATTGAAAGGCAAAATTACTTACAGTTATTCCCCTTTTTTAATTTTTAAAAACTAAAAAATCAAAATTGTTTTAAAAATCGCTTTTAAAAAAACACTAAATAACGAGTTTTTTAATGCTAATGTACTAGTTTTGTCATCTACTAGTAGTTCTAGTCTACTAGTAGTGTACTAGTACTAGTCTACTAGAAATGATAGTCTATTAGTAGTACTAGTACTAGTGTACTAGTAGTGGTAGTAGTACTAGTACTAGTGTACTAGTAGTGATAGTCTACTAGTTGTGCTAGTTTATTAGTAGTGTTAGTCTACTAGTAATACTAGTCTGTTAGTATTGCTACTCTAATAGTAGTGTTAGTCTACTAATAGTGCTAGTCTACTAGTAGTACTAGTCTACTAATAGTGTTAATTTACTAATAGTACTAGTAGTGTTAGTTTACTAGTATTACTAGTCTACTAGTAGTGTTAGTCTAATAGTAGTGTTAGTCTATAATAGTGTTAGTCTACTAGTAGTCCTAGTCTAGTAGTAGTCCTAGTCTAGTAGTAGTCCTAGTCTTCTAGTAATACTAGTCTACTAGTAGTGCTAGTCTACTTGTAGTACTAATTTACTAGTAGTGCTAGTCTACTACTAGGGCTAGTCTACTAGTAACAGTTGTTTACTAGTAGTGCTAGTCTACTTGTAGTACTAATTTACTAGTAGTGTTAGTCTACTACTAGAGCTAGTCTACTAGTAACAGTTGTTTACTAGTAGTGCTAGTTTACTAGTGGTGTCAGTCTACTAATAGTACTAGTATTGTTGGTCTGCTAGTTGTGTTAGTCTACTAGTAGTGCTAGTTTATTAGAAGTGCTACTCTACTAGTAGCGCTAGCCTTCAAGTAGTGTTTGTCTTCCTGTAGTGCTAGTCTACTACTAATGCTAATGTACTAGTAGTGGTAGTGTACCAGTAATGCTAGTTTACTAATAATGCTAGTGTACTAGCTATGCACAAAATAAAGTGAATAAAAATAGAATTGTATTGAAAAATACACTAATTAAGTTAAAATAACATATAAGGAAAACCTTACAAGTAAACATTCATTAAGAACGATTTTACTTCAAAATCAAAGTATTCCCTTTATTATTAATATAATAAATAAAAATTTAATATAATAAAAATGTGTATATTATGTATATATATACATACTAATAGGTTTTCAAATTAAAATAGTTGAAGTTTTTTTTAAAAGCCAAAGGATTTTATTGAAAAGAAATAGAGAGCACAAGAAGTGTCATCCACAAAACTAATGTCTAAACATTACAAAAGTGAAACCAAGTTCATGATGGTCTTGCTACAGAATCATATGAATTCATAACCCATCTAGCATAAGAATGTGAGACTAACTTAGAAGCACGTCACCACTCTCATGAATGCAATTGTATAGCTTAAGCAATGTCTTGAATATCCACCACCTCTACTCTGAAGAACACAACATTTCTAGCCTTTCATAGTTTCAAACTCGTGCAAACCACACCAGAGACTAGGGATGGCAAAATAACCCACGCTAGCAGATATGCATGGATAAAATATGTGAAAATATCCACACTGGGTACCTACCACCCAGCGGGTATAGGTTTTTCTCCTCACTACTTAACGAAAACAAGTATTCTAGTACTCGTACTCATGAATATCCAATAAACTAAAATAATATATATATATATATATATATATATATATATTAAGTTAAAAAACATAATATTTTTGTAAAATAAATCAAATTAAAATATTAATTGTCAAATTTTTATTTATATCAATCGTATTTTTTTATGAAAACTTGATAATTAATAAAATTTCATTATGAAAATTTCAATAATATAAAGTAAAGATTTTATTTGAATTAAATATTTTTTATAGTATATTTTATTAATCTTCTTTTAGACCTAATTAATTTTGTAGAAAATAATATAATTGTATTTCTAGATTTCCAATAAATAAATTATTTATTTGATAAAACTTCTTATAAAAAAATATATTTTTTAAAATATCTACAAGTAGTAGGCAACCGCCACTTCTGTCTGCCCCAACCCATTGCAATTCATACCCACAACTTCTGTCTGCCCCAACCCATTGCAATTCATACCCACAACTACGCGTTCCAATACCCGGCCTTTGATATAAGTTATAATGTGCTTTATCCTTGATATAAAGACACGAGAATAAACTAAAATTGGAAGCTATAAGGTGCTTTGTCTTTGATATAAGGGGCTTGGTTGTATTATATATATCATCTGTTCGAAAAGCATATTGATAAATGATAGCTAATATGAAAGGAGTATCTGCTGTGTTGCTGAATCCAAGTCATATGGTTTTTGTTGCAGTGTATTCATCGGCCTATGATAAGAGCTCTATGAAATGAAATAAATACAAAGAGAAGAAAAAGCCTTATGAAATGAAATAAATAAAAAGAGAAGGAAAGAGAACGTTAACTATGGTGATACCAAAATTTCACCCTAATTACTCTTTTTACTAGGAAAATTGTGACAACAATGATGTTTAAATTTAGAACAAATTATAGATGCACTCATTAGATTTACCAAAATGAGAGATGCACCTCCTTTTCTTTCTTTTTTTTTAAAACTATACAAAACTTTCTTACTTTTATGTATTCATTACACTAAATATTAGAGTATTCTGAATTATTACACTATTCTAGATCACCACATCATCTGTGATCCCAACAATAAACATGTAACATATAATATAATTAATTAATTAACTTATTTTGTAATTGTGTTAATTAAATAATTATATACTAATTGATTGAATCATAGATAACAACGTGGTCGGAAACATCTAATAATTTCTCCCTGTATATTTGAAATAACATTCCTTAAATTTGAAGTAATACTTCTCTCAAACCCTACACAATACGAAAGTAATGATTAAAGAAGAGGAAGTGCATACATTGAAGTGGGAAAGATTTTGTAGTAATTTCCTCTTAAATTTGTAACTCTGTGTATAATAAACAATTTGGAAAGACTTTATACTTTGGTAAAATTTTCATATGAACAAAATGTAATTCTACATAAAACAGCCTCAGCAATGGTGTCAGGTTGGTTGATGACATCGTTACTTGGCATCAAAGTTAACTAAACTATTTATAAATGTGATAAAGTATAGTTGGTAAATTTATAACTACTTATACTTGTAAACTATTTACTTTACATTAAAAGTATCTTATTTGGTTCTTGCAAGACATGCATAACTAACACAAGAATATACATACAGAAATAATTTATATCAAGAAGTACATGTTGTTATAACAATAGTAGCATAGTGTGTACCCTTTTAAATCTCAGAAACATAAAGCGAAGAAGAATAAACTTTTATGCAGTTGAAATTTGAGAATTCATGGTAGCACATCCTCACATAAGCAGCTGTAAGTGTAAATATTGTAAACCAAACAGTGTATTTCATCATATACTTTCTTCTTCTGGTTGGATTTTCTTCTTTGTTTCCGAAAAAGTGCATTAAGTGTAAGGTATCCATTTATTCAGGAGTAAGCGTACTCATTGATAATATAGAGTCAGAGTTTGTCATTCAGTTTCTATCATATCATCACCTTTTCAGTTAAATTAAATTTTTGTATAATTATTTAAATGTGAGTCTGTGTTGTTTAGTTAGTATATAATTAATAAATTGTGTCAATGTAACTCCTAGACTTTTTTCACAACAAATTTACATATGCAGCGTATGTTACCTCAATTCCGAAAGCAGCATGCTTAACATATGTTCCTGGATAGAACTCTTCGGATGTCTTTTTCGTTACTCCTTGAACTTGAGTTTACCGCGCGGTGGCCAAACAGGTAGGTACCTGAAAAAGACACTCTGACGCTCAAGTTAGAGAGGTATTCAGTTCAAGTGTCAAACAGTGAATATATATATTTTTCTCTCCCCTTTACCTTGGGTACTGTTTACCTATATATAGGGATGGACTGGACCTCTATCTATTGGGCCTTGTCTAAGTACCCAGAACTTAGGTAATGTGACCTTAATCAAATTAACAACTAGTAATGAGATTTGTACTGATTAATCCTGACTTGCCGTTGGCCGAGTGTGCTTGATCTTGGCAGCGTATCAAAGCTGAAGTCTATCCCGTGGTCTTTGGTGTCGGCGCCGAGGTCTTTGGCTGTGACTGGGGTCTATCTTTGGTGTCGAGACCGAAGTCTTCGGCCTTGGCCAAGGTCTATCCTGTTCACTTGTCCCCAGCTTCGGTCGTAGCGCAGTAAGAACCGAAGTTAAAAAGAAAAATGAAATGTGAAGGGTCTTCGACTAAGAAGGGAGTCTTGTGATAGGTGATGTGAAAAGGTGGGAAACCAGGGGGTGAAAGATCTGGGTCGTTGATGACATCATGGAGGTGAGGATCTGAAGGGTCGCCGAATTTGGACCGTTGATATGGAAAGGCCTGGACGGTCACGATCCATTGTCCTGCCTAGGTTTTTCGTACTATATATAGACGGTGTTCCTCGTCCAGTCTTCACCAGATTTTCTACCTTTTGGGCCGAGATCTCCGAATCCCAACTTGTTAACTCAGTTTGCTAAAGAAATTTGACAAGGTACGCTGTTCCAAAAAAATATGTTTGTCTTTCTTTACTAGTTCTGCTCTCTTTTCTTCTTCTTCTTCATGGGGTGATGCCTCAAATTCAACCGAAGTCACCCCTTCCTGGGAGGGTAGCAATATTTGTTCTGCTACCTGTCCTCTTTCTGTCCCCACCGCAGCTACTGAAGCCGAGGTTGGAGTTGCTCCTCCTGAGGGATCGCCGAAGGAGGAGGCCCCTAGTCGCAAGGCGGTGGGAAACCCTAAAAAGGAGTTCCCCCCTATCAAAGACCCTGAGTACGACTGGGTTGATGGCGAGGTCGCTGCCTACTACTCCCGTTATAATACGAAAGAAGTTTTATTAGCCTTTGTAAGGAGCGTGGAGTTATGTCCTTTCGAAAACGCTATAGATTTCCCTTTCTTCATCCGTCATTGCCGAAATGGCAGTTTTGACGCGCCTAATTTTGCTTATCGCCATAAGAGTGCTGAGGATAAGTTTCATTTCTTCTATGTCCATGATTGTATGTTTCGAAACCTCGGCGTCCAAATTCCCTTTGACGACTTCCCTATAGGGGTCCTTCGTATTCTCAATACTGCTTCCACGCAACTGCATCCGAATGCCTGGGCCTACTACCTCCAGGAATTTAAAGCCTTGTGCTTATTTACGCATGTCAAGGCCAGTCTCAGTTTGTTCTTGCATCACTTCACTACTCGTCCACATGAGAAGTGTAAGTGAGTGTCCTTATACCGAAACCCTAAAAATCCTCTTCTCCAACTATATACCACCTCTTATAAAAATTTCAAAACCGGTTTTTTTAAACTCTTGGTTGGCCCCGAGACTGGTCTGAAGCATTTTTGTGACCGAGACGGGGAGTGGTTATTCCCTTTCTACTGGCAGTGAGCATCAAGGAGGTATAATTCCTATCCTGCGGAGTTGCCCACGCCCGAGAAAGTGACAACAGTTGCCTTTTTGGATTCACTTCCTCGGTGCCTCCCTGTCGAAAAATTGATAAAGTTGTTCTAGTCTCCTACACCTCTCGAAGACTTAGAGAGTGAGTAGTCAAAGTTAATGTCTTGTCTGTTTATTTATTGTGCATGTATTTCGGTTTAACAGATGTGCTATTTTATGCAGGTATAATTATGGATAGAGTTAGAAACGTGATGGACTTCCAGAAGAGCCAGTGTGTCCTAGCTGATCTCTCTTCGGAAAATGAGGAGGAGGTCCCCTAAGAGATTTTCGAGGTGGATTCCCAGCCAAAAGAACCTCCTACCAAAATTCTTCCTCCTGCCCCTAAAGGATCAAGGGGAAAGTCTAAGCTGAAAGGTAAGGATGTTGAAAAGGAGAGGAAGAAAGGGAAGGGAAAAAGTAGGGAAGGGAAGAAGTCCTCCTCCAACAAGTCCAAGAAAGCAAGGACCGAAGATCCCTCTCCTAGCTTCGTCGTCCTTACCGCCATGGTCTCCTCATCCTTTTTCCATTAGGACTTTGATCCTCTCGCCGTCATGTTCCAGGTTGGGGAGAGTTCTTCCGAGGCAAGACAAGATTACATGACCACCACAGACCCCACCCTTCACTAGGTTCACTACTGCGAGCTCTCGACCCGAATGCAAGCTTTGGGTCGCCATCTTTTTGCCACCGAGACCACGAAACTTCGACAACAGCTGAAGCGTTAAGAGGAACCATTGGAAGCAGCCATTAAGGCTTTAGACTCTCTGAATTCCGAAGTAGCTGGGCTGAAAGAGAAAAACAAGTCCATGGTCTCGGTCGAGGAGCATGAGGCGGCCTTAAAGAAAAAGGACACGAGGGTCGAGGAGGCGTTGGATATGTACAGGGAAATCGACGCTGCTCATGAAGAAAGTGAGAAGGTCTGTGAGTCGCTCAACTGTGATCTCAATGCGGCCAAAACTGGGTTCTCCAAGTATAAGAAACAGGTGATTAAGGACATATGTGCAGAGCACGAGGCCGGGTTCTGCCATGCTGTTCGTCAGGCCTACTAGTTTGACTCCTTCCCTCAAGACTTCAAGTTCGACTCGGACTGGGACTTCTTCGGCAGGGAGTTCAAGTACTTTGATGAGGTGCTAGAGAATTTGCCCCCAGACACCTATGCCCCCTGCATGACAGTTACGCCTGACCGCACCGAGCGCGTTGACATAGAGGATGAAGGGGCCGAAGATGCCGAAGAAGTGGATGGGAGGAACATAGGCTCCTAGGTTGGGGGTTTTTATGTGGGGGATTTTTTGGATGTATTTTTTGTACAGGCCGAGATGTGGGCCTTTCAGCTTTTTATGACTTAGGCCTGCTAGATGTGATGAACACTTTTTGTACTTACAAGGATAATTTATATTAAATCTATGATGAATAGAACATTCCTTTATTTCTGCTTTCATCTTCTTATGTGCCTTACTCAATGTTTCAGATTTTTCTAGATAATCTTCACACATCCCGCATATTTTGAGAGTTATGGTAGTCTACATGTAGTTGATAGAATGCTTTAGTTTTTTAAGTGTTTTCTTGACCGAACCCAGTGCCAAGTTGGTATGGCACTTTAATCCCGAGTGTAGCCTAGACCAAACTTTGTGTCGAGTTGGTAGGGCACTTTAAATCGTGAGCGCTGCCTGGACCGAACTCTGTGTCAAGCTGGTAAGGCACTTTAAATAGTGAGTGCTGCCTGGACCGAGCTTTGTGTTAAGCTAGTAGGGCACTTTAAATTGTGAGTGTTGCCTGGACCGAACTCTCTATCGAGTTGGTAGGGCACTTTAAATCGTATAAGGTTCTTCTTAGACGAAAAAAAGATAATGGAAGTGGTGGGACAAATGATCATATTATTGAATTGAAGTCAAGCCTCGTTAAAAACCTGCCTAGCCAAAACCCTCCTTAGGGATAAAAAACCAGGTGAGGAAAAGAGTGCTTGCAGTACATTATACTAGTTGTAGTAATTTTTCAAGTGAGTCGAGTTCTAGGTCCTCAGAATGAGTTTCCCAAAGAGCTCTTCTAGCTTATAAGCTTCGTTACCGAGACTTTGGTGGATCCGAAACGGTCCATCCAATTGGGAGCGAGTTTTCCTTCCCTTCGGTCTCTTCGGGCATCCCCAGTCGCTCTCCACATTAAGTCACCTTGCGCGAACTCTCGCACCCTTACCTTGCTGTTGAATCTTCTGGCCATCCTTTGCTTACATGCTTCCACAACTATTGTTGGTCCGTCCCGTTCCTCATCGACGCAATCCAACATGGCTAGCAAGGCTTCTTGGTTACCTTACTCATCAAAGTGGGCTCTTCGGAATGATTGTTCTCCTATCTCGATAAGGATCATGACATCCGTTCCATATACAAGCCTGAAGGGTATTTCTTTTGTAGAAGATTGAGGAGTGCATTGATATGCCCATAGGATTTCAGGAATCATTTCAGCCCATTCTCCCTTTGCCCCCGTCATCCTTTTCTTCAACTCTCCTAGGATTACCTTGTTGGCAGCCTCAACCTGTCCATTCGACTGTGGATGCTTCACCGAGGTCACCTTGTGTTTGATATGCAGGCCTCTAAAAAGGAGTTCAATTTTTTGTCTGTGAACTGCAGCCCATTGTCAGTGATGACGGCCTGGGGGATCCAAAACCTAGTGATTATGTTTTTCCATAAAAACTTCTGGATGTTCTGAGCCAAGATAGTGGCCAAAGGCTCGGCCTCAATCCACTTTGTGAAGTAGTCGACGGCCACAAGTAAGAATTTCACCTGTCCTTTCGCCATAGGGAATGGTCCAAGAATATCCATGCCCCACATACAGAATGGCCATCGGGCCGTTATTGGCATGAGGTCATCTGCTTGTTGGTGGATAAGGCTGTCGTGCCTTTGGCATAGTACACACCTTTTGACAAAAGGCGAACAATCTTGTTTGAGGATAGGCCAATATTATCCGGCCCTTAGTACCTTGGCAGCTAAAGTTCTTCCCCTCGTGTGCATACCATAGATGCTGAGATGTATCTCTTTGAGAACATAGTCAACGTCGTCAATGGCGATGCATTTTAGCAATGGAGTCGAGAATCCTCTTTTGTACAGGTCGTTGGCTATCATGGTAAATTGGGCTGCTTTCATTTTGATGACCATGGTCTCGGCTGGGTCTGCAGGTAACTTCCTTGTGTTACGTAGCTTGTGATTTCTTGTCACCAATCATTAGTAACTGAGACAATGTGCACTCCTATGCTCGGCGACGTAAGCTCTTGCTGAATTATCGTTTTCAATTGCCCTGATTTCTTGGTGCTGGCCAATCTGGCCAGCTGATCTGCCCTTTCATTCTATTGTCGTGGTATGTGAGCTACTTCGACTTTGTCAAATCTGGCCAGGATTTCCTTGTAAGCATGGTAGTACTGCAATAGCCTAGGCTCATTGACCTGAAAAGTATCATTGACCTATTCGACCACTATTTTGGAATCTGTTAAACACCTTACTGCTTTCGCTCCCAACTCTTCGCCTAGCTTCAGGCTGGCTAACAACGCTTCGTATTCTGCTTGATTGTTAGAGCCTTGAAGCTAAAACGTAATGATTGTTCGACAATAAGCCCGTTCGGTCCTTCTACGATTACTCTCGCCCCACTTCCACTGTTTCTCGTCGACCCATCTACACGTATGGTCCATGAGGCCGGCGGGTTACTTTCTGGCTCGATCAGGGGATGAAGTTCGTTCACAAAATCAGCCAAGAATTGGGACTTTATGGGACATCTGGGTTCGTACTGAATGTCAAATTCGGATAGTTCTATGGACCATGCTACCATCCTTCCTGCCAGTTCTGGCTTTCTCAAGACCTTCACGATGGGACAGTCGGTCCGGACAACGAATCAGTGGCTTTGAAAGTATGGTCTCAAGCGTCTGGCTGTGCTTATCAGGGCCAAGGCCGTTTTCTCCACGGCCTGGTACCTGACTTCGGCATCACGTAGAATGCGACTGGTAAAGTACACGGGGCATTGGCCCTCTTCAACTTCCTGAACTATAACGATGCTTATAGCCGAGGAGGAGATAGAGAAGTACACTATCAACATTGCCGAAGTTGGCTTGACCAATACTGGAGGGGAAGCCAAGGTTCTTTTGAGGGTAGAAAATGCCTCCTTACATTCTTCAGTCCATTTGAATGGTTGCACCCTCCGAAGTAACATTATAATGGGCTTGGTCTTCTCGGCCATGCAAGGCAAGAAACTAGATAAGGCCATCAACCTGCCCATTAGGCGCTGTACTTCTTTCTGGTTAGTTGAGCTCCACATTTCGAGAACAGTTGAGCATTTGTCCAGATTGGCCTCTATCTCTCGTCTCGTGATCATGAATCTAAGAAATTTACTCCCTTGCACTCTGAAGACACATTTTTCCAGATTTAATCTCAATGAATGCCTCCTTAGGGTTTGGAAGACTTCTTCTAGGTCTTGCACATGTCCTGCAACCTTTTCGGACTTGACTATCATGTCGTCAACATATACTTTTATGTTTCTTCCTATCTGCTGGTGAAAAACTTTGTCCATAAGCCTCTGATAAGTGGCCCCGACGTTTTTTAGGCCGAAAGGCATAACCTTATAACATTACATAGCCTCTTCCATGATGAACGCCGTCTTCACCTCATCTAGAGGGTGCGTTCGTATTTGATTATACCAAGAGAAAGTGTCCAAAAAGCTATGGGTAATGTGTCCTGAAGCCCCATCTACTAATTTATCAATGTTAGGCAAAGGATAAGCGTCCTTGGGATATGCTTTGTTAAGATACGTGTAGTCAGTACACATCCTCCATTTTTTGTTATACTTCTTTACCATGGCCACATTTGCTAGCCATGTGGTGTACTTAACCTCCCTTATGAATTCGGCTGCCCTGAGCTTGTTGACCTCTTCCCTCACAAATTTCGATCTTTCGCCCCCCATCTTCCGTCTCCTTTGAGCCACTGGCTTGGCTGGAAGGCATACCACCAGTTTATGGGATAAGAAGTGGGGATCAATTTCAGGTATATCGGCAGGTGTCTAGGCGAACAGGTCGACATTCTCTCGTATCACAGTCGTGATCATTTTTTGGTCCCTTTCGGGAAGGAAGGAGCCGAGATAAGTGAGCTGGGTGTCTATTTTTCCAATTTGGATGGGTTGAATTTCCCCCATAGGTTCGACCTTCTCTATCTCGTCAGGCATAGGGTCTAGGTCTAGACTCGTAGGGTAGTGGTGTGCAAGCATTTTGACGGCACGAATCTGTTGTTTCTCTTCCCAGGGTTGAATCTTGAGGCTGGCCAAGTAACACTCTCTGGCCGCCCTTTGGTCAACATGGACTGTGATAATCTTTCCTCCTTCGGAAGGGAATTTCATGGCAGATGAGGTGTGAAAACTATGGCTCCCATCTTGTTAAGAGAGGTTCTACCAAGGAATACATTGTAGGAAGTGTTTGTTTTAACCACAATGTACCTAATTTTTATGGTACGGCTCTGCCCGTTTTCAGCCCTGAAGCGGGTATATAGGTCAACACAACCTTTGGTCGCCACCCTTTCTCCAGCGAAACCAATAAGTGGTTCGTCAAAAGGCATCAACTGTTCAGGCAATAGGCCGAGCTCTTGGTCTCTGCTTCTATTCTCATATCCCCTATGGCAATAACATTCCCGTGGGTCCTCCTGACGTTCTTGGCCTTGTCTCCTCTGATAAGTTCTAGTGGTAGGGACATCGGAATGGTAGCTTGGCTGGTAAACGCAGTTTTTCAAGTGGCCTTACTGGATGAGGTCCTCAATCTTGTCTCTTAACGCTGAACACTCTTCAGTGGAGTGTCCTTTGTTCTGGTGGTACTGACAATGCTTAGAGGCGTCGCCCCCAGAGGAGTGTTGGCCCTTTTTGGCATGACTAAAAGGTCGACCAACAGTTATTGTTCCAGCACTTTCGATCTCGAGGCTTTTGAGGGGGGTGTATTGGTGATGTCTTGGTCTCTTGGGCGGCTTCTCATTGAATTGTTCCTTTCTTTTGCCTTTGTCTCCTCGGTCCCCCTCCTTGGGCTGTAAACTGGGGATGAGCTCATGTTCCCTTTTTCAGAACGCCTGCAATTCTTCAATCTCAATGAAGGATACAACTCGACTCCTCATTTTCTCCATACTCCTCGGAGAAGCATGAATCATGCTTTTGGCGAAGTCTCCTGGCTGCAGGTTAGTCAAGAACGTGTAAAAGGTGACTTCTGGTTGTAAGTTTTTAATGCTTAATGCAACCTTTCCGAAGTGGTCTATGAACAACCTGAGGGGTTCCCCTTTTTCCTGTCTCACAGTTGTCAGTGCTTGAGAAGTGAACCGATGGGGCCTGGATGTGGCAAACTGATTTCCAAACTTGGCAGCTAGAGTCTGGAAGCTCTCAACCGAGCTCCGGGGAAGCTGAATAAACCAATTCAGAGCTGGTCCTTGGAGGGACATCGGAAATATCTTGCACAAGGCGGTTTGGTCATTTGTGTACATTCCCACCTGGGTCATGAAAGCCGCCAAGTGACTGTCCGGGTCCGTGGTTCCATCATATTTCTCAAGGGAAACATGTTTCCAGCTTTTAGGCAGAGGAGTTTCCATTATTTCAGGTGTGAACGGGTGGTGAGGCCTGACTATGGAAGGCGCTGGCTCGGCCTGCCGGGGTACATGGCTCGAAGACCCTGGCAGGGCACTATCCATCGGCCTACGCCCGTGGTGAGGTTGGGATTTGGCAGGGGTTGCTGACAAACCGTGAGGGTGTCGACTTCTCGTGGGTGCTGCTGATTCTCCCCCATGTGATTCATCTCTTAACTAATCCGAATTAGCATCTTTCGTCTGGTGTCTCCCTCTGATCTCAGTTGTTTCTCGACTCAGCTCCGCTACTTCTTCTCTCAACTGCCTGATGACTTTTGCCAAACTGGACTCGTTCACCACCTCGGGAATACCCATTGTGGTTCTGGTCCCCGCTCCCTTATTGGCTTGATTCTTGGGTCCTACTCTATTCCTTCTTGTCCTCGCCATGGTAAATCAATGGCTATTAGTGGGGTGTGATGTTTTACTGCGGGCCCCACGGTGGGTGCCAAAATGTTCATGGATAGAACTCTTTGGATGTCTCCTTCGTTACTCCTTGAGCTTGAGTTCCCCACACGGTGGCCGAATAGGTGGGTACTTGCAAAAGACACTCCGAAACTCAAGTTAGAGGGGTATTCGTTTTAAGTGCCAGACAGTAAACATATATATTTTTCTCTCCCCTTTACCTTGGGTACTGTTTATCTATTTATAGGGATAGACTGAACCTCTATCTATTAGGCCTTGTTTAAGTACCCAGAAGTTAGGTAATGTGACCTTAATCAAATTAACAACTAGTAATGGAGATTTGTACTGATTAATCCTGACTTGCCGTTGGTCGAGTGTGCTTGGTCTTGGCAGCGTATCAAAGCTGAAGTCTATCCCGTGGTTTTCAGTGTTAGAGCCGAGGTCTTTGGCTGTGACCGGGGTCTATCTTTGGTGTCGAGACTGAAGTCTTCGACCTTGGCCAAGGTCTATCATGTTCAACATATATGCAGTTATTATCAATCCACTGTTAGATTGTTTATAAACTAGGTCCTAAAGAAGTGAAATTGTATTTTCTCTTAGCCACTAGAAAGCAAGAACATTCCAGTCCCACATAAATTAAAAGACCCCAAAATCACTTTGCTTGGTGATAAAATGCACTGTTCAACATAAGCAACCTTTCATGTGATATAATATTTATCTTTGAAAGGGAGAGTCTATTCCAGTTGCTTGCTATTGATGTTCTCAAGTGTAGTACTTACTACCTCAAGCCCTATGAAATAGGGGCCTGCTATGGTAGCATGATAGTATGCTAGCCTCCGGCTGGAGAGCGAGGGCATCCCTCTTTTTGGTTAGTTGATGCCTATTAAGCTGAAGGAAACTTCGAACTCATATTGGTCATGAGTTGAGAACGGGAATTTAACTCTATAAGATCGAATTTTCCGTTGTTCCTCAGTAGCTCAGTGGTAGAGCAGTCGACTGTTAAGTGACTGGTCGTAGGTTCGAATTCTACTTGGGGAGATTTTATTGATTCCGAAATCTGTAATTCGGAATGAAAGGGTTCACTTTGATCATTAAGAAGAGTGGGGAGATTTGATTGATTCTGAAATCTGCAATTCAAAATAAAAGGGTTAGCTTTGACTCTTAAGAAGAATAGAAAACTCGTTTACCTACCAGACAAAGAAATCCTATACTCTAAATTAAGTTGTTGTTCTTGTTTTGCACTAATGCATGGGCTTGATACACCTTACATTTTTAGTTTAAATTTTATAATTTTTAGTTTTTTACTAAGATTGTTCTTTTAAGTTTGAATTATCTATAAAGTCACCAATTTCTATCATAATAGTTTAATGAGAAATATGAATAACAGATAAATTGGGTTAAAACCTGTTTGAAACCTGTCCTTTAAACTGCGGCAAAGGAGTTGAAACCTATGGCAAAGGAGTTTTATTGACCATGAGAGTTTGAATTATTGTTAATTCGTTCAAAGCATAACATCCCAGTCACATGGTAAACAATTTTGATTCTGTGTTTATGAGTTTAGGAATATCACCTTGAAACTAGATAGTTTCTCAAACTAGTTAAGTAGTAAAATAACCAGGAATATCACCTTGCTGTAAAATCCAAGTCATATGTGTGTTTCGGTGGTTGATTGATTGACTAGTTAATAAGAACTTAACTGACCTATGTTTGATCTCCATAAAAGAAATTTAAACTAGGGATAAGAAGGAAGTAAATGTAAATTGCTGCTGAATTATGAATTAATCATGCAAATATTCAGAATTGGATAATAGAATGTGTTTTTTTCATTAAAGCATACCTAAACAACAATAGATGTTTTTTATTTAGAACTTTAAAAGGCCAAGTGAAACTCAAGTTTAATAATTTCTGAGTCTGTGTGGGATGTTATAAGTTATCTATAGTTAGTCGTAATATCATCTTTTGATGTTTTAAGACACTCTAAACCAGTTACAGTTAATGTATAAGACATTTTAAGCCACAGAAATGAGTCCTTCCTGAGAATTTTATTTTTTCTAACAAAATTATCATCCTAACACTAATAGACACAAAAAATTATTGTATATATAAAGAATAAAGACTTGATTGATTTGATTTTATTTTTTAATTTTTGAAAGAGTTTTCAAAAATAATTTTTTAGAAAAAGAGAAAAAAAATTGTTTGGTAAGTATTATTTGAAACTATTTTAAAAATGTGAAAATAAAAAAAGTTATTCATATTTATTGAAGTATCATTAATGAAAAGTGAAAACCAACAACATATTCTCATTTATCATAACTGAGATAACGATGAAATGACACAAATATCTTATGGAGCCTTACTTAGAACCTTAATAGCCTAAGCGATAGATGTGTCTTAGTTAGAACCTGAATTGCGTGGGCGAAACTCAAGTCTAATAATTTTTTTTTAACCGAGACCTTATATATAACTTGCTGTTTATCCTAACACCCTTTCAATGTTTTAAGACACTCTAAACCAATTGATGTTTAAGATACTTTAAACCAGAAATGAGTCCTTGTTGACAATTTTACTTTTTCACACACTTATCTTCTTTGGTTCTGAACATTCTTACTTTGATTTATACATTTATCATATTCACAAGAATAAAGGCCTCTACTTGATGACATATTTTTTATGGAATAAAATTATCATCCTAACACTAATAGATACAAAATTATTGTATGTATAAAGAATAAAGACTTGATTGATTTGATTTTGTTTTTTAGTATTTTAAAGAGTTTTCGAAAACAATTTTCTGGAAGAAAAGAAAAAAAAAACTTATTTGATAAGTGTTATTTGAAACTATTTTAAAGATGTGAAAATAAAAAAAAAATAGTCATATTTATGGAAACATTATTAATAAAAAGTAAAGACCAACATATTTTCATTTGTCATAACCAAGTTCATGATGAAATGACACAAATATTTTGTGAAGTGACCAATATTTTATTTTAAGGGGAAAAACATTAAAAACCCTTAATAAAATGGTCTTTAGAGTTAAAGTTGGGTTCGAAAGTCAATTACATGTAGGAAAGACATTAACACCCTACGACGCCTATTAAAAATAATACTTTTAATTTAATTGTGCAACACTATATAATTTTACAAATATTTATTTTACTCCTAAGAAAGAAATATATATTTTTTATCTTTTTTATTTTTAAGTTCCTTGCACGAGAATTTAAGCTATCTATTGGCTAGTAGTTAAACCTTTATGACTCAATAATGTTGACGATAGAAATTGCTATTCAAATAACATCATTAGCAATTTGTACTCGTGGATAACTTAACTTTTATAAATTATAACTAGAAAAGAATTTATTTTACTTCCTATATATAAACATAGCAAAATGACTATTCTATAAATTTTTAGAATCTAAACATGAAAAGGTAGTATTGTTCCTCAATTAATTAATGTTTCTCGTTATTGTTTAAATAAAAAAAGTTTTATATTTAAAATTTCAATATTGAATCAGATGTTAAATATTTTTTTATTTTTTAAATATTGAGTTATTATTTTTTAACTCTAAACTATGCACGTAACGTGGGAATTCAGTTATCAATCAAATAGAAAAAGGAAATGCCTAAGAACTATATCTCATGCAATAAAATCATTATTATTTAAAATAAAAAAACAATTCGTAAAAAATTAAAGAAAAACTGTACGTGGAAAACGTAACTCCTAATACCTACATAAAACCTAAATCACATATATTAAATCAGAGAAATTGTGCATAAAATAAGAAAAATGCCTAACTAATGGTAACAAGGAAAACAAATATTTACGGAAGAAAAGACTGTACGTAAAACCTATTAAATTAATTATTAGATCTAAAATTAAAATAATAAAAAAAAATATTATGTAACTCTACAATCTTAACAAAATAACTATTTCGATCCTAATTTTTAATTTTCTTTTAAACTAAAACTGCATGTAAAATTGATGGTCTATTTTAATTTTTTTATGTGACAAAAAAATATTATTTTTTTATGATTAATGATAATATATCCTGCATAAATAAAAAACTATTAAATATAAAACGTGTGTTTACATTAATGTATTTATTATTATTGTTTTTCTTAACACAAAATAAACAACATAAATGAAACTAAGTATAAGACAAGAACAAAAAATGAAAGAAATATTGCCTCCACATGTACATTTCTATTTTCTTGAAAGCCCTGTGAAGAGGAATTTTTTTATTTTCTATTTTTATCTCTCTGCTGATCACCCAAATTTTTTTTTTTTATTATGAGCAATTTAAACTTATCATTAAGTTATTGATTCACACAAATGTTAAATTTAATTTTTTGAAGGGAAGAATCTATTCCAGTAGCTTGCGACCGAGGTTCTCAAGTGTTGTCCTTGTTTTACACAAATGAATGGCCTGGCACATGCTACATTTTCAGTTTAAATTTTATAATTTTAAACTTTTACTAAGATTTTTTTTGTAAGTTTAAATTATTCATAAAATTTTCAATTTATGTCATCTTAGTTTAATAAGATCATGTACTACAGAATGGGTTCAAACCTGTCCTTTAGAGTATTTATTGACCTTGAGAGTCGAAATTATTGTTAATCTCCTTGAAAGTAAAATAAATACAAAGATTTAGTTTTGATATAATTAAGGGGCTTTATTTTCATTGTATCCTCTATAGCTTAATTGCAGGCTTGGCATTCCTGAAAAACATTTTGCTGTAAAATCCAACTTATGTGTGTTTCAGTGTTTGGCTGGTTGGCTATGCTAGTGTCTGACCTCTATGAAAGAGAAATTTAAACTACTGATGAAAAGGAAGTAAATTGTAAATTGCTAGCTGCAAAAATGCAGAAATGTCATGCTGAATTACTCGTGAATTGATCGTGCAAATATATTTTTGGAATTAAATTACAGAATGTGTTTCAAAATGAATGGTTAAAGTATTTTTTATTGAATTGATGAACAGGATGATTGACTATGGACATGCTAAAATGGAAGGATCAAGGAAAGTCATTCCCCATCTGGCAAAGACCCACATAGATACCTGATAAGTTAAGTGAGCTACTTACACTATAAAACACAAGGATTTCATTTACCTAAAACCATGGAGCTGCGTAGTGAATACAAAGCGAACTATTCTTTCGCCTTTTACTAAAGAATACCGTGTATTCTCTGCATTAAGCAGCATACACTAATTTTTGTAAGAGTTTTCTAAAAGAAGACTCTGTAATTAGTTTATATTTTAAACTCTGTAATTAATGTATGTTTTTAATGTACTGTCTTCTGAAAATTATGTTTATTGTTGAGTGTGAGAGAATGAATATAGTTAATGGTTTTTTGCAGTGTATACATTGGCCAATGATAGGGCACTATGAAATGAAATGAATACAAAGAGAAGGGAAGAGAACCGTTAATTGTGGTGACATCAAAATTTTACACTCAATTACTTTTTCTAGTACAATTGTGAGTCTGTTTTTGTTTTGTTTAACTGGGAGATTGAAAATCTACATATGCAACATATGTTACCTATTACCTCATCGAAAAGTTGAAGATTCAGCATAACAATCCAACTGCTAGATTGTTTATAGACTTGGTGCTAATTAATTTATTTTGTAAATTATGCTAATTAAATAATTATATAATAATTGGTAGGAATCATGGATAACATCATCAGAGACATCTAATCATTTCTCCCTGTATATTTGAAACAACACTCCTTAAATTTGAAATAACACTTCTCTCAAACTTTACATTAATACTCTTAGAATATGAAAGTAATGATTAAAAAGTGCATATGTAATTATATTGTATTTCAGAAAGTGTTGTAGTAATTTTCTCTTAAATTTATAACCCTATGTATAATACACAATTTGAAAAGACTTTATACTTTGGTAAAATTTCCATATGAACAAAATGTAATTCGGCATAAAACAGGCTCAGCATGGGTGTCAGGCTGGTGATGACATGGTTCCTTGGCATCAAAGTTAACTACTTAAACCTGTAAACTATTTATAAATGTGGTAAAGTATCGTTTGGTAAATTTATAATTACTTATACCTGTAAACTTTAAGTATCTGATTTTGGTTCTTCCAAGATGGCATGCATAACTAAAACAGGAATATACATACAAAAATCATTTATATCAAGAAGTACATGTTGTTATAACAATAGTAGCATAGTGTATACCCTTTTAAATCTCAGAAACATAAAGTGATGAAAAATAAACTTTTATGCAGCAGGAATTTGAGAAGTCTTGGTAACACACCCTCACATAAGCAACTATAAGTGTAAATATTGTATACCAAACAGTGTAATTCATCATATACTTTTTTCTACTGGTTGGATTTTCCTCGTTATTTTCAAAAAAATGCATTAAGTGTAAGGTATCTATTCATCCAGAATAAGCGGATGCATTGATTTATTATGTAAATGTTTTTAGAGTCAGAGTTTGTCATTCAGTTTCTATCATATCATCCACCTTTTCAGTTAAATTAAACTTTTGTATAATTATTTAAATGTGAGTTTATTTTGTTTAGTTAGTATATAATTAATAAATTGTATCAATGTAATGCCCGGAAATTTTGACAACAAATTTACAGATGCAACATATGTTACCTCAATTCCAAAAGCAGCATGCTTAACATATATGCAGCTTATGAAAAAGTTGAAGATTCAGCATAACAATCCAACTGCTAGATTGTTTGTAGACTAGGTCCTAAAGAAATAGAATTGTATTTTCTCTTTGCCACTGAAAAGCAAGAACATCCAAGTCCCACATAAAAGAAAAGAGCCCAAAATCACTTAATGTTTGGTGAGAAAATGCACCGTTCAAGATAATCTAATTTATATGAGTCTTTGACTCACATGATATTATATTTATCTGTGAAAGGGAGAGTCTATCCCAGTAACTTGCTATTGAGATTCTCAACTGTTGTCCTTGTTACCTCAAATGACGTCTTTGTTTTACACCAAAGCATGACCTGACACACCCTACATTTTCAGTTTAAATTTTATAATTTTTAATTTGTTATTAAGATTGTTCTTTTTAAGTTTAAATTATCCATAAAATTTTCAATTTCTGTCATTATAGTTTAATGAGAAATATGAGTAACAGTTAAATAGGGTTGAAACCTGTCTTTTAGATGATGGCAAAGGAGTTTTATTGACCATGAGAGTTAGAATTATTGTTAACTGGTTCAAAGCATAAACATCCCACAGTCACATGGTAAATCATTTTTATTTCTGTTTTATGAGTCCAGGAATATTACCTTGAAATATCTGAGTAAATAATTTCTCAAACTAGTTGAGTAGCAAAATAACCATTTTAGACTGAAGCTTCATATTTCATGACAAACATAAAATACTGAAGATGAAAATAAACTCAGCAACGCTAAAGGGTTTTGTTTTGATGTAATTAATGGGCTTCATTTTCATTGTATTATGTATAGTTAATTGCAGGCTTGGCTGCCAGCATATTGCTGAAAAACATTTTGCTGTAAAATCTGAGTGTAGTTGACTGGTTGGGTTGGCTATGCTAGTTAATAAGGACTTGACTGACCTATGTTTGATCTTTTATAAAAGATCTTTTATAAAAGAAATTTAAACTACGGATAAGAAGGAAGTAAATCGTAAATTGCTAACTGCAAAAATGTAGAAATGTTATGCTGAATTACTAGTTAATTGATGGTGCAAATATTTCTGGAATTGAATTACAGAATGTGTTTCAAAATGAATGGTTAAAGTATTTTTTATTGAATTCATGAACAGGATGATTGACTATGGACATGGACATGATAAAATTGAAGGATCAAGGAAAGTCATTCCCCTCTGTTTCTGACATCTGGTAAAGACCCACATAGATAGGTGATAAATTAAGCGAGCTGCTTACACTAAAAAAATACAAGGACTTCAATTTCATCAAACCATGGAGCTGCGTGGTGAATAGAAAGGGAACTATTCTTCGGCCTTTTGAAAACTGTGAATAGAAACGGTGTATTCTGTACATTAAGCAGCATACACTGAAGAATACCATGGAAAACTCTGTGATTGGTTTATATTTTTTAATCATTTGTCTTTTGAAAATTCTGTATTTACTGTCGAGCGTAACAGCATGAATATAGTAAATGATTATTAAATTTATTTCTTATTATTAATTTATTTTTAATTTTAATCTTGTATTTTACTTTAAACTTTTTAATTTTACATTTTTTTATATTAGTATTTCTGTAAATTTTTTTTCATATTATGTCCTATTATTATTTGAGACAAAGAATATAGTTAAAGATCATACTAATTTGTTTCCAACTTTAATTTTGTCTTTTTATTTCAATCCTCTTTAATTTTAACTTTACATTTTTTTTATATTATTAGTTCTGTATTTTTTAATATTTTTTTTAATATCTTTTTATAAAAAATAATAAACTTAGTGCATATATGTCTATTATATTAATAATTTTTTTTATCTTTTTATATTATTATATTTCTTTATAATAGTGATTAGTTTCAACAACAAATAAAATAAAAGATAAAATATAATTATGTTTCCACTATTTTATTTTTTCGCATTATTATATTTCACATTTTATTTATCATGGAAGCTAATAAAATATTACAAACAAATAAATAATAATATAAAAAAATAGAATGAGAAAAATGCTGTTATTACTATATAAACATGTTTTGCGCTAAGTTTCAGTTTGAATGCTATAACTTTAAATTCTCAGTCAAGGTTGTTGATGATAAGGTTAAGTCATCCCACCAAAATGTCAATATATAATTTCTAGTTTCTATTTCTTTTTGGAAAAGAAGTGACTATCAACAAAAGTGAGCATAACTTCCTTATCAATCAGTAGCTTTAATAAAATAAAAACCTTGTTTGTTAATAATCAAACATGCTAATTTCATTTCTTCATGATCTAGTAGTTGAAACAAAAATTATCTTAGCTACATATGATCAACCTCAAAATTCAGTTAACATATACTTACCTAAGTTCATGATCTAATTGTGTATCAGCAGACAAATATATATCTTAAACTGTTAATAGGAAGTCAAGGTTAGCTCGAATTCTTTAAGTGGGTGAAACCAATCATTCGTGCTTGAATCTTCATGTTTTTGAGACAAATATAAACACGCGAGAATAAACTAAAATTGGCAGCTATAAGGTGCTTTGTCTTTCATATAAGGAGCTTCATTGTATTATATATATATCATCCTGTTTGAAAAAGAAAAATCATATTGATATTGACAGCTAATATGAAATGAGTATCTGCTGTGTTGCTGAATCCAAGACATGCCTTCTTTTTTTTTTGCACAGTGTATACATTGGCCTATGATAGAGCACTATGAAATGAAATAAATACAAAGAGAAGGAAGAACCCAATGAAATGAAATACACGAAGAGAAGGGAAGAGAACTGTTGTTAAATGTGGTGACATCAAAATTTCACACTCAATTACTTTTTTTAGCACAATTGAAAGTCTGTTTTTTTTTAATTAGTAGATTGGAAGAAGTAGGATAGTATATAATTAATAAATTGTGTCAATGTAACGCGGGACTTATTCACAGCAAATCTACAGATGCAGCATATGTTACTTCAAGCACATGCTTAATATATATGCAGTTTATGGAAAAGTTGAAGATTAGGCATAACAATCCAACTGCTAGATTGTTTATAGACAAGGTGCTAAGGAAGTGGAATTGTATTGTCTCTGTCACCGGAAATCAAGAACATCCAAGTCCCACATAGATAAAATGATCCACAAATCACTCGATGCTCGCTATAAAATGCACTGTTCAAGGTAATCAGACTCATACCTTTCTCGGCCTTTTGGCTAAGATCAAGTGTAGTATCTGTTCTTATCAGTTTAATATCTGATATGTGAATCATTGATTCACACGATATTAAATTTATTTTTCTAAGGGGAGAATCTATTCCAGGGGCTTGCCACTGAGGTTCTCAAGTGTCATCCTTGTTTTGCACTAATGCAAGGGTTTGGCACACCCTATACTATCAGTTAAAATTTTATAATTTTCTATTTTGCTACGAAGATTGTTTTTGTAAGTTGAAATTATCCATAAATTTTCAGTTTCTTTCTATCTGTTTAATGAGATATATGATTCCTTTTGTAAGTTGAAATTATCCATAAATTTTCAGTTTCTTTCTATCTGTTTAATGAGAAATATGATTCCTGTTTTATGAGAGTTCAGGATCATCTTCTTGAAATATCTGAGTAGATAGTTTCTCAAACTAGATGAGTAGCAAATTAACCATGTTAATTTTAGGCTTCATTTTCATTGTGCTTAGGCTTCATTTTCATTGTGCTTAATTGACGGCTTGACTGACAGTATATTGCTGTACAATCCCAGTCATATGTTTGACCTCTGAAAATTCTATATTTATGTTTTATATAATGAAATTTTAAAATTAATACAATTCAAAAGTAGATTTGAATTTAATTATATGAATATATAAGATTATATAAAATATATATTCATATAAATAGTCAAATGGATTTGAATTCAAATAGTATGAAATTTCTTAAAAAAAATGGTATGGAATCAAGTAACCTTGTTTTTTCTTTTCTGAGATGAAGTATTCAACATATGAACTCTCCCATAAATTTTTTTCCTTTTTGAAGTTTAGTGAGATTAGGTCATTAGTGTACTCACATTTAATTTCAGTACACAAGCTCAGCTTAAACTCCATTGGTGAATACTCCATTGGTGAATAATATGTGTCTCTGAATCTTTATATAATTGTTTCATATCTTATTATTAATAACTATTGATAATAAGTGATAAAATCTCAATGTTAATAGTTCTTAACAAGTTGTTAGCCTCCTTCCAATCTCATATTGTTGTGTCTTTGATATTAAATAAAATTTTACAAGTATTTTTTCAAAATGTTTTTCATATTTTACTGTCAATGTCCTTAACAATAAATCATAAAAGTTCAGTTCGAACCCATTTCACAAATCTTTTTGTTTATCCAAAAATCTTAACTCAAAATTCATTCAAGATTCAAAAATTTCATATCTTCTAACATCAAATGCTCTAAACTAATTTAATAAAAAAACTTATTTTATATTAAAGTTTTATTCAAATTTCATAAATGAAATTAAATATTAAAATTCATACTTATTTTTCTAAACTCATTGAACTTCTTCTAAGTTTGTCTTGATATCTTTTTCCTTTCTTCTTTATTTTCCATCTTCTTGATATTTATCTTGTTTGTCTGTAGTACAGAAGAGAAGTTTAGTGCCTTCTTTTTCTGCTACTCTGATATTATCTGAGGTGATTGTTTTGTTAAGTAATCTTTCATACGATTAAACATGTTTTTATATCTCTTCTGCAATGCCATATAGAGGAAGATTCAGATTTTTTTTTTCTCAAGACCAATTCTTACCTCATTGCTTCTACAATATTCTAGTATGCGAAGTGGACATCCCTCAATTTTTTTTAGTTCTTAATCCCTTTAAAACCACGTATGAAAATTTCTACCACCAATTTGGTATACTTTAGGCAAGAGTTTGCTCACTCAACAAGTTAATTCACAATCATTTATCCTTCTACAAGTTTCTACACATAACAGTTTCCCATAATCTTACTTTTTTTTTTTTTTTCATAATTTTATTAACTTGTGAGTGTCTTTCAAATTAACTGTCATCATCAATTTTTGTTTTTGAACTTAGTAAAATTATTTAATTATCTTAGAAACTGATTTGGGTTAAAATTTTCATTATTAGAAACTTAAGACTAAGTTTCTCAATCAAAGTTTTTCTTTGTGGTATTAACAATTTCAAGTCTCTGAAACAATGCACCGAGTTCAAACAATTATGCCGCAGAGACATTGCTTCTCATAAAATATACTAAAAGTACTGTTTTCTGCATAAATGAAAATATTTGTGTTAGGTATACTGCTGCAAGAATAAGAATGGGGAAACAAGACATTCAGTCTTATTTTAGATGGAATTTCAAATAATTATCAACATAAATCCCACATCAAAACAATAGTTAGAGTGGAACAAAACATGACATACAAATATGAAACGTATCCCTCTGAATAACATACTTACCTGGACGGGGTTAATGGATGATCAAGAAGGTTCATGGCCTAGAAAAGTGACCTCCATTGCACTTGGGAGGGGTGCTTTTCTAAGGTCTGCCCAAGTGGCAGAGCCTACGTCATAATTTGTGGTAGTTGAGGCTTGCGTTCGCGCAGCCTCTTTCAATTTCAGTAACTAAAAATTTTAAGCTGAGTTTAGAACTGTTATGTAATTTGAGCTGGATGAAAAGAATTATGAAAGTAGCACTAGGAAATGATTTGGCAAATGGTAACTTTGTATTCTGCTACATGACTTTAGTCTGTTTTTTCTTGTCTATAAGCAAATATAGCATGTAGAGAAGAACAACCTTCTAACCTTTTAGCTGAGTTTGTGTACACTCTTGGTTAAAGTTATATAATTATACAACACTATTAGTAGACTATAACTAAAAATTTTAAGCTTAATTAATAGCTTTGTAGGCAAACTCACTTCATAACAGTTATATAATTATATCATTTTAAAAGGTATTCATTTTCCGGAACATACAGACACATTGATTTATAATGTAAATATTTTTCATGATCGAAGTTTGTAATTCAGCTTGTATTTATACATTCTAACCTTTTAGCTGAGTTTGTGTACACTCTTGGTATAATATTCAGATTGATTTGGTTTCAATTACTTGATGTTTGGTTGAAGTTATTCATGGATCTCACTGGATCTATATTATATTTACGATAGCTGGTACTGTGGGAGTGGTCTGAAACTAATAAATTTGAAATTGGATTTTCCAAATGATACAAATTAAATGGTTTTGTTTTATGACTGAACTTTTGCCATGGATTGTCCTCGTATTAAATCTTACAGTAGATTGTTTATAGACCCTATTTTGAAGTAGTGAAATTATTTTCTCTCTTCTGCAGAGCTACAACGTCCACACGAAAGAATTAAAACATAGCATCTTTGTTTTTATATTTCATGAACTTCTCATGTTCACCCACAAATAACTTATTTTATATAACAAATTTGTCTTTTTTATTGTTTTTAGATTGCTTTAAACGTCTTGTAAGGATAATTAGTATAGTGCTCTGTTACCATTTTGTTTCCAGAGGAATATGATCTCTTCTTGAATGGCCTTCTGAGAAGAAATTGGCTGAGATTAGCGGACCCTCTACCTAAGTTTGATCCGGAGATTGTTAGAGAATTTTATGCTAATGCTTATCCCTTAGTTGGTCCGAGAGACAAGCGGTCCAAGGTTCGAGGTAGGTGAGTTAATTATGACAGAGAAGAAATTAGTGAATTCTTAGGCCATCCATTGCCACTAGAAGAAGGTCAACAATGTGATTATACAAGAATGAGAAGAAGCCAACAAGCATATGATGAAGAAGAAGTTGCAAACTTGATATGCATTCCTAACAGGTCCTATAAGCTTGGATCTTCTGGCAATCCTCGCAGAATACTTGGAACAGATATGAACACCTTAGCTCAAGTCTGGATGACATTCTTACTGTCAAATATAGTGCCCATTGGCCATGTATCTGACTTGAATGTGCCTAGATGCCATCTTCTTTATTATATAATGAGGGAAGATCTCACTGTTGATGTGACCACCATTATCTCTGAGGAAATCCATAAATTTGTGCGATATGAAGTCAACAAAAATAATGAGAAGAGCAAAGGTGCTTTAGGATTTCCAGCTTTAATCACAGCTCTTTCTTAAGCTCAAGGGGTGGAGGTAGAATTAAGTGTTCAACTGGACCTAACAACAATTTTGCAGCTAGTTTCACACCAGGTGAAGGACCATCAAGAGTTGCAGATAGAGATGACCTTGCTGTGGGGGAAGAGGCAATCGTTGCTGGGGAAGAGGAAATCGGAGTGGACCTTCAAGAGGAAGAGTTTCAGACTGATTTTGATGGAGTAATGAGGGGAGATTGACACACAACACTATTCCAACATCCAGAACTCAATTAAATACGGTTGTTTTTGTTTTTTTTTTTACTGCAGAACTTTTATATTTAGTAATATTGTGTTTTAGTTGTTTTGGGTTAGAATGTTGTTACCTTATCTAAAACAACTAAAGTTTCTTTTTGGGCATTATTAGAAAATCTTTCTTGAGGAAATTGTTTAAAGAGAAATCAAGTTCAATAAGTATCCTAAGATAGTACAACTAAAAAAAAAAAGGAAAAAATTTTGGTTGAATCCATAATTAAATGGGATTGGGATATTAGTGCTGGATTATTGGTTAAGATAACCAATTGTAACAACAAGTGATATACCAAGGAAAGAAACCCAGTGAGTGTGTGAATCCTTAAACAGTTTGAGAGTTCCCACTGTTTGTTGTCAAGTTGATATTGCTTGAGTTTTCATTTGGATAACATCACACTTGAAGTATGGCAATGATCAAGGCAGTTTTATTGAATTTAAATAACCCAGTGCCAAACATCCAACCTAAGAAAAATCATCCTTTTGTGATAGCCCATTTGAGCCTAATTACTTTGAATTATGTACCTTAAAGCTTAACTTTAATTATTATCCTTTCCCTTTGCACACTTTAGGGATAGGGAGCATAAGTGCATTTTATTCAACTTTAAAATGCGAATTGGTTGGTGGAATTGTACTTAGAAAAGAAAGGGGCTGAGTATTTTGTACTATAATTCACAACTTAGTATTGTATATAAATGTATCAATTCAAAAAAAAAAAAATTTAAATAGGGGGAAAGAAGAAAAAGAAGGAGTGAATAATGAATGAAAAAGAAGCATCTGGTTTTGAGGTATGAGATGTGATGAATGAAGGATAGAAATTGAGGTGGGTTTGAAGTGTAGTTATGCTCTCTTTTCTAAAGTTGTGCTTTTGTTATCCTGAAAAACCATAATTCCTTGAAGCCCAACCTCATTACAACCCTTAAAAGACCTTGAGATCCATGCTGATTGTGTGTGTTGTTTGATTGAAAATGACTGGCAATTTTAATTTGTTCAATTTCAGTGGAAAATGAGAAAAACACATCCCTATAAGAGTCAAGAGAGAATTTCCTTGGTTAGAATCAGTGGTTCTTACAATTGATTGTCTTGAAAATTTTGCTGCACTTTTATCCTGCTTCTATTTGATAATTGGATTCACCATTTGCTTCTGATTTTGAATCTGTAATTTGGAATGCAAAAGTTGTCTTGTAAGGACTATGAAATTGATTACTCAAATAACCAATTTCAAATTGAGTTTTGAAAAGCTGTTGGGATCTTATTACCTTGCTTGAGGACAAGCAAGATACTAGGTTAGGGGGAGTTGATAAGTGCTAAAAAGTAGTAAATTTTCATATGGAATTTTGGCACTTCTATTTTAAATTATGAACATTTGTATCAATTTTTCCTAATCTAACAAAGATGAAATGTAAGCATATGTTTCCGAGTTTTTGATTAAAAAGAAATCATTTGATCCCTATTTTGTATATGATTTAGGTAAATTAAGAGAGAAGAGCAAATCCTAAACGAGAACTGATCAGAGAAGTACCTTTCACAAGCCATTCTAGCCTAAGCAAAAATGATCTCACTTGAGCGAGATTCGTCCAGGGAGAAATTAATTTAAAAGTCATTCTAGCTTAAGCGAGAATATTTTAGCTTAAGCGAGAATGACCTTTCTTCATCATGAAGTACCTTCTAGCTTAAGCGAGAATATTTTAGCTTAAGCGAGAATGACCTTTCTTCACCATGAAGTACTTTCTAGCTTAAGCGAGAATATTTTAGTTTAAGCGAGAGTTCGTGCAGTATATATACTTATGGATCATGAAGAAAAAAAAGGAGTAAAAACGCGGGAATCAAATCACAGAGCATTGAAAGAGTCGTTCTTCAACCTCAGTTGTAGGATCTTCTTCTTCATCTCTTAGAATGTCAATCCTTTTCTCTTGGGATTGAATGTAATCGATTCGAACTCGGATGTAATCTGGTGATATTTCTTTATAGCAGTTCTATTTTTATTCAAGATTGGTATTTTTGTTCTGCTCTTAATGCTTGATTCTATCTGATCAATAGTTTCATGAATGTGAATTTTGGATGAGACTGAAAAGTAATTCTAAAAATCTGATCTGAACAAACATACTTGATATATTGTGATGCTGGGAATAGATTTCAGTATATCAATTGCTTATAACACCTGAATATAATGCTGGACAGTTTGTTGGATATGTGAGGAATCAATATTCAAGGAGCTGATCTTATGAATTTTATACGTAAGGAATTGGTATAAATGACTTATGTGTGTTGCATCAATATTGGTAATTTCATATGCTATATGTTCATATTCATCCAGATTGCAGATGAGTGAGATAGATGAATTCAATCCTAACTTCTCATCTCAAATTTTCTCATATCAGATTGCATTCGCGCAGCCTCTTTCAATTTCAGTAACTAAAAATTTTAAGCTGAGTTTAGAACTGTTTTGTAATTTGAGCTGGATGAAAAGAATTATGAAAGTAACACTAGGAAATGATTTGGCAAATGGTAACTTTGTATTCTGCTACATGACTTTAGTCTGTTTTTTCTTTTGTGTATAAGCAAATACAGCATGTACAGAAGAACAACCTTCTAACCTTTTAGCTGAGTTTGTGTACACTCTTGGTTAAAGTTATTCATGGATCTCACTGGATCTATATTATATTTAGGATTGCTTGTACTGTGGAAGTGGTCTGAAACTAATAAATTTGAAATTGGATTTTCCAAATGATACAGATTAAATGGTTTTGTTTTATGACTGAACTTTTGCAATGGATTGTCCTCGTATTAAATCTTACAGTAGATTGTTTATGGACCCTATTTTGAAGAAGTCATATTATTTTCTCACTTCTACTGTAGAGCTACAACATCCACACAAAACAATTAAAACATAGATCTGTTATACACCAACATGTATGCACTGATAGTTATTTTCAAGTTATGTGCACCTATTACATGAGTGTCAGATTAGATGCTCAATGTTGAACTACTCCAAGTCAGCCCACATAGTTATGTGCACCTATTACAATAATCTAAACAACCTATGTACAGAGAAAATGATTTTGCAATGGTGGTGAGTTACTTATTCATGAATTCTTTTGGAAAGAAATACTTAATTGAGTATGCAGCTTAGAAACTCCATCATAGAAATATGGAGAGGAAAACACATTTGTTTCTAGTATTGGTAGTATGAAAAACTAATAAATAGCAGTTGTTAATTTAAATTAGTTTACTTTATTTTCAAAAACTACTTTTATGTTTTAAATAAAAAATAATAAAAATATAACATTAAACAAATAAAAGAGAAATTAAAGAATAATAATGATAATAGTAATTTAAATATCATATTTTTATCTGTATAATTACCTATGATATCTTCTAAACAAATATATATATATATATATATATATATATATATATTTATTTATATGTTACCATTAACAATTACATCCTAAAAAAAAAGAAAATCCAAATTTTTTCAAAAAAAAAGAGTAGAGAAATTTAAATTTTTAAATAAAAATGTTTGATCATTTCTAAATAAATAAGAAAGGAATCACCAAAAATGCATTGAAGATGACTTGAAGCTTTGAAATTAAAATATAAAAGTTTTTAAATGATAATGATTTACACTATACATTCTTAAAAATGTGGGGTACTTCACCAAAATTAAATTGGTATCCGATCAAGTAACTGAACAATATCAAACAATTTAAAATTAAAGTTATATTATTCATTCTTATAAATGTGTCAAAAATTTTCTCCAAGCAGTTAAAATATACCAAATAATTTAACATAAAAATAATTAATATGAAAGTAAATTAATCCTCTTCGACAATAATCCCAAAGAACTGTGTGAAATCCAACACAAGAGTTAGACACATGCAAAAGGAGAAGATGTATAAAAATTTACCCATAGTGTTGTCTTAAATACAACATGGGTGGGCAAGACTCACAGAAGGAGAAGATGCATCTAGATTTTTGCCATAGAGTTGGGTCAAATAACACAAGGATGTGGCAGATGCAAAGAAAGAAAACATGCATGAGTGATGCTCCCTTGGACATGTGTCAAATACTAAAATCCCACATGGGTTTGAGAGTAGCTCAAAAGGAGAAGATGCATCAAGGATTGTTCTACATATGGGTGAAAATTCCATGTGGTTTTGAAAGATGAGTTGAAGAAAAAATGCTTTAGGATTCTGCCACAACACTATATCATAGTTCACAATGATGTGGGATAAACCCAAAAGAGATAGTCACAAAAAAATGAGATATTTAATCAATTTGATTCATGATTAATTATTTTAATTATCAAGAATATTAACTGTTTTTTCTTTCATGCATGTAGAGTTATTTATACCACAAGAATTGAATTTTTAAATTATTCTTTTCTTTTTGGTATTGGAAATACATGATTCGAAAAACTACTGAAAATTATGAGTAACAATCCTTCAAGATACAACTTATATAACAATGCATTTGGTAAAGCAAGGGTAAGGATGAGAATGTTTATAACACGGTGAGTTTGGGGGAGCAAGAATAGGGATGAGAATATCATACCCATCTTTTTCATGTTGGGGGGTTTAAAAATAGTTTTCAACCAGTAATAGATGCACCTTAGTTAGAACCTTATTAGCCTAAGCCAAACTTAGGTCTAATAATTTCATTAAGCACGTGTAAAACTTATATAACTTCACGATTAGTCCTAAAACCAACCTCACATGATTACTTATGTAAGCCAGTAGAACCATTTTTTGAAGTTTTAAGATGCTTTAAACTAGAAATAACAATTTTCCTTGGTGACAATTATATTTTTTCACACACTTTTCTTTTTTGGTTCTGAACATTTTTATTTTGGTTTATACATTTATCTTCTTCACAAGAATAAAAACCTCTACTTGATGACAAATTTTTTATGGAATAAAATTATCATCCTAACATTGATAGATACAAATTTATTGTATTTATGAAGAATAAGGGCTTGATTGATTTTATTTTATTTTTTAGTTTTTTAAAGAGTTTTCAAGAATTATTTTCCAGAAAAGGAAAAAAAAACTTGTTTGATACGTGTTATTTGAAAACTGTTTTGAATATATAGAAGTAAAAAACTTATTCATATATATGGAAACGTCATTAATGGAAAGCAAAAACAACATATTCTCATTGTATTTTGAGTTTTTAACACAAAAACAGAAAATTGAAAGGCAAAATTACTTACAGTTATTCCCCTTTTTTAATTTTTAAAAACTAAAAAATCAAAATTGTTTTAAAAATCGCTTTTAAAAAAGCACTAAATAACGAGTTTTTTAATGCTAATGTACTAGTTTTGTCATCTACTAGTAGTTCTAGTCTACTAGTAGTGTACTAGTACTAGTCTACTAGAAATGCTAGTCTATTAGTAGTACTAGTACACTAGTGTACTAGTAGTGCTAGTAGTACTAGTACTAGTGTACTAGTAGTGATAGTCTACTAGTTGTGCTAGTTTATTAGTAGTGTTAGTCTACTAGTAATACTAGTTTGTTAGTATTTCTACTCTAATAGTAGTGTTAGTCTACTAATAGTGCTAGTCTACTAGTAGTACTAGTCTACTAATAGTGTTAGTTTACTAATAGTACTAGTAGTGTTAGTTTACTAGTATTACTAGTCTACTAGTAGTGTTAGTCTAATAGTAGTGTTAGTCTATAATAGTGTTAGTCTACTAGTAGTCCTAGTCTAGTAGTAGTCCTAGTCTAGTAGTAGTCCTAGTCTACTAGTAATACTAGTCTACTAGTAGTGCTAGTCTACTTGTAGTACTAATTTACTAGTAGTGCTAGTCTACTACTAGGGCTAGTCTACTAGTAACAGTTGTTTACTAGTAGTGCTAGTCTACTTGTAGTACTAATTTACTAGTAGTGTTAGTCTACTACTAGAGCTAGTCTACTAGTAACAGTTGTTTACTAGTAGTGCTAGTTTACTAGTGGTGTCAGTCTACTAATAGTACTAGTATTGTTGGTCTGCTAGTTGTGTTAGTCTACTAGTAGTGCTAGTTTATTAGAAGTGCTACTCTACTAGTAGCGCTAGCCTTCAAGTAGTGTTTGTCTTCCTGTAGTGCTAGTCTACTACTAATGCTAATGTACTAGTACTGGTAGTATACCAGTAATGCTAGTTTACTAATAATGCTAGTGTACTAGCTATGCACAAAATAAAGTGAATAAAAATAGAATTGTATTGAAAAATACACTAATTAAGTTAAAATAACATATAAGGAAAACCTTACAAGTAAACATTCATTAAGAACGATTTTACTTCAAAATCAAAGTATTCCCTTTATTATTAATATAATAAATAAAAATTTAATATAATAAAAATGTGTATATTATGTATGTCACATATATACATACTAATAGGTTTTCAAATTAAAATAGTTGAAGTTTTTTTTAAAAGCCAAAGGATTTTATTGAAAAGAAATAGAGAGCACAAGAAGTGTCATCCACAAAACTAATGTCTAAACATTACAAAAGTGAAACCAAGTTCATGATGGTCTTGCTACAGAATCATATGAATTCATAACCCATCTAGCATAAGAATGTGAGACTAACTTAGAAGCACGTCACCACTCTCATGAATGCAATTGTATAGCTTAAGCAATGTCTTGAATATCCACCACCTCTACTCTGAAGAACACAACATTTCTAGCCTTTCATAGTTTCAAACTCGTGCAAACCACACCAAAGACTAGGGATGGCAAAATAACCCACGCTAGCAGATATGCATGGATAAAATATGTGAAAATATCCACACTGGGTACCTACCACCCAGCGGGTATAGGTTTTTCTCCTCACTACTTAACGAAAACAAGTATCATAGTACTCGTACTCATGAATATCCAATAAACTAAAATAATATATATATATACATATATTAAGTTAAAAAACATAATATTTTTGTAAAATAAATCAAATTAAAATATTAATTGCCAAATTTTTATTTATATCAATCGTATTTTTTTATGAAAACTTGATAATTAATAAAATTTCATTATGAAAATTTCAATAATATAAAGTAAAGATTTTATTTGAATTAAATATTTTTTATAGTATATTTTATTAATCTTCTTTTAGACTTAATTAATTTTGTAGAAAATAATATAATTGTATTTCTAGATTTTCCAATAAATAAATGATTTATTTGATAAAACTTCTTATAAAAAAATATATTTTTTAAAATATCTACAAGTAGTAGGCAACCGCCACTTCTGTCTGCCCCAACCCATTGCAATTCATACCCACAACTACGCGTTCCAATACCCGGCCTTTGATATAAGTTATAATGTGCTTTATCCTTGATATAAAGACACGAGAATAAACTAAAATTGGAAGCTATAAGGTGCTTTGTCTTTGATATAAGGGGCTTCGTTGTATTATATATATCATCTGTTCGAAAAGCATATTGATAAATGATAGCTAATATGAAAGGAGTATCTGCTGTGTTGCTGAATCCAAGTCATATGGTTTTTGTTGCAGTGTATTCATCGGCCTATGATAAGAGCTCTATGAAATGAAATAAATACAAAGAGAAGAAAAAGCCTTATGAAATGAAATAAATAAAAAGAGAAGGAAAGAGAACGTTAACTATGGTGATACCAAAATTTCACACTAATTACTCTTTTTACTAGGAAAATTGTGACAACAATGATGTTTAAATTTAGAACAAATTATAGATGTACTCATTAGATTTACCAAAATGAGAGATGCACCTCCTTTTCTTTCTTTTTTTTTAAAACTATACAAAACTTTCTTACTTTTATGTATTCATTACACTAAATATTAGAGTATTCTGAATTATTACACTATTCTAGATCACCACATCATCTGTGATCCCAACAATAAACATGTAACATATAATATAATTAATTAATTAACTTATTTTGTAATTGTGTTAATTAAATAATTATATACTAATTGATTGAATCATAGATAACAACGTGGTCGGAAACATCTAATAATTTCTCCCTGTATATTTGAAATAACATTCCTTAAATTTGAAGTAATACTTCTCTCAAACCCTACACAATACGAAAGTAATGATTAAAGAAGAGGAAGTGCATACATTGAAGTGGGAAATATTTTGTAGTAATTTCCTCTTAAATTTGTAACTCTGTGTATAATAAACAATTTGGAAAGACTTTATACTTCGGTAAAATTTTCATATGAACAAAATGTAATTCTACATAAAACAGGCTCAGCAATGGTGTCAGGTTGGTTGATGACATCGTTACTTGGCATCAAAGTTAACTAAACTATTTATAAATGTGATAAAGTATAGTTGGTAAATTTATAACTACTTATACTTGTAAACTATTTACTTTACATTAAAAGTATCTTATTTGGTTCTTGCAAGACATGCATAACTAACACAAGAATATACATACAGAAATAATTTATATCAAGAAGTACATGTTGTTATAACAATAGTAGCATAGTGTGTACCCTTTTAAATCTAAGAAACATGAAGCGAAGAAGAATAAACTTTTATGCAGTTGAAATTTGAGAATTCATGGTAGCACATCCTCACATAAGCAACTGTAAGTGTAAATATTGTAAACCAAACAGTGTATTTCATCATATACTTTCTTCTTCTGGTTGGATTTTCTTCTTTGTTTCCGAAAAAGTGCATTAAGTGTAAGGTATCCATTTATTCAGGAGTAAGCGTACTCATTGATAATATAGAGTCAGAGTTTGTCATTCAGTTTCTATCATATCATCACCTTTTCAGTTAAATTAAATTTTTGTATAATTATTTAAATGTGAGTCTGTGTTGTTTAGTTAGTATATAATTAATAAATTGTGTCAATGTAACTCCTAGACTTTTTTCACAACAAATTTACATATGCAGCGTATGTTACCTCAATTCCGAAAGCAGCATGCTTAACATATGTTCCTGGATAGAACTCTTCGGATGTCTTTTTCGTTACTCTTTGAACTTGAGTTTCCCGCGCGGTGGCCAAACAGGTAGGTACCTGAAAAAGACACTCTGACGCTCAAGTTAGAGAGGTATTCAGTTCAAGTGTCAAACAGTGAATATATATATTTTTCTCTCCCCTTTACCTTGGGTACTGTTTACCTATATATAAGGATGGACTGGACCTCTATCTATTGGGCCTTGTTTAAG
Source organism: Psophocarpus tetragonolobus (assembly GCA_037954015.1). Lineage (NCBI taxonomy): Eukaryota > Viridiplantae > Streptophyta > Magnoliopsida > Fabales > Fabaceae > Psophocarpus > Psophocarpus tetragonolobus. The sequence goes on along the minus strand of CM075690.1, from coordinate 37,037,710 downwards.
TACCCAGAACTTAGGTAATGTGACCTTAATCAAATTAACAACTAGTAATGAGATTTGTACTGATTAATCCTGACTTGCCGTTGGCCGAGTGTGCTTGATCTTGGCAGCGTATCAAAGCTGAAGTCTATCCCGTGGTCTTTGGTGTCGGCGCCGAGGTCTTTGGCTGTGACTGGGGTCTATCTTTGGTGTCGAGACCGAAGTCTTCGGCCTTGGCCAAGGTCTATCCTGTTCACTAGTCCCCAGCTTCGGTCGTAGCGCAGTAAGAACCGAAGTTAAAAAGAAAAATGAAATGTGAAGGGTCTTCGACTAAGAAGGGAGGCTTGTGATAGGTGATGTGAAAAGGCGGGAAACCAGGGGGTGAAAGATCTGGGTCGTTGATGACATCATGGAGGTGAGGATCTGAAGGGTCGCCGAATTTGGACCGTTGATATGGAAAGGCCTGGACGGTCACGATCCATTGTCCTGCCTAGGTTTTTCGTACTATATATAGACGGTGTTCCTCGTCCAGTCTTCACCAGATTTTCTACCTTTTGGGCCGAGATCTCCGAATCCCAATTTGTTAACTCAGCTTGCTAAAGAAATTTGACAAGGTACGCTGTTCCAAAAAAATATTTTTGTCTTTCTTTACTAGTTCTGCTCCCTTTTCTTCTTCTTCTTCGTGGGGTGATGCCTCAGATTCAACCGAAGTCACCCCTTCCTGGGAGGGTAGCAATATTTGTTCTGCTACCTGTCCTCTTTCTGTCCCCACCACAGCTACTGAAGCCGAGGTTGGAGTTGCTCCTCCTGAGGGATCGCCGAAGGAGGAGGCCCCTAGTTGCAAGGCGGTGGGAAACCCTAAAAAGGAGTTCCCCCCTATCAAAGACCCTGAGTACGACTGGGTTGATGGCGAGGTCGCTGCCTACTACTCCCGTTATAATATGAAAGAAGTTTTATTAGCCTTCGTAAGGAGCGTGGAGTTATGTCCTTTCGAAAACGCTATAGATTTCCCTTTCTTCATCCGTCATTGCCGAAATGGCAGTTTTGACGTGCCTAATTTTGCTTATCGCCATAAGAGTGCTGAGGATAAGTTTCATTTCTTCTATGTCCATGATTGTATGTTTCGAAACCTCGGCGTCCAAATTCCCTTTGACGACTTCCCTATAGGGGTCCTTCGTATTCTCAATACTGCTTCCACGCAACTGCATCCGAATGCCTGGGCCTACTACCTCCAGGAATTTAAAGCCTTGTGCTTATTTACGCATGTCAAGGCCAGTCTCGGTTTGTTCTTGCATCACTTCACTACTCGTCCACATGAGAAGTGTAAGTGAGTGTCCTTATACCGAAACCCTAAAAATCCTCTTCTCCAACTATATACCACCTCTTATAAAAATTTCAAAACCGGTTTTTTTAAACTCTTGGTTGGCCCCGAGACTGGTCTGAAGCATTTTTGTGACCGAGACGGGGAGTGGTTATTCCCTTTCTACTGGCAGTGAGCATCAAGGAGGTATAATTCCTATCTTGCGGAGTTGCTCACACCGGAGAAAGTGACAACAGTTGCCTTTTTGGATTCACTTCCTCGGTGCCTCCCTGTCGAAAAATTGATAAAGTTGTTCTAGTCTCCTACACCTCTCGAAGACTTAGAGAGTGAGTAGTCAAAGTTAATGTCTTGTCTGTTTATTTGTTGTGCATGTATTTCGGTTTAACAGATGTGCTATTTTATGCAGGTATAATTATGGATAGAGTTAGAAACGTGATGGACTTCCAGAAGAGCCAGCGTTTCCTGGCTGATCTCTCTTCGGAAAATGAGGAGGAGGTCCCCTAAGAGATTTTCGAGGTGGATTCCCAGCCAAAAGAACCTCCTACCAAAATTCTTCCTCCTGCCCCTAAAGGATCAAGGGGAAAGTCTAAGCTGAAAGGTAAGGATGTTGAAAAGGAGAGGAAGAAAGGGAAGGGAAAAAGTAGGGAAGGGAAGAAGTCCCCCTCCAACAAGTCCAAGAAAGCAAGGACCGAAGATCCCTCTCCTAGCTTCGTCGTCCTTACCGCCATGGTCTCCTCATCCTTTTTCCATTAGGACTTTGATCCTCTCGCCGTCATGTTCCAGGTTGGGGAGAGTTCTTTCGAGGCAAGACAAGATTACATGACCACCACAGACCCCACCCTTCACTAGGTTCACTACTGCGAGCTCTCGACCCGAATGCAAGCTTTGGGTCGCCATCTTTTTGCCACAGAGACCACGAAACTTCGACAACAGCTGAAGCGTTAAGAGGAACCATTGGAAGCAGCCATTAAGGCTTTAGACTCTCTGAATTCCGAAGTAGCTGGGCTGAAAGAGAAAAACAAGTCCATGGTCTCGGTGGAGGAGCATGAGGCGGCCTTAATGAAAAAGGACACGAGGGTCGAGGAGGCTTTGGATATGTACAGGGAAATCGACGCTGCTCATGAAGAAAGTGAGAAGGTCTGTGAGTCGCTCAACTGTGATCTCAATGCGGCCAAAACTGGGTTCTCCAAGTATAAGAAACAGGTGATTAAGGACATATGTGCAGAGCACGAGGCCGGGTTCTGCCATGCTGTTCGTCAGGCCTACTAGTTTGACTCCTTCCCTCAAGACTTCAAGTTCGACTCGGACTGGGACTTCTTCGGCAGGGAGTTCAAGTACTTTGATGAGGTGCTAGAGAATTTGCCCCCAGACACCTATGCCCCCTGCATGACAGTTACGCCTGACCGCACCGAGCGCGTTGACATAGAGGATGAAGGGGCCGAGGATGCCGAAGAAGTGGATGGGAGGAACATAGGCTCCTAGGCTGGGGGTTTTTATGTGGGGGATTTTTTGGATGTATTTTTTGTACAGGCCGAGATGTGGGCCTTTCAGCTTTTTATGACTTAGGCCTGCTAGATGTGATGAACACTTTTTGTACTTACAAGGATAATTTATATTAAATCTATGATGAATAGAACATTCCTTTATTTCTGCTTTCATCTTCTTATGTGCCTTACTTAATGTTTCAGATTTTTCTAGATAATCTTCACACGTCCCGCGTATTTTGAGAGTTATGGTAGTCTACATGTAGTTGATAGAATGCTTTAGTTTTTTAAGTGTTTTCTTGACCGAACCCAGTGCCAAGTTGGTATGGCACTTTAATCCCGAGTGTAGCCTAGACCAAACTTTGTGTCAAGTTGGTAGGGCACTTTAAATCGTGAGCGCTGCCTGGACCGAACTCTGTGTCAAGCTGGTAGGGCACTTTAAATAGTGAGTGCTGCCTGGACCGAGCTTTGTGTTAAGCTAGTAGGGCACTTTAAATTGTGAGTGTTGCCTGGACCGAACTCTCTATCGAGTTGGTAGGGCACTTTAAATCGTATAAGGTTCTTCTTAGACGAAAAAAAGATAATGGAAGTGGTGGGACAAATGAACATATTATTGAATTGAAGTCAAGCCTCGTTAAAAACCTGCCTAGCCAAAACCCTCCTTAGGGATAAAAAACCAGGTGAGGAAAAGAGTGCTTGCAGTACATTATACTAGTTGTAGTAATTTTTCAAGTGAGTCGAGTTCTAGGTCCTCAGAATGAGTTTCCCAAAGAGCTCTTCTAGCTTATAAGCTTCGTTACCGAGACTTTGGTGGATCCGAAACGGTCCATCCAATTGGGAGCGAGTTTTCCTTCCCTTCGGTCTCTTCGGGCATCCCCAGTCGCTCTCCACACTAAGTCACCTTGCACGAACTCTCGCACCCTTACCTTGCTGTTGAATCTTCTGGCCATCCTTTGCTTACATGCTTCCACAACTATTGTTGGTCCGTCCCGTTCCTCATGACGCAATCCAACATGGCTAGCAAGGCTTCTTGGTTACCTTACTCATCAAAGTGGGCTCTTCAGAATGATTGTTCTCCTATCTCAATAAGGATCATGACATCCGTTCCATATACAAGCCTGAAGGGTATTTCTTTTGTAGAAGATTGAGGAGTGCATTGATATGCCCATAGGATTTCAGGAATCATTTCAGCCCATTCTCCCTTTGCCCCCGTCATCCTTTTCTTCAACTCTCCTATGATTACCTTGTTGGCAGCCTCAACCTGTCCATTCGACTGTGGATGCTTCACCGAGGTCACCTTGTGTTTGATATGCAGGCCTCTAAAAAGGAGTTCAATTTTTTGTCTGTGAACTGCAGCCCATTGTCAGTGATGACGGCCTGGGGGATCCAAAACCTAGTGATTATGTTTTTCCATAAAAACTTCTGGATGTTCTGAGCCAAGATAGTGGCCAAAGGCTCGGCCTCAATCCACTTTGTGAAGTAGTCGACGGCCACAAGTAAGAATTTCACCTGTCCTTTCGCCATAGGGAATGGTCCAAGAATATCCATGCCCCACATACAGAATGGCCATCGGGCCGTTATTGGCATGAGGTCATCTGCTTGTTGGTGGATAAGGTTGTCGTGCCTTTGGCATTGTACACACCTTTTGACAAAAGCCGAACAATCTTGTTGGAGGATAGGCCAATATTATCCGGCCCTTAGTACCTTGGCAGCTAAAGTTCTTCCCCTCGTGTGCATACCATAGATGCTGAGATGTATCTCTTTGAGAACATAGTCAACGTCGTCAATGGCGATGCATTTTAGCAATGGAGTCGAGAATCCTCTTTTGTACAGGTCGTTGGCTATCATGGTAAATTGGGCTGCTTTCATTTTGATGACCATGGTCTCGGCTGGGTCTGCAGGTAACTTCCTTGTGTTACGTAGCTTGTGATTTCTTGTCACCAATCATTAGTAACTGAGACAATGTGCACTCCTATGCTCGGCGACGTAAGCTCTTGCTGAATTATCATTTTCAATTGCCCTGATTTCTTGGTGCTGGCCAATCTGGCCAGCTGATCTGCCCTTTCATTCTATTGTCGTGGTATGTGAGCTACTTCGACTTTGTCAAATCTGGCCAGGATTTCCTTGTAAGCATGGTAGTACTGCAATAGCCTAGGCTCATTGACCTGAAAAGTATCATTGACCTATTCGACCACTATTTTGGAATCTGTTAAACACCTTACTGCTTTCGCTCCCAACTCTTCGCCTAGCTTCAGGCTGGCTAACAACGCTTCGTATTCTGCTTGATTGTTAGAGCCTTGAAGCTAAAACATAATGATTGTTCGACAATAAGCCCGTTCGGTCCTTCTACGATTACTCTCGCCCCACTTCCACTGTTTCTCGTCGACCCATCTACACGTATGGTCCATGAGGCCGGCGGGTTACTTTCTGGCTCGATCAGGGGATGAAGTTCGTTCACAAAATCAGCCAAGAATTGGGACTTTATGGGACATCTGGGTTCGTACTGAATGTCAAATTTGGATAGTTCTATGGACCATGCTACCATCCTTCCTACCAGTTCTGGCTTTCTCAAGACCTTCACGATGGGGCAGTCGGTCCGGACAACGATTCAGTGGCTTTGAAAGTATGGTCTCAAGCGTCTGGCTGTGCTTATCAGGGCCAAGGCCGTTTTCTCCACGGCCTGGTACCTGACTTCGGCATCACGTAGAATGCGACTGGTAAAGTACACGGGGCATTGGCCCTCTTCAACTTCCTGAACTATAACGATGCTTATAGCCGAGGAGGAGATAGAGAGGTACACTATCAACATTGCCGAAGTTGGCTTGACCAATACTGGAGGGGAAGCCAAGGTTCTTTTGAGGGTAGAAAATGCCTCCTTACATTCTTCAGTCCATTTGAATGGTTGCACCCTCCGAAGTAACATTATAATGGGCTTGGTCTTCTCGGCCATGCAAGGCAAGAAACTAGATAAGGCCATCAACCTGCCCATTAGGCGCTGTACTTCTTTCTGGTTAGTTGAGCTCCACATTTCGAGAACAGTTGAGCATTTGTCCAGATTGGCCTCTATCTCTCGTCTCGTGATCATGAATCTAAGAAATTTACTCCCTTGCACTCTGAAGACATATTTTTCCAGATTTAATCTCAATGAATGCCTCCTTAGGGTTTGGAAGACTTCTTCTAGGTCTTGCACATGTCCTGCAACCTTTTCGGACTTGACTATCATGTTGTCAACATATACTTTTATGTTTCTTCCTATCTGCTGGTGAAAAACTTTGTCCATAAGCCTCTGATAAGTGGCCTCGACGTTTTTTAGGCCGAAAGGCATAACCTTATAACACATTACATAGCCTCTTCCATGATGAACGTCGTCTTCACCTCATCTAGAGGGTGCATTCGTATTTCATTATACCAAGAGAAAGTGTCCAAAAAGCTATGGGTAATGTGTCCTGAAGCCCCATCTACTAATTTATCAATGTTAGGCAAAGGATAAGCGTCCTTGGGACATGCTTTGTTAAGATACGTGTAGTCAGTACACATCCTCGATTTTTTGTTATACTTCTTTACCATGACCACATTTGCTAGCCATGTGGTGTACTTAACCTCCCTTATGAATTCGGCTGCCCTGAGCTTGTTGACCTCTTCCCTCACAAATTTCGATCTTTCGCCCCCCATCTTCCGTCTCCTTTGAGCCACTGGCTTGGCTGGAAGGCATACCACCAGTTTATGGGATAAGAAGTGGGGATCAATTTCAAGTATATCGGCGGGTGTCTAGGCGAACAGGTCGGCATTCTCTCGTATCACAATCGTGATCATTTTTTGGTCCCTTTCGGGAAGGAAGGAGCCGAGATAAGTGAGCTGGGTGTCTATTTTTCCAATTTGGATGGGTTGAATTTCCCCCATAGGTTCGACCTTCTCTATCTCGTCAGGCATAGGGTCTAGGTCTAGACTCGTAGGGTAGTGGTGTGCAAGCATTTTGACGGCACAAATCTATTGTTTCTCTTCCCAGGGTTGAATCTTGAGGCTGGCCAAGTAACACTCTCTGGCCGCCCTTTGGTCAACATGGACTGTGATAATCTTTCCTCCTTCGGAAGGGAATTTCATGGAAGATGAGGTGTGAAAACTATGGCTCCCATCTTGTTAAGGGAGGTTCTACCAAGGAATACATTGTAGGAAATGTTTGTTTTGACCACAATGTACCTAATTTTTATGGTACGGCTCTGCCCGTTTTCAACCCTGAAGCGGGTATATAGGTCAACACAACCTTTGGTCGCCACCCTTTCTCCAGCGAAACCAATAAGTGGTTCGTCAAAAGGCATCAACTGTTCAGGCAATAGGCCGAGCTCTTGGTCTCTGCTTCTATTCTCATATCCCCTATGGCAATAACATTCCCGTGGGTCCTCCTGACGTTCTTGGCCTTGTCTCCTCTGATAAGTTCTAGTGGTAGGGACATCGGAATGGTAGCTTGGCTGGTAAACACAGTTTTTCAAGTGGCCTTACTGGATGAGGTCCTCAATCTTGTCTCTTAACGCCGAACACTCTTCAGTGGAGTGTCCTTTGTTCTGGTGGTACTGACAATGCTTAGAGGCGTTGCCCCCGAAGGAGTGTTGGCCCTTTTTGGCATGACTAAAAGGTCGACCAACAGTTATTGTTCCAGCACTTTCGATCTCGAGGTGTTGAGGGGGGTGTATTGGTGATGTCTTGGTCTCTTGGGCGGCTTCTCATTGAATTGTTCCTTTCTTTTGCCTTTGTCTCCTCGGTCCCCCTCCTTGGGCTGTAAACTGGGGATGAGCTCATGTTCCCTTTTTTAGAACGCCTGCAATTCTTCAATCTCAATGAAGGATACAACTCGACTCCTCATTTTCTCCATACTCCTCGGAGAAGCATGAATCATGCTTTTGGCGAAGTCTCCTGGCTGCAGGTTAGTCAAGAACGTGTGAAAGGTGACTTCTGGTTGTAAGTTTTTAATGCTTAATGCAACCTTTCCGAAGTGGTCTATGAACAACCTGAGGGGTTCCCCTTTTTCCTGTCTCACAGTTGTTAGTGCTTGAGAAGTGAACCGATGGGGCCTGGATGTGGCAAACTGATTTCCAAACTTGGCAGCTAGAGTCTGGAAGCTCTCAACCGAGCTCCGGGGAAGCTGAATAAACCAATTCAGAGCTGGTCCTTGGAGGGACATCGAAAATATCTTGCACAAGGCGGTTTGGTCATTTGTGTACATTCCCACCTGGGTCATCAAAGCCGCCAAGTGACTGTCCGGGTCCGTGGTCCCATCATATTTCTCAAGGGAAACATGTTTCCAGCTTTTGGGCAGAGTTTCCATTATTTCGGGTGTGAACGGGTGGTGAGGCCTGACTATGGAAGGCGCTGGCTCGGCCTGCCGGGGTACATGGCTCGAAGACCCTGGCAGGGCACTATCCATCGGCCTACGCCCGTGGTGAGGTTGGGATTTGGCAGGGGTTGCTGACAAACCGTGAGGGTGTCGACTTCTCGTGGGTGCTGCTGATTCTCCCCCATGTGATTCATCTCTTAACTAATCCGAATCGGCATCTTTCGTCTGGTGTCTCCCTCTGATCTCACTTGTTTCTCGACTCAGCTCTGCTACTTCTTCTCTCAACTGCCTGATGACTTTTGCCAAACTGGACTCGTTCACCACCTCGGGAATACCCATTGTGGTTCTGGTCCCCGCTCCCTTATTGGCTTGATTCTTGGGTCCTACTCTATTCCTTCTTGTCCTCGCCATGGTAAATCAATGGCTATTAGTGGGGTGTGATGTTTTACTGCGGGCCCCACGGTGGGTGCCAAAATGTTCATGGATAGAACTCTTTGGATGTCTCCTTCGTTACTCCTTGAGCTTGAGTTCCCCACACGGTGGCCGAATAGGTGGGTACTTGCAAAAGACACTCCGAAACTCAAGTTAGAGGGGTATTCGTTTTAAGTGCCAGACAGTAAACATATATATTTTTCTCTCCCCTTTACCTTGGGTACTGTTTATCTATTTATAGGGATAGACTGAACCTCTATCTATTAGGCCTTGTTTAAGTACCCAGAAGTTAGGTAATGTGACCTTAATCAAATTAACAACTAGTAATGGATATTTGTACTGATTAATCCTGACTTGCCGTTGGTCGAGTGTGCTTGGTCTTGGCAGCGTATCAAAGCTGAAGTCTATCCCGTGGTTTTCAGTGTTAGAGCCGAGGTCTTTGGCTGTGACCGGGGTCTATCTTTGGTGTCGAGACTGAAGTCTTCGACCTTGGCCAAGGTCTATCATGTTCAACATATATGCAGTTATTATCAATCCACTGTTAGATTGTTTATAAACTAGGTCCTAAAGAAGTGAAATTGTATTTTCTCTTAGCCACTAGAAAGCAAGAACATTCCAGTCCCACATAAATTAAAAGACCCCAAAATCACTTTGCTTGGTGATAAAATGCACTGTTCAACATAAGCAACCTTTCATGTGATATAATATTTATCTTTGAAAGGGAGAGTCTATTCCAGTTGCTTGCTATTGATGTTCTCAAGTGTAGTACTTACTACCTCAAGCCCTATGAAATAGGGGCCTGCTATGGTAGCATGATAGTATGCTAGCCTCCGGCTGGAGAGCGAGGGCATCCCTCTTTTTGGTTAGTTGATGCCTATTAAGCTGAAGGAAACTTTGAACTCATATTGGTCATGAGTTGAGAACGGTAATTTAACTCTATAAGATCGAATTTTCCGTTGTTCCTCAGTAGCTCAGTGGTAGAGCAGTCGACTGTTAAGCGACTGGTCGTAGGTTCGAATTCTACTTGGGGAGATTTTATTGATTCCGAAATCTGTAATTCGGAATGAAAGGGTTCACTTTGATCATTAAGAAGAGTGGGAAGATTTGATTGATTCTGAAATCTGCAATTCAAAATGAAAGGGTTAGCTTTGACTCTTAAGAAGAATAGAAAACTGGTTTACCTACCAGACAAAGAAATCCTATACTCTAAATTAAGTTGTTGTTCTTGTTTTGCACTAATGCATGGGCTTGATACACCTTACATTTTTAGTTTAAATTTTATAATTTTTAGTTTTTTACTAAGATTGTTCTTTTAAGTTTGAATTATCTATAAAGTCACCAATTTCTATCATAATAGTTTAATGAGAAATATGAATAACAGATAAATTGGGTTAAAACCTGTTTGAAACATGTCCTTTAAACTGCGGTAAAGGAGTTGAAACATATGGCAAAGGAGTTTTATTGACCATGAGAGTTTGAATTATTGTTAAATCGTTCAAAGCATAACATCCCAGTCACATGGTAAACAATTTTGATTCTGTGTTTATGAGTCTAGGAATATCACCTTGAAACTAGATAGTTTCTCAAATTAGTTAAGTAGTAAAATAACAGGAATATCACCTTGCTGTAAAATCCAAGTCATATGTGTGTTTCGGTGGTTGATTGATTGACTAGTTAATAAGAACTTAACTGACCTATGTTTGATCTCCATAAAAGAAATTTAAACTAGGGATAAGAAGGAAGTAAATGTAAATTGCTGCTGAATTATGAATTAATCATGCAAATATTCAGAATTGGATAATAGAATGTGTTTTTTACATTAAAGCATACCTAAACAACAATAGATGTTTTTTATTTAGAACTTTAAAAGGCCAAGTGAAACTCAAGTTTAATAATTTCTGAGTCCGTGTGGGATGTTATAAGTTATCTATAGTTAGTCGTAATATCATCTTTTGATGTTTTAAGACACTCTAAACCAGTTACAGTTAATGTATAAGACATTTTAAGCCACAGAAATGAGTCCTTCCTGAGAATTTTATTTTTTCTAACAAAATTATCATCCTAACACTAATAGACACAAAAAATTATTGTATATATAAAGAATAAAGACTTGATTGATTTGATTTGATTTTTTAATTTTTGAAAGAGTTTTCAAAAATAATTTTTTAGAAAAAGAGAAAAAAAATTGTTTGGTAAGTATTATTTGAAACTATTTTAAAAATGTGAAAATGAAAAAGTTATTCATATTTATTGAAGTATCATTAATGAAAAGTGAAAACCAACAACATATTCTCATTTATCATAACTGAGATAACGATGAAATGACACAAATATTTTATGGAGCCTTACTTAGAACCTTAATAGCCTAAGCGATAGATGTGTCTTAGTTAGAACCTGAATTGCGTGGGCGAAACTCAAGTCTAATAATTTTTTTTTAACCGAGACCCTATATATAACTTGCTGTTTATCCTAACACCCTTTCAATGTTTTAAGACACTCTAAACCAATTGATGTTTAAGATACTTTAAACCAGAAATGAGTCCTTGTTGACAATTTTACTTTTTCACACACTTATCTTCTTTGGTTCTGAACATTCTTACTTTGATTTATACATTTATCATATTCACAAGAATAAAGGCCTCTACTTGATGACATATTTTTTATGGAATAAAATTATCATCCTAACACTAATAGATACAAAATTATTGTATGTATAAAGAATAAAGACTTGATTGATTTGATTTTGTTTTTTAGTATTTTAAAGAGTTTTCGAAAACAATTTTCTGGAAGAAAAGAAAAAAAAAACTTATTTGATAAGTGTTATTTGAAACTATTTTAAAGATGTGAAAATAAAAAAAAAATTATTCATATTTATGGAAACATTATTAATAAAAAGTAAAGAGCAACATATTTTCATTTGTCATAACCAAGTTCATGATGAAATGACACAAATATTTTGTGAAGTGACCAATATTTTATTTTAAGGGGAAAAACATTAAAAACCCTTAATAAAATGGTCTTTAGAGTTAAAGTTGGGTTCGAAAGTCAATTACATGTAGGAAAGACATTAACACCCTACGACGCCTATTAAAAATAATACTTTTAATTTAATTGTGCAACACTATATAATTTTACAAATATTTATTTTACTCCTAAGAAAGAAATATATATTTTTTATCTTTTTTATTTTCAAGTTCCTTGAACGAGAATTTAAACTATCTATTGGCTAGTAGTTAAACCTTTATGACTCAATAATGTTGACGATAGAAATTGCTATTCAAATAACATCATTAGCAATTTGTACTCGTGGATAACTTAACTTTTATAAATTATAACTAGAAAATAATTTATTTTACTTCCTATATATAAACATAGCAAAATGACTATTCTATAAATTTTTAGAATCTAAACATGAAAAGGTAGTATTGTTCCTCAATTAATTAATGTTTCTCGTTATTGTTTAAATAAAAAAAGTTTTATATTTAAAATTTCAATATTGAATCAGATGTCAAATATTTTTTTATTTTTTAAATATTGAGTTATTATTTTTTAACTCTAAACTATGCACGTAACGTAGGAATTCAGTTATCAATCAAATAGAAAAAGGAAATGCCTAAGAACTATATCTCATGCAATAAAATCATTATTATTTAAAATAAAAAAACAGATTCGTAAAAAATTAAAGAAAAACTGTACGTGGAAAACGTAACTCCTAATACCTACATAAAACCTAAATCACATATATTAAATCAGAGAAATTGTGCATAAAATAAGAAAAATGCCTAACTAATGGTAACAAGGAAAACAAATATTTACGGAAGAAAAGACTGTACGTAAAACCTATTAAATTAATTATTAGATCTAAAATTAAAATAATAAAAAAAAATATTATGTAACTCTACAATCTTAACAAAATAACTATTTCGATCCTAATTTTTAATTTTCTTTTAAACTAAAACTGCATGTAAAATTGATGGTCTATTTTAATTTTTTTATGTGACAAAAAAATATTATTTTTTTATGATTAATGATAATATATCCTGCATAAATAAAAAACTATTAAATATAAAACGTGTGTTTACATTAATGTATTTATTATTATTGTTTTTCTTAACACAAAATAAACAACATAAATGAAACTAAGTATAAGACAAGAACAAAAAATGAAAGAAATATTGCCTCCACATGTACATTTCCATTTTCTTGAAAGCCCTGTGAAGAGGAATTTTTTTATTTTCTATTTTTATCTCTCTGCTGCTCACCCAAATTTTTTTTTTTTATTATGAGCAATTTAAACTTATCATTAAGTTATTGATTCACACAAATGTTAAATTTAATTTTTTGAAGGGAAGAATCTATTCCAGTAGCTTGCGAACGAGGTTCTCAAGTGTTGTCCTTGTTTTACACAAATGAATGGCCTGGCACATGCTACATTTTCAGTTTAAATTTTATAATTTTAAACTTTTACTAAGATTTTTTTTGTAAGTTTAAATTATTCATAAAATTTTCAATTTATGTCATCTTAGTTTAATAAGATCATGTACTACAGAATGGGTTCAAACCTGTCCTTTAGAGTATTTATTGACCTTGAGAGTCGAAATTATTGTTAATCTCCTTGAAAGTAAAATAAATACAAAGATTTAGTTTTGATATAATTAAGGGGCTTTATTTTCATTGTATCCTCTATAGCTTAATTGCAGGCTTGGCATTCCTGAAAAACATTTTGCTGTAAAATCCGACTTATGTGTGTTTCAGTGTTTGGCTGGTTGGCTATGCTAGTGTCTGACCTCTATGAAAGAGAAATTTAAACTACTGATGAAAAGGAAGTAAATTGTAAATTGCTAGCTGCAAAAATGCAGAAATGTCATGCTGAATTACTAGTGAATTGATCGTGCAAATATATTTTTGGAATTAAATTACAGAATGTGTTTCAAAATGAATGGTTAAAGTATTTTTTATTGAATTGATGAACAGGATGATTGACTATGGACATGCTAAAATGGAAGGATCAAGGAAAGTCATTCCCCATTTGGCAAAGACCCACATAGATACCTGATAAGTTAAGTGAGCTACTTACACTATAAAACACAAGGATTTCATTTACCTCAAACCATGGAGCTGCGTAGTGAATACAAAGCGAACTATTCTTTCGCCTTTTACTAAAGAATACCGTGTATTCTCTGCATTAAGCAGCATACACTAATTTTTGTAAGAGTTTTCTAAAAGAAGACTCTGTAATTAGTTTATATTTTAAACTCTGTAATTAATGTATGTTTTTAATGTACTGTCTTCTGAAAAATTATGTTTATTGTTGAGTGTGAGAGAATGAATATAGTTAATGATTTTTTGCAGTGTATACATTGTCCAATGATAGAGCACTATGAAATGAAATAAATTCAAAGAGAAGGGAAGAGAACCGTTAATTGTGGTGACATCAAAATTTTACACTCAATTACTTTTTCTAGTACAATTGTGAGTCTGTTTTTGTTTTGTTTAACTGGGAGATTGAAAATCTACATATGCAACATATGTTACCTATTACCTCATCGAAAAGTTGAAGATTCAGCATAACAATCCAACTGCTAGATTGTTTATAGACTTGGTGCTAATTAATTTATTTTGTAAATTATGCTAATTAAATAATTATATAATAATTGGTAGGAATCATGGATAACATCATCAGAGACATCTAATCATTTCTCCATGTATATTTGAAACAACACTCCTTAAATTTGAAATAACACTTCTCTCAAACTTTACATTAATACTCTTAGAATATGAAAGTAATATTAAAAAGTGCATATGTAATTATATTGTATTTCAGAAAGTGTTGTAGTAATTTTCTCTTAAATTTATAACCCTATGTATAATACACAATTTGAAAAGACTTTATACTTTGGTAAAATTTCCATATGAACAAAATGTAATTATGCATAAAACAGGCTCAGCATGGGTGTCAGGCTGGTGATGACATGTTGGTTCCTTGGCATCAAAGTTAACTACTTAAACCTGTAAACTATTTATAAATGTGGTAAAGTATCGTTTGGTAAATTTATAATTACTTATACCTGTAAACTTTAAGTATCTGATTTTGGTTCTTCCAAGATGACATGCATAACTAAAACAGGAATATACATACAAAAATCATTTATATCAAGAAGTACATGTTGTTATAACAATAGTAGCATAGTGTATACCCTTTTAAATCTCAGAAACATAAAGTGATGAAAAATAAACTTTTATGCAGCAGGAATTTGAGAAGTCTTGGTAACACACCCTCACATAAGCAACTATAAGTGTAAATATTGTATACCAAACAGTGTAATTCATCATATACTTTTTTCTACTGGTTGGATTTTCCTAGTTATTTTCAAAAAAATGCATTAAGTGTAAGGTATCTATTCATCCAGAATAAGCGGATGCATTGATTTATTATGTAAATGTTTTTAGAGTCAGAGTTTGTCATTCAGTTTCTATCATATCATCCACCTTTTCAGTTAAATTAAACTTTTGTATAATTATTTTTTAGAGTCAGAGTTTGTCATTCAGTTTCTATCATATCATCCACCTTTTCAGTTAAATTAAACTTTTGTATAATTATTTAAATGTGAGTTTATTTTGTTTAGTTAGTATATAATTAATAAATTGTATCAATGTAACGCCCGGAAATTTTGACAACAAATTTACAGATGCAACATATGTTACCTCAATTCCAAAAGCAGCATGCTTAACATATATGCAGCTTATGAAAAAGTTGAAGATTCAGCATAACAATCCAACTGCTAGATTGTTTGTAGACTAGGTCCTAAAGAAGTAGAATTGTATTTTCTCTTTGCCACTGAAAAGCAAGAACATCCAAATCCCACATAAAAGAAAAGAGCCCAAAATCACTTAATGTTTGGTGAGAAAATGCACCGTTCAAGATAATCTAATTTATATGAGTCTTTGACTCACATGATATTATATTTATCTGTGAAAGGGAGAGTCTATCCCAGTAACTTGCTATTGAGATTCTCAACTGTTGTCCTTGTTACCTCAAATGACGTCTTTGTTTTACACCAAAGCATGACCTGACACACCCTACATTTCCAGTTTAAATTTTATAATTTTTAATTTGTTATTAAGATTGTTCTTTTTAAGTTTAAATTATCCATAAAATTTTCAATTTCTGTCATTATAGTTTAATGAGAAATATGAGTAACAGTTAAATAGGGTTGAAACCTGTCTTTTAGATGATGGCAAAGGAGTTTTATTGACCATGAGAGTTAGAATTATTGTTAACTGATTCAAAGCATAAACATCCCACAGTCACATGGTAAATCATTTTTATTTCTGTTTTATGAGTCCAGGAATATTACCTTGAAATATCTGAGTAAATAATTTCTCAAACTAGTTGAGTAGCAAAATAACCATTTTAGACTGAAGCTTCATATTTCATGACAAACATAAAATACTGAAGATGAAAATAAACTCAGCAACGCTAAAGGGTTTTGTTTTGATGTAATTAATGGGCTTCATTTTCATTGTATTATGTATAGTTAATTGCAGGCTTGGCTGCCAGCATATTGCTGAAAAACATTTTGCTGTAAAATCTGAGTGTAGTTGACTGGTTGGGTTGGCTATGCTAGTTAATAAGGACTTGACTGACCTATGTTTGATCTTTTATAAAAGAAATTTAAACTACGGATAAGAAGGAAGTAAATCGTAAATTGCTAACTGCAAAAATGTAGAAATGTCATGCTGAATTACTAGTTAATTGATGGTGCAAATATTTCTGGAATTGAATTACAGAATGTGTTTCAAAATGAATGGTTAAAGTATTTTTTATTGAATTGATGAACAGGATGATTGACTATGGACATGGACATGATAAAATTGAAGGATCAAGGAAAGTCATTCCCCTCTGTTTCTGACTTCAATTTCATCAAACCATGGAGCTGCGTGGTGAATAGAAAGGGAACTATTCTTCGGCCTTTTGAAAACTGTGAATAGAAACGGTGTATTCTGTACATTAAGCAGCATACACTGAAGAATACCATGGAAAACTCTGTGATTGGTTTATATTTTTTAATCATTTGTCTTTTGAAAATTCTGTATTTACTGTCGAGCGTAACAGCATGAATATAGTAAATGATTATTAAATTTATTTCTTATTATTAATTTATTTTTAATTTTAATCTTGTATTTTACTTTAAACTTTTTAATTTTACATTTTTTTATATTAGTATTTCTGTAATTTTTTTTTCATATTATGTCCTATTATTATTTGAGACAAAGAATATAGTTAAAGATCATACTAATTTGTTTCCAACTTTAATTTTGTCTTTTTATTTCAATCCTCTTTAATTTTAACTTTACATTTTTTTTATATTATTAGTTCTGTATTTTTTAATATTTTTTTTAATATCTTTTTATAAAAAATAATAAACTTAGTGCATGTATGTCTATTATATTAATAATTTTTTTTATCTTTTTATATTATTATATTTCTTTATAATAGTGATTAGTTTCAACAACAAATAAAATAAAAGATAAAATATAATTATGTTTCCACTATTTTATTTTTTCGCATTATTATATTTCACATTTTATTTATCATGGAAACTAATAAAATATTACAAACAAATAAATAATAATATAAAAAAATAGAATGAGAAAAATGCTGCTATTACTATATAAACATGTTTTGCGCTAAGTTTCAGTTTGAATGCTATAACTTTAAATTCTCAGTCAAGGTTGTTGATGATAAGGTTAAGTCATCCCACCAAAATGTCAATATATAATTTCTAGTTTCTATTTCTTTTTGGAAAAGAAGTGACTATCAACAAAAGTGAGCATAACTTCCTTATCAATCAGTAGCTTTAATAAAATAAAAACCTTGTTTGTTAATAATCAAACATGCTAATTTCATTTCTTCATGATCTAGTAGTTGAAACAAAAATTATCTTAGCTACATATGATCAACCTCAAAATTCAGTTAACATATACTTACCTAAGTTCATGATCTAATTGTGTATCAGCAGACAAATATATATCTTAAACTGTTAATAGGAAGTCAAGGTTAGCTCGAATTCTTTAAGTGGGTGAAACCAATCATTCGTGCTTGAATCTTCATGTTTTTGAGACAAATATAAACACGCGAGAATAAACTAAAATTGGCAGCTATAAGGTGCTTTGTCTTTGATATAAGGAGCTTCATTGTATTATATATATATCATCCTGTTTGAAAAAGAAAAATCATATTGATATTGACAGCTAATATGAAATGAGTATCTGCTGTGTTGCTGAATCCAAGACATGCCTTCTTTTTTTTTTTGCACAGTGTATACATTGGCCTATGATAGAGCACTATGAAATGAAATAAATACAAAGAGAAGGAAGAACCCAATGAAATGAAATACACGAAGAGAAGGGAAGAGAACTGTTGTTAAATGTGGTGACATCAAAATTTCACACTCAATTACTTTTTTTAGCACAATTGAAAGTCTGTTTTTTTTTAATTAGTAGATTGGAAGAAGTAGGATAGTATATAATTAATAAATTGCGTCAATGTAACGCGGGACTTATTCACAGCAAATCTACAGATGCAGCATATGTTACTTCAAGCACATGCTTAATATATATGCAGTTTATGGAAAAGTTGAAGATTAGGCATAACAATCCAACTGCTAGATTGTTTATAGACAAGGTGCTAAGGAAGTGGAATTGTATTGTCTCTGTCACCGGAAATCAAGAACATCCAAGTCCCACATAGATAAAATGATCCACAAATCACTCGATGCTCGCTATAAAATGCACTGTTCAAGGTAATCAGACTCATACCTTTCTCGGCCTTTTGGCTAAGATCAAGTGTAGTATCTGTTCTTATCAGTTTAATATCTGATATGTGAATCATTGATTCACACGATATTAAATTTATTTTTCTAAGGGGAGAATCTATTCCAGGGGCTTGCCACTGAGGTTCTCAAGTGTCATCCTTGTTTTGCACTAATGCAAGGGTTTGGCACACCCTATACTATCAGTTAAAATTTTATAATTTTCTATTTTGCTACGAAGATTGTTTTTGTAAGTTGAAATTATCCATAAATTTTCAGTTTCTTTCTATCTGTTTAATGAGATATATGATTCCTTTTGTAAGTTGAAATTATCCATAAATTTTCAGTTTCTTTCTATCTGTTTAATGAGAAATATGATTCCTGTTTTATGAGAGTTCAGGATCATCTTCTTGAAATATCTGAGTAGATAGTTTCTCAAACTAGATGAGTAGCAAATTAACCATGTTAATTTTAGGCTTCATTTTCATTGTGCTTAGGCTTCATTTTCATTGTGCTTAATTGACGGCTTGACTGACAGTATATTGCTGTACAATCCCAGTCATATGTTTGACCTCTGAAAATTCTATATTTATGTTTTATATAATGAAATTTTAAAATTAATACAATTCAAAAGTAGATTTGAATTTAATTATATGAATATATAAGATTATATAAAATATATATTCATATAAATAGTCAAATGGATTTGAATTCAAATAGTATGAAATTTCTTAAAAAAAATGGTATGGAATCAAGTAACCTTGTTTTTTCTTTTCTGAGATGAAGTATTCAACATATGAACTCTCCCATAAATTTTTTTCCTTTTTGAAGTTTAGTGAGATTAGGTCATTAGTGTACTCACATTTAATTTCAGTACACAAGCTCAGCTTAAACTCCATTGGTGAATACTCCATTGGTGAATAATATGTGTCTCTGAATCTTTATATAATTGTTTCATATCTTATTATTAATAACTATTGATAATAAGTGATAAAATCTCAATGTTAATAGTTCTTAACAAGTTGTTAGTCTCCTTCCAATCTCATATTGTTGTGTCTTTGATATTAAATAAAATTTTACAAGTATTTTTTCAAAATGTTTTTCATATTTTACTGTCAATGTCCTTAACAATAAATCATAAAAGTTCAGTTCGAACCCATTTCACAAATCTTTTTCTTTATCCAAAAATCTTAACTCAAAATTCATTCAAGATTCAAAAATTTCATATCTTCTAACATCAAATGCTCTAAACTAATTTAATAAAAAAACTTATTTTATATTAAAGTTTTATTCAAATTTCATAAATGAAATTAAATATTAAAATTCATACTTATTTTTCTAAACTCATTGAACTTCTTCTAAGTTTGTCTTGATATCTTTTTCCTTTCTTCTTTATTTTCCATCTTCTTGATATTTATCTTGTTTGTCTGTAGTACAGAAGAGAAGTTTAGTGCCTTCTTTTTCTGCTACTCTGATATTATCTGAGGTGATTGTTTTGTTAAGTAATCTTTCATACGATTAAACATGTTTTTATATCTCTTCTGCAATGCCATATAGAGGAAGATTCAGATTTTTTTTTTCTCAAGACCAATTCTTACCTCATTGCTTCTACAATATTCTAGTATGCGAAGTGGACATCCCTCAATTTTTTTTAGTTCTTAATCCCTTTAAAACCACGTATGAAAATTTCTACCACCAATTTGGTATACTTTAGGCAAGAGTTTGCTCACTCAACAAGTTAATTCACAATCATTTATCCTTCTACAAGTTTCTACACATAACAGTTTCCCATAATCTTACTTTTTTTTTTTTTTCATAATTTTATTAACTTGTGAGTGTCTTTCAAATTAACTGTCATCATCAATTTTTGTTTTTGAACTTAGTAAAATTATTTAATTATCTTAGAAACTGATTTGGGTTAAAATTTTCATTATTAGAAACTTAAGACTAAGTTTCTCAATCAAAGTTTTTCTTTGTGGTATTAACAATTTCAAGTCTCTGAAACAATGCACCGAGTTCAAACAATTATGCCGCAGAGACATTGCTTCTCATAAAATATACTAAAAGTACTGTTTTCTGCATAAATGAAAATATTTGTGTTAGGTATACTGCTGCAAGAATAAGAATGGGGAAACAAGACATTCAGTCTTATTTTAGATGGAATTTCAAATGATTATCAACATAAATCCCACATCAAAACAATAGTTAGAGTGGAACAAAACATGACATACAAATATGAAACGTATCCCTCTGAATAACATACTTACCTGGACGGGGTTAATGGATGATCAAGAAGGTTCATGGCCTAGAAAAGTGACCTCCATTGCACTTGGGAGGGGTGCTTTTCTAAGGTCTGCCCAAGTGGCAGAGCCTACGTCATAATTTGTGGTAGTTGAGGCTTGCGTTCGCGCAGCCTCTTTCAATTTCAGTAACTAAAAATTTTAAGCTGAGTTTAGAACTGTTATGTAATTTGAGCTGGATGAAAAGAATTATGAAAGTAGCACTAGGAAATGATTTGGCAAATGGTAACTTTGTATTCTGCTACATGACTTTAGTCTGTTTTTTCTTGTCTATAAGCAAATATAGCATGTAGAGAAGAACAACCTTCTAACCTTTTAGCTGAGTTTGTGTACACTCTTGGTTAAAGTTATATAATTATACAACACTATTAGTAGACTATAACTAAAAATTTTAAGCTTAATTAATAGCTTTGTAGGCAAACTCACTTCATAACAGTTATATAATTATATCATTTTAAAAGGTATTCATTTTCCGGAACA
This sequence comes from Psophocarpus tetragonolobus, assembly GCA_037954015.1. Classification (NCBI taxonomy): domain Eukaryota; kingdom Viridiplantae; phylum Streptophyta; class Magnoliopsida; order Fabales; family Fabaceae; genus Psophocarpus; species Psophocarpus tetragonolobus. The sequence goes on along the minus strand of CM075690.1, from coordinate 37,016,573 downwards.
TACAGACACATTGATTTATAATGTAAATATTTTTCATGATCGAAGTTTGTAATTCAGCTTGTATTTATACATTCTAACCTTTTAGCTGAGTTTGTGTACACTCTTGGTATAATATTCAGATTGATTTGGTTTCAATTACTTGATGTTTGGTTGAAGTTATTCATGGATCTCACTGGATCTATATTATATTTACGATAGCTGGTACTGTGGGAGTGGTCTGAAACTAATAAATTTGAAATTGGATTTTCCAAATGATACAAATTAAATGGTTTTGTTTTATGACTGAACTTTTGCCATGGATTGTCCTCGTATTAAATCTTACAGTAGATTGTTTATAGACCCTATTTTGAAGTAGTGAAATTATTTTCTCTCTTCTGCAGAGCTACAACGTCCACACAAAAGAATTAAAACATAGCATCTTTGTTTTTATATTTCATGAACTTCTCATGTTCACCCACAAATAACTTATTTTATATAACAAATTTGTCTTTTTTATTGTTTTTAGATTGCTTTAAACGTCTTGTAAGGATAATTAGTATAGTGCTCTGTTACCATTTTGTTTCCAGAGGAATATGATCTCTTCTTGAATGGCCTTCTGAGAAGAAATTGGCTGAGATTAGCGGACCCTCTACCTAAGTTTGATCCGGAGATTGTTAGAGAATTTTATGCTAATGCTTATCCCTTAGTTGGTCCGAGAGACAAGCGGTCCAAGGTTCGAGGTAGGTGAGTTAATTATGACAGAGAAGAAATTAGTGAATTCTTAGGCCATCCATTGCCACTAGAAGAAGGTCAACAATGTGATTATACAAGAATGAGAAGAAGCCAACAAGCATATGATGAAGAAGAAGTTGCAAACTTGATATGCATTCCTAACAGGTCCTATAAGCTTGGATCTTCTGGCAATCCTCGCAGAATACTTGGAACAGATATGAACACCTTAGCTCAAGTCTGGATGACATTCTTACTGTCAAATATAGTGCCCATTGGCCATGTATCTGACTTGAATGTGCCTAGATGCCATCTTCTTTATTATATAATGAGGGAAGATCTCACTGTTGATGTGACCACCATTATCTCTGAGGAAATCCATAAATTTGTGCGATATGAAGTCAACAAAAATAATGAGAAGAGCAAAGGTGCTTTAGGATTTCCAGCTTTAATCACAGCTCTTTCTTAAGCTCAAGGGGTGGAGGTAGAATTAAGTGTTCAACTGGACCTAACAACAATTTTGCAGCTAGTTTCACACCAGGTGAAGGACCATCAAGAGTTGCAGATAGAGATGACCTTGCTGTGGGGGAAGAGGCAATCGTTGCTGGGGAAGAGGAAATCGGAGTGGACCTTCAAGAGGAAGAGTTTCAGACTGATTTTGATGGAGTAATGAGGGGAGATTGACACACAACACTATTCCAACATCCAGAACTCAATTAAATACGGTTGTTTTTGTTTTTTTTTTTACTGCAGAACTTTTATATTTAGTAATATTGTGTTTTAGTTGTTTTGGGTTAGAATGTTGTTACCTTATCTAAAACAACTAAAGTTTCTTTTTGGGCATTATTAGAAAATCTTTCTTGAGGAAATTGTTTAAAGAGAAATCAAGTTCAATAAGTATCCTAAGATAGTACAACTAAAAAAAAAAAGGAAAAAATTTTGGTTGAATCCATAATTAAATGGGATTGGGATATTAGTGCTGGATTATTGGTTAAGATAACCAATTGTAACAACAAGTGATATACCAAGGAAAGAAACCCAGTGAGTGTGTGAATCCTTAAACAGTTTGAGAGTTCCCACTGTTTGTTGTCAAGTTGATATTGCTTGAGTTTTCATTTGGATAACATCACACTTGAAGTATGGCAATGATCAAGGCAGTTTTATTGAATTTAAATAACCCAGTGCCAAACATCCAACCTAAGAAAAATCATCCTTTTGTGATAGCCCATTTGAGCCTAATTACTTTGAATTATGTACCTTAAAGCTTAACTTTAATTATTATCCTTTCCCTTTGCACACTTTAGGGATAGGGAGCATAAGTGCATTTTATTCAACTTTAAAATGCGAATTGGTTGGTGGAATTGTACTTAGAAAAGAAAGGGGCTGAGTATTTTGTACTATAATTCACAACTTAGTATTGTATATAAATGTATCAATTCAAAAAAAAAAAAATTTAAATAGGGGGAAAGAAGAAAAAGAAGGAGTGAATAATGAATGAAAAAGAAGCATCTGGTTTTGAGGTATGAGATGTGATGAATGAAGGATAGAAATTGAGGTGGGTTTGAAGTGTAGTTATGCTCTCTTTTCTAAAGTTGTGCTTTTGTTATCCTGAAAAACCATAATTCCTTGAAGCCCAACCTCATTACAACCCTTAAAAGACCTTGAGATCCATGCTGATTGTGTGTGTTGTTTGATTGAAAATGACTGGCAATTTTAATTTGTTCAATTTCAGTGGAAAATGAGAAAAACACATCCCTATAAGAGTCAAGAGAGAATTTCCTTGGTTAGAATCAGTGGTTCTTACAATTGATTGTCTTGAAAATTTTGCTGCACTTTTATCCTGCTTCTATTTGATAATTGGATTCACCATTTGCTTCTGATTTTGAATCTGTAATTTGGAATGCAAAAGTTGTCTTGTAAGGACTATGAAATTGATTACTCAAATAACCAATTTCAAATTGAGTTTTGAAAAGCTGTTGGGATCTTATTACCTTGCTTGAGGACAAGCAAGATACTAGGTTAGGGGGAGTTGATAAGTGCTAAAAAGTAGTAAATTTTCATATGGAATTTTGGCACTTCTATTTTAAATTATGAACATTTGTATCAATTTTTCCTAATCTAACAAAGATGAAATGTAAGCATATGTTTCCGAGTTTTTGATTAAAAAGAAATCATTTGATCCCTATTTTGTATATGATTTAGGTAAATTAAGAGAGAAGAGCAAATCCTGCAACAATTCGCCCAAGCTAGAATGATCTCTCCTAAACGAGAACTGATCAGAGAACTACCTTTCACAAGCCATTCTAGCCTAAGCAAAAATGATCTCACTTGAGCGAGATTCGTCCAGGGAGAAATTAATTTAAAAGTCATTCTAGCTTAAGCGAGAATATTTTAGCTTAAGCGAGAATGACCTTTCTTCATCATGAAGTACCTTCTAGCTTAAGCGAGAATATTTTAGCTTAAGCGAGAATGATCTTTCTTCACCATGAAGTACTTTCTAGCTTAAGCGAGAATATTTTAGTTTAAGCGAGAGTTCGTGCAGTATATATACTTATGGATCATGAAGAAAAAAAAGGAGTAAAAACGCGGGAATCAAATCACAGAGCATTGAAAGAGTCGTTCTTCAACCTCAGTTGTAGGATCTTCTTCTTCATCTCTTAGAATGTCAATCCTTTTCTCTTGGGATTGAATGTAATCGATTCGAACTCGGATGTAATCTGGTGATATTTCTTTATAGCAGTTCTATTTTTATTCAAGATTGGTATTTTTGTTCTGCTCTTAATGCTTGATTCTATCTGATCAATAGTTTCATGAATGTGAATTTTGGATGAGACTGAAAAGTAATTCTAAAAATCTGATCTGAACAAACATACTTGATATATTGTGATGCTGGGAATAGATTTCAGTATATCAATTGCTTATAACACCTGAATATAATGCTGGACAGTTTGTTGGATATGTGAGGAATCAATATTCAAGGAGCTGATCTTATGAATTTTATACGTAAGGAATTGGTATAAATGACTTATGTGTGTTGCATCAATATTGGTAATTTCATATGCTATATGTTCATATTCATCCAGATTGCAGATGAGTGAGATAGATGAATTCAATCCTAACTTCTCATCTCAAATTTTCTCATATCAGATTGCATTCGCGCAGCCTCTTTCAATTTCAGTAACTAAAAATTTTAAGCTGAGTTTAGAACTGTTTTGTAATTTGAGCTGGATGAAAAGAATTATGAAAGTAACACTAGGAAATGATTTGGCAAATGGTAACTTTGTATTCTGCTACATGACTTTAGTCTGTTTTTTCTTTTGTGTATAAGCAAATACAGCATGTACAGAAGAACAACCTTCTAACCTTTTAGCTGAGTTTGTGTACACTCTTGGTTAAAGTTATTCATGGATCTCACTGGATCTATATTATATTTAGGATTGCTTGTACTGTGGAAGTGGTCTGAAACTAATAAATTTGAAATTGGATTTTCCAAATGATACAGATTAAATGGTTTTGTTTTATGACTGAACTTTTGCAATGGATTGTCCTCGTATTAAATCTTACAGTAGATTGTTTATGGACCCTATTTTGAAGAAGTCATATTATTTTCTCACTTCTACTGTAGAGCTACAACATCCACACAAAACAATTAAAACATAGATCTGTTATACACCAACATGTATGCACTGATAGTTATTTTCAAGTTATGTGCACCTATTACATGAGTGTCAGATTAGATGCTCAATGTTGAACTACTCCAAGTCAGCCCACATAGTTATGTGCACCTATTACAATAATCTAAACAACCTATGTACAGAGAAAATGATTTTGCAATGGTGGTGAGTTACTTATTCATGAATTCTTTTGGAAAGAAATACTTAATTGAGTATGCAGCTTAGAAACTCCATCATAGAAATATGGAGAGGAAAACACATTTGTTTCTAGTATTGGTAGTATGAAAAACTAATAAATAGCAGTTGTTAATTTAAATTAGTTTACTTTATTTTCAAAAACTACTTTTATGTTTTAAATAAAAAATAATAAAAATATAACATTAAACAAATAAAAGAGAAATTAAAGAATAATAATGATAATAGTAATTTAAATATCATATTTTTATCTGTATAATTACCTATGATATCTTCTAAACAAATATATATATATATATATATATATATATATATATATATATATTTATTTATATGTTACCATTAACAATTACATCCTAAAAAAAAAGAAAATCCAAATTTTTTCAAAAAAAAAGAGTAGAGAAATTTAAATTTTTAAATAAAAATGTTTGATCATTTCTAAATAAATAAGAAAGGAATCACCAAAAATGCATTGAAGATGACTTGAAGCTTTGAAATTAAAATATAAAAGTTTTTAAATGATAATGATTTACACTATACATTCTTAAAAATGTGGGGTACTTCACCAAAATTAAATTGGTATCCGATCAAGTAACTGAACAATATCAAACAATTTAAAATTAAAGTTATATTATTCATTCTTATAAATGTGTCAAAAATTTTCTCCAAGCAGTTAAAATATACCAAATAATTTAACATAAAAATAATTAATATGAAAGTAAATTAATCCTCTTCGACAATAATCCCAAAGAACTGTGTGAAATCCAACACAAGAGTTAGACACATGCAAAAGGAGAAGATGTATAAAAATTTACCCATAGTGTTGTCTTAAATACAACATGGGTGGGCAAGACTCACAGAAGGAGAAGATGCATCTAGATTTTTGCCATAGAGTTGGGTCAAATAACACAAGGATGTGGCAGATGCAAAGAAAGAAAACATGCATGAGTGATGCTCCCTTGGACATGTGTCAAATACTAAAATCCCACATGGGTTTGAGAGTAGCTCAAAAGGAGAAGATGCATCAAGGATTGTTCTACATATGGGTGAAAATTCCATGTGGTTTTGAAAGATGAGTTGAAGAAAAAATGCTTTAGGATTCTGCCACAACACTATATCATAGTTCACAATGATGTGGGATAAACCCAAAAGAGATAGTCACAAAAAAATGAGATATTTAATCAATTTGATTCATGATTAATTATTTTAATTATCAAGAATATTAACTGTTTTTTCTTTCATGCATGTAGAGTTATTTATACCACAAGAATTGAATTTTTAAATTATTCTTTTCTTTTTGGTATTGGAAATACATGATTCGAAAAACTACTGAAAATTATGAGTAACAATCCTTCAAGATACAACTTATATAACAATGCATTTGGTAAAGCAAGGGTAAGGATGAGAATGTTTATAACACGGTGAGTTTGGGGGAGCAAGAATAGGGATGAGAATATCATACCCATCTTTTTCATGTTGGGGGGTTTAAAAATAGTTTTCAACCAGTAATAGATGCACCTTAGTTAGAACCTTATTAGCCTAAGCCAAACTTAGGTCTAATAATTTCATTAAGCACGTGTAAAACTTATATAACTTCACGATTAGTCCTAAAACCAACCTCACATGATTACTTATGTAAGCCAGTAGAACCATTTTTTGAAGTTTTAAGATGCTTTAAACTAGAAATAACAATTTTCCTTGGTGACAATTATATTTTTTCACACACTTTTCTTTTTTGGTTCTGAACATTTTTATTTTGGTTTATACATTTATCTTCTTCACAAGAATAAAAACCTCTACTTGATGACAAATTTTTTATGGAATAAAATTATCATCCTAACATTGATAGATACAAATTTATTGTATTTATGAAGAATAAGGGCTTGATTGATTTTATTTTATTTTTTAGTTTTTTAAAGAGTTTTCAAGAATTATTTTCCAGAAAAGGAAAAAAAAACTTGTTTGATACGTGTTATTTGAAAACTGTTTTGAATATATAGAAGTAAAAAACTTATTCATATATATGGAAACGTCATTAATGGAAAGCAAAAACAACATATTCTCATTGTATTTTGAGTTTTTAACACAAAAACAGAAAATTGAAAGGCAAAATTACTTACAGTTATTCCCCTTTTTTAATTTTTAAAAACTAAAAAATCAAAATTGTTTTAAAAATCGCTTTTAAAAAAGCACTAAATAACGAGTTTTTTAATGCTAATGTACTAGTTTTGTCATCTACTAGTAGTTCTAGTCTACTAGTAGTGTACTAGTACTAGTCTACTAGAAATGCTAGTCTATTAGTAGTACTAGTACACTAGTGTACTAGTAGTGCTAGTAGTACTAGTACTAGTGTACTAGTAGTGATAGTCTACTAGTTGTGCTAGTTTATTAGTAGTGTTAGTCTACTAGTAATACTAGTTTGTTAGTATTTCTACTCTAATAGTAGTGTTAGTCTACTAATAGTGCTAGTCTACTAGTAGTACTAGTCTACTAATAGTGTTAGTTTACTAATAGTACTAGTAGTGTTAGTTTACTAGTATTACTAGTCTACTAGTAGTGTTAGTCTAATAGTAGTGTTAGTCTATAATAGTGTTAGTCTACTAGTAGTCCTAGTCTAGTAGTAGTCCTAGTCTAGTAGTAGTCCTAGTCTACTAGTAATACTAGTCTACTAGTAGTGCTAGTCTACTTGTAGTACTAATTTACTAGTAGTGCTAGTCTACTACTAGGGCTAGTCTACTAGTAACAGTTGTTTACTAGTAGTGCTAGTCTACTTGTAGTACTAATTTACTAGTAGTGTTAGTCTACTACTAGAGCTAGTCTACTAGTAACAGTTGTTTACTAGTAGTGCTAGTTTACTAGTGGTGTCAGTCTACTAATAGTACTAGTATTGTTGGTCTGCTAGTTGTGTTAGTCTACTAGTAGTGCTAGTTTATTAGAAGTGCTACTCTACTAGTAGCGCTAGCCTTCAAGTAGTGTTTGTCTTCCTGTAGTGCTAGTCTACTACTAATGCTAATGTACTAGTACTGGTAGTATACCAGTAATGCTAGTTTACTAATAATGCTAGTGTACTAGCTATGCACAAAATAAAGTGAATAAAAATAGAATTGTATTGAAAAATACACTAATTAAGTTAAAATAACATATAAGGAAAACCTTACAAGTAAACATTCATTAAGAACGATTTTACTTCAAAATCAAAGTATTCCCTTTATTATTAATATAATAAATAAAAATTTAATATAATAAAAATGTGTATATTATGTATGTCACATATATACATACTAATAGGTTTTCAAATTAAAATAGTTGAAGTTTTTTTTAAAAGCCAAAGGATTTTATTGAAAAGAAATAGAGAGCACAAGAAGTGTCATCCACAAAACTAATGTCTAAACATTACAAAAGTGAAACCAAGTTCATGATGGTCTTGCTACAGAATCATATGAATTCATAACCCATCTAGCATAAGAATGTGAGACTAACTTAGAAGCACGTCACCACTCTCATGAATGCAATTGTATAGCTTAAGCAATGTCTTGAATATCCACCACCTCTACTCTGAAGAACACAACATTTCTAGCCTTTCATAGTTTCAAACTCGTGCAAACCACACCAAAGACTAGGGATGGCAAAATAACCCACGCTAGCAGATATGCATGGATAAAATATGTGAAAATATCCACACTGGGTACCTACCACCCAGCGGGTATAGGTTTTTCTCCTCACTACTTAACGAAAACAAGTATCATAGTACTCGTACTCATGAATATCCAATAAACTAAAATAATATATATATATACATATATTAAGTTAAAAAACATAATATTTTTGTAAAATAAATCAAATTAAAATATTAATTGCCAAATTTTTATTTATATCAATCGTATTTTTTTATGAAAACTTGATAATTAATAAAATTTCATTATGAAAATTTCAATAATATAAAGTAAAGATTTTATTTGAATTAAATATTTTTTATGGTATATTTTATTAATCTTCTTTTAGACTTAATTAATTTTGTAGAAAATAATATAATTGTATTTCTAGATTTTCCAATAAATAAATGATTTATTTGATAAAACTTCTTATAAAAAAATATATTTTTTAAAATATCTACAAGTAGTAGGCAACCGCCACTTCTGTCTGCCCCAACCCATTGCAATTCATACCCACAACTACGCGTTCCAATACCCGGCCTTTGATATAAGTTATAATGTGCTTTATCCTTGATATAAAGACACGAGAATAAACTAAAATTGGAAGCTATAAGGTGCTTTGTCTTTGATATAAGGGGCTTGGTTGTATTATATATATCATCTGTTCGAAAAGCATATTGATAAATGATAGCTAATATGAAATGAGTATATGCTGTGTTGCTGAATCCAAGTCATATGGTTTTTGTTGCAGTGTATTCATCGGCCTATGATAAGAGCTCTATGAAATGAAATAAATACAAAGAGAAGAAAAAGCCTTATGAAATGAAATAAATAAAAAGAGAAGGAAAGAGAACGTTAACTATGGTGATACCAAAATTTCACACTAATTACTCTTTTTACTAGGAAAATTGTGACAACAATGATGTTTAAATTTAGAACAAATTATAGATGTACTCATTAGATTTACCAAAATGAGAGATGCACCTCCTTTTCTTTCTTTTTTTTTAAAACTATACAAAACTTTCTTACTTTTATGTATTCATTACACTAAATATTAGAGTATTCTGAATTATTACACTATTCTAGATCACCACATCATCTGTCATCCCAACAATAAACATGTAACATATAATATAATTAATTAATTAACTTATTTTGTAATTGTGTTAATTAAATAATTATATACTAATTGATTGAATCATAGATAACAACGTGGTCGGAAACATCTAATAATTTCTCCCTGTATATTTGAAATAACATTCCTTAAATTTGAAGTAATACTTCTCTCAAACCCTACACAATACGAAAGTAATGATTAAAGAAGAGGAAGTGCATACATTGAAGTGGGAAATATTTTGTAGTAATTTCCTCTTAAATTTGTAACTCTGTGTATAATAAACAATTTGGAAAGACTTTATACTTCGGTAAAATTTTCATATGAACAAAATGTAATTCTACATAAAACAGGCTCAGCAATGGTGTCAGGTTGGTTGATGACATCGTTACTTGGCATCAAAGTTAACTAAACTATTTATAAATGTGATAAAGTATAGTTGGTAAATTTATAACTACTTATACTTGTAAACTATTTACTTTACATTAAAAGTATCTTATTTGGTTCTTGCAAGACATGCATAACTAACACAAGAATATACATACAGAAATAATTTATATCAAGAAGTACATGTTGTTATAACAATAGTAGCATAGTGTGTACCCTTTTAAATCTAAGAAACATGAAGCGAAGAAGAATAAACTTTTATGCAGTTGAAATTTGAGAATTCATGGTAGCACATCCTCACATAAGCAACTGTAAGTGTAAATATTGTAAACCAAACAGTGTATTTCATCATATACTTTCTTCTTCTGGTTGGATTTTCTTCTTTGTTTCCGAAAAAGTGCATTAAGTGTAAGGTATCCATTTATTCAGGAGTAAGCGTACTCATTGATAATATAGAGTCAGAGTTTGTCATTCAGTTTCTATCATATCATCACCTTTTCAGTTAAATTAAATTTTTGTATAATTATTTAAATGTGAGTCTGTGTTGTTTAGTTAGTATATAATTAATAAATTGTGTCAATGTAACTCCTAGACTTTTTTCACAACAAATTTACATATGCAGCGTATGTTACCTCAATTCCGAAAGCAGCATGCTTAACATATGTTCCTGGATAGAACTCTTCGGATGTCTTTTTCGTTACTCTTTGAACTTGAGTTTCCCGCGCGGTGGCCAAACAGGTAGGTACCTGAAAAAGACACTCTGACGCTCAAGTTAGAGAGGTATTCAGTTCAAGTGTCAAACAGTGAATATATATATTTTTCTCTCCCCTTTACCTTGGGTACTGTTTACCTATATATAAGGATGGACTGGACCTCTATCTATTGGGCCTTGTTTAAGTACCCAGAACTTAGGTAATGTGACCTTAATCAAATTAACAACTAGTAATGAGATTTGTACTGATTAATCCTGACTTGCCGTTGGCCGAGTGTGCTTGATCTTGGCAGCGTATCAAAGCTGAAGTCTATCCCGTGGTCTTTGGTGTCGGCGCCGAGGTCTTTGGCTGTGACTGGGGTCTATCTTTGGTGTCGAGACCGAAGTCTTCGGCCTTGGCCAAGGTCTATCCTGTTCACTAGTCCCCAGCTTCGGTCGTAGCGCAGTAAGAACCGAAGTTAAAAAGAAAAATGAAATGTGAAGGGTCTTCGACTAAGAAGGGAGGCTTGTGATAGGTGATGTGAAAAGGCGGGAAACCAGGGGGTGAAAGATCTGGGTCGTTGATGACATCATGGAGGTGAGGATCTGAAGGGTCGCCGAATTTGGACCGTTGATATGGAAAGGCCTGGACGGTCACGATCCATTGTCCTGCCTAGGTTTTTCGTACTATATATAGACGGTGTTCCTCGTCCAGTCTTCACCAGATTTTCTACCTTTTGGGCCGAGATCTCCGAATCCCAATTTGTTAACTCAGCTTGCTAAAGAAATTTGACAAGGTACGCTGTTCCAAAAAAATATTTTTGTCTTTCTTTACTAGTTCTGCTCCCTTTTCTTCTTCTTCTTCGTGGGGTGATGCCTCAGATTCAACCGAAGTCACCCCTTCCTGGGAGGGTAGCAATATTTGTTCTGCTACCTGTCCTCTTTCTGTCCCCACCACAGCTACTGAAGCCGAGGTTGGAGTTGCTCCTCCTGAGGGATCGCCGAAGGAGGAGGCCCCTAGTTGCAAGGCGGTGGGAAACCCTAAAAAGGAGTTCCCCCCTATCAAAGACCCTGAGTACGACTGGGTTGATGGCGAGGTCGCTGCCTACTACTCCCGTTATAATATGAAAGAAGTTTTATTAGCCTTCGTAAGGAGCGTGGAGTTATGTCCTTTCGAAAACGCTATAGATTTCCCTTTCTTCATCCGTCATTGCCGAAATGGCAGTTTTGACGTGCCTAATTTTGCTTATCGCCATAAGAGTGCTGAGGATAAGTTTCATTTCTTCTATGTCCATGATTGTATGTTTCGAAACCTCGGCGTCCAAATTCCCTTTGACGACTTCCCTATAGGGGTCCTTCGTATTCTCAATACTGCTTCCACGCAACTGCATCCGAATGCCTGGGCCTACTACCTCCAGGAATTTAAAGCCTTGTGCTTATTTACGCATGTCAAGGCCAGTCTCGGTTTGTTCTTGCATCACTTCACTACTCGTCCACATGAGAAGTGTAAGTGAGTGTCCTTATACCGAAACCCTAAAAATCCTCTTCTCCAACTATATACCACCTCTTATAAAAATTTCAAAACCGGTTTTTTTAAACTCTTGGTTGGCCCCGAGACTGGTCTGAAGCATTTTTGTGACCGAGACGGGGAGTGGTTATTCCCTTTCTACTGGCAGTGAGCATCAAGGAGGTATAATTCCTATCTTGCGGAGTTGCTCACGCCGGAGAAAGTGACAACAGTTGCCTTTTTGGATTCACTTCCTCGGTGCCTCCCTGTCGAAAAATTGATAAAGTTGTTCTAGTCTCCTACACCTCTCGAAGACTTAGAGAGTGAGTAGTCAAAGTTAATGTCTTGTCTGTTTATTTGTTGTGCATGTATTTCGGTTTAACAGATGTGCTATTTTATGCAGGTATAATTATGGATAGAGTTAGAAACGTGATGGACTTCCAGAAGAGCCAGCGTTTCCTGGCTGATCTCTCTTCGGAAAATGAGGAGGAGGTCCCCTAAGAGATTTTCGAGGTGGATTCCCAGCCAAAAGAACCTCCTACCAAAATTCTTCCTCCTGCCCCTAAAGGATCAAGGGGAAAGTCTAAGCTGAAAGGTAAGGATGTTGAAAAGGAGAGGAAGAAAGGGAAGGGAAAAAGTAGGGAAGGGAAGAAGTCCCCCTCCAACAAGTCCAAGAAAGCAAGGACCGAAGATCCCTCTCCTAGCTTCGTCGTCCTTACCGCCATGGTCTCCTCATCCTTTTTCCATTAGGACTTTGATCCTCTCGCCGTCATGTTCCAGGTTGGGGAGAGTTCTTTCGAGGCAAGACAAGATTACATGACCACCACAGACCCCACCCTTCACTAGGTTCACTACTGCGAGCTCTCGACCCGAATGCAAGCTTTGGGTCGCCATCTTTTTGCCACAGAGACCACGAAACTTCGACAACAGCTGAAGCATTAAGAGGAACCATTGGAAGCAGCCATTAAGGCTTTAGACTCTCTGAATTCCGAAGTAGCTGGGCTGAAAGAGAAAAACAAGTCCATGGTCTCGGTGGAGGAGCATGAGGCGGCCTTAATGAAAAAGGACACGAGGGTCGAGGAGGCTTTGGATATGTACAGGGAAATCGACGCTGCTCATGAAGAAAGTGAGAAGGTCTGTGAGTCGCTCAACTGTGATCTCAATGCGGCCAAAACTGGGTTCTCCAAGTATAAGAAACAGGTGATTAAGGACATATGTGCAGAGCACGAGGCCGGGTTCTGCCATGCTGTTCGTCAGGCCTACTAGTTTGACTCCTTCCCTCAAGACTTCAAGTTCGACTCGGACTGGGACTTCTTCGGCAGGGAGTTCAAGTACTTTGATGAGGTGCTAGAGAATTTGCCCCCAGACACCTATGCCCCCTGCATGACAGTTACGCCTGACCGCACCGAGCGCGTTGACATAGAGGATGAAGGGGCCGAGGATGCCGAAGAAGTGGATGGGAGGAACATAGGCTCCTAGGCTGGGGGTTTTTATGTGGGGGATTTTTTGGATGTATTTTTTGTACAGGCCGAGATGTGGGCCTTTCAGCTTTTTATGACTTAGGCCTGCTAGATGTGATGAACACTTTTTGTACTTACAAGGATAATTTATATTAAATCTATGATGAATAGAACATTCCTTTATTTCTGCTTTCATCTTCTTATGTGCCTTACTTAATGTTTCAGATTTTTCTAGATAATCTTCACACGTCCCGCGTATTTTGAGAGTTATGGTAGTCTACATGTAGTTGATAGAATGCTTTAGTTTTTTAAGTGTTTTCTTGACCGAACCCAGTGCCAAGTTGGTATGGCACTTTAATCCCGAGTGTAGCCTAGACCAAACTTTGTGTCAAGTTGGTAGGGCACTTTAAATCGTGAGCGCTGCCTGGACCGAACTCTGTGTCAAGCTGGTAGGGCACTTTAAATAGTGAGTGCTGCCTGGACCGAGCTTTGTGTTAAGCTAGTAGGGCACTTTAAATTGTGAGTGTTGCCTGGACCGAACTCTCTATCGAGTTGGTAGGGCACTTTAAATCGTATAAGGTTCTTCTTAGACGAAAAAAAGATAATGGAAGTGGTGGGACAAATGAACATATTATTGAATTGAAGTCAAGCCTCGTTAAAAACCTGCCTAGCCAAAACCCTCCTTAGGGATAAAAAACCAGGTGAGGAAAAGAGTGCTTGCAGTACATTATACTAGTTGTAGTAATTTTTCAAGTGAGTCGAGTTCTAGGTCCTCAGAATGAGTTTCCCAAAGAGCTCTTCTAGCTTATAAGCTTCGTTACCGTGACTTTGGTGGATCCGAAACGGTCCATCCAATTGGGAGCGAGTTTTCCTTCCCTTCGGTCTCTTCGGGCATCCCCAGTCGCTCTCCACACTAAGTCACCTTGCACGAACTCTCGCACCCTTACCTTGCTGTTGAATCTTCTGGCCATCCTTTGCTTACATGCTTCCACAACTATTGTTGGTCCGTCCCGTTCCTCATGACGCAATCCAACATGGCTAGCAAGGCTTCTTGGTTACCTTACTCATCAAAGTGGGCTCTTCAGAATGATTGTTCTCCTATCTCAATAAGGATCATGACATCTGTTCCATATACAAGCCTGAAGGGTATTTCTTTTGTAGAAGATTGAGGAGTGCATTGATATGCCCATAGGATTTCAGGAATCATTTCAGCCCATTCTCCCTTTGCCCCCGTCATCCTTTTCTTCAACTCTCCTATGATTACCTTGTTGGCAGCCTCAACCTGTCCATTCGACTGTGGATGCTTCACCGAGGTCACCTTGTGTTTGATATGTAGGCCTCTAAAAAGGAGTTCAATTTTTTGTCTGTGAACTGCAGCCCATTGTCAGTGATGACGGCCTGGGGGATCCAAAACCTAGTGATTATGTTTTTCCATAAAAACTTCTGGATGTTCTGAGCCAAGATAGTGGCCAAAGGCTCGGCCTCAATCCACTTTGTGAAGTAGTCGACGGCCACAAGTAAGAATTTCACCTGTCCTTTCGCCATAGGGAATGGTCCAAGAATATCCATGCCCCACATACAGAATGGCCATCGGGCCGTTATTGGCATGAGGTCATCTGCTTGTTGGTGGATAAGGTTGTCGTGCCTTTGGCATTGTACACACCTTTTGACAAAAGCCGAACAATCTTGTTGGAGGATAGGCCAATATTATCCGGCCCTTAGTACCTTGGCAGCTAAAGTTCTTCCCCTCGTGTGCATACCATAGATGCTGAGATGTATCTCTTTGAGAACATAGTCAACGTCGTCAATGGCGATGCATTTTAGCAATGGAGTCGAGAATCCTCTTTTGTACAGGTCGTTGGCTATCATGGTAAATTGGGCTGCTTTCATTTTGATGACCATGGTCTCGGCTGGGTCTGCAGGTAACTTCCTTGTGTTACGTAGCTTGTGATTTCTTGTCACCAATCATTAGTAACTGAGACAATGTGCACTCCTATGCTCGGCGACGTAAGCTCTTGCTGAATTATCATTTTCAATTGCCCTGATTTCTTGGTGCTGGCCAATCTGGCCAGCTGATCTGCCCTTTCATTCTATTGTCGTGGTATGTGAGCTACTTCGACTTTGTCAAATCTGGCCAGGATTTCCTTGTAAGCATGGTAGTACTGCAATAGCCTAGGCTCATTGACCTGAAAAGTATCATTGACCTATTCGACCACTATTTTGGAATCTGTTAAACACCTTACTGCTTTCGCTCCCAACTCTTCGCCTAGCTTCAGGCTGGCTAACAACGCTTCGTATTCTGCTTGATTGTTAGAGCCTTGAAGCTAAAACGTAATGATTGTTCGACAATAAGCCCGTTCGGTCCTTCTACGATTACTCTCGCCCCACTTCCACTGTTTCTCGTCGACCCATCTACACGTATGGTCCATGAGGCCGGCGGGTTACTTTCTGGCTCGATCAGGGGATGAAGTTCGTTCACAAAATCAGCCAAGAATTGGGACTTTATGGGACATCTGGGTTCGTACTGAATGTCAAATTTGGATAGTTCTATGGACCATGCTACCATCCTTCCTACCAGTTCTGGCTTTCTCAAGACCTTCACGATGGGGCAGTCGGTCCGGACAACGATTCAGTGGCTTTGAAAGTATGGTCTCAAGCGTCTGGCTGTGCTTATCAGGGCCAAGGCCGTTTTCTCCACGGCCTGGTACCTGACTTCGGCATCACGTAGAATGCGACTGGTAAAGTACACGGGGCATTGGCCCTCTTCAACTTCCTGAACTATAACGATGCTTATAGCCGAGGAGGAGATAGAGAGGTACACTATCAACATTGCCGAAGTTGGCTTGACCAATACTGGAGGGGAAGCCAAGGTTCTTTTGAGGGTAGAAAATGCCTCCTTACATTCTTCAGTCCATTTGAATGGTTGCACCCTCCGAAGTAACATTATAATGGGCTTGGTCTTCTCGGCCATGCAAGGCAAGAAACTAGATAAGGCCATCAACCTGCCCATTAGGCGCTGTACTTCTTTCTGGTTAGTTGAGCTCCACATTTCGAGAACAGTTGAGCATTTGTCCAGATTGGCCTCTATCTCTCGTCTCGTGATCATGAATCTAAGAAATTTACTCCCTTGCACTCTGAAGACATATTTTTCCAGATTTAATCTCAATGAATGCCTCCTTAGGGTTTGGAAGACTTCTTCTAGGTCTTGCACATGTCCTGCAACCTTTTCGGACTTGACTATCATGTCGTCAACATATACTTTTATGTTTCTTCCTATCTGCTGGTGAAAAACTTTGTCCATAAGCCTCTGATAAGTGGCCTCGACGTTTTTTAGGCCGAAAGGCATAACCTTATAACACATTACATAGCCTCTTCCATGATGAACGTCGTCTTCACCTCATCTAGAGGGTGCATTCGTATTTCATTATACCAAGAGAAAGTGTCCAAAAAGCTATGGGTAATGTGTCCTGAAGCCCCATCTACTAATTTATCAATGTTAGGCAAAGGATAAGCGTCCTTGGGACATGCTTTGTTAAGATACGTGTAGTCAGTACACATCCTCGATTTTTTGTTATACTTCTTTACCATGACCACATTTGCTAGCCATGTGGTGTACTTAACCTCCCTTATGAATTCGGCTGCCCTGAGCTTGTTGACCTCTTCCCTCACAAATTTCGATCTTTCGCCCCCCATCTTCCGTCTCCTTTGAGCCACTGGCTTGGCTGGAAGGCATACCACCAGTTTATGGGATAAGAAATGGGGATCAATTTCAAGTATATCGGCGGGTGTCTAGGCGAACAGGTCGGCATTCTCTCGTATCACAATCGTGATCATTTTTTGGTCCCTTTCGGGAAGGAAGGAGCCGAGATAAGTGAGCTGGGTGTCTATTTTTCCAATTTGGATGGGTTGAATTTCCCCCATAGGTTCGACCTTCTCTATCTCGTCAGGCATAGGGTCTAGGTCTAGACTCGTAGGGTAGTGGTGTGCAAGCATTTTGACGGCACAAATCTATTGTTTCTCTTCCCAGGGTTGAATCTTGAGGCTGGCCAAGTAACACTCTCTGGCCGCCCTTTGGTCAACATGGACTGTGATAATCTTTCCTCCTTCGGAAGGGAATTTCATGGAAGATGAGGTGTGAAAACTATGGCTCCCATCTTGTTAAGGGAGGTTCTACCAAGGAATACATTGTAGGAAATGTTTGTTTTGACCACAATGTACCTAATTTTTATGGTACGGCTCTGCCCGTTTTCAACCCTGAAGCGGGTATATAGGTCAACACAACCTTTGGTCGCCACCCTTTCTCCAGCGAAACCAATAAGTGGTTCGTCAAAAGGCATCAACTGTTCAGGCAATAGGCCGAGCTCTTGGTCTCTGCTTCTATTCTCATATCCCCTATGGCAATAACATTCCCGTGGGTCCTCCTGACGTTCTTGGCCTTGTCTCCTCTGATAAGTTCTAGTGGTAGGGACATCGGAATGGTAGCTTGGCTGGTAAACACAGTTTTTCAAGTGGCCTTACTGGATGAGGTCCTCAATCTTGTCTCTTAACGCCGAACACTCTTCAGTGGAGTGTCCTTTGTTCTGGTGGTACTGACAATGCTTAGAGGCGTCGCCCCCGAAGGAGTGTTGGCCCTTTTTGGCATGACTAAAAGGTCGACCAACAGTTATTGTTCCAGCACTTTCGATCTCGAGGTGTTGAGGGGGGTGTATTGGTGATGTCTTGGTCTCTTGGGCGGCTTCTCATTGAATTGTTCCTTTCTTTTGCCTTTGTCTCCTCGGTCCCCCTCCTTGGGCTGTAAACTGGGGATGAGCTCATGTTCCCTTTTTTAGAACGCCTGCAATTCTTCAATCTCAATGAAGGATACAACTCGACTCCTCATTTTCTCCATACTCCTCGGAGAAGTATGAATCATGCTTTTGGCGAAGTCTCCTGGCTGCAGGTTAGTCAAGAACGTGTGAAAGGTGACTTCTGGTTGTAAGTTTTTAATGCTTAATGCAACCTTTCCGAAGTGGTCTATGAACAACCTGAGGGGTTCCCCTTTTTCCTGTCTCACAGTTGTTAGTGCTTGAGAAGTGAACCGATGGGGCCTGGATGTGGCAAACTGATTTCCAAACTTGGCAGCTAGAGTCTGGAAGCTCTCAACCGAGCTCCGGGGAAGCTGAATAAACCAATTCAGAGCTGGTCCTTGGAGGGACATCGGAAATATCTTGCACAAGGCGGTTTGGTCATTTGTGTACATTCCCACCTGGGTCATCAAAGCCGCCAAGTGACTGTCCGGGTCCGTGGTCCCATCATATTTCTCAAGGGAAACATGTTTCCAGCTTTTGGGCAGAGGAGTTTCCATTATTTCGGGTGTGAACGGGTGGTGAGGCCTGACTATGGAAGGCGCTGGCTCGGCCTGCCGGGGTACATGGCTCGAAGACCCTGGCAGGGCACTATCCATCGGCCTACGCCCGTGGTGAGGTTGGGATTTGGCAGGGGTTGCTGACAAACCGTGAGGGTGTCGACTTCTCGTGGGTGCTGCTGATTCTCCCCCATGTGATTCATCTCTTAACTAATCCGAATCGGCATCTTTCGTCTGGTGTCTCCCTCTGATCTCACTTGTTTCTCGACTCAGCTCTGCTACTTCTTCTCTCAACTGCCTGATGACTTTTGCCAAACTGGACTCGTTCACCACCTCGGGAATACCCATTGTGGTTCTGGTCCCCGCTCCCTTATTGGCTTGATTCTTGGGTCCTACTCTATTCCTTCTTGTCCTCGCCATGGTAAATCAATGGCTATTAGTGGGGTGTGATGTTTTACTGCGGGCCCCACGGTGGGTGCCAAAATGTTCATGGATAGAACTCTTTGGATGTCTCCTTCGTTACTCCTTGAGCTTGAGTTCCCCACACGGTGGCCGAATAGGTGGGTACTTGCAAAAGACACTCCGAAACTCAAGTTAGAGGGGTATTCGTTTTAAGTGCCAGACAGTAAACATATATATTTTTCTCTCCCCTTTACCTTGGGTACTGTTTATCTATTTATAGGGATAGACTGAACCTCTATCTATTAGGCCTTGTTTAAGTACCCAGAAGTTAGGTAATGTGACCTTAATCAAATTAACAACTAGTAATGGATATTTGTACTGATTAATCCTGACTTGCCGTTGGTCGAGTGTGCTTGGTCTTGGCAGCGTATCAAAGCTGAAGTCTATCCCGTGGTTTTCAGTGTTAGAGCCGAGGTCTTTGGCTGTGACCGGGGTCTATCTTTGGTGTCGAGACTGAAGTCTTCGACCTTGGCCAAGGTCTATCATGTTCAACATATATGCAGTTATTATCAATCCACTGTTAGATTGTTTATAAACTAGGTCCTAAAGAAGTGAAATTGTATTTTCTCTTAGCCACTAGAAAGCAAGAACATTCCAGTCCCACATAAATTAAAAGACCCCAAAATCACTTTGCTTGGTGATAAAATGCACTGTTCAACATAAGCAACCTTTCATGTGATATAATATTTATCTTTGAAAGGGAGAGTCTATTCCAGTTGCTTGCTATTGATGTTCTCAAGTGTAGTACTTACTACCTCAAGCCCTATGAAATAGGGGCCTGCTATGGTAGCATGATAGTATGCTAGCCTCCGGCTGGAGAGCGAGGGCATCCCTCTTTTTGGTTAGTTGATGCCTATTAAGCTGAAGGAAACTTTGAACTCATATTGGTCATGAGTTGAGAACGGTAATTTAACTCTATAAGATCGAATTTTCCGTTGTTCCTCAGTAGCTCAGTGGTAAAGCAGTCGACTGTTAAGCGACTGGTCGTAGGTTCGAATTCTACTTGGGGAGATTTTATTGATTCCGAAATCTGTAATTCGGAATGAAAGGGTTCACTTTGATCATTAAGAAGAGTGGGAAGATTTGATTGATTCTGAAATCTGCAATTCAAAATGAAAGGGTTAGCTTTGACTCTTAAGAAGAATAGAAAACTGGTTTACCTACCAGACAAAGAAATCCTATACTCTAAATTAAGTTGTTGTTCTTGTTTTGCACTAATGCATGGGCTTGATACACCTTACATTTTTAGTTTAAATTTTATAATTTTTAGTTTTTTACTAAGATTGTTCTTTTAAGTTTGAATTATCTATAAAGTCACCAATTTCTATCATAATAGTTTAATGAGAAATATGAATAACAGATAAATTGGGTTAAAACCTGTTTGAAACATGTCCTTTAAACTGCGGTAAAGGAGTTGAAACATATGGCAAAGGAGTTTTATTAACCATGAGAGTTTGAATTATTGTTAAATCGTTCAAAGCATAACATCCCAGTCACATGGTAAACAATTTTGATTCTGTGTTTATGAGTCTAGGAATATCACCTTGAAACTAGATAGTTTCTCAAATTAGTTAAGTAGTAAAATAACAGGAATATCACCTTGCTGTAAAATCCAAGTCATATGTGTGTTTCGGTGGTTGATTGATTGACTAGTTAATAAGAACTTAACTGACCTATGTTTGATCTCCATAAAAGAAATTTAAACTAGGGATAAGAAGGAAGTAAATGTAAATTGCTGCTGAATTATGAATTAATCATGCAAATATTCAGAATTGGATAATAGAATGTGTTTTTTACATTAAAGCATACCTAAACAACAATAGATGTTTTTTATTTAGAACTTTAAAAGGCCAAGTGAAACTCAAGTTTAATAATTTCTGAGTCCGTGTGGGATGTTATAAGTTATCTATAGTTAGTCGTAATATCATCTTTTGATGTTTTAAGACACTCTAAACCAGTTACAGTTAATGTATAAGACATTTTAAGCCACAGAAATGAGTCCTTCCTGAGAATTTTATTTTTTCTAACAAAATTATCATCCTAACACTAACAGACACAAAAAATTATTGTATATATAAAGAATAAAGACTTGATTGATTTGATTTGATTTTTTAATTTTTGAAAGGGTTTTCAAAAATAATTTTTTAGAAAAAGAGAAAAAAAATTGTTTGGTAAGTATTATTTGAAACTATTTTAAAAATGTGAAAATGAAAAAGTTATTCATATTTATTGAAGTATCATTAATGAAAAGTGAAAACCAACAACATATTCTCATTTATCATAACTGAGATAACGATGAAATGACACAAATATTTTATGGAGCCTTACTTAGAACCTTAATAGCCTAAGCGATAGATGTGTCTTAGTTAGAACCTGAATTGCGTGGGCGAAACTCAAGTCTAATAATTTTTTTTTAACCGAGACCCTATATATAACTTGCTGTTTATCCTAACACCCTTTCAATGTTTTAAGACACTCTAAACCAATTGATGTTTAAGATACTTTAAACCAGAAATGAGTCCTTGTTGACAATTTTACTTTTTCACACACTTATCTTCTTTGGTTCTGAACATTCTTACTTTGATTTATACATTTATCATATTCACAAGAATAAAGGCCTCTACTTGATGACATATTTTTTATGGAATAAAATTATCATCCTAACACTAATAGATACAAAATTATTGTATGTATAAAGAATAAAGACTTGATTGATTTGATTTTGTTTTTTAGTATTTTAAAGAGTTTTCGAAAACAATTTTCTGGAAGAAAAGAAAAAAAAAACTTATTTGATAAGTGTTATTTGAAACTATTTTAAAGATGTGAAAATAAAAAAAAAATTATTCATATTTATGGAAACATTATTAATAAAAAGTAAAGACCAACATATTTTCATTTGTCATAACCAAGTTCATGATGAAATGACACAAATATTTTGTGAAGTGACCAATATTTTATTTTAAGGGGAAAAACATTAAAAACCCTTAATAAAATGGTCTTTAGAGTTAAAGTTGGGTTCAAAAGTCAATTACATGTAGGAAAGACATTAACACCCTACGACGCCTATTAAAAATAATACTTTTAATTTAATTGTGCAACACTATATAATTTTACAAATATTTATTTTACTCCTAAGAAAGAAATATATATTTTTTATCTTTTTTATTTTCAAGTTCCTTGAACGAGAATTTAAACTATCTATTGGCTAGTAGTTAAACCTTTATGACTCAATAATGTTGACGATAGAAATTGCTATTCAAATAACATCATTAGCAATTTGTACTCGTGGATAACTTAACTTTTATAAATTATAACTAGAAAATAATTTATTTTACTTCCTATATATAAACATAGCAAAATGACTATTCTATAAATTTTTAGAATCTAAACATGAAAAGGTAGTATTGTTCCTCAATTAATTAATGTTTCTCGTTATTGTTTAAATAAAAAAAGTTTTATATTTAAAATTTCAATATTGAATCAGATGTCAAATATTTTTTTATTTTTTAAATATTGAGTTATTATTTTTTAACTCTAAACTATGCACGTAACATAGGAATTCAGTTATCAATCAAATAGAAAAAGGAAATGCCTAAGAACTATATCTCATGCAATAAAATCATTATTATTTAAAATAAAAAAACAGATTCGTAAAAAATTAAAGAAAAACTGTACGTGGAAAACGTAACTCCTAATACCTACATAAAACCTAAATCACATATATTAAATCAGAGAAATTGTGCATAAAATAAGAAAAATGCCTAACTAATGGTAACAAGGAAAACAAATATTTACGGAAGAAAAGACTGTACGTAAAACCTATTAAATTAATTATTAGATCTAAAATTAAAATAATAAAAAAAAATATTATGTAACTCTACAATCTTAACAAAATAACTATTTCGATCCTAATTTTTAATTTTCTTTTAAACTAAAACTGCATGTAAAATTGATGGTCTATTTTAATTTTTTTATGTGACAAAAAAATATTATTTTTTTATGATTAATGATAATATATCCTGCATAAATAAAAAACTATTAAATATAAAACGTGTGTTTACATTAATGTATTTATTATTATTGTTTTTCTTAACACAAAATAAACAACATAAATGAAACTAAGTATAAGACAAGAACAAAAAATGAAAGAAATATTGCCTCCACATGTACATTTCCATTTTCTTGAAAGCCCTGTGAAGAGGAATTTTTTTATTTTCTATTTTTATCTCTCTGCTGCTCACCCAAATTTTTTTTTTTTTATTATGAGCAATTTAAACTTATCATTAAGTTATTGATTCACACAAATGTTAAATTTAATTTTTTGAAGGGAAGAATCTATTCCAGTAGCTTGCGAACGAGGTTCTCAAGTGTTGTCCTTGTTTTACACAAATGAATGGCCTGGCACATGCTACATTTTCAGTTTAAATTTTATAATTTTAAACTTTTACTAAGATTTTTTTTGTAAGTTTAAATTATTCATAAAATTTTCAATTTATGTCATCTTAGTTTAATAAGATCATGTACTACAGAATGGGTTCAAACCTGTCCTTTAGAGTATTTATTGACCTTGAGAGTCGAAATTATTGTTAATCTCCTTGAAAGTAAAATAAATACAAAGATTTAGTTTTGATATAATTAAGGGGCTTTATTTTCATTGTATCCTCTATAGCTTAATTGCAGGCTTGGCATTCCTGAAAAACATTTTGCTGTAAAATCCGACTTATGTGTGTTTCAGTGTTTGGCTGGTTGGCTATGCTAGTGTCTGACCTCTATGAAAGAGAAATTTAAACTACTGATGAAAAGGAAGTAAATTGTAAATTGCTAGCTGCAAAAATGCAGAAATGTCATGCTGAATTACTAGTGAATTGATCGTGCAAATATATTTTTGGAATTAAATTACAGAATGTGTTTCAAAATGAATGGTTAAAGTATTTTTTATTGAATTGATGAACAGGATGATTGACTATGGACATGCTAAAATGGAAGGATCAAGGAAAGTCATTCCCCATTTGGCAAAGACCCACATAGATACCTGATAAGTTAAGTGAGCTACTTACACTATAAAACACAAGGATTTCATTTACCTCAAACCATGGAGCTGCGTAGTGAATACAAAGCGAACTATTCTTTCGCCTTTTACTAAAGAATACCGTGTATTCTCTGCATTAAGCAGCATACACTAATTTTTGTAAGAGTTTTCTAAAAGAAGACTCTGTAATTAGTTTATATTTTAAACTCTGTAATTAATGTATGTTTTTAATGTACTGTCTTCTGAAAAATTATGTTTATTGTTGAGTGTGAGAGAATGAATATAGTTAATGATTTTTTGCAGTGTATACATTGTCCAATGATAGAGCACTATGAAATGAAATAAATTCAAAGAGAAGGGAAGAGAACCGTTAATTGTGGTGACATCAAAATTTTACACTCAATTACTTTTTCTAGTACAATTGTGAGTCTGTTTTTGTTTTGTTTAACTGGGAGATTGAAAATCTACATATGCAACATATGTTACCTATTACCTCATCGAAAAGTTGAAGATTCAGCATAACAATCCAACTGCTAGATTGTTTATAGACTTGGTGCTAATTAATTTATTTTGTAAATTATGCTAATTAAATAATTATATAATAATTGGTAGGAATCATGGATAACATCATCAGAGACATCTAATCATTTCTCCATGTATATTTGAAACAACACTCCTTAAATTTGAAATAACACTTCTCTCAAACTTTACATTAATACTCTTAGAATATGAAAGTAATATTAAAAAGTGCATATGTAATTATATTGTATTTCAGAAAGTGTTGTAGTAATTTTCTCTTAAATTTATAACCCTATGTATAATACACAATTTGAAAAGACTTTATACTTTGGTAAAATTTCCATATGAACAAAATGTAATTATGCATAAAACAGGCTCAGCATGGGTGTCAGGCTGGTGATGACATGTTGGTTCCTTGGCATCAAAGTTAACTACTTAAACCTGTAAACTATTTATAAATGTGGTAAAGTATCGTTTGGTAAATTTATAATTACTTATACCTGTAAACTTTAAGTATCTGATTTTGGTTCTTCCAAGATGACATGCATAACTAAAACAGGAATATACATACAAAAATCATTTATATCAAGAAGTACATGTTGTTATAACAATAGTAGCATAGTGTATACCCTTTTAAATCTCAGAAACATAAAGTGATGAAAAATAAACTTTTATGCAGCAGGAATTTGAGAAGTCTTGGTAACACACCCTCACATAAGCAACTATAAGTGTAAATATTGTATACCAAACAGTGTAATTCATCATATACTTTTTTCTACTGGTTGGATTTTCCTCGTTATTTTCAAAAAAATGCATTAAGTGTAAGGTATCTATTCATCCAGAATAAGCGGATGCATTGATTTATTATGTAAATGTTTTTAGAGTCAGAGTTTGTCATTCAGTTTCTATCATATCATCCACCTTTTCAGTTAAATTAAACTTTTGTATAATTATTTTTTAGAGTCAGAGTTTGTCATTCAGTTTCTATCATATCATCCACCTTTTCAGTTAAATTAAACTTTTGTATAATTATTTAAATGTGAGTTTATTTTGTTTAGTTAGTATATAATTAATAAATTGTATCAATGTAACGCCCGGAAATTTTGACAACAAATTTACAGATGCAACATATGTTACCTCAATTCCAAAAGCAGCATGCTTAACATATATGCAGCTTATGAAAAAGTTGAAGATTCAGCATAACAATCCAACTGCTAGATTGTTTGTAGACTAGGTCCTAAAGAAGTAGAATTGTATTTTCTCTTTGCCACTGAAAAGCAAGAACATCCAAATCCCACATAAAAGAAAAGAGCCCAAAATCACTTAATGTTTGGTGAGAAAATGCACCGTTCAAGATAATCTAATTTATATGAGTCTTTGACTCACATGATATTATATTTATCTGTGAAAGGGAGAGTCTATCCCAGTAACTTGCTATTGAGATTCTCAACTGTTGTCCTTGTTACCTCAAATGACGTCTTTGTTTTACACCAAAGCATGACCTGACACACCCTACATTTCCAGTTTAAATTTTATAATTTTTAATTTGTTATTAAGATTGTTCTTTTTAAGTTTAAATTATCCGTAAAATTTTCAATTTCTGTCATTATAGTTTAATGAGAAATATGAGTAACAGTTAAATAGGGTTGAAACCTGTCTTTTAGATGAT
This sequence comes from Psophocarpus tetragonolobus, assembly GCA_037954015.1. Lineage (NCBI taxonomy): Eukaryota > Viridiplantae > Streptophyta > Magnoliopsida > Fabales > Fabaceae > Psophocarpus > Psophocarpus tetragonolobus. Next base: position 36,990,161 of record CM075690.1, on the reverse strand, counting down.
GGCAAAGGAGTTTTATTGACCATGAGAGTTAGAATTATTGTTAACTGATTCAAAGCATAAACATCCCACAGTCACATGGTAAATCATTTTTATTTCTGTTTTATGAGTCCAGGAATATTACCTTGAAATATCTGAGTAAATAATTTCTCAAACTAGTTGAGTAGCAAAATAACCATTTTAGACTGAAGCTTCATATTTCATGACAAACATAAAATACTGAAGATGAAAATAAACTCAGCAACGCTAAAGGGTTTTGTTTTGATGTAATTAATGGGCTTCATTTTCATTGTATTATGTATAGTTAATTGCAGGCTTGGCTGCCAGCATATTGCTGAAAAACATTTTGCTGTAAAATCTGAGTGTAGTTGACTGGTTGGGTTGGCTATGCTAGTTAATAAGGACTTGACTGACCTATGTTTGATCTTTTATAAAAGAAATTTAAACTACGGATAAGAAGGAAGTAAATCGTAAATTGCTAACTGCAAAAATGTAGAAATGTCATGCTGAATTACTAGTTAATTGATGGTGCAAATATTTCTGGAATTGAATTACAGAATGTGTTTCAAAATGAATGGTTAAAGTATTTTTTATTGAATTGATGAACAGGATGATTGACTATGGACATGGACATGATAAAATTGAAGGATCAAGGAAAGTCATTCCCCTCTGTTTCTGACTTCAATTTCATCAAACCATGGAGCTGCGTGGTGAATAGAAAGGGAACTATTCTTCGGCCTTTTGAAAACTGTGAATAGAAACGGTGTATTCTGTACATTAAGCAGCATACACTGAAGAATACCATGGAAAACTCTGTGATTGGTTTATATTTTTTAATCATTTGTCTTTTGAAAATTCTGTATTTACTGTCGAGCGTAACAGCATGAATATAGTAAATGATTATTAAATTTATTTCTTATTATTAATTTATTTTTAATTTTAATCTTGTATTTTACTTTAAACTTTTTAATTTTACATTTTTTTATATTAGTATTTCTGTAATTTTTTTTTCATATTATGTCCTATTATTATTTGAGACAAAGAATATAGTTAAAGATCATACTAATTTGTTTCCAACTTTAATTTTGTCTTTTTATTTCAATCCTCTTTAATTTTAACTTTACATTTTTTTTATATTATTAGTTCTGTATTTTTTAATATTTTTTTTAATATCTTTTTATAAAAAATAATAAACTTAGTGCATGTATGTCTATTATATTAATAATTTTTTTTATCTTTTTATATTATTATATTTCTTTATAATAGTGATTAGTTTCAACAACAAATAAAATAAAAGATAAAATATAATTATGTTTCCACTATTTTATTTTTTCGCATTATTATATTTCACATTTTATTTATCATGGAAACTAATAAAATATTACAAACAAATAAATAATAATATAAAAAAATAGAATGAGAAAAATGCTGTTATTACTATATAAACATGTTTTGCGCTAAGTTTCAGTTTGAATGCTATAACTTTAAATTCTCAGTCAAGGTTGTTGATGATAAGGTTAAGTCATCCCACCAAAATGTCAATATATAATTTCTAGTTTCTATTTCTTTTTGGAAAAGAAGTGACTATCAACAAAAGTGAGCATAACTTCCTTATCAATCAGTAGCTTTAATAAAATAAAAACCTTGTTTGTTAATAATCAAACATGCTAATTTCATTTCTTCATGATCTAGTAGTTGAAACAAAAATTATCTTAGCTACATATGATCAACCTCAAAATTCAGTTAACATATACTTACCTAAGTTCATGATCTAATTGTGTATCAGCAGACAAATATATATCTTAAACTGTTAATAGGAAGTCAAGGTTAGCTCGAATTCTTTAAGTGGGTGAAACCAATCATTCGTGCTTGAATCTTCATGTTTTTGAGACAAATATAAACACGCGAGAATAAACTAAAATTGGCAGCTATAAGGTGCTTTGTCTTTGATATAAGGAGCTTCATTGTATTATATATATATCATCCTGTTTGAAAAAGAAAAATCATATTGATATTGACAGCTAATATGAAATGAGTATCTGCTGTGTTGCTGAATCCAAGACATGCCTTCTTTTTTTTTTTGCACAGTGTATACATTGGCCTATGATAGAGCACTATGAAATGAAATAAATACAAAGAGAAGGAAGAACCCAATGAAATGAAATACACGAAGAAAAGGGAAGAGAACTGTTGTTAAATGTGGTGACATCAAAATTTCACACTCAATTACTTTTTTTAGCACAATTGAAAGTCTGTTTTTTTTTAATTAGTAGATTGGAAGAAGTAGGATAGTATATAATTAATAAATTGCGTCAATGTAACGCGGGACTTATTCACAGCAAATCTACAGATGCAGCATATGTTACTTCAAGCTCATGCTTAATATATATGCAGTTTATGGAAAAGTTGAAGATTAGGCATAACAATCCAACTGCTAGATTGTTTATAGACAAGGTGCTAAGGAAGTGGAATTGTATTGTCTCTGTCACCGGAAATCAAGAACATCCAAGTCCCACATAGATAAAATGATCCACAAATCACTCGATGCTCGCTATAAAATGCACTGTTCAAGGTAATCAGACTCATACCTTTCTCGGCCTTTTGGCTAAGATCAAGTGTAGTATCTGTTCTTATCAGTTTAATATCTGATATGTGAATCATTGATTCACACGATATTAAATTTATTTTTCTAAGGGGAGAATCTATTCCAGGGGCTTGCCACTGAGGTTCTCAAGTGTCATCCTTGTTTTGCACTAATGCAAGGGTTTGGCACACCCTATACTATCAGTTAAAATTTTATAATTTTCTATTTTGCTACGAAGATTGTTTTTGTAAGTTGAAATTATCCATAAATTTTCAGTTTCTTTCTATCTGTTTAATGAGATATATGATTCCTTTTGTAAGTTGAAATTATCCATAAATTTTCAGTTTCTTTCTATCTGTTTAATGAGAAATATGATTCCTGTTTTATGAGAGTTCAGGATCATCTCCTTGAAATATCTGAGTAGATAGTTTCTCAAACTAGTTGAGTAGCAAATTAACCATGTTAATTTTACTCAAACTAGTTGAGTAGCAAATTAACCATGTTAATTTTAGGCTTCATTTTCATTGTGCTTAATTGACGGCTTGGCTGACAGTATATTGCTGTACAATCCCAGTCATATGTTTGACCTCTGAAAATTCTATATTTATGTTTTATATAATGAAATTTTAAAATTAATACAATTCAAAAGTAGATTTGAATTTAATTATATGAATATATAAGATTATATAAAATATATATTCATATAAATAGTCAAATGGATTTGAATTCAAATAGTATGAAATTTCTTAAAAAAAATGGTATAGAATGAAGTAACCTTGTTTTTTCTTTTCTGAGATGAAGTATTCAACATATGAACTCTCCCATAAATTTTTTTCCTTTTTGAAGTTTAGTGAGATTAGGTCATTAGTGTACTCACATTTAATTTCAGTACACAAGCTCAGCTTAAACTCCATTGGTGAATACTCCATTGGTGAATAATATGTGTCTCTGAATCTTTATATAATTGTTTCATATCTTATTATTAATAACTATTGATAATAAGTGATAAAATCTCAATGTTAATAGTTCTTAACAAGTTGTTAGTCTCCTTCCAATCTCATATTGTTGTGTCTTTGATATTAAATAAAATTTTACAAGTATTTTTTCAAAATGTTTTTCATATTTTACTGTCAATGTCCTTAACAATAAATCATAAAAGTTCAGTTCGAACCCATTTCACAAATCTTTTTCTTTATCCAAAAATCTTAACTCAAAATTCATTCAAGATTCAAAAATTTCATATCTTCTAACATCAAATGCTCTAAACTAATTTAATAAAAAAACTTATTTTATATTAAAGTTTTATTCAAATTTCATAAATGAAATTAAATATTAAAATTCATACTTATTTTTCTAAACTCATTGAACTTCTTCTAAGTTTGTCTTGATATCTTTTTCCTTTCTTCTTTATTTTCCATCTTCTTGATATTTATCTTGTTTGTCTGTAGTACAGAAGAGAAGTTTAGTGCCTTCTTTTTCTGCTACTCTGATATTATCTGAGGTGATTGTTTTGTTAAGTAATCTTTCATACGATTAAACATGTTTTTATATCTCTTCTGCAATGCCATATAGAGGAAGATTCAGATTTTTTTTTTCTCAAGACCAATTCTTACCTCATTGCTTCTACAATATTCTAGTATGCGAAGTGGACATCCCTCAATTTTTTTTAGTTCTTAATCCCTTTAAAACCACGTATGAAAATTTCTACCACCAATTTGGTATACTTTAGGCAAGAGTTTGCTCACTCAACAAGTTAATTCACAATCATTTATCCTACTACAAGTTTCTACACATAACAGTTTCCCATAATCTTACTTTTTTTTTTTTTTCATAATTTTATTAACTTGTGAGTGTCTTTCAAATTAACTGTCATCATCAATTTTTGTTTTTGAACTTAGTAAAATTATTTAATTATCTTAGAAACTGATTTGGGTTAAAATTTTCATTATTAGAAACTTAAGACTAAGTTTCTCAATCAAAGTTTTTCTTTGTGGTATTAACAATTTCAAGTCTCTGAAACAATGCACCGAGTTCAAACAATTATGCCGCAGAGACATTGCTTCTCATAAAATATACTAAAAGTACTGTTTTCTGCATAAATGAAAATATTTGTGTTAGGTATACTGCTGCAAGAATAAGAATGGGGAAACAAGACATTCAGTCTTATTTTAGATGGAATTTCAAATGATTATCAACATAAATCCCACATCAAAACAATAGTTAGAGTGGAACAAAACATGACATACAAATATGAAACGTATCCCTCTGAATAACATACTTACCTGGACGGGGTTAATGGATGATCAAGAAGGTTCATGGCCTAGAAAAGTGACCTCCATTGCACTTGGGAGGGGTGCTTTTCTAAGGTCTGCCCAAGTGGCAGAGCCTACGTCATAATTTGTGGTAGTTGAGGCTTGCGTTCGCGCAGCCTCTTTCAATTTCAGTAACTAAAAATTTTAAGCTGAGTTTAGAACTGTTATGTAATTTGAGCTGGATGAAAAGAATTATGAAAGTAGCACTAGGAAATGATTTGGCAAATGGTAACTTTGTATTCTGCTACATGACTTTAGTCTGTTTTTTCTTGTCTATAAGCAAATATAGCATGTAGAGAAGAACAACCTTCTAACCTTTTAGCTGAGTTTGTGTACACTCTTGGTTAAAGTTATATAATTATACAACACTATTAGTAGACTATAACTAAAAATTTTAAGCTTAATTAATAGCTTTGTAGGCAAACTCACTTCATAACAGTTATATAATTATATCATTTTAAAAGGTATTCATTTTCCGGAACATACAGACACATTGATTTATAATGTAAATATTTTTCATGATCGAAGTTTGTAATTCAGCTTGTATTTATACATTCTAACCTTTTAGCTGAGTTTGTGTACACTCTTGGTATAATATTCAGATTGATTTGGTTTCAATTACTTGATGTTTGGTTGAAGTTATTCATGGATCTCACTGGATCTATATTATATTTACGATAGCTGGTACTGTGGGAGTGGTCTGAAACTAATAAATTTGAAATTGGATTTTCCAAATGATACAAATTAAATGGTTTTGTTTTATGACTGAACTTTTGCCATGGATTGTCCTCGTATTAAATCTTACAGTAGATTGTTTATAGACCCTATTTTGAAGTAGTGAAATTATTTTCTCTCTTCTGCAGAGCTACAACGTCCACACAAAAGAATTAAAACATAGCATCTTTGTTTTTATATTTCATGAACTTCTCATGTTCACCCACAAATAACTTATTTTATATAACAAATTTGTCTTTTTTATTGTTTTTAGATTGCTTTAAACGTCTTGTAAGGATAATTAGTATAGTGCTCTGTTACCATTTTGTTTCCAGAGGAATATGATCTCTTCTTGAATGGCCTTCTGAGAAGAAATTGGCTGAGATTAGCGGACCCTCTACCTAAGTTTGATCCGGAGATTGTTAGAGAATTTTATGCTAATGCTTATCCCTTAGTTGGTCCGAGAGACAAGCGGTCCAAGGTTCGAGGTAGGTGAGTTAATTATGACAGAGAAGAAATTAGTGAATTCTTAGGCCATCCATTGCCACTAGAAGAAGGTCAACAATGTGATTATACAAGAATGAGAAGAAGCCAACAAGCATATGATGAAGAAGAAGTTGCAAACTTGATATGCATTCCTAACAGGTCCTATAAGCTTGGATCTTCTGGCAATCCTCGCAGAATACTTGGAACAGATATGAACACCTTAGCTCAAGTCTGGATGACATTCTTACTGTCAAATATAGTGCCCATTGGCCATGTATCTGACTTGAATGTGCCTAGATGCCATCTTCTTTATTATATAATGAGGGAAGATCTCACTGTTGATGTGACCACCATTATCTCTGAGGAAATCCATAAATTTGTGCGATATGAAGTCAACAAAAATAATGAGAAGAGCAAAGGTGCTTTAGGATTTCCAGCTTTAATCACAGCTCTTTCTTAAGCTCAAGGGGTGGAGGTAGAATTAAGTGTTCAACTGGACCTAACAACAATTTTGCAGCTAGTTTCACACCAGGTGAAGGACCATCAAGAGTTGCAGATAGAGATGACCTTGCTGTGGGGGAAGAGGCAATCGTTGCTGGGGAAGAGGAAATCGGAGTGGACCTTCAAGAGGAAGAGTTTCAGACTGATTTTGATGGAGTAATGAGGGGAGATTGACACACAACACTATTCCAACATCCAGAACTCAATTAAATACGGTTGTTTTTGTTTTTTTTTTTACTGCAGAACTTTTATATTTAGTAATATTGTGTTTTAGTTGTTTTGGGTTAGAATGTTGTTACCTTATCTAAAACAACTAAAGTTTCTTTTTGGGCATTATTAGAAAATCTTTCTTGAGGAAATTGTTTAAAGAGAAATCAAGTTCAATAAGTATCCTAAGATAGTACAACTAAAAAAAAAAAGGAAAAAAATTTGGTTGAATCCATAATTAAATGGGATTGGGATATTAGTGCTGGATTATTGGTTAAGATAACCAATTGTAACAACAAGTGATATACCAAGGAAAGAAACCCAGTGAGTGTGTGAATCCTTAAACAGTTTGAGAGTTCCCACTGTTTGTTGTCAAGTTGATATTGCTTGAGTTTTCATTTGGATAACATCACACTTGAAGTATGGCAATGATCAAGGCAGTTTTATTGAATTTAAATAACCCAGTGCCAAACATCCAACCTAAGAAAAATCATCCTTTTGTGATAGCCCATTTGAGCCTAATTACTTTGAATTATGTACCTTAAGCTTAACTTTAATTATTATCCTTTCCCTTTGCACACTTTAGGGATAGGGAGCATAAGTGCATTTTATTCAACTTTAAAATGCGAATTGGTTGGTGGAATTGTACTTAGAAAAGAAAGGGGCTGAGTATTTTGTACTATAATTCACTCCTTAGTATTGTATATAAATGTATCAATTCAAAAAAAAAAAAATTTAAATAGGGGGAAAGAAGAAAAAGAAGGAGTGAATAATGAATGAAAAAGAAGCATCTGGTTTTGAGGTATGAGATGTGATGAATGAAGGATAGAAATTGAGGTGGGTTTGAAGTGTAGTTATGCTCTCTTTTCTAAAGTTGTGCTTTTGTTATCCTGAAAAACCATAATTCCTTGAAGCCCAGCCTCATTACAACCCTTAAAAGACCTTAAGATCCATGCTAATTGTGTGTGTTGTTTGATTGAAAATGACTGGCAATTTTAATTTGTTCAATTTCAGTGGAAAATGAGAAAAACACATCCCTGTAAGAGTCAAGAGAGAATTTCCTTGGTTAGAATCAGTGGTTCTTACAATTGATTGTCTTGAAAATTTTGCTGCACTTTTATCCTGCTTCTATTTGATAATTGGATTCACCATTTGCTTCTGATTTTGAATCTGTAATTTGGAATGCAAAAGTTGTCTTGTAAGGACTATGAAATTGATTACTCAAATAACCAATTTCAAATTGAGTTTTGAAAAGCTGTTGGGATCTTATTACCTTGCTTGAGGACAAGCAAGATGCTAGGTTAGGGGGAGTTGATAAGTGCTAAAAAGTAGTAAATTTTCATATGGAATTTTGGCACTTCTATTTTAAATTATGAACATTTGTATCAATTTTTCCTAATCTAACAAAGATGAAATGTAAGCATATGTTTCCGAGTTTTTGATTAAAAAGAAATCATTTGATCCCTATTTTGTATATGATTCAGGTAAATTAAGAGAGAAGAGCAAATCCTGCAACAATTCGCCCAAGCTAGAATGATCTCTCCTAAACGAGAGCTGATCAGAGAAGTACCTTTCACAAGCCATTCTAGCCTAAGCGAAAATGATCTCACTTGAGCGAGATTCGTCCAGGGAGAAATTAATTTAAAAGTCATTCTAGCTTAAGCGAGAATATTTTAGCTTAAGCGAGAATGACCTTTCTTCATCATGAAGTACCTTCTAGCTTAAGCGAGAATGACCTTTCTTCATCATGAAGTACCTTCTAGCTTAAGCGAGAATGACCTTTCTTCATCATGAAGTACCTTCTAGCTTAAGCGAGAATATTTTAGCTTAAGCGATAATGACCTTTCTTCACCATGAAGTACTTTCTAGCTTAAGCGAGAATATTTTAGTTTAAGCGAGAGTTTGTGCAGTATATATACTTATGGATCATGAAGAAAAAAAAGGAGGAAAAACGCGGGAATCAAATCACAGAGCATTGAAAGAGTCGTTTTTCAAACTCAGTTGTAGGATCTTCTTCTTCATCTCTTAGAATGTCAATCCTTTTCTCTTGGGATTGAATGTAATCGATTCGAACTCGGATGTAATCTGGTGATATTTCTTTATAGCAGTTCTATTTTTATTCAAGATTGGTATTTTTGTTCTGCTCTTAATGCTTGATTCTATCTGATCAATAGTTTCATGAATGTGAATTTTGGATGAGACTGGAAAGTAATTCTAAAAATCTGATCTGAACAAACATACTTGATATATTGTGATGCTGGGAATAGATTTCAGTATATCAATTGCTTATAACACCTGAATATAATGCTGGACAGTTTGTTGGATATGTGAGGAATCAATATTCAAGGAGCTGATCTTATGAATTTTATACGCAAGGAATTGGTATAAATGACTTATGTGTATTGCATCAATATTGGTAATTTCATATGCTATATGTTCATATTCATCCAGATTGCAGATGAGTGAGATAGATGAATTCAATCCTAACTTCTCATCTCAAATTTTCTCATATCAGATTGCATTCGCGCAGCCTCTTTCAATTTCAGTAACTAAAAATTTTAAGCTGAGTTTAGAACTGTTTTGTAATTTGAGCTGGATGAAAAGAATTATGAAAGTAGCACTAGGAAATGATTTGGCAAATGGTAACTTTGTATTCTGCTACATGACTTTAGTCTGTTTTTTCTTTTGTGTATAAGCAAATACAGCATGTACAGAAGAACAACCTTCTAACCTTTTAGCTGAGTTTGTGTACACTCTTGGTTAAAGTTATTCATGGATCTCACTGGATCTATATTATATTTAGGATTGCTTGTACTGTGGAAGTGGTCTGAAACTAATAAATTTGAAATTGGATTTTCCAAATGATACAGATTAAATGGTTTTGTTTTATGACTGAACTTTTGCAATGGATTGTCCTCGTATTAAATCTTACAGTAGATTGTTTATGGACCCTATTTTGAAGAAGTCATATTATTTTCTCACTTCTACTGTAGAGCTACAACATCCACACAAAACAATTAAAACATAGATCTGTTATACACCAACATGTATGCTATGATAGTTATTTTCAAGTTATGTGCACCTATTACATGAGTGTCAGATTAGATGCTCAATGTTGAACTACTCCAAGTCAGCCCACATAGTTATGTGCACCTAGAGAAAATGATTTTGCAATGGTGGTTAGTTACTTATTCATGAATTCTTTTGGAAAGAAATACTTAATTGAGCATGCAGCTTAGAAACTCCATCATAGAAATATGGAGAGGAAAACACATTTGTTTCTAGTATTGGTAGTATGAAAAACTAATAAATAGCAGTTGTTAATTTAAATTAGTTTACTTTATTTTCAAAAACTACTTTTATGTTTTAAATAAAAAATAATAAAAATATAACATTAAACAAATAAAAGAGAAATTAAAGAATAATAATGATAATAGTAATTTAAATATCATATTTTTATGTGTATAATTACCTATGATATCTTCTAAACAAATATATATATATATATATATATATATATATATATGTTACCATTAACAATTACATCCTAAAAAAAAAGAAAATCCAAATTTTTAAAAAAAAAAAAAGTAGAGAAATTTAAATTTTTAAATAAAAATGTTTGATCATTTCTAAATAAATAAGAAAGGAATCACCAAAAATGCATTGAAGATGACTTGAAGCTTTGAAATTAAAATATAAAAGTTTTTAAATAATAATGATTTACACTATACATTCTTAAAAATGTGGGGTACTTCACCAAAATTAAATTGGTATCCGATCAAGTAACTAAAAAATATCAAACAATTTAAAATTAAAGTTATATTATTCATTCTTATAAATGTCTCAAAAATTTTCTCCAAGCAGTTAAAATATACCAAATAATTTAACATAAAAATAATTAATATGAAAGTAAATTAATCCTCTTTGACAATAATCCCAAAGAACTGTGTCAAATCCAACACAAGAGTTAGACACATGCAAAAGGAGAAGATGTATAAAAATTTACCCATAGTGTTGTCTTAAATACAACATGGGTGGGCAAGACTCACAGAAGGAGAAGATGCATCTAGATTTTTGCCATAGAGTTAGGTCAAATAACACAAGGATGTGGCAGATGCAAAGAAAGAAAACATGCATGAGTGATGCTCCCTTGGACATGTGTCAAATACTAAAATCCCACATGGGTTTGAGAGTAGCTCAAAAGGAGAAGATGCATCAAGGATTGTTCTACAGATGGGTGAAAATTCCATGTGATTTTGAAAGATGAGTTGAAGAAAAAATACTTTAGGATTCTGCCACAACACTATATCATAGTTCACAATGATGTGGGATAAACCCAAAAGAGATAGTCACAAAAAAATGAGATATTTAATCAATTTGATTCATGATTAATTATTTTAATTATCAAGAATATTAACTGTTTTTTCTTTCATGCATGTAGAGTTATTTATACCACAAGAATTGAATTTTTAAATTATTTTTTTCTTTTTGGTATTGGAAATACATGATTCGAAAAACTACTGAAAATTATGAGTAACAATCCTTCAAGATACAACTTATATAACAATGCATTTGGGAAAGCAAGGGTAAGGATGAGAATGTTTATAACACGGTGAGTTTGGGGGAGCAAGAATAGGGATGAGAATGTCATACCCATCTTCTTCATGTTGGGGGGTTTAAAAATAGTTTTCAACCAGTAATAGATGCACCTTAGTTAGAACCTTATTAGCCTAAGCCAAACTTAGGTCTAATAATTTCATTAAGCACGTGTAAAACTTATATAACTTCACGATTAGTCCTAAAACCAACCTCACATGATTACTTATGTAAGCCAGTAGAACCATTTTTTGAAGTTTTAAGATGCTTTAAACTAGAAATAACAATTTTCCTTGGTGACAATTATATTTTTTCACACACTTTTCTTTTTTGGTTCTGAACATTTTTATTTTGGTTTATACATTTATCTTCTTCACAAGAATAAAAACCTCTACTTGATGACAATTTTTTTATGGAATAAAATTATCATCCTAACATTGATAGATACAAATTTATTGTATTTATGAAGAATAAGGGCTTGATTGATTTTATTTTATTTTTTAGTTTTTTAAAGAGTTTTCAAGAATTATTTTCAAGAAAAGGAAAAAAAAAACTTGTTTGATACGTGTTATTTGAAAACTGTTTTGAATATATAGAAGTAAAAAACTTATTCATATATATGGAAACGTCATTAATGGAAAGCAAAAACAACATATTCTCATTGTATTTTGAGTTTTTAACACAAAAACAGAAAATTGAAAGGCAAAATTACTTACAGTTATTCCCCTTTTTTAATTTTTAAAAACTAAAAAATCAAAATTGTTTTAAAAATCGCTTTTAAAAAAACACTAAATAACGAGTTTTTTAATGCTAATGTACTAGTTTTGTCATCTACTAGTAGTTCTAGTCTACTAGTAGTGTACTAGTACTAGTCTACTAGAAATGATAGTCTATTAGTAGTACTAGTACTAGTGTACTAGTAGTGGTAGTAGTACTAGTACTAGTGTACTAGTAGTGATAGTCTACTAGTTGTGCTAGTTTATTAGTAGTGTTAGTCTACTAGTAATACTAGTCTGTTAGTATTGCTACTCTAATAGTAGTGTTAGTCTACTAATAGTGCTAGTCTACTAGTAGTACTAGTCTACTAATAGTGTTAATTTACTAATAGTACTAGTAGTGTTAGTTTACTAGTATTACTAGTCTACTAGTAGTGTTAGTCTAATAGTAGTGTTAGTCTATAATAGTGTTAGTCTACTAGTAGTCCTAGTCTAGTAGTAGTCCTAGTCTAGTAGTAGTCCTAGTCTTCTAGTAATACTAGTCTACTAGTAGTGCTAGTCTACTTGTAGTACTAATTTACTAGTAGTGCTAGTCTACTACTAGGGCTAGTCTACTAGTAACAGTTGTTTACTAGTAGTGCTAGTCTACTTGTAGTACTAATTTACTAGTAGTGTTAGTCTACTACTAGAGCTAGTCTACTAGTAACAGTTGTTTACTAGTAGTGCTAGTTTACTAGTGGTGTCAGTCTACTAATAGTACTAGTATTGTTGGTCTGCTAGTTGTGTTAGTCTACTAGTAGTGCTAGTTTATTAGAAGTGCTACTCTACTAGTAGCGCTAGCCTTCAAGTAGTGTTTGTCTTCCTGTAGTGCTAGTCTACTACTAATGCTAATGTACTAGTAGTGGTAGTGTACCAGTAATGCTAGTTTACTAATAATGCTAGTGTACTAGCTATGCACAAAATAAAGTGAATAAAAATAGAATTGTATTGAAAAATACACTAATTAAGTTAAAATAACATATAAGGAAAACCTTACAAGTAAACATTCATTAAGAACGATTTTACTTCAAAATCAAAGTATTCCCTTTATTATTAATATAATAAATAAAAATTTAATATAATAAAAATGTGTATATTATGTATATATATACATACTAATAGGTTTTCAAATTAAAATAGTTGAAGTTTTTTTTAAAAGCCAAAGGATTTTATTGAAAAGAAATAGAGAGCACAAGAAGTGTCATCCACAAAACTAATGTCTAAACATTACAAAAGTGAAACCAAGTTCATGATGGTCTTGCTACAGAATCATATGAATTCATAACCCATCTAGCATAAGAATGTGAGACTAACTTAGAAGCACGTCACCACTCTCATGAATGCAATTGTATAGCTTAAGCAATGTCTTGAATATCCACCACCTCTACTCTGAAGAACACAACATTTCTAGCCTTTCATAGTTTCAAACTCGTGCAAACCACACCAGAGACTAGGGATGGCAAAATAACCCACGCTAGCAGATATGCATGGATAAAATATGTGAAAATATCCACACTGGGTACCTACCACCCAGCGGGTATAGGTTTTTCTCCTCACTACTTAACGAAAACAAGTATTCTAGTACTCGTACTCATGAATATCCAATAAACTAAAATAATATATATATATATATATATATATATATATATATATATATTAAGTTAAAAAACATAATATTTTTGTAAAATAAATCAAATTAAAATATTAATTGTCAAATTTTTATTTATATCAATCGTATTTTTTTATGAAAACTTGATAATTAATAAAATTTCATTATGAAAATTTCAATAATATAAAGTAAAGATTTTATTTGAATTAAATATTTTTTATAGTATATTTTATTAATCTTCTTTTAGACCTAATTAATTTTGTAGAAAATAATATAATTGTATTTCTAGATTTCCAATAAATAAATTATTTATTTGATAAAACTTCTTATAAAAAAATATATTTTTTAAAATATCTACAAGTAGTAGGCAACCGCCACTTCTGTCTGCCCCAACCCATTGCAATTCATACCCACAACTACGCGTTCCAATACCCGGCCTTTGATATAAGTTATAATGTGCTTTATCCTTGATATAAAGACACGAGAATAAACTAAAATTGGAAGCTATAAGGTGCTTTGTCTTTGATATAAGGGGCTTGGTTGTATTATATATATCATCTGTTCGAAAAGCATATTGATAAATGATAGCTAATATGAAAGGAGTATCTGCTGTGTTGCTGAATCCAAGTCATATGGTTTTTGTTGCAGTGTATTCATCGGCCTATGATAAGAGCTCTATGAAATGAAATAAATACAAAGAGAAGAAAAAGCCTTATGAAATGAAATAAATAAAAAGAGAAGGAAAGAGAACGTTAACTATGGTGATACCAAAATTTCACACTAATTACTCTTTTTACTAGGAAAATTGTGACAACAATGATGTTTAAATTTAGAACAAATTATAGATGCACTCATTAGATTTACCAAAATGAGAGATGCACCTCCTTTTCTTTCTTTTTTTTTAAAACTATACAAAACTTTCTTACTTTTATGTATTCATTACACTAAATATTAGAGTATTCTGAATTATTACACTATTCTAGATCACCACATCATCTGTGATCCCAACAATAAACATGTAACATATAATATAATTAATTAATTAACTTATTTTGTAATTGTGTTAATTAAATAATTATATACTAATTGATTGAATCATAGATAACAACGTGGTCGGAAACATCTAATAATTTCTCCCTGTATATTTGAAATAACATTCCTTAAATTTGAAGTAATACTTCTCTCAAACCCTACACAATACGAAAGTAATGATTAAAGAAGAGGAAGTGCATACATTGAAGTGGGAAAGATTTTGTAGTAATTTCCTCTTAAATTTGTAACTCTGTGTATAATAAACAATTTGGAAAGACTTTATACTTTGGTAAAATTTTCATATGAACAAAATGTAATTCTACATAAAACAGCCTCAGCAATGGTGTCAGGTTGGTTGATGACATCGTTACTTGGCATCAAAGTTAACTAAACTATTTATAAATGTGATAAAGTATAGTTGGTAAATTTATAACTACTTATACTTGTAAACTATTTACTTTACATTAAAAGTATCTTATTTGGTTCTTGCAAGACATGCATAACTAACACAAGAATATACATACAGAAATAATTTATATCAAGAAGTACATGTTGTTATAACAATAGTAGCATAGTGTGTACCCTTTTAAATCTCAGAAACATAAAGCGAAGAAGAATAAACTTTTATGCAGTTGAAATTTGAGAATTCATGGTAGCACATCCTCACATAAGCAGCTGTAAGTGTAAATATTGTAAACCAAACAGTGTATTTCATCATATACTTTCTTCTTCTGGTTGGATTTTCTTCTTTGTTTCCGAAAAAGTGCATTAAGTGTAAGGTATCCATTTATTCAGGAGTAAGCGTACTCATTGATAATATAGAGTCAGAGTTTGTCATTCAGTTTCTATCATATCATCACCTTTTCAGTTAAATTAAATTTTTGTATAATTATTTAAATGTGAGTCTGTGTTGTTTAGTTAGTATATAATTAATAAATTGTGTCAATGTAACTCCTAGACTTTTTTCACAACAAATTTACATATGCAGCGTATGTTACCTCAATTCCGAAAGCAGCATGCTTAACATATGTTCCTGGATAGAACTCTTCGGATGTCTTTTTCGTTACTCCTTGAACTTGAGTTTACCGCGCGGTGGCCAAACAGGTAGGTACCTGAAAAAGACACTCTGACGCTCAAGTTAGAGAGGTATTCAGTTCAAGTGTCAAACAGTGAATATATATATTTTTCTCTCCCCTTTACCTTGGGTACTGTTTACCTATATATAGGGATGGACTGGACCTCTATCTATTGGGCCTTGTCTAAGTACCCAGAACTTAGGTAATGTGACCTTAATCAAATTAACAACTAGTAATGAGATTTGTACTGATTAATCCTGACTTGCCGTTGGCCGAGTGTGCTTGATCTTGGCAGCGTATCAAAGCTGAAGTCTATCCCGTGGTCTTTGGTGTCGGCGCCGAGGTCTTTGGCTGTGACTGGGGTCTATCTTTGGTGTCGAGACCGAAGTCTTCGGCCTTGGCCAAGGTCTATCCTGTTCACTTGTCCCCAGCTTCGGTCGTAGCGCAGTAAGAACCGAAGTTAAAAAGAAAAATGAAATGTGAAGGGTCTTCGACTAAGAAGGGAGTCTTGTGATAGGTGATGTGAAAAGGTGGGAAACCAGGGGGTGAAAGATCTGGGTCGTTGATGACATCATGGAGGTGAGGATCTGAAGGGTCGCCGAATTTGGACCGTTGATATGGAAAGGCCTGGACGGTCACGATCCATTGTCCTGCCTAGGTTTTTCGTACTATATATAGACGGTGTTCCTCGTCCAGTCTTCACCAGATTTTCTACCTTTTGGGCCGAGATCTCCGAATCCCAACTTGTTAACTCAGTTTGCTAAAGAAATTTGACAAGGTACGCTGTTCCAAAAAAATATGTTTGTCTTTCTTTACTAGTTCTGCTCTCTTTTCTTCTTCTTCTTCATGGGGTGATGCCTCAAATTCAACCGAAGTCACCCCTTCCTGGGAGGGTAGCAATATTTGTTCTGCTACCTGTCCTCTTTCTGTCCCCACCGCAGCTACTGAAGCCGAGGTTGGAGTTGCTCCTCCTGAGGGATCGCCGAAGGAGGAGGCCCCTAGTCGCAAGGCGGTGGGAAACCCTAAAAAGGAGTTCCCCCCTATCAAAGACCCTGAGTACGACTGGGTTGATGGCGAGGTCGCTGCCTACTACTCCCGTTATAATACGAAAGAAGTTTTATTAGCCTTTGTAAGGAGCGTGGAGTTATGTCCTTTCGAAAACGCTATAGATTTCCCTTTCTTCATCCGTCATTGCCGAAATGGCAGTTTTGACGCGCCTAATTTTGCTTATCGCCATAAGAGTGCTGAGGATAAGTTTCATTTCTTCTATGTCCATGATTGTATGTTTCGAAACCTCGGCGTCCAAATTCCCTTTGACGACTTCCCTATAGGGGTCCTTCGTATTCTCAATACTGCTTCCACGCAACTGCATCCGAATGCCTGGGCCTACTACCTCCAGGAATTTAAAGCCTTGTGCTTATTTACGCATGTCAAGGCCAGTCTCAGTTTGTTCTTGCATCACTTCACTACTCGTCCACATGAGAAGTGTAAGTGAGTGTCCTTATACCGAAACCCTAAAAATCCTCTTCTCCAACTATATACCACCTCTTATAAAAATTTCAAAACCGGTTTTTTTAAACTCTTGGTTGGCCCCGAGACTGGTCTGAAGCATTTTTGTGACCGAGACGGGGAGTGGTTATTCCCTTTCTACTGGCAGTGAGCATCAAGGAGGTATAATTCCTATCCTGCGGAGTTGCCCACGCCCGAGAAAGTGACAACAGTTGCCTTTTTGGATTCACTTCCTCGGTGCCTCCCTGTCGAAAAATTGATAAAGTTGTTCTAGTCTCCTACACCTCTCGAAGACTTAGAGAGTGAGTAGTCAAAGTTAATGTCTTGTCTGTTTATTTATTGTGCATGTATTTCGGTTTAACAGATGTGCTATTTTATGCAGGTATAATTATGGATAGAGTTAGAAACGTGATGGACTTCCAGAAGAGCCAGTGTGTCCTAGCTGATCTCTCTTCGGAAAATGAGGAGGAGGTCCCCTAAGAGATTTTCGAGGTGGATTCCCAGCCAAAAGAACCTCCTACCAAAATTCTTCCTCCTGCCCCTAAAGGATCAAGGGGAAAGTCTAAGCTGAAAGGTAAGGATGTTGAAAAGGAGAGGAAGAAAGGGAAGGGAAAAAGTAGGGAAGGGAAGAAGTCCTCCTCCAACAAGTCCAAGAAAGCAAGGACCGAAGATCCCTCTCCTAGCTTCGTCGTCCTTACCGCCATGGTCTCCTCATCCTTTTTCCATTAGGACTTTGATCCTCTCGCCGTCATGTTCCAGGTTGGGGAGAGTTCTTCCGAGGCAAGACAAGATTACATGACCACCACAGACCCCACCCTTCACTAGGTTCACTACTGCGAGCTCTCGACCCGAATGCAAGCTTTGGGTCGCCATCTTTTTGCCACCGAGACCACGAAACTTCGACAACAGCTGAAGCGTTAAGAGGAACCATTGGAAGCAGCCATTAAGGCTTTAGACTCTCTGAATTCCGAAGTAGCTGGGCTGAAAGAGAAAAACAAGTCCATGGTCTCGGTCGAGGAGCATGAGGCGGCCTTAAAGAAAAAGGACACGAGGGTCGAGGAGGCGTTGGATATGTACAGGGAAATCGACGCTGCTCATGAAGAAAGTGAGAAGGTCTGTGAGTCGCTCAACTGTGATCTCAATGCGGCCAAAACTGGGTTCTCCAAGTATAAGAAACAGGTGATTAAGGACATATGTGCAGAGCACGAGGCCGGGTTCTGCCATGCTGTTCGTCAGGCCTACTAGTTTGACTCCTTCCCTCAAGACTTCAAGTTCGACTCGGACTGGGACTTCTTCGGCAGGGAGTTCAAGTACTTTGATGAGGTGCTAGAGAATTTGCCCCCAGACACCTATGCCCCCTGCATGACAGTTACGCCTGACCGCACCGAGCGCGTTGACATAGAGGATGAAGGGGCCGAAGATGCCGAAGAAGTGGATGGGAGGAACATAGGCTCCTAGGTTGGGGGTTTTTATGTGGGGGATTTTTTGGATGTATTTTTTGTACAGGCCGAGATGTGGGCCTTTCAGCTTTTTATGACTTAGGCCTGCTAGATGTGATGAACACTTTTTGTACTTACAAGGATAATTTATATTAAATCTATGATGAATAGAACATTCCTTTATTTCTGCTTTCATCTTCTTATGTGCCTTACTCAATGTTTCAGATTTTTCTAGATAATCTTCACACATCCCGCATATTTTGAGAGTTATGGTAGTCTACATGTAGTTGATAGAATGCTTTAGTTTTTTAAGTGTTTTCTTGACCGAACCCAGTGCCAAGTTGGTATGGCACTTTAATCCCGAGTGTAGCCTAGACCAAACTTTGTGTCGAGTTGGTAGGGCACTTTAAATCGTGAGCGCTGCCTGGACCGAACTCTGTGTCAAGCTGGTAAGGCACTTTAAATAGTGAGTGCTGCCTGGACCGAGCTTTGTGTTAAGCTAGTAGGGCACTTTAAATTGTGAGTGTTGCCTGGACCGAACTCTCTATCGAGTTGGTAGGGCACTTTAAATCGTATAAGGTTCTTCTTAGACGAAAAAAAGATAATGGAAGTGGTGGGACAAATGATCATATTATTGAATTGAAGTCAAGCCTCGTTAAAAACCTGCCTAGCCAAAACCCTCCTTAGGGATAAAAAACCAGGTGAGGAAAAGAGTGCTTGCAGTACATTATACTAGTTGTAGTAATTTTTCAAGTGAGTCGAGTTCTAGGTCCTCAGAATGAGTTTCCCAAAGAGCTCTTCTAGCTTATAAGCTTCGTTACCGAGACTTTGGTGGATCCGAAACGGTCCATCCAATTGGGAGCGAGTTTTCCTTCCCTTCGGTCTCTTCGGGCATCCCCAGTCGCTCTCCACATTAAGTCACCTTGCGCGAACTCTCGCACCCTTACCTTGCTGTTGAATCTTCTGGCCATCCTTTGCTTACATGCTTCCACAACTATTGTTGGTCCGTCCCGTTCCTCATCGACGCAATCCAACATGGCTAGCAAGGCTTCTTGGTTACCTTACTCATCAAAGTGGGCTCTTCGGAATGATTGTTCTCCTATCTCGATAAGGATCATGACATCCGTTCCATATACAAGCCTGAAGGGTATTTCTTTTGTAGAAGATTGAGGAGTGCATTGATATGCCCATAGGATTTCAGGAATCATTTCAGCCCATTCTCCCTTTGCCCCCGTCATCCTTTTCTTCAACTCTCCTAGGATTACCTTGTTGGCAGCCTCAACCTGTCCATTCGACTGTGGATGCTTCACCGAGGTCACCTTGTGTTTGATATGCAGGCCTCTAAAAAGGAGTTCAATTTTTTGTCTGTGAACTGCAGCCCATTGTCAGTGATGACGGCCTGGGGGATCCAAAACCTAGTGATTATGTTTTTCCATAAAAACTTCTGGATGTTCTGAGCCAAGATAGTGGCCAAAGGCTCGGCCTCAATCCACTTTGTGAAGTAGTCGACGGCCACAAGTAAGAATTTCACCTGTCCTTTCGCCATAGGGAATGGTCCAAGAATATCCATGCCCCACATACAGAATGGCCATCGGGCCGTTATTGGCATGAGGTCATCTGCTTGTTGGTGGATAAGGCTGTCGTGCCTTTGGCATAGTACACACCTTTTGACAAAAGGCGAACAATCTTGTTTGAGGATAGGCCAATATTATCCGGCCCTTAGTACCTTGGCAGCTAAAGTTCTTCCCCTCGTGTGCATACCATAGATGCTGAGATGTATCTCTTTGAGAACATAGTCAACGTCGTCAATGGCGATGCATTTTAGCAATGGAGTCGAGAATCCTCTTTTGTACAGGTCGTTGGCTATCATGGTAAATTGGGCTGCTTTCATTTTGATGACCATGGTCTCGGCTGGGTCTGCAGGTAACTTCCTTGTGTTACGTAGCTTGTGATTTCTTGTCACCAATCATTAGTAACTGAGACAATGTGCACTCCTATGCTCGGCGACGTAAGCTCTTGCTGAATTATCGTTTTCAATTGCCCTGATTTCTTGGTGCTGGCCAATCTGGCCAGCTGATCTGCCCTTTCATTCTATTGTCGTGGTATGTGAGCTACTTCGACTTTGTCAAATCTGGCCAGGATTTCCTTGTAAGCATGGTAGTACTGCAATAGCCTAGGCTCATTGACCTGAAAAGTATCATTGACCTATTCGACCACTATTTTGGAATCTGTTAAACACCTTACTGCTTTCGCTCCCAACTCTTCGCCTAGCTTCAGGCTGGCTAACAACGCTTCGTATTCTGCTTGATTGTTAGAGCCTTGAAGCTAAAACGTAATGATTGTTCGACAATAAGCCCGTTCGGTCCTTCTACGATTACTCTCGCCCCACTTCCACTGTTTCTCGTCGACCCATCTACACGTATGGTCCATGAGGTCGGCGGGTTACTTTCTGGCTCGATCAGGGGATGAAGTTCGTTCACAAAATCAGCCAATAATTGGGACTTTATGGGACATCTGGGTTCGTACTGAATGTCAAATTCGGATAGTTCTATGGACCATGCTACCATCCTTCCTGCCAGTTCTGGCTTTCTCAAGACCTTCACGATGGGACAGTCGGTCCGGACAACGAATCAGTGGCTTTGAAAGTATGGTCTCAAGCGTCTGGCTGTGCTTATCAGGGCCAAGGCCGTTTTCTCCACGGCCTGGTACCTGACTTCGGCATCACGTAGAATGCGACTGGTAAAGTACACGGGGCATTGGCCCTCTTCAACTTCCTGAACTATAACGATGCTTATAGCCGAGGAGGAGATAGAGAAGTACACTATCAACATTGCCGAAGTTGGCTTGACCAATACTGGAGGGGAAGCCAAGGTTCTTTTGAGGGTAGAAAATGCCTCCTTACATTCTTCAGTCCATTTGAATGGTTGCACCCTCCGAAGTAACATTATAATGGGCTTGGTCTTCTCGGCCATGCAAGGCAAGAAACTAGATAAGGCCATCAACCTGCCCATTAGGCGCTGTACTTCTTTCTGGTTAGTTGAGCTCCACATTTCGAGAACAGTTGAGCATTTGTCCAGATTGGCCTCTATCTCTCGTCTCGTGATCATGAATCTAAGAAATTTACTCCCTTGCACTCTGAAGACACATTTTTCCAGATTTAATCTCAATGAATGCCTCCTTAGGGTTTGGAAGACTTCTTCTAGGTCTTGCACATGTCCTGCAACCTTTTCGGACTTGACTATCATGTCGTCAACATATACTTTTATGTTTCTTCCTATCTGCTGGTGAAAAACTTTGTCCATAAGCCTCTGATAAGTGGCCCCGACGTTTTTTAGGCCGAAAGGCATAACCTTATAACATTACATAGCCTCTTCCATGATGAACGCCGTCTTCACCTCATCTAGAGGGTGCGTTCGTATTTGATTATACCAAGAGAAAGTGTCCAAAAAGCTATGGGTAATGTGTCCTGAAGCCCCATCTACTAATTTATCAATGTTAGGCAAAGGATAAGCGTCCTTGGGATATGCTTTGTTAAGATACGTGTAGTCAGTACACATCCTCCATTTTTTGTTATACTTCTTTACCATGGCCACATTTGCTAGCCATGTGGTGTACTTAACCTCCCTTATGAATTCGGCTGCCCTGAGCTTGTTGACCTCTTCCCTCACAAATTTCGATCTTTCGCCCCCCATCTTCCGTCTCCTTTGAGCCACTGGCTTGGCTGGAAGGCATACCACCAGTTTATGGGATAAGAAGTGGGGATCAATTTCAGGTATATCGGCAGGTGTCTAGGCGAACAGGTCGACATTCTCTCGTATCACAGTCGTGATCATTTTTTGGTCCCTTTCGGGAAGGAAGGAGCCGAGATAAGTGAGCTGGGTGTCTATTTTTCCAATTTGGATGGGTTGAATTTCCCCCATAGGTTCGACCTTCTCTATCTCGTCAGGCATAGGGTCTAGGTCTAGACTCGTAGGGTAGTGGTGTGCAAGCATTTTGACGGCACGAATCTGTTGTTTCTCTTCCCAGGGTTGAATCTTGAGGCTGGCCAAGTAACACTCTCTGGCCGCCCTTTGGTCAACATGGACTGTGATAATCTTTCCTCCTTCGGAAGGGAATTTCATGGCAGATGAGGTGTGAAAACTATGGCTCCCATCTTGTTAAGAGAGGTTCTACCAAGGAATACATTGTAGGAAGTGTTTGTTTTAACCACAATGTACCTAATTTTTATGGTACGGCTCTGCCCGTTTTCAGCCCTGAAGCGGGTATATAGGTCAACACAACCTTTGGTCGCCACCCTTTCTCCAGCGAAACCAATAAGTGGTTCGTCAAAAGGCATCAACTGTTCAGGCAATAGGCCGAGCTCTTGGTCTCTGCTTCTATTCTCATATCCCCTATGGCAATAACATTCCCGTGGGTCCTCCTGACGTTCTTGGCCTTGTCTCCTCTGATAAGTTCTAGTGGTAGGGACATCGGAATGGTAGCTTGGCTGGTAAACGCAGTTTTTCAAGTGGCCTTACTGGATGAGGTCCTCAATCTTGTCTCTTAACGCTGAACACTCTTCAGTGGAGTGTCCTTTGTTCTGGTGGTACTGACAATGCTTAGAGGCGTCGCCCCCAGAGGAGTGTTGGCCCTTTTTGGCATGACTAAAAGGTCGACCAACAGTTATTGTTCCAGCACTTTCGATCTCGAGGCTTTTGAGGGGGGTGTATTGGTGATGTCTTGGTCTCTTGGGCGGCTTCTCATTGAATTGTTCCTTTCTTTTGCCTTTGTCTCCTCGGTCCCCCTCCTTGGGCTGTAAACTGGGGATGAGCTCATGTTCCCTTTTTCAGAACGCCTGCAATTCTTCAATCTCAATGAAGGATACAACTCGACTCCTCATTTTCTCCATACTCCTCGGAGAAGCATGAATCATGCTTTTGGCGAAGTCTCCTGGCTGCAGGTTAGTCAAGAACGTGTAAAAGGTGACTTCTGGTTGTAAGTTTTTAATGCTTAATGCAACCTTTCCGAAGTGGTCTATGAACAACCTGAGGGGTTCCCCTTTTTCCTGTCTCACAGTTGTCAGTGCTTGAGAAGTGAACCGATGGGGCCTGGATGTGGCAAACTGATTTCCAAACTTGGCAGCTAGAGTCTGGAAGCTCTCAACCGAGCTCCGGGGAAGCTGAATAAACCAATTCAGAGCTGGTCCTTGGAGGGACATCGGAAATATCTTGCACAAGGCGGTTTGGTCATTTGTGTACATTCCCACCTGGGTCATGAAAGCCGCCAAGTGACTGTCCGGGTCCGTGGTTCCATCATATTTCTCAAGGGAAACATGTTTCCAGCTTTTAGGCAGAGGAGTTTCCATTATTTCAGGTGTGAACGGGTGGTGAGGCCTGACTATGGAAGGCGCTGGCTCGGCCTGCCGGGGTACATGGCTCGAAGACCCTGGCAGGGCACTATCCATCGGCCTACGCCCGTGGTGAGGTTGGGATTTGGCAGGGGTTGCTGACAAACCGTGAGGGTGTCGACTTCTCGTGGGTGCTGCTGATTCTCCCCCATGTGATTCATCTCTTAACTAATCCGAATTAGCATCTTTCGTCTGGTGTCTCCCTCTGATCTCAGTTGTTTCTCGACTCAGCTCCGCTACTTCTTCTCTCAACTGCCTGATGACTTTTGCCAAACTGGACTCGTTCACCACCTCGGGAATACCCATTGTGGTTCTGGTCCCCGCTCCCTTATTGGCTTGATTCTTGGGTCCTACTCTATTCCTTCTTGTCCTCGCCATGGTAAATCAATGGCTATTAGTGGGGTGTGATGTTTTACTGCGGGCCCCACGGTGGGTGCCAAAATGTTCATGGATAGAACTCTTTGGATGTCTCCTTCGTTACTCCTTGAGCTTGAGTTCCCCACACGGTGGCCGAATAGGTGGGTACTTGCAAAAGACACTCCGAAACTCAAGTTAGAGGGGTATTCGTTTTAAGTGCCAGACAGTAAACATATATATTTTTCTCTCCCCTTTACCTTGGGTACTGTTTATCTATTTATAGGGATAGACTGAACCTCTATCTATTAGGCCTTGTTTAAGTACCCAGAAGTTAGGTAATGTGACCTTAATCAAATTAACAACTAGTAATGGAGATTTGTACTGATTAATCCTGACTTGCCGTTGGTCGAGTGTGCTTGGTCTTGGCAGCGTATCAAAGCTGAAGTCTATCCCGTGGTTTTCAGTGTTAGAGCCGAGGTCTTTGGCTGTGACCGGGGTCTATCTTTGGTGTCGAGACTGAAGTCTTCGACCTTGGCCAAGGTCTATCATGTTCAACATATATGCAGTTATTATCAATCCACTGTTAGATTGTTTATAAACTAGGTCCTAAAGAAGTGAAATTGTATTTTCTCTTAGCCACTAGAAAGCAAGAACATTCCAGTCCCACATAAATTAAAAGACCCCAAAATCACTTTGCTTGGTGATAAAATGCACTGTTCAACATAAGCAACCTTTCATGTGATATAATATTTATCTTTGAAAGGGAGAGTCTATTCCAGTTGCTTGCTATTGATGTTCTCAAGTGTAGTACTTACTACCTCAAGCCCTATGAAATAGGGGCCTGCTATGGTAGCATGATAGTATGCTAGCCTCCGGCTGGAGAGCGAGGGCATCCCTCTTTTTGGTTAGTTGATGCCTATTAAGCTGAAGGAAACTTCGAACTCATATTGGTCATGAGTTGAGAACGGGAATTTAACTCTATAAGATCGAATTTTCCGTTGTTCCTCAGTAGCTCAGTGGTAGAGCAGTCGACTGTTAAGTGACTGGTCGTAGGTTCGAATTCTACTTGGGGAGATTTTATTGATTCCGAAATCTGTAATTCGGAATGAAAGGGTTCACTTTGATCATTAAGAAGAGTGGGGAGATTTGATTGATTCTGAAATCTGCAATTCAAAATAAAAGGGTTAGCTTTGACTCTTAAGAAGAATAGAAAACTCGTTTACCTACCAGACAAAGAAATCCTATACTCTAAATTAAGTTGTTGTTCTTGTTTTGCACTAATGCATGGGCTTGATACACCTTACATTTTTAGTTTAAATTTTATAATTTTTAGTTTTTTACTAAGATTGTTCTTTTAAGTTTGAATTATCTATAAAGTCACCAATTTCTATCATAATAGTTTAATGAGAAATATGAATAACAGATAAATTGGGTTAAAACCTGTTTGAAACCTGTCCTTTAAACTGCGGCAAAGGAGTTGAAACCTATGGCAAAGGAGTTTTATTGACCATGAGAGTTTGAATTATTGTTAATTCGTTCAAAGCATAACATCCCAGTCACATGGTAAACAATTTTGATTCTGTGTTTATGAGTTTAGGAATATCACCTTGAAACTAGATAGTTTCTCAAACTAGTTAAGTAGTAAAATAACCAGGAATATCACCTTGCTGTAAAATCCAAGTCATATGTGTGTTTCGGTGGTTGATTGATTGACTAGTTAATAAGAACTTAACTGACCTATGTTTGATCTCCATAAAAGAAATTTAAACTAGGGATAAGAAGGAAGTAAATGTAAATTGCTGCTGAATTATGAATTAATCATGCAAATATTCAGAATTGGATAATAGAATGTGTTTTTTTCATTAAAGCATACCTAAACAACAATAGATGTTTTTTATTTAGAACTTTAAAAGGCCAAGTGAAACTCAAGTTTAATAATTTCTGAGTCTGTGTGGGATGTTATAAGTTATCTATAGTTAGTCGTAATATCATCTTTTGATGTTTTAAGACACTCTAAACCAGTTACAGTTAATGTATAAGACATTTTAAGCCACAGAAATGAGTCCTTCCTGAGAATTTTATTTTTTCTAACAAAATTATCATCCTAACACTAATAGACACAAAAAATTATTGTATATATAAAGAATAAAGACTTGATTGATTTGATTTTATTTTTTAATTTTTGAAAGAGTTTTCAAAAATAATTTTTTAGAAAAAGAGAAAAAAAATTGTTTGGTAAGTATTATTTGAAACTATTTTAAAAATGTGAAAATAAAAAAAGTTATTCATATTTATTGAAGTATCATTAATGAAAAGTGAAAACCAACAACATATTCTCATTTATCATAACTGAGATAACGATGAAATGACACAAATATCTTATGGAGCCTTACTTAGAACCTTAATAGCCTAAGCGATAGATGTGTCTTAGTTAGAACCTGAATTGCGTGGGCGAAACTCAAGTCTAATAATTTTTTTTTAACCGAGACCTTATATATAACTTGCTGTTTATCCTAACACCCTTTCAATGTTTTAAGACACTCTAAACCAATTGATGTTTAAGATACTTTAAACCAGAAATGAGTCCTTGTTGACAATTTTACTTTTTCACACACTTATCTTCTTTGGTTCTGAACATTCTTACTTTGATTTATACATTTATCATATTCACAAGAATAAAGGCCTCTACTTGATGACATATTTTTTATGGAATAAAATTATCATCCTAACACTAATAGATACAAAATTATTGTATGTATAAAGAATAAAGACTTGATTGATTTGATTTTGTTTTTTAGTATTTTAAAGAGTTTTCGAAAACAATTTTCTGGAAGAAAAGAAAAAAAAAACTTATTTGATAAGTGTTATTTGAAACTATTTTAAAGATGTGAAAATAAAAAAAAAATAGTCATATTTATGGAAACATTATTAATAAAAAGTAAAGACCAACATATTTTCATTTGTCATAACCAAGTTCATGATGAAATGACACAAATATTTTGTGAAGTGACCAATATTTTATTTTAAGGGGAAAAACATTAAAAACCCTTAATAAAATGGTCTTTAGAGTTAAAGTTGGGTTCGAAAGTCAATTACATGTAGGAAAGACATTAACACCCTACGACGCCTATTAAAAATAATACTTTTAATTTAATTGTGCAACACTATATAATTTTACAAATATTTATTTTACTCCTAAGAAAGAAATATATATTTTTTATCTTTTTTATTTTTAAGTTCCTTGCACGAGAATTTAAGCTATCTATTGGCTAGTAGTTAAACCTTTATGACTCAATAATGTTGACGATAGAAATTGCTATTCAAATAACATCATTAGCAATTTGTACTCGTGGATAACTTAACTTTTATAAATTATAACTAGAAAAGAATTTATTTTACTTCCTATATATAAACATAGCAAAATGACTATTCTATAAATTTTTAGAATCTAAACATGAAAAGGTAGTATTGTTCCTCAATTAATTAATGTTTCTCGTTATTGTTTAAATAAAAAAAGTTTTATATTTAAAATTTCAATATTGAATCAGATGTTAAATATTTTTTTATTTTTTAAATATTGAGTTATTATTTTTTAACTCTAAACTATGCACGTAACGTGGGAATTCAGTTATCAATCAAATAGAAAAAGGAAATGCCTAAGAACTATATCTCATGCAATAAAATCATTATTATTTAAAATAAAAAAACAATTCGTAAAAAATTAAAGAAAAACTGTACGTGGAAAACGTAACTCCTAATACCTACATAAAACCTAAATCACATATATTAAATCAGAGAAATTGTGCATAAAATAAGAAAAATGCCTAACTAATGGTAACAAGGAAAACAAATATTTACGGAAGAAAAGACTGTACGTAAAACCTATTAAATTAATTATTAGATCTAAAATTAAAATAATAAAAAAAAATATTATGTAACTCTACAATCTTAACAAAATAACTATTTCGATCCTAATTTTTAATTTTCTTTTAAACTAAAACTGCATGTAAAATTGATGGTCTATTTTAATTTTTTTATGTGACAAAAAAATATTATTTTTTTATGATTAATGATAATATATCCTGCATAAATAAAAAACTATTAAATATAAAACGTGTGTTTACATTAATGTATTTATTATTATTGTTTTTCTTAACACAAAATAAACAACATAAATGAAACTAAGTATAAGACAAGAACAAAAAATGAAAGAAATATTGCCTCCACCTGTACATTTCTATTTTCTTGAAAGCCCTGTGAAGAGGAATTTTTTTATTTTCTATTTTTATCTCTCTGCTGATCACCCAAATTTTTTTTTTTTATTATGAGCAATTTAAACTTATCATTAAGTTATTGATTCACACAAATGTTAAATTTAATTTTTTGAAGGGAAGAATCTATTCCAGTAGCTTGCGACCGAGGTTCTCAAGTGTTGTCCTTGTTTTACACAAATGAATGGCCTGGCACATGCTACATTTTCAGTTTAAATTTTATAATTTTAAACTTTTACTAAGATTTTTTTTGTAAGTTTAAATTATTCATAAAATTTTCAATTTATGTCATCTTAGTTTAATAAGATCATGTACTACAGAATGGGTTCAAACCTGTCCTTTAGAGTATTTATTGACCTTGAGAGTCGAAATTATTGTTAATCTCCTTGAAAGTAAAATAAATACAAAGATTTAGTTTTGATATAATTAAGGGGCTTTATTTTCATTGTATCCTCTATAGCTTAATTGCAGGCTTGGCATTCCTGAAAAACATTTTGCTGTAAAATCCAACTTATGTGTGTTTCAGTGTTTGGCTGGTTGGCTATGCTAGTGTCTGAGCTCTATGAAAGAGAAATTTAAACTACTGATGAAAAGGAAGTAAAATAAATTGCAAGCTGCAAAAATGCAGAAATGTCATGCTGAATTACTAGTGAATTGATCGTGCAAATATATTTTTGGAATTAAATTACAGAATGTGTTTCAAAATGAATGGTTAAAGTATTTTTTATTGAATTGATGAACAGGATGATTGACTATGGACATGCTAAAATGGAAGGATCAAGGAAAGTCATTCCCCATCTGGCAAAGACCCACATAGATACCTGAGAAGTTAAGTGAGCTGCTTACACTATAAAATACAAGGATTTCATTTACCTCAAACCATGGAGCTGCGTAGTGAATACAAAGGGAACTATTCTTCGGCCTTTTGAAAACTGTGAATAGAAACGGTGTATTATGTACATTAAGCAGCATACACTGAAGAATACCATGGAAAACTCTGTAATTGGTTTATATTTTTTAATGATTTGTCTTTTGAAAATTCTGTATTTACTGTCGAGCGTAACAGCATGAATATAATAAATGATTATTAAATTTATTTTTTATTATTAATTTATTTTTAATTTTAATCTTGTATTTTACTTTAAACTTTTTAATTTTACATTTTTTTATATTAGTATTTCTGTAATTTTTTTTCATATTATGTCCTATTATTATTTGAGACAAAGAATATAGTTAAAGATCATACTAATTTGTTTCCAACTTTAATTTTGTCTTTTTATTTCAATCCTCTTTAATTTTAACTTTACATTTTTTTTATATTATTAGTTCTGTATTTTTTTATATTTTTTTAATATCTTTTTATAAAAGATAATAAACTTAGTGCATGTATGTCTATTATATTAATAATTTTTTTTATCTTTTTATATTATTATGTTTCTTTATAATAGTAATTAGTTTCAACAACAAATAAAATAAAAGATAAAATATAATTATGTTTTCACTATTTTATTTTTTCGCATTATTATATTTCACATTTTATTTATCATGGAAGCTAATAAAATATTACAAACAAATAAATAATAATAAAAAAATAGAATGAGAAAAATGCTGTTATTACTATATAAACATGTTTTGCGCTAAGTTTCAGTTTGAATGCTATAACTTTAAATTCTCAGTCAAGGTTGTTGATGATAAGGTTAAGTCATCCCACCAAAATGTCAATATATAATTTTTAGTTTCTATTTCTTTTTGGAAAAGAAGTGACTATCAACAAAAGTGAGCATAACTTCCTTATCAATCAGTAGCTTTGATAAAATAAAAACCTTGTTTGTTAATAATCAAACATGCTAATTTCATTTCTTCATGATCTAGTAGTTGAAACTAAAATTATCTCAGCTACATATGATCAACCTCAAAATTCAGTTAACATATACTTACCTAAGTTCATGATCTAATTGTGTATCAGCAGACAAATATATATGTTAAACTGTTAATAGGAAGTCAAGGTTAGCTCGAATTCTTTAAGTGGGTGAAACCAATCATTCGTGCTTGAATCTTCATGTTTTTAAGACAAACATAAACACGCGAGAATAAACTAAAATTGACAGCTATAAGGTGCTTTGTCTTTGATATAAGGAGCTTCATTGTATTATATATCATCCTGTTTGAAAAAGAAAAATCATATTGATATTGACAGCTAATATGAAATGAGTATCTGCTGTGTTGCTGAATCCAAGACATGCCTTCTTTTTTTTTGCACAGTGTATACATTGGCCTATGATAGAGCACTATGAAATGAAATAAATACAAAGAGAAGGAAGAACCCTATGAAATGAAATACACGAAGAGAAGGGAAGAGAACTGTTAACTGTGGTGACATCAAAATTTCACACTCAATTACTTTTTTTAGCACAATTGAAAGTCTGTTTTTTTTTTAATTAGTAGATTGGAAGAAGTAGGATAGTATATAATTAATAAATTGTGTCAATGTAACGCGAGACTTATTCACAGCAAATCTACAGATGCGGCATATGTTACTTCAAGCACATGCTTAATATATATGCAGTTTATAGAAAAGTTGAAGATTAGGCATAACAATCCAACTGCTAGATTGTTTATAGACAAGGTGCTAAGGAAGTGGAATTGTATTGTCTCTGTCACCGGAAATCAAGAACATCCAAGTCCCACATAGATAAAATGATGCACAAATCACTCGATGGTCGCTATAAAATGCACTGTTCAAGGTAGTCAATCTCATACCTTTTTCGGCCTTTTGGCTAAGATCAAGTGTAGTATTTGTTCTTATCAGTTTAATATCTGATATGTGAATCATTGATTCACACGATATTAAATTTACTTTTCTAAGGGGATAATCTGTTCCAGGAGCTTGCTGCTGAGGTTCTCAAAGACTTGGCACACCCTACACTATCAGTTGAAATTTTATAATTTTCTATTTTGTTTTGAAAATTGTTTTTGTAAGTTGAAATTATCCATGGATTTTCAGTTTCTTTCTATCTGTTTAATGAGAAATATGATTCCTGTTTTATGAGAGTCCAGGATCATCTCCTTGAAATATCTGAGTAGATAGTTTCTCAAACTAGTTAAGTAGCAAATTAACCATTTTCATTGTGCTTAGGCTTTATTTTCATTGTGCTTAATTGACGGCTTGGCTGACAGTATATTGCTGTACAATCCAGTCATATGTTTGACCTCTGAAAATTCTATATTTATGTTTCATATAATGAAATTTTAAAATTAATACAATTCAAAAGTAGATTTAAATTTAATTATATGAATGTATAAGATTATATAAAATATATATTCATATAAATAGTCAAATGGATTTGAATTCAAATAGTATGAAATTTCTTAGATTTGAATTTAATTATATGAAAGTATAAGATTATATAAAATATATATTCATATAAATAGTCAAATGGATTTGAATTCAAATAGTATGAAATTTCTTAAAAAAAATGGTATGGAATGAAGTAACTTTGTTTTTTCTTTTCTGAGATGAAGTATTCAACATATGAACTCTCCCATAAATTTTTTTTCTTTTTGAAGTTTAGTGAGATTAGGTCATTAGTGTACTCACATTTAATTTCAGTACATAAGCTCAGCTTAAACTCCATTGGTGAATAATATGTGTCTCTGAATCTTTATATAATTGTTTCATATCTTATTATTATAACTATTGATAATAAGTGATAAAATCTCAATGATAATAGTTCTTAACAAGTTGTTAGTCTCCTTCCAATCTCATATTGTTGTGTGTTTGATATTAAATAAAGAAAATATTTTACAATTATTTTTTCAAAATGTTTTTCATATTTTACTGTCAATGTCCTTAACAATAAATCATAAAAGTTCAGTTCGAACCCATTTCACAAATCTTTTTCTTTATCCAAAAATCTTAACTCAAAATTCATTCAAGATTCAAAAATTTCATATCTTCTAACATCAAATGCTCTAAACTAATTTAATAAAAAAACTTATTTTATATTAAAGTTTTATTCAAATTTCATAAATGAAATTAAATATTAAAATTCATACTTATTTTTCTAAACTCATTGAACTTCTTCTAAGTTTGTCTTGATATCTTTTTTCTTTCTTCTTTATTTTCCATCTTCTTGATATTTATCTTGTTTGTCTGTAGTACAGAAGAGAAGTTTAGTGCCTTCTTTTTCTGCTACTCTGATATTATCTGAAGTGATTCTTTTGTTAAGTGATCTTTCATACGGTTAAACATGTTTTTATATCTCTTCTGCAATGCCATATAAAGGAAGATTCAGATTTTTTTTTTTTTTTCTCAAGACCAATTCTTACCTCATTGGTTCTACAATATTCTAGTATGCGAAGTGGACATCCCTCAATTTTTTTTAGTTCTTAATCCCTTTAAAACCACGTATGAAAATTTCTACCACCAATTTGGTATACTTTAGGCAAGAGTTTGCTCACTCAACAAGTTAATTCACAATCATTTATCCTTCTACAAGTTTCTACACATAACAGTTTCCTATAATCTTACTTTTTTTTTTTCATAATTTTATTAACTTGTGAGTGTCTTTCAAATTAACTGTCATCATCAATTTTTGTTTTTGAACTTAGTAAAATTATTTAATTATCTTAGAAACTGATTTGGGTTAAAATTTTCATTATTAGAAACTTAAGACTAAGTTTCTGAATCAAAGTTTTTCTTTGTGGATTAACAATTTCAAGTCTCTGAAACACAATGCACGGAGTTCAAACAATTATGCCGCAGAGACATTGCTTCTCATAAAATACACTAAAAGTACTGTTTTCTGCATTAATGAAAATATTTGTGTTAGGTATACTGCTGGAAAATATTTGTGGTAGTTGAGGCTTGCGTCTGCGCAGTAACCAAAAATTTTAAGCTGAGTTTAGAACTGTTCTGTAATTTGAGCTGGATGAAAAGAATTATGAAAGTAGCACTAAGAAATGATTTGGCAAATGGTAACTTTGTATTCTGCTACATGACTTTAGTCTGTTTTTTCTTTTGTCTATAAGCAAATATAGCATGTACAGAAGAACAACCTTCTAACCTTTTAGGATTGCTGGTACTGTGGGAGTGGTCTGAAACTAATAAATTTGAAATTGGATTTTCCAAATGATACAAATTAAATGGTTTTGTTTTATGACTGAACTTTTGCCATGGATTGTCCTCGTATTAAATCTTACAGTAGATTGTTTATAGACCCTATTTTGAAGTAGTGAAATTATTTTCTCTCTTCTGCAGAGCTACAACGTCCACACAAAAGAATTAAAACATAGCATCTTTGTTTTTATATTTCATGAACTTCTCATGTTCACCCACAAATAACTTATTTTATATAACAAATTTGTCTTTTTTATTGTTTTTAGATTGCTTTAAAGGTCTTGTAAGGATAATTAGTATAGTGCTCTGTTACCATTTTGTTTATTTCTTTTCTAATTTACAATTTTTTTTAGCAACTACCACATGTTTTTGTATATTTGTTGTGGAATTATTAATTATTTCAATGTTTTTGGTTCTGTGGTTGATAATGGTTTACTAAGCTTGTAAAATCTTAAGCTTCTTATTCTTTTGAAACCTTCATTATGTTTAAGAAAGGTCAAGTCCTAGATTGTAAAGTCATATAGTGACTGGTTTCGGCTGTCTGAGATATAAAGCACATTTTTATGATATAGTGACTGGTTTCCGCTGTCTGAGATATCAAGCACATTTTTATGATATAATTATGTAGTCTCAATGCACAAGCTGAGAAGTTTCTATTGAATGCTAGGAGAATTCAGAAATGTGGGATATATTTGGATAAATATTTTAGAACATTACCTAGCACGTTATTTGTAGGATATACTTGGATAGGAATTTTAGGATAGCATCCACCATGATTGCTGAAAATTTACAATAATCTAAAAGACTTACTTACAAAGAAAATGATTTTGCAATGGCTGTTAGTGACTTCTTCATGAATTCTTTTGGAAAGAAATACTTCATTGAGTATGAAAACTTCATCATGGAAAACATTATGAAGAGGAAAACACATTTGTTTTTAAGTAAAGAATTATATGTTAAGCATGTATTCATTCTATATATGATTTTGATGTATTGAGTTGTGATATGAGTAGAGATGGCAACTAAACCCGTACTCGTGAGTAATCCTTGAACCTACTCCAAAGTTGGCGAGGAATCCTCGGTATGGGGAATACCCGATTTATTAAGTTGGGGATGGGGATATACATACCCATCTCATACCCACCTCACCCCGCTCTTATTTTAATGACTAAAATATTCATTTATCTTAAAAAATGAGAAAGATTTAATATTTAATTAATAAATTATAAATTTTGTATTTATTAGATAACTTTTTAATTAATATTATTTTATTTAAATAAATTATTTTCTACTAAAATATTGTTATAATTTTTTTTTGCAGGTATCGAACGGGTACGGTATACCCGATACCCAACGGGGATGGGAATGGGGACATAAATTTCATACCTGCCAGGTATGGGGACGAAGAAGCGGGGATGGGAATTGGAATGTCATACCCGTCCCCGCCCAGTCCCGTTGCCATGCCTAGATATGAGTTTTGAGGGGTTGAGAAGTTATTTGGACTCGTATAAGTCCTCAATGTATTCAGCAAGTGGTGTGCATAGACGCGTAGAAAGAAAGGATGAATAAAGGATTCTCCCAAAGAATTGTGTCAAATCCAACACATGAGTTAGACATATGCAAAAGGAGAAGCTGCATAAAAATTTATCCCACGGTGTTGTTTTAAATACCACATGGGTGGGCAAGACTCACAGAAGGAGAAAATGCATCTAAATTTGTGTTTGGTTTGGCGAGTTCTGACAGCTTTGAAAAGCAAGGAATGTTGTCATTTTCCATGCAATACCCATAGACATTCAATCGGTACAAGCTACGCAAGTGGCTTCTAGGGAGTGGTGTCTTACAACCAAAGTTACATCTCATTCCTTCATAGTGAACCATGAATCGTTTTCTTTATATGGTAGGCAGGACCTCCTAGAGAGTGTTATGTATTGTCCTTTGTTGCTTTGATGGAAAAGTTCTTGTATTTCTTGTCACATGTGTATGATTTTGGTGACTTGTTCACTTGGAGGGAAGACATCCCTTGTACTTCCAGTCAAGACTATTATTCATTAATATAATGCTTTTACTTATAAAAAAAATACTAAAAATAATCGTGCACTTAGTCAAAAGAAAATATAAAAAAAAACTTGAAATTTAAATAATCATAATTGTAGCCACAACCATGAAAGAGTGTTGACACTTGCACAATCATGTTATCCTTTTGTTTACAAAGTTTAAAATTTAAAAATAATAGTTTAGAGTTTTTACCAAAATCAATGACATTGTTTTTAAATTAAATAAATTACATTGTTTTTACCAAAATCAATGTTTTTAAATAATAGTAGTTTAGGTTTTTTTCTTGAAAAGTGAAGAAAAAAATAAGTATTTCTATAACTCCTTAATTAGTTATTAGATGTCAAATATGAGAGTCATAGGCAGTTGAAACTTTATAAAACTAAAATCATTGGAATTTTAAGATTAATATAAGGAAAATTTTTTAAAATTGGTAGTATGAAAAATAATAAATAGCAAGTTGTTAATTTAAATTAGTTTACTTTATTTTCAAAAACTAATTTTATGTTTTAAATAAAAAGAATAAAAATATAACATTAAACAAATAAAAGAGAAATTCAAGGACACTAATGATAATAATAATTTAAATATCATATTTTTATCTGTGTATATATGCATGTTACCATTAACAATTACATGAAAGCCTAAATTTCTCAAAAACAATATAGTAGAGAAATTTAAATTTTATGATAAAAATGTTTGATCATTTCTAAATAAATAAGAAAGGAATCACGAAAATTGAAGGTGAATTGAAGCTTTGAAACTAAAATATAAATTTTTTTAAATAATAACGACTCACATTATACATCCTTAAAAATGTGGGGAAAGACTATTTACCAAAATTAAATTGGTATCCGATCAAGTAACTAAAAAATATCAAACAATTTAAAATTATTTATATTTTTCATCCTTATAAATGTGTCAAAATTTTTCTCCAATCAAGCAATTAAAATATACCAAATAATTTAACATAAAAATAATTAATATGAAAGTAAATCAATACTCTTCGACAATAATCCCAAAAAATTGTGTCAAATCCAACACAAGAGTTAGACATATGAAAATGAGAAGATGCATAAAAATTTATCCCACAGTGTTGTCTTAAATTTCACATGGGTGGGCAAGACTTACCAAAGGAGAAGATGCATCTAGATTTTTGTCGCAAAGTTGGGTCAAATAACACAAGGATGTGGCAGATGCAAAGAAGGAAAAAATGCATCAATGATGCTCCCTTAGACATCTGTCAAATACTAAAATCCCACATGGGTTTGAGAGTAGCTCAAAAGGAGAAGATGCATCAAGGATTGTTTTATAGATGAGTGAAAATCCCATGTGGTTCTTAAAGACACATTGAAGAAAAAATGCTTTAGGATTCTGCCACCACACTATGTCATAGTTTACAAAGGTGTGGGATAAACCCAAATGAGATAGTGACAAAAAGTGAGATATTTAATCAATTTGATTCATGATTAATTATTTTAATTATAAATAATATTAAGTGTTTTTTATTTCATGCATGTGGAGTTATTT